>OZ020119.1:14887706-17287706 GCA_963971155.1 Anthrax anthrax
AAATGTAAGTAAAACCACTGGAACGCCTTATTTTTCCAAGATTTTTCATTTCGCCTGATATGTCAGAAGAAATTGAGAAAAAACTACTGGAACCGGAAATTTTTCAAATATTCGCGATACTGGCCGTTTGTACCAGTGAAATGTAAGTGAAACCACTGGAACGCCTTATTTTTCCAAGATTCCTCACTTCGAATGATTTTGCAGAGAAAATTGAGAGAAAACTGTTGGAACACGAGATTTTTCGTATATTCTCGATACTGGCAGTTTGTACCAGGAAATGTAAGTAAAACCACTGGAACACCTTATTTTTCCAAGATTTTCATTTAAACTGATATATCAGAGGAAATTGAGAAAAAACAGCTGGAACACGAGATTTGTCAAATATTCTCTATATTAGCCGTTTGTACCAGTGAAATGTAAGTAAAACCACTGGAACGCCTTATTTTTCCAAGATTCCTCACTTCGAATGATTTTGCAGAGAAAATTGAGAGAAAACTGTTGGAACACGAGATTTTTCGTATATTCTCGATACTGGCAGTTTGTACCAGGAAATGTAAGTAAAACCACTGGAACACCTTATTTTTCCAAGATTTTCATTTAAACTGATATATCAGAGGAAATTGAGAAAAAACAGCTGGAACACGAGATTTGTCAAATATTCTCTATATTAGCCGTTTGTACCAGTGAAATGTAAGTAAAACCACTGGAACGCCTTATTTTTCCAAGATTTTTCATTTCGCCTGATATGTCAGAAGAAATTGAGAAAAAACTACTGGAACCGGAAATTTTTCAAATATTCTCGATACTCACCGTTTGTACCAGTGAAATGTAAGTAAAGCCACTTGAACGGCTAATTTTGCCAAGATTCTTCATTTGGCCTGATATTTTATAGGAAAGTGAGAAAAAACAGTTGGAACACGAAATTTGTCAAATATTCTCGATACTGGCAGTTTGTACCAGGAAATGTAAGTAAAACCACTGGAACACCTTATTTTTCCAAGATTTTCATTTCGACTGATATATCAGAGGAAATTGAGAAAAAACAGCTGGAACACGAGATTTGTCAAATATTCTCTATATTAGCCGTTTGTACCAGTGAAATGTAAGTAAAACCACTGGAACGCCTTATTTTTCCAAGATTCCTCACTTCGAATGATTTTGCAGAGAAAATTGAGAGAAAACTGCTGGAACACGAGATGTTTCAAATATTCTCGATACTGGCCGTTTGTACCAGTGAAATGTAAGTGAAACCACTGGAACGCCTTATTTTTCCAAGATTCCTCACTTCGAATGATTTTGCAGAGAAAATTGAGAGAAAACTGTTGGAACACGAGATTTTTCGAATATTCTCGATACTGGCAGTTTGAACCAGGAAATGTAAGTAAAACCACTGGAACACCTTATTTTTCCAAGATTTTCATTTCGACTGATATATCAGAGGAAATTGAGAAAAAACAGCTGGAACACGAGATTTGTCAAATATTCTCTATATTAGCCGTTTGTACCAGTGAAATGTAAGTGAAACCACTGGAACGCCTTATTTTTCCAAGATTCCTCACTTCGAATGATTTTGCAGAGAAAATTGAGAGAAAACTGTTGGAACACGAGATTTTTCGAATATTCTCGATACTGGCAGTTTGTACCAGGAAATGTAAGTAAAACCACTGGAACACCTTATTTTTCCAAGATTTTCATTTCGACTGATATATCAGAGGAAATTGAGAAAAAACAGCTGGAACACGAGATTTGTCAAATATTCTCTATATTAGCCGTTTGTACCAGTGAAATGTAAATAAAACCACTGGAACGCCTTATTTTTCCAAGATTCCTCACTTCGAATGATTTTGCAGAGAAAATTGAGAGAAAACTGCTGGAACACGAGATGTTTCAAATATTCTCGATACTGGCCGTTTGTACCAGTGAAATGTAAGTGAAACCACTGGAACGCCTTATTTTTCCAAGATTCCTCACTTCGAATGATTTTGCAGAGAAAATTGAGAGAAAACTGTTGGAACACGAGATTTTTCGAATATTCTCGATACTGGCAGTTTGAACCAGGAAATGTAAGTAAAACCACTGGAACACCTTATTTTTCCAAGATTTTCATTTCGACTGATATATCAGAGGAAATTGAGAAAAAACAGCTGGAACACGAGATTTGTCAAATATTCTCTATATTAGCCGTTTGTACCAGTGAAATGTAAGTAAAACCACTGGAACACCTTATTTTTCCAAGATTTTCATTTCGACTGATATATCAGAACAAATTGATAAAAATCTACTGGAGTCGGAAATTTTTAAATATTCTCGATACTCACCGTTTGTACCAGTGAAATGTAAGTAAAGCCACTTGAACGGCTAATTTTGCCAAGATTCTTCATTTGGCCTGATATTTTATAGGAAAGTGAGAAAAAACAGTTGGAACACGAGATTTGTCAAATATTCTCGATACTGGCAGTTTGTACCAGGAAATGTAAGTAAAACCACTGGAACACCTTATTTTTCCAAGATTTTCATTTCGACTGATATATCAGAGGAAATTGAGAAAAAACAGCTGGAACACGAGATTTGTCAAATATTCTCTATATTAGCCGTTTGTACCAGTGAAATGTAAGTAAAACCACTGGAACGCCTTATTTTTCCAAGATTTTTCATTTCGCCTGATATGTCAGAAGAAATTGAGACAAAACTACTGGAACCGGAAATTTTTCAAATATTCTCTATATTAGCCGTTTGTACCAGTGAAATGTAAGTAAAACCACTGGAACGCCTTATTTTTAAAAGATTTTCATTTCGACTGATATATCAGAGGAAATTGAGAAAAAACAGCTGGAACACGAGATTTGTCAAATATTCTCTATATTAGCCGTTTGTACCAGTGAAATGTAAGTAAAACCACTGGAACGCCTTATTTTTCCAAGATTTTTCATTTCGCCTGATATGTCAGAAGAAATTGAGAAAAAACTACTGGAACCGGAAATTTTTCAAATATTCGCGATACTGGCCGTTTGTACCAGTGAAATGTAAGTGAAACCACTGGAACGCCTTATTTTTCCAAGATTCCTCACTTCGAATGATTTTGCAGAGAAAATTGAGAGAAAACTGTTGGAACACGAGATTTTTCGTATATTCTCGATACTGGCAGTTTGTACCAGGAAATGTAAGTAAAACCACTGGAACACCTTATTTTTCCAAGATTTTCATTTAAACTGATATATCAGAGGAAATTGAGAAAAAACAGCTGGAACACGAGATTTGTCAAATATTCTCTATATTAGCCGTTTGTACCAGTGAAATGTAAGTAAAACCACTGGAACGCCTTATTTTTCCAAGATTTTTCATTTCGCCTGATATGTCAGAAGAAATTGAGAAAAAACTACTGGAACCGGAAATTTTTCAAATATTCTCGATACTCACCGTTTGTACCAGTGAAATGTAAGTAAAGCCACTTGAACGGCTAATTTTGCCAAGATTCTTCATTTGGCCTGATATTTTATAGGAAAGTGAGAAAAAACAGTTGGAACACGAAATTTGTCAAATATTCTCGATACTGGCAGTTTGTACCAGGAAATGTAAGTAAAACCACTGGAACACCTTATTTTTCCAAGATTTTCATTTTTTTTATTTTTTTTTCGATGGAGGGGGGGGGTGACTGATATATCAGAGGAAATTGAGAAAAAACAGCTGGAACACGAGATTTGTCAAATATTCTCTATATTAGCCGTTTGTACCAGTAAAATGTAAGTAAAACCACTGGATCGCCATATATTTCCAAGATTCTTCACTTCGCATGGTTTTGCAGAACAAATTGATAAAACTCTACTGGAGTCGGAAATTTTTAAAATATATTCTCGATATTGACCGTTTGTACCAGTGAAATGTAAGTGAAACCACTGGAACGCCTTATTTTTCCAAGATTCCTCACTTCGAATGATTTTGCAGAGAAAATTGAGAGAAAACTGTTGGAACACGAGATTTTTCGAATATTCTCGATACTGGCAGTTTGTACCAGGAAATGTAAGTAAAACCACTGGAACACCTTATTTTTCCAAGATTTTCATTTCGACTGATATATCAGAGGAAATTGAGAAAAAACAGCTGGAACACGAGATTTGTCAAATATTCTCTATATTAGCCGTTTGTACCAGTGAAATGTAAGTAAAACCACTGGAACGCCTTATTTTTCCAAGATTTTTCATTTCGCCTGATATGTCAGAAGAAATTGAGAAAAAACTACTGGAACCGGAAATTTTTCAAATATTCTCGATACTGGGTTTTGTACCAGTGAAATGTAAGTGAAACCACTGGAACGCCTTATTTTTAAAAGATTTTCATTTCGACTGATATATCAGAGGAAATTGAGAAAAAACAGCTGGAACACGAGATTTGTCAAATATTCTCTATATTAGCCGTTTGTACCAGTAAAATGTAAGTAAAACCACTGGATCGCCATATATTTCCAAGATTCTTCACTTCGCATGGTTTTGCAGAACAAATTGATAAAACACTACAGGAGCAGGAGATTTTTTAAATATTCTCGATATTGCCCGTTTGCACCAGGAAATGTAAGTTAAAACTTTGGAACGCCATATATTTCCAAGATTCCTCACTTCGCATGATTTTGCAGAGAAAATTGAGAGAAAACTGTTGGAACACGAGATTTTTCGAATATTCTCGATACTGGCAGTTTGTACCAGGAAATGTAAGTAAAACCACTGGAACACCTTATTTTTCCAAGATTTTCATTTCGACTGATATATCAGAGGAAATTGAGAAAAAACAGCTGGAACACGAGATTTGTCAAATATTCTCTATATTAGCCGTTTGTACCAGTAAAATGTAAGTAAAACCACTGGATCGCCATATATTTCCAAGATTCTTCACTTCGCATGGTTTTGCAGAACAAATTGATAAATCTCTACTGGAGTCGGAAATTTTTTAAATATTCTCGATACTCACCGTTTGTACCAGTGAAATGTAAGTAAAGCCACTTGAACGGCTAATTTTGCCAAGATTCTTCATTTGGCCTGATATTTTATAGGAAAGTGAGAAAAAACAGTTGGAACACGAGATTTGTCAAATATTCTCGATACTGGCAGTTTGTACCAGGAAATGTAAGTAAAACCACTGGAACACCTTATTTTTCCAAGATTTTCATTTCGACTGATATATCAGAGGAAATTGAGAAAAAACAGCTGGAACACGAGATTTGTCAAATATTCTCTATATTGGCCGTTTGTACCAGTAAAATGTAAGTAAAACCACTGGAACACCTTATTTTTCCAAGATTTTCATTTCGACTGATAAATCAGAGGAAATTGAGAAAAAACAGCTGGAACACGAGATGTTTCAAATATTCTCGATACTGGCCGTTTATACAGTGAAATGTAAGTAAAACCACTGGAATGACTTATTTTTCAAGATTCTTCATTTCGCCTGATATGTCAGAAGCAATTGAGAAAAAACTACTGGAACCGGAAATTTTTCAAATATTCTCGGTACTGGCCGTTTGTACCAGTGAAATGTAAGTAAAACCACTGGAACGCCTTATTTTTCCAAGATTTTTCATTTCGCCTGATATGTCAGAAGAAATTGAGAAAAAACTACTGGAACCGGAAATTTTTCAAATATTCTCGATACTGGCCGTTTGTACCAGTGAAATGTAAGTGAAACCACTGGAACGCCTTATTTTTAAAAGATTTTCATTTCGACTGATATATCAGAGGAAATTGAGAAAAAACAGCTGGAACACGAGATGTTTCAAATATTCTCGATACTGGGTTTTGTACCAGTGAAATGTAAGTGAAACCACTGGAACGCCTTATTTTTAAAAGATTATTCATTTCGCCTGATATGTCAGAAGCAATTGAGAAAAAACTACTGGAACCGGAAATTTTTCAAATATTCTCGGTACTGGCCGTTTGTACCAGCGAAATGTAAGTAAAATCACTGGAACGCCTTATTTTTCCAAGATTTTTCATTTCGCCTGATATGTCAGAAGCAATTGAGAAAAAACTACTGGAACCGGAAATTTTTCAAATATTCTCGGTACTGGCTGTTTGTACCAGTGAAATGTAAGTGAAACCACTGGAACGCCTTATTTTTCCAAGATTCTTCTTGTCGCACAATTTTGCAGGGGAAACTGAGAAAAAATTGCTGGAACACGAGATTTCTCAAATATTCTCGGTACTGGCCGTTTGTACCAGGAAATGTAAGTAAAACCACTGGAATGACTTATTTTCCAAGATTCTTCATTTCGCCTGATATGTCAGAAGCAATTGAGAAAAAACTACTGGAACCGGAAATTTTTCAAATATTCTCGGTACTGGCTGTTTGTACCAGTGAAATGTAAGTAAAACCACTGGAACGCCTTATTTTTCCAAGATTTTTCATTTCGCCTGATATGTCAGAAGAAATTGAGAAAAAACTACTGGAACCGGAAATTTTTCAAATATTCTCGGTACTGGCCGTTTGTACCAGTGAAATGTAAGTGGAACCACTGGAACGACTTATTTTTCCAAGATTTTCCTTTCGACTGATATATCAGAGGAAATTGAGAAAAAACAGCTGGAACACGAAATGTTTCAAATATTCTCGATACTGGCCGTTTATACAGTGAAATGTAAGTAAAACCACTGGAATGACTTATTTTCCAAGATTCTTCATTTCGCCTGATATGTCAGAAGCAATTGAGAAAAAACTACTGGAACCGGAAATTTTTCAAATATTCTCGGTACTGGCTGTTTGTACCAGTGAAATGTAAGTGAAACCACTGGAACGCCTTATTTTTCCAAGATTCTTCTTGTCGCACAATTTTGCAAAGGAAACTGAGAAAAAATTGCTGGAACACGAGATTTCTCAAATATTCTCGGTACTGGCCGTTTGTACCAGGAAATGTAAGTAAAACCACTGGAATGACTTATTTTCCAAGATTCTTCATTTCGCCTGATATGTCAGAAGCAATTGAGAAAAAACTACTGGAACCGGAAATTTTTCAAATATTCTCGGAACTGGCTGTTTGTACCAGTGAAATGTAAGTGAAACAACTGGAACGCCTTATTTTTCCAAGATTCTTCTTGTCGCACAATTTTGCAGGGGAAACTGAGAAAAAATTGCTGGAACACGAGATTTCTCAAATATTCTCGGTACTGGCCGTTTGAACCAGGAAATGTAAGTAAAACCACTGGAATGATGTATTTTCCAAGATTATTCATGTCGCATGATTTTGCTGAGAAACTTGAGAAAAAACTGTTGGAACACGAGATTTCTCAAATATTGAAAAAAGTGAAATGTAAGTAAAACCACTGGAAGGCCTAATTTGTCCAAGATTCTTCACTTCGAATAATTGTGCAGAGCAAATTGAGAAAAAACTGTTGGAACACGAGATTTTTCGAATATTCTCGATACTGGCAGTTTGTACCAGGAAATGTAAGTAAAACCACTGGAACACCATATATTTCCAAGATTCTTCACTTCGCATAATTTTGCAGAGCAAATTGATAAAACACTACAGGAGCAGGAGACTTTTTAAATATTCTCGATATTGCCCGTTTGCACCAGGAAATGTAAGTTAAACCTTTGGAACGCCATATATTTCCAAGATTCCTCACTTCGCATGATTTTGCAGAGAAAATTGAGAAAAAACTGTTGGAACACGAGATTTTTCGAATATTCTCGATACTGGCAGTTTGTACCAGGAAATGTAAGTAAAACCACTGGAACACCTTATTTTTCCAAGATTTTCATTTCGACTGATATATCAGAGGAAATTGAGAAAAAACAGCTGGAACACGAGATTTGTCAAATATTCTCTATATTGGCCGTTTGTACCAGTAAAATGTAAGTAAAACCACTGGATCGCCATATATTTCCAAGATTCTTCACTTCGCATGGTTTTGCAGAACAAATTGATAAAACTCTACTGGAGTCGGAAGTTTTTTAAATATTCTCGATATTGACCGTTTGTACCAGTGAAATGTAAGTGAAACCACTGGAACGCCTTATTTTTCCAAGATTCCTCACTTCGAATGATGTTGCAGAGAAAATTGAGAAAAAACTGTTGGAACACGAGATTTTTCGAATATTCTCGATACTGGCAGTTTGTACCAGGAAATGTAAGTAAAACCACTGGAACACCTTATTTTTCCAAGATTTTCATTTCGACTGATATATCAGAGGAAATTGAGAAAAAACAGCTGGAACACGAGATTTGTCAAATATTCTCTATATTGTCCATTTTTACCAGTAAAATGTAAGTAAAACCACTGGAACACCTTATTTTTCCAAGATTTTCATTTCGACTGATAAATCAGAGGAAATAGAGAAAAAACAGCTGGAACACGAGATTTGTCAAATATTCTCTATATTGGCCGTTTGTACCAGTAAAATGTAAGTAAAACCACTGGATCGCCATATATTTCCAAGATTCTTCACTTCGCATGGTTTTGCAGAACAAATTGATAAAACTCTACTGGAGTCGGAAGTTTTTTAAATATTCTCGATATTGACCGTTTGTACCAGTGAAATGTAAGTGAAACCACTGGAACGCCTTATTTTTCCAAGATTCCTCACTTCGAATGATGTTGCAGAGAAAATTGAGAAAAAACTGTTGGAACACGAGATTTTTCGAATATTCTCGATACTGGCAGTTTGTACCAGGAAATGTAAGTAAAACCACTGGAACACCTTATTTTTCCAAGATTTTCATTTCGACTGATATATCAGAGGAAATTGAGAAAAAACAGCTGGAACACGAGATTTGTCAAATATTCTCTATATTGGCCGTTTGTACCAGTAAAATGTAAGTAAAACCACTGGATCGCCATATATTTCCAAGATTCTTCACTTCGCATGGTTTTGCAGAACAAATTGATAAAACTCTACTGGAGTCGGAAGTTTTTTAAATATTCTCGATATTGACCGTTTGTACCAGTGAAATGTAAGTGAAACCACTGGAACGCCTTATTTTTCCAAGATTCCTCACTTCGAATGATGTTGCAGAGAAAATTGAGAAAAAACTGTTGGAACACGAGATTTTTCGAATATTCTCGATACTGGCAGTTTGTACCAGGAAATGTAAGTAAAACCACTGGAACACCTTATTTTTCCAAGATTTTCATTTCGACTGATATATCAGAGGAAATTGAGAAAAAACAGCTGGAACACGAGATTTGTCAAATATTCTCTATATTGGCCGTTTGTACCAGTAAAATGTAAGTAAAACCACTGGAACGCCATATATTTCCAAGATTCTTCACTTCGCATGGTTTTGCAGAACAAATTGATAAAACTCTACTGGAGTCGGAAATTTTTTAAATATTCTCGATACTGACCGTTTGTACCAGTGAAATGTAAGTAAAGCCACTTGAACGGCTAATTTTGCAAGATTCTTCATTTGGCCTGATATTTTATAGGAAAGTGAGAAAAAACAGTTGGAACACGAGATTTGTCAAATATTCTCGATACTGGCAGTTTGTACCAGGAATTGTAAGTAAAACCACTGGAACACCTTATTTTTCCAAGATTTTCATTTCGACTGATATATCAGAGGAAATTGAGAAAAAACAGCTGGAACACGAGATGTTTCAAATATTCTCGATACTGGCCGTTTATACAGTGAAATGTAAGTAAAACCACTGGAATGACTTATTTTCCAAGATTCTTCATTTCGCCTGATATGTCAGAGGAAATTGAGAAAACACTACTGGAACCGGAAATTTTTCAAATATTCTCGGTACTGGCCGTTTATACAGTGAAATGTAAGTGAAACCACTGGAACGCCTTATTTTTAAAAGATTTTCATTTCGACTGATATATCAGAGGAAATTGAGAAAAAACAGCTGGAACACGAGATGTTTCAAATATTCTAGATACTGGCAGTTTGTACCAGGAAATGTAAGTAAAACCACTGGAACACCTTATTTTTCCAAGATTTTCATTTCGACTGATATATCAGAGGAAATTGAGAAAAAACAGCTGGAACACGAGAGTTGTCAAATATTCTCTATATTGGCCGTTTGTACCAGTAAAATGTAAGTAAAACCACTGGAACACCTTATTTTTCCAAGATTTTCATTTCGACTGATATATCAGAGGAAATTGAGAAAAAACAGCTGGAACACGAGATGTTTCAAATATTCTCGATACTGGCCGTTTATACAGTGAAATGTAAGTAAAACCACTGGAATGACTTATTTTCCAAGATTCTTCATATCGCCTTATATGTCAGAAGCAATTGAGAAAAAACTACTGGAACACGAGATTTTTCAAATATTCTCGATACTGGCCGTTTGTACCATTGAAATGTAAGTAAAACCACTGGAACGCCTTATTTTTCCAAGATTTTTCATTTCGCCTGATATGTCAGAAGAAATTGAGAAAAAACTACTGGAACCGGAAATTTTTCAAATATTCTCGGTACTGGCCGTTTGTACCAGTGAAATGTAAGTGAAACCACTGGAACGCTTTATTTTTCCAAGATTTTCCTTTCGACTGATATATCAGAGGAAATTGAGAAAAAACAGCTGGAACACGAGATGTTTCAAATATTCTCGATACTGGCCGTTTATACAGTGAAATGTAAGTAAAACCACTGGAATGACTTATTTTCCAAGATTCTTCATATCGCCTGATATGTCAGAAGCAATTGAGAAAAAACTACTGGAACACGAGATTTTTCAAATAGTCTCGATACTGGCCGTTTGTACCATTGAAATGTAAGTAAAACCACTGGAACGCCTTATTTTTCCAAGATTTTTCATTTCGCCTGATATGTCAGAAGAAATTGAGAAAAAACTACTGGAACCGGAAATTTTTCAAATATTCTCGGTACTGGCCGTTTGTACCAGTGAAATGTAAGTGAAACCACTGGAACGCCTTATTTTTCCAAGATTTTCCTTTCGACTGATATATCAGAGGAAATTGAGAAAAAACTACTGGAACCGGAAATTTTTCAAATATTCTCGATACTGGCTGTTTGTACCAGTGAAATGTAAGTGAAACCACTGGAACGCTTTATTTTTCCAAGATTTTCCTTTCGACTGATATATCAGAGGAAATTGAGAAAAAACAGCTGGAACACGAGATGTTTCAAATATTCTCGATACTGGCCGTTTATACAGTGAAATGTAAGTAAAACCACTGGAATGACTTATTTTCCAAGATTCTTCATTTCGCCTGATATGTCACAAGCAATTGACAAAAAACTACTGGAACCGGAAATTTTTCAAATATTGTCGGTACTGGCCGTTTGTACCAGTGAAATGTAAGTGAAACCACTGGAACGCCTTATTTTTCCAAGATTTTCCTTTCGACTGATATATCAGAGGAAATTGAGAAAAAACAGCTGGAACACGAGATGTTTCAATTATTCTCGATACTGGCCGTTTATACAGTGAAATGTAAGTAAAACCACTGGAATGACTTATTTTCTAAGATTCTTCATTCCTCCTGATATGTCAGAAGCAATTGAGAAAAAACTACTGGAACCGGAAATTTTTCAAATATTCTCGATACTGGCTGTTTGTACCAGTGAAATGTAAGTGAAACCACTGGAACGCCTTATTTTTCCAAGATTCTTCTTGTCGCACAATTTTGCAGGGGAAACTGAGAAAAAATTGCTGGAACACGAGATTTCTCAAATATTCTCGGTACTGGCCGTTTGTACCAGGAAATGTAAGTAAAACCACTGGAATGATGTATTTTCCAAGATTATTCATGTCGCATGATTTTGCTGAGAAACTTGAGAAAAAACTGTTGGAACACGAGATTTCTCAAATATTGAAATAAGTGAAATGTAAGTAAAACCACTGGAAGGCCTAATTTGTCCAAGATTCTTCACTTCGAATAATTGTGCAGAGCAAATTGAGAAAAAACTGTTGGACCACGAGATTTTTCGAATATTCTCGATACTGGCAGTTTGTACCAGGAAATGTAAGTAAAACCACTGGAACACCTTATTTTTCCAAGATTTTCATTTCGACTGTTTTATCAGAGGAAATTGAGAAAAAACAGCTGGAACACGAGATGTTTCAAATATTCTCGATACTGGCCGTTTATACAGTGAAATGTAAGTAAAACCACTGGAATGACTTATTTTCCAAGATTCTTCATTTCGCCTGATATGTCAGAGGAAAATGAGAAAAAACAGCTGGAACACGAGATGCTTCAAATATTCTCGATACTGGCCGTTTATACAGTTAAATGTAATTAAAACCACTGGAATGACTTATTTTCCAAGATTCTTCATATCGCCTGATATGTCAGAAGCAATTGAGAAAAAACTACTGGAACCGGAAATTTTTCAAATATTCTCGGTACTGGCCGTTTGTACCAGTGAAATGTAAGTAAAACCACTGGAACGCCTTATTTTTCCAAGATTTTTCATTTCGCCTGATATGTCAGAAGAAATTGAGCAAAAACTACTGGAACCGGAAATTTTTCAAATATTCTCGATACTGGCCGTTTGTACCAGTGAAATGTAAGTGAAACCACTGGAACGCCTTATTTTTAAAAGATTTTCATTTCGACTGATATATCAGAGGAAATTGAGAAAAAACAGCTGGAACACGAGATGTTTCAAATATTCTCGATACTGGCCGTTTATACAGTGAAATGTAAGTAAAACCACTGGAATGACTTATTTTCCAAGATTCTTCATATCGCCTGATATGTCAGAAGCAATTGAGAAAAAACTACTGGAACCGGAAATTTTTCAAATATTCTCGGTACTGGCCGTTTGTACCAGTGAAATGTAAGTAAAACCACTGGAACGCCTTATTTTTCCAAGATTTTTCATTTCGCCTGATATGTCAGAAGAAATTGAGCAAAAACTACTGGAACCGGAAATTTTTCAAATATTCTCGATACTGGCCGTTTGTACCATTGAAATGTAAGTGAAACCACTGGAACGCCTTATTTTTAAAAGATTTTCATTTCGACTGATATATCAGAGGAAATTGAGAAAAAACAGCTGGAACACGAGATGTTTCAAATATTCTCGATACTGGCCGTTTATACAGTGAAATGTAAGTAAAACCACTGGAATGACTTATTTTCCAAGATTCTTCATATCGCCTGATATGTCAGAAGCAATTGAGAAAAAACTACTGGAACCGGAAATTTTTCAAATATTCTCGGTACTGGCCGTTTGTACCAGGAAATGTAAGTAAAACCACTGGAATGATGTATTTTCCAAGATTATTCATGTCGCATGATTTTGCTGAGAAACTTGAGAAAAAACTGTTGGAACACGAGATTTCTCAAATATTGAAATAAGTGAAATGTAAGTAAAACCACTGGAAGGCCTAATTTGTCCAAGATTCTTCACTTCGAATAATTGTGCAGAGCAAATTGAGAAAAAACTGTTGGACCACGAGATTTTTCGAATATTCTCGATACTGGCAGTTTGTACCAGGAAATGTAAGTAAAACCACTGGAACACCTTATTTTTCCAAGATTTTCATTTCGACTGTTTTATCAGAGGAAATTGAGAAAAAACAGCTGGAACACGAGATTTGTCAAATATTCTCTATATTGGCCGTTTGTACCAGTAAAATGTAAGTAAAACCACTGGAACACCTTATTTTTCCAAGATTTTCATTTCGACTGATATATCAGAGGAAATTGAGAAAAAACAGCTGGAACACGAGATGTTTCAAATATTCTCGATACTGGCCGTTTATACAGTGAAATGTAAGTAAAACCACTGGAATGACTTATTTTCCAAGATTCTTCATTTCGCCTGATATGTCAGAGGAAATTGAGAAAAAACAGCTGGAACACGAGATGTTTCAAATATTCTCGATACTGGCCGTTTATACAGTGAAATGTAAGTAAAACCACTGGAATGACTTATTTTCCAAGATTCTTCATATCGCCTGATATGTCAGAAGCAATTGAGAAAAAACTACTGGAACCGGAAATTTTTCAAATATTCTCGGTACTGGCCGTTTGTACCAGTGAAATGTAAGTAAAACCACTGGAACGCCTTATTTTTCCAAGATTTTTCATTTCCCCTGATATGTCAGAAGAAATTGAGCAAAAACTACTGGAACCGGAAATTTTTCAAATATTCTCGATACTGGCCGTTTGTACCAGTGAAATGTAAGTGAAACCACTGGAGCGCCTTATTTTTAAAAGATTTTCATTTCGACTTATATATCAGAGGAAATTGAGAAAAAACAGCTGGAACACGAGATGTTTCAAATATTCTCGATACTGGCCGTTTATACAGTGAAATGTAAGTAAAACCACTGGAATGACTTATTTTGCAAGATTCTTCATTTCGCCTGATATGTCACAAGCAATTGACAAAAAACTACTGGAACCGGAAATTTTTCAAATATTCTCGGTACTGGCCGTTTGTACCAGTGAAATGTAAGTGAAACCACTGGAACGCCTTATTTTGCCAAGATTTTCATTTCGACTGATATATCAGAGGAAATTGAGAAAAAACAGCTGGAACAAGAGATGTTTCAAATATTCTCGATACTGGCCGTTTATACAGTGAAATGTAAGTAAAACCACTGGAACGCCTTATTTTCCAAGATTCTTCATTTCGCCTGATATGTCAGAAGCAATTGAGAAAAAACTACTGGAACCGGAAATTTTTCAAATATTCACGATACTGGCAGTTTGTACCATTGAAATGTGAGTAAAACCACTGGAATGACTTTTTTTCCAAGATTCTTCATTTCGCCTGATATGTCAGAAGAAATTGAAAAAACTACTGGAACCGGAAATTTTTCAAATATTCTCGGTACTGGCCGTTTGTACCAGTGAAATGTAAGTGAAACCACTGGAACGCCTTATTTTTCCAAGATTTTCCTTTCGACTGATATATCAGAGGAAATTGAGAAAAAACAGCTGGAACACGAGATGTTTCAAATATTCTCGATACTGGCCGTTTATACAGTGAAATGTAAGTAAAACCACTGGAATGACTTATTTTCCAAGATTCTTCATTTCGCTTGATATGTCAGAAGCAATTGAGAAAAAACTACTGGAACCGGAAATTTTTCAAATATTCTCGGTACTGGCTGTTTGTACCAGTGAAATGTAAGTGAAACCACTGGAACGCCTTATTTTTCCAAGATTCTTCTTGTCGCACAATTTTGCAGGGGAAACTGAGAAAAAATTGCTGGAACACGAGATTTCTCAAATATTCTCGGTACTGGCCGTTTGTACCAGGAAATGTAAGTAAAACCACTGGAATGATGTATTTTCCAAGATTATTCATGTCGCATGATTTTGCTGAGAAACTTGGGAAAAAACTGTTGGAACACGAGATTTCTCAAATATTGAAATAAGTGAAATGTAAGTAAAACCACTGGAAGGCCTAATTTGTCCAAGATTCTTCACTTCGAATAATTGTGCAGAGCAAATTGAGAAAAAACTGTTGGAACACGAGATTTTTCGAATATTCTCGATACTGGCAGTTTGTACCAGGAAATGTAAGTAAAACCACTGGAACACCATATATTTCCAAGATTCTTCACTTCGCATAATTTTGCAGAGCAAATTGATAAAACACTACAGGAGCAGGAGATTTTTTAAATATTCTCGATATTGCCCGTTTGCACCAGGAAATGTAAGTTAAAACTTTGGAACGCCATATATTTCCAAGATTCCTCACTTCGCATGATTTTGCAGAGAAAATTGAGAAAAAACTGTTGGACCACGAGATTTTTCGAATATTCTCGATACTGGCAGTTTGTACCAGGAAATGTAAGTAAAACCACTGGAACACCTTATTTTTCCAAGATTTTCATTTCGACTGATATATCAGAGGAAATTGAGAAAAAACAGCTGGAACACGAGATTTGTCAAATATTCTCTATATTGGCCGTTTGTACCAGTAAAATGTAAGTAAAACCACTGGATCGCCATATATTTCCAAGATTCTTCACTTCGCATGGTTTTGCAGAACAAATTGATAAAACTCTACTGGAGTCGGAAATTTTTTAAATATTCTCGATATTGACCGTTTGTACCAGTGAAATGTAAGTGAAACCACTGGAACGCCTTATTTTTCCAAGATTCCTCACTTCGAATGATTTTGCAGAGAAAATTGAGAAAAAACTGTTGGAACACGAGATTTTTCGAATATTCTCGATACTGGCAGTTTGTACCAGGAAATGTAAGTAAAACCACTGGAACACCTTATTTTTCTAAGATTTTCATTTCGACTGATATGTCAGAGGAAATTGAGAAAAAACAGCTGGAACACGAGATTTGTCAAATATTCTCTATATTGGCCGTTTGTACCAGTAAAATGTAAGTAAAACCACTGGAACACCTTATTTTTCCAAGATTTTCATTTCGACTGATAAATCAGAGGAAATAGAGAAAAAACAGCTGGAACACGAGATTTGCCAAATATTCTCTATATTGGCCGTTTGTACCAGTAAAATGTAAGTAAAACCACTGGAACGCCATATATAGTATTTCCAAGATTCTTCACTTCGCATGGTTTTGCAGAACAAATTGATAAAACTCTACTGGAGTCGGAAATTTTTTAAATATTCTCGATACTCACCGTTTGTACCAGTGAAATGTAAGTAAAGCCACTTGAACGGCTAATTTTGCCAAGATTCTTCATTTGGCCTGATATTTTATAGGAAAGTGAGAAAAAACAGTTGGAACACGAGATTTGGCAAATATTCTCGATACTAGCAGTTTGTACCAGGAAATGTAAGTAAAACCACTGGAACACCTTATTTTTCCAAGATTTTCATTTCGACTGATATATCAGAGGAAATTGAGAAAAAACAGCTGGAACACGAGATTTGTCAAATATTCTCTATATTGGCCGTTTGTACCAGTAAAATGTAAGTAAAACCACTGGAACACCTTATTTTTCCAAGATTTTCATTTCGACTGATAAATCAGAGGAAATTGAGAAAAAACAGCTGGAACACGAGATGTTTCAAATATTTTCGGTACTGGCCGTTTGTACCAGTGAAATGTAAGTGAAACCACTGGAACGCCTTATTTTTCCAAGATTTTCATTTCGACTGATATATCAGAGGAAATTGAGAAAAAACAGCTGGAACACGAGATGTTTCAAATATTCTCGATACTGGCCGTTTATACAGTGAAATGTCAGTAAAACCACTGGAATGACTCATTTTCCAAGATTCTTCATTTCGCCTGATATGTCAGAAGCAATTGAGAAAAAACTACTGGAACCGGAAATTTTTCAAATATTCTCGATACTGGCCGTTTGTACCAGTGAAATGTAAGTAAAACCACTGGAACGCCTTATTTTTCCAAGATTTTTCATTTCGCCTGATATGTCAGAAGAAATTGAGAAAAAACTACTGGAACCGGAAATTTTTCAAATATTCTCTATATTGGCCGTTTGTACCAGTAAAATGTAAGTAAAACCACTGGAACACCATATATTTCCAAGATTCTTCACTTCGCATAATTTTGCAGAGCAAATTGATAAAACACTACAGGAGCAGGAGATTTTTTAAATATTCTCGATATTGCCCGTTTGCACCAGGAAATGTAAGTTAAAACTTTGGAACGCCATATATTTCCAAGATTCCTCACTTCGCATGATTTTGCAGAGAAAATTGAGAAAAAACTGTTGGACCACGAGATTTTTCGAATATTCTCGATACTGGCAGTTTGTACCAGGAAATGTAAGTAAAACCACTGGAACACCTTATTTTTCCAAGATTTTCATTCGACTGATAAATCAGAGGAAATTGAGAAAAAACAGCTGGAACACGAGATGTTTCAAATATTCTCGATACTGGCCGTTTATACAGTGAAATGTAAGTAAAACCACTGGAATGACTTATTTTGCAAGATTCTTCATTTCGCCTGATATGTCACAAGCAATTGACAAAAAACTACTGGAACCGGAAATTTTTCAAATATTCTCGGTACTGGCTGTTTGTACCAGTGAAATGTAAGTGAAACCACTGGAACGCCTTATTTTGCCAAGATTTTCATTTCGACTGATATATCAGAGGAAATTGAGAAAAAACAGCTGGAACAAGAGATGTTTCAAATATTCTCGATACTGGCCGTTTATACAGTGAAATGTAAGTAAAACCACTGGAACGCCTTATTTTCCAAGATTCTTCATTTCGCCTGATATGTCAGAAGCAATTGAGAAAAAACTACTGGAACCGGAAATTTTTCAAATATTCACGATACTGGCAGTTTGTACCATTGAAATGTGAGTAAAACCACTGGAATGACTTTTTTTCCAAGATTCTTCATTTCGCCTGATATGTCAGAAGAAATTGAAAAAACTACTGGAACCGGAAATTTTTCAAATATTTTAGGTACTGGCCGTTTGTACCAGTGAAATGTAAGTGAAACCACTGGAACGCCTTATTTTTCCAAGATTTTCCTTTCGACTGATATATCAGAGGAAATTGAGAAAAAACAGCTGGAACACGAGATGTTTCAAATATTCTCGATACTGGCCGTTTATACAGTGAAATGTAAGTAAAACCACTGGAATGACTTATTTTCCAAGATTCTTCATTTCGCTTGATATGTCAGAAGCAATTGAGAAAAAACTACTGGAACCGGAAATTTTTCAAATATTCTCGGTACTGGCTGTTTGTACCAGTGAAATGTAAGTGAAACCACTGGAACGCCTTATTTTTCCAAGATTCTTCTTGTCGCACAATTTTGCAGGGGAAACTGAGAAAAAATTGCTGGAACACGAGATTTCTCAAATATTCTCGGTACTGGCCGTTTGTACCAGGAAATGTAAGTAAAACCACTGGAATGATGTATTTTCCAAGATTATTCATGTCGCATGATTTTGCTGAGAAACTTGGGAAAAAACTGTTGGAACACGAGATTTCTCAAATATTGAAATAAGTGAAATGTAAGTAAAACCACTGGAAGGCCTAATTTGTCCAAGATTCTTCACTTCGAATAATTGTGCAGAGCAAATTGAGAAAAAACTGTTGGAACACGAGATTTTTCGAATATTCTCGATACTGGCAGTTTGTACCAGGAAATGTAAGTAAAACCACTGGAACACCATATATTTCCAAGATTCTTCACTTCGCATAATTTTGCAGAGCAAATTGATAAAACACTACAGGAGCAGGAGATTTTTTAAATATTCTCGATATTGCCCGTTTGCACCAGGAAATGTAAGTTAAAACTTTGGAACGCCATATATTTCCAAGATTCCTCACTTCGCATGATTTTGCAGAGAAAATTGAGAAAAAACTGTTGGACCACGAGATTTTTCGAATATTCTCGATACTGGCAGTTTGTACCAGGAAATGTAAGTAAAACCACTGGAACACCTTATTTTTCCAAGATTTTCATTTCGACTGATATATCAGAGGAAATTGAGAAAAAACAGCTGGAACACGAGATTTGTCAAATATTCTCTATATTGGCCGTTTGTACCAGTAAAATGTAAGTAAAACCACTGGATCGCCATATATTTCCAAGATTCTTCACTTCGCATGGTTTTGCAGAACAAATTGATAAAACTCTACTGAAGTCGGAAATTTTTTAAATATTCTCGATATTGACCGTTTGTACCAGTGAAATGTAAGTGAAACCACTGGAACGCCTTATTTTTCCAAGATTCCTCACTTCGAATGGTTTTGCAGAGAAAATTGAGAAAAAACTGTTGGAACACGAGATTTTTCGAATATTCTCGATACTGGCAGTTTGTACCAGGAAATGTAAGTAAAACCACTGGAACACCTTATTTTTCTAAGATTTTCATTTCGACTGATATGTCAGAGGAAATTGAGAAAAAACAGCTGGAACACGAGATTTGTCAAATATTCTCTATATTGGCCGTTTGTACCAGTAAAATGTAAGTAAAACCACTGGAACACCTTATTTTTCCAAGATTTTCATTTCGACTGATAAATCAGAGGAAATAGAGAAAAAACAGCTGGAACACGAGATTTGCCAAATATTCTCTATATTGGCCGTTTGTACCAGTAAAATGTAAGTAAAACCACTGGAACGCCATATATAGTATTTCCAAGATTCTTCACTTCGCATGATTTTGCAGAACAAATTGATAAAACTCTACTGGAGTCGGAAATTTTTTAAATATTCTCGATACTCACCGTTTGTACCAGTGAAATGTAAGTAAAGCCACTTGAACGGCTAATTTTGCCAAGATTCTTCATTTGGCCTGATATTTTATAGGAAAGTGAGAAAAAACAGTTGGAACACGAGATTTGTCAAATATTCTCGATACTAGCAGTTTGTACCAGGAAATGTAAGTAAAACCACTGGAACACCTTATTTTTCCAAGATTTTCATTTCGACTGATATATCAGAGGAAATTGAGAAAAAACAGCTGGAACACGAGATTTGTCAAATATTCTCTATATTGGCCGTTTGTACCAGTAAAATGTAAGTAAAACCACTGGAACACCTTATTTTTCCAAGATTTTCATTTCGACTGATAAATCAGAGGAAATTGAGAAAAAACAGCTGGAACACGAGATGTTTCAAATATTTTCGGTACTGGCCGTTTGTACCAGTGAAATGTAAGTGAAACCACTGGAACGCCTTATTTTTCCAAGATTTTCATTTCGACTGATATATCAGAGGAAATTGAGAAAAAACAGCTGGAACACGAGATGTTTCAAATATTCTCGATACTGGCCGTTTATACAGTGAAATGTCAGTAAAACCACTGGAATGACTCATTTTCCAAGATTCTTCATTTCGCCTGATATGTCAGAAGCAATTGAGAAAAAACTACTGGAACCGGAAATTTTTCAAATATTCTCGGTACTGGCCGTTTGTACCAGTGAAATGTAAGTAAAACCACTGGAACGCCTTATTTTTCCAAGATTTTTCATTTCGCCTGATATGTCAGAAGAAATTGAGAAAAAACTACTGGAACCGGAAATTTTTCAAATATTCTCGATACTGGCCGTTTGTACCAGTGAAATGTAAGTGAAACCACTGGAACACCTTATTTTTCCAAGATTTTCATTTCGACTGATATATCAGAGGAAATTGAGAAAAAACAGCTGGAACACAAGATGTTTCAAATATTCTCGATACTGGCCGTTTATACAGTGAAATGTAAGTAAAACCACTGGAATGACTTATTTTCCAAGATTCTTCATTTCTCCTGATATGTCAGAAGCAATTGAGAAAAAACTACTGGAACCGGAAATTTTTCAAATATTCTCGGTACTGGCTGTTTGTACCAGTGAAATGTAAGTGAAACCACTGGAACGCCCTATTTTTCCAAGATTCTTCTTGTCGCACAATTTTGCAGGGGAAACTGAGAAAAAATTGCTGGAACACGAGATTTCTCAAATATTCTCGGTACTGGCCGTTTGTACCAGGAAATGTAAGTAAAACCACTGGAATGATGTATTTTCCAACATTATTCATGTCGCATGATTTTGCTGAGAAACTTGAGAAAAAACTGTTGGAACACGAGATTTCTCAAATATTGAAATAAGTGAAATGTAAGTAAAACCACTGGAATGACTTATTTTCCAAGATTCTTCATTTCTCCTGATATGTCAGAAGCAATTGAGAAAAAACTACTGGAACCGGAAATTTTTCAAATATTCTCGGTACTGGCTGTTTGTACCAGTGAAATGTAAGTGAAACCACTGGAACGCCTTATTTTTCCAAGATTCTTCATGTCGCACAATTTTGCAGGGGAAACTGAGAAAAAATTGCTGGAACACGAGATTTCTCAAATATTCTCGGTACTGGCCGTTTGTACCAGGAAATGTAAGTAAAACCACTGGAATGATGTATTTTCCAAGATTATTCATGTCGCATGATTTTGCTGAGAAACTTGAGAAAAAACTGTTGGAACACGAGATTTCTCAAATATTGAAATAAGTGAAATGTAAGTAAAACCACTGGAACGCCTTATTTTTCCAAGATTTTTCATTTCGCCTGATATGTCAGAAGAAATTGAGAAAAAACTACTGGAACCGGAAATTTTTCAAATATTCTCGGTACTGGCCGTTTGTACCAGTGAAATGTAAGTGAAACCACTGGAACGCCTTATTTTTCCAAGATTTTCCTTTCGACTGATATATCAGAGGAAATTGAGAAAAAACAGCTGGAACACGAGATGTTTCAAATATTCTCGATACTGGCCGTTTATACAGTGAAATGTAATTAAAACCACTGGAATGACTTATTTTCCAAGATTCTTCATTTCTCCTGATATGTCAGAAGCAATTGAGAAAAAACTACTGGAACCGGAAATTTTTCAAATATTCTCGGTACTGGCTGTTTGTACCAGTGAAATGTAAGTGAAACCACTGGAACGCCCTATTTTTCCAAGATTCTTCTTGTCGCACAATTTTGCAGGGGAAACTGAGAAAAAATTGCTGGAACACGAGATTTCTCAAATATTCTCGGTACTGGCCGTTTGTACCAGGAAATGTAAGTAAAACCACTGGAATGATGTATTTTCCAAGATTATTCATGTCGCATGATTTTGCTGAGAAACTTGAGAAAAAAACTGTTGGAACACGAGATTTCTCAAATATTGAAATAAGTGAAATGTAAGTAAAACCACTGGAATGACTTATTTTTCCAAGATTCTTCATTTCTCCTGATATGTCAGAAGCAATTGAGAAAAAACTACTGGAACCGGAAATTTTTCAAATATTCTCGGTACTGGCTGTTTGTACCAGTGAAATGTAAGTGAAACCACTGGAACGCCTTATTTTTCCAAGATTCTTCTTGTCGCACAATTTTGCAGGGGAAACTGAGAAAAAATTGCTGGAACACGAGATTTCTCAAATATTCTCGGTACTGGCCGTTTGTACCAGGAAATGTAAGTAAAACCACTGGAATGATGTATTTTCCAAGATTATTCATGTCGCATGATTTTGCTGAGAAACTTGAGAAAAAACTGTTGGAACACGAGATTTCTCAAATATTGAAATAAGTGAAATGTAAGTAAAACCACTGGAACGCCTTATTTTTCCAAGATTTTTCATTTCGCCTGATATGTCAGAAGAAATTGAGAAAAAACTACTGGAACCGGAAATTTTTCAAATATTCTCGGTACTGGCCGTTTGTACCAGTGAAATGTAAGTGAAACCACTGGAACGCCTTATTTTTCCAAGATTTTCATTTCGACTGATAAATCAGAGGAAATAGAGAAAAAACAGCTGGAACACGAGATTTGCCAAATATTCTCTATATTGGCCGTTTGTACCAGTAAAATGTAAGTAAAACCACTGGAACGCCATATATAGTATTTCCAAGATTCTTCACTTCGCATGGTTTTGCAGAACAAATTGATAAAACTCTACTGGAGTCGGAAATTTTTTAAATATTCTCGATACTCACCGTTTTGTACCAGTGAAATGTAAGTAAAGCCACTTGAACGGCTATTTCGATTTGCCAAGATTCTTCATTTGGCCTGATATTTTTAGGAAAGTGAGAAAAAACAGTTGGAACACGAGATTTGTCAAATATTCTCGATACTAGCAGTTTGTACCAGGAAATGTAAGTAAAACCACTGGAACACCTTATTTTTCCAAGATTTTCATTTCGACTGATATATCAGAGGAAATTGAGAAAAAACAGCTGGAACACGAGATTTGTCAAATATTCTCTATATTGGCCGTTTGTACCAGTAAAATGTAAGTAAAACCACTGGAACACCTTATTTTTCCAAGATTTTCATTTCGACTGATAAATCAGAGGAAATTGAGAAAAAACAGCTGGAACACGAGATGTTTCAAATATTTTCGGTACTGGCCGTTTGTACCAGTGCAATGTAAGTGAAACCACTGGAACGCCTTATTTTTCCAAGATTTTCATTTCGACTGATATATCAGAGGAAATTGAGAAAAAACAGCTGGAACACGAGATGTTTCAAATATTCTCGATACTGGCCGTTTATACAGTGAAATGTCAGTAAAACCACTGGAATGACTCATTTTCCAAGATTCTTCATTTCGCCTGATATGTCAGAAGCAATTGAGAAAAAACTACTGGAACCGGAAATTTTTCAAATATTCTCGGTACTGGCCGTTTGTACCAGTGAAATGTAAGTAAAACCACTGGAACGCCTTATTTTTCCAAGATTTTTCATTTCGCCTGATATGTCAGAAGAAATTGAGAAAAAACTACTGGAACCGGAAATTTTTCAAATATTCTCGATACTGGCCGTTTGTACCAGTGAAATGTAAGTGAAACCACTGGAACGCCTTATTTTTAAAAGATTTTCATTTCGACTGATATATCAGAGGAAATTGAGAAAAAACAGCTGGAACACAAGATGTTTCAAATATTCTCGATACTGGCCGTTTATACAGTGAAATGTAAGTAAAACCACTGGAATGACTTATTTTCCAAGATTCTTCATTTCTCCTGATATGTCAGAAGCAATTGAGAAAAAACTACTGGAACCGGAAATTTTTCAAATATTCTCGGTACTGCTGTTTGTACCAGTGAAATGTAAGTGAAACCACTGGAACGCCTTATTTTTCCAAGATTCTTCTTGTCGCACAATTTGCAGGGGAAACTGAGAAAAAATTGCTGAACACGAGATTTCTCAAATATTCTCGGTACTGGCCGTTTGTACCAGGAAATGTAAGTAAAACCACTGGAATGATGTATTTTTCCAAGATTATTCATGTCGCATGATTTTGCTGAGAAACTTGAGAAAAAACTGTTGGAACACGAGATTTCTCAAATATTGAAATAAGTGATAATGTAAGTAAAACCACTGGAACGCCTTATTTTTCCAAGATTTTTCATTTCGCCTGATATGTCAGAAGAAATTGAGAAAAAACTACTGGAACCGGAAATTTTTCAAATATTCTCGGTACTGGCCGTTTGTACCAGTGAAATGTAAGTGAAACCACTGGAACGCCTTATTTTTCCAAGATTTTCCTTTCGACTGATATATCAGAGAAATTGAGAAAAAACAGCTGGAACACGAGATGTTTCAAATATTCTCGATACTGGCCGTTTATACAGTGAAATGTAATTAAAACCACTGGAATGACTTATTTTCCAAGATTCTTCATTTCTCCTGATATGTCAGAAGCAATTGAGAAAAAACTACTGGAACCGGAAATTTTTCAAATATTCTCGGTACTGGCTGTTTGTACCAGTGAAATGTAAGTGAAACCACTGGAACGCCCTATTTTTAAGATTCTTCTTGTCGCACAATTTTGCAGGGGAAACTGAGAAAAAATTGCTGGAACACGAGATTTCTCAAATATTCTCGGTACTGGCCGTTTGTACCAGGAAATGTAAGTAAAACCACTGGAATGATGTATTTTCCAAGATTATTCATGTCGCATGATTTTGCTGAGAAACTTGAGAAAAAACTGTTGGAACACGAGATTTCTCAAATATTGAAATAAGTGAAATGTAAGTAAAACCACTGGAATGACTTATTTTCCAAGATTCTTCATTTCTCCTGATATGTCAGAAGCAATTGAGAAAAAACTACTGGAACCGGAAATTTTTCAAATATTCTCGGTACTGGCTGTTTGTACCAGTGAAATGTAAGTGAAACCACTGGAACGCCTTATTTTTCCAAGATTCTTCTTGTCGCACAATTTTGCAGGGGAAACTGAGAAAAAATTGCTGGAACACGAGATTTCTCAAATATTCTCGGTACTGGCCGTTTGTACCAGGAAATGTAAGTAAAACCACTGGAATGATGTATTTTCCAAGATTATTCATGTCGCATGATTTTGCTGAGAAACTTGAGAAAAAACTGTTGGAACACGAGATTTCTCAAATATTGAAATAAGTGAAATGTAAGTAAAACCACTGGAACGCCTTATTTTTCCAAGATTTTTCATTTCGCCTGATATGTCAGAAGAAATTGAGAAAAAACTACTGGAACCGGAAATTTTTCAAATATTCTCGGTACTGGCCGTTTGTACCAGTGAAATGTAAGTGAAACCACTGGAACGCCTTATTTTTCCAAGATTTTCATTTCGACTGATAAATCAGAGGAAATAGAGAAAAAACAGCTGGAACACGAGATTTGCCAAATATTCTCTATATTGGCCGTTTGTACCAGTAAAATGTAAGTAAAACCACTGGAACGCCATATATAGTATTTCCAAGATTCTTCACTTCGCATGGTTTTGCAGAACAAATTGATAAAACTCTACTGGAGTCGGAAATTTTTTAAATATTCTCGATACTCACCGTTTGTACCAGTGAAATGTAAGTAAAGCCACTTGAACGGCTAATTTTGCCAAGATTCTTCATTTGGCCTGATATTTTATAGGAAAGTGAGAAAAAACAGTTGGAACACGAGATTTGTCAAATATTCTCGATACTAGCAGTTTGTACCAGGAAATGTAAGTAAAACCACTGGAACACCTTATTTTTCCAAGATTTTCATTTCGACTGATATATCAGAGGAAATTGAGAAAAAACAGCTGGAACACGAGATTTGTCAAATATTCTCTATATTGGCCGTTTGTACCAGTAAAATGTAAGTAAAACCACTGGAACACCTTATTTTTCCAAGATTTTCATTTCGACTGATAAATCAGAGGAAATTGAGAAAAAACAGCTGGAACACGAGATGTTTCAAATATTTTCGGTACTGGCCGTTTGTACCAGTGCAATGTAAGTGAAACCACTGGAACGCCTTATTTTTCCAAGATTTTCATTTCGACTGATATATCAGAGGAAATTGAGAAAAAACAGCTGGAACACGAGATGTTTCAAATATTCTCGATACTGGCCGTTTATACAGTGAAATGTCAGTAAAACCACTGGAATGACTCATTTTCCAAGATTCTTCATTTCGCCTGATATGTCAGAAGCAATTGAGAAAAAACTACTGGAACCGGAAATTTTTCAAATATTCTCGGTACTGGCCGTTTGTACCAGTGAAATGTAAGTAAAACCACTGGAACGCCTTATTTTTCCAAGATTTTTCATTTCGCCTGATATGTCAGAAGAAATTGAGAAAAAACTACTGGAACCGGAAATTTTTCAAATATTCTCGATACTGGCCGTTTGTACCAGTGAAATGTAAGTGAAACCACTGGAACGCCTTATTTTTAAAAGATTTTCATTTCGACTGATATATCAGAGGAAATTGAGAAAAAACAGCTGGAACACAAGATGTTTCAAATATTCTCGATACTGGCCGTTTATACAGTGAAATGTAAGTAAAACCACTGGAATGACTTATTTTCCAAGATTCTTCATTTCTCCTGATATGTCAGAAGCAATTGAGAAAAAACTACTGGAACCGGAAATTTTTCAAATATTCTCGGTACTGGCTGTTTGTACCAGTGAAATGTAAGTGAAACCACTGGAACGCCTTATTTTTCCAAGATTCTTCTTGTCGCACAATTTTGCAGGGGAAACTGAGAAAAAATTGCTGGAACACGAGATTTCTCAAATATTCTCGGTACTGGCCGTTTGTACCAGGAAATGTAAGTAAAACCACTGGAATGATGTATTTTCCAAGATTATTCATGTCGCATGATTTTGCTGAGAAACTTGAGAAAAAACTGTTGGAACACGAGATTTCTCAAATATTGAAATAAGTGAAATGTAAGTAAAACCACTGGAACGCCTTATTTTTCCAAGATTTTTCATTTCGCCTGATATGTCAGAAGAAATTGAGAAAAAACTACTGGAACCGGAAATTTTTCAAATATTCTCGGTACTGGCTGTTTGTACCAGTGAAATGTAAGTGAAACCACTGGAACGCCTTATTTTTAAAAGATTTTCATTTCGACTGATATATCAGAGGAAATTGAGAAAAAACAGCTGGAACACAAGATGTTTCAAATATTCTCGATACTGGCCGTTTATACAGTGAAATGTAAGTAAAACCACTGGAATGACTTATTTTCCAAGATTCTTCATTTCTCCTGATATGTCAGAAGCAATTGAGAAAAAACTACTGGAACCGGAAATTTTTCAAATATTCTCGGTACTGGCTGTTTGTACCAGTGAAATGTAAGTGAAACCACTGGAACGCCTTATTTTTCCAAGATTCATCTTGTCGCACAATTTTGCAGGGGAAACTGAGAAAAAATTGCTGGAACACGAGATTTCTCAAATATTCTCGGTACTGGCCGTTTGTACCAGGAAATGTAAGTAAAACCACTGGAATGATGTATTTTCCAAGATTATTCATGTCGCATGATTTTGCTGAGAAACTTGAGAAAAAACTGTTGGAACACGAGATTTCTCAAATATTGAAATAAGTGAAATGTAAGTAAAACCACTGGAACGCCTTATTTTTCCAAGATTTTTCATTTCGCCTGATATGTCAGAAGAAATTGAGAAAAAACTACTGGAACCGGAAATTTTTCAAATATTCTCGGTACTGGCCGTTTGTACCAGTGAAATGTAAGTGAAACCACTGGAACGCCTTATTTTTCCAAGATTTTCCTTTCGACTGATATATCAGAGGAAATTGAGAAAAAACAGCTGGAACACGAGATGTTTCAAATATTCTCGATACTGGCCGTTTATACAGTGAAATGTAATTAAAACCACTGGAATGACTTATTTTCCAAGATTCTTCATTTCTCCTGATATGTCAGAAGCAATTGAGAAAAAACTACTGGAACCGGAAATTTTTCAAATATTCTCGGTACTGGCTGTTTGTACCAGTGAAATGTAAGTGAAACCACTGGAACGCCTTATTTTTCCAAGATTCTTCTTGTCGCACAATTTTGCAGGGGAAACTGAGAAAAAATTGCTGGAACACGAGATTTCTCAAATATTCTCGGTACTGGCCGTTTGTACCAGGAAATGTAAGTAAAACCACTGGAATGATGTATTTTCCAAGATTATTCATGTCGCATGATTTTGCTGAGAAACTTGAGAAAAAACTGTTGGAACACGAGATTTCTCAAATATTGAAATAAGTGAAATGTAAGTAAAACCACTGGAAGGCCTAATTTGTCCAAGATTCTTCACTTCGAATAATTGTGCAGAGCAAATTGAGAAAAAACTGTTGGAACACGAGATTTTTCGAATATTCTCGATACTGGCAGTTTGTACCAGGAAATGTAAGTAAAACCACTGGAATGACTTATTTTCCAAGATTCTTCATTTCTCCTGATATGTCAGAAGCAATTGAGAAAAAACTACTGGAACCGGAAATTTTTCAAATATTTTCGGTACTGGCTGTTTGTACCAGTGAAATGTAAGTGAAACCACTGGAACGCCTTATTTTTCCAAGATTCTTCTTGTCGCACAATTTTGCAGGGGAAACTGAGAAAAAATTGCTGGAACACGAGATTTCTCAAATATTCTCGGTACTGGCCGTTTGTACCAGGAAATGTAAGTAAAACCACTGGAATGATGTATTTTCCAAGATTATTCATGTCGCATGATTTTGCTGAGAAACTTGAGAAAAAACTGTTGGAACACGAGATTTCTCAAATATTGAAATAAGTGAAATGTAAGTAAAACCACTGGAAGGCCTAATTTGTCCAAGATTCTTCACTTCGAATAATTGTGCAGAGCAAATTGAGAAAAAACTGTTGGAACACGAGATTTTTCGAATATTCTCGATACTGGCAGTTTGTACCAGGAAATGTAAGTAAAACCACTGGAACACCATATATTTCCAAGATTCTTCACTTCGCATAATTTTGCAGAGCAAATTGACAAAACACTACAGGAGCAGGAGATTTTTTAAATATTCTCGATATTGCCCGTTTGCACCAGGAAATGTAAGTTAAAACTTTGGAACGCCATATATTTCCAAGATTCCTCACTTCGCATGATTTTGCAGAGAAAATTGAGAAAAAACTGTTGGACCACGAGATTTTTAGAATATTCTCGATACTGGCAGTTTGTACCAGGAAATGTAAGTAAAACCACTGGAACACCTTATTTTTCCAAGATTTTCATTTCGACTGATATATCAGAGGAAATTGAGAAAAAACAGCTGGAACACGAGATGTTTCAAATATTCTCGATACTGGCCGTTTATACAGTGAAATGTAAGTAAAACCACTGGAATGACTTATTTTCCAAGATTCTTCATTTCGCCTGATATGTCAGAGGAAATTGAGAAAAAACAGCTGGAACACGAGATGTTTCAAATATTCTCGATACAGGCCGTTTATACAGTGAAATGTAAGTAAAACCACTGGAATGACTTATTTTCCAAGATTCTTCATATCGCCTGATATGTCAGAAGAAATTGAGCAAAAACTACTGGAACCGGAAATTTTTCAAATATTCTCGATACTGGCCGTTTGTACCAGTGAAATGTAAGTGAAACCACTGGAATGCCTTATTTTTAAAAGATTTTCATTTCGACTGATATATCAGAGGAAATTGAGAAAAAACAGCTGGAACACGAGATGTTTCAAATATTCTCGATACTGGCCGTTTATACAGTGAAATGTAAGTAAAACCACTGTAATGACTTATATTCCAAGATTCTTCATATCGCCTGATATGTCAGAAGCAATTGAGAAAAAACTACTGGAACCGGAAATTTTTCAAATATTCTCGGTACTGGCCGTTTGTACCAGTGAAATGTAAGTAAAACCACTGGAACGCCTTATTTTTCCAAGATTTTTCATTTCGCCTGATATGTCAGAAGAAATTGAGCAAAAACTACTGGAACCGGAAATTTTTCAAATATTCTCGATACTGGCCGTTTGTAATAGTGAAATGTAAGTAAAACCACTGGAACACCTTATTTTTCCAAGATTTTCATTTCGACTGATATATCAGAGGAAATTGAGAAAAAACAGCTGGAACACGAGATTTGTCAAATATTCTCGATACTGGCCGTTTATACAGTGAAATGTAAGTAAAACCACTGGAACACCTTATTTTTCCAAGATTCTTCATTTCGCCTGATATGTCAGAGGAAATTTTCAAATATTCTCGATACTGGCCGTTTATACAGTGAAATGTAAGTAAAACCACTGGAATGACTTATTTTCCAAGATTCTTCATATCGCCTGATATGTCAGAAGCAATTGAGAAAAAACTACTGGAACCGGAAATTTTTCAAATATTCTCGGTACTGGCCGTTTGTACCAGTGAAATGTAAGTAAAACCACTGGAACGCCTTATTTTTCCAAGATTTTTCATTTCGCCTGATATGTCAGAAGAAATTGAGCAAAAACTACTGGAACCGGAAATTTTTCAAATATTCTCGATACTGGCCGTTTGTACCAGTGAAATGTAAGTGAAACCACTGGAGCGCCTTATTTTTAAAAGATTTTCATTTCGACTGATATATCAGAGGAAATTGAGAAAAAACAGCTGGAACACGAGATGTTTCAAATATTCTCGATACTGGCCGTTTATACAGTGAAATGTAAGTAAAACCACTGGAATGACTTATTTTCCAAGATTCTTCATTTCGCCTGATATGTCACAAGCAATTGACAAAAAACTACTGGAACCGGAAATTTTTCAAATATTCTCGGTACTGGCCGTTTGTACCAGTGAAATGTAAGTGAAACCACTGGAACGCCTTATTTTTCCAAGATTTTCCTTTCGACTGATATATCAGAGGAAATTGAGAAAAAACAGCTGGAACAAGAGATGTTTCAAATATTCTCGATACTGGCCGTTTATACAGTGAAATGTAAGTAAAACCACTGGAACGCCTTATTTTCCAAGATTCTTCATTTCGCCTGATATGTCAGAAGCAATTGAGAAAAAACTACTGGAACCGGAAATTTTTCAAATATTCACGATACTGGCAGTTTGTACCATTGAAATGTGAGTAAAACCACTGGAACGCATTTTTTTATCAAGATTCTTCATTTCGCCTGATATTTTAGAGGAAATTGAGAAAACACTGCTGGAACACGAGATTTTTCAAATATTCTCGATACTGGCCGTTTGTACCATTGAAATGTAAGTAAAACCACTGGAACACCTTATTTTTCCAAGATTTTCATTTCGACTGATAAATCAGAGGAAATTGAGAAAAAACAGCTGGAACACGAGATGTTTCAAATATTTTCGGTACTGGCCGTTTGTACCAGTGAAATGTAAGTGAAACCACTGGAACGCCTTATTTTTCCAAGATTTTCATTTCGACTGATATATCAGAGGAAATTGAGAAAAAACAGCTGGAACACGAGATGTTTCAAATATTCTCGATACTGGCCGTTTATACAGTGAAATGTAAGTAAAACCACTGGAATGACTTATTTTCCAAGATTCTTCATTTCGCCTGATATGTCAGAAGCAATTGAGAAAAAACTACTGGAACCGGAAATTTTTCAAATATTCTCGGTACTGGCCGTTTGTACCAGTGAAATGTAAGTGAAACCACTGGAACGCCTTATTTTTAAAAGATTTTCATTTCGACTGATATATCAGAGGAAATTGAGAAAAAACAGCTGGAACACGAGATGTTTCAAATATTCTCGATACTGGCTGTTTATACAGTGAAATGTAAGTAAAACCACTGGAATGACTTATTTTCCAAGATTCTTCATTTCTCCTGATATGTCAGAAGCAATTGAGCAAAAACTACTGGAACCGGAAATTTTCCAAATATTCTCGGTACTGGCTGTTTGTACCAGTGAAATGTAAGTGAAACCACTGGAACGCCTTATTTTTCCAAGATTCTTCTTGTCGCACAATTTTGCAGGGGAAACTGAGAAAAAATTGCTGGAACACGAGATTTCTCAAATATTCTCGGTACTGGCCGTTTGTACCAGGAAATGTAAGTAAAACCACTGGAATGATGTATTTTCCAAGATTATTCATGTCGCATGATTTTGCTGAGAAACTTGAGAAAAAACTGTTGGAACACGAGATTTCTCAAATATTGAAATAAGTGAAATGTAAGTAAAACCACTGGAATGACTTATTTTCCAAGATTCTTCATTTCTCCTGATATGTCAGAAGCAATTGAGAAAAAACTACTGGAACCGGAAATTTTTCAAATATTCTCGGTACTGGCTGTTTGTACCAGTGAAATGTAAGTGAAACCACTGGAACGCCTTATTTTTCCAAGATTCTTCTTGTCGCACAATTTTGCAGGGGAAACTGAGAAAAAATTGCTGGAACACGAGATTTCTCAAATATTCTCGGTACTGGCCGTTTGTACCAGGAAATGTAAGTAAAACCACTGGAACGCCTTATTTTCCAAGATTCTTCATTTCGCCTGATATGTCAGAAGCAATTGAGCAAAAACTACTGGAACCGGAAATTTTTCAAATATTCTCGATACTGGCCGTTTGTAATAGTGAAATGTAAGTAAAACCACTGGAACACCTTATTTTTCCAAGATTTTCATTTCGACTGATATATCAGAGGAAATTGAGAAAAAACAGCTGGAACACGAGATTTGTCAAATATTCTCTATATTGGCCGTTTGTACCAGTAAAATGTAAGTAAAACCACTGGAACACCTTATTTTTCCAAGATTTTCATTTCGACTGATATATCAGAGGAAATTGAGAAAAAACAGCTGGAACACGAGATGTTTCAAATATTCTCGATACTGGCCGTTTATACAGTGAAATGTAAGTAAAACCACTGGAATGACTTATTTTCCAAGATTCTTCATTTCGCCTGATATGTCAGAGGAAATTTTCAAATATTCTCGATACTGGCCGTTTATACAGTGAAATGTAAGTAAAACCACTGGAATGACTTATTTTCCAAGATTCTTCATATCGCCTGATATGTCAGAAGCAATTGAGAAAAAACTACTGGAACCGGAAATTTTTCAAATATTCTCGGTACTGGCCGTTTGTACCAGTGAAATGTAAGTAAAACCACTGGAACGCCTTATTTTTCCAAGATTTTTCATTTCGCCTGATATGTCAGAAGAAATTGAGCAAAAACTACTGGAACCGGAAATTTTTCAAATATTCTCGATACTGGCCGTTTGTACCAGTGAAATGTAAGTGAAACCACTGGAGCGCCTTATTTTTAAAAGATTTTCATTTCGACTGATATATCAGAGGAAATTGAGAAAAAACAGCTGGAACACGAGATGTTTCAAATATTCTCGATACTGGCCGTTTATACAGTGAAATGTAAGTAAAACCACTGGAATGACTTATTTTCCAAGATTCTTCATTTCGCCTGATATGTCACAAGCAATTGACAAAAAACTACTGGAACCGGAAATTTTTCAAATATTCTCGGTACTGGCCGTTTGTACCAGTGAAATGTAAGTGAAACCACTGGAACGCCTTATTTTTCCAAGATTCTTCTTGTCGCACAATTTTGCAGGGGAAACTGAGAAAAAATTGCTGGAACACGAGATTTCTCAAATATTCTCGGTACTGGCCGTTTGTACCAGGAAATGTAAGTAAAACCACTGGAATGATGTATTTTCCAAGATTATTCATGTCGCATGATTTTGCTGAGAAACTTGAGAAAAAACTGTTGGAACACGAGATTTCTCAAATATTGAAATAAGTGAAATGTAAGTAAAACCACTGGAATGACTTATTTTCCAAGATTCTTCATTTCTCCTGATATGTCAGAAGCAATTGAGAAAAAACTACTGGAACCGGAAATTTTTCAAATATTCTCGGTACTGGCTGTTTGTACCAGTGAAATGTAAGTGAAACCACTGGAACGCCTTATTTTTCCAAGATTCTTCTTGTCGCACAATTTTGCAGGGGAAACTGAGAAAAAATTGCTGGAACACGAGATTTCTCAAATATTCTCGGTACTGGCCGTTTGTACCAGGAAATGTAAGTAAAACCACTGGAACGCCTTATTTTCCAAGATTCTTCATTTCGCCTGATATGTCAGAAGCAATTGAGAAAAAACTACTGGAACCGGAAATTTTTCAAATATTCACGATACTGGCAGTTTGTACCATTGAAATGTGAGTAAAACCACTGGAACGCATTTTTTTATCAAGATTCTTCATTTCGCCTGATATTTTAGAGGAAATTGAGAAAACACTGCTGGAACACGAGATTTTTCAAATATTCTCGATACTGGCCGTTTGTACCATTGAAATGTAAGTAAAACCACTGGAACACCTTATTTTTCCAAGATTTTCATTTCGACTGATAAATCAGAGGAAATTGAGAAAAAACAGCTGGAACACGAGATGTTTCAAATATTTTCGGTACTGGCCGTTTGTACCAGTGAAATGTAAGTGAAACCACTGGAACGCCTTATTTTTCCAAGATTTTCATTTCGACTGATATATCAGAGGAAATTGAGAAAAAACAGCTGGAACACGAGATGTTTCAAATATTCTCGATACTGGCCGTTTATACAGTGAAATGTAAGTAAAACCACTGGAATGACTTATTTTCCAAGATTCTTCATTTCGCCTGATATGTCAGAAGCAATTGAGAAAAAACTACTGGAACCGGAAATTTTTCAAATATTCTCGGTACTGGCCGTTTGTACCAGTGAAATGTAAGTGAAACCACTGGAACGCCTTATTTTTAAAAGATTTTCATTTCGACTGATATATCAGAGGAAATTGAGAAAAAACAGCTGGAACACGAGATGTTTCAAATATTCTCGATACTGGCCGTTTATACAGTGAAATGTAAGTAAAACCACTGGAATGACTTATTTTCCAAGATTCTTCATTTCTCCTGATATGTCAGAAGCAATTGAGAAAAAACTACTGGAACCGGAAATTTTTCAAATATTCTCGGTACTGGCTGTTTGTACCAGTGAAATGTAAGTGAAACCACTGGAACGCCTTATTTTTCCAAGATTCTTCTTGTCGCACAATTTTGCAGGGGAAACTGAGAAAAAATTGCTGGAACACGAGATTTCTCAAATATTCTCAATACTGGCCGTTTGTACCAGGAAATGTAAGTAAAACCACTGGAATGATGTATTTTCCAAGATTATTCATGTCGCATGATTTTGCTGAGAAACTTGAGAAAAAACTGTTGGAACACGAGATTTCTCAAATATTGAAATAAGTGAAATGTAAGTAAAACCACTGGAACGCCTTATTTTTCCAAGATTTTTCATTTCGCCTGATATGTCAGAAGAAATTGAGAAAAAACTACTGGAACCGGAAATTTTTCAAATATTCTCGGTACTGGCCGTTTGTATCAGTGAAATGTAAGTGAAACCACTGGAACGCCTTATTTTTCCAAGATTTTCATTTCGACTGATATATCAGAGGAAATTGAGAAAAAACAGCTGGAACAAGAGATGTTTCAAATATTCTCGATACTGGCCGTTTATACAGTGAAATGTAAGTAAAACCACTGGAACGCCTTATTTTCCAAGATTCTTCATTTCTCCTGATATGTCAGAAGCAATTGAGAAAAAACTACTGGAACCGGAAATTTTTCAAATATTCTCGGTACTGGCTGTTTGTACCAGTGAAATGTAAGTGAAACCACTGGAACGCCTTATTTTTCCAAGATTCTTCTTGTCGCACAATTTTGCAGGGGAAACTGAGAAAAAATTGCTGGAACACGAGATTTCTCAAATATTCTCGGTACTGGCCGTTTGTACCAGGAAATGTAAGTAAAACCACTGGAATGATGTATTTTCCAAGATTATTCATGTCGCATGATTTTGCTGAGAAACTTGAGAAAAAACTGTTGGAACACGAGATTTCTCAAATATTGAAATAAGTGAAATGTAAGTAAAACCACTGGAAGGCCTAATTTGTCCAAGATTCTTCACTTCGAATAATTGTGCAGAGCAAATTGAGAAAAAACTGTTGGAACACGAGATTTTTCGAATATTCTCGATACTGGCAGTTTGTACCAGGAAATGTAAGTAAAACCACTGGAACACCATATATTTCCAAGATTCTTTACTTCGCATAATTTTGCAGAGCAAATTGATAAAACACTACAGGAGCAGGAGATTTTTTAAATATTCTCGATATTGCCCGTTTGCACCAGGAAATGTAAGTTAAAACTTTGGAACGCCATATATTTCCAAGATTCCTCACTTCGCATGATTTTGCAGAGAAAATTGAGAAAAAACTGTTGGACCACGAGATTTTTCGAATATTCTCGATACTGGCAGTTTGTACCAGGAAATGTAAGTAAAACCACTGGAACACCTTATTTTTCCAAGATTTTCATTTCGACTGATATATCAGAGGAAATTGAGAAAAAACAGCTGGAACACGAGATGTTTCAAATATTCTCGATACTGGCCGTTTATACAGTAAAACCACTGGAATGACTTATTTTCCAAGATTCTTCATTTCGCCTGATATGTCAGAGGAAATTGAGAAAAAACAGCTGGAACACGAGATGTTTCAAATATTCTCGATACTGGCCGTTTATACAGTGAAATGTAAGTAAAACCACTGGAATGACTTATTTTCCAAGATTCTTCATATCGCCTGATATGTCAGAAGCAATTGAGAAAAACTACTGGAACCGGAAATTTTTCAAATATTCTCGGTACTGGCCGTTTGTACCAGTGAAATGTAAGTAAAACCACTGGAACGCCTTATTTTTCCAAGATTTTTCATTTCGCCTGATATGTCAGAAGAAATTGAGAAAAAACAACTGGAACCGGAAATTTTTCAAATATTCTCGATACTGGCCGTTTGTACCAGTGAAATGTAAGTGAAACCACTGGAACGCCTTATTTTTAAAAGATTTTCATTTCGACTGATATATCAGAGGAAATTGAGAAAAAACAGCTGGAACACGAGATGTTTCAAATATTCTCGATACTGGCCGTTTATACAGTGAAATGTAAGTAAAACCACTGGAATGACTTATTTTCCAAGATTCTTCATATCGCCTGATATGTCAGAAGCAATTGAGAAAAAACTACTGGAACCGGAAATTTTTCAAATATTCTCGGTACTGGCCGTTTGTAACAGTGAAATGTAAGTAAAACCACTGGAACGCCTTATTTTTCCAAGATTTTTCATTTCGCCTGATATGTCAGAAGAAATTGAGCAAAAACTACTGGCACCGGAAATTTTTCAAATATTCTCGATACTGGCCGTTTGTACCAGTGAAATGTAAGTAAAACCACTGGAACACCTTATTTTTCCAAAATTTTCATTTCGACTGATATATCAGAGGAAATTGAGAAAAAACAGCTGGAACACGAGATTTGTCAAATATTCTCTATATTGGCCGTTTGTACCAGTAAAATGTAAGTAAAACCACTGGAACACCTTATTTTTCCAAGATTTTCATTTCGACTGATATATCAGAGGAAATTGAGAAAAAACAGCTGGAACAAGAGATGTTTCAAATATTCTCGATACTGGCCGTTTATACAGTGAAATGTAAGTAAAACCACTGGAACGCCTTTTTTTCCAAGATTCTTCATTTCGCCTGATATGTCAGAAGCAATTGAGAAAAAACTACTGGAACCGGAAATTTTTCAAATATTCACGATACTGGCAGTTTGTACCATTGAAATGTGAGTAAAACCACTGGAACGCATTTTTTTATCAAGATTCTTCATTTCGCCTGATATTTTAGAGGAAATTGAGAAAACACTGCTGGAACACGAGATTTTTCAAATATTCTCGATACTGGCCGTTTGTACCATTGAAATGTAAGTAAAACCACTGGAACACCTTATTTTTCCAAGATTTTCATTTCGACTGATAAATCAGAGGAAATTGAGAAAAAACAGCTGGAACACGAGATGTTTCAAATATTTTCGGTACTGGCCGTTTGTACCAGTGAAATGTATGTAAGTGAAACCACTGGAACGCCTTATTTTTCCAAGATTTTCATTTCGACTGATATATCAGAGGAAAGTGAGAAAAAACAGCTGGAACACGAGATGTTTCAAATATTCTCGATACTGGCCGTTTATACAGTGAAATGTAAGTAAAACCACTGGAATGACTTATTTTCCAAGATTCTTCATTTCGCCTGATATGTCAGAAGCAATTGAGAAAAAACTACTGGAACCGGAAATTTTTCAAATATTCTCGGTACTGGCCGTTTGTACCAGTGAAATGTAAGTAAAACCACTGGAACGCCTTATTTTTCCAAGATTTTTCATTTCGCCTGATATGTCAGAAGAAATTGAGAAAAAACTACTGGAACCGGAAATTTTTCAAATATTCTCGATACTGGCCGTTTGTACCAGTGAAATGTAAGTGAAACCACTGGAACGCCTTATTTTTAAAAGATTTTCATTTCGACTGATATATCAGAGGAAATTGAGAAAAAACAGCTGGAACACGAGATGTTTCAAATATTCTCGATACTGGCCGTTTATACAGTGAAATGTAAGTAAAACCACTGGAATGACTTATTTTCCAAGATTCTTCATTTCTCCTGATATGTCAGAAGCAATTGAGAAAAAACTACTGGAACCGGAAATTTTTCAAATATTCTCGGTACTGGCTGTTTGTACCAGTGAAATGTAAGTGAAACCACTGGAACGCCTTATTTTTCCAAGATTCTTCTTGTCGCACAATTTTGCAGGGGAAACTGAGAAAAAATTGCTGGAACACGAGATTTCTCAAATATTCTCGGTACTGGCCGTTTGTACCAGGAAATGTAAGTAAAACCACTGGAATGATGTATTTTCCAAGATTATTCATTTCTCCTGATATGTCAGAAGCAATTGAGAAAAAACTACTGGAACCGGAAATTTTTCAAATATTCTCGGTACTGGCTGTTTGTACCAGTGAAATGTAAGTGAAACCACTGGAACGCCTTATTTTTCCAAGATTCTTCTTGTCGCACAATTTTGCAGGGGAAACTGAGAAAAAATTGCTGGAACACGAGATTTCTCAAATATTGAAATAAGTGAAATGTAAGTAAAACCACTGGAACGCCTTATTTTTCCAAGATTTTTCATTTCGACTGATATATCAGAGGAAATTGAGAAAAAACAGCTGGAACACGAGATGTTTCAAATATTCTCGATACTGGCCGTTTATACAGTGAAATGTAAGTAAAACCACTGGAATGACTTATTTTCCAAGATTCTTCATTTCTCCTGATATGTCAGAAGCAATTGAGCAAAAACTACTGGAACCGGAAATTTTTCAAATATTCTCGGTACTGGCTGTTTGTACCAGTGAAATGTAAGTGAAACCACTGGAACGCCTTATTTTTCCAAGATTCTTCTTGTCGCACAATTTTGCAGGGGAAACTGAGAAAAAATTGCTGGAACACGAGATTTCTCAAATATTCTCGGTACTGGCCGTTTGTACCAGGAAATGTAAGTAAAACCACTGGAATGATGTATTTTCCAAGATTATTCATTTCTCCTGATATGTCAGAAGCAATTGAGAAAAAACTACTGGAACCGGAAATTTTTCAAATATTCTCGGTACTGGCTGTTTGTACCAGTGAAATTTAAGTGAAACCACTGGAACGCCTTATTTTTCCAAGATTCTTCTTGTCGCACAATTTTGCAGGGGAAACTGAGAAAAAATTGCTGGAACACGAGATTTCTCAAATATTCTCGGTACTGGCCGTTTGTACCAGGAAATGTAAGTAAAACCACTGGAATGATGTATTTTCCAAGATTATTCATGTCGCATGATTTTGCTGAGAAACTTGAGAAAAAACTGTTGGAACACGAGATTTCTCAAATATTGAAATAAGTGAAATGTAAGTAAAACCACTGGAACGCCTTATTTTTCCAAGATTTTTCATTTCGCCTGATATGTCAGAAGAAATTGAGAAAAAACTACTGGAACCGGAAATTTTTCAAATATTCTCGGTACTGGCCGTTTGTACCAGTGAAATGTAAGTGAAACCACTGGAACGCCTTATTTTACCAAGATTTTCCTTTCGACTGATATATCAGAGGAAATTGAGAAAAAACAGCTGGAACACGAGATGTTTCAAATATTCTCGATACTGGCCGTTTATACAGTGAAATGTAAGTAAAACCACTGGAATTACTTATTTTTCCAAGATTTTTCATTTCGCCTGATATGTCAGAAGAAATTGAGAAAAAACTACTGGAACCGGAAATTTTTCAAATATTCTCGGTACTGGCCGTTTGTACCAGTGAAATGTAAGTGAAACCACTGGAACGCCTTATTTTTCCAAGATTTTCCTTTCGACTGATATATCAGAGGAAATTGAGAAAAAACAGCTGGAACACGAGATGTTTCAAATATTCTCGATACTGGCCGTTTATACAGTGAAATGCAAGTAAAACCACTGGAATGACTTATTTTCCAAGATTCTTCATTTCTCCTGATATGTCAGAAGCAATTGAGCAAAAACTACTGGAACCGGAAATTTTTCAAATATTCTCGGTACTGGCTGTTTGTACCAGTGAAATGTAAGTGAAACCACTGGAACGCCTTATTTTTCCAAGATTCTTCTTGTCGCACAATTTTGCAGGGGAAACTGAGAAAAAATTGCTGGAACACGAGATTTCTCAAATATTCTCGGTACTGGCCGTTTGTACCAGGAAATGTAAGTAAAACCACTGGAATGATGTATTTTCCAAGATTATTCATTTCTCCTGATATGTCAGAAGCAATTGAGAAAAAACTACTGGAACCGGAAATTTTTCAAATATTCTCGGTACTGGCTGTTTGTACCAGTGAAATGTAAGTGAAACCACTGGAACGCCTTATTTTTCCAAGATTCTTCTTGTCGCACAATTTTGCAGGGGAAACTGAGAAAAAATTGCTGGAACACGAGATTTCTCAAATATTCTCGGTACTGGCCGTTTGTACCAGGAAATGTAAGTAAAACCACTGGAATTATGTATTTTCCAAGATTATTCATGTCGCATGATTTTGCTGAGAAACTTGAGAAAAAACTGTTGGAACACGAGATTTCTCAAATATTGAAATAAGTGAAATGTAAGTAAAACCACTGGAACGCCTTATTTTTCCAAGATTTTTCATTTCGCCTGATATGTCAGAAGAAATTGAGCAAAAACTACTGGCACCGGAAATTTTTCAAATATTCTCGATACTGGCCGTTTGTACCAGTGAAATGTAAGTAAAACCACTGGAACACCTTATTTTTCCAAAATTTTCATTTCGACTGATATATCAGAGGAAATTGAGAAAAAACAGCTGGAACACGAGATTTGTCAAATATTCTCTATATTGGCCGTTTGTACCAGTAAAATGTAAGTAAAACCACTGGAACACCTTATTTTTCCAAGATTTTCATTTCGACTGATATATCAGAGGAAATTGAGAAAAAACAGCTGGAACAAGAGATGTTTCAAATATTCTCGATACTGGCCGTTTATACAGTGAAATGTAAGTAAAACCACTGGAACGCCTTTTTTTCCAAGATTCTTCATTTCGCCTGATATGTCAGAAGCAATTGAGAAAAAACTACTGGAACCGGAAATTTTTCAAATATTCACGATACTGGCAGTTTGTACCATTGAAATGTGAGTAAAACCACTGGAACGCATTTTTTTATCAAGATTCTTCATTTCGCCTGATATTTTAGAGGAAATTGAGAAAACACTGCTGGAACACGAGATTTTTCAAATATTCTCGATACTGGCCGTTTGTACCATTGAAATGTAAGTAAAACCACTGGAACACCTTATTTTTCCAAGATTTTCATTTCGACTGATAAATCAGAGGAAATTGAGAAAAAACAGCTGGAACACGAGATGTTTCAAATATTTTCGGTACTGGCCGTTTGTACCAGTGAAATGTATGTAAGTGAAACCACTGGAACGCCTTATTTTTCCAAGATTTTCATTTCGACTGATATATCAGAGGAAAGTGAGAAAAAACAGCTGGAACACGAGATGTTTCAAATATTCTCGATACTGGCCGTTTATACAGTGAAATGTAAGTAAAACCACTGGAATGACTTATTTTCCAAGATTCTTCATTTCGCCTGATATGTCAGAAGCAATTGAGAAAAAACTACTGGAACCGGAAATTTTTCAAATATTCTCGGTACTGGCCGTTTGTACCAGTGAAATGTAAGTAAAACCACTGGAACGCCTTATTTTTCCAAGATTTTTCATTTCGCCTGATATGTCAGAAGAAATTGAGAAAAAACTACTGGAACCGGAAATTTTTCAAATATTCTCGATACTGGCCGTTTGTACCAGTGAAATGTAAGTGAAACCACTGGAACGCCTTATTTTTAAAAGATTTTCATTTCGACTGATATATCAGAGGAAATTGAGAAAAAACAGCTGGAACACGAGATGTTTCAAATATTCTCGATACTGGCCGTTTATACAGTGAAATGTAAGTAAAACCACTGGAATGACTTATTTTCCAAGATTCTTCATTTCTCCTGATATGTCAGAAGCAATTGAGCAAAAACTACTGGAACCGGAAATTTTTCAAATATTCTCGGTACTGGCCGTTTGTAACAGTGAAATGTAAGTAAAACCACTGGAACGCCTTATTTTTCCAAGATTTTTCATTTCGCCTGATATGTCAGAAGAAATTGAGCAAAAACTACTGGCACCGGAAATTTTTCAAATATTCTCGATACTGGCCGTTTGTACCAGTGAAATGTAAGTAAAACCACTGGAACACCTTATTTTTCCAAAATTTTCATTTCGACTGATATATCAGAGGAAATTGAGAAAAAACAGCTGGAACACGAGATTTGTCAAATATTCTCTATATTGGCCGTTTGTACCAGTAAAATGTAAGTAAAACCACTGGAACACCTTATTTTTCCAAGATTTTCATTTCGACTGATATATCAGAGGAAATTGAGAAAAAACAGCTGGAACAAGAGATGTTTCAAATATTCTCGATACTGGCCGTTTATACAGTGAAATGTAAGTAAAACCACTGGAACGCCTTTTTTTCCAAGATTCTTCATTTCGCCTGATATGTCAGAAGCAATTGAGAAAAAACTACTGGAACCGGAAATTTTTCAAATATTCACGATACTGGCAGTTTGTACCATTGAAATGTGAGTAAAACCACTGGAACGCATTTTTTTATCAAGATTCTTCATTTCGCCTGATATTTTAGAGGAAATTGAGAAAACACTGCTGGAACACGAGATTTTTCAAATATTCTCGATACTGGCCGTTTGTACCATTGAAATGTAAGTAAAACCACTGGAACACCTTATTTTTCCAAGATTTTCATTTCGACTGATAAATCAGAGGAAATTGAGAAAAAACAGCTGGAACACGAGATGTTTCAAATATTTTCGGTACTGGCCGTTTGTACCAGTGAAATGTATGTAAGTGAAACCACTGGAACGCCTTATTTTTCCAAGATTTTCATTTCGACTGATATATCAGAGGAAAGTGAGAAAAAACAGCTGGAACACGAGATGTTTCAAATATTCTCGATACTGGCCGTTTATACAGTGAAATGTAAGTAAAACCACTGGAATGACTTATTTTCCAAGATTCTTCATTTCGCCTGATATGTCAGAAGCAATTGAGAAAAAACTACTGGAACCGGAAATTTTTCAAATATTCTCGGTACTGGCCGTTTGTACCAGTGAAATGTAAGTAAAACCACTGGAACGCCTTATTTTTCCAAGATTTTTCATTTCGCCTGATATGTCAGAAGAAATTGAGAAAAAACTACTGGAACCGGAAATTTTTCAAATATTCTCGATACTGGCCGTTTGTACCAGTGAAATGTAAGTGAAACCACTGGAACGCCTTATTTTTAAAAGATTTTCATTTCGACTGATATATCAGAGGAAATTGAGAAAAAACAGCTGGAACACGAGATGTTTCAAATATTCTCGATACTGGCCGTTTATACAGTGAAATGTAAGTAAAACCACTGGAATGACTTATTTTCCAAGATTCTTCATTTCTCCTGATATGTCAGAAGCAATTGAGAAAAAACTACTGGAACCGGAAATTTTTCAAATATTCTCGGTACTGGCTGTTTGTACCAGTGAAATGTAAGTGAAACCACTGGAACGCCTTATTTTTCCAAGATTCTTCTTGTCGCACAATTTTGCAGGGGAAACTGAGAAAAAATTGCTGGAACACGAGATTTCTCAAATATTCTCGGTACTGGCCGTTTGTACCAGGAAATGTAAGTAAAACCACTGGAATGATGTATTTTCCAAGATTATTCATTTCTCCTGATATGTCAGAAGCAATTGAGAAAAAACTACTGGAACCGGAAATTTTTCAAATATTCTCGGTACTGGCTGTTTGTACCAGTGAAATGTAAGTGAAACCACTGGAACGCCTTATTTTTCCAAGATTCTTCTTGTCGCACAATTTTGCAGGGGAAACTGAGAAAAAATTGCTGGAACACGAGATTTCTCAAATATTGAAATAAGTGAAATGTAAGTAAAACCACTGGAACGCCTTATTTTTCCAAGATTTTTCATTTCGCCTGATATGTCAGAAGAAATTGAGAAAAAACTACTGGAACCGGAAATTTTTCAAATATTCTCGGTACTGGCCGTTTGTACCAGTGAAATGTAAGTGAAACCACTGGAACGCCTTATTTTTCCAAGATTTTCCTTTCGACTGATATATCAGAGGAAATTGAGAAAAAACAGCTGGAACACGAGATGTTTCAAATATTCTCGATACTGGCCGTTTATACAGTGAAATGTAAGTAAAACCACTGGAATGACTTATTTTCCAAGATTCTTCATTTCTCCTGATATGTCAGAAGCAATTGAGCAAAAACTACTGGAACCGGAAATTTTTCAAATATTCTCGGTACTGGCTGTTTGTACCAGTGAAATGTAAGTGAAACCACTGGAACGCCTTATTTTTCCAAGATTCTTCTTGTCGCACAATTTTGCAGGGGAAACTGAGAAAAAATTGCTGGAACACGAGATTTCTCAAATATTCTCGGTACTGGCCGTTTGTACCAGGAAATGTAAGTAAAACCACTGGAATGATGTATTTTCCAAGATTATTCATTTCTCCTGATATGTCAGAAGCAATTGAGAAAAAACTACTGGAACCGGAAATTTTTCAAATATTCTCGGTACTGGCTGTTTGTACCAGTGAAATTTAAGTGAAACCACTGGAACGCCTTATTTTTCCAAGATTCTTCTTGTCGCACAATTTTGCAGGGGAAACTGAGAAAAAATTGCTGGAACACGAGATTTCTCAAATATTCTCGGTACTGGCCGTTTGTACCAGGAAATGTAAGTAAAACCACTGGAATGATGTATTTTCCAAGATTATTCATGTCGCATGATTTTGCTGAGAAACTTGAGAAAAAACTGTTGGAACACGAGATTTCTCAAATATTGAAATAAGTGAAATGTAAGTAAAACCACTGGAACGCCTTATTTTTCCAAGATTTTTCATTTCGCCTGATATGTCAGAAGAAATTGAGAAAAAACTACTGGAACCGGAAATTTTTCAAATATTCTCGGTACTGGCCGTTTGTACCAGTGAAATGTAAGTGAAACCACTGGAACGCCATATTTTACCAAGATTTTCCTTTCGACTGATATATCAGAGGAAATTGAGAAAAAACAGCTGGAACACGAGATGTTTCAAATATTCTCGATACTGGCCGTTTATACAGTGAAATGTAAGTAAAACCACTGGAATTACTTATTTTTCCAAGATTTTTCATTTCGCCTGATATGTCAGAAGAAATTGAGAAAAAACTACTGGAACCGGAAATTTTTCAAATATTCTCGGTACTGGCCGTTTGTACCAGTGAAATGTAAGTGAAACCACTGGAACGCCTTATTTTTCCAAGATTTTCCTTTCGACTGATATATCAGAGGAAATTGAGAAAAAACAGCTGGAACACGAGATGTTTCAAATATTCTCGATACTGGCCGTTTATACAGTGAAATGTAAGTAAAACCACTGGAATGACTTATTTTCCAAGATTCTTCATTTCTCCTGATATGTCAGAAGCAATTGAGCAAAAACTACTGGAACCGGAAATTTTTCAAATATTCTCGGTACTGGCTGTTTGTACCAGTGAAATGTAAGTGAAACCACTGGAACGCCTTATTTTTCCAAGATTCTTCTTGTCGCACAATTTTGCAGGGGAAACTGAGAAAAAATTGCTGGAACACGAGATTTCTCAAATATTCTCGGTACTGGCCGTTTGTACCAGGAAATGTAAGTAAAACCACTGGAATGATGTATTTTCCAAGATTATTCATTTCTCCTGATATGTCAGAAGCAATTGAGAAAAAACTACTGGAACCGGAAATTTTTCAAATATTCTCGGTACTGGCTGTTTGTACCAGTGAAATGTAAGTGAAACCACTGGAACGCCTTATTTTTCCAAGATTCTTCTTGTCGCACAATTTTGCAGGGGAAACTGAGAAAAAATTGCTGGAACACGAGATTTCTCAAATATTCTCGGTACTGGCCGTTTGTACCAGGAAATGTAAGTAAAACCACTGGAATTATGTATTTTCCAAGATTATTCATGTCGCATGATTTTGCTGAGAAACTTGAGAAAAAACTGTTGGAACACGAGATTTCTCAAATATTGAAATAAGTGAAATGTAAGTAAAACCACTGGAACGCCTTATTTTTCCAAGATTTTTCATTTCGCCTGATATGTCAGAAGAAATTGAGAAAAAACTACTGGAACCGGAAATTTTTCAAATATTCTCGGTACTGGCCGTTTGTACCAGTGAAATGTAAGTGAAACCACTGGAACGCCTTATTTTACCAAGATTTTCCTTTCGACTGATATATCAGAGGAAATTAAGAAAAAACAGCTGGAACACGAGATGTTTCAAATATTCTCGATACTGGCCGTTTATACAGTGAAATGTAAGTAAAACCACTGGAATTACTTATTTTCCAAGATTCTTCATTTCTCCTGATATGTCAGAAGCAATTGAGCAAAAACTACTGGAACCGGAAATTTTTCAAATATTCTCGGTACTGGCTGTTTGTACCAGTGAAATGTAAGTGAAACCACTGGAACGCCTTATTTTTCCAAGATTCTTCTTGTCGCACAATTTTGCAGGGGAAACTGAGAAAAAATTGCTGGAACACGAGATTTCTCAAATATTCTCGGTACTGGCCGTTTGTACCAGGAAATGTAAGTAAAACCACTGGAATGATGTATTTTCCAAGATTATTCATGTCGCATGATTTTGCTGAGAAACTTGAGAAAAAACTGTTGGAACACGAGATTTCTCAAATATTGAAATAAGTGAAATGTAAGTAAAACCACTGGAAGGCCTAATATGTCCAAGATTCTTCACTTCGAATAATTGTGCAGAGCAAATTGAGAAAAAACTGTTGGAACACGAGATTTCTGAAATATTGAAATAAGTGAAATGTAAGTAAAACCACTGGAATGACTTATTTTCCAAGATTCTTCATTTCTCCTGATATGTCAGAAGCAATTGAGAAAAAACTACTGGAACCGGAAATTTTTCAAATATTCTCGGTACTGGCTGTTTGTACCAGTGAAATGTAAGTGAAACCACTGGAACGCCTTATTTTTCCAAGATTCTTCTTGTCGCACAATTTTGCAGGGGAAACTGAGAAAAAATTGCTGGAACACGAGATTTCTCAAATATTCTCGGTACTGGCCGTTTGTACCAGGAAATGTAAGTAAAACCACTGGAATGATGTATTTTCCAAGATTATTCATGTCGCATGATTTTGCTGAGAAACTTGAGAAAAAACTGTTGGAACACGAGATTTCTCAAATATTGAAATAAGTGATATGTAAGTAAAACCACTGGAACGCCTTATTTTTCCAAGATTTTTCATTTCGCCTGATATGTCAGAAGAAATTGAGAAAAAACTACTGGAACCGGAAATTTTTCAAATATTCTCGGTACTGGCCGTTTGTACCAGTGAAATGTAAGTGAAACCACTGGAACGCCTTATTTTTCCAAGATTTTCCTTTCGACTGATATATCAGAGGAAATTGAGAAAAAACAGCTGGAACACGAGATGTTTCAAATATTCTCGATACTGGCCGTTTATACAGTGAAATGTAAGTAAAACCACTGGAATGACTTATTTTCCAAGATTCTTCATTTCTCCTGATATGTCAGAAGCAATTGAGCAAAAACTACTGGAACCGGAAATTTTTCAAATATTCTCGGTACTGGCTGTTTGTACCAGTGAAATGTAAGTGAAACCACTGGAACGCCTTATTTTTCCAAGATTCTTCTTGTCGCACAATTTTGCAGGGGAAACTGAGAAAAAATTGCTGGAACACGAGATTTCTCAAATATTCTCGGTACTGGCCGTTTGTACCAGGAAATGTAAGTAAAACCACTGGAATGATGTATTTTCCAAGATTATTCATGTCGCATGATTTTGCTGAGAAACTTGAGAAAAAACTGTTGGAACACGAGATTTCTCAAATATTGAAATAAGTGAAATGTAAGTAAAACCACTGGAAGGCCTAATTTGTCCAAGATTCTTCACTTCGAATAATTGTGCAGAGCAAATTGAGAAAAAACTGTTGGAACACGAGATTTTTCGAATATTCTCGATACTGGCAGTTTGTACCAGGAAATGTAAGTAAAACCACTGGAACACCATATATTTCCAAGATTCTTCACTTTGCATAATTTTGCAGAGCAAATTGATAAAACACTACAGGAGCAGGAGATTTTTTAAATATTCTCGATATTGCCCGTTTGCACCAGGAAATGTAAGTTAAAACTTTGGAACGCCATATATTTCCAAGATTCCTCACTTCGCATGATTTTGCAGAGAAAATTGAGAAAAAACTGTTGGACCACGAGATTTTTCGAATATTCTCGATACTGGCAGTTTGTACCAGGAAATGTAAGTAAAACCACTGGAACACCTTATTTTTCCAAGATTTTCATTTCGACTGATATATCAGAGGAAATTGAGAAAAAACAGCTGGAACACGAGATGTTTCAAATATTCTCGATACTGGCCGTTTATACAGTGAAATGTAAGTAAAACCACTGGAATGACTTATTTTCCAAGATTCTTCATTTCGCCTAATATGTTAGAGGAAATTGAGAAAAAACAGCTGGAACACGAGATGTTTCAAATATTCTCGATACTGGCCGTTTATACAGTGAAATGTAAGTAAAACCACTAGAATGACTCATTTTCCAAGATTCTTCATATCGCCTGATATGTCAGAAGCAATTGAGAAAAAACTACTGGAACCGGAAATTTTTCAAATATTCTCGGTACTGGCCGTTTGTACCAGTGAAATGTAAGTAAAACCACTGGAACGCCTTATTTTTCCAAGATTTTTCATTTCGCCTGATATGTCAGAAGAAATTGAGCAAAAACTACTGGAACCGGAAATTTTTCAAATATTCTCGATACTGGCCGTTTGTACCAGTGAAATGTAAGTGAAACCACTGGAACGCCTTATTTTTAAAAGATATTCATTTCGACTGATATATCAGAGGAAATTGAGAAAAAACAGCTGGAACACGAGATGTTTCAAATATTCTCGATACTGGCCGTTTATACAGTGAAATGTAAGTAAAACCACTGGAATGACTTATTTTCCAAGATTCTTCATATCGCCTGATATGTCAGAAGCAATTGAGAAAAAACTACTGGAACCGGAAATTTTTCAAATATTCTCGGTACTGGCCGTTTGTACCAGTGAAATGTAAGTAAAACCACTGGAACGCCTTATTTTTCCAAGATTTTTCATTTCGCCTGATATGTCAGAAGAAATTGAGCAAAAACTACTGGCACCGGAAATTTTTCAAATATTCTCGATACTGGCCGTTTGTACCAGTGAAATGTAAGTAAAACCACTGGAACACCTTATTTTTCCAAGATTTTCATTTCGACTGATATATCAGAGGAAATTGAGAAAAAACAGCTGGAACACGAGATTTGTCAAATATTCTCTATATTGGCCGTTTGTACCAGTAAAATGTAAGTAAAACCACTGGAACACCTTATTTTTCCAAGATTTTCATTTCGACTGATATATCAGAGGAAATTGAGAAAAAACAGCTGGAACACGAGATGTTTCAAATATTCTCGATACTGGCCGTTTATACAGTGATATGTAAGTAAAACCACTGGAACGCCTTATTTTTCCAAGATTTTTCATTTCGCCTGATATGTTAGAAGAAATTGAGAAAAAACTACTGGAACCGGAAATTTTTCAAATATTCTCGGTACTGGCCGTTTGTACCAGTGAAATGTAAGTGAAACCACTGGAACGCCTTATTTTTAAAAGATTTTCATTTCGACTGATATATCAGAGGAAATTGAGAAAAAACAGCTGGAACACGAGATGTTTCAAATATTCTCGATACTGGCCGTTTATACAGTGAAATGTAAGTAAAACCACTGGAACACCTTATTTTTCCAAGATTTTCATTTCGACTGATATATCAGAGGAAATTGAGAAAAAACAGCTGGAACACGAGATTTGTCAAATATTCTCTATATTGGCCGTTTGTACCAGTAAAATGTAAGTAAAACCACTGGAACACCTTATTTTTCCAAGATTTTCATTTCGACTGATATATCAGAGGAAATTGAGAAAAAACAGCTGGAACAAGAGATGTTTCAAATATTCTCGATACTGGCCGTTTATACAGTGAAATGTAAGTAAAACCACTGGAACGCCTTTTTTTCCAAGATTCTTCATTTCGCCTGATATGTCAGAAGCAATTGAGAAAAAACTACTGGAACCGGAAATTTTTCAAATATTCACGATACTGGCAGTTTGTACCATTGAAATGTGAGTAAAACCACTGGAACGCATTTTTTTATCAAGATTCTTCATTTCGCCTGATATTTTAGAGGAAATTGAGAAAACACTGCTGGAACACGAGATTTTTCAAATATTCTCGATACTGGCCGTTTGTACCATTGAAATGTAAGTAAAACCACTGGAACACCTTATTTTTCCAAGATTTTCATTTCGACTGATAAATCAGAGGAAATTGAGAAAAAACAGCTGGAACACGAGATGTTTCAAATATTTTCGGTACTGGCCGTTTGTACCAGTGAAATGTATGTAAGTGAAACCACTGGAACGCCTTATTTTTCCAAGATTTTCATTTCGACTGATATATCAGAGGAAAGTGAGAAAAAACAGCTGGAACACGAGATGTTTCAAATATTCTCGATACTGGCCGTTTATACAGTGAAATGTAAGTAAAACCACTGGAATGACTTATTTTCCAAGATTCTTCATTTCGCCTGATATGTCAGAAGCAATTGAGAAAAAACTACTGGAACCGGAAATTTTTCAAATATTCTCGGTACTGGCCGTTTGTACCAGTGAAATGTAAGTAAAACCACTGGAACGCCTTATTTTTCCAAGATTTTTCATTTCGCCTGATATGTCAGAAGAAATTGAGAAAAAACTACTGGAACCGGAAATTTTTCAAATATTCTCGATACTGGCCGTTTGTACCAGTGAAATGTAAGTGAAACCACTGGAACGCCTTATTTTTAAAAGATTTTCATTTCGACTGATATATCAGAGGAAATTGAGAAAAAACAGCTGGAACACGAGATGTTTCAAATATTCTCGATACTGGCCGTTTATACAGTGAAATGTAAGTAAAACCACTGGAATGACTTATTTTCCAAGATTCTTCATTTCTCCTGATATGTCAGAAGCAATTGAGAAAAAACTACTGGAACCGGAAATTTTTCAAATATTCTCGGTACTGGCTGTTTGTACCAGTGAAATGTAAGTGAAACCACTGGAACGCCTTATTTTTCCAAGATTCTTCTTGTCGCACAATTTTGCAGGGGAAACTGAGAAAAAATTGCTGGAACACGAGATTTCTCAAATATTCTCGGTACTGGCCGTTTGTACCAGGAAATGTAAGTAAAACCACTGGAATGATGTATTTTCCAAGATTATTCATTTCTCCTGATATGTCAGAAGCAATTGAGAAAAAACTACTGGAACCGGAAATTTTTCAAATATTCTCGGTACTGGCTGTTTGTACCAGTGAAATGTAAGTGAAACCACTGGAACGCCTTATTTTTCCAAGATTCTTCTTGTCGCACAATTTTGCAGGGGAAACTGAGAAAAAATTGCTGGAACACGAGATTTCTCAAATATTGAAATAAGTGAAATGTAAGTAAAACCACTGGAACGCCTTATTTTTCCAAGATTTTTCATTTCGCCTGATATGTCAGAAGAAATTGAGAAAAAACTACTGGAACCGGAAATTTTTCAAATATTCTCGGTACTGGCCGTTTGTACCAGTGAAATGTAAGTGAAACCACTGGAACGCCTTATTTTTCCAAGATTTTCCTTTCGACTGATATATCAGAGGAAATTGAGAAAAAACAGCTGGAACACGAGATGTTTCAAATATTCTCGATACTGGCCGTTTATACAGTGAAATGTAAGTAAAACCACTGGAATGACTTATTTTCCAAGATTCTTCATTTCTCCTGATATGTCAGAAGCAATTGAGCAAAAACTACTGGAACCGGAAATTTTTCAAATATTCTCGGTACTGGCTGTTTGTACCAGTGAAATGTAAGTGAAACCACTGGAACGCCTTATTTTGCCAAGATTCTTCTTGTCGCACAATTTTGCAGGGGAAACTGAGAAAAAATTGCTGGAACACGAGATTTCTCAAATATTCTCGGTACTGGCCGTTTGTACCAGGAAATGTAAGTAAAACCACTGGAATGATGTATTTTCCAAGATTATTCATTTCTCCTGATATGTCAGAAGCAATTGAGAAAAAACTACTGGAACCGGAAATTTTTCAAATATTCTCGGTACTGGCTGTTTGTACCAGTGAAATTTAAGTGAAACCACTGGAACGCCTTATTTTTCCAAGATTCTTCTTGTCGCACAATTTTGCAGGGGAAACTGAGAAAAAATTGCTGGAACACGAGATTTCTCAAATATTCTCGGTACTGGCCGTTTGTACCAGGAAATGTAAGTAAAACCACTGGAATGATGTATTTTCCAAGATTATTCATGTCGCATGATTTTGCTGAGAAACTTGAGAAAAAACTGTTGGAACACGAGATTTCTCAAATATTGAAATAAGTGAAATGTAAGTAAAACCACTGGAACGCCTTATTTTTCCAAGATTTTTCATTTCGCCTGATATGTCAGAAGAAATTGAGAAAAAACTAGTGGAACCGGAAATTTTTCAAATATTCTCGGTACTGGCCGTTTGTACCAGTGAAATGTAAGTGAAACCACTGGAACGCCTTATTTTACCAAGATTTTCCTTTCGACTGATATATCAGAGGAAATTGAGAAAAAACAGCTGGAACACGAGATGTTTCAAATATTCTCGATACTGGCCGTTTATACAGTGAAATGTAAGTAAAACCACTGGAATTACTTATTTTTCCAAGATTTTTCATTTCGCCTGATATGTCAGAAGAAATTGAGAAAAAACTACTGGAACCGGAAATTTTTCAAATATTCTCGGTACTGGCCGTTTGTACCAGTGAAATGTAAGTGAAACCACTGGAACGCCTTATTTTTCCAAGATTTTCCTTTCGACTGATATATCAGAGGAAATTGAGAAAAAACAGCTGGAACACGAGATGTTTCAAATATTCTCGATACTGGCCGTTTATACAGTGAAATGTAAGTAAAACCACTGGAATGACTTATTTTCCAAGATTCTTCATTTCTCCTGATATGTCAGAAGCAATTGAGCAAAAACTACTGGAACCGGAAATTTTTCAAATATTCTCGGTACTGGCTGTTTGTACCAGTGAAATGTAAGTGAAACCACTGGAACGCCTTATTTTTCCAAGATTCTTCTTGTCGCACAATTTTGCAGGGGAAACTGAGAAAAAATTGCTGGAACACGAGATTTCTCAAATATTCTCGGTACTGGCCGTTTGTACCAGGAAATGTAAGTAAAACCACTGGAATGATGTATTTTCCAAGATTATTCATTTCTCCTGATATGTCAGAAGCAATTGAGAAAAAACTACTGGAACCGGAAATTTTTCAAATATTCTCGGTACTGGCTGTTTGTACCAGTGAAATGTAAGTGAAACCACTGGAACGCCTTATTTTTCCAAGATTCTTCTTGTCGCACAATTTTGCAGGGGAAACTGAGAAAAAATTGCTGGAACACGAGATTTCTCAAATATTCTCGGTACTGGCCGTTTGTACCAGGAAATGTAAGTAAAACCACTGGAATTATGTATTTTCCAAGATTATTCATGTCGCATGATTTTGCTGAGAAACTTGAGAAAAAACTGTTGGAACACGAGATTTCTCAAATATTGAAATAAGTGAAATGTAAGTAAAACCACTGGAACGCCTTATTTTTCCAAGATTTTTCATTTCGCCTGATATGTCAGAAGAAATTGAGCAAAAACTACTGGCACCGGAAATTTTTCAAATATTCTCGATACTGGCCGTTTGTACCAGTGAAATGTAAGTAAAACCACTGGAACACCTTATTTTTCCAAAATTTTCATTTCGACTGATATATCAGAGGAAATTGAGAAAAAACAGCTGGAACACGAGATTTGTCAAATATTCTCTATATTGGCCGTTTGTACCAGTAAAATGTAAGTAAAACCACTGGAACACCTTATTTTTCCAAGATTTTCATTTCGACTGATATATCAGAGGAAATTGAGAAAAAACAGCTGGAACAAGAGATGTTTCAAATATTCTCGATACTGGCCGTTTATACAGTGAAATGTAAGTAAAACCACTGGAACGCCTTTTTTTCCAAGATTCTTCATTTCGCCTGATATGTCAGAAGCAATTGAGAAAAAACTACTGGAACCGGAAATTTTTCAAATATTCACGATACTGGCAGTTTGTACCATTGAAATGTGAGTAAAACCACTGGAACGCATTTTTTTATCAAGATTCTTCATTTCGCCTGATATTTTAGAGGAAATTGAGAAAACACTGCTGGAACACGAGATTTTTCAAATATTCTCGATACTGGCCGTTTGTACCATTGAAATGTAAGTAAAACCACTGGAACACCTTATTTTTCCAAGATTTTCATTTCGACTGATAAATCAGAGGAAATTGAGAAAAAACAGCTGGAACACGAGATGTTTCAAATATTTTCGGTACTGGCCGTTTGTACCAGTGAAATGTATGTAAGTGAAACCACTGGAACGCCTTATTTTTCCAAGATTTTCATTTCGACTGATATATCAGAGGAAAGTGAGAAAAAACAGCTGGAACACGAGATGTTTCAAATATTCTCGATACTGGCCGTTTATACAGTGAAATGTAAGTAAAACCACTGGAATGACTTATTTTCCAAGATTCTTCATTTCGCCTGATATGTCAGAAGCAATTGAGAAAAAACTACTGGAACCGGAAATTTTTCAAATATTCTCGGTACTGGCCGTTTGTACCAGTGAAATGTAAGTAAAACCACTGGAACGCCTTATTTTTCCAAGATTTTTCATTTCGCCTGATATGTCAGAAGAAATTGAGAAAAAACTACTGGAACCGGAAATTTTTCAAATATTCTCGATACTGGCCGTTTGTACCAGTGAAATGTAAGTGAAACCACTGGAACGCCTTATTTTTAAAAGATTTTCATTTCGACTGATATATCAGAGGAAATTGAGAAAAAACAGCTGGAACACGAGATGTTTCAAATATTCTCGATACTGGCCGTTTATACAGTGAAATGTAAGTAAAACCACTGGAATGACTTATTTTCCAAGATTCTTCATTTCTCCTGATATGTCAGAAGCAATTGAGCAAAAACTACTGGAACCGGAAATTTTTCAAATATTCTCGGTACTGGCCGTTTGTAACAGTGAAATGTAAGTAAAACCACTGGAACGCCTTATTTTTCCAAGATTTTTCATTTCGCCTGATATGTCAGAAGAAATTGAGCAAAAACTACTGGCACCGGAAATTTTTCAAATATTCTCGATACTGGCCGTTTGTACCAGTGAAATGTAAGTAAAACCACTGGAACACCTTATTTTTCCAAAATTTTCATTTCGACTGATATATCAGAGGAAATTGAGAAAAAACAGCTGGAACACGAGATTTGTCAAATATTCTCTATATTGGCCGTTTGTACCAGTAAAATGTAAGTAAAACCACTGGAACACCTTATTTTTCCAAGATTTTCATTTCGACTGATATATCAGAGGAAATTGAGAAAAAACAGCTGGAACAAGAGATGTTTCAAATATTCTCGATACTGGCCGTTTATACAGTGAAATGTAAGTAAAACCACTGGAACGCCTTTTTTTCCAAGATTCTTCATTTCGCCTGATATGTCAGAAGCAATTGAGAAAAAACTACTGGAACCGGAAATTTTTCAAATATTCACGATACTGGCAGTTTGTACCATTGAAATGTGAGTAAAACCACTGGAACGCATTTTTTTATCAAGATTCTTCATTTCGCCTGATATTTTAGAGGAAATTGAGAAAACACTGCTGGAACACGAGATTTTTCAAATATTCTCGATACTGGCCGTTTGTACCATTGAAATGTAAGTAAAACCACTGGAACACCTTATTTTTCCAAGATTTTCATTTCGACTGATAAATCAGAGGAAATTGAGAAAAAACAGCTGGAACACGAGATGTTTCAAATATTTTCGGTACTGGCCGTTTGTACCAGTGAAATGTATGTAAGTGAAACCACTGGAACGCCTTATTTTTCCAAGATTTTCATTTCGACTGATATATCAGAGGAAAGTGAGAAAAAACAGCTGGAACACGAGATGTTTCAAATATTCTCGATACTGGCCGTTTATACAGTGAAATGTAAGTAAAACCACTGGAATGACTTATTTTCCAAGATTCTTCATTTCGCCTGATATGTCAGAAGCAATTGAGAAAAAACTACTGGAACCGGAAATTTTTCAAATATTCTCGGTACTGGCCGTTTGTACCAGTGAAATGTAAGTAAAACCACTGGAACGCATTTTTTTATCAAGATTCTTCATTTCGCCTGATATTTTAGAGGAAATTGAGAAAACACTGCTGGAACACGAGATTTTTCAAATATTCTCGATACTGGCCGTTTGTACCATTGAAATGTAAGTAAAACCACTGGAACACCTTATTTTTCCAAGATTTTCATTTCGACTGATAAATCAGAGGAAATTGAGAAAAAACAGCTGGAACACGAGATGTTTCAAATATTTTCGGTACTGGCCGTTTGTACCAGTGAAATGTATGTAAGTGAAACCACTGGAACGCCTTATTTTTCCAAGATTTTCATTTCGACTGATATATCAGAGGAAAGTGAGAAAAAACAGCTGGAACACGAGATGTTTCAAATATTCTCGATACTGGCCGTTTATACAGTGAAATGTAAGTAAAACCACTGGAATGACTTATTTTCCAAGATTCTTCATTTCGCCTGATATGTCAGAAGCAATTGAGAAAAAACTACTGGAACCGGAAATTTTTCAAATATTCTCGGTACTGGCCGTTTGTACCAGTGAAATGTAAGTAAAACCACTGGAACGCCTTATTTTTCCAAGATTTTTCATTTCGCCTGATATGTCAGAAGAAATTGAGAAAAAACTACTGGAACCGGAAATTTTTCAAATATTCTCGGTACTGGCCGTTTGTACCAGTGAAATGTAAGTAAAACCACTGGAACGCCTTATTTTTCCAAGATTTTTCATTTCGCCTGATATGTCAGAAGAAATTGAGCAAAAACTACTGGCACCGGAAATTTTTCAAATATTCTCGATACTGGCCGTTTGTACCAGTGAAATGTAAGTAAAACCACTGGAATGACTTATTTTCCAAGATTCTTCATTTCTCCTGATATGTCAGAAGCAATTGAGAAAAAACTACTGGAACCGGAAATTTTTCAAATATTCTCGGTACTGGCTGTTTGTACCAGTGAAATGTAAGTGAAACCACTGGAACGCCTTATTTTTCCAAGATTCTTCTTGTCGCACAATTTTGCAGGGGAAACTGAGAAAAAATTGCTGGAACACGAGATTTCTCAAATATTCTCGGTACTGGCCGTTTGTACCAGGAAATGTAAGTAAAACCACTGGAATGATGTATTTTCCAAGATTATTCATTTCTCCTGATATGTCAGAAGCAATTGAGAAAAAACTACTGGAACCGGAAATTTTTCAAATATTCTCGGTACTGGCTGTTTGTACCAGTGAAATGTAAGTGAAACCACTGGAACGCCTTATTTTTCCAAGATTCTTCTTGTCGCACAATTTTGCAGGGGAAACTGAGAAAAAATTGCTGGAACACGAGATTTCTCAAATATTGAAATAAGTGAAATGTAAGTAAAACCACTGGAACGCCTTATTTTTCCAAGATTTTTCATTTCGCCTGATATGTCAGAAGAAATTGAGAAAAAACTACTGGAACCGGAAATTTTTCAAATATTCTCGGTACTGGCCGTTTGTACCAGTGAAATGTAAGTGAAACCACTGGAACGCCTTATTTTTCCAAGATTTTCCTTTCGACTGATATATCAGAGGAAATTGAGAAAAAACAGCTGGAACACGAGATGTTTCAAATATTCTCGATACTGGCCGTTTATACAGTGAAATGTAAGTAAAACCACTGGAATGACTTATTTTCCAAGATTCTTCATTTCTCCTGATATGTCAGAAGCAATTGAGCAAAAACTACTGGAACCGGAAATTTTTCAAATATTCTCGGTACTGGCTGTTTGTACCAGTGAAATGTAAGTGAAACCACTGGAACGCCTTATTTTTCCAAGATTCTTCTTGTCGCACAATTTTGCAGGGGAAACTGAGAAAAAATTGCTGGAACACGAGATTTCTCAAATATTCTCGGTACTGGCCGTTTGTACCAGGAAATGTAAGTAAAACCACTGGAATGATGTATTTTCCAAGATTATTCATTTCTCCTGATATGTCAGAAGCAATTGAGAAAAAACTACTGGAACCGGAAATTTTTCAAATATTCTCGGTACTGGCTGTTTGTACCAGTGAAATTTAAGTGAAACCACTGGAACGCCTTATTTTTCCAAGATTCTTCTTGTCGCACAATTTTGCAGGGGAAACTGAGAAAAAATTGCTGGAACACGAGATTTCTCAAATATTCTCGGTACTGGCCGTTTGTACCAGGAAATGTAAGTAAAACCACTGGAATGATGTATTTTCCAAGATTATTCATGTCGCATGATTTTGCTGAGAAACTTGAGAAAAAACTGTTGGAACACGAGATTTCTCAAATATTGAAATAAGTGAAATGTAAGTAAAACCACTGGAACGCCTTATTTTTCCAAGATTTTTCATTTCGCCTGATATGTCAGAAGAAATTGAGAAAAAACTACTGGAACCGGAAATTTTTCAAATATTCTCGGTACTGGCCGTTTGTACCAGTGAAATGTAAGTGAAACCACTGGAACGCCATATTTTACCAAGATTTTCCTTTCGACTGATATATCAGAGGAAATTGAGAAAAAACAGCTGGAACACGAGATGTTTCAAATATTCTCGATACTGGCCGTTTATACAGTGAAATGTAAGTAAAACCACTGGAATTACTTATTTTTCCAAGATTTTTCATTTCGCCTGATATGTCAGAAGAAATTGAGAAAAAACTACTGGAACCGGAAATTTTTCAAATATTCTCGGTACTGGCCGTTTGTACCAGTGAAATGTAAGTGAAACCACTGGAACGCCTTATTTTTCCAAGATTTTCCTTTCGACTGATATATCAGAGGAAATTGAGAAAAAACAGCTGGAACACGAGATGTTTCAAATATTCTCGATACTGGCCGTTTATACAGTGAAATGTAAGTAAAACCACTGGAATGACTTATTTTCCAAGATTCTTCATTTCTCCTGATATGTCAGAAGCAATTGAGCAAAAACTACTGGAACCGGAAATTTTTCAAATATTCTCGGTACTGGCTGTTTGTACCAGTGAAATGTAAGTGAAACCACTGGAACGCCTTATTTTTCCAAGATTCTTCTTGTCGCACAATTTTGCAGGGGAAACTGAGAAAAAATTGCTGGAACACGAGATTTCTCAAATATTCTCGGTACTGGCCGTTTGTACCAGGAAATGTAAGTAAAACCACTGGAATGATGTATTTTCCAAGATTATTCATTTCTCCTGATATGTCAGAAGCAATTGAGAAAAAACTACTGGAACCGGAAATTTTTCAAATATTCTCGGTACTGGCTGTTTGTACCAGTGAAATGTAAGTGAAACCACTGGAACGCCTTATTTTTCCAAGATTCTTCTTGTCGCACAATTTTGCAGGGGAAACTGAGAAAAAATTGCTGGAACACGAGATTTCTCAAATATTCTCGGTACTGGCCGTTTGTACCAGGAAATGTAAGTAAAACCACTGGAATTATGTATTTTCCAAGATTATTCATGTCGCATGATTTTGCTGAGAAACTTGAGAAAAAACTGTTGGAACACGAGATTTCTCAAATATTGAAATAAGTGAAATGTAAGTAAAACCACTGGAACGCCTTATTTTTCCAAGATTTTTCATTTCGCCTGATATGTCAGAAGAAATTGAGAAAAAACTACTGGAACCGGAAATTTTTCAAATATTCTCGGTACTGGCCGTTTGTACCAGTGAAATGTAAGTGAAACCACTGGAACGCCTTATTTTACCAAGATTTTCCTTTCGACTGATATATCAGAGGAAATTGAGAAAAAACAGCTGGAACACGAGATGTTTCAAATATTCTCGATACTGGCCGTTTATACAGTGAAATGTAAGTAAAACCACTGGAATTACTTATTTTCCAAGATTCTTCATTTCTCCTGATATGTCAGAAGCAATTGAGCAAAAACTACTGGAACCGGAAATTTTTCAAATATTCTCGGTACTGGCTGTTTGTACCAGTGAAATGTAAGTGAAACCACTGGAACGCCTTATTTTTCCAAGATTCTTCTTGTCGCACAATTTTGCAGGGGAAACTGAGAAAAAATTGCTGGAACACGAGATTTCTCAAATATTCTCGGTACTGGCCGTTTGTACCAGGAAATGTAAGTAAAACCACTGGAATGATGTATTTTCCAAGATTATTCATGTCGCATGATTTTGCTGAGAAACTTGAGAAAAAACTGTTGGAACACGAGATTTCTCAAATATTGAAATAAGTGAAATGTAAGTAAAACCACTGGAAGGCCTAATATGTCCAAGATTCTTCACTTCGAATAATTGTGCAGAGCAAATTGAGAAAAAACTGTTGGAACACGAGATTTCTCAAATATTGAAATAAGTGAAATGTAAGTAAAACCACTGGAATGACTTATTTTCCAAGATTCTTCATTTCTCCTGATATGTCAGAAGCAATTGAGAAAAAACTACTGGAACCGGAAATTTTTCAAATATTCTCGGTACTGGCTGTTTGTACCAGTGAAATGTAAGTGAAACCACTGGAACGCCTTATTTTTCCAAGATTCTTCTTGTCGCACAATTTTGCAGGGGAAACTGAGAAAAAATTGCTGGAACACGAGATTTCTCAAATATTCTCGGTACTGGCCGTTTGTACCAGGAAATGTAAGTAAAACCACTGGAATGATGTATTTTCCAAGATTATTCATGTCGCATGATTTTGCTGAGAAACTTGAGAAAAAACTGTTGGAACACGAGATTTCTCAAATATTGAAATAAGTGATATGTAAGTAAAACCACTGGAACGCCTTATTTTTCCAAGATTTTTCATTTCGCCTGATATGTCAGAAGAAATTGAGAAAAAACTACTGGAACCGGAAATTTTTCAAATATTCTCGGTACTGGCCGTTTGTACCAGTGAAATGTAAGTGAAACCACTGGAACGCCTTATTTTTCCAAGATTTTCCTTTCGACTGATATATCAGAGGAAATTGAGAAAAAACAGCTGGAACACGAGATGTTTCAAATATTCTCGATACTGGCCGTTTATACAGTGAAATGTAAGTAAAACCACTGGAATGACTTATTTTCCAAGATTCTTCATTTCTCCTGATATGTCAGAAGCAATTGAGCAAAAACTACTGGAACCGGAAATTTTTCAAATATTCTCGGTACTGGCTGTTTGTACCAGTGAAATGTAAGTGAAACCACTGGAACGCCTTATTTTTCCAAGATTCTTCTTGTCGCACAATTTTGCAGGGGAAACTGAGAAAAAATTGCTGGAACACGAGATTTCTCAAATATTCTCGGTACTGGCCGTTTGTACCAGGAAATGTAAGTAAAACCACTGGAATGATGTATTTTCCAAGATTATTCATGTCGCATGATTTTGCTGAGAAACTTGAGAAAAAACTGTTGGAACACGAGATTTCTCAAATATTGAAATAAGTGAAATGTAAGTAAAACCACTGGAAGGCCTAATTTGTCCAAGATTCTTCACTTCGAATAATTGTGCAGAGCAAATTGAGAAAAAACTGTTGGAACACGAGATTTTTCGAATATTCTCGATACTGGCAGTTTGTACCAGGAAATGTAAGTAAAACCACTGGAACACCATATATTTCCAAGATTCTTCACTTTGCATAATTTTGCAGAGCAAATTGATAAAACACTACAGGAGCAGGAGATTTTTTAAATATTCTCGATATTGCCCGTTTGCACCAGGAAATGTAAGTTAAAACTTTGGAACGCCATATATTTCCAAGATTCCTCACTTCGCATGATTTTGCAGAGAAAATTGAGAAAAAACTGTTGGACCACGAGATTTTTCGAATATTCTCGATACTGGCAGTTTGTACCAGGAAATGTAAGTAAAACCACTGGAACACCTTATTTTTCCAAGATTTTCATTTCGACTGATATATCAGAGGAAATTGAGAAAAAACAGCTGGAACACGAGATGTTTCAAATATTCTCGATACTGGCCGTTTATACAGTGAAATGTAAGTAAAACCACTGGAATGACTTATTTTCCAAGATTCTTCATTTCGCCTAATATGTTAGAGGAAATTGAGAAAAAACAGCTGGAACACGAGATGTTTCAAATATTCTCGATACTGGCCGTTTATACAGTGAAATGTAAGTAAAACCACTAGAATGACTCATTTTCCAAGATTCTTCATATCGCCTGATATGTCAGAAGCAATTGAGAAAAAACTACTGGAACCGGAAATTTTTCAAATATTCTCGGTACTGGCCGTTTGTACCAGTGAAATGTAAGTAAAACCACTGGAACGCCTTATTTTTCCAAGATTTTTCATTTCGCCTGATATGTCAGAAGAAATTGAGCAAAAACTACTGGAACCGGAAATTTTTCAAATATTCTCGATACTGGCCGTTTGTACCAGTGAAATGTAAGTGAAACCACTGGAACGCCTTATTTTTAAAAGATATTCATTTCGACTGATATATCAGAGGAAATTGAGAAAAAACAGCTGGAACACGAGATGTTTCAAATATTCTCGATACTGGCCGTTTATACAGTGAAATGTAAGTAAAACCACTGGAATGACTTATTTTCCAAGATTCTTCATATCGCCTGATATGTCAGAAGCAATTGAGAAAAAACTACTGGAACCGGAAATTTTTCAAATATTCTCGGTACTGGCCGTTTGTACCAGTGAAATGTAAGTAAAACCACTGGAACGCCTTATTTTTCCAAGATTTTTCATTTCGCCTGATATGTCAGAAGAAATTGAGCAAAAACTACTGGCACCGGAAATTTTTCAAATATTCTCGATACTGGCCGTTTGTACCAGTGAAATGTAAGTAAAACCACTGGAACACCTTATTTTTCCAAGATTTTCATTTCGACTGATATATCAGAGGAAATTGAGAAAAAACAGCTGGAACACGAGATTTGTCAAATATTCTCTATATTGGCCGTTTGTACCAGTAAAATGTAAGTAAAACCACTGGAACACCTTATTTTTCCAAGATTTTCATTTCGACTGATATATCAGAGGAAATTGAGAAAAAACAGCTGGAACACGAGATGTTTCAAATATTCTCGATACTGGCCGTTTATACAGTGATATGTAAGTAAAACCACTGGAACGCCTTATTTTTCCAAGATTTTTCATTTCGCCTGATATGTTAGAAGAAATTGAGAAAAAACTACTGGAACCGGAAATTTTTCAAATATTCTCGGTACTGGCCGTTTGTACCAGTGAAATGTAAGTGAAACCACTGGAACGCCTTATTTTTAAAAGATTTTCATTTCGACTGATATATCAGAGGAAATTGAGAAAAAACAGCTGGAACACGAGATGTTTCAAATATTCTCGATACTGGCCGTTTATACAGTGAAATGTAAGTAAAACCACTGGAACACCTTATTTTTCCAAGATTTTCATTTCGACTGATATATCAGAGGAAATTGAGAAAAAACAGCTGGAACACGAGATTTGTCAAATATTCTCTATATTGGCCGTTTGTACCAGTAAAATGTAAGTAAAACCACTGGAACACCTTATTTTTCCAAGATTTTCATTTCGACTGATATATCAGAGGAAATTGAGAAAAAACAGCTGGAACACGAGATGTTTCAAATATTCTCGATACTGGCCGTTTATACAGTGAAATGTAAGTAAAACCACTGGAACGCCTTATTTTTCCAAGATTCTTCATTTCGCCTGATATGTCAGAGGAAATTGAGAAAAAACAGCTGGAACACGAGATGTTTCAAATATTCTCGATACTGGCCGTTTATACAGTGAAATGTAAGTAAGACCACTGGAACGCCTTATTTTTCCAAGATTTTCATTTCGACTGATATATCAGAGGAAATTGAGAAAAAACAGCTGGAACAAGAGATGTTTCAAATATTCTCGATACTGGCCGTTTATACAGTGAAATGTAAGTAAAACCACTGGAACGCCTTATTTTCCAAGATTCTTCATTTCGCCTGATATGTCAGAAGCAATTGAGAAAAAACTACTGGAACCGGAAATTTTTCAAATATTCACGATACTGGCAGTTTGTACCATTGAAATGTGAGTAAAACCACTGGAACGCATTTTTTTATCAAGATTTTTCATTTCGCCTGATATGTCAGAAGAAATTGAGCAAAAACTACTGGAACCGGAAATTTTTCAAATATTCTCGATACTGGCCGTTTGTACCAGTGAAATGTAAGTGAAACCACTGGAGCGCCTTATTTTTAAAAGATTTTCATTTCGACTGATATATCAGAGGAAATTGAGAAAAAACAGCTGGAACACGAGATGTTTCAAATATTCTCGATACTGGCCGTTTATACAGTAAATTGTAAGTAAAACCACTGGAACGCCTTATTTTTCCAAGATTTTTCATTTCGCCTGATATGTCAGAAGAAATTGAGCAAAAACTACTGGAACCGGAAATTTTTCAAATATTCTCGATACTGGCCGTTTGTACCAGTGAAATGTAAGTGAAACCACTGGAATGACTTATTTTCCAAGATTCTTCATATCGCCTGATATGTCAGAAGCAATTGAGAAAAAACTACTGGAACCGGAAATTTTTCAAATATTCTCGGTACTGGCCGTTTGTACCAGTGAAATGTAAGTAAAACCACTGGAACGCCTTATTTTTCCAAGATTTTCATTTCGACTGATATATCAGAGGAAATTGAGAAAAAACAGCTGGAACAAGAGATGTTTCAAATATTCTCGATACTGGCCGTTTATACAGTGAAATGTAATTAAAACCACTGGAACGCCTTATTTTCCAAGATTCTTCATTTCGCCTGATATGTCAGAAGCAATTGAGAAAAAACTACTGGAACCGGAAATTTTTCAAATATTCACGATACTGGCAGTTTGTACCATTGAAATGTGAGTAAAACCACTGGAACGCATTTTCTTATCAAGATTCTTCATTTCGCCTGATATTTTAGAGGAAATTGAGAAAACACTGCTGGAACACGAGATTTTTCAAATATTCTCGATACTGGCCGTTTGTACCATTGAAATGTAAGTAAAACCACTGGAACGCTTTATTTTTAAAAGATTTTCATTTCGACTGATATATCAGAGGAAATTGAGAAAAAACAGCTGGAACACGAGATGTTTCAAATATTCTCGATACTGGCCGTTTATACAGTGAAATGTAAGTAAAACCACTGGAACGCCTTATTTTTCCAAGATTCTTCTTGTCGCACAATTTTGCAGGGGAAACTGAGAAAAAATTGCTGGAACACGAGATTTCTCAAATATTCTCGGTACTGGCCGTTTGTACCAGGAAATGTAAGTAAAACCACTGGAATGATGTATTTTCCAAGATTATTCATGTCGCATGATTTTGCTGAGAAACTTGAGAAAAAACTGTTGGAACACGAGATTTCTCAAATATTGAAATAAGTGAAATGTAAGTAAAACCACTGGAAGGCCTAATTTGTCCAAGATTCTTCACTTCGAATAATTGTGCAGAGCAAATTGAGAAAAAACGGTTGGAACACGAGATTTTTCGAATATTCTCGATACTGGCAGTTTGTACCAGGAAATGTAAGTAAAACCACTGGAACACCATATTTTTCCAAGATTTTTCATTTCGCCTGATATGTCAGAAGAAATTGAGCAAAAACTACTGGAACCGGAAATTTTTCAAATATTCTCGATACTGGCCGTTTGTACCAGTGAAATGTAAGTGAAACCACTGGAACGCTTTATTTTTCCAAGATTTTCCTTTCGACTGATATATCAGAGGAAATTGAGAAAAAACAGCTGGAACACGAGATGTTTCAAATATTCTCGGTACTGGCCGTTTGTACCAGTGAAATGTAAGTGAAACCACTGGAACGCCTTATTTTTCCAAGATTTTCATTTCGACTGATATATCAGAGGAAATTGAGAAAAAACAGCTGGAACACGAGATGTTTCAAATATTCTCGATACTGGCCGTTTATACAGTAAATTGTAAGTAAAACCACTGGAACGCCTTATTTTTCCAAGATTTTTCATTTCGCCTGATATGTCAGAAGAAATTGAGCAAAAACTACTGGAACCGGAAATTTTTCAAATATTCTCGATACTGGCCGTTTGTACCAGTGAAATGTAAGTGAAACCACTGGAACGCTTTATTTTTCCAAGATTTTCCTTTCGACTGATATATCAGAGGAAATTGAGAAAAAACAGCTGGAACACGAGATGTTTCAAATATTCTCGGTACTGGCCGTTTGTACCAGTGAAATGTAAGTGAAACCACTGGAACGCCTTATTTTTCCAAGATTTTCATTTCGACTGATATATCAGAGGAAATTGAGAAAAAACAGCTGGAACAAGAGATGTTTCAAATATTCTCGATACTGGCCGTTTATACAGTGAAATGTAATTAAAACCACTGGAACGCCTTATTTTCCAAGATTCTTCATTTCGCCTGATATGTCAGAAGCAATTGAGAAAAAACTACTGGAACCGGAAATTTTTCAAATATTCACGATACTGGCAGTTTGTACCATTGAAATGTGAGTAAAACCACTGGAACGCATTTTTTTATCAAGATTTACATTTCGCCTGATATTTTAGAGGAAATTGAGAAAACACTGCTGGAACACGAGATTTTTCAAATATTCTCGATACTGGCCGTTTGTACCATTGAAATGTAAGTAAAACCACTGGAACGCTTTATTTTTAAAAGATTTTCATTTCGACTGATATATCAGAGGAAATTGAGAAAAAACAGCTGGAACACGAGATGTTTCAAATATTCTCGATACTGGCCGTTTATACAGTGAAATGTAAGTAAAACCACTGGAACGCCTTATTTTTCCAAGATTCTTCTTGTCGCACAATTTTGCAGGGGAAACTGAGAAAAAATTGCTGGAACACGAGATTTCTCAAATATTCTCGGTACTGGCCGTTTGTACCAGGAAATGTAAGTAAAACCACTGGAATGATGTATTTTCCAAGATTATTCATGTCGCATGATTTTGCTGAGAAACTTGAGAAAAAACTGTTGGAACACGAGATTTCTCAAATATTGAAATAAGTGAAATGTAAGTAAAACCACTGGAAGGCCTAATTTGTCCAAGATTCTTCACTTCGAATAATTGTGCAGAGCAAATTGAGAAAAAACGGTTGGAACACGAGATTTTTCGAATATTCTCGATACTGGCAGTTTGTACCAGGAAATGTAAGTAAAACCACTGGAACACCATATATTTCCAAGATTCTTCACTTCGCATAATTTTGCAGAGCAAATTGATAAAACACTACAGGAGCAGGAGATTTTTTAAATATTCTCGATATTGCCCGTTTGCACCAGGAAATGTAAGTTAAAACTTTGGAACGCCATATATTTCCAAGATTCCTCACTTCGCATGATTTTGCAGAGAAAATTGAGAAAAAACTGTTGGACCACGAGATTTTTCGAATATTCTCGATACTGGCAGTTTGTACCAGGAAATGTAAGTAAAACCACTGGAACACCTTATTTTTCCAAGATTTTCATTTCGACTGATATATCAGAGGAAATTGAGAAAAAACAGCTGGAACACGAGATGTTTCAAATATTCTCGATACTGGCCGTTTATACAGTGAAATGTAAGTAAAACCACTGGAATGACTTATTTTCTAAGATTCTTCATTTCGCCTGATATGTCAGAGGAAATTGAGAAAAAACAGCTGGAACACGAGATGTTTCAACTATTCTCGATACTGGCCGTTTACACAGTGAAATGTAAGTAAAACCACTGGAATGACTTATTTTCCAAGATTCTTCATATCGCCTGATATGTCAGAAGCAATTGAGAAAAAACTACTGGAACCGGAAATTTTTCAAATATTCTCGGTACTGGCCGTTTGTACCAGTGAAATGTAAGTAAAACCATTGGAACGCCTTATTTTTCCAAGATTTTTCATTTCGCCTGATATGTCAGAAGAAATTGAGCAAAAACTACTGGAACCGGAAATTTTTCAAATATTCTCGATACTGGCCGTTTGTACCAGTGAAATGTAAGTGAAACCACTGGAACGCCTTATTTTTAAAAGATTTTCATTTCGACTGATATATCAGAGGAAATTGAGAAAAAACAGCTGGAACACGAGATGTTTCAAATATTCTCGATACTGGCCGTTTATACAGTGAAATGTAAGTAAAACCACTGGAATGACTTATTTTCCAAGATTCTTCATATCGCCTGATATGTCAGAAGCAATTGAGAAAAAACTACTGGAACCGGAAATTTTTCAAATATTCTCGGTACTGGCCGTTTGTACCAGTGAAATGTAAGTAAAACCACTGGAACGCCTTATTTTTCCAAGATTTTTCATTTCGCCTGATATGTCAGAAGAAATTGAGCAAAAACTACTGGCACCGGAAATTTTTCAAATATTCTCGATACTGGCCGTTTGTACCAGTGAAATGTAAGTAAAACCACTGGAACACCTTATTTTTCCAAGATTTTCATTTCGACTGATATATCAGAGGAAATTGAGAAAAAACAGCTGGAACACGAGATTTGTCAAATATTCTCTATATTGGCCGTTTGTACCAGTAAAATGTAAGTAAAACCACTGGAACACCTTATTTTTCCAAGATTTTCATTTCGACTGATATATCAGAGGAAATTGAGAAAAAACAGCTGGAACACGAGATGTTTCAAATATTCTCGATACTGGCCGTTTATACAGTGAAATGTAAGTAAAACCACTGGAATGACTTATTTTCCAAGATTCTTCATTTCGCCTGATATGTCAGAGGAAATTGAGAAAAAACAGCTGGAACACGAGATGTTTCAAATATTCTCGATACTGGCCGTTTATACAGTGAAATGTAAGTAAAACCACTGGAATGACTTATTTTCCAAGATTCTTCATATCGCCTGATATGTCAGAAGCAATTGAGAAAAAACTACTGGAACCGGAAATTTTTCAAATATTCTCGGTACTGGCCGCTTGTACCAGTGAAATGTAAGTAAAACCACTGGAACGCCTTATTTTTCCAAGATTTTTCATTTCGCCTGATATGTCAGAAGAAATTGAGCAAAAACTACTGGAACCGGAAATTTTTCAAATATTCTCGATACTGGCCGTTTGTACCAGTGAAATGTAAGTGAAACCACTGGAGCGCCTTATTTTTAAAAGATTTTCATTTCGACTGATATATCAGAGGAAATTGAGAAAAAACAGCTGGAACACGAGATGTTTCAAATATTCTCGATACTGGCCGTTTATACAGTGAAATGTAAGTAAAACCACTGGGATGACTTATTTTCCAAGATTCTTCATTTCGCCTGATATGTCACAAGCAATTGACAAAAAACTACTGGAACCGGAAATTTTTCAAATATTCTCGGTACTGGCCGTTTGTACCAGTGAAATGTAAGTGAAACCACTGGAACGCCTTATTTTTCCAAGATTTTCATTTCGACTGATATATCAGAGGAAATTAAGAAAAAACAGCTGGAACAAGAGATGTTTCAAATATTCTCGATACTGGCCGTTTATACAGTGAAATGTAAGTAAAACCACTGGAACGCCTTATTTTCCAAGATTCTTCATTTCGCCTGATATGTCAGAAGCAATTGAGAAAAAACTACTGGAACCGGAAATTTTTCAAATATTCACGATACTGGCAGTTTGTACCATTGAAATGTGAGTAAAACCACTGGAACGCATTTTTTTTATCAAGATTCTTCATTTCGCCTGATATTTTAGAGGAAATTGAGAAAACACTGCTGGAACACGAGATTTTTCAAATATTCTCGATACTGGCCGTTTGTACCATTGAAATGTAAGTAAAACCACTGGAACGCTTTATTTTTAAAAGATTTTCATTTCGACTGATATATCAGAGGAAATTGAGAAAAAACAGCTGGAACACGAGATGTTTCAAATATTCTCGATACTGGCCGTTTATACAGTGAAATGTAAGTAAAACCACTGGAACGCCTTATTTTTCCAAGATTTTTCATTTCGCCTGATATGTTAGAAGAAATTGAGAAAAAACTACTGGAACCGGAAATTTTTCAAATATTCTCGGTACTGGCCGTTTGTACCAGTGAAATGTAAGTGAAACCACTGGAACGCTTTATTTTTCCAAGATTTTCCTTTCGACTGATATATCAGAGGAAATTGAGAAAAAACAGCTGGAACACGAGATGTTTCAAATATTCTCGATACTGGCCGTTTATACAGTAAATTGTAAGTAAAACCACTGGAACGCCTTATTTTTCCAAGATTTTTCATTTCGCCTGATATGTCAGAAGAAATCGAGCAAAAACTACTGGAACCGGAAATTTTTCAAATATTCTCGATACTGGCCGTTTGTACCAGTGAAATGTAAGTGAAACCACTGGAGCGCCTTATTTTTAAAAGATTTTCATTTCGACTGATATATCAGAGGAAATTGAGAAAAAACAGCTGGAACACGAGATGTTTCAAATATTCTCGATACTGGCTGTTTATACAGTGAAATGTAAGTAAAACCACTGGGATGACTTATTTTCCAAGATTCTTCATTTCGCCTGATATGTCACAAGCAATTGACAAAAAACTACTGGAACCGGAAATTTTTCAAATATTCTCGGTACTGGCCGTTTGTACCAGTGAAATGTAAGTGAAACCACTGGAACGCCTTATTTTTGCAAGATTTTCATTTCGACTGATATATCAGAGGAAATTGAGAAAAAACAGCTGGAACAAGAGATGTTTCAAATATTCTCGATACTGGCCGTTTATACAGTGAAATGTAAGTAAAACCACTGGAACGCCTTATTTTCCAAGATTCTTCATTTCGCCTGATATGTCAGAAGCAATTGAGAAAAAACTACTGGAACCGGAAATTTTTCAAATATTCACGGTACTGGCAGTTTGTACCATTGAAATGTGAGTAAAACCACTGGAACGCATTTTTTTATCAAGATTCTTCATTTCGCCTGATATTTTAGAGGAAATTGAGAAAACACTGCTGGAACACGAGATTTTTCAAATATCCTCGATACTGGCCGTTTGTACCATTGAAATGTAAGTAAAACCACTGGAACGCTTTATTTTTAAAAGATTTTCATTTCGACTGATATATCAGAGGAAATTGAGAAAAAACAGCTGGAACACGAGATGTTTCAAATATTCTCGATACTGGCCGTTTATACCGTGAAATGTAAGTAAAACCACTGGAACGCCTTATTTTTCCAAGGTTTTTCATTTCGCCTGATATGTTAGAAGAAATTGAGAAAAAACTACTGGAACCGGAAATTTTTCAAATATTCTCGGTACTGGCCGTTTGTACCAGTGAAATGTAAGTGAAACCACTGGAACGCTTTATTTTTCCAAGATTTTCCTTTCGACTGATATATCAGAGGAAATTGAGAAAAAACAGCTGGAACACGAGATGTTTCAAATATTCTCGATACTGGCCGTTTATACAGTAAATTGTAAGTAAAACCACTGGAACGCCTTATTTTTCCAAGATTTTTCATTTCGCCTGATATGTCAGAAGAAATCGAGCAAAAACTACTGGAACCGGAAATTTTTCAAATATTCTCGATACTGGCCGTTTGTACCAGTGAAATGTAAGTGAAACCACTGGAGCGCCTTATTTTTAAAAGATTTTCATTTCGACTGATATATCAGAGGAAATTGAGAAAAAACAGCTGGAACACGAGATGTTTCAAATATTCTCGATACTGGCCGTTTATACAGTGAAATGTAAGTAAAACCACTGGGATGACTTATTTTCCAAGATTCTTCATTTCGCCTGATATGTCACAAGCAATTGACAAAAAACTACTGGAACCGGAAATTTTTCAAATATTCTCGGTACTGGCCGTTTGTACCAGTGAAATGTAAGTGAAACCACTGGAACGCCTTATTTTTCCAAGATTTTCATTTCGACTGATATATCAGAGGAAATTGAGAAAAAACAGCTGGAACAAGAGATGTTTCAAATATTCTCGATACTGGCCGTTTATACAGTGAAATGTAAGTAAAACCACTGGAACGCCTTATTTTCCAAGATTCTTCATTTCGCCTGATATGTCAGAAGCAATTGAGAAAAAACTACTGGAACCGGAAATTTTTCTAATATTCACGATACTGGCAGTTTGTACCATTGAAATGTGAGTAAAACCACTGGAACGCATTTTTTTATCAAGATTCTTCATTTCGCCTGATATTTTAGAGGAAATTGAGAAAACACTGCTGGAACACGAGATTTTTCAAATATTCTCGATACTGGCCGTTTGTACCATTGAAATGTAAGTAAAACCACTGGAACGCTTTATTTTTAAAAGATTTTCATTTCGACTGATATATCAGAGGAAATTGAGAAAAAACAGCTGGAACACGAGATGTTTCAAATATTCTCGATACTGGCCGTTTATACCGTGAAATGTAAGTAAAACCACTGGAACGCCTTATTTTTCCAAGATTTTTCATTTCGCCTGATATGTTAGAAGAAATTGAGAAAAAACTACTGGAACCGGAAATTTTTCAAATATTCTCGGTACTGGCCGTTTGTACCAGTGAAATGTAAGTGAAACCACTGGAACGCTTTATTTTTCCAAGATTTTCCTTTCGACTGATATATCAGAGGAAATTGAGAAAAAACAGCTGGAACACGAGATGTTTCAAATATTCTCGATACTGGCCGTTTATACAGTAAATTGTAAGTAAAACCACTGGAATGACTTATTTTCCAAGATTCTTCATATCGCCTGATATGTCAGAAGCAATTGAGAAAAAACTACTGGAACCGGAAATTTTTCAAATATTCTCGGTACTGGCCGTTTGTACCAGTGAAATGTAAGTAAAACCACTGGAACGCCTTATTTTTCCAAGATTTTCCTTTCGACTGATATATCAGAGGAAATTGAGAAAAAACAGCTGGAACACGAGATGTTTCAAATATTCTCGATACTGGCCGTTTATACAGTGAAATGTAAGTAAAACCACTGGAATGACTTATTTTCCAAGATTCTTCATTTCGCCTGATATGTCAGAAGCAATTGAGAAAAAACTACTGGAACCGGAAATTTTTCAAATATTCTCGGTACTGGCTGTTTGTACCAGTGAAATGTAAGTGAAACCACTGGAACGCCTTATTTTTCCAAGATTCTTCTTGTCGCACAATTTTGCAGGGGAAACTGAGAAAAAATTGCTGGAACACGAGATTTCTCAAATATTCTCGGTACTGGCCGTTTGTACCAGGAAATGTAAGTAAAACCACTGGAATGATGTATTTTCCAAGATTATTCATGTCGCATGATTTTGCTGAGAAACTTGAGAAAAAACTGTTGAAACACGAGATTTCTCAAATATTGAAATAAGTGAAATGTAAGTAAAACCATTGGAAGGCCTAATTTGTCCAAGATTCTTCACTTCGAATAATTGTGCAGAGCAAATTGAGAAAAAACTGTTGGAACACGAGATTTTTCGAATATTCTCGATACTGGCAGTTTGTACCAGGAAATGTAAGTAAAACCACTGGAACGCCATATATAGTATTTCCAAGATTCTTCACTTCGCATGGTTTTGCAGAACAAATTGATAAAACTCTACTGGAGTCGGAAATTTTTTAAATATTCTCGATACTCACCGTTTGTACCAGTGAAATGTAAGTAAAGCCACTTGAACGGCTAATTTTGCCAAGATTCTTCATTTGGCCTGATATTTTATAGGAAAGTGAGAAAAAACAGTTGGAACACGAGATTTGTCAGATATTCTCGATACTGGCAGTTTGTACCAGGAAATGTAAGTAAAACCACTGGAACACCTTATTTTTCCAAGATTTTCATTTCGACTGATATATCAGAGGAAATTGAGAAAAAACAGCTGGAACACGAGATTTGTCAAATATTCTCTATATTGGCCGTTTGTACCAGTAAAATGTAAGTAAAACCACTGGAACACCTTATTTTTCCAAGATTTTCATTTCGACTGATAAATCAGAGGAAATTGAGAAAAAACAGCTGGAACACGAGATGTTTCAAATATTTTCGGTACTGGCCGTTTGTACCAGTGAAATGTAAGTGAAACCACTGGAACGCCTTATTTTTCCAAGATTTTCATTTCGACTGATATATCAGAGGAAATTGAGAAAAAACAGCTGGAACACGAGATGTTTCAAATATTCTCGATACTGGCCGTTTATACAGTGAAATGTAAGTAAAACCACTGGAATGACTTATTTTCCAAGATTCTTCATTTCGCCTGATATGTCAGAAGCAATTGAGAAAAAACTACTGGAACCGGAAATTTTTCAAATATTCTCGGTACTGGCCGTTTGTACCAGTGATATGTAAGTAAAACCACTGGAACGTCTTATTTTTCCAAGATTTTTCATTTCGCCTGATATGTCAGAAGAAATTGAGAAAAAACTACTGGAACCGGAAATTTTTCAAATATTCTCGGTACTGGCCGTTTGTACCAGTGAAATGTAAGTGAAACCACTGTAACGCCTTATTTTTCCAAGATTTTCCTTTCGACTGATATATCAGAGGAAATTGAGAAAAAACAGCTGGAACACGAGATGTTTCAAATATTCTTGATACTGGCCGTTTATACAGTGAAATGTAAGTAAAACCACTGGAATGACTTATTTTCCAAGATTCTTCATTTCGCCTGATATGTCAGAAGCAATTGAAAAAAAACTACTGGAACCGGAAATTTTTCAAATATTCTCGGTACCGGCCGTTTGTACCAGTGAAATGTAAGTGAAACCACTGGAACGCCTTATTTTTAAAAGATTTTCATTTCGACTGATATATCAGAGGAAATTGAGAAAAAACAGCTGGAACACGAGATGTTTCAAATATTCTCGATACTGGCCGTTTATACAGTGAAATGTAAGTAAAACCACTGGAATGACTTATTTTCCAAGATTCTTCATTTCGCCTGATATGTCAGAAGCAATTCAGAAAAAACTACTGGAACCGGAAATTTTTCAAATATTCTCGGTACTGGCCGTTTGTACCAGTGAAATGTAAGTAAAACCACTGGAACGCCTTATTTTTCCAAGATTTTTCATTTCGCCTGATATATCAGAGGAAATTGAGAAAAAACAGCTGGAACACGAGATGTTTCAAATATTCTTGATACTGGCCGTTTATACAGTGAAATGTAAGTAAAACCACTGGAATGACTTATTTTCCAAGATTCTTCATTTCGCCTGATATGTCAGAAGCAATTGAGAAAAAACTACTGGAACCGGAAATTTTTCAAATATTCTCGGTACTGGCCGTTTGTACCAGTGAAATGGAAGTAAAACCACTGGAACGCCTTATTTTTCCAAGATTTTCCTTTCGACTGATATATCAGAGGAAATTGAGAAAAAGCAGCTGGAACACGAGATGTTTCAAATATTCTTGATACTGGCCGTTTATACAGTGAAATGTAAGTAAAACCACTGGAATGACTTATTTTCCAAGATTCTTCATTTCGCCTGATATGTCAGAAGCAATTGAAAAAAAACTACTGGAACCGGAAATTTTTCAAATATTCTCGGTACCGGCCGTTTGTACCAGTAAAATGTAAGTGAAACCACTGGAACGCCTTATTTTTAAAAGATTTTCATTTCGACTGATATATCAGAGGAAATTGAGAAAAAACAGCTGGAACACGAGATGTTTCAAATATTCTCGATACTGGCCGTTTATACAGTGAAATGTAAGTAAAACCACTGGAATGACTTATTTTCCAAGATTCTTCATTTCGCCTGATATGTCAGAAGCAATTGAAAAAAAACTACTGGAACCGGAAATTTTTCAAATATTCTCGGTACCGGCCGTTTGTACCAGTGAAATGTAAGTGAAACCACTGGAACGCCTTATTTTTAAAAGATTTTAATTTCGACTGATATATCAGAGGAAATTGAGAAAAAACAGCTGGAACACGAGATGCTTCAAATATTCTCGATACTGGCCGTTTATACAGTAAAATGTAAGTAAAACCACTGGAATGACTTATTTTCCAAGATTCTTCATTTCGCCTGATATGTCAGAAGCAATTGAGAAAAAACTACTGGAACTGGAAATTTTTTAAATATTTTCGATACTGACCGTTTGTACCAGTGAAATGTAAGTCAAGCCACTTGAACGGCTAATTTTGCCAAGAGTCTTCATTTGGCCTGATATTTTATAGGAAACTGAAAAAAAATTGCTGGAACACGAGATTTCTCAAATATTCTCGATACTGGCCGTTTGTACCAGTGAAATGTAAGTAAAGCCACTTAAACGGCTAATTTTGCCAAGATTCTTCATTTGGCCTGATATTTTATAGGAAAGTGAGAAAAAACAGTTGGAACACGAGATTTGTCAAATATTCTCGATACTGGCAGTTTGTACCAGGAAATGTAAGTAAAACCACTGGAACACCTTATTTTTCCAAGATTTTCATTTCGACTGATATATCAGAGGAAATTGAGAAAAAACAGCTGGAACACGAGATTTGTCAAATATTCTCTATATTGGCCGTTTGTACCAGTGAAATGTAAGTGAAACCACTGGAACGCCTTATTTTTGCAAGATTTTCATTTCGACTGATATATCAGAGGAAATTGAGAAAAAACAGCTGGAACAATAGATGTTTCAAATATTCTCGATACTGGCCGTTTATACAGTGAAATGTAAGTAAAACCACTGGAACGCCTTATTTTCCAACATTCTTCATTTCGCCTGATATGTCAGAAGCAATTGAGAAAAAACTACTGGAACCGGAAATTTTTCAAATATTCACGGTACTGGCAGTTTGTACCATTGAAATGTGAGTAAAACCACTGGAACGCATTTTTTTATCAAGATTCTTCATTTCGCCTGATATTTTAGAGGAAATTGAGAAAACACTGCTGGAACACGAGATTTTTCAAATATCCTCGATACTGGCCGTTTGTACCATTGAAATGTAAGTAAAACCACTGGAACGCTTTATTTTTAAAAGATTTTCATTTCGACTGATATATCAGAGGAAATTGAGAAAAAACAGCTGGAACACGAGATGTTTCAAATATTCTCGATACTGGCCGTTTATACCGTGAAATGTAAGTAAAACCACTGGAACGCCTTATTTTTCCAAGATTTTTCATTTCGCCTGATATGTTAGAAGAAATTGAGAAAAAACTACTGGAACCGGAAATTTTTCAAATATTCTCGGTACTGGCCGTTTGTACCAGTGAAATGTAAGTGAAACCACTGGAACGCTTTATTTTTCCAAGATTTTCCTTTCGACTGATATATCAGAGGAAATTGAGAAAAAACAGCTGGAACACGAGATGTTTCAAATATTCTCGATACTGGCCGTTTATACAGTAAATTGTAAGTAAAACCACTGGAACGCCTTATTTTTCCAAGATTTTTCATTTCGCCTGATATGTCAGAAGAAATCGAGCAAAAACTACTGGAACCGGAAATTTTTCAAATATTCTCGATACTGGCCGTTTGTACCAGTGAAATGTAAGTGAAACCACTGGAACGCCTTATTTTTCCAAGATTTTCATTTCGACTGATATATCAGAGGAAATTGAGAAAAAACAGCTGGAACAAGAGATGTTTCAAATATTCTCGATACTGGCCGTTTATACAGTGAAATGTAAGTAAAACCACTGGAACGCCTTATTTTCCAAGATTCTTCATTTCGCCTGATATGTCAGAAGCAATTGAGAAAAAACTACTGGAACCGGAAATTTTTCTAATATTCACGATACTGGCAGTTTGTACCATTGAAATGTGAGTAAAACCACTGGAACGCATTTTTTTATCAAGATTCTTCATTTCGCCTGATATTTTAGAGGAAATTGAGAAAACACTGCTGGAACACGAGATTTTTCAAATATTCTCGATACTGGCCGTTTGTACCATTGAAATGTAAGTAAAACCACTGGAACGCTTTATTTTTAAAAGATTTTCATTTCGACTGATATATCAGAGGAAATTGAGAAAAAACAGCTGGAACACGAGATGTTTCAAATATTCTCGATACTGGCCGTTTATACAGTGAAATGTAAGTAAAACCACTGGAACGCCTTATTTTTCCAAGATTTTTCATTTCGCCTGATATGTTAGAAGAAATTGAGAAAAAACTACTGGAACCGGAAATTTTTCAAATATTCTCGGTACTGGCCGTTTGTACCAGTGAAATGTAAGTGAAACCACTGGAACGCTTTATTTTTCCAAGATTTTCCTTTCGACTGATATATCAGAGGAAATTGAGAAAAAACAGCTGGAACACGAGATGTTTCAAATATTCTCGATACTGGCCGTTTATACAGTAAATTGTAAGTAAAACCACTGGAATGACTTATTTTCCAAGATTCTTCATTTCGCCTGATATGTCAGAAGCAATTGAGAAAAAACTACTGGAACCGGAAATTTTTTAAATATTTTCGATACTGACCGTTTGTACCAGTGAAATGTAAGTAAAGCCACTTGAACGGCTAATTTTGCCAAGAGTCTTCATTTGGCCTGATATTTTATAGGAAACTGAGAAAAAATTGCTGGAACACGAGATTTCTCAAATATTCTCGATACTGGCCGTTTGTACCAGTGAAATGTAAGTAAAGCCACTTAAACGGCTAATTTTGCCAAGATTCTTCATTTGGCCTGATATTTTATAGGAAAGTGAGAAAAAACAGTTGGAACACGAGATTTGTCAAATATTCTCGATACTGGCAGTTTGTACCAGGAAATGTAAGTAAAACCACTGGAACACCTTATTTTTCCAAGATTTTCATTTCGACTGATATATCAGAGGAAATTGAGAAAAAACAGCTGGAACACGAGATTTGTCAAATATTCTCTATATTGGCCGTTTGTACCAGTAAAATGTAAGTAAAACCACTGGAACACCTTATTTTTCCAAGATTTTCATTTCGACTGATAAATCAGAGGAAATTGAGAAAAAACAGCTGGAACACGAGATGTTTCAAATATTCTCGATACTGACCGTTTATACAGTGAAATGTAAGTAAAACCACTGGAATGACTTATTTTCCAAGATTCTTCATTTCGCCTGATATGTCAGAAGCAATTGAGAAAAAACTACTGGAACCGGAAATTTTTCAAATATTCTCGGTACTGGCCGTTTGTACCAGTGAAATGTAAGTAAAGCCACTTAAACGACTAATTTTGCCAAGATTCTTCATTTGGCCTGATATTTTATAGGAAAGTGAGAAAAAACAGTTGGAACACGAGATTTGTCAAATATTCTCGATACTGGCAGTTTGTACCAGGAAATGTAAGTAAAACCACTGGAACACCTTATTTTTCCAAGATTTTCATTTCGACTGATATATCAGAGGAAATTGAGAAAAAACAGCTGGAACACGAGATTTGTCAAATATTCTCTATATTGGCCGTTTGTACCAGTAAAATGTAAGTAAAACCACTGGAACACCTTATTTTTCCAAGATTCTTCATTTCGCCTGATATGTCAGAAGCAATTGAGAAAAAACTACTGGAACTGGAAATTTTTTAAATATTTTCGATACTGACCGTTTGTACCAGTGAAATGTAAGTCAAGCCACTTGAACGGCTAATTTTGCCAAGAGTCTTCATTTGGCCTGATATTTTATAGGAAACTGAGAAAAAATTGCTGGAACACGAGATTTCTCAAATATTCTCGATACTGGCCGTTTGTACCAGTGAAATGTAAGTAAAGCCACTTAAACGGCTAATTTTGCCAAGATTCTTCATTTGGCCTGATATTTTATAGGAAAGTGAGAAAAAACAGTTGGAACACGAGATTTGTCAAATATTCTCGATACTGGCAGTTTGTACCAGGAAATGTAAGTAAAACCACTGGAACACCTTATTTTTCCAAGATTTTCATTTCGACTGATATATCAGAGGAAATTGAGAAAAAACAGCTGGAACACGAGATTTGTCAAATATTCTCTATATTGGCCGTTTGTACCAGTGAAATGTAAGTGAAACCACTGGAACGCCTTATTTTTGCAAGATTTTCATTTCGACTGATATATCAGAGGAAATTGAGAAAAAACAGCTGGAACAAGAGATGTTTCAAATATTCTCGATACTGGCCGTTTATACAGTGAAATGTAAGTAAAACCACTGGAATGACTTATTTTCCAAGATTCTTCATTTCGCCTGATATGTCAGAAGCAATTGAGAAAAAACTACTGGAACCGGAAATTTTTCAAATATTCACGGTACTGGCAGTTTGTACCATTGAAATGTGAGTAAAACCACTGGAACGCATTTTTTTATCAAGATTCTTCATTTCGCCTGATATTTTAGAGGAAATTGAGAAAACACTGCTGGAACACGAGATTTTTCAAATATCCTCGATACTGGCCGTTTGTACCATTGAAATGTAAGTAAAACCACTGGAACGCTTTATTTTTAAAAGATTTTCATTTCGACTGATATATCAGAGGAAATTGAGAAAAAACAGTTGGAACACGAGATTTGTCAAATATTCTCGATACTGGCAGTTTGTACCAGGAAATGTAAGTAAAACCACTGGAACACCTTATTTTTCCAAGATTTTCATTTCGACTGATATATCAGAGGAAATTGAGAAAAAACAGCTGGAACACGAGATTTGTCAAATATTCTCTATATTGGCCGTTTGTACCAGTAAAATGTAAGTAAAACCACTGGAACACCTTATTTTTCCAAGATTCTTCATTTCGCCTGATATGTCAGAAGCAATTGAGAAAAAACTACTGGAACTGGAAATTTTTTAAATATTTTCGATACTGACCGTTTGTACCAGTGAAATGTAAGTCAAGCCACTTGAACGGCTAATTTTGCCAAGAGTCTTCATTTGGCCTGATATTTTATAGGAAACTGAGAAAAAATTGCTGGAACACGAGATTTCTCAAATATTCTCGATACTGGCCGTTTGTACCAGTGAAATGTAAGTAAAGCCACTTAAACGGCTAATTTTGCCAAGATTCTTCATTTGGCCTGATATTTTATAGGAAAGTGAGAAAAAACAGTTGGAACACGAGATTTGTCAAATATTCTCGATACTGGCAGTTTGTACCAGGAAATGTAAGTAAAACCACTGGAACACCTTATTTTTCCAAGATTTTCATTTCGACTGATATATCAGAGGAAATTGAGAAAAAACAGCTGGAACACGAGATTTGTCAAATATTCTCTATATTGGCCGTTTGTACCAGTGAAATGTAAGTGAAACCACTGGAACGCCTTATTTTTGCAAGATTTTCATTTCGACTGATATATCAGAGGAAATTGAGAAAAAACAGCTGGAACAAGAGATGTTTCAAATATTCTCGATACTGGCCGTTTATACAGTGAAATGTAAGTAAAACCACTGGAACGCCTTATTTTCCAAGATTCTTCATTTCGCCTGATATGTCAGAAGCAATTGAGAAAAAACTACTGGAACCGGAAATTTTTCAAATATTCACGGTACTGGCAGTTTGTACCATTGAAATGTGAGTAAAACCACTGGAACGCATTTTTTTATCAAGATTCTTCATTTCGCCTGATATTTTAGAGGAAATTGAGAAAACACTGCTGGAACACGAGATTTTTCAAATATCCTCGATACTGGCCGTTTGTACCATTGAAATGTAAGTAAAACCACTGGAACGCTTTATTTTTAAAAGATTTTCATTTCGACTGATATATCAGAGGAAATTGAGAAAAAACAGCTGGAACACGAGATGTTTCAAATATTCTCGATACTGGCCGTTTATACCGTGAAATGTAAGTAAAACCACTGGAACGCCTTATTTTTCCAAGATTTTTCATTTCGCCTGATATGTTAGAAGAAATTGAGAAAAAACTACTGGAACCGGAAATTTTTCAAATATTCTCGGTACCGGCCGTTTGTACCAGTGAAATGTAAGTGAAACCACTGGAACGCCTTATTTTTAAAAGATTTTCATTTCGACTGATATATCAGAGGAAATTGAGAAAAAACAGCTGGAACACGAGATGTTTCAAATATTCTCGATACTGGCCGTTTATACAGTGAAATGTAAGTAAAACCACTGGAATGACTTATTTTCCAAGATTCTTCATTTCGCCTGATATGTCAGAAGCAATTGAAAAAAAACTACTGGAACCGGAAATTTTTCAAATATTCTCGGTACCGGCCGTTTGTACCAGTGTAATGTAAGTGAAACCACTGGAACGCCTTATTTTTAAAAGATTTTAATTTCGACTGATATATCAGAGGAAATTGAGAAAAAACAGCTGGAACACGAGATGTTTCAAATATTCTCGATACTGGCCGTTTATACAGTAAAATGTAAGTAAAACCACTGGAATGACTTATTTTCCAAGATTCTTCATTTCGCCTGATATGTCAGAAGCAATTGAGAAAAAACTACTGGAACTGGAAATTTTTTAAATATTTTCGATACTGACCGTTTGTACCAGTGAAATGTAAGTCAAGCCACTTGAACGGCTAATTTTGCCAAGAGTCTTCATTTGGCCTGATATTTTATAGGAAACTGAGAAAAAACTACTGGAACTGGAAATTTTTTAAATATTTTCGATACTGACCGTTTGTACCAGTGAAATGTAAGTCAAGCCACTTGAACGGCTAATTTTGCCAAGAGTCTTCATTTGGCCTGATATTTTATAGGAAACTGAGAAAAAATTGCTGGAACACGAGATTTCTCAAATATTCTCGATACTGGCCGTTTGTACCAGTGAAATGTAAGTAAAACCACTGGAATGACTTATTTTCCAAGATTCTTCATTTCGCCTGATATGTCAGAAGCAATTGAAAAAAAACTACTGGAACCGGAAATTTTTCAAATATTCTCGGTACCGGCCGTTTGTACCAGGAAATGTAAGTAAAACCACTGGAACACCTTATTTTTCCAAGATTTTCATTTCGACTGATATATCAGAGGAAATTGAGAAAAAACAGCTGGAACACGAGATTTGTCAAATATTCTCTATATTGGCCGTTTGTACCAGTAAAATGAAAGTAAAACCACTGGAACACCTTATTTTTCCAAGATTTTCATTTCGACTGATAAATCAGAGGAAATTGAGAAAAAACAGCTGGAACACGAGATGTTTCAAATATTTTCGGTACTGGCCGTTTGTACCAGTGAAATGTAAGTGAAACCACTGGAACGCCTTATTTTTCCAAGATTTTCCTTTCGGCTGATATATCACAGGAAATTGAGAAAAAACAGCTGGAACACGAGATGTTTCAAATATTCTCGATACTGGCCGTTTATACAGTGAAATGTAAGTAAAACCACTGGAATGACTTATTTTCCAAGATTCTTCATTTCGCCTGATATGTCAGAAGCAATTGAGAAAAAACTACTGGAACCGGAAATTTTTTAAATATTTTCGATACTGACCGTTTGTACCAGTGAAATGTAAGTAAAGCCACTTGAACGGCTAATTTTGCCAAGAGTCTTCATTTGGCCTTATATTTTATAGGAAACTGAGAAAAAATTGCTGGAACACGAGATTTCTCAAATATTCTCGATACTGGCCGTTTGTACCAGTGAAATGTAAGTAAAGCCACTTAAACGGCTAATTTTGCCAAGATTCTTCATTTGGCCTGATATTTTATAGGAAAGTGAGAAAAAACAGTTGGAACACGAGATTTGTCAAATATTCTCGATACTGGCAGTTTGTACCAGGAAATGTAAGTAAAACCACTGGAACACCTTATTTTTCCAAGATTTTCATTTCGACTGATATATCAGAGGAAATTGAGAAAAAACAGCTGGAACACGAGATTTGTCAAATATTCTCTATATTAGCCGTTTGTACCAGTAAAATGTAAGTAAAACCACTGGAACACCTTATTTTTCCAAGATTTTCATTTCGACTGATAAATCAGAGGAAATTGAGAAAAAACAACTGGAACACGAGATGTTTCAAATATTCTCGATACTGACCGTTTATACAGTGAAATGTAAGTAAAACCACTGGAATGACTTATTTTCCAAGATTCTTCATTTCGCCTGATACGTCAGAAGCAATTGAGAAAAAACTACTGGAACCGGAAATTTTTCAAATATTCTCGGTACTGGCCGTTTGTACCAGTGAAATGTAAGTAAAACCACTGGAACGCCTTATTTTTCCAAGATTTTCATTTCCACTGATATATCAGAGGAAATTGAGAAAAAACAGCTGGAACACGAGATTTGTCAAATATTCTCTATATTGGCCGTTTGTACCAGTAAAATGTAAGTAAAACCACTGGAACACCTTATTTTTCCAAGATTCTTCATTTCGCCTGATATGTCAGAAGCAATTGAGAAAAAACTACTGGAACTGGAAATTTTTTAAATATTTTCGATACTGACCGTTTGTACCAGTGAAATGTAAGTCAAGCCACTTGAACGGCTAATTTTGCCAAGAGTCTTCATTTGGCCTGATATTTTATAGGAAACTGAGAAAAAATTGCTGCAACACGAGATTTCTCAAATATTCTCGATACTGGCCGTTTGTACCAGTGAAATGTAAGTAAAGCCACTTAAACGGCTAATTTTGCCAAGATTCTTCATTTGGCCTGATATTTTATAGGAAAGTGAGAAAAAACAGTTGGAACACGAGATTTGTCAAATATTCTCGATACTGGCAGTTTGTACCAGGAAATGTAAGTAAAACCACTGGAACACCTTATTTTTCCAAGATTTTCATTTCGACTGATATATCAGAGGAAATTGAGAAAAAACAGCTGGAACACGAGATTTGTCAAATATTCTCTATATTGGCCGTTTGTACCAGTAAAATGTAAGTAAAACCACTGGAACACCTTATTTTTCCAAGATTTTCATTTCGACTGATAAATCAGAGGAAATTGAGAAAAAACAGCTGGAACACGAGATGTTTCAAATATTTTCGGTACTGGCCGTTTGTACCAGTGAAATGTAAGTGAAACCACTGGAACGCCTTATTTTTCCAAGATTTTCCTTTCGACTGATATATCAGAGGAAATTGAGAAAAAACAGCTGGAACACGAGATGTTTCAAATATTCTCGATACTGGCCGTTTATACAGTGAAATGTAAGTAAAACCACTGGAATGACTTATTTTCCAAGATTCTTCATTTCGCCTGATATGTCAGAAGCAATTGAGAAAAAACTACTGGAACCGGAAATTTTTTAAATATTTTCGATACTGACCGTTTGTACCAGTGAAATGTAAGTAAAGCCACTTGAACGGCTAATTTTGCCAAGAGTCTTCATTTGGCCTGATATTTTATAGGAAACTGAGAAAAAATTGCTGGAACACGAGATTTCTCAAATATTCTCGATACTGGCCGTTTGTACCAGTGAAATGTAAGTAAAGCCACTTAAACGGCTAATTTTGCCAAGATTCTTCATTTGGCCTGATATTTTATAGGAAAGTGAGAAAAAACAGTTGGAACACGAGATTTGTCAAATATTCTCGATACTGGCAGTTTGTACCAGGAAATGTAAGTAAAACCACTGGAACACCTTATTTTTCCAAGATTTTCATTTCGACTGATATATCAGAGGAAATTGAGAAAAAACAGCTGGAACACGAGATTTGTCAAATATTCTCTATATTGGCCGTTTGTACCAGTAAAATGTAAGTAAAACCACTGGAACACCTTATTTTTCCAAGATTTTCATTTCGACTGATAAATCAGAGGAAATTGAGAAAAAACAGCTGGAACACGAGATGTTTCAAATATTCTCGATACTGACCGTTTATACAGTGAAATGTAAGTAAAACCACTGGAATGACTTATTTTCCAAGATTCTTCATTTCGCCTGATATGTCAGAAGCAATTGAGAAAAAACTACTGGAACCGGAAATTTTTCAAATATTCTCGGTACTGGCCGTTTGTACCAGTGAAATGTAAGTAAAGCCACTTAAACGGCTAATTTTGCCAAGATTCTTCATTTGGCCTGATATTTTATAGGAAAGTGAGAAAAAACAGTTGGAACACGAGATTTGTCAAATATTCTCGATACTGGCAGTTTGTACCAGGAAATGTAAGTAAAACCACTGGAACACCTTATTTTTCCAAGATTTTCATTTCGACTGATATATCAGAGGAAATTGAGAAAAAACAGCTGGAACACGAGATTTGTCAAATATTCTCTATATTGGCCGTTTGTACCAGTAAAATGTAAGTAAAACCACTGGAACACCTTATTTTTCCAAGATTCTTCATTTCGCCTGATATGTCAGAAGCAATTGAGAAAAAACTACTGGAACTGGAAATTTTTTAAATATTTTCGATACTGACCGTTTGTACCAGTGAAATGTAAGTCAAGCCACTTGAACGGCTAATTTTGCCAAGAGTCTTCATTTGGCCTGATATTTTATAGGAAACTGAGAAAAAATTGCTGGAACACGAGATTTCTCAAATATTCTCGATACTGGCCGTTTGTACCAGTGAAATGTAAGTAAAACCACTGGAACACCTTATTTTTCCAAGATTTTCATTTCGACTGATATATCAGAGGAAATTGAGAAAAAACAGCTGGAACACGAGATTTGTCAAATATTCTCTATATTGGCCGTTTGTACCAGTAAAATGTAAGTAAAACCACTGGAACACCTTATTTTTCCAAGATTTTCATTTCGACTGATAAATCAGAGGAAATTGAGAAAAAACAGCTGGAACACGAGATGTTTCAAATATTTTCGGTACTGGCCGTTTGTACCAGTGAAATGTAAGTGAAACCACTGGAACGCCTTATTTTTCCAAGATTTTCCTTTCGACTGATATATCAGAGGAAATTGAGAAAAAACAGCTGGAACACGAGATGTTTCAAATATTCTCGATACTGGCCGTTTATACAGTGAAATGTAAGTAAAACCACTGGAATGACTTATTTTCCAAGATTCTTCATTTCGCCTGATATGTCAGAAGCAATTGAGAAAAAACTACTGGAACCGGAAATTTTTTAAATATTTTCGATACTGACCGTTTGTACCAGTGAAATGTAAGTGAAACCACTGGAACGCCTTATTTTTAAAAGATTTTCATTTCGACTGATATATCAGAGGAAATTGAGAAAAAACAGCTGGAACACGAGATGTTTCAAATATTCTCGATACTGGCCGTTTATACAGTGAAATGTAAGTAAAACCACTGGAATGACTTATTTTCCAAGATTCTTCATTTCTCCTGATATGTCAGAAGCAATTGAGAAAAAACTACTGGAACCGGAAATTTTTCAAATATTCTCGGTACTGGCTGTTTGTACCAGTGAAATGTAAGTGAAACCACTGGAACGCCTTATTTTTCCAAGATTCTTCTTGTCGCACAATTTTGCAGGGGAAATTGAGAAAAAACAGCTGGAACACGAGATTTCTCAAATATTCTCGGTACTGGCCGTTTGTACCAGGAAATGTAAGTAAAACCACTGGAATGATGTATTTTCTAAGATTCTTCATGTCGCATGATTTTGCTGAGAAACTTGAGAAAAAACTGTTGGAACACGAGATTTCTCAAATATTGAAATAAGTGAAATGTAAGTAAAACCACTGGAAGGCCTAATTTGTCCAAGATTCTTCACTTCGTATAATTGTGCAGAGCAAATTGAGAAAAAACTGTTGGAACACGAGATTTTTCGAATATTCTCTATACTGGCAGATTGTACCAGGAAATGTAAGTAAAACCACTGGAACACCATATATTTCCAAGATTCTTCACTTCGCATAATTTTGCAGAGCAAATTGATAAAACACTACAGGAGCAGGAGATTTTTTAAATATTCTCGATATTGCCCGTTTGCACCAGGAAATGTAAGTTAAACCTTTGGAACGCCATATATTTCCAAGATTCCTCACTTCGCATGATTTTGCAGAGAAAATTGAGAAAAAACTGTTGGAACACGAGATTTTTCGAATATTCTCGATACTGGCAGTTTTGTACCAGGAAATGTAAGTAAAACCACTCTAACACCTTATTTTTCCAAGATTTTCATTTCGACTGATATATCAGAGGAAATTGAGAAAAAACAGCTGGAACACGAGATTTGTCAAATATTCTCTATATTGGCCGTTTGTACCAGTAAAATGTAAGTAAAACCACTGGAACACCATATATTTCCAAGATTCTTCACTTCGCATAATTTTGCAGAGCAAATTGATAAAACACTACAGGAGCAGGAGATTTTTTAAATATTCTCGATATTGCCCGTTTGCACCAGGAAATGTAAGTTAAACCTTTGGAACGCCATATATTTCCAAGATTCCTCACTTCGCATGATTTTGCAGAGAAAATTGAGAAAAAACTGTTGGAACACGAGATTTTTCGAATATTCTCGATACTGGCAGTTTTGTACCAGGAAATGTAAGTAAAACCACTCTAACACCTTATTTTTCCAAGATTTTCATTTCGACTGATATATCAGAGGAAATTGAGAAAAAACAGCTGGAACACGAGATTTGTCAAATATTCTCTATATTGGCCGTTTGTACCAGTAAAATGTAAGTAAAACCACTGGATCGCCATATATTTCCAAGATTCTTCACTTCGCATGGTTTTGCAGAACAAATTGATAAAACTCTACTGGAGTCGGAAATTTTTTAAATATTCTCGATACTGGCCGTTTGTACCAGTGAAATGTAAGTGAAACCACTGGAACGCCTTATTTTTCCAAGATTCCTCACTTCGAATGATTTTGCAGAGAAAATTGAGAAAAAACTGTTGGAACACGAGATTTTTCGAATATTCTCGATACTGGCAGTTTGTACCAGGAAATGTAAGTAAAACCACTGGAACACCTTATTTTTCCAAGATTTTCATTTCGACTGATAAATCAGAGGAAATAGAGAAAAAACAGCTGGAACACGAGATTTGTCAAATATTCTCTATATTGGCCGTATGTACCAGTAAAATGAAAGTAAAACCACTGGAACGCCATATGTTTCCAAGACACTACCTTGTTGTGTTTGTGGTAATGGACCTACTATATCCAAATAAACTTTATCAAATGGTTTTTCAGCTTTATCAGTAATAATCATAGGCATTTTAGTTCTTGGCGTATGTTTATTTGTTTGGCATTCTGGACAGTTTTGTATGTATTTTATAATGTCTTTTAACACACCTTTCCATTTAAATTGATTTTTAATCCTTTAATATGTTTTCGCTATTCCTTGATGTCCTGCAAGTGGATTTTTATGAAAAGTTTTCAGTATATTTATTATTTCTTTATCATTTGTTGGCACCGTGTGTTGTTTTTGTTCTTCAATTATATGTTTTCCTTAAGTTATTGATTCCGTATCAGAAACATTTACATTTGAATTTTCAACTGATATTCTTGGATATAAATTTTTGTTATTTTCTTTTGATACATTATTTCTTTTTGATTGCGCCCTTAATGTCCTTATTGTCAGGAATTCTTCTACAATCATCAGCGTTGCCATTTTTTCTTCCAGGTTTGTGTTTAATTTCGTAATCGTATTCTGAAAGTTTGTGACGAAACCGCATTAATCTTGACGTTGAATCTTTTATATTGAATAATCCAATTAGTGGCTGATGATCTATATAAACTGTAAATTTTTGACCCAATAAATAACAACGAAAATTTTTTACAGCCCAAACTACTGTTAGAAGTTCTCTTTCTATTGTTGAATAACGTCGTTCTGCATTACTTAACGTTCTGCTGGCGCAAGCAACAGGTTTATCGTCTCCATCAATTTTTTGTGACAATACTGCTCCTAAAGCTGTACCGCTAGCATCAGTAGTCAACTTGAATGGCTTAGAAAAATCTGGATAAATTAATACTGATGGCGAAATTAGAGCAGTTTTTAATTTTTCAAACCCATTTTCACCCTCATAATTCCATTTGAATTTTTGTTTACCTGGTATCAATTGATTGATCGGTTCAGTTATTTTTGAAAATAAGAGAATAAACTTTCGATAAGAATGTGCTAATTCTCAAAAACTCTGAACTTCTTTGATAGACGTAGGCCTAGGGTAATTTTTCATGCATTTTATTCTATCAGGATCTGGAGAACAGCCATCCTTTGAGCATTTATGATCTAAAAATTCAACTTCTTTGCGTAGAAATTTACATTTACTTGGTTGCTATTTTAAATTGTACTGTCTTAGCCTTTCAAATGTCTTGTAATTTTGTAAGGTAATCTGGTAAAGTTTTACCTAAGACAATGCAATTATCTAAATATGCTAACGAATGTATTCCTTGCTATCCGGTTAATACTTTATTCATAGATCTTTGAAATGTGGCTGGTGCTGTCTTTAAACCAAATGGCATGCGTAAAAATTCAAAATGTTCGTATGGTGAATTAAATGCTGTTTTTGATCTATCTTATGGATCCATTTTAATTTGATGTTAATCACTAGCAAGATCCAGAGTCGAAAAATAACGTGAATTGCCAAATTGATCCAGAATATTTTCAATTCTAGGTAGTGCAAGAGCGTCACCTACTGTACAATTATTTAATATTCTATAATCAATTACTAATCTCTATTTCGTTTTGCCATCTTGTCCTACTTTTTTCTGTACTAAAAGAATAGGAAAATTCCATGGACTGCTACTTGGAGTAATAACTTCATCTTTGATCATTTGCTCTACCGTTTAGTAATTTCATTTTTATGTATATGTGGTAAACGATATTGCCTTAAATTTATTGGTGTTTGATTATCTTTCATTTGAATTGTATTTGTTAATACATTTGAATATGTTAATTTATCCCCTTGAAGATGGAAAATGTTATTATATCCTTGACAACATTTAATTATTTCTTCTTTTTCCTCTTTATTATGACTGACATCGAATGATAATTTATTTATTAGTTTTTCTCTACGTTTTTGTCCATGTTTCTGTGTGTTGCATACGTAACACCACCAGATTTGTGTACTATAAAGACTTTGAAATTAGACAGCGGCTCTACTTTTGGTTTAAAATTTTTATTAGCACTGTTTCGTCACGTGGACAATAAAATTTAATTTTGGCACTTTGTTTTTACCACCTTGTTATTACCACTTTGTTTTGAATAAAAACACCATTTTCAATTTCGTCTGCACAACACAATACTTCATTTTCGTACTTTAACGCGTTTACTTCATGTATTATATTACAACGCGCCGGTAAACTTATTACTGTATTTGAAAAAATTTTATTTTTAATTTGTATATTTGTCTGTTCGTCTTTTATACGTTGGTTTTGTGTTAAAGGGATTTTATTTTGTATTTTTATTTGTTCGTCTTTTACACGTTTGTTTTGTATTAAAGGGTTTTGTTGTATTTTCTTATACTGCTAAGTGTAGGTAAGGCCTGACTTTTCTTTAAAGTTTAAAATTTTACAAAAATGTCTACAGAATTTGTATTACTTTTTGGAAAATGTAATATTCTCTCTGTCCAATGAATATTTGTTTTATCTCACAGAAAATCTCTTCCTAATAACCCATCAAAAAGAACGGATTCAGAATTTTCTGCTATGTGAAGTAAACAATGTATCCCATTCCCGATCAACAATTTAACCGAGCAAGAACCTAATGTTAATGCACTGCCTCCGTATAATCCATTAATTTGGATTCTGTTTAAAGTGTTAATTTGAACATCTTCACGGAGTGCATTTTTCTTAATAATACTAACTTCTGCACCTGCGTCTACAGCGCAAAACCATTATGTGCGCTGTAAAATGGAAATTCAACCACTGCTTTAAAATTGTTGGTAGTTGTAGGAAAACATAAGCTAATTTGTCCTAAAACATTAACATTTTCATTCTCACGAGACTTTTTTTCTAAAATTTTTAATTGTGTACCACTATCATTATTTTAATTGCATGTGTCGGTGTCATTTTCGTTATAACGTTGTGCTACATAATAATTTTGTTTTGAAGAAATTTGAGACGTCAATGTCTTATTTTATTTCGTTTTGGCATTGGATTTATTATGTAGTGTCGTTGTAATCTTTTTATTATTAATATTTAATTTGTGGCACTCATTATTACATGAGTGCAATGATTCAGCCCAATTCAGTTTCCCGACACCCTATTTTTTCTTTCATAATTTTGTTTGGCCCTACACTCCTACCTAGAAGGTGTATTTCGTTCACACCATTTGTTAACATCCGTTCACACACATAATATTGCTTACACAGCAATTAGCTATTTTTCCAAATATTTACAGTATATCAATTATATGTACAATAAATTTAATGTCCATATATGCATAAATATTAGACTACCGAAATTACATTTTTAATATTTCTTTATTTTACGTAAAAATGCATTGATTGCATTTTATATTGTAACCAATTGTTATTAAAGGTTGATTTTTTATAATATTTGTTATATATAATTATAAGAAATTTTGTATTTTTAACAATTTAAGAATTGTAAAGGTAAATTAATTTTAATAAATAGTTCAGTCCATTTTTGACAATCAACAAGATCATTTCATTTTAGCAACGAATTTCTTTTGGTTTTGTACTTAAAGAAATAATATAACTTAATATATAAATCAATTGTCCATTCATTCACTCATATACGAACACGCATTGCATTTACCGTACATTAATACAAGAATTAAGTCTAAGTACAAGAACTTTATTTTTTCTTAATAATTATTACCGAACCGAAAACATGTAATACTGAAATCAACGTCGAATAGAAAATCATTAACATGTAACTTTAAGATTTATTCTGAATAATTTTCCGGCAGAGTTTTTCTAAGTTAAATTTCAACCGAATTTTCTATATACTATATAAATATAATAATTATTTTCAAAAAATATTTTAAGTTGAATAATTTATTTTAAATCAAAGACGATTTCTGCGGTATTTACTTTCTCAAATTTACTATTTCAAATCCAAATTATAACTCCGATAATATTTCCGATAACTATTTTATCAATAATTACAATTATCATAAAATGAATGTACCAATCGTAGGGGAAATGTAATGGAAACATTTCAATTCTTTATATACGCGAGTTCATTGCACTTATTAGCTTTCAGCTGGTATACAATTGTATGCAATATGAACTTTGTATGCCAGTGCAGTGCACTTATTAATATATGCAATTGTTACTATGAGCTTAACGTTAATAAATTTGCATATGTTAATATATTTGTTGTTTTTTATATTTCCGTCCTAATTATGATTTACATATGTATTTTGGTTAAAATCGTTAATGCGCTAATTCTTGTTTTTGTATTTCATATGAATTTTTTCATGTTATTTTGGAAAATGAAAAATTGTTGGTAAAAAGGGTTAAATATAATTTTGAACTATGTTGCAAAGGAATTTATATTGAAACATATTGGCATATACTTTTGCGCACTTTATTTTTTTGTAACGAATTATGAACTTTAATAATGAATGAAATGATTGCCCAATTGTCGAGTCATTTAAATACATATTTTTTGTTAATTATTTTTCTTTGTTAATAAAATGAACGTATGTATGTGAGTTGAATGCCCGAATCTCCTTTTAAATGAAATGTTTCAATGAATTAATTAATATATGAAATAATTTTGAATTTTCTCAATGAATTATTTAAATAATTTAAAAATGTATGAAATTATTGAATTTATCTAATCTTTTATCAAATTGTGTTACAATTTGATATTTTTTATATAACAACGGTGTATTCTTTCTTGTTCAGCAATTTTCAAAATCATGTTCATTTCTATTACAAAACGTGCATTTGATATTATTATTCACATAATTATTATTATATCTGCCATATGTTTTGTTATGAAAAGTGCTAGTCTGTTCATAATTCATTAAATTGGATTGATATGTATGTGGAGTTAAGTGTGTATTTGATATGTGAGTCGGTCTTGAAATTTAAACATTATGTTGTATATTACTTGGTGAAATAATTTGTTCATTCATAAAAGTATTTTGATTGTAATCTGATACCATATTGTTTATACAAGATGTGTCGTTAAGTTAAAAGTTAATTACTTTTGGATTTAAGATTTTATTTTTTAATTGTCTATCTTATCTTAGCGATTTCTTCTATTGAATCTTAGCGATTTCAATAATTTCGGATAAAGTCTTATCAATTTGCCGTATGAAGGGACTTGGTACACCTGATTTAAAAGTGTAGTATACGAGTATACCTTTTCTTCTATTTCTTTACTTAACACTTCGTTGTTTTGTGGGTATTTATTTATAATGGCTTATTTGCATTCCACTACGAGTTTATGCAATTTAGTGCCATATGTGTTATCGCTCTCATTTGGCAATTGCATAGAATATCGTATTTCATTTAATACATCATTAATTGTTTTTGAAGAACTAAATGTTTTTGAAAGTTTGCTTTCAAAATCTAAAAATTTTCTATTATAATATTTTTCACTAGTACATAAGCTTCTCCGCGAAGTCTAGATCTTAAAATTGTTAATAAGATATTTTTCCTCTTACAGTTATTAAAGACGCGTTAACTTGTTTACAACAATCAAGGAAAATTTGCAAATCATTATCGATGTTAAATTTATTAATTATCAGCAGAAAACATAAGTACAATTCGACTAACTAATTTTGAGACAGAATCTAATGTTTCCGACATTGTTTCGTGGATATTTTTGCTAGTATGAAAAGGAGGAGTGAGTGGAGAAGATGGTGTATTATTTTTCAATTGATTTTGCAGAATTCTTTGGTAGGTTGCACCTGACCTCATCAAATTACAATCTCTAAATCTGTTTTCTTTTAGTTTGAAAGTTCTGATTGCGACGTTGATGGTACAGAATTTGAAATGTTAGGTAGACTAGTATTATCAAAATAACATTTCTCTAACAATGTAGCAAGAGCATCTGATTTACGATAAAATGGTTCACTATGTCTTCGATTTTTAAGATTTTTCGATTTTTGCTGTTTTAGCGAACTCATGAATTTGTATAAAAAAAAAGCGTTAATCCATAATCAAAATTAACCAGACACAGAAAGAAAATTCGCACACTCGAAATGTATAAATTTCTTATTTTCACACTATTCTTTTTCGTTTAGTTAAATACTGAAAATTTTCATTTAAATCTAGCTTTACAAAATTTTTGTTTTTTTAAATTCTATTAATTAAATTAAACACTTTTATTTAAATATTTTTTGTCTCCTATATTAATTGGTTTTATTTGTTGTAATACAATTTAACTTACGGTTTTTTCTTCGCTAATTCTGTTGCTGTTGTTTGTCAATATGCCATCACTGTCGTTCGAGGAAATGTATAATATCTCCGTTGTTTTTGTTGTTGTCGCTCGGTTGTGACGATTGTTGTTTCGATTCTTGATTGTTGACTTGATTGTTGATATATTTTACTCAGATGACTGTTAATTTTCTTTCCTCTGAACTTCTTGCCCTTTGATTTTTCTTCTTTATATTTCTTCTTTTTTTTCACCTTTTAGTTTTTAATATTTATTAGCGTTGATATTATTTTCATATAATAATTTTTTTTTGTGTTATTAAGTTTTCGTTTTATGTTTTCTTTTTTTTCAATTTCTATATTTCTTTTGTGCTCGTCTATATTTTGATTAAATGATTTGCCCGTTTCTTTTTGCACTGTGTGTCTCCATGTAGTTCTAGGTTTACCTCTCTTTCTAGTTCCTTGCGAATTCCACTCTAGGACCTCGTGGCATATTTCCTTATATCCTTTTCGTAGGGTATGACCAGTCCAGCCGTATTTTCTTTTTTTGATTTCAATGTTTATTATGATTCGCTTATTAGTTTCTCAAATTTTGTTTGCATTTTATCATAACTATGTTCTATCTGTACTACATCATCTGCATATTCCAGGTCGCCCATTCTTTGATTCATTTTCCACGTTAGACCACTTTGATGTTCATCTAATTTGTCAAATACCATATCAAGTACTGTGATAAACAAAAGTGGTGATAGTATGCATCCTTGTCGTACTCCACTTTTACTTTCAAAGGGTTCACCCAGCATACCATTGTGTAGCACCTTACTGACGGGTTTGTTATAATTTTCTTTAATCAGGTTTACAATCTTCTGCGGTATACCTCAATCTTCAAGCGCTTTCCAAATATAATTTCTTTTCACAGAATCAAATGCTTTTTGATAGTCAATAAACATAAGGTAGAGTGGTGAATTAAATTCAATCGACTGTTCTATTATTATTCTTATGGTGTTTATATGGTCTATGTAAGATCGTGAAACTCTGAAGCCTGCTTGATTTTTTTCTGATTAATTTGTCCACTGGTTCATATATTCTATCTAAAATTATTTTATTAAATATTTTAATCACCACTGGCAAGATCGATATTCCCCTCCAGTTGTTGCAATCAGAAAAATCACCTTTTTTTGGCACTTTAACTGTAATTGCAGTTTTCCATTCATCCGGGTGTTTTTCTTCCGTCCAAATTTGCTGGAACAGTGGTAGCAACACCTCAGCTAGCAATGTTGGCTCAACCTTATAAATTTCAGCTGGTATATTATCAATTCCTGCAGATTTCCCATATCAAAAAATTTTTTTATATATAGTTAAATAAATTTTTTATAATAAAATTTTGGTACTTAACATTTTATTTAACCGTGTTAATTGAAAACACTTAAATCGCTTCAACTCGGTTTTACAATAAAAATTAAATTAATAACACATTATAAATTTGGTAAAAAAAAAAATAAAATAAAATAAAATACTACATTAATTTCAGAAAAATATTAAAAATAAATTCAGCAAGTTAAAAAATAAATTCAGAAAAATAATAAATTAATTAAATTCAGCAAAATTTTTTAATTAAATCTTAAAAATAAAACCATTTAGCACAGTTTCAGAATAAAATTTAGAATAAAAATTAAATTCAGCAAAAATATTTATTTCGCTGAATGAAGTAATAACTTTAAAATTAAATAAAATAAAAAGTGTAGAAAACTATAAAAAATTTTCTGTTAAAAAATAAATAAATTATAAAAAATTGTGTATTTTTCTGTGTAAATAGTAAAATTTTTGAAATAATATTTAATATAATAAAAATTCTATTAAATACAAGTAACATTTATTAATAGGGAAGAAATTATTAGTAAAGCTGAATAAAAAGTGGTTTTTGAAAAAGATAAAAATATATGGGCATGAATAAAAAAAAATATTTTAATGTGGTACTATTGAAAACATATTTTGAAAAAGAAAATTTGAAATAATTTATATTATATGTCGAGTGGACAAACAAGGATCAGAAAAGGAAAGTGAGATTCGAGGAAAAAGTTGATTCCTTCACATTTGAAAATTTAAGTCCAGTGTTCAGTATATCAGAAGAAAGCAACGGTTTGGTGCCGATACAACAACAACAACAACAATCAACAAATGAAGATATCGCACTGGAGAATAACAGAAACAAGGCTACTTCACCAGCAGCATCCACACCAACGGGTAGGTCACGAAGAATTATTCACCCGAGTATAACATTAACAAGAGAAGAGGAAAAACACGTATTACACTATATTCAGTTAAGGTCAGGTACACGGGTTTACAAACCAAGAACATCGTTAGGTACAACAGAAAGTGAAGAGAATCAGGGTGAAGAAAATAGTTTTAGTTTTTCAGAAGAATTTACAAAAGAATTAGATAAAATATTCAGAATGGCAAATATCGAATTAGTTAATCAATTGTTAAATAATGTACCTGTATTAAGCGCTGAAGATACAGATGACGTCAGCATAGAAGTAAATACGTTTAGTAAATGTTATGAAAATATGTAGAAATGTTTAGCGAAAGATGAAGATAAAGATTTATTTTTTGCAATGTTACCGGTTAAATTTAGGAGTAGAGCTGCTAGGTTATTAAACGGTATTACTTTTTCAAAACTCGAACAACTAAAAACAATTTTACATAATACGTTAGTAAATAATAAATCATATCTCACGTTATTGAACGAATTAAGAATGGTACGACAATTTCCTGGTGAATCTGTTAAAGCATTTGGCAGTAGAGTTCAAAAAATTTTTAAATCTTGTGAAAAGAAAGCTGAAGAACGACATACAGACGATAATGTTGCTGTGAAAACAGATTTACAAGAAATTGCCGCATTTTCATTCAGAACGGGTCTAATTAATCCGATATATAGATTATTAGCTGCAAATGAAGATAAAAGTAGTTTAAAGGACATAATTACAAAATTAGAAAATATAGAGTAAACAGATATTCAATCGACAAATATTATTAATGAATTTCAAAATTTATCAAATAATAATACATTCAATACGCCACATACACAAACATTAAATACACAATATAGTAATTCAGCATGTCAAAATATTATTAATGAAATACCATTTAACAATATTAATAGAAATAATCATAATAATAATAGTGCAAAATTTAGAACACAGATGGCGCAAGTGCCACAATTTAATTACCAAAATAAAGAACAAAGAAATTTTAATTACAACTATAACCGAAATTTCCCTAATTCAAATCCACGATTTAATAACAACAACAATTATAACTTCCGTTACGAGAATCGAAATTTCTCTAACTTTAAACATCCAAATAATCAAAGACAATAGTTCAAGATTTGTTATTTCTGCGGTAAGAACAATCATACGTTTGAAGAATGTCGAATTAGAAAATCCACACCATTCTGTATAAATTGTAAAATGTTTGAGCATGAAACACAAAACTGTAAGGAAAAAAATATTAATTCAAGATCAGTTACGTATGTACAAAGAAACGGGTTCAATTACAACAATAATAGTAACAATAATGGTAACAGAAATGAAAGTAAAAATAAAAATTCTGAAATAAAATGCAATTTTTGTCAAAGAATAAGGCATATGATGAAGGATTGTAATACAAAGAGATTGTGGGACAATCAGAATAAAAATAAGGGAAACTAGAAAAGGACTGTCACCCAGCCAGAGAAAATAAACAAAACGAGTGCCAGCCCCAAGACATATGCAAAAATTTAGATAAATTCATGGTAAAATTACCCATAGATATTAGTAAGACAAATAAAACAGAATTACTCATAGACACAGGTGCAGAAATTAGTTTATTAAAAGAAAAAATATTGAAAGATAACGCAAAAATAAATTAAAAATTAATACGGTATGTGGACAAGGAGAAACGATAGGTACTTGTTCGGCTAAAATTCAATTTAAAAAACCCAAAAAATTCGAATTTCATATAATAAAAGATATGAAAAATGTAGAAGAAGACGGTATACTAGGTTTTGATTTTTTGTCAAGAAATTGAGTTATTGATGAACCAAATAAACAATTACGTTTCCCTCGCAAGGAAACGAGTAAAGAGGATTTAGTAATCGAATTACAGGATCCTTCTGAACAGAAAAAGTTGGTGAAAAAACTAGATAAAAAGGAGTCAGTAGCATTGAAAGTTGATAGAATTAAGAAATCGAAAGTAAAAGAAAACAAATCTCATATCATTGGTACACAACAATCGACACAGTGTCTCGCAAATACTGAATTGTCGGGGGTTGCTGATATGAACAAAATACGTTTTTCTGAAGCACAAGTTTCTGATCATGAAAATGATGTTGAGAAAGTACAGTCGACTGTCTTTGGTTTTTCAAATCTGGATCATGATAATAGTTTTGTTAACGATCAAATGCTATCTCCAAAATATTCTGTTAAGTTCACTGACAACAAAATTGGTACAAAAAATAACACAAATTTTCAGATTCCTCCTCATATGAATAAATGTAGGGAAGTACGGGTAAAAAATAAAATACCTGTCTTAGCTTCTTTATATAATAAATATGTACAGAGAGAGGGTCATAAGGCAGAAAATGAAATCAAAACGCTTAGTACAGAAATTATAAACAAAAATGTACAGAAAGCAAAAAAATAGGTTCAAAAATAAAAATAAAAGTACAAGTTAATGATGAAAAAATTAAAAAGAAAGAAATAGTTAAAAAATTAAATTTAGAAGAAATAAAAGAAAAGTATGAAAAAATTAGAAAGAGATTAAATGAAATTAAAGAAAATATAAGAAAAGAGAAAAATAATATAAAAATAAATAAGGAAAAATTCAATACAGATAAAGAAAGTGTAATAAAATATAATAAAAGATTAAATAAAGAAATTAAAAATATTAAAGAAATGGGTAGAGAATTAGAAAAATTGAAAATGAAAGAAATTAATATAAAATATAAAAAGACAGAAAGGAAATACAAAAATAAAAAATCAGTAATTACAAATTTTGAATCTTTAAAACATAATAATGATGATAAGTTAGAGAAATTTATTGGTAAAAATAAAAAATACGTTGACAATTATATGAATAATCAGTCAAATAAAAATATATTAAAAATAAATGAAATAATCGAATACCTGCACGTACAGAAAAATTGTTAAAAATTAAAGTAAATTTTAAAGAAGAAATTATTAATGAAACACAAGAAATCAGGTCAGGAGTGTTCCTGGCGAGTTCAATAATAAAACCTTATAATAATGAAATAACGTTAGCAATTTTAAATAGTAATAAACAAGATGTGTGTAATAAAAATTTCGAATTCGTCTATTATAGTTTAAAAGATTTTGATATTTATAAATTTAAAAATAATAATTATGAATTTAATAAATTACATAGGTTTTACGCGAATGAAAAGTCGGTAAAAAGTAAACTAACAAATAATAAAAATTTTAACAGCATAAATATTAGAAAAATACACAAACTTTCATTAGATGAAAATATAAATTCCGATAAAAATAGATTAAAATTATTAAATGAAAATCTGTCAATAGAGTATCAAGTCAATCTGTGAATCTTTTAATGATATTATTTATTTACCGGAGGATAAATTAAGTTACACAACAGCCATTACACATTCAATTCCTTTACAACCTGGAAAGGGCCCAATTAATCAGAAAATGTATAGACTACCACAGGTTCAGAAAGAAATTGTAGAAGAACAGGTTAAGGAAATGTTAGAAAATGACATAATTACATCCAGTAAAAGTCCATTTAATTCTCCATTATTAGTTGTACCAAAAAAGCCAGGTCCTTCAGGAGAAAAACGTTGGAGAGTAGTTGTAGATTTTAGAAAGTTAAATGAAATCACTGTAAAGGATATGTACCCATTACCTAGAATTGACGAAATTTTAGATCAGTTAGGTCATTCTAGATATTTTACAACATTAGATTTAGCTAGCAGTTATCATCAGGTGCTAGTTGTTAAAAAAGATAGAGAAAAATCGGCTTTCAGTACATATCAAGGGCATTATGAGTTCAAAAGGATGCCATTCGGACTCACAGGGGCACCAGCGACTTTTCAACGATTAATGAATAATATTTTAACAGGTCAAAATGGATTAAAAGTGTTAGTATATTTAGACGATGTAGTTATTTACGGTCGAAATTTAGAGGATCATAATAAAAAATTAATTGAAGTTTTTCAAAGACTGAGAGAAAATAATATAAAATTGCAACTTGAAAAATGTAACTTTCTGAGAAAAGAAGTAGTGTATTTAGGTCATATATGTTCAGAAAAAGGAATACAACCAGATCCCGCAAAAGTAAAATGTGTAGTCAATTTTCCTAGGCCAAAAACGATTAAACAAGTACAGTCATTCTTAGGACTAGCAAATTATTATAGGAAATTTATCCCGAATTTTTCGAAAATTGCAGAACCCATTACAAAATTATTAAGAAAAGATATTAAATTTCAATGGAATGAAAGATGTGAAAAATCATTTGAAGAATTAAAATTTGCATTAACCAATCCACGTTTATTAGTATATCCAGATTATGAAAAACCATTTTATTTAACAACTGATGCTAGCGGAGAAGCATTAGGTGCCATTTTATCACAGGGTGAACTAGGGAATGAAAAACCGATAGCCTATGCAAGCAGGACGTTAAATGATGCTGAAAGAAGGGGGTTATTACCGTTATCGATACGACGGTTGATCGAAGGAGCTGCTTCGATTCGATTGAATTTAATTTCGGTATCATGTAACTTGATCGATCGAATCAAAAAGCATTGCCATACACACTTTAGGTATAAGTACCATTATAGGGAATTATTATGAATAAATTCTTTATTGACGACTTTTTAGTTGCCAAAATTAAAAAAGTTTTTGCAAATTTGAATTTAACAACTTTTCTAATTATCCAAAAATATTTGAAATTTTCCTATTCAACAAAAAAAAAAAAATTCAATCATTTTAGTTAATACCATTAATTGTACTTTTTAATAATTTTTTTAAGTAAATTAATATTTTTTTAAAATATTTAAAAATTAGATATTGAAATTAATTAGTATAAAATAATAAATGATTATAAATATTTAATATATGTATATTTTTTGAAAATATTTAAAAATTATATATTAAAATTAATTAATATATAATAAAAAATTAATAAAAATATTTAATAATGTTTTTTTAAATATTTAAATATTCATATTCTTTGCACTTCGCATCACAAATCGCGCAAATTCTTGTAAAAATTTACAATTCGACAGTACAAAAATGATCGAACTAGCTGATCGATTTTATCGAACGGGTTCGTCGAAAAACGAAAACCATGATACCCAAATTCGATAGTTGTATGCTGTTAGATCGATCGTCGAAAACCATGATTGGCGCCAAGGTATTCAACAATAGAACGAGAAATGTTAGCAATAGTTTGGGCAACAAAAAATTTTAATATTACTTATATGGCAGAACTTTCACAGTATATACAGACCATAAACCATTAGTAGGTATTTTAAAATTAAAAGATACAACCACTAGATTAGCTAGATTCCAAATTAACTAAGCAGACTATGATTTAAAAATTGAATATAAAGCAGGAAAATGTAACCAAAATGCAGATGCGTTAAGAAAATACCTGAAAATAAGATAGAGAATAACAAAGAAATTTTAGACAATGATAATAATTGTAATATAATCACTAGAGATAGGCATCGTATAAATAAAGAAAATGAGGTAGAAAAATCACCCGAAAATGATAATAATTTCAATGAAGAAGAAATTGAAAATGAAAATTTAGAAAATTTAAATAATAAACCAAAAGATAATGCAAAAATAATAACAGATGAGAAAGAAATTAAAACAATATTACATGAATATCATGACACTCCGTTAGGTGGACATTAAGGCGTTTTAAAAACATATAAAAGAATAAGACCTTTTTATAAATGGAAAAATATGTTGAGGGATATACAAAAAACATTAAAAAATGCGAAAAATGCCAGAAAAACAAATCCGGTAAACAGATTAAAATGCCAATGATAATCACAGATACTTCAGATCAACCTTTCGAAAAAGTTTATTAAGATATTGTAGGACCTTTATCTGAAACACATAATCGAAATAAATACATATTAACTTTTCAAGATGATTGAACAAGATTTTTGGATTGCGTACCCTTACAAGATTGTGAAGCTACAACGGTAGCAGAAAAATTTTATAAAAATATAATTTTAAAATACTCAGTTATTCCTAAGAAGTTAATAACAGATCAGGGTTCAAATTTTTTAAGTGAAACAATGAAAGAATTATGTAAATTATTAAAAATTAAAAAATTGCAAACAAGTGCATACCACCCCCAATCAAACGGTTCATTAGAGAGATCACATGGACCATTAATTGAATATTTAAGAACAATAGTTGATAATAATCCAACAGAATGGGATGAATGGTTAGCAGAAGCAATGTTGGTACATAACCATTCACCACACACAGGTAGTAAATTCACACCAATAAATGCATTATACGGAATTGATAGACCACTACCATCAGCGTTAAATAAACCTCCAGAGCCGATTTATAATTTTGATAAATATTGTAATCAAGTAAAATATAAAATGCAAAAAATCCGCGAGATTGTAAAGCAAAATTTAATTTCTCAAAAACAAAAATCGAAAAATTATTACGACAAAAGCACGAGAGTAGAAAAATTTCATATCGGTGATCAAGTTTTAATACGAAACAACGCAAGAAAACATAAATTATCACCTGTGTAGAAGGGTCCATACCAAGTCATTAGGGTAAACTCTGACGTTAACACAACTATTAAAATAGGTAGAAAACTAAAAGTTGTACATAATACTCGTCTGAAAAAGTTTTAGAGATTCATAACACCTACTAAATTAAATTAATTCGTAGAAAAATTCATTACTTTTTTTTTTAGCAAAAAAAAAATATTTAAATGAGTTATCGCAAAAAATAACATTAGTGTTACAAAGCCTCTAGTATTTTCTTCAAGAAAATATCAATAGAGGAGATTAAACACTGAAAATAAAAAAAAAATGGGAAAATAATAACTGGGATCTTATGTTTAAGGGTATACGGGTATAGTACTATAAATACATGCACTTATTAAAAGACAGTAACAAAAATTACAGCATTTTTTTGATAAACTACATTAGAAACTAAATTTTTTTTAGATACTACAGAATTAGAAACTACATACTACAAAATAACAAAATATCCGTTGGGAATTCTTTTTTTATAGCATTTATTCTCTATAGACGAAATTTAAATATTTTGGTAACAAGTATAGTACATCTCAAAAAATTATATGTATAGTATAGTACATCTCAAAATACATTATGAATCGCGCACAAATCAGCATGCAGAGAACGATATATAGCTGCATCAGTCCAGTCTTTGGGGAAATGGGTAAGATCGGTGTTTATAAGGTCCTTGATGGGAGAAGGACTTTCATGTAAAAGAAGAGGAGGCGGATGAGGAGGGAAGCGACCAGTTAATTGGGGAATTAACATGATTGATCTTCTTAGGGATGAAAATCTATTACGGGTATTGTCTTTTAAAAATTCATGGACTTTGCCAAAAAGCGGGCTGCGAGGGTCGCATGCCTGCCTGGCCGCTAATCTCAGTCTTAGTTTCTTGACCCTATCCTCGATACTCAAATGCCACATTCTGCAAGGAGAATGGGGATTGGGTTAGAACGTTAAGCGCCAGAGGCGACACGGAGGATAGTATTGATAGCCGATTGGGTTTTGTTTGTTAGAGAGGGTGAGCAATCACCAAATAAGGTAAGGCCATAGCTAGAGATACCATTTGTTAGAGTTTTGGCTATCTGAACGAGCGCCGAGGGAGGAGCGCCCCCTTTACCTTCCGATAGCATCTTGATAAGATTAGGAATCTTTTGTAACTTGGACACCGCTGATTTGACCTGGTCAACCCATTTAAGGTTCTTGCAGAAGTGGATACCGAGAATTTTTAGTTTTTTGGCAGGACGAAGAGAGAGGTCTTTTACTTGAAGGTTTGAGATGGAAAACTTACGTTTCCTGCAAACATGGAGGCATTCGGCCTTATCTAGTGGGATTTTACCACCGTTATTATGTGCCCATTTCAGGGAAAATTCTGAAGCTCCACGAAGTTGGTTCAAGGCTTCTGGACTACTATTGGGCGTACACAGCAAAATATTGTCTGCATATGCATAGACTTTAGCATGATTATATTTTGCTAACGCAACCAACAAAGGGTCCATGAAGACTAATAAAAGGATGGTGGACAAGGGCGAGCCCTGAGGGATACCATTATCCAGAGAGCGGACAGAAGACGTATAGCCATTGACTTTAACCAAGATTTTCCTGTTCGACATGAAGCTGTGGACAGTCTTTACAAAACTTGGATCAACACCCCAGGAGATCAGCTGTTGGCAAACGAGATGGGCTGGAATCCTATCGTAAGCCTTTTCGAGATCTAATGAAATAATATTCGCATGATCACCCACTGACAAAGCAGAGGCCAGCTCCTCTTCTAGGTCATGAAGGAGGGTGACAGTGCCTCTACGGGGGCGAAAACCATGATGTCCAGGATCTAATAAGGATTCAGTTACGCTTTGGAGCCTCTTGCCGATAATCTTCTCAAGTGTCTTCGAGAGACACGAGATAAGAGAAATCGGCCGGTACTCCAGTGGTGATTTAGAACTACTGTTGTTCTTCGGGATGGGAATAAGTGTAGCCGTTTTCCAGCAATGCGGGAAACAACCGATACTTAAGATGCTGGAGTAAAGAGCAGTTAATCTGCTTTTTAGTTCGATTGGAAGAGCTCTTAACATACGATAGCTTATCTGGTCAGAACCGGGGGTGGACCCGGCGAATATACTAAGAGTATCCTCTAGTTCATCTATTGTTACCGGATAAGATAGGTGGAATTTCGTATGGTAAGACGTATGGAAACAACTGATTCCGCAAGGTTTAAATCACTTGCAACTGAAGCCCAGGACAAAGCAAACTCGTCAGCCATTTCGAACGGATCGGTGATAGTTCCGCATGGCGTCGTCAAGAAAAGTATGGTGGAGGTAGGTTTGCCATAAAGGCGACGTACCTTCCGCCATGCATCCCCCAACGAATCCGACGGAACTATAGAGCAAGCGAATGCCTGCCAAGAGGCCTTTTTCGCTGCTCTGATCGAGTTTTTAACAGCTAGTGTTAAACTCCTGAATAAAGCGAAATTGGTAGATGATGGGTTTCTTCTGTATTTCTTCCAAGAATTGATAAGTTTCCTGATGTCGTTATTAAGCCAGGAAGGGTCATGGCGAGTCTTTGACTTGGAAGTAGGAATTGAAGAGAATGCAGCACATCTGATAATTCTTTTCATGTTGGCCGATTCTTTATTTATGTTGCTGCATTGAGGGAAAACACGAGCATGTGACAGCGCGGATTTTGAGAAGAGTTCCCAATCAGCCTTCGCTTCCACAAGTCGAGAAGATGGTCCGATAACAGGTAACATAGTGTTACCTGTAAACAGAATAGGGTAGTGGTCACTGCCCTCTGGATTATCATGGACTGACCATGAGAAAGTGCTCGCTAGATGGCCAGCTTCCAAAGTGAGATCGATAGCGGAGCTAGAGTGGTGTATCGCAGATACGAAGGTATGGGCACCATTGTTTAGCAACGTGAAGTCGGTATTCGATATCCAATTTGCTATTAAAGAACCTCTAGGATCGAACCTAAAATCACCCCATAAGTGGTGATGGGCGTTAAAATCGCCACCAATAATATAAGAAGCGGGGAGTTGGCTTAAAAATGAAGAGAGTACTGATGGGGAAATAGGATAGGTTCTCGAAAAATAAACTGATGAGAACATCACAGGAGGAGATGTGTGTACGGTGACTGACACATTGGGGAATGAGGTTGACACATTTAGAAGAGTGTGACTTATGTTAGACCGTACGAGAATACCAACTCCCCGAGAAACATTCCGGTCATCGTTGTCAGTGAAATAACAACAATAGCCCCGGAAGTTCAAGAGCCTTGGGTGAGAAGGGAACAAGGTTTCCTGTAAAAGGATAACATGCGGGTTGTACCGATTGATAAGAAGTTCTAGGTTGTGCTGATTAGCACGAAACCCTCTAATATTCCATTGAAGGCAGGTAAGCTTACGAGATGAAGGAAGTAAGCTGGTCATGAAAAGAAGCTAAGGTGATTATTCTATGAGGGAATAAAGACCCAGCAAGCAAGACAAGAGGTTACGAACAGGCAGACATGAGAGTTAAAGCTTACTTAGAAGACAAGGACGTGTCCATGAGACCATCGGTAGACAGAGTGTAAAGTGGTTTGAAAGGGACACGGCAGTGGCCATGCAAGTTTATATACTTGGCAAGCGACATGCCGCTACCTAGGTAATTTTCGTTGTTTTGGGAAATAAATAATTCTAAACGGTTAGTAGATTCAGCGGTTAGATTGCGAAATTGATCTTTGTTAATGATGTGCCAATCACCCTCATTGAGGGGAGTGGCAGTTAGAGTAGGGGAGGAAGGTTGAGAGGAAGTGTTAGAGAGGGAGGGGCTAATTGACATTAAAGTGGTCGTAGCAGCATTAGATGATAAGTTGGACGGGTAATTATTAGAAGGAGGAGGAGTCTTAAGGTTTGTATTTGGTGAAGTAGAGGTAGCTGTTGGTGTAGGTTGGGAGGTAATAAGATTAGAGGTTTTAAAAGTGTTGGCCTTTTTAGAGCTAGAAGTATGAGTAACGTTAGTTAAGTTAGTTAAAGTAGTAGTCTTGTTACCTGGTTGGAAAGCCGGGCTTGCAGCTACTTTAGCAAACGAGGTATTGCTTACAATATTTACCATATTATTGCTAGATGTTAGTACAGGAATAGAAGCAGAAGGCTTAGGGTGTCTCTCATAGTACTTCCTTCTCGTCTGGTATTTGCTGCATCTCTCTGACGTCATGATACGGAGAATCTCCTTCTCTCTGGCGTAGCTAGGGCAGTCCTTGGCGTATTATGCATGTTCGTTCGTGCCACAATTTACACAGAAGGACCTCTGACAAGTACCTTCGTGCGGTGGTGAGTAGCATTCCTTGCACATTTCCGGGTCTCAACATCTGGCTTTGGTATGACCTAGCTTTTGGCAGTTGGAGCACCTCATAGGATTTTGATAGTATTGCCTTACAGCAATTTTTTGAAAGCAAATTGTCACATGACTTGCAAGTCTAAATCTGTCCAAAGTCAGGACCAGGGACCCAGAATTGTATTCTTTGTTGTCAGGTGTCCGGCGCTTAATGTGTCTAACTTCCCTAACATGTAGGTCCTTCAAACCTACAGTAATCCCTTCTGCTGACAAGGATTTTAATAGTGAACAGAAGATGACACCGCGGCAGGAATTTAAGACTGGGTGGAGGATGATTTCCACTTTATTAGATTTCGTCGGAGATAGGACCAGCGTATTGCGTTTAAGGAATTTGTCCGCAAATTTACTGTTCTTGACAAGGAGCTGGAGTTTTCCATCAAACCTAAATTCAGCCTGGATGATGTCCTTGGAGATGGCTTTTAGCGCTCCTGTAACTAGGAATGGATTCTCTTGATCCAATCTCCTAAAAACAATTTCGCCATCCTTGGATTTTGTTGTGTCCACTTCCTTATTGGAGACTAACAAATAGTGTTCTTCGTTGAGTATTGTTGGAGCTTTGGGATCTGGTAACGAAGGATAATCAAAAATATCGATGGTATCCACATTTCGTTTTTTCCTTTTAATTTTCCGCTTAGGAGCGGGGGCGAAGTCGTCATCGCTGCCCAGCGCACTGAAGCGGTTGAAGGAGTTTGCCCCCTGAGGGCCCCGCCATGATTGGCGTCGACTCTATGAATAGTTGAGTGACACTACTTGTTGTAGACTCTGTAAATAAGCTTGGTGTAGAGGTGACACAATTTGTTAGTGAAAAACGACAGATAAGCTTTGGCTGTCAAATGCGTATTTGATAAATTTTTTTTTTATTTTTATTTTAAAATTGTTCACAATAAATTCACTTGTTATTAAAAATTTTTATTTCACAGTGGATAAAAAATTTTATTGTTATATAGAATGAAAATAACAAAAATTCTGTTTGTACACTACATTTATAATTACTTAAAATTGAAGCACAATGTAAAAACACTTCTACTCACTCAATCACAGTCGAACGACTGTGTTCGCCAGTTAGCAAACGACTACTCCTCAAAAAAAGAAATGGATGTTAAAGAGGTTTTTTGCCGAATCGTCGAAGCTGCTGCACCTTATGGACTAAACATAAACCAGGAGAAAACTAAATATGTATCTGAAAATTTGACGTCGAATTTCAACATCCCAAACTTTTAGTGTAAATGAATATACTTTCGAAACAGTCAAAGAGTTCACTTATTTAGGTTCAGTCATAACTGAAAATAATGATACATCAGTTGACGTACAAAGAAGAATCGCTGCAGCAAATAGGGCATACGGTTCTCTCCTGCCGATCATTAGGTCACACGCAGTATCCAAAAAATCAACAGTCCAGATATATAAAACAATGATTAGACCTGTGGCAACATAAGCAGCTGAAACATGGACTCTTAACACCAGAGAAAAAGAATTGCTGAAACGTTTCGAGAGAAAAGTTCTCTGCAAGATAATTGGTACTGTACAAGAGAATGGAGTGTGAAGAATTAGATGGAATGGCGAAATAACAGCAATGTACAACGAGATTAACTCTACTCATTTCATTAAGATTAATAGATTAAGATGGTTGGGCCATCAGATAATGATTCAAATGAATCATGAAATGATGAAATTAATGATCAGATTGAGTAATGATAGAATTGCCAGAAAGGTTTGGGAAGGCGAACCAGAAGGCAGAAGACCGATTGGTACACCAAGGCGAAGATGGTGGGATGATGTCTCCAATAATATACGTAAACTCAGGATTAGTAACTGGAAAGAGAAGGCAAATGATAGAGCGGAATGGCAGCAAATTCTGCAAGAGGCGAGGGTCATTCATGGACTATAGTGCCTACATGATGATGAATGTTTCAAAAAAAGAAATTTTTCTATTTTTCAACTTGCTACTTAAATTAATGATAACGTGCTTTTGTTTATTGCAATTATACAGAGTTGTAATCTGATCTTGTCACAGATGTGCATGAATACTTCGTTTATTTGAATTTTTGTTTTATGTATGTGTATTTGACTATTGTAATCAAACTTTTATAATTGTTTTTCATTTATTAATTCTATGTAAGTATGTTAATTTATATCAATTATATGATGGAAATTTTGAACTTCGTAGACTATTAGACTACCTATTAAACGTTTGGTGAATAATATTTATATTGATGAATACATTGTATGTTTTTATGTATTTTTGTATGTCATGTTTAATTGCCATGTATTTTTATATATTATTATGTCTTTATGAAAATGTAGTATCTTATTTTTTGTTGCAGTAAGATATTCCCACGGTGGGTGATAATAATATTTTTTTTAAATACTATTTTATTAATTAAAATTTGATACAATTTTCCTCATGTTTTTTTTTTTCATTTGTAACTATAGCGTGAGGTCTGTCGCGTTCATTATTAATATTGTCTTTTATATGTATGAATAACATAGTGATATAATTTATCACTTGAGTGATACAACTCAGATTTACAAACTTTTCTCTAGTGATATTTTCTTGAAGAAAATAAAAGAGATTACCTATTAATCATTATCCATTTTTTGTAATAATTCATTTATTTATCTTTTCTTAGAAAAAAAATTAAATGAATTTTCTAAAGTTGAATTTCTTTGTGCTGTCTTTTGCCTGAACTTACGGTATCTGTTTTAAACCTTTTTTTTTTATTTTGTTTTATTTTAAATGTTATCATTTAAATGAAGATTATACAATTTATTAAATTCATATCAATATTTTCAAATTCATAAACTCCAAATTCGGTTAATGGAAAAAATATTATTTTACTATTTTTATTATGTACATCCTTCACTTTTGTGTGAATTTTAACAATATTTATGTTTTTTGTTATATTTGTGAAATCATTGACTTTTATCTTGTTTTAACATTAATCTCTATCTTATTTTTTTAAAACAAGTTTTTCTAATATTTTGTTTTTAATTTGTTCGCACGATACAATTTTTGTAATTTCTGCAATCCCTTTTTCTTTGCAATTCCTCTCTTTTTAATATTTTTAATTCTTCACTTATTTTTATTATACTTTTATTTTGTTTACTCAATTTTTTATTTAATTCTTTTACAATTTCTTTATCTTTATTCAACATTTCTTCTTTTATTTTTATTTTAGTTTTTTCATATTCTATATTTTCTTATATTTAAATTCTTTTTAATTTTTTCATATATTTCTCCTATCTCTTTAATATTTATTTTGTATACTTTTTACTTATTTTTTCTTTATTGTTTAAACAAACCTATTCTTTTATGTCATTATTACCTTCCCGCGTATTTTAATTTTTGATTGAATTTAGCGTTGTGGTTTTTTGATTACTTTGATTTTGTCCATTAACATATGTTTCATATAGTGAACCTAAGACAGGTATTTCATCAATTACTTGTACTTCCTTATTCTTCATATGAGACGAAATCTAAAAATGTCCGTTTGAACCAATTTTGCTGTCAACAGAATTTTTTCGAGACAAAATTCGATTATTAACAATTATTTCATTATAATCCTGATTTGATAAAACAAAGACAGCTGAATTAATTTTCCGCTGTACTTTATCTACATCATTCTTATTTTCAGAATTTTGAATTTCAGAAGAGCATATATTTTGTTTTAAAGCAGCAACCCCTGTTTGCACAGTATTTGCGAGACACTGTGAAGATTGCTGTAACTAATATGACTTTCTTTTATATTCAACTTCTTAAACTAGTTAACTTTCGATGTCTCTTTTTTAGTCTGTGACGTTACAGTTTTTCGTTCAGATAAATCTTGTTATTCTATTACAAATTCTTCTTCACTAGTTTCCTTGCGAGGGAATCGTAACTGCTTATTTTATGATAAAAAATCAAAACCTAATACACCATCTTCTTCGATATTGTTCATATCTTTGATAATTTGAAAATCACATCTCTTCGGATTTCCAAGTTCATGTTTAGCAGTACAAATACCTATTGTTACACCTTGACCGCAAACTGTATAGTAGAGAAAAGTAAGAGAAATAAGAGGATCTTTACTTTTTATATATGTATGTACACAGATCATATACAAGCATTTATATGATCATAAAAAAACATGAGAGAAAAAAACAATGTGTGAAGTGGAAAGAACATTTTCTGTATTGTACCGAAGTATTTATATATTAAGGATAAATATACGTAGATAAAAACAAACATGTACATACTTTTTTATGATGTATAAACACGTATTACAGCTCTAACTGATATACTGCGATACAAACACGTGTATTTTAAATGTAAGTACATGTAAAATTAAAATGTTTAAAAACAAACAAATGCGTAAAAAATTTGAAGTTCATGATTTCATATGAACTCCATATGATATCGCTAAACTCCACCCCATGTGTATTACAAAATATACGATCAGTGCAATATGTACACATTTATGCAACTTGTACACATTTATTTTTATTATATAGCCTGACCAAAATTAAAGGTGCCTTTACACTGTTATCGTGGCACATTAGCTTCCGCATTTGTGTTTGTTTTTGTTTTCGCTATTGTATTGGATATTCAGTCCGATAATGATATTTGACGTTCACACTGTTATCGTGGCATATTTGTAAACAAATGTGTTGGTTTTAGTGCTGAAAATAATATACATTTAAAAATGAATACAAATAATAATGAAATAATAACTGCCGCAACCTTATTATTGGTACATACTGTGTTGAAGATAAAGGCAAGAAATACACAAAAAAAAAGAGATTATGGAGTCGTAAATGACTATTGTGGAGAGATGAAAAAAAGGGAGCTTCAAAATTCGTTCTAAAAGAATTAAGATTTGAAGACGAGCAATCCTTCAAAAATTTCACTCGAATGAATTACAAAAATTTTCAAAAACTTTTAAAAAGAATTGCTACACAAATTACATATCAGGACACTCAATTGAGGCAAAGTATTTCACCTGAAACAAGGTATGCATTAATCTGATATTTTTAATGAAATTTATTGAATTGATATAACACTGTTTTTGGATTTATTTTTAGGTTACTTGTATCTCTTCGGTTTCTAGCTACAGGGGAATCTTTCACAAATCTGAGTTACTCTTTCAGGATTTCCCTATCTGCAAGTTTCAATATCTGAAACCTTTCGTGTAATATATGAGGACCTAAAAGATGATTATTTAAAAGTAAGTTTATATTAATAAATAATAAGTATGGTACAAATATTATTATATAAACATATTCGCAACTAGGTTTCAAATACAGAGGCAGAATGGTTAAAGATTGCTGAAGAATTCAACGATAAGTGGAATTTTCCTTTTTGTCATAGAAGTATAGGTAAAAAAATTTGATATCACTATAACATCATAGGAGTCAGTGGTGGTTAATTTTTTTCCTAAAGAAAAAACAATTTTATTGTAACAGATTTTTAAAATTGTATAATATGGTTTATTTTTACGGGGAAAAAATTGATAACTATTGACCCTATAATTTTGAAATTTTGGTAAAACATTTGTATCGTTTTAAAAGATGGGAAACACATTGCTTTTAGAGCAGCTCAAACAGATGGATCATTCTTTTACAATTACAAAGTTGGTTGTAATGGGAGTATTTGAAATTGAACTTACAATTGAATTGTCGTTTTCCATATCAGTTGTAATATTTGTTGTTTTTAAATTAGATTCTGTGGACCCATTTTTAATATAATTACCTAAAAAATTCAAATGTTCGAACCACCAAACTGTAGGTACATAAACTGTTTCAGCTTCTGATCCACTTTTAATGGATGATCTGATCTTTTTCAACTCATGAGTATAATGAGTTCTCCAAATGTTCAGTTTGTTTTCAATATTTTTTTTTATAGTATTAGGACGAATTTCAAATAGAGAATTTTTAATTTGTAGAAGTTCTTCACCTCGCGCATGTTTATTTCTGTACAACACATGTTTTACGTTGCACAGTTCAGCTTTCCCTTCATACAAATTAATTAATTTTATAATTTGTTCTTTCGTCTACTCACCCATCTTATGCTAAAATAATTTTCAAATACATATTTTAAATAAATAATAAAATAAAATAATTAAATAATAATTACCTACGTATTAATTAAAATGAACAAAACAGATTTCTAAAGCCAACTAAGCAAATGTCACTTTTTACAATAACAAAATACACGCGACACAATTGTGTAAATCATATGAAATAGAACCAAAACCAAACGGATAATCTAAAAACTTGTTTGCGTTAACAATTGCGAAGGCAATAGCTAGGACCAAAATAAGACGTAACTCAACTGGACGCTAGGTTCGAATACATTGAAACCCATAAGGCAAACTTAAATAGATGTTAACTTACGTTCGTCAAATTTCGTTCGCTTCAAAATGTCAAATTTACGTACGTATAAGTTCGGTAAGAATCGAATAATACGTGCGTAAGTTCACGTAAGTATACGTCTATTTATGTGTGAAGCATTAAAAATAAGGTATGCGTACATTTGAAGTTAGGCATGTTTAAGGTTACGCACGTTTATGACTACGCACGCTTAAGGTTAAATTTTTAAAAATTTTTATTTAAAAAATTTTTTGAAAAATGTGAGATATGTTAAATAAAAAGAAAAATGAAATATTTTTTCTGAATTTAATTTTAAATTTTGTGGTTAAAGTAATAAGTAATTATCAAGAATTTTGTTTTTTTAATTCATCAACTATATGCACATTCATTCATTGTTTACATTCATTTTTGTTTATAACAAGATATTTAGGTTGTCAATGTAATTTGTAACAGCCGTTTACAGGTGTATACGTATGTATACGTTTGTATTTTGGTTCAAATGTCAAAAATACGTAACGTTAGGTAGAATTCAAAGAACAAGCGCGTTACGAAGCATTTCTATTTTGGATAAAGCTAATATCGTGATTTTTACTCCTTTACATTGCTTGTGTAATACAAAAACAAACACCAATGCGAAAGCAAATGTGCCACGATAACAGTGTAAAAGTACCTTAAGACGTAGCTACATTTAAGTAATACATATTTAGGTTCAAATTATCTAAGCACAAGTGCAATGAATATATAGTGCTCTACTTTGCAGTATTTCATTTTATTATTTTAGCTCCAGGATTACTTGTACAAGTGTACACGAACATTTTCACACGAATATTCCCAATGGAGACCCTATATTGCCGGCAATATTTCCTGATAGGCATTATTGCCATTGCCTCAGAGAGCAATATTGCTTCTTGAAATATTGCGGCAATATTTTTGACATTTCAGTATATTTGAGACTTCTTCTTCTTTCTGTTTCTTATAAATTTTAGAAATATTGCCGCAATATTTTTCCCACAACAAGGCAATATGAACTGTCAAATAAATATTGCAAGTTTAAGGTTTAAGGTTTAATTCTCAAGGGTGAGATGAGGTTGGGTTGCCTCGACAATGCAGCTCAAGAAAACTTATTGTATCCCTCGCTCTTTGTTTGTCTACATAAATGCATTTATTCTTTTAGCAAGAAGAATAACGTACTTTATGTATTCTAGATTTGAAAGATTGTCTAAATTTCTGCCCTTAGTGGTTTTCCATCTCCAGGTTTATGGCGCAACACAGCCTGAAACACAGTGGCATATTCCCCAAGTGGGATTGTTATATCCCTTCTAGGTTTTATGCCATGTATCCCGGCTCCCGTTGCTCCTGTTCCTTCACCTGTCTTTGATCCATCCGTATACCAGATGAGATCACTTTCCAGGTGAATGTCACGCGATACCTCCCAGCTTGTTATCTGGTTGAGGAATCTCTTTTCACAGTTCATAGAAGTTTCAATGAAATCATCTCATTTCGAAACTTCTATCTTTGATTGTTTGCAGGATACTGGCATGCCCAGCTTCCACCAGGGGTTTCCAGTGTCCATTCAAATACAGCCTATACGCCGCTATCCTAGCTTGTTTCAAGGGGAGGTGCGTTTAGTATAGCTTCTAAGGCTGTCGTCGGGGTGCTTCTGAAAGCTCCCGTTGTACACAAAAGGGCCAATCTTTAAATTCGTTCCAATTCAATTTTGGGTTTTTTCTGTTCTGTTTTGGGCCACCACACCAGTGACCCGTAACTTATCATGGGTTTTAGAATCACATCGTACATCTAGAATACCATATGTGGTCTAATTCCCCAGGTATTACCTAGTGCCCTTTTAAGATTGAAAGGGGAGATTTTTGCCTTTCTCGTAATTTCAACCAGTTGTTCATTCCAGGTCAGTGTATTATCTAGGATGAGTCCTAGATATTTAACTTGTTTGGAAATCTCTAACTGACTGTTGAAAAAGACAAGTGGGTTTAGACCCTCCATCGTCTTTTTCCTCGTGAAGGGAACAAGGGCGGTTTCAGCTGGGTTTACCTTCAAGTTTTCCCTGCTACACCATTGCTCCACTATTTTCAGAGCCTTCTGCATTAACACTGAGATCGTATTTAGAACTTTGCCTCGGATTATGATGACTATGTCATCCGCTTAGCCCTGGGTGTAAAATCCTTTATTGTTTAGTACGGTAATCAGGTCATCCACTACAAGATCCCACAGGAGTGGTGATAAGACACCTCCTTGTGGGTTTCTTTTGGCGACCGACATCCGTATGTCCACTCCCGTCAGAGTGACTTGTACTTTTCTGTTTCTTAACATGTGGCTTATCCACCTGCATATGGTGTTGCTTTCCCTATGTTTTTGAGCAGAACTTATGATAGAATTGTAGAAGGTGTTATCAAACGGCCCCTCTATATCAAGGAAAAACCCCTGGAGTGGTTCTCTTGTTATGTAAACTATGCTCTATTTTTGCAACCATTTGGTATAGAGAAGTTTCACATGCTTTACCTGGCTGATATGCATGCTGATTGGAGCTCAAGAGTCTCTCCATCAGACAGGTTTCCCTGATATGCCTTTCGACCAGTCTCGCTAACGTCTTCAAAATGAAGGACGATAGACTATTTGGTCTATACGACTATGCCTGGGAGCAATCTTCCCCAGGATAGAAACATAATAATGGAAATCAAGAACATTGACAAAGCAATCGTTATGTATCGTAACCCACGCAGAACGAATTGAGCGAAGTACAGGGAGAAAGTGAATGAAGAGACTAGTGGTCTTAAACAGGTAATCAACTTGATTTAGTAGTGGTTTCAGAACAATTAGACAATTGTATTTAATAATCCATCTTATTTATTTTGTTAAGTATTACATTCTTGTACTGAATACTTCTAAGAGCTTATTTAAATACACATATGTGTTATGTATATAACGTTTACAGATATAGTGAACAGGTTTTTAATAAGTGATCGGTTCAACTTAATTAGGTTTATATTTAAAAAGATTTGTGGTTTACTTTTTAAAACTTTATTCACTAAAATAGCACTAAAAACTAGGTTCACAATTTTACTTTATTTACTGATATATTACTTTATTTATTTTATCCTGATAATTTATACCGAACCGAAATACTGAATCAACTTTATGCCGTATTAGAAAATTACCGATAAAAAGGGTTAAATATAATTTTGAACTATGTTGCTTAGGAATTTATTTGAAGTATTTGGTATATACTTTTGCGTACTTAATATTTTTTGAAACGAATTATGAACTTTAACAATGTGGTGGATGTCCACTTGAGACAAAAGGTGGAACCTACCCTCACAGCACGCATACAACAAAGGGAAGATCCCCTGAGTTGACTTTGCACGAGGTAGTGCTCACAGTGAAGAGGTCCCTTGCCTTGAGGCAATATACGCTGGCAGCCTTCCTGACAAGAAAGTCCAGACAGAGTTGGGTAATAAAAAGGTAATACGGTATGCCAGGAGGAGGACACCCCAGGGGGGTATTGTCGCCTCTAACAGACCAAAGTCCCCCGCTTCAACATTTAAATATTAATTCAATATATGCCATGTCTTATTTTCTTATGCGTATATACATATGTATGTATGTACAATATGTACATGTATGTTGCATATATGATTGAAATTAATTGCCGCTTGTGTCGGTAATACGCTTTAAATTTATTTTCACGTACATGATGCTATATTTATGTTTACATATAAAATTAAAATACATTATACATTCTATAATTCATATGTATACACCATACACTAATTCAATGCAGTTAAGGTCTTATGGGAGTATATGTGTTCTTTTTCTTTTCTCATAATTTCTAATAAGATCATCTCACGAATAGTGTTACCACGATCTGTAAGTTGTCATATAATACGAGAAGAAGTTTTTAAAGATCAATATACAGCGACGTAAAGTGTTACTACTTTTTGCCATTTCCTTAAGATTCTAACTGCATCGAATAAGTGTATGAAGTATAACAACATAGATGCCACTTTAATGTATTTATATTTAATATGATATACACATTATTTTACACCTGTTACAAAATTTCTTGTCTAGAGTCTTTAAAATAAGTTTCTAACTGTTGTACAAGTAATCCCCGTGTAACATGACACGTCTATGGCACGGACTCACTTTATCACGGTTCGGAAAATAAGAAAAACCTTAGTAAAACATTGAATAGACATATGTCTAAGCAGTGCTATAAATTTTAGATCGGTTCAAAAAGGGCGAAAATATATCGTATGTCGTCAAATCATTGGATACAAATGAAGCTACAATATATGTAATTATGAGAACATAATATGTTTTTAAATTTTTCGAACCTATCCCTTCTTTTTGTACTAATTCTTTGTTTTGTATTAAACGGAAATTTTTTTGGAAACGCAACTCCCGTGTTATACGAGGATTATCTATACTTTCCAACTATTTTCATGTACGCATAAATATGTGGCAGTAATGAAATATCTATCTATATCTATCTGTATCTATAAGTATCTATAAAGACATCTATCTATTTGGCACGACAGCCCGTTGAGCCTTGGCCCCTTCCAGTACGCCTCTCCACTTACCCCTATCTTTCGCTATTGTCCTCCAGTTCCTTATCCCCATCATTCTTGTGTCTTCATCCACCTTATCAATCCATCTTGCTTTTGGCCTACCAGTTCTTCTTTTTCCGTCTGACTTTCCACTAAAGATCTTCTTGAGTACTGACTCTTCTGGGGTTCTTAGTATATGCCCTGCCCATCTTATTCGTTGAAGTTTGATGAAATCTACAATTGAAGTATCACCCAATCCTTCAGCACATTCGATGTTCTTTCTGATTCTGTACGAGTCATCATCATATTTAACTGGTCCCAGGATTCTTCGTAATATCTTCCTTTCAAACCTACCTAATTTGTCTTTATCAACCTTTCGCAGCGCCCACGTTTCAGAACCATAAGTAACTATTGGCTTTATTAACGTCTTATATATTCTTATCTTGGTTGTCTTCGTTAGTACCTTAGAGCCCAGTATTTTATATTTAAAGCTTTGCTTCCTGATTTTATCCTCTCATTTATTTCTTCACTTATTTCAAAGTCCTTATTGACAATTGATCCAAGATATTTAAATGACTTTACTCCCTCGAAATTATAATTATCTATTGTTACATTTTGCATGTGTCTGCCTTTTCTACCACAATACATGTACTTGGTCTTTTCTTGGTTAACAGTTAAGTCTATTTCTTTCGCCTTTGTTTCAAATCTAATAAAATATTCTTTTACATCTAAGTGCGACCTTCCTACTATGTCGATGTCACCTGCAAAGGCTAATATCTGTTGCGACTTGGTCCAAATTGTTCTGTTTGTATCTATGCATGTGGCTCTTATCACACTTTCCAAGGCAGAGTTGAATAGTGTCGATGATAAATTGTCGCCTTGCCTTACTTCGCTATTAATATTGAAAACATCAGATAGATTACCTTGTATTTTAATGCAACACCTGCTATTCGTAGTCGTCATTTCAGCCAATCTAACCAGTTTACTGGGTACTCCCATCATTTTCATTTCATCAAATATCTTGACCCTCAGTACACTATCAAAAGCCTGCTTAAAATCAATACATAAATGGTGCGTATCTACGTTATATTCATTACACTTTTCTAATATTTGTCTTATTATAAACAACTGGTCTAGTGTCGATTTCTTACTCACAAATCCAGCTTGATATTGACCAATAATTTCGCTGACTTATGGTTTCAATCGCGTATTCAGTAACATGGCAAATATTTTATATACACAACTTAGGAGTGTTATACCGCTGTAATTGTTACATTCCATCCTATTACCTTTCTTAGGCAACGGGACTATCACCCCTACTGTCCAATTTATAGGAATTTTTTTCCTGCTTCCATATTTTGACTATAAGTGAATGTAATGCTCTCCATAAGTTCATACAACCACTTTTGATCATTTCAACTTCTACTGCGTCGTAACCCGGTGCTTCGTTATTTTTTAACATACTTATATGTTGCCAGACTTCCCTGAGCGATGGTTCTTCCATATACTTTTCTGCAGTATACAGTTCCGCTCTTTCATATTCTTGTACTTGGACAACATTAGGCAGTTCACTAAAATACTCCACCCATCTTCTTAGAATTCTGGATTTCTCTTGTATAATATGCCCCTCTCTATCTATGCATATTTTTAATTTCGGTTGGAAACCGCTTTTCAAATTGTTGACATTCTTGTAGAAATCGCGTGTTTCATTCGTAATTCTTCTATGTTACTCAGCTTGTTCTCAAGGAATTTTCGTTTTTAATTTTTCAGAACTTTTTTGGCATTTCTTCTCGCACCTCTATATTCTTCTTCACGCTGCCTGTCTCTTCCTTAATTCATTTTTATAATTTACTGCTTTTTCACAATCTTGATCCCACCATTGATCATTTCTTTGTCGCTTCTTTTTACCCAAGATTTCCTTATTGGTGCTCTTAATTGTCTGCTTAATCATTTTCCAATATCTTCAATATCAATTTCTTCATTAGATGCATACTCAAGCTTCCTATTTATGGATGACTCATGTAGTTCTTCAACTGATGGTGTTTTTAACTTATCTATATCGAATCTTTCTACTTTGCTCATTCTAAACTCGTTACATTCGCAATCCCTGCTCTTAGCCTGGTCAACACCAAGAAGTTATCTGATTCCGATGTCGCACATCTGAAACTTCTCACATCACAAACTTTCTTGACATGTCTAGCACTTATTAAAACATGATCAATTTGACTTCTTCTTCTGTTCCCTGGTGCCATCCCTGTTTCTTTGTAAATGTTTTTGTGCTCAAATATAGTGCTACATATCACTAGCTTCTTCATTGTGATGCACCGCCACTGTATATTTATTAGACAGGTTAGGTTTGAAAATATATTGCGAGGAACTGCCGCTGTATATTCAGAAGACAGACAGACAGGTTAGTATTTAATAGGGAACTTAGGCCCTCATGGTCCTGCAACGTTGATCAATAATAGGGAACTTAGGCCCTGACGGTCCTGCAACGTTGATCATTAATAGGGAACTTAGGCCCTCACGGTTCTGCAATGTTGATCATTAATAGGGAACTTAGGCCCTCACGGTCCTGCAACGTTGATCATTAATAGGGAACTTAGGCCCTCACGGTCCTGCAACGGTGATCATTAATAGGGAACTTAGGCCCTCACGGTCCTGCAACGTTGGTAATTAGTATAAAAACCTATTGGAGGTCTTATACTGGTATTAGAGTTCTTATTTACTGGTTGGAATTATACACAGCGATACAAGGAAATCATCGTTGGTAAAGTGAGTATTGGAGCTCACTGGGTAATTTGGTTGTTTAACTGTTCACGAAGGATTATATTTTGAAGAATTTATTGTGAGCGTTATTGGAACCTCCCGGATAAAATTCACATTGGTTTATAGGGTTCATATACATTGGTTTTCCAACTAACCTATCTAGGTTTCCCCGGTTTTTCTCTATCATAAAGTTCTTAAAAGTGTGGTATTATTCAAAGGTCGACTATTATATATAGAAATCTGAATATTAGAGAAAGAGGCAAATATTTGATAAAAGAGTAAATATATAAGAAAGATATTGTAGCAAAAGATATATGTATGTATAAGATTGTACACATAATAATAGCACAGGGTCAAACATTGTTAAGCTTAGGTATTTAGTTTAATAAAACTTCTATAAGTTTAATAATCAACACCGACCTTATTATTTAAAAACAACAGACGACGTGGGAATCAACCGACCCTGGACAGACTGTCCTATCTGTGCTACAAGCACCATATCTTCCAACCACTAAACAGCATTACAAAAATTTTGGCGCCCGAACAGGGACTACAAATTGAAAATCACCATTGCTCAGAAGGAGTAGTGATTCAACGGTCCGAACAACAAGAATACAAGCTGAGGTTCACCAGTACTGAAAATATAGTAGTGACTCAACAGTTTATAGTAGAGTGATGGCGACCACAGAAAACCCCACTGCGAGTAAACCTACTAATACCACCAGTTGGATTTACGCCCTTCGAAAAGATGATCTTATCGAAGAAGTAAATAAAAGAGGGTTACCTACCACGGGAACGGTAGAAGAGCTTAGAAAGAGATTGATAGATTATCTAAGAAAACATTATACTGCGGTAGAGCAATACTTGCCGAGATCAAGTAGTTTAAAATGATAAGTGTGAGTTGCTGTGAGAATGCTATGAGTTTAAAATGACTTGGGAAAATAAATCGACAGAACATACTCTGTACTATCTCCCAAAATTAACTGAAGAAGTCATTCTGGGAATTGATTTTTTGTATGCAATGGAAGCCAAGCTGATCATTAGCGGGAAGAGTTAACATTGCACGAAATTCATGAAGAATATTCGGATAGTCACTACATAACATCTGAACAAGACAGAATTAAGAACTTCCTAAGCAACCAATTAACAAGGTTTGATGCAGTAAAAAGAACCACCCAGTTATTTGAACATAGTATTTGCATGAAGAATGACAAACCATTCAACCAATGATACTATCCTCGCAATCCGGCTATGCAAGAAGTTATCAGTAATGAAATTGATGAGTTATTAAAACAAGATCGTATCGAACCATCTAATAGTCCATATAGTTCACCTATAGTTCTGGTACGGAAGAAACAAGGAGGATGGAGATTGTGTATAGATTACAGAGTACCTAATGAACAATCCATCAAAGATGCATATCCGTTATCACAAATTAAACACATTCTGGACAAAATTCAAGGCGCATAATACATCTCAACGATTGATTTTAAAAATGGATACTGGCAGATTCCTCTAGAAACATCTAGCAGGGCATATACAGCTTTCACTGTCCCCGGCAGAGGATTGTACCAATGGAAAGTAATGCCATCAAGTAACATCAAGAAAGTAACATCATCTGTATCTTCAGCGTACAGTACAGGAACATTACCTAACAATTGATGTACTAATTCTATATTTGCCATTTTAAATATCTTATCTAATTCTTTGGCAAATTCTTCTGAAAAACTAATATTATTTTCTTCACTATGTTCTCCTTCGCTTTCTGTTGTACCTAAAGATGTTCTTGGTTTATAAACCCTTGCTCCTGATCTTAGCTGAATATAATGTAACACTTGCTTTTCCTCTTCTCTTGTTAATGCTATACTTGGGTGAATAATTTTTCGTGACTTACCCGCTGCTGATTGAATATCTGTATTACTGGTCTCCAGTGTGTTGATTTGCCTTAATAAATGTTGCTCTTGTTGTACTGGATCGTTGCTTTCCTCTGATGCCTCGCTTGTGCGGAATACTGGACTTAGATTTTCAAAAGTGAAAGAATCAACTTTTTTTGCAAATATCACTTTTCTATTTTGATTTATTAAAGGTGCCGAACTCGTTTGACCAGTCGACATATAATTTAACTTATATTCAAAATTTTATGTTCAAAAATTATTTTATTTTAATTTGCACCACATAAGAAATATTTATTTATGCACATATTATATTATATTGTTATAAAATTTACAAATGTTTATTTGGGGGTACGTTCCCGAAATAAAATTAAATGAAATTTACCGGCACTTGTAAATTTTAACTAAATAAAAGAAATCGCGTATTTTTGTTGGTAGAAAAAGTTAAACAAACAAACACACGCGATTGTGGTTCCCGAGAGGATCTTTAGTTTATTTCGTTTTTGTTATTTATTTTATTATTCTGTACACCGGCAGGGGTCTTCATAAACTAAACACGTTTTTTTTTTTTTTTTTTTTTTTTTATTTTTTATTTTCACCTCTTATGTTTGTTCTTGTACTTACCCTTTTATTTATTTATCTCCTTTTATGGTCCTTTTTAATTTTTCGTCCTTTTCTGAATGTCCACTTTTGATAGTTTTTTTTTTTTTATTTTATTTTATTTTTATTTTTTTTTATTTTTATTTTATGGGCGCCCTATTCCACTGCACACACTTTGTCTTTTATTGTTTAAAACCCACGAATTTTACGAATTAAATTTTTTAAAATTTAATTTATCTATTTTTTTTTTTTTTTTTTACACCCCGATTTGAATTTTTAAATTTTAAATTCTCGGACTTCTAAAGTTTTTTAAAAAAAACAGAAAAAAAAGAATCGCACCGCACGAATGACTTTAACACACGTCTAACTAGTTCAATCCCTACCGTCAGAAGAAAAGAAAAAATGATGGCCGACCACCCACGTTTTTCAAGATCATTCAAGATCATGGTGTGCGAATCGATATTCGAAAATTTGTTTAATCGATCGCACACGATGGATTCGTTCGATAATCTTGAAAAACGTTACAGACGGGGTGGCGCCATCTGTTAGCAATTTTGCAACATTGCCCCCCCGTTAAAAGCTCGAAGTTCCAACCGAGCTTAATGCATCAGCGGGACTATAGGGTGTGAGGTTGCAGATGAGGCGGTATGCTGGCGGATCATAGATAGGCAGGAGCCAGTCGATCGCGGTGAACAACGGTCGTACGGCGAGAATCCTGGTGTCTGATACGATATACGACATCAGAAATACACTCTATGATCCTGTAAGGGCCATCCCAGTCTCTTTGCAGCTTAGGACAACGACCTTTCCTTCGCTTGGGATTATACAACCAGACCAAGTCGCCAGGTTTGAAAGGGTTGGCCTTGGCAGAGAGATCGTAACGATCCTTCATCGCGCGGCTCGCTTCAGAAAGCTGCCTACGATTGAAGTCGTGAACGGAGGCCAGCCGGTCTTGCAGGGTCTGGATGTACTCAGGACTGTAGTGGGGTGACGGTCCGGAGGTTCGCCAGTCAACAACTCCACAGGCAAACGGAGTTCGCGGCCGAGATTTAACAGGGCAGGGGTGTTCTTAGTGGACTTCTGGACAGAAGAACGGTAGGACAACAAAAGGAAGGGAAGGTAACTGTCCCAGTCCCCTTGGTGTTCCGACACGAACTTCGCCAGATAGTCAAGAATCGTCCTGTTGAATCTCTCCACAAGTCCGTCACTCTATGGGTGTAACGGAGTTGTGCGTGTTTTCTCGATTCGGAACCGTTTCAACCCCTCCGTGAACACCTCGGACTCAAAATTGCGCCCTTGGTCGGAGTGTAACTGTCGGCACAGTCCGAATCGAGAGAACACATTGGCTATCAATGCATCCGCCACCGATTCAGCGGTCTGGTCTTTAAGAGGAATCGCCTCTGGCCACTGTGGTCCCAAAATGTCGACAGCTATTCGCTCGAAAGGTGCACCAGAATTTCGAATTTGCAATGGTGCCTTTTTCCGGGGGACAGGACCTTTTCTTTGTTGACAAATTTGGCAACGAAGACAATAGTTACGGACGTCGGCTGAAAGTCCCACCCAATAATAGCGCTGGGAAATTTTTGCCAACGTCTTATCAACACCCAAATGTCCACCGGCAGGGCAATCGTGCATTTGTCGCAACAATTCGGACTGCAGACATTTGGGGCCAGAACCTGAAGGCAAGAGGGGGTACCAACGCGTCGGCGACAGGCAATTCCATCTTCCAAGGAGAGGGAAAAGAACATGGACCAGTACGCCTTTAGGTCAGGATGATCCGCACTAATCGAATCTAAAGGAGGTCGTTCACCTTGTTCCAACCATCGTCGTACCACACTTAATAAAGGGTCGTTTCCCTGAAGCTCTTGGATATCTACACCATGTATGGTGGAAAGGCGGACTACCAGAGTGTTCCTTTCATCGAGCCTACTACAGTAAGAACACGACGAGGCCTCGCATGGCCTTCTGGACAGACCATCGGCATTTCCATGGAGTTTGCCGGCACGATGTTGGATTTCGAAATCAAACTCCTGCAGTCTTTCAATCCAACGTGCAATTTGACCTTCTGGTTCGCGAAAATTCATCAACCAGCGCAGAGACGCATGGTCGGTGCGAAGAAGAAAATGGCGTCCCAGAAGGTAGGGCTGGAAATGGGCGATAGCTTTAACAACTGCCAGAAGTTCCTTACGAGTGACGCAGTAGTTTCTTTCTGGTCGACTCAGGGTCTTACTGTAGTATTCGATCACTCTTTCTTGGCCATCCTGGAGCTGTGACAGGATCGCTCCCCAAGCGTATTGGCTTGCGTCAGTGTCCAAAATAAACATGCCATCTTCAGAAGGTTGAGCGAGTATAGGCGCGGAGGTCAACTTGTCCTTTAACGCTTGAAAAGCAGCTTGACAGGCCTCTGACCACTTAAATGTGGCACCTTTCTCTGTCAAACTGGTTAAAGGTTTTGCTATGGAAGAAAAGTTGAAAACAAAGCGCCTATAGTACGCGCACAGGCCCAGAAAAGATTGAACGTCCCTTTTACTGGCGGGAAGAGGCCAGTTCTTGACAGCTTCGATCTTTTCTGGATCAGTAGCTAAACCCTGTTCTGAAATGACATGTCCCAAGAATTTGACTTCTCGGCGACAAAGGTGACACTTCTTAGGCGACAACTTCAAACCAGCTTGTTTTAGCCGTTGGAACACGACGCTTAGGTTGACCAGGAGACCTTCGAAGGACTCGGAATGAACGAGTAGATCATCCAGATAACCCAGGGTGACTGTGTAAGGGATATCATGAAGGACAAGCTCCATGAGCCGCTGAAAAGTGGCAGGAGCATTGGTCAATCCAAAAGGCATGACATTGAATTCGTACAGTCCCGAACCAATACTAAAGGCGGTCTTTTCTTTGTCCGAAGGGTGCATTTCCACTTGGAAATAGCCAGACAAGAGATCAAGGGAGGCGAACCACTTAGATTTATCTAAGGCTTCTAAAGTCATATCGATCCTAGGTAAAGGGTAGGAATCCTTTTTAGTGACTTCATTTAGCCGCCGATAATCAACACAAAACCGCAAGGAGCCATCTTTCTTTTTAACAAGAACAACAGGGGAGCTCCAAGGGCTAGTGGAAGGCTGAATAAGACCTTGATCTTTCATTTCAGACACCATTTGTTGCGCTTCATTGCGCCTAGAAAAAGGGATGCGTCTAGGGGGTTGTTTTATAGGTTTGGCGAAACCGGTATCGATTTGGTGTTTTAGGATGGATGTTCTTCCCAAATCGTCCTTAGACAGGGAGAAAACGAACTGGTACTCAATCAGCAAACTTTTCAGTGAAGCTTTTTGAGATATCGACAAACCCTCACTGCTAGATTCGAAAAGGTCCTCTAGTTCCTTGGGGAGCTCATTCACCATTGTTCGCGTTTGATGACAAATCAATGGGCCTGTCTCAGCCTGGGCAATGGGAACGTCCCTCGGAACGATCACTGTCTCTGGGGTCAGGTTGCAAATTGTGGCTAACACCCTCTCATCAGACACTCTGGTCAGGGTCGGAAGCACGCTCAGCTTCTTAGGAAGTGAGCAAGAGGCTGAGAGGCAAACATCTGTACCAGAGGCGAGAGAAATGTGAAGAGGTGTGACCACGTCGTGAAAAGGAGGCAACTCAAGTGTAGACAGAGTATACAAAGGGAACAGTTCAGGGCTCGACAGAGGAACCAGTTCTTCACCGATGTATAACAAATTCCTTTCCAAATCTAAAACGCAGCGGTTGTTTTTTAAGAAATCCATCCCAAGGATACAGTCGTCGAATATTTCGGCTACAAAGGCAGGGTGTTCAATAAGAAAATTTCCAGCCGAAATTCGGATCAAAACCTTTCCTTTAACGGGCAGAGTTTCGCCAGTGACGGTTTGGATACAGGCGGAAGAAGGTTGAATTCTCGCCATACAAGAGTTGTCACGCAACATTCGGGGGTGAACAATTGTTCGCGTGGCTCCCGTATCTACTATCATCCTGCAAGGGGTGTCATTGACCGAACCGGAGATATGCAGGTTAGGGCCGGTGGTCATGACGATAATAGGGATGATGAGTGGGCCTAATTCCTCCACTGACTCCTGCCCATTGGGGTCAGTGGACGTCAGTTTGACGGTGTTGCATTCTCTTTAACAGAGGCGCTTGGTGGACTAGTTCCACAGGCAGCCGACGTTGGTGGACTCGAGGCAGTGGCAGGGGGCTTCATTGGAGCCGTCGCAGCGATAGAGGCCTTCGGTGCACAGCCTTTGATAGACGTGCCGCGTACGAAGGGAGTCCCGGAAGGTGCTGCGCGTGTAGGGCTATTACGGGCTGACGCGGCGGTTTGATTTATTGCATTGGCGGAAGGCGAAGTGCGCGGCGGACTTTTTCGCGGTGTCGATGGTTCACGTCGTACGTTCACGGCTCGGGGCGAACGGTCCGTGTCTACGATTTGAAACGAAACGACGTCGCCATCGCGTAAAACACGTCGTTCATTCCCGGACGAACGGAAATCCCCGCGAAGGACGAACACTTCCTGTCCATTGTCCCGACGCTTTATAAAACCGTAGCCCTTTTTACGGTGAAAGAATTTAATCGTCCCGATTTGCCGATCCTTTTGTTCGTCGGCAGGAGGCTTCGGCGAAAATTTCGCGGGTCTACGCGTTGGAGCTTGTGTTAAAGCGTCGCCATGCTTGTGCTCCTTCAAACAAGGCGGTTGGCTTTTCCCGACGGCTGTTGTTTTTTATCGTGCGAATCTCTTTCGCGTTCACGTACGGTGGCTTGATAGACGCGTGCACCTCTACGTCCGCTTCGCGTGGCGTCGCGACTGGCTTCCAACCGGATCGCCAAGGCCAGGGCGATTTCAACGCTCGAAGGGGCGGCATCGCGGACGCGTTGTTGAACGTCAAAGTCTAAGAGGCCGTCGATAAATTGACCTAACGCTATACGGTCACGCGCTGATTCGGGGCAGTCCGGAAATGCTAAATTGACTAAGCGCTGCACGTCAGTCGCAAAATCCGCTAGGGTTTCTTTGTCGCGCTGTACCCGGCCACGAAGCTGTGAATGCGCCACAGACTGGTGGTACTGTAGGCTGAAACGGCGTTCGAAGGCGCGATCCAACAAATCAAAGTCATCTTGCGTCGAACCGGGTAGCGTTTCGAAAAAGGTCAGGACCGTACCTCTTAAGTAGGGTGCTAAAAACACGGCCTGAAATTCATGCGGCCATCCGTTGGCTCTGGCGACGGTTAAGAAATGGCGTTTATACGCGGACCACGGTTCTTTGCCATCGAACTCTCGCGGGGCGACTTTAATACGCGGTATTGAAAGCGGGATCGCATTATTCGTAGCGATGCTGCGGTGCGTTGACGAAGGCAGACCGGTAAACGTTACCGTGTTCACACGCGGGGCACATGTAGATGGCGGTGGAATATTAGAAAGGCGCGGTGAGGCAGGTAAACAGAAGGAAACAGAAGGCGCGAAAAGTTAAATTGATTAATTAAACTTGAAAAATTAGGGCGGTCTTGTTCGTAAGAAGAGGCGACAGGACAATTAAGAGACGGTGGCACAAAATGCTCCGCCGAGGAACGGGGTTGCTCCCTAGTTGTTATTAGCAACTCCATGAAAGTTTTCATGGTGGAAGTTAACTCCGTAATCATCCCTGCCTGCACACCCATTTGTGTTGTGATGTTCGTCAACACTTCCTTTAAATCACCATGAGAAGAGGTTGGTGACAGAGGACGAACAGGGGAGGCATGGCCACTCAAATTATTTTCTTCGTGGTTGGACATTATGAAAAAAAAATAACGAGAGCGACTCACTTTTGTTTGAAAATTGCAAATCAATAAACAGAAAGGGGCAAGAGCAAAAATCACTTTAAACGTGAAAGTTTTCACTGTGCGTGATCTAAGTTCTATTACGAGAACTGAACGTACCCCACACCTGACACCAATGTTATAAAATTTACAAATGTTTATTTGGGGGTACGTTCCCGAAATAAAATTAAATGAAATTTACCGGCACTTGTAAATTTTAACTAAATAAAAGAAATCGCGTATTTTTGTTGGTAGAAAAAGTTAAACAAACAAACACACGCGATTGTGGTTCCCGAGAGGATCTTTAGTTTATTTCGTTTTTGTTATTTATTTTATTATTCTGTACACCGGCAGGGGTCTTCATAAACTAAACACGTTTTTTTTTTTTTTTTTATTTTTTATTTTCACCTCTTATGTTTGTTCTTGTACTTACCCTTTTATTTATTTATCTCCTTTTATGGTCCTTTTTAATTTTTCGTCCTTTTCTGAATGTCCACTTTTGATAGTTTTTTTTTTTATTTTATTTTATTTTTATTTTTTTTTTATTTTTATTTTATGGGCGCCCTATTCCACTGCACACACTTTGTCTTTTATTGTTTAAAACCCACGAATTTTACGAATTAAATTTTTTAAAATTTAATTTATCTATTTTTTTTTTTTTTTTTTTTTACACCCCGATTTGAAATTTTAAATTTTAAATTTTCGGACTTCTAAAGTTTTTTAAAAAAAACAGAAAAAAAAGAATCGCACCGCACGAATGACTTTAACACACGTCTAACTAGTTCAATCCCTACCGTCAGAAGAAAAGAAAAAAATATGGCCGACCACCCACGTTTTTCAAGATCATTCAAGATCATGGTGTGCGAATCGATATTCGAAAATTTGTTTAATCGATCGCACACGATGGATTCGTTCGATAATCTTGAAAAACGTTACAGACGGGGTGGCGCCATCTGTTAGCAATTTTGCAACAATATGATTTTTTATTTATTACAAAAACCACTTTCATTCAGCTTAAAAAATAATTTCCTCCCTTTTAATAAATATCGCTTGAATTTAATTAATTTTTATTGTATTAAATTTTATTTTAAAAATTCTGTTATTTTTACAGAAAAATGTAAAATTTATTTTATTTATTTATTTTTTTACAGAAAATTTTTGTAGGTTTTTACACTTTTTAATTTATTTTATTTTCAATTTAATGTTTTATTCAGCGACATGAATATTTTTGCTGAATTTTATTTTTATTTAATTTTGAAACTTTGCTAGATTATTTTATTATTAATATTTATTTAAAATTTTTGCTGATTGAATTTTAATATTTTACTGTATTTATTTTCTGAATTTTATTATTTTATTAATTTTTTTTTTTATTTAAAAACCGAGTTAAAGCGTTTAAAGTGTTTCAATTAACACGGTTTATTTTCTATGTCCGGTTCGTTAGAATTTTACTAAGTTTAATTTACTTGTAAAAAATTCTAAGTTTATTTGTATTATCTAAACGCGATTAATAATCAAAGACGATTTGTAATTCCGCGGTAATTTACTGTTTACTGTTCTTCTTGACATCCAAATTATAACTCTTCGATAATCGTAATTATTCTTCAATAAATACAATTATCAATTTTCCCTACTTAATTTAATTTTGTTAATTGAGTCCGAAGTTCGTTATTTTGAAATTTAGTTTAATATTATTTGAATATACGTTTAACTGAAATTGTCAATCGTAGGGAGAATGGGCGTTATCTTTTCCTATTCTTTTTCCGGTTATTCGTAATGTTAATTATATGGTTAATTGTTTACTCGACATCTTTTTTCTTTGGCTTAATGTAATGTCACTTATGTGTGTTTAGTTGTATTTTCAACTTAACTTTTACGCATGCACTTAGGTGTGTTAAGGTCAATGGCTTATCTCTCCATTTTTTGTATGTGTGCATTATTGCATTAATCGTTATTGTACTTTATACTGTTGTCGAATTTTGATTTTTGATTTTTACTTGTTTTTACTGACCTAGTTATGAATTTTCTTTTACTCTATTTGTTTACAAGTAGTTTAATATAATTTTGATATATGAATTTATGTATGTTAATATTATTAGGAAATCATATAGAATGTATATATTAGTAATAATATTGAATTTAGTGCATGGATATTTCCTATGTTACATTAAATTTGGTATGTTTAAAAAGACGTTATGAAATTTAAATAAGTTCTCGAAATATTTGTTCTAAATACAACTGTGAAAGAATGGAATTTGGTTTATGTTTTTCGTGTGTTTAAGTCTTGAGAAATATTATTTACTTAATCTACTTTTGGAAATTGCATTACTGAAATTCTTTAAATATTTTAATTAGGTGACTTTCCATTATATTTCGCGTGCCTTAACTTGTATGAATTTTGCATATAAAATTATCAATTCTAAAATTTATATAATCAATTAACAGACTATGATTCTTTAAAAAATTGTTCTACATTTAATTGTGAAATTTTTTTAATTACAAAATTGCGAAATTGTACGAATTAATTTTGACATAAATTATATTGTACTACAATTTGATATTTTATATATAACATTTCCTCCGCCCTCGAAAAAATTGTTGGTTGGGTTATATAAATGGTTGGTTTCAGTTTCGGCTGTATTTTTTTTTATCAATTTTTAATTTACATTAATTATTAATTTGTTCATTTATTAGCCAAAAAACAAACAAAAAACATTTCATTATTTTTATGTTGATGTTGATGCAAAATTTTGTAGTCACTCAAAGAGAATTCTGCCATTTCGGAACGTATGCGTATGGTATCAACTTTATTGTCTTCTATAGTTTATTATATGTATTGATCTCTTTTAAAAATTTAATTATATTTGTCATATTTTCAATGTCATCTTTTTCTAGAGTTGTATGGTCTATTTGGTATTTTTTTCTTTCCGTATTATATTTAGTGCATTCTGCGAAAATGTGTTCTATGTTCAGTCTTTTATTACAAGCGCATGTTGCGGCAGATGTATTGTTGAAATAATGCTTGTGTGTGTATCTGGTGTGGCCTATTCTGCATCTAGTTAGTATTATTGAATCTTTTCTGTTTAATTTGTGTTTTTCCAGGCTATGGTATCATTTTTTATCTCTTTAAGTTTGTTGGCATTTTTTTCTATATTCCATAACTTGTTGTAGGTATGTGCTATTTTTTTTGTGATTTCTTTGTATAAATCTTCTTTGATTACTTTGTAGGTATGATTAATGTCTTTTTCTAAGGACATTCTTGCTAATTTGTCTGCTTTTATCATTTCTTATATTCCTTGATGGCTTGGTACCCAAATGAGTTTGTAGATATTGTTAGGGTGTTCTTTTATCTTTTAATTATAACATTGGCTATAGGGTGAGTGTTGTAGATTCTTATAATTGTTTGGATCGAACTCAAGGAAACGGTTGCAATTAATATTTTTTCTTCATTTTTCATCTGTTTTATTGCACTGTCGATAACGTACATTTCTGCTGTATGTACATATACTTGAGCGGTCATTGATTCTGTGAAACGATCAAAAATGTGAAACGATTGTCAATTTAACTTTGATATTACCGTTGTAAATAGTATAATACATATAGCTTTATTATTTATAATATACAAGATAATCTATATTATATTTTCTTCTCGTTCATAAGTAGGTGATAGACCTTGAAGAAACAAGGTCAAAAACAAGAAACCTTGTTTCTTCAAGATCTATAACCCATATGAACGAGATTATACTGTATATTATATTTTATTGCCATATTAGTGGGAATATATTGTATTCTGCAAGAAATTAATACGGCAGCGATATTAGTTTCGGCATAATTGCATTATTCCATTCTTATTGCTTTCTTATTGAATTCTCATACCTTTTCTAACTATCTAAGTATTATTTTCCTAACTAAAAAGTATTTGCCTTGTAATTGCAAAAGCAATAAGAATGCAATACATCGTGGCAATAACAGGAACGGTTAACCTTTTTCCAAGCAAAACGTATTGCATTCTGATAGAAAAACAATATTGCGGCAATGGGCAATAGTTGCCATTTTATTGTGGTATTATACTATTTCGGATAGCTTTCTTATTGCCATGTTTACTAGGAAGGTTCATATAGGTATGTAGATATGTATGTACATAAGTACTTATGCATGAAATGATATACATTTGAATTCATACGTAACATATGTACATATTTATTTGTTGTTTTTTAATTATTAACGGATTCAACGGATTTTTAATTTTTACGTTTTTGACTGAGCTGACTTCGATTTCAATCAGCTGTTGCTAGCTACTCTTAACAGTATTCCGTACTATGATGATTATAATAATATGATTATATACCTATAACATAAAACGTCGTAATATACATTCATATATCATATTCTATCTGAAAATTTTTTAATCATATGATATGATCATATATGATCATTTGTGTACATGCGTATATAAATAAGATCCTTCTCTTTTCCTTAAATGATTCATATCATATTGTTTCTATATACTTTTGTATTGTGTACAAAAAGCAATAGCTTCCTTTACGGCAAAAGCACAAGAATTTTTTTTTTTTAATTCAAAAAAATATTTTTTTAATGAGCTTTGTTTTCGTGTACTGAATTTTTGAATCATTTTCCCTCTATATTTCTTTGCTCGATGTTTGAGGTTACTAAATAGCACATTAAAATTGTGCTGCGTGCGCACTCACAAAAAATGATTTTATTCACATCGAAATGGAGTGTTCACTCGGCTGCCAAAAACGTTGAGTGGCGTCTTTCGTTAAATTTATCGAAACTAATTTATTATTTTTACCAAAATAAGTGTTCACTCTAAAAAGTTAAGTGAACACACAAACTCAATTTTTATTCACTCCACCCATTAAGTATATGAATGCCAACCATACACACAAGAATTAAACAATTGATTTTTATGGGATGAAATGTGATATAAATGTATGAATCAGAATCAAATACATGTTTCAGAACTGGGATTCAAAATTTCAATTATCAAAATTATTTTTTGTATAAGGATATATAATCAACTAATCCTACATATGTATTTTAGGACTCAAATTCCTAAATTATCAAGTTCAAGTTCAAGTTAACAATTCATACTTCAATTCATACTTTAGGAGTCCGATGTTTAAAAGTTTTGAAAATTTACGTTTGAGATGACAATGCAGTACCATAAATGTAAATATAAAAATCTAAATCTTTATTTTTTATTTTTTTGAAAATAAAAAATACTAAACTATGACCAAAAAAAATGTAATTTTGGTGACAATGTGGCGTTGAATCCGCTATTTGCATTTGATTGGTACCTGAGTCTTGTATTAAGTTGATTTGGGTTTCAATTGTACAGTTTTAATTTTGTTTAAAAGATTAGGAGACAAAATACTCTTTATATGAAACAAATAAGACACAATACAAGACTATCCCTTGTTAATTAAAGGAAAAAACTCGCTGTTGTGATTTTCAAACGTTTATCTGTTAAGGAAATTTTTCATACACACAAAAAACTGTAATTCTTTCCAAGAACTTTGTTGAAAACAATACAACAAGAAGAACCTGTGTATCATGACTTTCATTATGGTTTTGCTGTCAACAAATACAAAAGACAAACTCATTATTCACGTTACATTTCAACTACAAAACTGAAATGAAAATTTTTTCTATTATAATTCTAAAATGTCGTCAAAAAGGACAAAATAAGTCCTTTTGCTTAGAGAAGGTAATAAGTTTTAAAAATGAACCCAATGAAATGAACACAAAAGTCTTCATATTAAAAGTCATGCTTTTACAAAATGGATAAACTGTGTACATTATTTTTCTAACATATGTGAGGATAAAGTGTCAAATCATCCGGACTCAGTTTCATATGTAACGTTAATGAATCAACAATTTTAATAATAGAATTCAAAAATTTAAAATATATATTAATAAACTACTTATGTGAACAAAATTTCAATGATTATGTCTAGATACTAGAATCAAGACTTTTTAAAACTTAAAACAAAACAAAATTTTTGTGAGTCATCAATATGTCCTTAAAAAATGAATTTTAGAGTTTTGCAATAAATATCTACATACAAAGGTACTTTTGTAATTTTCAATTACGAAATTCAAAACTGAGAAAGTAAATTACAAATTATTTGTGAATATACTACGTAACTCTGCATGGGAGACCTTTCAAACCCTAACTTGGCTGTAAATAACAAGTTCTTTTTCGAATATCTACGGTTACTATCGCAGAATAAAAAACATTCGTATGTAGTGAGTAATAAATTTGGAAAAAAAAATGAAATAGCAGAAACCAATTCTGAAGAACATTTCGTATTGATGCTACATCCGTAAGCGTAGAAAAACCGACACTTACCCACGTGTGAATGCAAGTAGAAACATTCGTTAACATGTTCCTCAGAGTTGGTTTCTACTACATGTGTAATTAATTCTAGTATTTTACATGTGGAAAGTATTGTGAAAGTCTGCAGCTCATGGTACAAAGCATACGAAAAATATCTGAATAAAACTTTATGAATTCTCTCTTGTTTTGTTTTTTTTTTTTCTTGCAACGCTTGATCTCAGACTACATACATACATATGTATGTGTACAGTTGTATATATGTATTCATATGAAATAATTCTTTAATTTAAAATTCTCTAATATTTTATCAAATTGTGTTACAACTTGAAATTTTATGTTTAAAGATTTCTCGGTGTTTTTTATTTAAAGAGATTATTTAAACATTTTTATTTATTTTTATGTAAACATTTTATTTTTATTTTTATTAAACATCTGAACTTCTGAATTGTTGTTGATTTGCCTTTTTTTAATGTTACTCCTGAAAAGATAATTGTATACATATGTACATATCACCAATAAAATATTAAAATTTACACTTACATATCGAAAAATTTATGATTCGATCGAAAGTCATAATACAAATTTTCTGTTGACAATTCGTGAAAACGAATGAAACTGAAGCAAAATCGAAACTTGGAATACGAATCTTTCGATATCGAACAGATTTTCTATTCGCATCGAATCGAATCGAAAGTCGGAATAGTCCTGATTCTTTTTATCGGTATTATTTCATAAAACAAAAGCATGCGGAAAATTAAAATTCTTCTTTTTCTTTCTTTAAAATTCTTCTTTGAATTATTTCAATTTCAAATTTTTCTTATTTTACTGTTTACTTTAAAAAAATGTAAGGCCGATGAATGGTTTTAAATCAGCTAATTTATTTATTGATCAGTAATTCAAATATTTAGGAAAATGATTTTTCCGCCTAAAGCTTGGTACGCACTTTAAAAGAAATGGAGTTCCTATAGTAAATGCATATACATATAAAACATCGACGGAATTCGTAACATGAATTTTTCGTTAGCTTTCCATGTTAGCGGTACGCAGTTCGATACGGAATAAATTTGGTAAAATGAAACTGCCGCTAACATCCAACAGAATTCGCAACAGAAGAGTGAAGAATTTTATTTTATTTTTATTTGAAACGATAATGCACAGCCATTTATTCCGTTTGTTAGTTTGGTAATTTTGAATGATTTTTAAAAAACTATGAAAAACTATTTTCAAATCATTTTTGGCTATGATATTTTTGTGCGATATTTCTACAGCAAATTTTCCGCGTAGAAATAAATAGCAAAATTTAGAATCTGAATTTCTTTTAAAGTCCGTAATAAAGCATAGTCCGTTGATTTTCTATACATGCATTTACTAATTACAGGAAACTGAATTAAAGTGCGTACTAAGCTTTAAAAATGAAACTTGTTGTTGTTTTTTAATTTTTGATTTCTTCCAGTCGTATTAGTAAGACAAAATAATGACAATTATTCAATGTCGTTATTTATTTAACTTTTTGTTAATGGTTTTATAAAGAAATTATTGTTTATTACAAGAAAAAGAATAGAAAGGAAGTAATAATAAAATAGAGCAATTAAGTATAGAGAATAAAACTAGCGTAATTAAATAAACAAGGCATCACAGTTTATAGTACGAACAGACAACTTATTTTCAAATTGACCCCAAATTTACCACATTTTTTGCGTGAAAAATGACATTGATGAAATTTGAGCACTACTGGATATAATCTTGTTAACCTTCAGCTCTAATGGCAATTATTGTGAATCAAACACACACAATGTTGTTTTAAAAACAACTGAACTGTGTAATAAAAAGTTAACATAAGCCAATAAATATTTGTTTTTAATTTTAAAAATCTTAATTTTTCAGAAAAAGTTAACGAAAACTAAAAAATTAAAATACTTCACGTATTACGTGAAGAAATTGTTTTTTTGTACCATCATTTTTATCCTTTTTTGCTTTAAGAAATAGATACAATTTTGGTTCATTTTTTCTTTATTTACATAATATGAAGACATTTGAAATGAAATGAATTCACTTGCCGATAAATTTATCCGGAACTTGTTCCAAAATCTCTTATTTATGGCGATTACATTGTGTTCGAATTAATTTAAAATAAATCAAAAAAGCCAAAGGCTAAGAAATCATGGAGGGAAATTAATAAACATCAACATATTTTTCATTTTGGTTCGTTAAACTCTTTGATATTTTAAATAAAATCGAAATAAACAGATGGTAGAGTTAACAAAACTAAAATTAAAGAAAGATGTCTTAAAAACACAGGAAAAAATTTTAAATGCTCTGCAATTCAGCTATGTAATTCTTAGAGGATATGTGTGAGAGATTTAAAAACAGAGTTTTCCTGAAGGAAAAAAATTTACACATAAACATTTTAGTGATTGAAGTGACAATTGAGTGAAAAACTGGAACAGATTATTTCCTTCTTTCTACAATAATATTTAAACTACAAAACAGAAAAAGTGTTCCTATGTTCTTGGAATTTTCACAATTATTTGTGCAATATCTTTAAATACGTTTACCACTACCCTCTTCTTACCTTTTTTCACATACATATACATTTTAGTATTTCAAAAAATGGTACTGGTAATTCATGAACCTATTTCGAAAAAGTTAATTAACTGATATTGAATTGTGTCCTTTCTTATTTCATCGTCATTTTCTGCAAGCCATGCATAAAAGTTCACTGGTAATAATAAAACAAAAAAAAAAAAATTGGATAAAATCGTAAGGTTTTATTGAAATTTATTTTACTGCTTGTAAAAGAATTATATTCAAAAGTCCTGTGTACTTAATCATCTAAGTTACATTGCATGCATGTGAAATTTAGAGTTAGGCATCTAGTGGGAAAATGGTAGAATTTATTTAAATTGAACTCAAAGTAGTTCATTTCTTCTACACATGAATGTGTGGTACATTACAGAGCCATAAATAAAATTATTCTTTAAAGTTATTACATTTTTTAATAACTTATTTTTTCTTATTATTGTTTCTGTTTTTGAAATTTTTAATTTAATTTTAGTTCAAATATAAAAAAATTAAAAAGAAATGCAGTCCTTAAGAATGGCCATTTTATATACCATTGTTATGTATATAACATTTAAAAGGGTCTTTCGAATGTTGGGAAGAAATTAAGGTTTACTTAATTGAAAATTAAGTTTGATTTGGAAAAAATTGGTTTGATTTTTAACACCTTATTAGAATTAGGTCAAGTTTTAAAACAAATCACGGCCATTAAAATTAAAAGATTAAGAATTACTATAGGTACACACACCCACATATATACACGAAAAACATATTAGTCGAATAATCAGTATCAGAATATAGAACAATAAATTCATTCAATTAAAAAATAAATTACAATTACATACACTTTACACATAAGAATATAGAATCAACATATCAAAGGAATAACAACAAAAATAACATTGCAAAGAGTAAACAAAAAATAATGTATCTAAAAATAAAGTATCTTTAGCGTATATATAGAGGTATTATTATTAGGGAACAGTATAATACATTAAGTTACATACATACATAAGTGAAAAGTATAGCAAATAAAATTTTTTTTTGGCACATGTAAACAAATTTTTTTTTTTTATATATAAACAAATCACAATTGTAGAGAAAGAATAAAGTTTAATATACATACTTTAGAACACAGTTGCATAAATCATTAATGTGTAAAAGAAATAACATGATTTTCATAATTTCGAAATTCTCTCATATGTTATTAAACAAATAAAGCAAATGCAAATACGAAAAAAAAAGAAGAAAAGTATAATACAGTAATATATGTAATGAATCAAAAATAATTAAATAGTAAACATACGAAAAGAACACTAATACTTAGATATCATAGGCAACATGAATTGTCAACCATATAATGAATTCGAAATTAACAAAGACAATTAAAACAAATTGAATTAATGTAGTATGTATAATAATAAAGATAATGTATAATGTATAATGACCAGACATGGTCCAGACCTTTTTTAAGATAAAATTATTATTATTTTCATGATTTTAGAAAAGAAGAATCGTGTCTGGTATAGGCTGAATAATGGTATAGGCTGAAATTTCGTACTATGGATTGTGGATTTGGTCGTTTTAAAAGGCCGACAAAATGCTGGAAAGTAGATAATAAAATTCGTAAAATGAACAACATTTTTGAAGATCAGCATTGGGTGTTTCAACAAGATAATGGTGCAATTCACGCAGCTGAAAGAGAAAAACTCTTATTTACAATGAACAAAATTGAAATCCTTGAGAGTCCTGCGTTATCGCCCGACCTCAATATCATTGAAAACGTATGGGAAAACCTTTCTTGACACGTTTACGATAATGGGACACGTTTACGCTAAGCAAGAACTGGCGACAGCAGTTTTAAAGGCTTGGCATGAAATTCCATTGGAAAATATTCAAAATTGCCATAATTTTGTACCCAAAAGTTCATTAAAATTTATGGAATATAAAAATAACTCAATAAAATATTAGAAATAAAAACAAAAACATTCAAACATCCCGTTTATTTTAACCCTTTAACTCAATAAAATGGGTGAGGGTAAACAAGTGTCCTTCTGCTTGTAGGTAAATTTTTTATAAATTTGAATAATTATTTGTATTTTTCCAAATTCTGAAATTTTTTCACCCGAAATGTTTGAAAATGGATTAAATCAAAAAAATCTATCATTAGTTTTCAGAAAGAATTTGAAAAATTAAACAAATTCAAAAAAATTCAAGTGAGGGTAATCAAGTGTTCGGGACTGTATGTATGAATTAGGAATAAAAACACAAATAAATGAATATTAAATATATGTCGATAAATAATGAATTTTTTTTTTTTTTTTTTGATATACTGGGGAATAAAAATATACGTATAAAATAAGTAAAGTTAAAAAATAAAAGTAAAAAGAAGAAAAAAACCAAAAATGTAAACCAACCGAAACTGAATCAACCCTACACACCCTACCTCCCATTTTTCCGAGGGGGGAGGAAATGTAATATCAAAATATCAAATTGTAACACAATTTGATAAAACATTAGATAAATTTAATAATTTCATACATTTTAAAATTATTTAAATAAATTTAAAAAGAAAATTATTTCATACAATAATTAATTCCTTGTGACATTTCATTAAAAGGAAATTCGGACATTCAACTCATATCCGTTAATTGTATTAACAAAGAAAATATGTAATCAACAAGAAAAATAAATATTGCAATGACTTTTTAATTGGGCAATCATTTCATTCGTTATTAAAGTTCATAATTCGTTTCAAAAAAATAAAGTACGCAAAATTATATGCCAATATGTTTCAATATAAATTCCTTTGCAACATAGTTTAAAATTATATTTAACCCTTTTTACCAGTAATTTTCCATTTTCCAAAATAACATGAAAAAATTCATATGAAATACAAAAACAAGAATTAGCAAATTAACGATTTTAACCAAAAAGTACATAGGTAAATCATAATTAGAACGGAAATATAAAAAACAACAAAAATATTAACATATGCAAATTTATTAACGTTAAGCTCATAGTAACAATTACATACATATATTGATAAGTGCACTGCACTGGCATACAAAGTTCATATTGCATACAATTGTATACCAGCTGATAAGTGTAATGAACTTGCGTACATTAAGAAAAGCTTAAAAGAAAAACGAACAACAATACCAAATAAAGAATTTGCAAATAAAGAATTGAAATGTACCGCCCATTTCCCCTACGATTGGTACAGTCATTTATGGTAAATTATATTATTATTAAAATAACGAACTTTGGATTTAATTAGCAAAAACAAAATTTAAGTAGGGAAAATTGATAATTGTAATTATAGATAAAATAGTTACGATTATCGAAGTTATAATTTGGATTTGAAACAGTAAAGTCGTAAAAGTAAATTTCCGCGGAATTACAAATCATCTTTGATCTAAAATAAATTATTTAACTTAAAATATTTTTGGGAAATAATTATCAAATTTAAACTTAGAAAAAATTCAACTAAATTTATCATAGTAGATTTCGCCCGTAAAGTATTCAGAATAAACTGTAAAGTTACAAGTAAAAGATTTTCTATTCGGCGTTGATTTCAGTATTTCAGTATTTCGGTTCGGTATAAAGTATTGATACAAAAAATAAATAATTAATATTTCAGTTAATTTAAGTTAATATTTTGAACGTAGTTTTAGTGATATTTTTAGTAAAATAAGGTGTTAAAAATCAAACCACAATCTTTTCAATTATGTAAACCTTAATTTCTTCCCAACATTCGAAAGACCCTTTTAAATGTTATATACATAACAATGGTATATAAAATGGCCATTCTTAAGGACTGCATTTCTTTTTAATTTTTTTATATTTGAACTAAAATTAAATTAAAAATTTCAAAAACAGAAACAATAATAAGAAAAAATAAGTTATTAAAAAATGTAATAACTTTAAAGAATAATTTTATTTATGGCTCTGTAATGTACCACACATTCATGTGTAGAAGAAATGAACTACTTTGAGTTCAATTTAAATAAATTCTACCATTTTCCCACTAGATGCCTAACTCTAAATTTCACATGCATGCAATGTAACTTAGATGATTAAGTACACAGGACTTTTGAATATAATTCTTTTACAAGCAGTAAAATAAATTTCAATAAAACCTTACGATTTTATCCAATTTTTTTTTTTTGTTTTATTATTACCAGTGAACTTTTATGCATGGCTTGCAGAAAATGACGATGAAATAAGAAAGGACACAATTCAATATCAGTTAATTAACTTTTTCGAAATAGGTTCATGAATTACCAGTACCATTTTTTGAAATACTAAAATGTATATGTATGTGAAAAAAGGTAAGAAGAGGGTAGTGGTAAACGTATTTAAAGATATTGCACAAATAATTGTGAAAATTCCAAGAACATAGGAACACTTTTTCTGTTTTGTAGTTTAAATATTATTGTAGAAAGAAGGAAATAATCTGTTCCAGTTTTTCACTCAATTGTCACTTCAATCACTAAAATGTTTATGTGTAAATTTTTTTCCTTCAGGAAAACTCTGTTTTTAAATCTCTCACACATATCCTCTAAGAATTACATAGCTGAATTGCAGAGCATTTAAAATTTTTTCCTGTGTTTTTAAGACATCTTTCTTTAATTTTAGTTTTGTTAACTCTACCATCTGTTTATTTCGATTTTATTTAAAATATCAAAGAGTTTAACGAACCAAAATGAAAAATATGTTGATGTTTATTAATTTCCCTCCATGATTTCTTAGCCTTTGGCTTTTTTGATTTATTTTAAATTAATTCGAACACAATGTAATCGCCATAAATAAGAGATTTTGGAACAAGTTCCGGATAAATTTATCGGCAAGTGAATTCATTTCATTTCAAATGTCTTCATATTATGTAAATAAAGAAAAAATGAACCAAAATTGTATCTATTTCTTAAAGCAAAAAAGGATAAAAATGATGGTACAAAAAAACAATTTCTTCACGTAATACGTGAAGTATTTTAATTTTTTAGTTTTCGTTAACTTTTTCTGAAAAATTAAGATTTTTAAAATTAAAAACAAATATTTATTGGCTTATGTTAACTTTTTATTACACAGTTCAGTTGTTTTTAAAACAACATTGTGTGTGTTTGATTCACAATAATTGCCATTAGAGCTGAAGGTTAACAAGATTATATCCAGTAGTGCTCAAATTTCATCAATGTCATTTTTCACGCAAAAAATGTGGTAAATTTGGGGTCAATTTGAAAATAAGTTGTCTGTTCGTACTATAAACTGTGATGCCTTGTTTATTTAATTACGCTAGTTTTATTCTCTATACTTAATTGCTCTATTTTATTATTACTTCCTTTCTATTCTTTTTCTTGTAATAAACAATAATTTCTTTATAAAACCATTAACAAAAAGTTAAATAAATAACGACATTGAATAATTGTCATTATTTTGTCTTACTAATACGACTGGAAGAAATCAAAAATTAAAAAACAACAACAAGTTTCATTTTTAAAGCTTAGTACGCACTTTAATTCAGTTTCCTGTAATTAGTAAATGCATGTATAGAAAATCAACGGACTATGCTTTATTACGGACTTTAAAAGAAATTCAGATTCTAAATTTTGCTATTTATTTCTACGCGGAAAATTTGCTGTAGAAATATCGCACAAAAATATCATAGCCAAAAATGATTTGAAAATAGTTTTTCATAGTTTTTTAAAAATCATTCAAAATTACCAAACTAACAAACGGAATAAATGGCTGTGCATTATCGTTTCAAATAAAAATAAAATAAAATTCTTCACTCTTCTGTTGCGAATTCTGTTGGATGTTAGCGGCAGTTTCATTTTACCAAATTTATTCCGTATCGAACTGCGTACCGCTAACATGGAAAGCTAACGAAAAATTCATGTTACGAATTCCGTCGATGTTTTATATGTATATGCATTTACTATAGGAACTCCATTTCTTTTAAAGTGCGTACCAAGCTTTAGGCGGAAAAATCATTTTCCTAAATATTTGAATTACTGATCAATAAATAAATTAGCTGATTTAAAACCATTCATCGGCCTTACATTTTTTTAAAGTAAACAGTAAAATAAGAAAAATTTGAAATTGAAATAATTCAAAGAAGAATTTTAAAGAAAGAAAAAGAAGAATTTTAATTTTCCGCATGCTTTTGTTTTATGAAATAATACCGATAAAAATAATCAGGACTATTCCGACTTTCGATTCGATTCGATGCGAATAGAAAATCTGTTCGATATCGAAAGATTCGTATTCCAAGTTTCGATTTTGCTTCAGTTTCATTCGTTTTCACGAATTGTCAACAGAAAATTTGTATTATGACTTTCGATCGAATCATAAATTTTTCGATATGTAAGTGTAAATTTTAATATTTTATTGGTGATATGTACATATGTATACAATTATCTTTTCAGGAGTAACATTAAAAAAAGGCAAATCAACAACAATTCAGAAGTTCAGATGTTTAATAAAAATAAAAATAAAATGTTTACATAAAAATAAATAAAAATGTTTAAATAATCTCTTTAAATAAAAAACACCGAGAAATCTTTAAACATAAAATTTCAAGTTGTAACACAATTTGATAAAATATTAGAGAATTTTAAATTAAAGAATTATTTCATATGAATACATATATACAACTGTACACATACATATGTATGTATGTAGTCTGAGATCAAGCGTTGCAAGAAAAAAAAAAAACAAAACAAGAGAGAATTCATAAAGTTTTATTCAGATATTTTTCGTATGCTTTGTACCATGAGCTGCAGACTTTCACAATACTTTCCACATGTAAAATACTAGAATTAATTACACATGTAGTAGAAACCAACTCTGAGAAACATGTTAACGAATGTTTCTACTTGCATTCACACGTGGGTAAGTGTCGGTTTTTCTACGCTTACGGATGTAGCATCAATACGAAATGTTCTTCAGAATTGGTTTCTGCTATTTCATTTTTTTTTTTCAAATTTATTACTCACTACATACGAATGTTTTTTATTCTGCGATAGTAACCGTAGATATTCGAAAAAGAACTTGTTATTTACAGCCAAGTTAGGGTTTGAAAGGTCTCCCATGCAGAGTTACGTAGTATATTCACAAATAATTTGTAATTTACTTTCTCAGTTTTGAATTTCGTAATTGAAAATTACAAAAGTACCTTTGTATGTAGATATTTATTGCAAAACTCTAAAATTCATTTTTTAAGGACATATTGATGACTCACAAACATTTTGTTTTGTTTTAAGTTTTAAAAAGTCTTGATTCTAGTATCTAGACATAATCATTGAAATTTTGTTCACATAAGTAGTTTATTAATATATATTTTAAATTTTTGAATTCTATTATTAAAATTGTTGATTCATTAACGTTACATATGAAACTGAGTCCGGATGATTTGACACTTTATCCTCACATATGTTAGAAAAATAATGTACACAGTTTATCCATTTTGTAAAAGCATGACTTTTAATATGAAGACTTTTGTGTTCATTTCATTGGGTTCATTTTTAAAACTTATTACCTTCTCTAAGCAAAAGGACTTATTTTGTCCTTTTTGACGACATTTTAGAATTATAATAGAAAAAATTTTCATTTCAGTTTTGTAGTTGAAATGTAACGTGAATAATGAGTTTGTCTTTTGTATTTGTTGACAGCAAAACCATAATGAAAGTCATGATACACAGGTTCTTCTTGTTGTATTGTTTTCAACAAAGTTCTTGGAAAGAATTACAGTTTTTTGTGTGTATGAAAAATTTCCTTAACAGATAAACGTTTGAAAATCACAACAGCGAGTTTTTTCCTTTAATTAACAAGGGATAGTCTTGTATTGTGTCTTATTTGTTTCATATAAAGAGTATTTTGTCTCCTAATCTTTTAAACAAAATTAAAACTGTACAATTGAAACCCAAATCAACTTAATACAAGACTCAGGTACCAATCAAATGCAAATAGCGGATTCAACGCCACATTGTCACCAAAATTACATTTTTTTTGGTCATAGTTTAGTATTTTTTATTTTCAAAAAAATAAAAAATAAAGATTTAGATTTTTATATTTACATTTATGGTACTGCATTGTCATCTCAAACGTAAATTTTCAAAACTTTTAAACATCGGACTCCTAAAGTATGAATTGAAGTATGAATTGTTAACTTGAACTTGAACTTGATAATTTAGGAATTTGAGTCCTAAAATACATATGTAGGATTAGTTGATTATATATCCTTATACAAAAAATAATTTTGATAATTGAAATTTTGAATCCCAGTTCTGAAACATGTATTTGATTCTGATTCATACATTTATATCACATTTCATCCCATAAAAATCAATTGTTTAATTCTTGTGTGTATGGTTGGCATTCATATACTTAATGGGTGAAGTGAATAAAAATTGAGTTTGTGTGTTCACTTAACTTTTTAGAGTGAACACTTATTTTGGTAAAAATAATAAATTAGTTTCGATAAATTTAACGAAAGACGCCACTCAACGTTTTTGGCAGCCGAGTGAACACTCCATTTCGATGTGAATAAAATCATTTTTTGTGAGTGCGCACGCAGCACAATTTTAATGTGCTATTTAGTAACCTCAAACATCGAGCAAAGAAATATAGAGGGAAAATGATTCAAAAATTCAGTACACGAAAACAAAGCTCATTAAAAAAATATTTTTTTGAATTAAAAAAAAAAAATTCTTGTGCTTTTGCCGTAAAGGAAGCTATTGCTTTTTGTACACAATACAAAAGTATATAGAAACAATATGATATGAATCATTTAAGGAAAAGAGAAGGATCTTATTTATATACGCATGTACACAAATGATCATATATGATCATATCATATGATTAAAAAATTTTCAGATAGAATATGATATATGAATGTATATTACGACGTTTTATGTTATAGGTATATAATCATATTATTATAATCATCATAGTACGGAATACTGTTAAGAGTAGCTAGCAACAGCTGATTGAAATCGAAGTCAGCTCAGTCAAAAACGTAAAAATTAAAAATCCGTTGAATCCGTTAATAATTAAAAAACAACAAATAAATATGTACATATGTTACGTATGAATTCAAATGTATATCATTTCATGCATAAGTACTTATGTACATACATATCTACATACCTATATGAACCTTCCCAGTAAACATGGCAATAAGAAAGCTATCCGAAATAGTATAATACCACAATAAAATGGCAACTATTGCCCATTGCCGCAATATTGTTTTTCTATCAGAATGCAATACGTTTTGCTTGGAAAAAGGTTAACCGTTCCTGTTATTGCCACGATGTATTGCATTCTTATTGCTTTTGCAATTACAAGGCAAATACTTTTTAGTTAGGAAAATAATACTTAGATAGTTAGAAAAGGTATGAGAATTCAATAAGAAAGCAATAAGAATGGAATAATGCAATTATGCCGAAACTAATATCGCTGCCGTATTAATTTCTTGCAGAATACAATATATTCCCACTAATATGGCAATAAAATATAATATACAGTATAATCTCGTTCATATGGGTTATAGATCTTGAAGAAACAAGGTTTCTTGTTTTTGACCTTGTTTCTTCAAGGTCTATCACCTACTTATGAACGAGAAGAAAATATAATATAGATTATCTTGTATATTATAAATAATAAAGCTATATGTATTATACTATTTACAACGGTAATATCAAAGTTAAATTGACAATCGTTTCACATTTTTGATCGTTTCACAGAATCAATGACCGCTCAAGTATATGTACATACAGCAGAAATGTACGTTATCGACAGTGCAATAAAACAGATGAAAAATGAAGAAAAAATATTAATTGCAACCGTTTCCTTGAGTTCGATCCAAACAATTATAAGAATCTACAACACTCACCCTATAGCCAATGTTATAATTAAAAGATAAAAGAACACCCTAACAATATCTACAAACTCATTTGGGTACCAAGCCATCAAGGAATATAAGAAATGATAAAAGCAGACAAATTAGCAAGAATGTCCTTAGAAAAAGACATTAATCATACCTACAAAGTAATCAAAGAAGATTTATACAAAGAAATCACAAAAAAAATAGCACATACCTACAACAAGTTATGGAATATAGAAAAAAATGCCAACAAACTTAAAGAGATAAAAAATGATACCATAGCCTGGAAAAACACAAATTAAACAGAAAAGATTCAATAATACTAACTAGATGCAGAATAGGCCACACCAGATACACACACAAGCATTATTTCAACAATACATCTGCCGCAACATGCGCTTGTAATAAAAGACTGAACATAGAACACATTTTCGCAGAATGCACTAAATATAATACGGAAAGAAAAAAATACCAAATAGACCATACAACTCTAGAAAAAGATGACATTGAAAATATGACAAATATAATTAAATTTTTAAAAGAGATCAATACATATAATAAACTATAGAAGACAATAAAGTTGATACCATACGCATACGTTCCGAAATGGCAGAATTCTCTTTGAGTGACTACAAAATTTTGCATCAACATCAACATAAAAATAATGAAATGTTTTTTGTTTGTTTTTTGGCTAATAAATGAACAAATTAATAATTAATGTAAATTAAAAATTGATAAAAAAAAATACAGCCGAAACTGAAACCAACCATTTATATAACCCAACCAACAATTTTTTCGAGGGCGGAGGAAATGTTATATATAAAATATCAAATTGTAGTACAATATAATTTATGTCAAAATTAATTCGTACAATTTCGCAATTTTGTAATTAAAAAAATTTCACAATTAAATGTAGAACAATTTTTTAAAGAATCATAGTCTGTTAATTGATTATATAAATTTTAGAATTGATAATTTTATATGCAAAATTCATACAAGTTAAGGCACGCGAAATATAATGGAAAGTCACCTAATTAAAATATTTAAAGAATTTCAGTAATGCAATTTCCAAAAGTAGATTAAGTAAATAATATTTCTCAAGACTTAAACACACGAAAAACATAAACCAAATTCCATTCTTTCACAGTTGTATTTAGAACAAATATTTCGAGAACTTATTTAAATTTCATAACGTCTTTTTAAACATACCAAATTTAATGTAACATAGGAAATATCCATGCACTAAATTCAATATTATTACTAATATATACATTCTATATGATTTCCTAATAATATTAACATACATAAATTCATATATCAAAATTATATTAAACTACTTGTAAACAAATAGAGTAAAAGAAAATTCATAACTAGGTCAGTAAAAACAAGTAAAAATCAAAAATCAAAATTCGACAACAGTATAAAGTACAATAACGATTAATGCAATAATGCACACATACAAAAAATGGAGAGATAAGCCATTGACCTTAACACACCTAAGTGCATGCGTAAAAGTTAAGTTGAAAATACAACTAAACACACATAAGTGACATTACATTAAGCCAAAGAAAAAAGATGTCGAGTAAACAATTAACCATATAATTAACATTACGAATAACCGGAAAAAGAATAGGAAAAGATAACGCCCATTCTCCCTACGATTGACAATTTCAGTTAAACGTATATTCAAATAATATTAAAATAAATTTCAAAATAACGAACTTCGGACTCAATTAACAAAATTAAATTAAGTAGGGAAAATTGATAATTGTATTTATTGAAGAATAATTACGATTATCGAAGAGTTATAATTTGGATGTCAAGAAGAACAGTAAACAGTAAATTACCGCGGAATTACAAATCGTCTTTGATTATTAATCGCGTTTAGATAATACAAATAAACTTAGAATTTTTTACAAGTAAATTAAACTTAGTAAAATTCTAACGAACCGGACATAGAAAATAAACCGTGTTAATTGAAACACTTTAAACGCTTTAACTCGGTTTTTAAAAAATATTAAAATTCAATCAGCAAAAATTTTAAATAAATATTAATAATAAAATAATCTAGTAAAGTTTCAAAATTAAATAAAAATAAAATTCAGCAAAAATATTCATGTCGCTGAATAAAACATTAAATTGAAAATAAAATAAATTAAAAAGTGTAAAAACCTACAAAAATTTTCTGTAAAAAAATAAATAAATAAAATAAATTTTACATTTTTCTGTAAAAATAACAGAATTTTTAAAATAAAATTTAATACAATAAAAATTAATTAATTTCAAGCGATATTTATTAAAAGGGAGGAAATTATTTTTTAAGCTGAATGAAAGTGGTTTTTGTAATAAATAAAAAATCATATAATATATATGTGCATAAATAAATATTTCTTATGTGGTGCAAATTAAAATAAAATAATTTTTGAACATAAAACTTTGAATATAAGTTAAATTATATGTCGACTGGTCAAACGAGTTCGGCACCTTTAATAAATCAAAATAGAAAAGTGATATTTGCAAAAAAAGTTGATTCTTTCACTTTTGAAAATCTAAGTCCAGTATTCAGCACAAGCGAGGCATCAGAGGAAAGCAACGATCCAGTACAACAAGAGCAACATTTATTAAGGCAAATCAACACACTGGAGACCAGTAATACAGATATTCAATCAGCAGCGGGTAAGTCACGAAAAATTATTCACCCAAGTATAGCATTAACAAGAGAAGAGGAAAAGCAAGTGTTACATTATATTCAGCTAAGATCAGGAGCAAGGGTTTATAAACCAAGAACATCTTTAGGTACAACAGAAAGCGAAGGAGAACATAGTGAAGAAAATAATATTAGTTTTTCAGAAGAATTTGCCAAAGAATTAGATAAGATATTTAAAATGGCAAATATAGAATTAGTACATCAATTGTTAGGTAATGTTCCTGTACTGTACGCTGAAGATACAGATGATGTTACTTTCTTGATGTTACTTGATGGCATTACTTTCCATTGGTACAATCCTCTGCCGGGGACAGTGAAAGCTGTATATGCCCTGCTAGATGTTTCTAGAGGAATCTGCCAGTATCCATTTTTAAAATCAATCGTTGAGATGTATTATGCGCCTTGAATTTTGTCCAGAATGTGTTTAATTTGTGATAACGGATATGCATCTTTAATGGATTGTTCATTAGGTACTCTGTAATCTATACACAATCTCCATCCTCCTTGTTTCTTCCGTACCAGAACTATAGGTGAACTATATGGACTATTAGATGGTTCGATACGATCTTGTTTTAATAACTCATCAATTTCATTACTGATAACTTCTTGCATAGCCGGATTGCGAGGATAGTATCATTGGTTGAATGGTTTGTCATTCTTCATGCAAATACTATGTTCAAATAACTAGGTGGTTCTTTTTACTGCATCAAACCTTGTTAATTGGTTGCTTAGGAAGTTCTTAATTCTGTCTTGTTCAGATGTTATGTAGTGACTATCCGAATATTCTTCATGAATTTCGTGCAATGTTAACTCTTCCCGCTAATGATCAGCTTAGCTTCCATTGCATACAAAAAATCAATTCCCAGAATGACTTCTTCAGTTAATTTTGGGAGATAGTACAGAGTATGTTCTGTCGATTTATTTTCCCAAGTCATTTTAAACTCATAGCATTCTCACAGCAACTCACACTTATCATTTTAAACTACTTGATCTCGGCAAGTATTGCTCTACCGCAGTATAATGTTTTCTTAGATAATCTATCAATCTCTTTCTAAGCTCTTCTACCGTTCCCATGGTAGGTAAACCTCTTTTATTTACTTCTTCGATAAGATCATCTTTTCGAAGGGCGTAAATCCAACTGGTGGTATTAGTAGGTTTACTCGCAGTGGGGTTTTCTGTGGTCGCCATCACTCTACTATAAACTGTTGAGTCACTACTATATTTTCAGTACTGGTGAACCTCAGCTTGTATTCTTGTTGTTCGGACCGTTGAATCACTACTCCTTCTGAGCAATAGTGATTTTCAATTTGTAGTCCCTGTTCGGGCGCCAAAATTTTTGTAATGCTGTTTAGTGGTTGGAAGATATGGTGCTTGTAGCACGGATAGGACAGTCTGTCCAGGGTCGGTTGATTCCCACGTCGTCTGTTGTTTTTAAATAATAAGGCCGGTGTTGATTATTAAACTTATAGAAGTTTTATTAAACTAAATACCTAAGCTTAACAATGTTTGACCCTGTGCTATTATTATGTGTACAATCTTATACATACATATATCTTTTGCTACAATATCTTTCTTATATATTTACTCTTTTATCAAATATTTGCCTCTTTCTCTAATATTCAGATTTCTATATATAATAGTCGACCTTTGAATAATACCACACTTTTAAGAACTTTATGATAGAGAAAAACCGGGGGAAACCTAGCTAGGTTAGTTGGAAAACCAATGTATATGAAACCTATAAACCAATGTGAATTTTATCCGGGAGGTTCCAATAACGCTCACAATAAATTCTTCAAAATATAATCCCTCGTGGACAGTTAAACAACCAAATTACCCAGTGAGCTCCAATACTCACTTTACCAACGATGATTTCCTTGTATCGCTGTGTACAATTCCAACCAGTAAATAAGAACTCTAATACCAGTATAAGACCTCCAATAGGTTTTTATACTAATTACCAACGTTGCAGGACCGTGAGGGCCTAAGTTCCCTATTAATGATCAACATTGCAGAACCGTGAGGGCCTAAGTTCCCTATTAATGATCAACGTTGCAGGACCGTGAGGGCCTAAGTTCCCTATTATTGATCAACGTTGCAGGACCATGAGGGCCTAAGTTCCCTATTAAATACTAACCTGTCTGTCTGTCTTCTGAATATACAGCGGCACTTCCTCGCAATATATTTTCAAACCTAACCTGTCTAATAAATATACAGTGGCGGTGCCTCACAATATATATTCACTTGGTCACGCTGACGGTGTAGAAGTCGTAGCGGTCTCGTACACACTAATACATCGGGAAGTGGAGGAGTATACTTAGTGGTCTCGTACAAAGTATACACTGAGTTGGTTGGATCAGGTTAAGTATACGGTAATCAGGTGGTCGGTCAGGTTAGACACGCACAGCATATACTTGCTAAGGAATACCAGTTTATATACTGTAGAGGTCTCGTACAAAGTATATGAACTGGGAGAATAGTACCTCTCAGTGTGTGCACCCACCGATCGTACCCAACAATGACAAGGTATATCTTCGTCTTTACGTCTTTCGTAACGTCCAGTGCTTATGGAATTGCAAGACTGATCACATTTGTAATCAGCGAAATCCTAACGAGTCAGCCTTGTTTTGAGCGAAAGCTTAAGAATTGTATAAGCTTTGTATACAACTCGCACAAGTCAATCTGACTGCCGATACAGAAATCGACGGAAATGTATCAATATCGAATTTTACCTATGCCGACGAAATATGTATCCTAGACAAATTTTCCATATATACATGGGTCAGAAATACACTTTACCTATGTTGTAGAGTTTTATGTTATATAAGCTTTGTATATTCCATTTAGACTTTCAACGTGCTTTACTATATATAGGCTCTTAGCGCATGGGTATTCAATACGAAGCCTAGCGCAATGGGTGAACACAGGTTTTCTATACAAGAGGACCAGGTTCGAACCCCGTTGGAGGCAAATATTTCTTTTGATTGTTCTTCTTCTTTTTTTCTTTATTTTTATTTATTATTTACTATTTATTATTTTCTAGGGGAAAATATTTAACTTAGTTACAAGCTTGCACACCATAAGTAATGACAATGGACTTAGAGTAATTGATTTTGCGCAAACAGGGATGGCACCAGAGAACAGAAGAAGAAGTCAAATTGATCATGTTTTAATAAGTGCTAGACATGTCAAGAAAGTTTGTGATGTGAGAAGTTTCAGATGTGCGACATCGGAATCAGATAACTTCTTGGTGTTGACCAGGCTAAGAGCAGGGATTGCGAATGTAACGAGTTTAGAATGAGCAAAGTAGAAAGATTCGATATAGATAAGTTAAAAACACCATCAGTTGAAGAACTACATGAGTCATCCATAAATAGGAAGCTTGAGTATGCATCTAATGAAGAAATTGATATTGAAGATATTGGAAAATGATTAAGCAGACAATTAAGAGCACCAATAAGGAAATCTTGGGTAAAAAGAAGCGACAAAGAAATGATCAATGGTGGGATCAAGATTGTGAAAAAGCAGTAAATTATAAAAATGAATTAAGGAAGAGACAGGCAGCGTGAAGAAGAATATAGAGGTGCGAGAAGAAACGCCAAAAAAGTTCTGAAAAATTAAAAACGAAAATTCCTTGAGAACAAGCTGAGTAACATAGAAGAATTACGAATGAAACACGCGATTTCTACAAGAATGTCAACAATTTGAAAAGCGGTTTCCAACCGAAATTAAAAATATGCATAGATAGAGAGGGGCATATTATACAAGAGAAATCCAGAATTCTAAGAAGATGGGTGGAGTATTTTAGTGAACTGCCTAATGTTGTCCAAGTACAAGAATATGAAAGAGCGGAACTGTATACTGCAGAAAAGTATATGGAAGAACCATCGCTCAGGGAAGTCTGGCAACATATAAGTATGTTAAAAAATAACGAAGCACCGGGTTACGACGCAGTAGAAGTTGAAATGATCAAAAGTGGTTGTATGAACTTATGGAGAGCATTACATTCACTTATAGTCAAAATATGGAAGCAGGAAAAAAATTCCTATAAATTGGACAGTAGGGGTGATAGTCCCGTTGCATAAGAAAGGTAATAGGATGGAATGTAACAATTACAGCGGTATAACACTCCTAAGTTGTGTATATAAAATATTTGCCATGTTACTGAATACGCGATTGAAACCATAAGTCAGCGAAATTATTGGTCAATATCAAGCTGGATTTGTGAGTAAGAAATCGACACTAGACCAGTTGTTTATAATAAGACAAATATTAGAAAAGTGTAATGAATATAACGTAGATACGCACCATTTATGTATTGATTTTAAGCAGGCTTTTGATAGTGTACTGAGGGTCAAGATATTTGATGAAATGAAAATGATGGGAGTACCCAGTAAACTGGTTAGATTGGCTGAAATGACGACTACGAATAGCAGGTGTTGCATTAAAATACAAGGTAATCTATCTGATGTTTTCAATATTAATAGCGAAGTAAGGCAAGGCGACAATTTATCATCGACACTATTCAACTCTGCCTTGGAAAGTGTGATAAGAGCCACATGCATAGATACAAACAGAACAATTTGGACCAAGTCGCAACAGATATTAGCCTTTGCAGGTGACATCGACATAGTAGGAAGGTCGCACTTAGATGTAAAAGAATATTTTATTAGATTTGAAACAAAGGCGAAAGAAATAGACTTAACTGTTAACCAAGAAAAGACCAAGTACATGTATTGTGGTAGAAAAGGCAGACACATGCAAAATGTAACAATAGATAATTATAATTTCGAGGGAGTAAAGTCATTTAAATATCTTGGATCAATTGTCAATAAGGACTTTGAAATAAGTGAAGAAATAAATGAGAGGATAAAATCAGGAAGCAAAGCTTTAAATATAAAATACTGGGCTCTAAGGTACTAACGAAGACAACCAAGATAAGAATATATAAGACGTTAATAAAGCCAATAGTTACTTATGGTTCTGAAACGTGGGCGCTGCGAAAGGTTGATAAAGACAAATTAGGTAGGTTTGAAAGGAAGATATTACGAAGAATCCTGGGACCAGTTAAATATGATGGTGACTCGTACAGAATCAGAAAGAACATCGAATGTGCTGAAGGATTGGGTGATACTTCAATTGTAGATTTCATCAAGCTTCAACGAATAAGATGGGCAGGGCATGTACTAAGAACCCCAGAAGAGTCAGTACTCAAGAAGATCTTTAGTGGAAAGTCAGACGGAAAAAGAAGAACTGGTAGGCCAAAAGCAAGATGGATTGATAAGGTGGATGAAGACACAAGAATGATGGGGATAAGGAACTGGAGGACAATAGCGAAAGATAGGGGTAAGTGGAGAGGCGTACTGGAAGGGGCCAAGGCTCAACGGGCTGTCGTGCCAAATAGATAGATGTCTTTATAGATACTTATAGATACAGATAGATATAGATAGATACTTCATTACTGCCACATATTTATGCGTACATGAAAATAGTTGGAAAGTATAGATAATCCTCGTATAACACGGGAGTTGCGTTTCCAAAAAAATTTCCGTTTAATACAAAACAAAGAATTAGTACAAAAAGAAGGGATAGGTTCGAAAAATTTAAAAACATATTATGTTCTCATAATTACATATATTGTAGCTTCATTTGTATCCAATGATTTGACGACATACGATATATTTTCGCCCTTTTTGAACCGATCTAAAATTTATAGCACTGCTTAGACATATGTCTATTCAATGTTTTACTAAGGTTTTTCTTATTTTCCGAACCGTGATAAAGTGAGTCCGTGCCATAGACGTGTCATGTTACACGGGGATTACTTGTACAACAGTTAGAAACTTATTTTAAAGACTCTAGACAAGAAATTTTGTAACAGGTGTAAAATAATGTGTATATCATATTAAATATAAATACATTAAAGTGGCATCTATGTTGTTATACTTCATACACTTATTCGATGCAGTTAGAATCTTAAGGAAATGGCAAAAAGTAGTAACACTTTACGTCGCTGTATATTGATCTTTAAAAACTTCTTCTCGTATTATATGACAACTTACAGATCGTGGTAACACTATTCGTGAGATGATCTTATTAGAAATTATGAGAAAAGAAAAAGAACACATATACTCCCATAAGACCTTAACTGCATTGAATTAGTGTATGGTGTATACATATGAATTATAGAATGTATAATGTATTTTAATTTTATATGTAAACATAAATATAGCATCATGTACGTGAAAATAAATTTAAAGCGTATTACCGACACAAGCGGCAATTAATTTCAATCATATATGCAACATACATGTACATATTGTACATACATACATATGTATATACGCATAAGAAAATAAGACATGGCATATATTGAATTAATATTTAAATGTTGAAGCGGGGGACTTTGGTCTGTTAGAGGCGACAATACCCCCCTGGGGTGTCCTCCTCCTGGCATACCGTATTACCTTTTTATTACCCAACTCTGTCTGGACTTTCTTGTCAGGAAGGCTGCCAGCGTATATTGCCTCAAGGCAAGGGACCTCTTCACTGTGAGCACTACCTCGTGCAAAGTCAACTCAGGGGATCTTCCCTTTGTTGTATGCGTGCTGTGAGGGTAGGTTCCACCTTTTGTCTCAAGTGGACATCCACCACATTGTTAAAGTTCATAATTCGTTTCAAAAAATATTAAGTACGCAAAAGTATATACCAAATACTTCAAATAAATTCCTAAGCAACATAGTTCAAAATTATATTTAACCCTTTTTATCGGTAATTTTCTAATACGGCATAAAGTTGATTCAGTATTTCGGTTCGGTATAAATTATCAGGATAAAATAAATAAAGTAATATATCAGTAAATAAAGTAAAATTGTGAACCTAGTTTTTAGTGCTATTTTAGTGAATAAAGTTTTAAAAAGTAAACCACAAATCTTTTTAAATATAAACCTAATTAAGTTGAACCGATCACTTATTAAAAACCTGTTCACTATATCTGTAAACGTTATATACATAACACATATGTGTATTTAAATAAGCTCTTAGAAGTATTCAGTACAAGAATGTAATACTTAACAAAATAAATAAGATGGATTATTAAATACAATTGTCTAATTGTTCTGAAACCACTACTAAATCAAGTTGATTACCTGTTTAAGACCACTAGTCTCTTCATTCACTTTCTCCCTGTACTTCGCTCAATTCGTTCTGCGTGGGTTACGATACATAACGATTGCTTTGTCAATGTTCTTGATTTCCATTATTATGTTTCTATCCTGGGGAAGATTGCTCCCAGGCATAGTCGTATAGACCAAATAGTCTATCGTCCTTCATTTTGAAGACGTTAGCGAGACTGGTCGAAAGGCATATCAGGGAAACCTGTCTGATGGAGAGACTCTTGAGCTCCAATCAGCATGCATATCAGCCAGGTAAAGCATGTGAAACTTCTCTATACCAAATGGTTGCAAAAATAGAGCATAGTTTACATAACAAGAGAACCACTCCAGGGGTTTTTCCTTGATATAGAGGGGCCGTTTGATAACACCTTCTACAATTCTATCATAAGTTCTGCTCAAAAACATAGGGAAAGCAACACCATATGCAGGTGGATAAGCCACATGTTAAGAAACAGAAAAGTACAAGTCACTCTGACGGGAGTGGACATACGGATGTCGGTCGCCAAAAGAAACCCACAAGGAGGTGTCTTATCACCACTCCTGCGGGATCTAGTAGTGGATGACCTGATTACCGTACTAAACAATAAAGGATTTTACACCCAGGGCTAAGCGGATGACATAGTCATCATAATCCGAGGCAAAGTTCTAAATACGATCTCAGTGTTAATGCAGAAGGCTCTGAAAATAGTGGAGCAATGGTGTAGCAGGGAAAACTTGAAGGTAAACCCAGCTGAAACCGCCCTTGTTCCCTTCACGAGGAAAAAGACGATGGAGGGTCTAAACCCACTTGTCTTTTTCAACAGTCAGTTAGAGATTTCCAAACAAGTTAAATATCTAGGACTCATCCTAGATAATACACTGACCTGGAATGAACAACTGGTTGAAATTACGAGAAAGGCAAAAATCTCCCCTTTCAATCTTAGAAGGGCACTCGGTAATACCTGGGGAATTAGACCACATATGGTGTTCTAGATGTACGATGTGATTCTAAAACCCATGATAAGTTACGGGTCACTGGTGTGGTGGCCCAAAACAGAACAGAAAAAACCCAAAATTGAATTGGAACGAATTCAAAGATTGGCCCTTTTGTGTACAACGGGAGCTTTCAGAAGCACCCCGACGACAGCCTTAGAAGCTATACTAAACGCACCTCCCCTTGAAACAAGCTAGGATAGCGGCGTATAGGCTGTATTTGAATGGACACTGGAAACCCCTGGTGGAAGCTGGGCATGCCAGTATCCTGCAAACAATCAAAGATAGAAGTTTCGAAATGAGATGATTTCATTGAAACTTCTATGAACTGTGAAAAGAGATTCCTCAACCAGATAACAAGCTGGGAGGTATCGCGTGACATTCACCTGGAAAGTGATCTCATCTGGTATACGGATGGATCAAAGACAGGTGAAGGAACAGGAGCAACGGGAGCCGGGATACATGGCATAAAACCTAGAAGGGATATAACAATCCCACTTGGGGAATATGCCACTGTGTTTCAGGCTGTGTTGCGCCATAAACCTGGAGATGGAAGACCACTAAGGGCAGAAATTTAGACAATCTTTCAAATCTAGAATACATAAAGTACGTTATTCTTCTTGCTAAAAGAATAAATGCATTTATGTAGACAAACAAAGAGCGAGGGATACAATAAGCTTTCTTGAGCTGCATTGTCGAGGCAACCCAACCTCATCTCACCCTTGAGAATTAAACCTTAAACCTTAAACTTGCAATATTTATTTGACAGTTCATATTGCCTTGTTGTGGGAAAAATATTGCGGCAATATTTCTAAAATTTATAAGAAACAGAAAGAAGAAGAAGTCTCAAATATACTGAAATGTCAAAAATATTGCCGCAATATTTCAAGAAGCAATATTGCTCTCTGAGGCAATGGCAATAATGCCTATCAGGAAATATTGCCGGCAATATAGGGTCTCCATTGGGAATATTCGTGTGAAAATGTTCGTGTACACTTGTACAAGTAATGCTGGAGCTAAAATAATAAAATGAAATACTGCAAAGTAGAGTACTATATATTCATTGCACTTGTGCTTAGATAATTTGAACCTAAATATGTATTACCAGAAATCCAAAACTAGGAGATACTGCAAGCAGTGCAAATTCGACGTTCAAAAATTTTTCTTCCTGGGTACTGACATCAGTACCCAGTGCTACCGTTTTATTCAAAAAATAAGGTGTAAAATAAGAAAATGTATTGAAATATATAAAAAAAGCAAGCAATTTTCAGAAGAAATCATTCAGTACCCACTAAAATACCCATGAATCAGCATAGAATGTGAATATGTATGCATATTTATCACATACGTGCGTATGTAATTTAAGTGTACATATTATTTCAGAAGAAATCATTCAATACCCACTAAAATACCCATGAAGCAGCATAGAATGTGAATATGTATGCATATTTATCACATACGTGCGTATGTAATTTAAGTGTACATATTATGCGCAATATTTATAAGAATATTTTGTAATGTACGTATTTATCGTATATATGCGTATGTGTAAAACTTCTGTCCTAAACAAACAAATTATCGTCCTAAACAAATATAATTTTTTCATAATTGTACGATCATATGGGTCATAAATTTCATTACATCAGAAACGAGGATAGAAATACAAAATGTAAATTCAAATTGTAATGTATTGTATGGGAAATACAATATATTTTGAATACGATCGGTTTAATGTTAAATTTTGATTTTTTGGGTATTCAAAATTCATACTTTTTAGGTAATGATAAATAAAAATATGATCGTATGAATGCATTATATATCGTATACGTAAGTATGTAATTTAAGTATACACTCCACGTGGAGTCATATATGTCCCTATACAAAATTGTACCATAAACTTAATGACTTGATTTTGTTAATTATAAATACAATATATACATACAGACCGTATACAAATTTATGGGTTTATAGATCGTACTTGTATATATTTTCTTGTCTGATATAAAAAGTAAAGGAAAAGTGTAAAATATGAACAAATATCGACGTAAAAAAAAAAAGTAATGTACGTATATGAAACATGGTACGATATATGTATGTATGTATGTATGTTAATCTGAAATTACAAATTTTTTACTACTATCCTAGTCTCTGATCTTTAATTCACGTTCATATAAAATACCCATGAATTTATAGTTAAGATACCAAATTCGTATGAAAATATTTACAAACACTCGTATGTAATATATTATTACACATGTATACATCCATATATATAATAAGTACATGGCTTAAAATTTCTCGAGTTTATTTTGAATATTCTTATACGAAAAAACGACATCCCTTTTTTTTACCAACAAATGTACTAAATTATTCTATCATTCATGCCGTCCCCTCTTTCATCGCCCGAACCACTCTATCGGCTAAAAAAATTTTTGAAGCCCCATAAGAATTCTTGTTAAATTTTAAGTATTCTTTGGTATTACTTACCTGTAGCTACGTCTTAAGGTGCTTTTACACGGTTATCGTGGCACATTTGCTTTCACATTGGTGTTTGTTTTTGTATCACACAAGGAGTAAAAATTACGATATTAGCTTTATCCAAAATAGAAATGCTTCGTAACGCGCTTGTTCTTTGAATACTACCTAACGTTACGTATTTTTGACATTTGAACCAAAGTAGAAACGTATACATACGTATACACCTGTAAACAGCTGTTACAAATTACATTGACAACCTAAATATCTTGTTATAAACAAAAATGAATGTAAACCATGAATGAATGTGCATATAGTCGATAAATTAAAAAAACAAAATTCTTGATAATTTCTTACTTTAACCACAAAATTTAAAATTAAATTCAGAAAAAATATTTCATTTTTCTTTTTATTTAACATTTCTCACATTTTTCAAAAAATTTTTTAAATAAAAATTTTTAAAAGTTTAACCTTAAGCGTGCGTAGTCTTAAACGTGCGTAACCTTAAACATGCCTAACTTCAAATGTACGCATACCTTATTTTTAATGCTTTAAACATAAATAGACGTATACTTACGTGAACTTACGCACGTATTATTCGATTCTTACCGAACTTATACGTACGTAAATTTGACATTTTGAAGCGAACGAAACTTGACGAACGTAAGTTAACGTCTATTTAAGTTTGCCTTATGGGTTTCAATGTATTCGAACCTAGCGTCGTGTTGTGTTACGTCTTATTTTGGTCCTAGCTATTGCCTTCGCAATTGTTAACGCAAACAAGTTTTTAGATTATCCGTTTGGTTTTGGTTCTATTTCATATGATTCACACAATTGTGTCGCGTGTATTTTGTTATTGTAAAAAGTGACATTTGCTTAGTTAGCTTTAGAAATCTGTTTTGTTCATTGTAATTAATTTTATTTTATTATTTATTTAAAATATGTATTTGAAAATTATTTTAGCATAAAATGGGTGAGTGGACGAAAGAACAAATTATAAAATTAATTAATTTGTATGAAGGGAAAGCTGAACTGTACAACGTAAAACATGTGTTGTACAGAAATAAACATGCGCGAGGTGAAGAACTTCTACAAATTAAAAATTCTCTATCTGAAATTCGTCCTAATACTATAATAAAAGATATTGAAAACAAACTGAACATTTGGAGAACTCATTATACTCATGAGTTGAAAAAGATCAGATCATCCATTAAAAGTGGATCAGAAGCTGAAACAGTTTATGTACCTACAGTTTGGTGGTTCGAACATTTGAATTTTTAGGTAATTATATTAAAAATGGGTCCACAGAATCTAATTTAAAAACAACAAATATTACAACTGATATGGAAAACGACAATTCAATTGTAAGTTCAATTTCAAATACTCCCATTACAACCAACTTTGTAATTGTAAAAGAATGATCCATCTGTTTGAGCTGCTCTAAAAGCAATGTGTTTCCCATCTTTTAAAACGATACAAATGTTTTACCAAAATTTCAAAATTATAGGGTCAATAGTTATCAATTTTTTCCCCGTAAAAATAAACCATATTATACAATTTTAAAAATCTGTTACAATAAAATTGTTTTTTCTTTAAGAAAAAAATTAACCACCACTGACTCCTATGATGTTATAGTGATATCAAATTTTTTTACCTATACTTCTATGACAAAAAGGAAAATTCCACTTATCGTTGAATTCTTCAGCAATCTTTAACCATTCTGCCTCTGTATTTGAAACCTAGTTGCGAATATGTTTATATAATAATATTTGTACCATACTTATTATTTATTAATATAAACTTACTTTTAAATAATCATCTTTTAGGTCCTCATATATTACACGAAAGGTTTCAGATATGATATTGGAACTTGCAGATAGGGAAATCCTGAAAGAGTAACTCAGATTTGTGAAAGATTCCCCTGTAGCTAGAAACCGAAGAGATACAAGTAACCTAAAAATAAATCCAAAAACAGTGTTATATCAATTCAATAAATTTCATTAAAAATATCAGATTAATGCATATCTTGTTTCAGGTGAAATACTTTGCCTCAATTGAGTGTCCTGATATGTAATTTGTGTAGCAATTCTTTTTAAAAGTTTTTGAAAATTTTTGTAATTCATTCGAGTGAAATTTTTGAAGGATTGCTCGTCTTCAAATCTTAATTCTTTTAGAACGAATTTTGAAGCTCCCTTTTTTTCATCTCTCCACAATAGTCATTTACGACTCCATAATCTCTTTTTTTTTGTGTATTTCTTGCCTTTATCTTCAACACAGTATGTACCAATAATAAGGTTGCGGCAGTTATTATTTCATTATTATTTGTATTCATTTTTAAATGTATATTATTTTCAGCACTAAACCAACACATTTGTTTACAAATATGCCACGATAACAGTGTGAACGTCAAATATCATTATCGGACTGAATATCCAATACAATAGCGAAAACAAAAACAAACACAAATGCGGAAGCTAATGTGCCACGATAACAGTGTAAAGGCACCTTTAATTTTGGTCAGGCTATATAATAAAAATAAATGTGTACAAGTTGCATAAATGTGTACATATTGCACTGATCGTATATTTTGTAATACACATGGGGTGGAGTTTAGCGATATCATATGGAGTTCATATGAAATCATGAACTTCAAATTTTTTATGCATTTGTTTGTTTTTAAACATTTTAATTTTACATGTACTTACATTTAAAATACACGTGTTTGTATCGCAGTATATCAGTTAGAGCTGTAATACGTGTTTATACATCATAAAAAAGTATGTACATGTTTGTTTTTATATACGTATATTTATCCTTAATATATAAATACTTCGGTACAATACAGAAAATGTTCTTTCCACTTCACACATTGTTTTTTTCTCTCATGTTTTTTTATGATCATATAAATGCTTGTATATGATCTGTGTACATACATATATAAAAAGTAAAGATCCTCTTATTTCTCTTACTTTTCTCTACTATACAGTTTGCGGTCAAGGTGTAACAATAGGTATTTGTACTGCTAAACATGAACTTGGAAATCCGAAGAGATGTGATTTTCAAATTATCAAAGATATGAACAATATCGAAGAAGATGGTGTATTAGGTTTTGATTTTTTATCATAAAATAAGCAGTTACGATTCCCTCGCAAGGAAACTAGTGAAGAAGAATTTGTAATAGAATAACAAGATTTATCTGAACGAAAAACTGTAACGTCACAGACTAAAAAAGAGACATCGAAAGTTAACTAGTTTAAGAAGTTGAATATAAAAGAAAGTCATATTAGTTACAGCAATCTTCACAGTGTCTCGCAAATACTGTGCAAACAGGGGTTGCTGCTTTAAAACAAAATATATGCTCTTCTGAAATTCAAAATTCTGAAAATAAGAATGATGTAGATAAAGTACAGCGGAAAATTAATTCAGCTGTCTTTGCTTTATCAAATCAGGATTATAATGAAATAATTGTTAATAATCGAATTTTGTCTCGAAAAAATTCTGTTGACAGCAAAATTGGTTCAAACGGACATTTTTAGATTTCGTCTCATATGAAGAATAAGGAAGTACAAGTAATTGATGAAATACCTGTCTTAGGTTCACTATATGAAACATATGTTAATGGACAAAATCAAAGTAATCAAAAAACCACAACGCTAAATTCAATCAAAAATTAAAATACGCGGGAAGGTAATAATGACATAAAAGAATAGGTTTGTTTAAACAATAAAGAAAAAATAAGTAAAAAGTATACAAAATAAATATTAAAGAGATAGGAGAAATATATGAAAAAATTAAAAAGAATTTAAATATAAGAAAATATAGAATATGAAAAAACTAAAATAAAAATAAAAGAAGAAATGTTGAATAAAGATAAAGAAATTGTAAAAGAATTAAATAAAAAATTGAGTAAACAAAATAAAAGTATAATAAAAATAAGTGAAGAATTAAAAATATTAAAAAGAGAGGAATTGCAAAGAAAAAGGAATTGCAGAAATTACAAAAATTGTATCGTGCGAACAAATTAAAAACAAAATATTAGAAAAACTTGTTTTAAAAAACATAAATATTGTTAAAATTCACACAAAAGTGAAGGATGTACATAATAAAAATAGTAAAATAATATTTTTTCCATTAACCGAATTTGGAGTTTATGAATTTGAAAATATTGATATGAATTTAATAAATTGTATAATCTTCATTTAAATGATAACATTTAAAATAAAACAAAATAAAAAAAAAGGTTTAAAACAGATACCGTAAGTTCAGGCAAAAGACAGCACAAAGAAATTCAACTTTAGAAAATTCATTTAATTTTTTTTCTAAGAAAAGATAAATAAATGAATTATTACAAAAAATGGATAATGATTAATAGGTAATCTCTTTTATTTTCTTCAAGAAAATATCACTAGAGAAAATTTTGTAAATCTGAGTTGTATCACTCAAGTGATAAATTATATCACTATGTTATTCATACATATAAAAGACAATATTAATAATGAACGCGACAGACCTCACGCTATAGTTACAAATGAAAAAAAAAAACATGAGGAAAATTGTATCAAATTTTAATTAATAAAATAGTATTTAAAAAAAATATTATTATCACCCACCGTGGGAATATCTTACTGCAACAAAAAATAAGATACTACATTTTCATAAAGACATAATAATATATAAAAATACATGGCAATTAAACATGACATACAAAAATACATAAAAACATACAATGTATTCATCAATATAAATATTATTCACCAAACGTTTAATAGGTAGTCTAATAGTCTACGAAGTTCAAAATTTCCATCATATAATTGATATAAATTAACATACTTACATAGAATTAATAAATGAAAAACAATTATAAAAGTTTGATTACAATAGTCAAATACACATACATAAAACAAAAATTCAAATAAACGAAGTATTCATGCACATCTGTGACAAGATCAGATTACAACTCTGTATAATTGCAATAAACAAAATCACGTTATCATTAATTTAAGTAGCAAGTTGAAAAATAGAAAAATTTCTTTTTTTGAAACATTCATCATCATGTAGGCACTATAGTCCATGAATGACCCTCGCCTCTTGCAGAATTTGCTGCCATTCCGCTCTATCATTTGCCTTCTCTTTCCAGTTACTAATCCTGAGTTTACGTATATTATTGGAGACATCATCCCACCATCTTCGCCTTGGTGTACCAATCGGTCTTCTGCCTTCTGGTTCGCCTTCCCAAACCTTTCTGGCAATTCTATCATTACTCAATCTGAGTAGGTGGCCCAACCATCTTAATCTATTAATCTTAATGAAATGAGTAAAGTTAATCTCGTTGTACATTGCTGTTATTTCGCCATTCCATCTAATTCTTCACACTCCATTCTCTTGTACAGTACCAATTATCTTGCAGAGAACTTTTCTCTCGAAACGTTTCAGCAATTCTTCTTCTCTGGTGTTAAGAGTCCATGTTTCAGCTGCTTATGTTGCCACAGGTCTAATCATTGTTTTATATATCTGGACTGTTGATTTTTTGGATACTGCGTGTGACCTAATGATCGGCAGGAGAGAACCGTATGCCCTATTTGCTGCAGCGATTCTTCTTTGTACGTCAACTGATGTATCATTATTTTCAGTTATGACTGAACCTAAATAAGTGAACTCTTTGACTGTTTCGAAAGTATATTCATTTACACTAAAAGTTTGGGATGTTGAAATTCGACGTCAAATTTTCAGATACATATTTAGTTTTCTCCTGGTTTATGTTTAGTCCATAAGGTGCAGCAGCTTCTACGATTCGGCAAAAAACCTCTTTAACATCCGTTTCTTTTCGTCCCAGGATCGCAACGTCGTCTGCATATGCTAACACTTGGTGAGATTTATAGAACAGGGACCCAGAATGAGTCACATTGTCTTTCCTTATCATCGCCTCCAGTGCCAGATTAAATAAAACTGGTGAGAGGGCATCTCCTTGTCTTAGTCCTTTGTTAATTCCGAACGGCGATGAGATCACCCCATTATATTTAACCGTAGTATAGTTATCTCTAACTGTCATCCGGCATAAATTTATCAATTTTACCGGGAAATTCAGTTCCTCCATTGCTCGCCACAGCTCTTTTTGATTATTTGAATCATAAGCTGATTTGAAGTAACAGCATGTGAACAGGAATATCTTTTTCCCAGCATTTTTCCACAATTTGACGTAAAATAAAAATTTGGTCCGTAGTAGATCTACCACGTTTAAAGCCACACTGGTAATCTTGAATAACTTTCTCTGCATAAGGTGTGATTCTATCTAGGATTATGTATGACAGAATTTTATACGCAGTATTGAGCATTGTAATAGGTCTATAGTTGCCGCATATTCTTTTATCGCTTTTTTGTAGATTGGCATAATCATACCACCTTTCCATTCAGAAGGCATAGTTTCTCGGTCCCAGATTTTTATTAATTCGTAAATTTCCAGCCAAAGTTTTTCACTACCATATTTAATCAACTCATTAGGGATTTTATCGCTGCCTGCAGCTTTGCTGTTTTTGAAACATTAGATACTACAAAAGAAAAACAAAAGTTGTATGAATGAAATAGGTATATAAGTTACAAAATTAATTTAAGTTCATTTTTTCATATTAATATAATTCATTATATTTCGTAATTATAATTCATTTTCATTATTCATTATAATTCATTTTAATAATTTCTCAATTTCCGTTCAATATTTGTAAATTGATGATTTAGCTATTTATTTCTTTTAATTAAACTATGCTTGCGATCAAAGGTATGCAGGTGAACGATCGCACTTTGTAACCTGTAGATTTAAGCAAATTATTAATTTGTATTTCGTTTAATTTTAAGTTTAGAATTAAGTTCAGTTGTAATCAAGAGTTCAACAAAATAAATCGTGAAAAGAAGAAAAAGTCTTTTAACTGGCGCCCGAACAGTTCTTGGATCGTTTATAAAGTATTGTAAATTGAATTTACGGTGAACAGTTTTTAAAAAATAAATAAATAAATAAAACGGTTTTGAAGTGAATGTTAACGTGTTATTAAACCGGCAAATTTTTCAAAATTTAACAAAAAAAAAAAAAGAAAATAATTGCTACGGTGAAGCGCGAAAACGGAAACCGTGAAAAAATTTTGTGTTTTCCGTGAAATTCGAAATTTACGGTATTTTAACAGTGGCAAGTAAGGAGATTTTAATTTTCTTGAAATTTCTCAACGAAAAAATTAGGAAACGAGGCCCCGAAGTAACCTCAACGAGGACGAAACGGAGTTGTCAAATACAAGAGTTATAAAACACCAAATAATTGAACAACAGCCGCCTAATTTGTTGCTGAAAAAGACCACGAGCGTTCCTGTAAGAACCCCGCATTTGATCTTCATTACAACTCCAGATGTATTTCGTACATCTGTTAATATTACTGTAAGTTAAAATATGCCCAAATTAATAAATTTTAATTAAATAAAACAAAGATTTTTTTTTTTCAAAATTGTGCAGTACGTAAAATAATATAAATTTAGAAAAATCTTTTTTAAAAAAAAAAAAAAACAGAAAACAAAAATAAAAATAATTCTTTTTAAATTAAAATCTTTAGTAAGAGTAAATTAAAAAAATTTTTTTTTAATAAATTAATAAATCAAAATAAGAGATTTAAGAAATAATAATAAATAAATATAAATTATAATTATTTTTTTTTAAATATTCTTGAATGAAAAAATTACAGATTTGAAATAGTGAATAGAGATAAAAGAAATAAAATTTAAAAAAAAAAAAAAAGAAAAAGATAGTTGTGAAAACAAATAAAATAAAAGTAGTATAATTTTAATTATTTCACTGTTATAACAATTGCAAAGAAAAAACCAAATAAATAATTGTGAAATAAAGATAAGACGTTCAATGTAAAATCAAATATAGAATAAGTACCTAAATTTCATATAAAAATCTAATTTTCGCACAAAATTTGTATCAACGATTTTAAATATAATTCATTTGCGTGTGCTATCGAATAAAATTTTGATATTAAAATTTATCGGTGTCTGAACTTTGACATATAAGCTAAATTTTTTGACCTAATTGAAAATTTTTGTTCATCTCTGATTGAAATAAAAAATTCGTAATAAAATGCAAAACGAAAATCAAAACCCTATACTTAAACCTTCTGCTTTTGTTCCTCAGGCTCAAAATACCAATACTCAAACTCTTGACTTTAATCAATTAACTCAAATAATTTCAGAAATAGTTCAAAGAGAAACCCAAAAAATTTTACAACAAATTTCGAACCCAAATTTAGACATGAGTGATGGTAGCGATCAGGTGATTAACGATGCTAGCGCAGAAAATCTAAGAGATATGGATAAAATTCCAGATGTAGTAAAAAGTTTGAGGGAATTTTCAGGAAACCCAGGAGAGTTTGGGTCCTGGAAAAAAAGCGTTGACAGAATTTTAAGAATTTACGAAAAGTTAAAAGGTACACCCAAATATTACGGAATATTAAGCGTTATCAGAAATAAAATCGTAGGTAATGCTGATACTGCTTTAGAATCTTACAATACGCCACTCGATTGGGGAAAAATTTCAAAATGTCTTACAATGCATTACGCAGATAAGAGAGATTTAGGGACTTTAGAATATCAAATGACGACTTTAATTCAAAAAAATGATAGCATTCAAGAATTCTATCAAAAAGTTTACCAACATTTGTCATTAATTCTGAATAAATTATCTTCTATGGAAATGAGCCATGAAGCTATGAATGTCATGGTTGCAGCATATCGAGATAAAGCCCTTGACACATTTATAAGAGGTTTGAAAGGTGATTTACCACGGCTTTTGTCTGTAAGAGAACCAGCAGATTTACCACAGGCGTTAAATATGTGTTTAAAACTTGAAAATGTTCATTATCGTATTCATCATAGCCATAAAAGCCAATCTGTTTTTCACCAGCCACGTACCTCACCCCCGCCCAGAATAATACGTCCATTTAAACAACCTTTGTATAAACAAGAATTCTATCCAGAGTTAGCTCATATTCCAGACTTTCAACAAGCTCCAACAAGACCAACTGCACCAAAGCCTCAATTACCACAATTTCAACAAGGTTTCAAATATAATAATAAAAATAATTTTCAAAAAACCGAACCAATGGACATCGATTATTCGATGCGTACTAAACAGGTCGATTATATGAATAGGAAGCCTTCAGTTAAAAATTTTATAAATAAGCGACAAAATTTGAATCAAATTCACCAACCAACAAAATCTCAAAAAATTTATCATACCGAACAAATCGAAGAAAATGCTGACAACGAACAAACATTCGAAGAATATTCTACCTCTCAAGAAGAAATTGAACAATATGAAAATATTAATTTTTTAGACTAAGGTGCTCTTCGCTGCCTTACTTAGAACATGTCGCGAAGAGCGGAAAAATATTCAAATTTTTGATAGACACAGGTTCAAATAAAAATTACATTCTTCCACAATATGTTAGAAATCCAATCCCTAATGAAAAAAATTTTCTCGTTCACTCTGTAGCTGGTAATATTAAAATTACTCATCATGCACTTATCGATCTTTTTGGCCCTGATAGAAAGCTAAAATTTTTTATTCTGCCAACTCTTGAATCTTTCGATGGAATAATAGGCAATGACAGTTTAAAACAATTAGGTGCGACAATACATACAGATCAAAATTTTATGACAATTTATCCCAATTTAAAAATTCCTCTTAAACAGAAAGTTTCAAATACAGTAAACCACATCAATCTTCGAACTTCTCATCTCAACGATAGTCAAAAACAAAAATTAAATGAATTGATAAAAAGCTGTCCAAATTTGTTCTCTGACCCTGACGAAAAACTGACCTATACCACTACCGTAAGGGGTGAAATAAGAACAACAAATAACGAACCAGTGTATTCAAAGACTTACCCATATCCCATGTGTTTGAAAGATGAGGTCGAAAAGCAAATTAAAAAATTACTGGACGATGGAATTATAAGACCATCCAAATCACCGTATAATTCACCAGTCTGGATAGTGCCGAAAAAAGAGGATGCTTCTGGAGAAAAAAATATAGATTGGTTGTTGATTACCGTAAATTGAATGCGGTTACTGTTCCCGACAGGTATCCCATCCCTGAAATAAATGAAGTATTAGCCAACCTAGGTAAAAATAAATTTTTAAATTTCATTATAGATCTGAAAAGTGGTTTTCATCAGATTTTATTAAAAAAATCTGACATTGAAAAGACTGCTTTCTCAGTAAATAATGGAAAGTATGAGTTCACTCGTCTTCCGTTTGGTTTGAGAAACGCACCATCAATTTTCCAAAGAACTTTAGATGACATTCTTCGAAACCATATTGGTAAAAGATGCTATGTTTACATTGATGATATTATTATCTTTGGGAGAACGGAAGAAGAGCATTTTAAAAATTTAGAACTCGTTTTCAAAACCCTAGAAGAATGCAATATGAAGGTGCAACTAGACAAAAGTGAATTTCTTCAAGATTCAGTTGAATTTTTAGGTTTCATAATCTCAAAAGATGGTATTAAAACAAATCCAAAAAAAGTTAAATCCATAGTCAACTTTCCTATCCCCAAAACTGTGAAAGATCTTAGAGCATTCTTAGGAATGGCAGGTCATTATCGCCGTTTCATAAAAGATTTTGCAAAAATTTCAAAACCACTCACATCCCTTTTAAGAGGGGAAGATGGACATGTGTCCAAAGAAAAATCGAAAAAAACCCCTATTCATTTAGACGAAACTTCAATTGAAGCATTCAATAAAATCAAAAATTCTCTTGTTTCGGAAGATGTCATTCTTTCATACCCTGATTTCAATAAAGACTTCGAACTTACGACAGATGCTTCTGACTTTGCAATCGGCGCAGTTCTTTCTCAAAATCGTAGGCCAATAACCTTTATATCTCGAACTCTAAACAAGACCGAAGAAAATTACGCAACAAACGAAAAAGAAATGCTTGCGATTATTTGGGCTTTAAATTCATTAAGAAACTTTCTTTATGGTTCGAAAAGAATTAAAATATTTACAGATCATCAACCGCTTACGTACGCTTTAAGCAATAAAAATACTAATACGAAGATGAAACGTTGGAAAGCGATTTTAGAAGAATATAATTACGTTTTAAAATACCAACCGGGTCACACTAACGTAGTTGCAGACGCTTTATCTCGAATTCCAAAAACAAATCAAATAAATGCATTAACTACAACTCAACATAGCAGTGATAGCTCTTCTCAAAATTTGATACCTTCAGTCGAAGTTCCAATTAATGTTTTCCGTAATCAAATTATTCTAGAAATAGGTAATGAAAACAAGTGTGAAATAATTAATCCATTTCCTGGTTACACCAGACATATTCTCACACAGAAATCTTATACTGAATCAGAGCTCAAAGATATCCTCAAAAGGTATTTAAGTCCCCACACAATAAATGGTCTCAAAACAGACGAATCAATAATGGGAAAAATTCAGGAAATTTATCCGTTGCATTTTACTGATTTCAAAATACGTTACACTCAAAGAATTGTTGAAGATATTTCCGATGCAACACAACAAGATGAGATAATTTTAAATATTCATCGTAGAGCTCATCGTAACGCTGCAGAAAATAGAGAACAAGTACTCGAAAAATTTTATTTTCCAAAAATGAGTAAAAAAATAAACTACCAAGTAAAACGGTGTGTAACTTGTAAAGAAAATAAATACGACCGCCATCCAAACAATCAAATAATAAATCAAACACCTATTCCCGCCTATCCCGGACATATTCTCCACATAGACATTTATTCGACAGAGAACAGACTCGTTTTGACAGCTATTGACAAGTTAACTAAATTAGCATTTTGCAAACCAATAAAATCAAGAGCCATTGAAGACATACGACAACCCTTACGAGATATTTTATTTTTTTTCAATGTCCCTGAAGTAGTAGTTATTGACAACGAAAAGTCGTTAAACTCTGCATCAATAACGTCAATGATGGAAGATGGGTTAAGAATAAAAATATTCAAGACTCCGCCGTACAAGAGTGAGGTTAACGGTCAAATCGAGAGATTTCATTCAACCCTTTCTGAAATTATGAGATGTTTAAAATCAGACGGTCTTGAAAGAACATTTGAAGAATTATTAGAAAGATCCGTTAATGAATACAATCACACAATTCATTCTACAACTAGGAAAAAACCTATTGAATTGTTTTATGGTAGAATCCCCAATATTAAACCTGAAGACTTTGAAAAAGTTCGCCAAAATAATATAACAAAACTGAAAGAAAAGCAAAACAAAGATCTCAAATATCATAATAAAAATAGAAAACCGATCAAAAATTACGAAGTAGGGCAAATAATTTATGTAAAACATAATAAAAGAATAGGTTCAAAACTAACAGTTAGGTATAAACCAGAAGTAGTTAAAGAAAATAATCATAGTACTGTTACCACAGTTTCAGGCAAAATTGTTCACAAAAGTAACATCAAAAACTGACATAAATTTTCATATTCTTATTTCTAGGTGTGCTGTAAGCACATTACTTTGTGAGGTCCAAATATTAGATTACTCCAAATCACAGATAGTCTCAATAAGTGTCGGTAGAGCCAAAATCCAAGACGGCAATTTTAAATTGATACATGTAGTAGAAATCACCCAATATCAAGACTTTATAGATCAATTCGAAAAAACACTAAATACAGAAATTACAATTGCTCATCCTTTATTTCCATATCTGCATCATGAGGTCGAACAAATTAAATCCTTAATTAATAATTTGAAACGTCATAAAGCGAAACGATCATTGGATTTTATTGGTAGCGCATGGAAATGGATTGCAGGAAATCCTGATCATGAAGATTTTGAAATAATTCAAAGTAAAATGAATAATTTATTAGAAAATAATAATAAACAGATTATAATTAATCAATTGTATAATGAAAGAATAAATAATATTACAAAATTGTTTAATGAAATAAATACTGCACTCTTACATGAAAATAAAATGATAGGTACAAACATGCAATTTAAATTAAAAATTATAAAAGATGAACTTGTAAATATAAATTATGCAATACATTGGGCTAGAGTAGGAGTAATTAATTCTCTGATATTATCAAATGCGGAGGTAAAACTGGCAACTGAAACTTTAGAAAATGAGAATTTACCGTACTCTACTCCAGAAGAAGCGCTAGATTTCGCAAATGTAAAAATTCTTAGTGACAACTCCTGTTTGCTCTACATCATCTACATACCAATAACGAAGAATGAAATTTTTGAAAGACTACTAATAAAACCTGTGAAGCACAATAATTTGATTAATGAAATAAAATTCGATAAAGTCATACGAAATGAAGATAAAATTTTTGGACTGATCAGCGAATGCAAAAATATTGAATCCTTGTCCATCTGCAATGAAAATAATATCGTAGACATCAGTAATTCAAGCTGTTTACCAAATTTATTGAAAGGCCGAAAATACAAATGCAACAAAATAAACCAACAAGGCGTACCGACAATAGACGAAATTACGGAAGGGTTAGTATTATTAAATGAGTTTCATGGTAATGTTACTATTAATAATGAGATGAGTCCTCTGAGTGGCACCTATCTTATAAAATTTCACAACACCACTATAATAATCAACGACAGACTTATTCATTCAAAAGAAAGATCAAATGTTCAAGCACTGCCAGCCATATTACAGCAAGAATCGCATGAAAATAACAGCATATGGAATTTGGAAATGATGAAGGAGATTCATATTAATAACACTCAGCAAATCGAGCTTATTAAAACTCAAAAGAATATTCACCAAGTTATCAACTTTAGTTTAACAACATTCATGGTTCTTTTTATAATAATCGTTTTAATAATAAAATGCAGAAACAGACAGCAGTTAAAAATAGTTAATGCACCCACGGATAAACAGCCAACCATAATTTTGCAACCGGGAGCTAACAATGCCAATTCAGATGAAACTCATGAAACCAGAGATCAATCAGTTCTAAACACAGCCTCAACAATAAACATGAAATTGACCACAATTCCAACGCAAACAAGACGCAAATTTTTCGACTTTTAACAAATGAGGACATTTGTTTTAAGAGGGGAAGAGTTACAAAATTAATTTAAGTTCATTTTTTCATATTAATATAATTCATTATATTTCGTAATTATAATTCATTTTCATTATTCATTATAATTCATTTTAATAATTTCTCAATTTCCGTTCAATATTTGTAAATTGATGATTTAGCTATTTATTTCTTTTAATTAAACTATGCTTGCGATCAAAGGTATGCAGGTGAACGATCGCACTTTGTAACCTGTAGATTTAAGCAAATTATTAATTTGTATTTCGTTTAATTTTAAGTTTAGAATTAAGTTCAGTTGTAATCAAGAGTTCAACAAAATAAATCGTGAAAAGAAGAAAAAGTCTTTTAACTTATATGTGCATGATATATATAAAATTTTCATTTATATTAAACTAAATAAAAATAAAAATTGAAAAAAATTCATACTCATATTGTATTTGCATACATACATCTTCATATATATGTATGTATTATAACATAAACAATAACAAAATTATATGTCAAAATTAAAAAAAAATTAATAAATTAAGTAGAATGAAAACAAGACATAAGAAATACATAGTAATGGTGAACATATGTATAATTGTCTAATTTAATAATTTTATATAGTAAAGTAAACGACATACGTTGAATAAATAATACATAATTGCATACAAAGCAAAAGAAATTTAATATACAGAAGTTCAGTGACAATTTTCACTGTCAATATGATAATGAGTACTTGCACACTGTCGATAAATACTTACGAAACACTTTCCAATAATTCCAGTTTACTGGGTGAAAGAAAGAGGAGAGTATCAGGTAGCCCGGTACCCGCGGGTTTTTAATTTCGTAAAGAAATTTTCTTCCTTTTTTTCACATTCTGTTTTGTGCCATATTCTTATTTTCCTCTCCGTTTTATTTTCTTTCGCTGCCATGCAGTAAACATAGTATAAAATCAAAATATGCATCAATTTAAATGTTGAAAAAATTACCAAAATTATTTTAAAAATATAATAAATCGTATGTAAACAATAAATAAAAAATTCGAAAGAATTTTTATTCATTATTTATTTTACATTATTTCATAACATAACCAAAGCGAAAATGAACTAAGAGAATAGATGATAATTTGACAACTAAATAAATTTTTAAATGGATCGAGTGAATAAAAGTGTATGACTTTTATCTTACATAATCCTATTTTGAGTCATAACATCAAAAACCGAAATATAAAATAAAACGGAGAAGGCGATTTATTTGACAGTTCGTATACGAACTAACCCCCGGATCAAAAATTATCCGGACTTGGTCAATAAAACACAAAGTACAAGTCTATTCATTAATATTTATTTTTTCCCCTTCAAAGTATTCTCCGTCTGATGCAATGCACTTGTGCCACCGTTTAATCCAATCCTGGAAACATTTTTCGTACTCACTTTTTGGGATCGCCATAAGTTCCTTCTTCGATTTGTCTTTAATTGCTTCTATGCTGTCAAAGCGGGTTCCCCGAAGTGGTTTTTTTAAGCGACTGAACAAAAAAAAGTCGCTAGGTGCGAGATCCGGTGAATATGGTGGTTGATGAATAGTGTTTGTTGAGTTTTTAGTCAAAAACTCACGAATAACCACGGCTGTGTGAGAAGGTGCGTTATCGTGGTGTAAAATCCACGAATTATTTTGCCACAAATCGGGTCTTTTTAGACGAACTGCTTCTCGTAAACGCTTCATTACGCTTAAATAATAATCCTTATTAACTGTTTGACCTGTTGGTAAAAATTCATGATGCACAACACCACGATAATCGATGAAAACGGTAAGCAAAATCTTTTTCTTTGATTGAGTACGACGAATTTTTCTGGGTCTTGGTTCTTCTGAAGCGCGCCATTCACTTGATTGTTGCTTTGTTAACGCATCAAACTCGTACACCCACGTCTCATCACCAGTAATGATCCGTTGAATGAATGCAGGATCAGCATTTACTCTGGAAAGCATCTCTTCAGCAACAATAACACGTTCTTGTTTTTGTAAAAAATTCAATGATTTAGGAACCAATTTCGCTGCAAGTCGTGTCAAGCCCAAATCATCACTTAAAATGCTTTGAATTGTACCAAATGAAATTCCTGTTTCAGTAACCATCTCTCTGATCGTTAATCTTCTATTTTCCAAAACCATTGATTTAATCAGATCAACATTTTCTTTGGTTTTTGATGTTGAAGGACGCCCAGGATGAATGTCATCCTTCACTGATTCACGACCATTTTTAAAACGACTATGCCATTCAAATGTTGTTGTTTTCGATAGAGAACTATCACCATAACATTTTTGCAACATTTTTAGCGTTTCAGTAGCATTAATTTCATTTTTTACGCAAAATTTAATACAAATTCTTTGTTCAATTATTTTTTCCATCGCAAAATCGAAAGTAAGCAAAAACTTGACCTAAACAAAGTGCTGTCAAAAAACAACTGATTGACATATATAGCTCGAATTTGGAGGAAATGTAAAAAACAGGTATACAAACATAAATACTAAAAGAAATGCATCTTAAAATATTGGCGGGGGTTGTACATGAACGAGTCCGGGTTATTTTTGATCAGAGAGTATACCATCAAAAACAACTTCGTGATTTTACTCATGAGGAAAATTTTTCATACTCAATGCAATATAAAAAATATTATGCATTAAAAATATTATGTAAGAAAATAAAAAATGTACAATACGCATATATGTATGAGGGTAATGAACCTATAAATTAAACAGGTCAGTAGTATTGTGAAAAAAGATAAATAATAATAATAATAACAAATATTAAAAATAGTTATAATGAATAAAAATAGATGTACCTATATACTATATTATATATAAATTTATAAGAAATAAATTTAATTGAAATAAAATAAAAAATATCGTACCGAACCAAACATTTAAAAAATTTATGTACCTATATTTCCAAAAAAATCTAAAGGAATTTAAGTGGATCCAGGATTTAAATTTTCTCCCATAATTGTCGAAGGTTCTAATAAGATAGTATAGTATAATTTATGGTTTGCGTGAATAATAGATTATTCCAGAAATTATTCTGATTGGTTATTTTTTTAGAGTAGGGGGTGGACTGATTATTCTAGAAACTGTTGTGGTAGGTTTCATCGTTTTACATTTTCACTAAAGTTTGAAATTTTCTGGTATAATTTCACCCGAGTTTTGGAAAAAATTCACAGTTTCTTTTTACTAGTTACAAAGTTCAACAAGTAGAGTGACAAGTTTTTACTTCAAACAAAATGGAAAAGAATCAAATTGAAACTAATATTGCTGAGTCAACAGCAAAAGCAGAAAAATTACCAAAACCGGAAGAAACGATTTTGCAAATATAAAGAAGAAGAAGTTCCTGAAAATAAGTTTGTTTCGTCAGTTGAAGCACTTAATTCTGCTCGTAGAATATATTTGAACTCATCAAACATGAAAAAAACAAAACCATACAGAATACTAAATTCTGTTGACAAAATAGAAAACTTTATACTCGATTTCAATGATGTCATACTTGATGAACATAACGAAGAATTAGTAAGATATTTAGAGTTTTTGAAATTTTATGGTAAAAAGACAAAAATTATTTCAGTCTATGGATTCCATTATACTGATTGCCCTTGGTCCAAAAATACTACTACTTCTGGACCTGACACATGCAGTTGTTGTAATATATCAAGGATACAGCAAAAAGCAAAAAAATTAATCAATTTGTATTTTGGAATAAGAGGAATTAAATTTATAAATGAAATAAATAAAGAAAAACACATTTGTTAAAATATAAATACATGTTTTACTTAATATACAGTATACTTACACATAAACATTTTATAGTTATTGATTATTATCTACCCACGAATTATGTCCATTAGATATCCTAATTATTTAACAACAATAAAAAAATGTTCTCTTAATTTTTTAAAATTTTCAATTAATTAAATATTAAATTAAATCTTCTTTAACCATTTTACAAAAGCTTTATTACTCTTTTGTTTTATGATTTTTTCAATGAGATATGTGTCTGGATACTTTGTTTGAATTTGTTCTTGTTCATAAAATCCACCTTTGATTGGATTTCCTTGATAATCTTCTAAAATATAGGTAACAGGGTTTGTGTTTTGAATTTTTTTGATTTTAAATACTTCAGTTGTCCAGTTAGGTGTGTAACCCTTTTCAAACACATGTTTAAATTTACTAAAGCGAACTTGGTCACCAACTTTATACTTAGATTTACGAAAAACTTTTAAATTAGCATACACTGTTTTTAACAGTGTTTTCCGTTTTTGGAATCAACATCAACTGGTTTCATTTGAATAGTCCTGTGTTTTGTGTTATTGTATAATTTTACTAATTAGTTTATTTTATCAATCCATCGATAAGAACCATGCATACTAAATTCTTTCCACATCATTGACTTCAAAGTTCTGTTGAAACGTTCAACAATTGAAGCTTTCATTGTGCTGTACGTTAAATAATGATTAATATTATATTTTTTCATTACATTTTGAAAATGTTGATTATAAAACTCTTTGCTGAGATCGCTTTGTAAATAATGTGGCATTCTATTTGATGAATTTAGAGGAAACGCCCACACAAATTTTGAAAAGATGTCGATTACAGTTAACAAAAAGCGATAACCTTTATTATTAGCAGAATAAGTACCCATTTCAACTAAATCTATTTGCCAAAGATCATTTATTCCTTTTGTAATAACCTTTCTTCGAATAAATCTTCTACGAGCTGATTTATATAAGTAATCCTCAACTCTTTTGCTCATTTTTTTAACAAATGACGTAATGTTAACATAAGAGATGTATTTATTATTTCATGACGATCACATTTTTAAAATAGCTCTGATCTTGCTTGAACAACGAATTCACCTGTATTTGTCTTTTCGATATACATTAAAATCTTTATGATAAATAATTAAATTAGTTTCTAATTTTTTTATTGCTTGTAAAACGTTTTTATTTGCGCTTAAATCTTTATCATAAATGTTTGTACTAATTTCTAACTTTTTAACTCTCTGAAAATATTTTCAATTCCAAGAAAATGTGCTCGACAATTATTTTCAAATGTTTCTATTTTTCAGTAAAATTTTTTAAAATTCATTTATCGTATAGGTTACACTTTTATCAAGATTATGCAGTTTTTCTACCAAAAGATTTATATTGCTATCAATTTCCTGTGAAAGATTTGTTCTTAAAGCGGTTATTTCATTTTCAAAGATTGCTTTTGTAATAGCATCAAAAGTGACAACTGGTAATTCTATATTTTGTTATCGTTTATATTCTATACCAAAATTTCAATCAGGAGTTAATTTAAATCGAATTCCAGGTTGATCTGGAGGCTGGAGGTCCTCGTTTATTATTACTTTTACAATTGCGTGAGAAACGTCCAAACTAATTAACACTGATTTTTTAAATGACGCTCTGTTTGTTAAATATGGTTTTTATACGATAATATGAGCTTCTTTGAGCTCTTCAATAATTGAAATTATTGCAGTGCGATGATTATTGTGACCTGCATCCTGTGAGGCTAACAATAATCTTAATCTGTCTACTAGCTCGTTTGGATCATCCCAATAAACATAATCAGTTTTGTTTCTTGAAAACTTCATTAAACCAGATCCTTTATGTGGGTTAAAAAATCTTTTAATAAACTGATATTTTTTACTTCGAGCTCCTGAGATTTGTTTGTTTGCATCGTGATCACGTTTGATAGCATTTGTACTTTTTAAGATTTGTAAATAGGTCCCTATGTCTTCAATAGTATATACTCCTTTACGTGGACTTTTTGTAAATAGTAACGTATTAAACCAGGTATAAATTTATAAGATTTATGATTTATAACAATATTTTCATCATCTATTACAAATGCTGAATCACCTATTTTCCAAATATTTGTATCGTGATCTACGTGAGGACCATACTTGTAATCATTTTCATCCATTTTAAACAGCTAATGTACGAAACAGCTTTAAACAGGTATATATGAAGCAGTTTTGAACAGCTATAAAACAGGATGAAACAGCTATAAAACAGATATGAAACTTCTATAAAACAGCTATAAAACAGGTTGAAATAGCTATACAAAACAGCTTTTAAACTAATTATAGCTGTTTTGTTCGTGATGATCAGTTTCTTTGTAGTTTACTTACATAAATGACTAAAACTTTCTTAACATTCTGATTTATCCTTGAATAAAGATGTCAAATCCTTTTCTATATCTTCCTCTGTTTAGTTCATTATCTTTACTACTAAGAATCCATATTTATCCTTCCAACATTCGGAGCATACTTCACGAAATTTTTCATATGACACATTCATATTAACATGATCAGTATATATATGTTTTAAGTTTACATCATCTTGTTTAACTCACTATCTCGTATCAGGTGTTTTGGAATATGTGTGTATGTCTGACAAAAAAAAAATTGTCTATGTCCTCTATGTGACTAAACTTCCTCCAATCGGTTCTTTTAACATTACGATATGGAGGATCTTTTTTGCAGGCAAGGTTTAACTCGAAAAGTATCCATCTATGATCAGAAAAAGACATTTGTTAAAAGAACCGATTGGAGGAAGTTTAGACATTTTTTCAATTCCAGATTTCCAGCACAACCAGGAAAAGAGAGGCTTGAAACCACGGAGGAGGTGGACAGGAGGGTTCGTGACATGGAGGAGGCCATGAGAACCTCCTTCGAAGCTTCCTATCCGCTGACGCGTGGTAAGAAGCGTCTCCCCAGTTGGTGGAACGAAGACCTAGCCATTCTCAGGAGGATGACTAGAGATATCTTCAACATCTGTAAAAAACAGAATTTCTGGAAACCCTATAAGGATCTTCTTAGGGAATATAAGAGATCCATTAGGGTAGCCAAGGCAACAGCCTGGAAGGAGTATTGTCACTCCATCGAGATTATTGGGGAGATGACAAGGCTCGGAAAGATCCTGTCAACAGAGCGGTCTTGTCCCTCGTTCCTTAGGAAAGGGAGGGAGGAGTGGACGGAGACTGAGGAGGAAACTCTCGAGCTGTTGACGGAAACTCACTTCCCGGGATGCAGCAAGACAGCGGAAAAGCGTGCTGTGGAAAGTACGCAGGCGTCTTGGGAAGAGGTAAGCAACATAATCACCAGGGACAGAGTATCCTGGGCGGTTAATAGATTTTCACCATACAAATCACCAGGACCGGATGGGGTCTATCCAGCAATGTTGCAGGAACTACAAAGTGTAGTGGTTCCGTGGGTGGTGGTGATTTTTAGAAGCTGCCTGTGGCTGGGGCATGTCCCGGACAGCTGGCAGAGGGCCCGAGTAGTCTTCATACCCAAGGCAGGAAAAAGCGGTCACGAAACAGCGAAAGATTTCAGGCCGATCAGCTTGACCTGCTTTGCGTTGAAAACACTGGAAAGGGTGATAGATGCTCATCTGAGGAAAAGGGTGGAGGTCACTCTCTCCAGATCCCAGCATGCTTACATCAAGGGGAGATCCACTGGGACGGCGTTGCACGAGGTAGTGCGTACAGTGGAAAAGTCCCTTGAGTTCAAACAATACACGTTGGCGGCCTTCCTAGACATAGAAGGCGCTTTAAACAACGTGAAACAAGAAACCATTATGGAAGCACTCGACTCGTCAGGTGGTGAGGGGAGCATAAACCAATGGATTGGTAAATTGCTCAACTCAAGGCTAATCCAGACAAAGCTGGGAAACACCAAACTGATAAGGTACGCAAGAAGGGGGACTCCCCAGGGAGGGGTAATGTCACCTCTCTTGTGGATCCTTGCCATGGACTGAATTCTGTCCCAGTTGGGAAGGGACGGGGTCAAAACGGTTGCATACGCTGATGACCTGGTTCTGTTAGTATCGGGAATGTTTCCTGACGTGATGAGTGACATCATGAACAGGAGCCTGAAGAAAGTTGATGCTTGGACCACAAGCTGTGGACTAAGGATCAATGCAGGTAAGACGAACCTGATGCAAAAGACCTAGCAAAAAGACCTTCGGCAAGAGATGGGGTCTCAAGCCGAAGATGCTGTTATGGCTATTCACAGCAGTGATACGTCCGATCCTGACTTATGGCTCACTAGTTTGGTGGCCTGCGATGAAGAAGAGATATAACCAACAGAGGTTAGGGAGGATTTAGAGGACGGTGGGGTTGGGGGTTACCGGGGTCATGAGATCGTGTCCCACGGAGGCCCTCAACGTTATTCTGTGCCTGGTCCCCCCGGACCCCTGGGTTAAATACACGGCGACATGTAGTGCGCTTAGACTCAGGGAGTTGGGATGTTGGCAACCCAGTTTTTATGGGCATGGCAACATCCTGAACCTAATCCCAAGAGTTAATAGCCAAAAATACAGACTACATGACCACTATATTGCGCTTTGACAGGAACTTCGAAGCGCGGCTCCCTTCCAGGGATGAATGGAAGGATAATAGGGCCACAAGAAACTTTAGATGCCTGGTGTATACGGACGGGTCCAAGATGGATTGTGGGGTGGGAGCCGGAGTTCATGCGGACTGCCCCGCAATCAGCAGGTCGTTTCGTCTCTCTGATGGGGCGAGTGTCTTCCAGGCGGAGATACTGGCAATCATGAAAGCCTGCGAGGCCCTAAATAATACGCGGGCGTGCTTGCCGGATGCTATAGGCATCTGTTCAGACAGTCAAGCGGCGATCAAAGCTTTGATAGCCAATACGTTTCGATCTAAGTTAGTAAATCAGTGTAGATCGGAGCTCGTGAAGCTAGGCAGTAAGGCCAAAGTTACTCTGGTATGGGTTCCAGGACATAGGAACATACAGGGTAACGAGAAGGCTGACTCCCTAGCCAAATCGGGCACGCTGATGCACTGTTCGTCCCAGGAGGACGTGTGTGTTCCAATAGGAAGTGTGAAAAGAGTTGTTTGGACACACTTCCTGGAGACTGACAATCGCAGATCGAGGAGCCTCTCCAACTGCAAAATTGCAAGACGGACCTGGCCAAAATTGGATCCAACAAGGACCAGGTCACTAATGAACATGAGCAGACACACTATAGCTAAAGTGGTGTCTGCTCTTAAGGGGCACTGGCCAATAGGCTGACATGCAGCCAAGATCGGTGTGCCCTTTAACCCGCATTGTCGCAGCTGTGGAGCGGTGGAGAAAGAGGAAACTCCACTGCACTACTTCTGTGAATGCCCAGCTCTAGCCAAAGCAAGGCATAGAGCGTTTGGCAAGTATTTTCTAAATGGCCTCGGGGAATTGTCTCAGATGAGCCCTGGCAGTATTGTCTGCTTTTTGGGCTCGACTGGATGGTGGTAGCCGAGTTCTTCCGCTTTTATACCCGTAGGGCAGGTACCCACGAGCGACTGTGGTATCAAAACGACATTTTCATATGCTAATTGGGTGCAACTACGCCGAGGTTGCACAGCCACTTCAAACAAACAAAACAAACAAACATGTCCTCTATGTCCCTATGTCGACCCATACCAACATATTCTCGTATATTATTTTGTTTTTCACATACAACATCGTGAAATACAAATATAGCTTCATATGAAGGTATAACATCGTTATTTTTAGTGAATGTGTGGTAACTAAGTCACTTTATAGGTGCTAGTATGCGTTTTAAATATTCATATTTAGGTTGGTATAGAGATTTCGAATAAATATATACGTTTTCAACTTTAAGACCGCGTGGATGCTCGAGTAAACTAATCATAACATTTGTTTTACCACAGTTAGATGGACCTAAAACAACAGCTCTAATACTGTTCGGTAGTAACGTACTGTGTCTAATTTTACTGCTGTTATTGTTTGTTTTAAAGTCTGCGTTTTTTACTGCTAACGCGTCACATTGTTTAATAAGTCGCATTCTGGATAATAACTGAACGAAATTTTCTATAAATACTGTATTTTTAGCTTTATTTTCATCACTTCACTTTAGTCTTTGCATGAAACTATATAAAACGATTAATCATAAAAATAAATTTGTAAGTCGATGTCCAACGCACAAAGGAAAAGGGTTACTTAATTCATTAATAAACAAACTCCCATTTGAATTACATCTTCCTGGCTGTCAATATTGCTGTCCTGGTACAAAACTAAAATAACGACTAGAAAGAGGAGACCCATGAATTAATCCACTAGACGGTGTCTGTAAAGAGCACGATATATTTTATTCAAGACATCGTGATAACGACAGTCGGCATACAGCTGATCGCCTTTTAACAGAAAAGGCTAGGGAAAGAGTAAAGTCTATAGACGGTAGTATTGGTGAGTGTAAACGCTTGGTTTGTGACGAACGCAATGAAGACAAAAGTAAAACTTAGAATGGGTGTTAAAACTAAAATTAAAACTAAAACTAAAAAACAAACAGTCAACTAAAAACAAAAAAAACTCTTTCATCAGGCTATTCAAAATGCCCATAAAATTACAAAAGTACATATGTAGGCCTAATAAGTTGCAAGATGCAATAAAATTGGCTTTAACGGCAACCAAAGATATTTTAAAGAAAAAATAATCATCAATTGAAATACCACGAGTAATACCCGTACCTAAAACTGGAGATGCTTTACCGTTTTTTATTCCACTTTTTGCGGGACTATCAGCTGTAGGAGCACTATCTGGTGGAGCAGCACAATTCGGAAAAGTAATCAAAGAAGCTAAGAATGCGAGAGATCAGTTGACAGAAAATTAAAGACAAAACAAAACAATGGAAGCAATAGCAATGGGGAAAGGAGTATATTTGAAACCATACTGAAAAGGATTTGGACTATTCTTAAGACCTTATCTAAAAATCTTTTAAATAAGCTACCTAATAGACTTCTTGGCAAACTTGATTTAAATAAACATTCACAATTTATTCCATATTTTCGAAGTGTTTTTATACGTAACACATTACCAAAAAAGCCTTGGAAAAAAGAATGTGGAATTTTAAATTTAGACTATACAAGTGGACCAGGTACGCATTGGGTAGCTTATTATAAAAACAATAACTATGCTGAATATTTTGACAGATAAGGGCATTTAAAACATCATTTAGAAATAATTAAATATTTAGGTAGTAATATAAAATATAAGGGGAGTAATAATTCCGTGGTGTTCCCCGGATAGCGCTAAATGAATCACAGTGTTTGGCCAAGAATCCCGAAAAGATAAAGAAAACAAGTGCAAAAATACAAATAAAATAAAAAATTAAAATAAAAAAACATAAAATCAAAGTGCAAAGTGAAAATTAGAAGAAATAAATGAACGTGCAAATAGTGTAATATTACATAACCTAAATATTGACTTGAGACTTAGGTGACTTATGAAAAACAATACATTTATCAGAACATTACACTGGAACGCGAGGGGTTTCTCTCTAAGTAAAAAAACTGAATTACAAAAATTGATAAATGATTATAAAATAGACATATTTATAATAACTGAATCTAACGTTACCAAAAAAAACGAGAATTTCTATGTGTTTCATAATTACAATACATATAACCTGACAGACAAGTTGCCAGTTGAATACTAGTAGGAATAAAATCTAACCTGACGGCGACATTTAAGATAGTGAAAGAAATGAATGACAATGATAAATCGGAAATTATCTCAGTTAAAGTGCATTTAAATAAAATTACAATGCAAATTTATGGTGTATATATTCCTCCATGTAATGATAAATAAATATGGATATTTTTAGCAACAACAATAGAACAATCATTATTGGAGACTTCAATGGTCATTCAACTATGTGGGGATATAATGACAGTAATAGTGTAGGTAAAAAATTTGAAAATTTCCTTATCAGAAGTACGTACGATTTGATATTCAACCACCAACAACCAAGCACATACATATGTATATACACTACAACGGTAATTCCAGTAACCCAGATCTGTTAATGGTATCAGCTGACTTATCAGAACATAGAGCTAGATATGTAGTTAAAGATAGCGGTAGCGGTCACCGTGCTGTAATATCAAGTACCGAGATCATAAGAACTGTTCATAAAACTGCAAATAGACGACTATGGAACTTTAGGAAAGCAAAATGGGATAAGTATCAAAAAACAATTGATTCTAAACTTTCAAAAGAAAAAATTATTTTAGAACCACAATTTTCAGTTACAGATAAAGTTAATATAATAGTCAAACATATAATAAATACCGCCGAATTGTATGTACCAAGAGGCCTTGTCAAGAAATATAGAACTTTCTGGAATGAAAATTTAGCTAAAATCAAACTAGAAAGAAACCGATTACGAAAAGAAGCCCAGGACGAGAAATCTGCTGAAAAGGTTAACAAAATGGAGAGCTGTAAATCTAAAATTAAAAAAAGAGATAAAAATAGCTAAAAGAACTTCGTTCAACAACTTTCTCAGAAAATTAGATTACCGAACAAACAGCACTAAGATGCATAGATTTATTTCCTGTATAAATAATAAGAATTGCAAAAATGACCAAATATCTTTCAAAACACAATCGGAAAAAGAAATTACCAATGCCAGAGACATAGCAATACTTCTGAATAAAAACTTCGCAAAATTAAACAGACTTCAGAATGATAACAAGAAGAAGAATAAAAATATAAAAGTTATAAAAGAAAATAGTCTAGTTGACACCAATGACAGTATCTTCTCAAGAAATTTTAGTATTGCCGAATTAAATTATGCTATACATACACTAAAAGTAAAGAAACAACCAGGTATAGACAGGATACATCCTGATTTATTAAGAACTTAGGAATAGAATCCCGAAAAATCCTGCTAAGAGCATTCAATTAAATATGGAACGGGGCCAATAAAATACCATCGTCATGGAAAAAAACAGTAATAGTGCCCATACTTAAACCTAAGAAATAACCTGGTATTTGTTCCAGCTATCGTCCTATCTCCTTAAAATCTATTATGGCAAAAGTGATCAGTGGCAGCAGTATTCATACATTTTAAAAGCGCGTTCGACACTGTCTGGAGAATGAAACTGCTAGAAAAACTGGTGAAAATTGGTGTTAAAGGTAATATGTACCAGTTTTTCAAAATGTTTTTAAACCAGAGATGGTTTTTACGAAATGGAAAGATGTCAGATCTACATGGAAAGAAACGAAAGCAAGACTACCCCAAGGAACCATTACAAGCCCTGTTTTCTTCAATATTTATATAAATGATCTTATTGAACAACTGAAGAAACAAGAAATGAGCGTAGGACTATTCGCTGATGACCTCATTATCTGGACAGCAAGCAAAAACAACAGCAAGAAATTTCTGTATAATTTAAAATTTAAAATTCAAAACAGCCTACATACCTTAGAAAATTGGACTAAAAATAATAACATGACCATAAATACTGATAAAACCACATATCAAATTTTTACATTGAAACACCAAGTACCAGATTTAGAAGTAACAATAAATGATACAGCCATAAACAGGACAGATAAAACGAAATACCTAGGAGTGACTCTAGACAACAAACTTAACTTTGCCGAACATATAAAAGAGATTGCTGCAAAAGTTCAAGAAAAAAGTAAGATTATCAAAAGACTGGCAGGATGTAAATTGTGTTGCGATCTTAACACACTCAACTTTACCTACAAGAAATATATAAGCCTATTATAACATACGGAGGTGAAGTCTTAATCCTAGCCAACGATAATAATATCAAAAAATTAGAATCTATACAAAATAATTGCCTTCAAGCAATAACAGGAGCCGTAGCAACCACCCCTGCAATACCTATAAGAATTGTAACAGATAATTTACGTATTCTAGACGAAATTGAAGTAAAAGCTATAAATTTATATGACAAGACTACAAAAAGCAAAGAAAAACATGAGGGGTTATATTCAGAATCCAGTACAGCAAATAGATTAAAGACACAAATTACATTTAAGGACAAGGTCAAACAAATAATAACAAAGATCCCTAACACACCAAAAATTGAAATAAGTATTAGTAATAACAATCCTTTAACATATAAAGATATGAATATATCAACAACTCTAAAGCTGCCTGTTTCAAAGAAGTTAGATCAACCAGATAAATTAATACAAATAGCGTTGGAGACAATTGAAAATAAATATCCATAGAATGAATGGCTACACATACATATACACCGACGGATCTAGTTTTAAAAATGGAAATGGACCAGGAGCTGGCGTATATTGTAAACTTTTCGCGCAATACATACCACTTGGTATTAATTCATCCAACTATGAAAGTGAATAAGTTGCAATAAAAGAAGCGCTCAAAAATGTATCCTAACAAAGAAGTTTAATCTAAAAAGAATATTCGTTTTTGAAATGTATGCCAAAATTTTAAAAAATCACTGTGAAAGATCAGAATGAAGTTGAAGCTGGGTAAAGTTCAACATTTACCAGCTTCAAAGTTCTACCCATATGATCTTTCTATTAAGACACAAGACTTTATATTGCATCCATATGATTGCACACATTTGATTGTGTGTATATTTAAATATATGACTTCAATTATTTACGCATTAATGATCACTGGGTCTTTCGTTTTGTGCTATACATTTTGTTTGTGTATTCCTAGAATTATGATCGGATCTAAAATTTTTTTTTTATTAAAATTTGCAGGCATATATTTTGTTTGTGTAATTTCATTACACACAATTTTTCTGATTCTGGACTATTTAATTGATCGTGATCATGAATATATTTTGTTTGTGTATTCTTTAAAGTTTGAATACAAAATTTTTAAAGCGAAAAATTGAATATTGAAATAATGAAATTTTGTACTGCATTACAATTCGCATTGCGTATATTTTGTTTTTGTAACTTAATCACGAAAAAATTTTTATGATTTTATTTGTTGATCATGAATATGAATAATTTTGGATATATATTTTGCAAGAGGAATGTATGCATATTTGTACACACGTTAACATTAATACATATATGAAATTTTTCATACATGAGTTGCTTTGAAGAAATATGCGAATAAAATATTTTTCATTCTATTTTGGTTTTTTAAAGAAAGGGGATGTTTAATTTGTATTACGTGAAATAATTTTTGATAATATATTTTTTCGACTGCTTTTTTTATTCCTATCATTGTTATAATATTCTATTGTTTTAAATGGCTGCAAATGCAAAACAATCAGCCTTTATCAAGGCAAAAAATATTGTTATAAAAGCAATCGGTGCTGTGTGGATGGTTGTTCCTTACCGACCAATATTGACGATTGTAGATTATTCAAATTTCCATCTAAAGAATCTGTAAAACAATCATGGTCAGAAAATTTATATACATATGTCTAACAAAATAGATACAAAGTATTTAAAAGTTTGTTCTAAACATTTCGATAAAGACTGTTTAGGCAAAATGAAGTTATATGACGGAGCTTTTCCAACCAAGTTTTTGCCGAACGATTTAAATCCTTCAAATATTTTTCTGAGATAGAAAAAGTATGGAAAGTATTTATACAAATGCTATATTAAAAATTGTTGTAGTACTAGTAAATCCTCACGTTTATTTAGATTTCCAAAACAAGAAAATATCAGAAAAACTTGGTTACAACGTTGTGATTTTGATGAAAGTACGAATACGTTATCAAAAGATTTGAAAATATGTGTTCTTCATTTTGATAAAAAATACTTGGGTAAACAGAAACTTTTATCCGGGGCTTTTCCAGAATATAATCTGAGTAAAGATATTTCCCAACCGTCGAATATGGAGGTTTTTAATTTTGAAAATGTAATGCACGAAGAGGTTTCCGAAATACCAGTCTTTTCACAAAATAAAGAAAATGAATAAAATGATTACGTCTGTAAAAGATGTGAAATTAATCAGAAGAATGAAACATTTTATAGGTTAAAAACAATAAAGCAATCAAAAAAAAAATTGAAAAATTGCAAGACGAAAATGAAATATTAAAACAAAAAATTAAAAATTTGGAAGAAAAATTACAAAATGTTCCCAATATGATTGATTCTTTAGAAGCAAGAGAAAACGCAAGAGTTCTCAAAAATGATTTTATTTAACAATCACAGATGGAACGACAATCAAAAAGAACTCGAACAGTCCTTAAGTTATAAATCAAACTCGATTTGTAATTTTATAAGAGAAAATATGTTTTCAAATTTACCATCAAAATCATCAATAAAGATGGGCTCCTTTAAAATAACTCGATGAAGGTTTTGATGAAAATTTAGTCAATAATTTGAAAAATAACATTTCAACTTTGGACGACAAAGCAAGCAATGTGTCTTAGTTTTTGATGGAGTAGCTATAAAAAGACATCTGACATATGACTCAGTTACAGATAAAATTAATGGGTTTGTGGACTATGGAGAAAGCGAAAGGGAAGAGATTACAAGTACGATATATTGTTTGCGATCAAGGATCAAATAATAGAAAATCTTTTGACTTATTAAGTGTGAATGAAAAGACTCCATTTTTTTACATAACAATAGGAAGATATACTGTCTTTATGATGTACCCAATTTACTAAAATCTGTGAGAAACACATTATTATCTTCCGACATTCAAACACTACAAGGTATAGCATCATGGAATGTTATTCAAGAACTATATGAAACAGATTCGACATCCGAAAATTTTAAAATTTGTCCTAAAATAACGAGAAAACATGTCGAACCGAATCCGTTTGAAAGAATGAGAGTTTATCTAGCAGTGCAAATTTTCAGTGCCACTACATGTATTTCACAAAATACGTTTACTCCTGCAACTGCAGAAAAAGAACCTCCAACTGTTAATTTACTTTCTACAATAAATAATATGTTCGATTTTTTGAATAGTCGTAATTTAAATGAAAAAGGTAAATATAAAAAGACCCTCAAACCCAGCAGTGATGGACTAATTTTTCTACAAGAATGTCGTAATTACCTTCAACAACTGAAAACAGTCAAAAAAAAAACAAAATTATTGTATTACAGGACTCGTTCATTCTATAACAGAAGTGTTGATGTTATGCAATGAAATTTTTAATGAAGGACAATTAGGTGTCAATTATTTGCTGACTTGTCGTTTGAATTAAGATCCTATTGAGAACATTTACGCACAAATACGAGTTAGAGGTGGAAACAGAAGAAATCCCTCTGTTCATGAATTTAAGTATACTATAACTATAGCGCGATTAATGTCGTATAAATTACTAAACATTGCATCATCAAATAAAAATTGTGAAGATGATGAAGACTTAATGCTTGATTGGGTGGAAAATAAAAATTCCAAAGAAGTTTTGTCTGGTAACACGTCTTTACAAATTTCTACAATTAGCGAACAGTCAGAAGAAATGGAAAAAATTATAAATGAGGAAATAAACTCATTACCGGAAGAAAACTGCTTAAGTTCAGAATTTTTAATTATAGAAGAGAATGCAAAGCGTTACTACGTAGGGTATGTAATTTTTAAAATCATTTACAATACATTCAAATGTTCTTCATGTATTGTAACCATGTTGAAAAACAGAGATACAAATATTAGGTTACGATCTAAAGAGTTTATATTTCAAAAGGATTATTCTAAGCAAATCCAGACGAACTCACTGTTCCTGAAATATCCATCAGATGTCTTTTTTTCTATATGCAATTTACATTTTTAAATTTACCAAAAAGTTTTCAATAACACTCCATATATTTTAGATATAAAAAAGAAAATAGTGGATTTGTGCATCCAAGAAACCAATAAAATGTTTCCTGATTGGTTTGATACCAAACAGGATTGTCATTCACATAGAACAAAAATTTTAGATTTTTTGATTTTAGTTTTGTTGAGAAATAATTGTGGGTGGAAAATGAAAAATAAACACAAAAAGTATTTTGCAACAAACCCACGTTTAAAAACTTTGACAAATTAATTTTTTTTAAATTTCTTTTTCTTCATCGTTATTTCTGTTTATGTATATTGATATATCTTATTTCATTAAAAACAATTGTACCAATTGTTTTGTAAAAGTAGATTAAAAAGTTCAAACAATTTTTTTTACAAAAAGAAAAACAAGAATATTAAAATCTAAACACAAAATCATTACCATGAATTTTCCACACACAATTTTTCTTAACAAAAATATGATCTTAAAATCTTAAAAGTTTTATTATATGTACATTTTATTATATGTGTATATAAAATCGTGACATACATATGTATGTTTATATTTACAAATGTGTATACTTTCCTCTTGCAAAATAAATATCCAAAATTATTCATATTCATGATCAACAAATAAAATTAGAAAATTTTTTCGTCATTAAATTACACAAACAAAATATATTTATGATCACGATCAATTAAATAGTCCAGAATCAGAAAAATTGTGTGTAATGAAATTACACAAACAAAATATATGCCTGCAAATTTTAATAAAAAAAAAATTTTAGATCCGATCATAATTCTAGGAATACACAAACAAAATGTATTGCACAAAACGAAAGATCCAGTGATCATTCATGCGTAAATAATTGATGTCATATATTTAAATATACACACAATCAAATGTGTGTAAAATCGTCACTTATCATATGGATGCAATATAAAGTCTTGTGTCTTAATAGAAAGATCATATGGGTGGAACTCTGAAGCTGGTAAATGTTGAACTTTACCCAGCTTCAACTTCATTCTGATCTTTCACACTGGTTTTTTTAAATTTTAGCGTAAATATCAAAAATGAGTTATCTCTATAATATACATATATCTCTGATAGACGCGGTCTTACGTTTGTGGCAAAAAGGGCTATGCCCCACCAAGATTGTCTGGGAATATATTAAACTAATCTCTATTTTTGACCGCGATTTAATCGGAAATTTTTTTTCTCATCAAAATTCCCAAATTTCTGATTAAAGTATCAATATTTGTATACTTTACCCTATAATTTCTATATTTTTTCATAATCATTTTATTATTAATTCTTATTCTTAAACTTTTTTTAAGAACGCCTATGTTAAAAATATCTATCAATATTCGATATAATAACAACAAAGTCCCAAGCAATATGTATACAATGTGCATGTAAACATGAAGAATACAAGAATTTATCAACATCCAATACAACGGGCTAATCGCTTATAGCCCTGGCAATATTTATTCAATATGCATATAAACTGATAAACATATAGAATAAAAAAGTTTATTAATATATTTAATACAATTTCGTTCATACATGTTTTTTTTTATTTTTTAATTTATATGTAAAAATTGGTATGAATGGGGCTGTCGAGTTGTAGCCCTGTATGATTGTGTTTTGTTGCATATTGCAAGAGTTTATTTTCCCCAGCAACAAAAGGAGTATATACTGTATTAGGATATACATACTTAAAGTTATAGTTATACAGTGATAATGCAACGATCTATAGTTCGTTTTTTTAACATAGGCAGGTGTATTTTAAATGGGTAGTTTTTCTCTTTCTTGTCAATTTAGTGGACATAAATTCATCCCCTACTTTCATTGCTTCGTTGCTAGATTTCATTGTATACATTTTTTTTGAAAGAGAATATAACAAAATTTAAAAAGAAAAAGTATTGCCAACTACAATATCTAAGCAGAAACAAGAAATAAAAATGGTGTTATCAGTACCAAATACAAATTATTTTTCAAGTATATTAAGATATATACATATGTATGAATAAAATGTATTTTTTTTTTTTTTTTTTTTTGTCTATTGATACATATGTATACATATGATTTATTGTATTCTCAATTAGTAAATTGGCAGTCATAAAAAGGACTTTGTCAATGTATTTATCTATATCTACATTTAAAAATAAACGCTACTTAATTAGATTCATCACTACCACTATCGCTATCAGACGATCCTCCAACAGTAAATTGGATTCTTTCCATTGTCTCGTCTATGAAATCGTCGAGTTGCTACATATTTTTTTCCACTTTTTCTATAACATGTTCGATGGACTTCTTCCATTTGGCACCTTCCACATTCTGCACTGCACTTTCAAATAAAATTTTCACATCACTTAATCGAAACGTGATGTTTTTTGCTGGAAATTCACCTTTGATTTGGGCCCAAATTAATTCATTTGGATTTAATTCAAAGTGATAAGGTGGTAATCTTAGAACTGTGTGTCCTTTATTTTTGGCCATTTCGTCTGTTACATACTTATCATACTTCCACCTTTCCTGTTTAACTAAAGCCATCAGCTCGGCTTTTACCATATCTTCGTTGATTTTAATATTTTTGGATTTGAGCCAATTTATCATGTCCGATTTTTTCATTGCCATGTTGGGCAGCTTTTCTGTTTTCCTTGAGTGGTACGGGGCATTATCAGAGACTATCACTGAGATTTCATTCAGTTTAGACAATATTTTTTCAAACCACTCTTCAAATACCACCGAGTTCATCTCTTCATGATAATCACCGGTTTTTTTCGACTCAAAGCATAACAAGCCATCTTTAACAAATCCTTCATCACTCCCTATGTGAAGAATTATAAGCTTGTTTGCCCTTCATTCCGAAGTTTTTTTATCTGTCTTAAGTAATTTCTGCGCCAGTTGATTATTTCCTGCTTTTCTATTAAATTACGTTTCCGGTTTCTAGTGCTAAATTTAATATTCAACCCTTTTAGCACTGTATACAGACCTGATTGACTTATCTTTGGTAAGTCGTCGTCATTTTCTATTTCAACTATTAATTTATTTAATGTTGGTAATTTATTCCTGAAAAAAAACTGTGCACTTTTCTTCTTATCGCACTTTTTTCAAAATCATCTTAAACCTCCAATAATCGCGGGCGTCCAGGAGGTTTCTTCGGTGAAGAGAGCACTTTTTCACTTTTTTTTTTCTCTAACTATACGCCATATACTACGTGTCGAAACTTTTAAAAATATGGCGGCTTTATTCACTGCTTTATGTTCAGAATTTAACTCTTTGAGAAAATTTTCAAAAACATTAAAAATTCTAATTTTTTCACTCGAAGAAAAATTTTTCTTTCCGATTTCCGCGCCCGATTCCATTTTTGTTTAGTTTTATATTTAAAAAAAAAGACGATTAAACAAAATGGACAAAACGTAAAATAGAAACTTAAACAAATATAAACACAAAATTTTGAAAACAATTTATTTTAAAATATTAGTACATATATCTAAATATAAATATATTTTGTTAAATTTATTATATATGTATTTTTAAATTAAGTGTATGTTCTTTTTCAGTTTTTTTAGTTTTTTAAATTTCACTCACTCTGACGTTATCAGCGGTTAAATTCGAAATAAATTTCGACTAGTTGAGAACTTTTTGATTCAGTCACACACATTTTTCAATTTGAAATTCAACTCAATTGAAAATTTGGTCGACTGAGATGAAAGTCAAGTCAAATTGAACAGATCTCAATTAGTCGAAATCTATTTGTATTTAAATACGGCGATTGAAAACGTCAAAACAAGTATCAAGTGAGATTCAGAAAAGTGAAAACTAAACAACCGAAAGATATACTATATATATTCAACGAAATTTAATATTTTAAAATCTTGTGAAAAGTGTTCACGTGTGGTGTTTTTCTTTGAAAATTTATAATTTCGAATACATATAAACTTTTTTATAAATTTTATTATTATGTCTTTTCTTACTTTGTTTAACAATTATGTTCATTTCTTGCAGTAATTAAGAAAGCATAGTGAAAGCAATAACAATTCATATTAAAATATTCATACGAATTCAATAAATAAATTAAATTTAGTCTTCAGAATATTTTTTATATGCTAAAGGTTACATACTAGTTCTGTTTTAACCTAGCAATGCTTTTTCTATGTTCTTCCTTAAATTTTCTTCTGGCAATAATATGTTGTGATTTCAGCCGCCATATTCAATTCCATATCACAATTTTATTTGACATTTTATCATATATAATAATTAAAAATGATAAATTTATGTTATAAAATTGTTTTTAATCAGTGGTAAAAATATTATTAAATAAAACGTTTTGTGTTAGTTATCCTGAAAAATTGATTTAAAATTGTGAAGTGGTAGAGAGAAAATGGGGAGAGATAATTACTGCAACATAAATTTTAGCATAATTTAGTGTTACCTTCGGTGTATTACCAGCGCAACATAAAAATTTTTCATATATGTTTTTCAATTTTTTTATGTAAATTGAAACCGGGTAATCGAAAAAATAGTGAAAAGAGCGTAAAATTGACGAAAATATTGCAACGAGGCAAAATTTTTATGTTGCATAAGAATGTACATGCCTTTGTTAAAAAAACAAATTGTAGTTTGATGATACACATACATAGGCGGAGGTATGTTGTAGACCTGTGAATTTTCTCTCACGGTTAGGAGAAAAAATCATGCAATGTGAATGGTAAAATGTTTTTTACTAACATGTGTGATAAGAAGCGTCTTCCCAGTTGGTGGAACGAGGACCTAGCCATTCTCAGGAGGATGACTAGAGATATCTTCAACATCTGTAAAAAACAGAATTTCTGGAAACCCTATAAGGATTTTCTTAGGGAATATAAGAGATCCATTAGGGTAGCCAAGGCAACAGCCTGGAAGGAGTATTGTCACTCCATCGAGAATATTGGGGAGATGACAAGGCTCGGAAAGATCCTGTCAACAGAGCGGTCTTGTCCCGCGTTCCTCAGGAAAGGGAGGGAGGAGTGGACGGAGACCGAGGAGGAAACTCTCGAGCTGTTGACGGAAACTCACTTCCCGGGATGCAGCAAGACAGCGGACGAGCGTGCTATGGAAAGTACGCAGGCGTCTTGGGAAGAGGTAAGCAACATAATCACCAGGGACAGGGTATCCTGGGCGATTAATAGATTTTCACCGTACAAATCACCAGGACCGGATGGGGTCTATCCAGCAATGTTGCAGGAACTACAAAGTGTAGTGGTTCCGTGGCTGGTGGTGATTTTTAGAAGCTGCCTGTGGCTGGGGCATGTCCCGGACAGCTGGCAGAGGGCCCGAGTGGTCTTCATACCCAAGGCAGGAAAAAGCGGTCACGAAGCAGCGAAAGATTTCAGGCCGATCAGCTTGACCTGCTTTGCGTTGAAAACACTGGAAAGGGTGTTAGATGCTCATCTGAGGAAAAGGGTGGAGGTCACTCTCTCCAGTTCCCAGCATGCTTACATCAAGGGGAGATCCACTGAGACGGCGTTGCACGAGGTAGTGCGTACAGTGGAAAGGTCCCTTGAGTTCAAACAATACACGTTGGCGGCCTTCCTAGACATAGAAGGTGCTTTCAAAAACGTGAAACAAGAAACCATTATGGAAGCACTCGACTCGTCAGGTGGTGAGGGGAGCATAAACCAATGGGTTGGTAAATTGCTCAACTCAAGGCTAATCCAGACAGAGTTGGGAAACACCAAACTGATAAGGTACGCAAGAAGGGGGACTCCCCAGGGAGGGGTAATGTCACCTCTCTTGTGGATCCTGATCATGGACCGAATCCTGTCCCAGCTGGGAAGGGACGGGGTCAAAACGGTTGCATACGCTGATGACCTGGTTCTGTTAGTATCGGGAATGTTTCCTGACGTGATGAGTGACATCATGAACAGGAGCCTGAAGAAAGTTGATGCTTGGGCCACAAGTTGTGGACTAAGGATCAATGCAGGTAAGACGGACCTGATGCTATTTACAAACAGAACCAAAGTCCCCAGTTTCAACCTTCCGACCATCGGCGGAAATCAACTTACATTGTCCAATAGAGTCAAATACCGAGGAGTGTATTTGGACTCCAAACTTAATTGGAAGGACAATGTGGAAGAGAGAGCGAAGAAAGCTTGTATTGCTTTGTACGCTAGCAAAAAGACCTTCGGCAAGAGATGGGGTCTCAAGCCGAAGATGCTGCTATGGCTATTCACAGCAGTGATACGTCCGATCCTGACTTACGGCTCACTGGTTTGGTGGCCTGCGATGGAAAGGAGATATAACCAACAGAGGTTGGGAGGATTCAGAGGACGGTGGGGTTGGGGGTTACCGGGGTCATGAGATCGTGTCCCACGGAGGCCCTCAACGCAATTCTGTGCCTGGTCTCCCCGGACCACTGGGTTAAATACACGGCGACATGTAGTGCGCTTAGATTCAGGGAGTTGGGATGTTGGCAACCCAGATTTTATGGGCATGGCAACATCCTGAACCTAATCCCAAAAGAGTTAATAGCCAAAAATACAGACTACATGACCACTATATTGCGCTTTGACAGGAACTTCGAAGCGCGGCTCCCTTCCAGAGATGAATGGAAGGATAATAGGGCCACAAGAGACTTTAGATGCCTGGTGTATACAGATGGGTCCAAGATGGATTGTGGGGTGGGAGCCGGAGTTCATGCGGACTGCCCCGCAATCAGCAGGTCGTTTCGTCTCCCTGATGGGGCTAGTGTCTTCCAGGCGGAGATACTGGCAATCATGAAAGCCTGCGAGGCCCTAAACAATACACGGGCGTGCTTGCCGGATGCTATAGGCATCTGTTCGGACAGTCAAGCGGCGATCAAAGCTTTGATAGCCAATACGTTTAGATCGAAGCTAGTAAATCAATGCAGATCGGAGCTCGTGAAGCTAGGCAGTAAGGCCAAAGTTACTCTGGTATGGGTTCCAGGACATAGGAACATACAGGGTAACGAGAAGGCTGACTCCCTAGCCAAATCGGGCACGTTGATGCACTGTTCGTCCCAGGAGGACGCGTGTGTTCCAATAGGAAGTGTGAAAAGAGCTGTTTGGACACACTTCCTGGAGACTGCCAATCGCAGATGGAGAAGCCTCTCCAACTGCAAGATTGCAAGACAGACCTGGCCAAGGTTGGATCCAACAAGGACCAGGTCATTAGTGAACATGAGCAGACACACTATAGCTAAAGTGGTGTCTGCTCTTACGGGGCACTGGCCAATAGGCAGACATGCGGCCAAGATAGGTGTGCCCTTTAACCCGCATTGTCGCAGCTGTGGAGCGGTGGAGAAAGAGGAAACCCCACTGCACTACTTCTGTGAATGCCCAGCTCTAGCCAAAGCAAGGTATAGAGCGTTTGGCAAGTATTTTCTAGATGGCCTCGGGGAACTGTCTCAGATGAGCCCTGGCAGCATTGTTTGTTTTTTGGGCTCGACTGGATGGTGGTAGCCGAGTTTTTCCGCGTTTATACCCGTAGGGAAGGTACCCACGAGCGACTGTGGTATCAAAACGGCATTTTAATATGCTAATTGGGTGCAACTACGCCAAGGTTGCACAGCCACTACAAACAAAACAAAACAAACATGTGTGATGTGTGATGTTTAACTCAGGGGCTAAATAAATCGTATTCCCTATGGTTTATTTTTGTTGTATACATTTTATACTGCGGTTGGGCATTTACGCGTAAACAGCCGGAGTTTACGTTTACTTTGTAAAGAGAGTAAAGAGTGTAAATACCGTAAAGACTGCGTAAATAGCGTAAATAGACGTAAATGCATAAAAATACAACAGATGTGTGTAAATTGTCTGTCACACTTAAAAATTAACATATCAAAAAAAAAACATAAGTCGGGTGATTTTGATCTTTGAAAGTACCAAACTTATATACAGTTTTTATAATTTTTATTCACAAAATAAATATTGAAGTTAATGTTAAACAAAATATTTTGTTTTTTTATTTTTATGAATAAAATTTAATTTTTAATAAATTTGTTTACGTTTACACTCTTTACGGCTTTACGGTAAACAGAAAAACTCTTTACGTACGTTGTTTTTACGTGTAAATTGTGGTTGTAAACGCTGTAAATAGTTTACGCGCCCAACCATGTTTTATACACAACATGATCAAACCGACAATTAATACAGAATACAATATATGTATGTATTATCATACGTACATAATATAATATATACGTTAATTTCCATACATACATATATGTATGAACATGTAATATATATATATATATATATATATATATATATCTATATACATATATATAGATATATATATGTATATGTATATATCAACAGGATAAGAAAACTTGGCTGAAGTTCCTTTTAGGACCCACCACCGATTTTTATGAAAATTGGTACATATACTATACTCGATGAGTCTAGTTGAATGGTGCTAATCTCGTGGTGCGAATCGGGCTTATTTCGCTACTAGAGGGCGTTTAAAAAATTTTGACTTTGTTTCATAAAATACGTTTTAGCTTGCAAACTGTCAGTCTAATGTCATTAGTATGTTCAGAGAAGTGATAGAAAACCTCTTGTCCTTTCGAATGAGGTATTGGTCAAAACTGCACGTCAAATGGTTCGTGAGTAATTCGAGTTAAAAGTCAAAAGTTTGAGAAAATTTGTCAATTTTTTTCGAAATTTCGATGATTTTTGAAGACGCTGTTGGAAAAGTTGATAATATGTCGGGAAAAATGAAATCTCTGTTCGTTTTTCTAGAAGATTTCTTTTTACACAAAAGTTCTATCTCTTACAGTTGTTTTTTATTCATTTTCAAAAATGCATAAGTCAAAGCAAATTTATCAAGTAAATTCATTTAATTTTGTACATTTTTTGTATAGTTGTTATTGTATAGTTGTTTGTTGTATATAGTGTTATATTAGGAGTATATAGCGACGTATTTATTATAAATAATATAATTTTGAGTTTTTTTAAATAATAGTATTTTAATAATTTTGTAAATAACAGTAATTCTTTTTTGTTTAAAAAAAATTATTTTTCTTCTTCTTTTTTATTTAAATAACATTTTCTGTTGTAAATAATTTAAGTTTTTTTTTATAAATAATAGAAGATGTTATTAAATAATTAATTATTTTTAGTAAATGAATTTTTGTTTTTATTTTATGTAAAAGTAATTTAAGGATATATTCCAGGTAGGTTGAATGCTCCTTTCCGCGGAAATCTTTAGTAAAAGGCGAAAGATTTATTCGACACTGAGAGAAGCTAGAGTATTTTTGCACATACATATACTATATGTCTATACCATATATATATAATATATATGTTACACATACATATGTATATATTATATATACTTATATTATATACATATACATATGTATATATATAATATATATATGTATATTATGTAATATATATATATAATGTAATATATATTATTATGTATATAATATATACACATATATATACATATACATATAGTATGCATAATATATGTCTGTTTGAAAATTTTCGAATACACAACATTGTATATTGGGCTATTTTTTTGAACTAGGTTATGTATTCGAGTGAATGTTATCAATTATTAAAGGCGAGACATTGATGCTTCTGACCAAGCATAACTCATTACAATCGGATTAGTACGTCTGTAGTTATTACTGTTCAAAGTATAAAATTATTGTTTTTCGAAGAAAATATAGTTTTTGGGTCACCCTGTAAAATTTTTGTATGGAAAATTTTGTACTAATTGTGCAAAAAGTCGTCGTGTATCGAGGTCTTCAAACTGTGATAATTTCATGAAAATTGGACAATAGCATCATGAGTTATTCGAAATTTTCTGTCAATTTTTTAGATTTTCTTTCAATTTTTTGACCTTGAAATGACCTTTTTCGCGCTTAGAGACCATATTTTTTGGATTGTACTCATTGAGTAGAACGAGTGTGAAAAGTTTCAAAAAAATCGGCGGTTGGTTCTAAAAGAAACTCTTACCGAAAACTTTATCATATGTTAATTAATTTATAATACATACTATATTATATATGCAATATTTGAGTAGAATTATAGTATATCCTTTTATGTTGTTACTTTTTTGTCAATTTTCAGTTATAAATTCACAAAACTGAAATTTTTTTTATGTAAATGAATAGTTCAATTCATAAAAAAATTTAAATTTCTTATTAACATTGTGAGTTAGAAACAGAACTTTTTGCTATAGAAATTTTAGTACCTTCTTTAAATCGAAAAGAATTTTGATTTGTTTTTGAAAAAATTTCGTTTGAAAAGAAAATCTATTTGTCGGTTAATAAATATTTAGTTTGAAACAATTGTGAAATAAAGATATGAATGAATGAAAAACGGAATTTGAATACATATTTAAAAAAGAATACAAAAATAGACAAAAAAAAATTGTATATTTTTAAAATAAATTTTAAAGGTTCTAATTCTAAAATAAATGTGTATTTGTACTTTTTAAAGAGAACGACGTGAAAATGAAAAATAATCATTTTATTTTATTTCATTTTTAAGGTCAATCGAATTATTTTTTTGTAGTTTTTTGAAGAGTTTTATTTATTTCTTATTTCGGTATATTGCTTTTCGGAACTTTTTGGAACGATTGATCACAAAAAGTTGACTAGTACTCTACAGTTATGGATAAAAGTGAAGGCACAGTTGTACTATTATTACATCTGGGTACACTTAACTATCGCACGTGGAAAACGATTTTTGATTGTATTTGCAAACCCCAAAAAATTGAAAAATTGTCAAATAGGCCCTTTTGTAGATGGACAAAAACAAAGACACTCAGATTTTAATAAAAAAGTCTATGATAAAAAAGGCTTTTCAACAATGTTTAACATCTAATTAGTTTTTGACGTACTACTTCTTTTAGTCGGTTTGAAATTTACTGGACCAATTTATGAGCAATATCATGGTCTATTATTTCCCATTCTTTCAATAATGTAGGACTCAACTAAAACATGACTCAAAACTGCATTGTTTAAAGAATGGGAAATGATAGGCATTGCTCATAAATTGGTCCAGTAAACTTCCAAACTAAAAGGAGTAATACGTCAAAAAGGATACCTAACTAAATGTTAAACATTGGTAAAAAAATCTTTTTTATCATAGATATTTATATTAAAATCTATATGTGCCTTTGCTTTTGTTCATCTAGAAAAGTGCGTATTTGACAATTTTTCAAATTTTTTGTAGTTTGTAAATACAATCGAAAATCTTTTTTTCTACGTACGATAGTTAAGTCTATTCAGATGTAATAAGACTTTTTTATTTCGAGTTGAAATTTTCATTAAGTCATAAAATATTGTCATTTTTCTTTCAAAAATACAACTGTGCCTTAACTTTTACCCAGCCTTGTATATGTACATATATGGTACTTTTGGATAATGTAAATCCATGTCCTGTTTAGCCCCTCTGACCAAATCAACCTAGAGCCGCCGCTGATCTCTGATCCTACCAAATAAATAACATCACAAAGGTAGTCATCCTTTCCGATTCAAAAGCTACTATCTAGTCGTTACAAACATATGGGAGTGTGGCAGACCTACTGGTAGATGAAATAAGAACAATTACAAACCAGCTGACAAATCAACATACCACAATAGCATTCCAGTGGCTACCATCACACATTGGAATAACTGGCAAATAATTGGATAAATTGGCTAAAAAAGGTTCTAGTACAATCAGTAAATCATCGAGTACAATAACAATCCATCAAAAACTTAGACACAGCAAAATACATTTTCAAAATAGAATATATTGCCTAGATAACAGCAAGTTACAGGGGAACAAATACGAAAAAATTAACGACTTCAAAAAAGAAATTAGTAAAGTAGAAAGAAAAATTGCGGTAGCGAAATTCAGATTATTCACTGGACATGATTGCTTAGGACAGCATCTAAATAGAATCGGTATCTTACCTGAAGCAACTTGCAAAATATGCAACACAAATCAAGTTCAAGATGAAAACCACCTAATGCAGTGTACTGGCTTAAATATACAACTCCAACGAAACAAAAATTGGAAGCACTTTATTGGGATGCTAGAGAAAAAATGTCTTAGAGCAGATGTTAAATTGGCCATTAGATAACAAAAACATATAAAATATAATTACAAGAGACAATAAAATTATAATTCAGTTAATTCCGGACATATGTGTTTAAAGTTTTTGTGCAGAAAATATAAAGAATATGTATAAATAAAGTGAACTTTGGTGAACTTATTTAGTATATTTTTTTTATAACATGACAAAAAAGGTGTGCTTTGATCCTCAAGTACAATGTTTTTTTTTACATAAGTGGAACTACGCTTGTCGTTAAAATCTTAAATATATTGGACGATATAAAACCAATGAACCAATATAATTCAGAAATTAATAGAAAGTTTCTGAATCTCTGGGATTTGTTTTAAAACTCATGATGAGTGATGTAATAAATATTTCACAACAACCTCATTTTGATGAACGAATAACAAAAAACGAGTATCATCTCTCCTTTTGTAAAACCTTTCAAAAGTAATGATGAAATACGGATTTCAATACGACATCAAGATTTATACGTACTTCTAAGTGAATGTATTGTTTACATTGAGGCACATTAACAAAAACTGCTGGCACAGTCTAACCTCACTATAAACTTAATAACAATAGTATGGCATATTTTTATGATGAAATACGTTAAAAACTAAATGGCGTTGAAATTGATCGCACTAAGTATGATGGGTGTACATACTACTTTTTTAAAAATTTACATGTCGGTTAATCAAAATCAAAGTTATATGCTTTATTATGCAGGATGGTCACCAAACGATACTGTTAATCCAACATGGGGGAATTTTAGTTTTTGTATTCTTCTGAAAACGTTATTGGGTTTTGCAAAATATTATAAAAAAATCATTACAAATGCGGGACATGACTTGATTTTAATTCGTGCAAGAACAGACTTAAATGCAATTCAAACAAACAAATAAAAACTTACAATTCTAAACTTACAATTTCACAAGTTTTATGAAAAATACCACATGCTAGTTTATCAGATGAAGAAAGACTTCGTTTACTTAAATTTGTTCAAAATTGAAAATCATCTCGTATAAGTTTTCAAAGCTGGGACTTGCATGAATATCCTAGCACGCCGCAAACAGATCATTTTGTTTGGACTGTTACGACTACACCACAATTAGAAAATCCTCGATTTGTGATTGTTATTCTACAAACAGAGAAACAAAATAAAAAAGAGAAGGATGCTACTAAATTCGATCATTGTAAACTTACTAACATAAAAGTTTATTTAAATTCTGAAACATATCCGTATGACAACTTAAATATTTTGTATGATCGTAATCGGTATGCCTTACTGCATGATATGTATATGAAATTCCAAGAATCATACTATGATAAAGAAAACCATCCATTACTAAAATGGAGTGAGTTTAAAGAAATAGCACCAATTGCTGTTATTGACTGTTCGCATCAAAATAAATTGATTAAATCTGGTCCAGTAGATGTAAGAATAGAACTGCAAACAAATGATAATATTCCAGCAAATACCAATGCATACTGTTTACTTTTACATGAAACAGTAATTGAATACAATCCACTTTATGGTGATGTACGAAAAGTAGTATAATAAAAAAAGAAACATGAGCGTTTACAACTTAGTTAACAGTTTGCCAACAGAGATAAAACATCTTATAAAATGAAAAATATCTTCGTCAACTCAAAATAATAAATTCATTGTAAAAGAATTAGCAATATCATATAATGTACGGGAGTTTCAATATTTTTTAATTAATCGGCCATTCGAGTATTCATCTTGAACAGTAAAAGAACAAAAACAGGTGAATTGGTTAACAAGAAATTGTCACGGATTAACTTGGGATGAAGGTTCAATTTCTTTTAGAAGTTTGATATTTTTTTTATTAAAAAAACCTGAAAGACGCAATAATTTACGTTAAGGGTAGAGAAAAAAGATTATTTATAAGCGAAACACTTAAGAAAAAAATTAAAGTTCATGATTTAGATGAATTAACTAACACCTTTTGCTTTTTTAACTACTTTACTATTTTCTACATCTATTGAATACATTTTTGCCTTAAGACCTATCCGTTCTTTATTCTATCATTATTTTCGTCTTTCATTAATCCTAATACTTTTTTGTTTTTTAATGAAATCTTATGTGAATTATCTGGAGCATATTCTGATGTATCAAATCTGCTATCAATGTCGTCTTTAATATCGTTATAGAAATCTTCAGTTTCTATTGTACAAATAAAAGAATCTGTATCCATGTAATTTAGCAGAATATTTTCGACATATTTAGGTTTCATATAATTATAGTGAAATTCGTACATTTTCCATTTTGATAATTCTAGTACAGCGAATCCTGAATAAATCGGTTTATTGGAATATGTTTGTACTCGGTTTATTTGAACAGCTACCATGTTTTGTGTAAATTGAGCTAAGTTACGAAAATTTGGTTTTGATACTATGTAATGCTCGAACGCCTAAACGTTTACCGCAGTTTTCCCAATTAGTTACTATTTTTACATCCTTACGTTTATCAACATTTTCCATTGTTTTTCCATACACTGCATTATTTAACACCTTGAAAAAGTTTTTCTAAAGCATTTTTAGCTAGTGTACGGTGATAAGTGTTTAAATCAATATATGTATGTTTTTAATCCATGTTGAATACTTTGTTTTAAATTTCTATAATGTATTATGTAATTTGGTTTACTTGTTAGATCTGTTATCAGTTTTGAAAATTTTGATCCTGGAATTTTTTTATTTTCTGCAAAAAATGGCACATCGTTGTGTTCATCATGTATCTGATCTGGATATTCTAAATCGACTTCTAAAATGTATTCAATATCAGAGTTCACTAGTGTTGTTGTGATAGTAATGTCTTCAAGATTTTCAACCTAAATAAGGTTAGAATAAAGTAAAGCTTGAGACATAGCCCATTCATGCAAATTGTTAGCATCTACATATGTTAAGTATTTTGTAGATTTAGTGTTATCAAAGCTTATTAAGTACTTATTGTTTGCTATTGAGTGTCTGTGCGAACATTGTGTTCTTCCTCCTCTAATACCTTTCTTGATAAAGCTATACATATTATTGTCTCTTTGAAGTTGAATTCCTGTTAGTTTAAGCATGGCGTCCCACGATAATCCAGGTGTTGTGTATTATACAAGGGTCTAATGAATATATATTTTTGCATACTTTTCTAAAGTTTTCGACAACATCAGTTAAAAGTAGCACATCTGTTATCAAATATAACTCCAAATAATCCCGAAGACTTTATTGAATTTTTCCCACATCAACAAATCATGTGAATAATCTGCATCTTTACATTTGCTGTTTGTCAATTTGTTATTAAATTTTTCTCGTGCAGGTAAAGAAGTCTCACCCAACAGTTCCCACGAATTAATATATTCACATGGAAATACTCCTTTTCTTGTTATCATATTAAATGCTTCTTCTTCTGGATACATTGATCTGACAACTTCAAAATCTTCTGGGGTTAAATTTTGAACTGAAGAATCTGAGCTTGATTGCATAAATCTAGCAGAATCTAAAAATCTCAACTCAATTGTATCTGTGTCATTTACGTAAATACGTTTTGATTTTCCAAATTCTAGTTTGATATTGTGAATAAAGTAAGATGATGGTCGGTAGTTATGATCTCGATAGTCAACTGGATATAGAGCTGATATAACTTCCCACTTAAAACAATTTTCATCTGAATTATTAACATTGACACAAGCATGTTTTTGTTGAATATACGATGGTAGTGATAAGTACTGCAATCCCTTAATTGGTTTGTATTGGTTAATATTCATTTTAAGGTGACTTTTCCTGATCAACGACCAACCACTACCACGTTCTTGGAGTTCTTGCATTTTTGCACGAATTTTATCAATCATGATTTGAAGATTGGTAGTGTTTCAGTGTCATAACGTAGAATTTCCATTTTAGATTGAAATGATTTTATTACTAATATTATATCTTCCTCTTCATCATAATTCATCTTAGTAATTTTAACGTATTCTGCAAGTAATTCAATATTAAATACTATATAAATTACCCGTGCTTATATAACATATTTTTTAAACATTGTAAAATCGGCTTTTTTGCTGTTTCGAAAAACTTAAGTGGATCCAAGTTTGATTCAATTTTATTTTCGTACAGAAATGTCCTTTTCGTTCTTCGAAACCACTTCTTACAACCTTTAACTCGTCATTTATTGGTTGTGCTGTATTTCGATTATGAGCGTTTGTTCTTAAGTGATAACTCCAACCATCAACCAGAATTTCTGTGTTACAAGCAGTACACAGTTTACTCAATAAATTGTCTGTTGCTTCATTTAAACGATCTGTTTTTGATTAAAAAGGTTGATTAGTTTCTTCATTTGTAACCAGTGCTGTCACTTGAATGGGTAGTTTGCGTACTAGCTATTATCAAAAAAACGTACTAATTCGGAAAAAAGGGTAGTAGAATTTTTAAAATGATGATTTGGAATTCAAACAAAGCAAACAGTGTGTTTTAGGTTTTTTTAATATCCTTATTTCATTTTTCAATTAATATTTTATTATAAACCAATGGACTTATGTACATATGTATGTAAATAAAAAATAATAATTCATACTTTATTCCTTGATGTGTAAAACAATATGAAACAAAACAAAACGAAAAAGTAACAAAATTCTGTAAACAAAACAAAAAATATAACAAAATTCTATGAATTAAACAAAAAAATTAGAAATAAGTAACAAAATTCTAAGATTTGAATAAAAAGGAACAAAATGTTTTAAATAAAATAAAAAAAAAAAAAAGAAATTAATTGTTTTTAATGCATAAATCATTAATTCTTCGTAAACTTTCCATCAATAAATTTAAAATTCATAGCAAATTTTATTAATTCTTCAGACTCATGTGATTGCAATGGTTTCCAAAATTTTTCATTTTGATTAACTAATTCCTTAGAAAACATTATCATCTGGACGGTATTAACTTTTAAAGAATTCCTTAATTCAGTTTTAATTTTGAAAACTGTCGTTCTGCTGCAGCACTGCTATGTGGAAGTGCACATAAAGTTAGCATGTAATCGGAAATTTCTTTGAAAAATGTTTCATTTACTGAGTTTTTACAATTCTTGGTCGTTTTCCAAAATTCAACAATATTTTGATTTTGATCAAAAGTCTGTATTAAATTTTTATTTCCAATTAAACGTCTCCATTGATTATTCAAAACTTCTTTTTCATGTTTATAAAATGGATAATTGTTCAATAGAGGTAATACAGATGGTACATTTCCACTATATTTTTCTTGAGGATTAATTAATTTCAATAATTTGAATTCATGATCGTTAAAATCAAATCGATTTCGTATTTGTTTACACAGTTCTATATAAAAATTTAAAATATCAGTTTTGATTTCAGTCAGTTCTTGATTTTCAAAATTATTTGACGTAACATGTTCCTCAAAATCAATACCAAAATGCATTAAAGGTAAATTAAGGTGCAAAGATCTGTCTTCGAAATCAACGTTGACAGTTACAAAATCAGGCTTCATAAAGTTTTTCAACACATCTTCATATAATTCCAATATTTCTTGATATAAAAGAAGAATTTGACATTTTTCTAATTGGAAAAGCTTATTAATAGTGTTTATTCTTTGCAGAATGTAAGACAAAAAATATAATTAAAGTTTGTTCTTTGGATCGCAGAGAAAACACTTAATGTCGTTTGCATTTGTTGATTGCAATTCTTCAAAAGAATGCAGTGTAAAGTAGTATTCTAAAGATTTCCACTGCTCTAGCACTCTTTTGTTGAGCTTAGTTTCAAAATTCTATGATTTTTAACGTTGAAATGTTCTTGAAACTCTTGGTATTCTTCTATTCTTTTTGCACTGTGTGCAAAATAGTTGTATATATTCCGTACATTTTTTTCAATAAATGCCGGTAATTTTTTGCAAGCCGCTGATGCACACAAGTGTAAGGAATGACAGGTGCACTTTACAAAAGCAATGTCTTTTTTCAGTTCCGAAAATCGTGTCATTATTATTTGCTTCACCATTTCTGCGGCTTTTGTTTTACCACATTTTATTTCTTTTATCAAAGATGAATCACTGCAAATCATTTGCTAAAAATCAGGGAAGGAATTCATTACAAGAAAAGGCAAATCGCTTTGCAAACAATACATTACCAATGCAGTTTCTAACATTACCTTAGTCTTATATTTTGAAATATTTTTAGAACTATTGATACATTGTTTTATAGTATAAAATGTCTTCTCAGTTTCAGACGTTTTTTTTTTGTATGAATTTTACTTGCTTCATGCCAATTCAAATGATTTTTATTATTTGTTAATGTTTTAAAACAAATTGAACAAGATGCCTGACCTACTACGTTTTTTAACCAGGCATATGATTTTTCCCATTCTGTTTTATAATTTGGGGACTAGTTGTTGCACAAAAGAAGAAAATCACAATATTTCACTGAATGTTTTATTGATTTTACTTTGACCACTGATAACTTACTACTGATAAAACTTAATTACTAATTACATTAAGTAGTATAATAATAAGTGGTAGCGGTACTCATGGCATTAGTCAAGAATATTTCTAATCTCTTGTTAAATACAAGAGAGATTGAGATGATGTTGATTGTATGTACATGCATTATGTAAAGTAGTACCTACACAAGGTTATCTTGTAGGTAGACTTGTAGTGGGTGATAGTAAATGCAATGAGTGTCGCTACATCACTCCCCCCTATAAAAAATAAGTTATATATATTAACTTATTTTAAAATTCTTAAATTGAAATTTAAACTTAAAATTTGACATAAAATAATGTTTCTAGTTAAACATATGTACATTTAACTTACATTTAAGATTAATAATTTATTACAATCTAAAATGAACATTTTTGGCTTGTGTAGATCTAGTAGGTGGATAAGAATTGGAAACATCCGGATTCAAAAGAAATGCAGGTTTTAATCTGTCTATGTTTATCATTTCTTCTTTGTCGTTAATCAGAACTTTGAAAATTTTATCATTTCTTTCTAATACTTTATACGGTCCGCTGTACGGTGGATTCAAACTACCTTTGTATATTGCGTCTTTGATAAATACATGCGTACATTTTTGAATATCTTGCTGTACGAAAATATGACATTGTTTTCTAGATCGTTGAGTATGTGGTAATATGTTGGCTATGTTACGTTGGATTTCTTTAGCCGTAGGATTATCAACTTTGGAATCAGGTAGTATGTGCTGGGTGATAAATTCTCGTGGTAAGCGAAGAGGTTGTCCATACATAAGGTGAGCTGGAGAAAGACCAATATCCTCGATAAGAGCTGAGCGAATTCCTAAGAGTATCCAGGGTAATGTATTATACCAATCCTTAGGGTTAGTGGAAGCTCTTATGGCTACTTTGAGTTGTCTGTGAAATCTTTCTACGGAACCGTTTGACTGTGGGTGATAGGTGGTGGTTCGAATACGATGACTACCTAAGATTTGTGAGAGCTCTTTGAAAAGTGCGGATTCGAACTGAGTTCCTTGATCAGTCGTGAGTGTTTGACAGATGCCATAACGCGCAATCCAGTTGTGGATGAAAGCGTTGCATACGGTCTTAGCTTCAATGTTTCGCAAGGGAATTGCTTCAGGCCAGTGTGAAAAACGATCTTTAATAGTTAAGATATAACTATGACCATTGGATGGAGGCAATGGACTTGGACCAACGATGTCCAAGTGAATGTGTTCAAATCTTCCGGCAGGCACTTTGTAATTACCATGAGGTGACACTATATTTCGTACGACTTTAGCTTTTTGACAAGAGATGCAAGTTTTGGACCAAAGGTTGCGTGGTAGCTTGCGTGTGTTCGCTGCCGCAGGCGCAACAGATACATTCAGTTTTTTTGTGGATTTTCTTTTGCAACATAAGAACAAGAAGAGATGCATTTTTGAGCCATGGAACCATAACGTTTATGATACCAGCATAGCTTTTTCTTTTCAGTGGTACGTGCAGGACTTTTGGATGACAAACAGGTATTTGATCTGGAACGCCGTTTTGATCGACGATTGAATTTTCGAGTTTCCAATCGTTCAGTACGTTCAGTCAATTCTGAAATAGTATCATAAATGTTACTAGAAAAATTTTTGTCGTAGTTAAGAGCAGAAATATTGGTAGAGGTCGTTGAATCATGAATTTTGTCAGCTATAGTGAGAATGTCATTTAACGTATGAGAATTCTCTATAACTATGATGTAGGCTTGTAGAGAAGAAGGGAGTTTACTTATCCAAAGTTGTTTTAGCAAAGAAGGGCTAACCAAACTGTTTCCGTTGGTTAAAAATTCCATGTGCCTGTATAACTCTGAAGGTTTGTAATCACCTAATACAACTTTATGTAAGAGGTCAAGTCTACGACCTTCTGAATTTGTACTACGAGAGAAGAGATGCTTTTTCAAATTTTCATACTTTTCCTGTTGTGGTGGGTTCAGAACAATATCAGAAACAATTTCCATAGTTTCGAGTGGCAAAGAAGCAACAAGATAGTCGTATTTTGTATTAGAAGACGTTATACCTTTTATTCGGAACTGTGTCTCGACCTGTATAAACCATAAATCGGGTCGATTTTTCCAGAAGGGTGGTATTTTCATGCAACCGATAAAATCGCCATGTGTAATTGACTGCTGATAATCATAACTAGAGTTCTGTGAAAGACAATTTTTTCTAGTGTTGGGATAATTCTTGGCATTTAGATTTTATGTCGCCTTTAAGCAACGTGAAATCACTTAATTTAAACGAAATGAAAGGATTAACACATGTTTGGAAAATATTAAACAACATGACATATATATGGAATGTAACATGGTTATACATGGTTCGAATTAATGACTTGAGTACAAAAGTTGTGCTGTGGAGCTTTTTTAGTTCAGAGTACATTATTAGAAAATGTTTTACTTGATAAACTATACGATCTCGAAAACAATTTACCGCATGTACCGATATTTAGGAAAAAATATTTGTCATATATGTATGTAATATTAAATGTAAAGATTATTACACGTATTTATTACAAAGGAAGTTTGAATAAAAGTGAAATGAAACTTTACTTACTGCGATTCCGTTGTAATGTATTCGTAAATATATGTATGTATGTACTCGTATATGTATGTTTTTTTTATGTTTAAATTGTCTGCATTTATTGAATGTCCAAATGATTCCAATTTTATGCCTTTCCTCTGTTTTGTATACATGTATGGATAATATGTTAAAGTGGTAATAACCTAAAAAATATGAATATTTATGTAAATTTAATTTTTGTTTTAAATAATTTAAAAAATATGATAGTTATGATTAAATTAATTGTATAATAAACCCATTCCAAGACAAAAATGTGATGTGTTGCGTAACATATGTACGTAGTAACGTATGTTGATATGCCGGTACCAGGAAAATGTGGAAAAGTAGTTTTGAAAAATCCGTGAAAATTTTAATCATCCGCATGCAAAATGTCCTGATTTTGATTTCCCTCGTTGTGATCCTTTTGTGTTGAATAATATTTAATCATAGGATCGTTAATTTCCTCGTGGTATGATGAAAATATCTGATGAGGCACGTGCAATTAAAATTGCAAATTTTATGCAAAATATTTTCACTTTTTGGAAATAAATTTATTATTTCCAATATTTTTAATTAATTTTTTAGCAAAATTTATAATATTTATTTTAAAAAAATTGCACTATGTAAAAATTTTAGAAAAAGGTGTGGTGCGTACTATGTGTGATATGTAACCGTGTATGTAATGTGTGTGATATGTAACCGTGTATGCAATGTGTGTGAAATGATATGTGTGATATGTGGAAAATGCACGTGTGTACTATATTATGTGATATGTGTAATTTTCAATTGTATATGATGTCTGAAAAATAGAAAACTTGAACGTGATATGTGTAATATATATGATGTGCACTAGGTTAATTTTCACTTTCACACGTGTTCACTGTACTTAAAAAAAAAATTTTTTTTTTTAAATTTTTCACGATCACTTGTATCACAGATTTGTCATAATTTTTTGTGAAAATAACTCAACTTACATTTGATTATTTTTCTGTTTCTCTATCGTATGAAAATATCTGTTCATGATTTTTTTATTTACAATCAAAAACATTCACCAATTAGCCCGTAGTATTTTTTTATTTTTGCGTCATTTACAATATTTTGACAAAAATTGTATTTCAAAAAATTAAATCAAACATAGATCTCAACCCAATTAATATATAAACTTAATGCACTTCCTGATGAGATGGCACAAATGAATTTGTTTGTTTGTTTTTTTTTTGTTTTCTTTTCAAATATTTTGTTGTTTGAACTAAGTTTTATTTATATAAAATTAATACCAAAACCAAAAACCAAAAATCTCTATCAATTCCAAAAACACGTTCTATCAATTACAAATTTACAATCCAAATCCATTCATCTTTGTTAAATGTTAGGTTAAAACTGTAGTGTAAAAAAAAGCAATGAAGCATGGTAAAAGTAAAAACAAATAATAGCAAATTGTCATTGTATTGTGTGTCAAAAAGACGTCAATTAGACGTCAAATTAAAATGTATAATTTAACCTCAGTCACCCCATATAACAGACTTACCGTTTTTATAAAATATGTAAAAGTGATGTTTCAATTTTCGGTTGTTCAATATTTTTTGATTTTTTGCAAAAATCCAAAAATTAAATTGAGAGATGTGACCTGTTTTGAAAAAAGTAGTAGAAAATAAAAAGTACGTACTGAAACTTTATATAACCTAAATGTAGTAGAATTTACTACAATAGTAGTAAAGTGGCAGCCCTGTTTGTAACCATTGAATTTTAATTCACGGTATGCATATTTCTCATGTGCTTTATTAAATCATCTCTATGTGAATAACTTTTTTTACAAATGTTACAATGAACTCGCTCTCCATGCACTGATGAAATATGCCTTCTTAAACTGTTTTTAAAGACATAACCACTTTCTTTACGTTTTTGTTCATGTTTCTGTGTGTTGCATGGGTTTTTAACACCAGATATTTGTACTGTAAAGACTTTGATATTAGACAGCGGCTCTATTTTTAGTTTAAAATTTTTTATTAGCACTGGTTAGTTACATGTACTGTAACTATGTAAAATGTAATTTTGGCACTTCATTTCTACCACCTGTTATAGCGTTCGGAATAAAAACGCCATTTCCAATTTGTCCTGCACAACACAATACTTCATTTTCGCACTTTAACGCGTTTACTTCATGTATTATATTACAATGCGGTGGTAAACTTATCACTGTATTTGTAAAAATTTTATTTTTATATTTATTTTGTATTCTTGTTTGTTGGTCCTTTATACATTTGTTTTGTGTTAAATTGTTTTGTTGTATTTTCTTGAGTGTACTTGAGGTCTGACTTTTTTTTAAAGTTTAAAAATTCTACAAAAATCTCTGCAGAATTTGTATTACTTATTAGGAAATATACTATTCTCTCTGTACAACGAATATTTGTTTCATCCCACAGAAAATCTCTTCCAAATAATTCATCTATTTTCCGATTAATAATTTAACCGTACAAGAACCTAATGTTAATGCACTGCTTCCGTATAATTCATTAATTTGGATTCTATTCGAAGTGTTAGGGTGAACATCTTCGTGGAGTGCATTTTTTTTAAATACTTATTTCTGCACCTGTATGTACCAATAGTTCCGTAAAACCATTATGTGCGCAGTAAAATGGCAATTCAACCACTGATTCACAATTTGCGGCCATTGTAGGAAAATAAAATCTAATTTGTCTGAAAACATTAACATTTTCACTCTTACGAGATTCATTTTCTAAAATTTTTAATTGTGTACCACAGTCATTTATCTTAATTTAATGAAAAAAGGGTGGTCTATATAAGTATATTAATAGATTCGTTTCTGTTTGTTTGGTTGTGCCTTTGGTTTGTTTTACTATTAGTAAAGAAGTTTTTCCTTTGTCCTTTATTATTACTGTTTGAGTGCATGTTCTGTGGTCTTTGCGAAGGATTATTGAAAGCACAATTACATTCATTGCTTCGTCTAGCCTGTTTGGGTTTCTGCAATGAATAATTGACCGCATGGGTTCCGGCAGTTTATTTTTAAATACTACTAAGCCGAATTTTTATTCTGTTCAAAGATATTAGTAAGATCGTCAATGTCTTCTACTGCCTGTGTGGTTTTTACGTTAAGTCACCTAAGTATGTTCTTCATTTCGTTATAGAAATCTACACTGTTTGCCTTGAATTTCGCAGCTCAAAGTTCATCAAATAGTTCTTCAGCTGTGAATCTATCTCCAAAGTTTTTAATTAAGATATCCTTAATGTTTGCTATGAGATTATATGGTATATGCGATTTAATTTCAATCACTTTTCTGGCTTTACCCTTTAATTTCGCCTTGATGTGGTCTGAAAAAATGATTTTCGAATGTTCATCATACCTCAACAATGTAGAGGAATCTTATCAAACAAATCCAGAAAATTTTGCAAATCCATATAATCTCCATTGAATTCAGGTAATTTGGATAAATATTTAAGGGGCTCGATGTGAGTGAAAACATTTTGGGGTCTGGGGGTACTGAACCAAAGAAATTTTTCAATACTGTGGAAACTTCTCGAGATCTATGTAGTTCTAGCTAATTCAATTTGCTCTGACAGTTCCAAATAACCTATAGTTGACATGAGTTAAAAAAGGGCAAGACAAAATTTAATTTCCGTTAAACGATTTTAAGGGGTGATTTCTTTTTTAATTAACGATAATTTAACTTTTACTTTCCCCACATACAATATTATATTTAAAATTTTCACTTAAATATCTAATTATGCATTAAATATATGTATACCTATATACATATGTATGCACCTCATATATTTATCGTAATTCATCCAGTTCAAATATTTTCATTTTATTTACTTATTAAATAAAATGTATGAATTTAATAAAAATTTTTAACTAAAAATTGTTATGTACATTTCTTATTTGTATTGATATGCAGTGTAAACTCTCTATAACGAAATTCAAGGGACCGACATACGTTATAGAGAGTTTTCGTTATATGGAGAGTAGAAAAAACACACCAAAATTTCATAAATACATAATTTCATACATTATACATAATTTGTTATTTTTTGTAATCGTTACATCTAATATTAAATTACAGAACATTACGGTTTTTCAATAAAATCTGCTATTTTTGCCTCAAATTTTTTGAATGCCAATATTTTGTTCGTATTTCATCCATGTTTTGGCATATAGCGAGATTATTTTCATACATAATACCGTAAAAATTTTTCTAGCAATGTTCAATTTTGTACTTTCAAATAGCATAAATTATAAGATTCATAGTTTCTTTAAAAATGTGTATGTGACAAATGAAACGTTCGAATGTTGATACCTGGACTGAATTTCAACTTATTTAAACGGTCTCAATAATGAAAAATTATCTCGTTATAAAGAATGACTTTAACGTTATATAGAGTGTATCAATGCATGGGTTTTAAATCAAACCAAACAAACTCAAGTAATTTTTACGTTATAGAGAGTTTTCCCTTATAACGAGTTTCGTTATAAAGAGTTTACACTGTAGTTGTAAAATATTTTTTTATTAATAAAAAAACATTGTGTATTTCTTATTTAAAAAGATGTATATTTATTATTCAGTTTTCTTTTATTTGCTTATTAGTTATTATTATATGTATATAGTAATATATTTCCTAAAAATTCGCATTTTTAAAACATAATTTCCGTTCCCATAAAGCCAAAGAAGCAATATCAGCACTTTTCTATGGGAACAAAAATTAAGTTATTTTATATTGCGTTATTTCAATTTTTGAAATTGCGAAAAAGAAAAGAATTAGTTAGTTGAAATTTATCTCTCATTTAGATCGTACTTTAAAAAATCTCATCAAAAGTTAAATAATTGATAACAATTATTTTGTAAAACAGTGAATAAATTTGTGAAAAATAAATAAATTAACAATTTTTTGTTTTCATTTATTTTGAAAATTGTGTTTTTATAAATAAAAAAAGGTTTTATTAAAACCAAATAAACTGAACTAATTAAAAAAGTGAAAAATAAATTTTAAGTAGTTAATTATATTTTTTTTTGTAAGTTTCACTAATATTCCTTATTTATTTTTTGTACATTAAACAAATCTTTTTGTTATGTGTGTGTACATATAAAACTTAATTAACTTACGTGCGATTTATAGCGATGATTTCCTAGCTGTTTAGTGTTGATTGATGTCCAATAGTATTGTTGTCCAATAATTGTTGAATTTTGATTTCGATGAGTTCTGATTTAGCAGGTGGTTTTCTAAAAGTCCTGAGATGTAGTCTGCAACCTTATCCAATTAATTGTTCAATAACTCAACTAGTCTCCTTTGAATTTTAACGATTTCTTCGAAATCAACTGTTTCCTATTCTTCACCTAACGGCCGTCTAAGGTATTCTTAATTTTCCTTCAAGGATTTAATTGGTTTGGTTTTACTGCAAGTTGAAACCATCTTAACTGTTTGATTGCATAATAAAGTATAAAAATACACACGTCTTCGCATTGTGCAATACTGCGGACTGCGCCACTTGTAATCTTGATCCTTCAAGGCTACAAAAACATTATTTTTTAACTTTAAAATAAACACTCTATGTTCGTATACAACGTTATTGTTTTATTGCTTGAGTGTTTAATTATTATTACTTCACAATAATATTAAACAATTCATAATTGTATAATATGCAATTTTATTTATAAGTATATATTTCTTTATTTAAAAGAAATAATTTCATACTTGATTTGAACATTTAGTTCTAACTATGTATTTTTATTCTTTCATTTAAAAAAAAAAGAAATTAAATATTTGTTTCACATTTAAATTTAACAATATCTTAATTTTTAGTTGACTTGTCGAACTTTCTACCAGAACTGAACTTTCTTAATTTTTACTTCCTTATTGTAAATCACAGACCTTCTGAACTTTGGTGAGAATTTCCGTTGCGCGTGTAAATTAAAAACACGCGTAATATGCAAATTTAAAATATAACATAGCACGGGATCACTAATTTTTTTATATAATAAAGGGACAAAATGTATCCTTGAATTTCCTAAATATGCAAATATAAAATAAATTATACATAGGACGATCACCGAGAATTTTTTAATATAATAGAGAAATTAATATCACCATAAATATTACATATCTCCTAGATATTGCATGCTGAACAAGATCCACGTTCAAAAATTTTTCTTCCTGGGTACTAATATCAGTACCCAGTGTTACCATTTTATTCAAAAACTGAAGTTCACAGTATTATGGGTACTCAATTCAATGAAAAAATGTATGAAAATGTATTAAAATGTATGAAAAAAGCAATATTCTCAATTTTCAGAACAAATCAGTCAGTACACACTCAAATACCAATGAATCAGCATAGACTGTGAATATGTCGACCGATAGGTTCGAAAAAAAAAAATTATTTTCGGATTTAAATTTAAATGAATTTAAATGAAACTTATGTTTGTTTATTTTTAAATAAACTTTATTTCAAATATATATTTAAATCACTTAATTTTAAGAATTTTATAACTTGCTCTTAAGAGTTGAGTTTTAGAACTGACTGTTGAAATCAAACTTAAATTTTATGTTACTTTCTTATAGACACTAAGTCACGTTTTTTAACCGAATGTTCTATATGAGAAAGAAATCAAAAAAAGTGAAAGCTGATATTAATATTTGCTTATTTAATAAAAATTGTTGAAAAACAATTTTTCATGGGAAAATGATTACATTTGCGAAAATAAATGAAAGAACAAATTTTTATGGGAAAATGATTATATTTGCAAAAATAAATGAAAGTGATATTTTATTTTTTTATTTTATTTTAATTGACGTTATATTTGTTGAATTGGCTATTTACCGGAAATTCTAGATTTTTGACATTACTTAGGGTTGGTAACATAACTCCTCCCTTTATAAAGTGAGAACTCTCCTGAGTTATGTTTTTAATTTTTATCTTTAGACTTTTGTGTTTATAAGAAAGTATTACAATAAGTATTACAATGGCTATGATAATAAAACTAGTAATGCTTCCATATACATAAATATTCTTTTTTTGATATTTAATCTCTTGGATTTCATTTATGTTTTCAATTTGATTTAATACAATGTCGTCAAATATTAGTTTTTTGTTTAAATCTTTTATATTTTCTATAACAGAAGGAAGAATAAAACTTTGTTGGAATTCTTTTTTATTATTTTGTAATACATGATTATCAATTTTTATTGAGCAGTTATTAAAATTAATTAAATAATTTCCTTTCAATAATATTTCACGATTGTCACAACTACTAGTTAAATTAACATAATTTAAATTTTTTGCTAATACAATTCCATTTTCTAATTCTATTATATCTGATACATTATTAAAAATTTTTATGCAATTTTTCTTTATTAAACAATTATTACAAAGTTTTAAATTTTTTAAATCCTTATTTTCTTCATAATTATAGATCCTATTTTCATATTTTACTGTTTCAAATGAATCAAACATCAATTCTCTATTTTTATTGTCAGTTATTGGTATAAACAAAGATTTTTGTGTAGTTATTATTTCTTTAGGTATTCTTATAACAAATATTATGTTTTCTTTATTGTCGATTGCAGTACCAAGTTTTATGTTCTGTAATTTCTGTATGTCAATATCGTATTCAATAATTTCTTCATTAGTTAGTATGTTACTATGGATTATCCCTAACCTAGACGAGGCTATATTATCTTGAATATGTTCTACATTATCCTGTAATATTTTTAATTTTAAAGCGAAATCTGTATACATTACTTGTCTGTCTAATACTTTTTGTCTGTTAATAATTTCATTAAACTGGTGAGTGACTAATAATCTATCTTTATCAATTATTTCTTTTAACTTTGTAAAGGTTTCATTAAAATTTTTATTAATTTTTACTTGGGAATTTAAATTTTCTATTGCATTATGATTATTAATATCTATAACCTTTAAATGTTCCTCAATTTCTTGCCTATCTGAATCATCCATTGTACCAAAAAGCCATTTTTGAATTGTGCCTACTATATTAATTAAACCTCTTTTTTGTCTATGTGGAATTAACATTTGTATTTTATTTCTAATAGTTTTTAACTGATATTCTAGAGTTATTTTATCTTTTAAATCTGACTTTTCAATGTTGTGTTCAAAATTATCGATTATGCTTACAATTTCGTTTGGGTTTATTACATGAAGTACAGTATCATAACTTTTTACTATATCGACGTTGTTTAATTGTATTTCAGTGTATCCGGAATTCGTTTTGATTTCTTCAATCGTTAGATGGGCCTTGATTACCGTTGTCATCATCGTTACCAGGAGCATTTTGAGAATCCAATTGGCCTGCAAATTTATATTTTCTTTTAATATTAGAGGTATGTACATTCTTTAAATTCTTTTTAACAAATTTAGGTTCTTCTTTGTGTCTGAGGCTTTTGTAATTTTTTATGTAACCTTCTATCCTACCTTCTATATAATCTTCTCTATTGGTGTTCAGTTTATTAATATATTTTATCTTTTCTTTGCATAAATTATTATATATGATCTTTGCATCGCTTTTTCCTTCTGGAACGTTTATGGGTTTATCTTTAATGGTTGAATGAAAACTGTTGTTGTACCATTCAATCGCTTTACTCATCTTTTCTTTGATGCTAAGATTTTTATGCTCTATACCTAATACTCTAATTCTTTCAGCAATAGTACTGTGCAATCTTTCTATATCTGAATTGCCAGTATGGCTATTTGATTTAACTAAATGGATTTCTATTCCTTCGTTTCTTAGGTAATCTTTAATATTAACACTTCTAAATTCATTATCGGTGATTAATTTTTGGAAATGACCTCGCTGTGACTTGTATTCTCTTAACTTTTCTATTATTGTTTGATTAGTCCTATCCTCCAAGTAATAAGCGGTAGCAAATTTGGAAAACCTATCTAGGAATGTTAAGAAGTTTGCTCTAGAATTAGTGTATATGTTCATGTGTACAATTTGTTTGATGTTAGTAGGTGTTTCAGTTAATTTAAATTTATTTCTAATAGGATTCCTATCATATTTGGCACGGTTACATATATCGCAATTATTTATAAATTTTTGGATTAAAATTTTAAGATTAGGAAAGAATATAAGCCTTTTTAATCCTTCGTAATTCTCGTTTATTCCTGCATGGCCTGTCTCTAACTTATGATACTTTTGTATTTGTTTATATGTTTCGTCCTCACTATCCATGTCTTTAGCATGATAGGAGCATCGTACGAACTTTACATTGTTTACATCATCATATAGTTCAATAATTTTTTGTTGAAGTTTATTAAATTCGTTGTCGCTTAACTCAGTGTAAATGCCTATTTTTCCAGGTTTAACATATCTTCTTAATATATCTGACAGGTTATTACTCAAATCTTCAGAGTTTATGTATATTTTTCTATTTTTATGTTTTATTTCGAATTCCTTTGTTTTGTTATTGGTTAAGATGATTTGTGTTTTAAAGCGGTTAACTACTGTATCTAAAATGGGAATGTGATTATATAAATTTTCTTCCTGAGAATGTATCGTTTCTATATTACTCTCATCTGCATTATTTATCATAGAGATATCTGAAAGTTCTTCAGAATTTTCATTATCTTGTTCATTAGGTACTTCTAACAGATTTATTTCGTCAGTTTCATTATTAATACGACTTAGAAAATCAGCCACTTTGTTTTCTTTTCCTACAATATAATCTATATTCATGTCATATTCACCTAACTTTAGGAGCCATCTATACAACCGGGGATTTACATCTTTTCCTCTAGTTTTTGTATACAACCACTTGAGGGGTTGGTGATCAGTTAATAAATCAAATTTTACGCCATAGAGATAGGGTCTGAAGTAATTTGTAGACCATACAATGGCTAGAAGTTCCTTTTCGGTTGTCGAATATTTTTGTTCGTGTTCGTTTAGTGTTCGGCTGGCATAGCAAATGGGATGATTATCCTGTTGAAGGACAGCTCCAATTGCAAATGCACTAGCATCTGTAACAAGTTTAAACTTTTTTTCAAAATCTGGGTACTTTAAAACAGGGACTTCTGTAATTATTCTTTTGAGTTTTTCGAATGAATTGATGTAATTTGGGTCATTGATATTTATTTTTATATTTTTTTTGAGATATTTGGTCATATGTTGGGCTATTTTCGCATAGTCCTTAATGAATTTTCTATAATACCCAGTTACACCCAAAAAAGATTTTATTTGTTTTTGTGTAGTTGGCAGTTTCAATTTTAAGATATCCTCGATCTTTTTCGGATTAGGTTTAACCCCTTGTAGCGTAAGGATATGGCCTAAATATTCTGTTTCTTTAGAAAAGAACTTGCACTTATCAATCTGAATTTTCAAATTATGATCCCTCAGTTTATTGAATATTTTTCTTATGCTATTTATATGTTCATCTATAGTTGTGCTAAATATCAAGATATCATCCAGATATACGACACATATCTTGTTTATAAAATCTTTTAGAATGGAGTTCATTAAGCGCTGAAAAGTTGCCGGAGCATTTTTCAGACCGAAGGGCATTCTCACATACTCATAGTGACCTAGAGCCGTAGAAAAGGCGGTTTTCTTTTGATCCTCTTCCTTCACCATAATTTGGTGAAAACCCTTTGCTAAGTCTAGGGTCGTGAAATACTGAGATCTGCCAAGTTTATCAAGAATACCTTCTATATTAGGGATTGGGAATTTATCGTCGATCGTAACTTCATTGAGTTTACGATAATCTATGACAATTCTCCATTTTCTCTTGCCTGAATTGTTTAATTTTTTTGGAACAATCCATAAGGGACTATTATAGGGAGAATTGCTTTCTTTGATTATTCCCTGCTTAAGCATATCAGAAATTTGAGTTGAAATTTCTTTTTCATGAATATGAGGGTATCTGTAGGTTTTTGCATATATAGGCTTGTCAGTGGTTGTAACAATTTGGTGTTGTATTTCAGATGTAAAGGTCAAATGATCTCCTTCTTTAAAGAAGAGATCCTTGTAAGATTTTAACAATTTTCTCAGCTGAGTTTTTTCTTCAGAATTTAAATGTTTAGAAATATTTTCAATTTGTAGTTCATCTACATTGGTATATTCTAATTGATAAATTTCATCAATTTTGTAGGAATAACTATTTTCAAACTTAATTTTGTTACCGTTTATTATTAACATATCATTTTCAAAATCTAGGACAGCTTTTAAAGGTTTAAGGAGATTTTGCACTATTATAGCATCAAAACATTTATTATTGAATTTCGCTAGCTTCCACAACATATAAGCATCTTCTCTGAATTCATATGGCAAATCAGTTTTTATTTCTTTATTTACAATAGTTTCTTTATTTAAAGTATTAAGTGTAATTGGCTTTTTAAGTAACTGTCGTTTGTACTGTAACAGTTTATTTTCATTTAGGAGGGAAATTGAGGAACCAGTGTCTATCAAGCACCTAATTTTATCTGTACCAATAGTTAATTGTACTATTGGTAGGTAAATTTGGGAGGCAAAACCTGAAAATTTACTTCATGTTGAACATGATCTATTTCCATAGGTTCTGGCCTATTTTCTTGCCTTTGTGTATTGTTATTATATATATTATATTATATCAAAAGGACGTCGAGTTCTTCCTGAAAAATTATCATTTCTTGGTCTATTGTACTGATTATAATGTCCAGAGTTGTTTTGTCCTAGTCTGTAATTATTATTGTGTCGATAATGTCCGCTGTCTTGTCTAGAGTTACAATGAATATTTGAACTGAATTGATTTTTATTATGATTAGCTTTATAATTATTTGATTTGTAATGATTTACATTATTATTTATCTTATTTTTATCTCTAATTAAACCTAAATTTTCTAATAGAGTAAATGCTTCGCGTAAATTTTCAATTTTCCTACTTAAAATTACTGAGGCTAAATTAGGCTCTATATTATTTACAAAAGTTCTGAGGATGGTGGCTTCATTGACACTTGGACTTAATTCAGCTGGTTTATTTTCATCGTATTCGTATTTTTCATTCAATTTTGATAATATCTTTTTTAAATTATTAAAATATTCTCTTACTTGATTATTTCTGGTAGAGAAGGCTTGATGGTAAAGTTGGTGATAAGATTCTTTTACCCCAAAATTTTGAATTAATGCTGACTTGATGGTACTCCAAGTTGCTCCTGTTCCCAATGTTCTGACGACGTCCAGGGCTGGTCCTTGGATTTTGTTGATGATAATTCTTTGAAAAACATATTGTTGAACTTGAGGGCATTCTTGAAGAAGTGGTAATATGGTGTCAACGTCTCTTAGAAAAGAGGTTAATGCATAGCTGTTGTCTCCTCTAAATTCATGTACATATTCGCTGTGCATCTTTGAGAAGATCATTAACAGAAATTATTGGTTGTGCAGTTGATGATGATTGAGTTGCGTTAGATGAGGTTGACATTTTGTTCAATGTTTCAGTAACTTTATTGGAGATTTCACTTTCTAAAGATTTAAAATTCTGATCAGTATTATCTTCCGAACTTTCTAAATTACTTTCACTACACTTTTTATTTGGTACACTATATATTTTTAATCGTTCTGATAATTCACCGTCTTTCAATGATGACTTAATTTTAGGCATGTATAAAATATATAAATATGTTCCTTTTTATTCCTCTCTAATTTTTTATGTGCACTAATTTATTCATATATTTATTTATTATTTTTCCTTTTTGTTGGACACTGTACGTTTCTTGCAAAATTTTGGTCTAATTTTTCCGTTAAACAAGTTAAATAGTTAAAAAGAGATATATATTCCGTTATATTCACTTTAGTTTCTTCTTCTTCAAACATTTGGATAACTTCTTTTAATTTTTTCTTAACTTCTTTCAGTTTTTTTGTATTTCTCCTTGTCACTACCATCACAATAAAAAAATTTTTTTTTCTCACTGATATTACTGTGAAATTAGTTCACAAAACACTTTCTCCAATTTTACACTTTTTGTTCACTGCGATTCATTTGTATATAATAATATTTTCAAATATATAATATTCACTTGGATAAAACCAAAAAAAAACAAATTTTAATTTCCTTTTTTTTTTTTCTTATCAGATTGCTATACTTCAGACAGCAATCCTACCGACTGCGCCACTTTTGTCGACCGATAGGTTCGAAAAAAAAAAAAATTATTTTCGGATTTAAATTTAAATGAATTTAAATGAAACTTATGTTTGTTTATTTTTAAATAAACTTTATTTCAAAAATATATTTAAATCACTTAATTTTAAGAATTTTATAACTTGCTCTTAAGAGTTGAGTTTTAGAACTGACTGTTGAAATCAAACTTAAATTTTATGTTACTTTCTTATAGACACTAAGTCACGTTTTTTAACCGAATGTTCTTTATGAGAAAGAAATCAAAAAAAGTGAAAGCTGATATTAATATTTGCTTATTTAATAAAAATTGTTGAAAAACAATTTTGCATGGGAAAATGATTACATTTGCGAAAATAAATGAAAGAACAAATTTTTATGGGAAAATGATTATATTTGCAAAAATAAATGAAAGTGATATTTTATTTTTTTATTTTATTTTAATTGACGTTATATTTGTTGAATTGGCTATTTACCGGAAATTCTAGATTTTTGACATTACTTAGGGTTGGTAACATAACTCGTGCGTATGTAATTTCCCAGCAAACATGGCAATAAGAAAGCAATCCGAAATAGAATAATACCACAATAAAATGGCAACTATTGCCTATTGCCGCAATATTGTTTTTCTATCAGAATGCAATACGTTTTGCTTGGAAAACGTTTGACCGTTGTTCTTATTGCCACGATGTATTGTATTCTTATTGCTTTTGAAATAAGAAGGCAAATACTTTTTCGTTAGGAAAATAATACTTAGACAGTTAAAAAAGGTATGAGAATTCAATAAGAATGCAATAATAAAATTATGCCGAATTAATTTTTTGCAGAATACCATATATTCCCAATAATATGGCAATAAAATATAATATACAGTATAATCTCGACTATTTGTATCTTCTCATTCATATGGGTTATAGATCTTGAAGAAACAAGGTTTCTTGTTTTTGACCTTGTTTTTTCAAGGTCTATCACCTACTTATGAACGAGAAGAAAATATAATATAGATCATCTTGTATATTATAAATAATAAAGCTATATTATACTATTTACAACGGTAATATCAAAATTAAATTGACAATCGTTTCACATTTTCAGGAAGATTTTTTACAAGAAAAAATTTTAAGTACTTTAAAATGTTTAATTATAAAAAAATACTTAAAAAAACTTAATTATTAAAACATATTCAATTACTTAATATAAATTATAATATAGTATTTCAATTTTACATTTTAGTTCACAGTTTAAATTCTACATTTCAGTTCACAGTTTAAATTTTACATTTTAGTTTACAGTTTTAATTTTAAATTTTAGTTGAGTTTTACATTTTATTATTTAAATTTTATTTGTACTTCGTCGTTTTTTTTTGATGCCATGATTGCGCGAAAGTGAAATTGGATTTTACTATCCTTTGTATAGTTTTTTTTTTCACTATTAGGAAAACGAGTATAACATTAATCTAGTGGAAAAAAATATATTTTTAGGCATAAATATATGAATATGTGGTAAAATCAATTAAATTAATAACTCACTTTTTATAAGTGTACAAAGAAACATTACTCTAAAACTTTGTTAATCCTTTCTGCCAATCCAACAGAACTGCTCTACCACCTGATCTGTCATAATTTTCCTTAAGTTATCTCGTATGAAGGATTGCACACTATCTCTTCCCGTACGTATTAAAAAATTACACTGAAATGTTTAATAAATAATTAACAAAAAATAAAATAAAACTATTTGTAAATTCTATAACTTACTAATTGTTCTCGCAATTTTTCATTCTTTCCCAAATATTCTTCCAAATCTAATAAAGAACTTTTTTCAGAAATCGGAAAACGTGGTAGAAGATAAAAACGGTTTTTAGAAGAAGTTTTATTTTGGAGTCCAGAAATTTAACGTTTCAAAGAGTTAGTTTCGGTTTTCATATCCATTAGTAACCGTTCTTGACTACTCTTTAAATCTAATATTATAGATTTTTATTCTGAAAAATTTCCCCCACATGTTTCGCAAACTTTACTTATTTTTCCAAAAGAATGCGACGTCTTGGTAGTGGAAGTCGACATTGATTGCTCGACTCTTATTGGAATATTTTCTTTATTTATTTGTGTTGAGGTTGCTGGACATTTCAATAGCAAAGTAAATGCTTACCATGATTAATGCGAAGAAAATTATGGTATGCAAAGTTTTCCGTCTCAGCGTGCGTACGTCAGATGGCAATTCAGGCGAAATGGTCTTTAATATACTCAATAATTCATTCATTGCTTTAACGGAAATCAGATGTTTTACGAACCGGTTAGAAAGTTCATTTTTAAAATCTTCAAGCTCACAATCAGGTTGAAGTTTTTCCGTAAAATCTGTTGTGCATTTATCAGCATTGATTTCAGTTTCGTTAGATATAGAACTGCAGCAAAATTGATCATTTGGTACGCTAGTTGTGTAAAAGCTAGTGGAATCGTTGAATCTCTTTTTTTTTTATTGAGTTTGACTGATTTAGGAAATACTTATGAAATACTTTTTTCGGCATTCCTACGGTCTTACTTATGGATAGATTTTTTAGACATTATTTTTACTACAAAAAATTAAGTATTTTTTGGAAAATCAACGTTTTTTTCAAAAATTGGATTAATTTTTTCACTCAGAATTTTTCAAGATTTAAAATATATATATTATATCTCAATTAACGAAGTCTTCATTACTATAATAATAAATAAATAATATCACTTACCAATTTTACTATTCAATTACAATTTTTTAAAATTTTTAAAAAACACTGTATACTAAATTTTTGAACAACACAGGTGTTAACTAATGCACTTCTAAATAACGAATGATAATTTTTTTTTCAATTATGAATAGTCGCACTGTTTTTACTGTTATCCAGTCAAATGTACATATGAAAAGAAAGAAGAAATAATAAAACATTTTTGTGGTGTTATTGTCACTTTATTACCGATTCTTAAAATCTGCAATAATTTGAGAAAACTATTGCCTAATCATTTCCAAATTATTGCCACAAATTCTTGCCAAATTATTGCTAGTACGGATTTTTGCCAGAATGGTAGTTGGGTTAAGTATACATATTATGCGCAACATTTGTAAAAATATTTTGTAATGTATGTATGTATTTATCGTATATATGCGTGTGTAATACTACTGTCCTATATAAACAAATATCGTCTTAAACAAATATATTTTTTTAATTTTATTAGATTACTACTTGGTAATTGTACGATTATATGAAGGGTCATAAATTTTTTTTCATCAGAAACGGGGATAGAAACACAAAATGTAAATTCAAATTATTGTATGGGAAAAACAGTATACATATTTTGAATATGATCGATTTGATGTTAAATTTTGATTTTTTGGGTATTCAATATTCATACTTTTTTAGTAATGATAAATAAAAATATGATCGTATGAATGCATTATATATCGTATACGAAGGTATGTAATTTAACTATACAGTCCACGTCCCAGCCAACACAGGGATTCGCCAAAGATTCTTCTGAGATTCCCTGACATTCTTCTTTTGCTTGAGGAGAACTTATATTTTTTGCACAAGCGAATCACCTTTCTTGTGATTTAGTTGACATCTTCTCAAATGTCGAAAAACTTTTCGCATTCTAATCTTCTGCAGAAGATAAAATGATTCTTCTTTTAGAACATTATGCGATAAATTAATTAAGGCTATTGCGAATGTTCGCCAATTATTCTTCTTTTTGAATTCGATTCGATTCTTTACTGAGAATAGTTTACGAATCGTGAAAAGGTATATTATACGATTCTAATTGTTCATTTTAGTGGAATTTGGAGACTTTTACAAAATTGGTTTAAATTAAATATTTTCTATTACAATTTTCCACAAATTTTTGTGATCGATTTTTTAATTTTTAATAAAGTACGTGGTATTTATTTGTAGTAAACTGAAATAAATATATTATCAAAATAAAAAACTTCTTCATAATAATTTGTGGGTAATTGTAATACCAAATATTTCATTTAAAATAATTTCTTAAGTCTTCAATTCCACTAAAATCGTATAATATTCCTTTTCACAATTCGTAAACTATTCACAGTACATCATATATATTATTGCCAACACGTTTGTTACGTACAGATAATGAATGAAAGAATTTTCAAGAAAACATCTAAAAAATTTAATTTCAAAATTGTTCTTTATTACATATTACACAGTTCTATTTACATACTACATCTTAAAATTCACTGTTTGTTATTTTACCCTAATTTCTTTTATTAATCCTATCCTTCCGGTGCTGAAAGTATTTATAATATTTATAATATTTGAAATAAATTTAAAAAATTTACCTACCAAAATAGTAATCTTTTCACTGAATTAAATTAAATTAATTTATTTAATTTAAAATTTTTTAACTTTTTAAAAAAGCACACACATTTGTCAAGTAAAAAATCCACATTTGAACTGAATAATTTACGACTTCGATATATACATACATAACCTATATAATGTGAAAATCGACATGCGACATGTCTTCTGGACGAATCATTTTAGAATCTTAGAAGAATTTTTATTGTCTTCCTTCTATAAGTGTTCATTTAAGGTACGTGGACACGGTAGAGAAATTCATGTAGAGCTCTACCTCAAATGTCAAAAAAATATCGTAGAGACGTGTAAACACCCTTGTAGAGCTCTACGTACGTCTCTACGACAGAGTTTTTGGTAGAGAAAGCTTTATCGTGTAAACACTTCCTCGTAGAGAACTCTACGTTTTTTTGACAGCTCTACCAGCTCTACCAGCTCTATTTAACTAGTTAAATAGAGTTGGTAGAGTTTTCATATTATGATATTGATTTTTTGTTGTTTGACCTATCATAAATATTTTTGAATATGATAATATTAATATAATAAAATACATACATACATATGTACGTGAATATTTTAATATAATAAAATATTGTAATAAAATTATATTATAATAAAATTTATATTATATTATATTATATTATAATAAACTTATAATATTATAATAATATTTTAATATTTTATAATATTATTTATAATATAATTTATAATAATATAATAATATTTATAATAACATTTTATAATAATTATAATATTTTATTTTAATTATTATTTAATAATAAATAAACTGCAAGTGCAGCAGACTTTTTGTTTTTTCTAGCCGACATTTTTAATATTTTCATTTAAAAAAAAAACAAAAAATCTACCGAAATAAAAATCTCTAGAATAAAATGTCTACCATGTAAACACTACGTAGAGTTTCTGATAGAGCTCTACTAAAAGTTTCTCTACTAAAAAGCTTCGTAGAGAAACTTTCAGTAGATTTTTGTTTCAATGTAAACAGTCTGCGTAGAGCTCTACAATGGATGACGTATTTTTTTGTAGAGCTCTACATGAATTTCTCTATCGTGTCCACGTACCTTTAGAGACATTATATGTTCGTTTAGAAGAATCTTCTGAAAACAACGAATTTTTAATGGAAATGAAATGAAATTGTTCGTCTTATCTTCTAATAGAAGAACATTCCCGTAATGTTCTTCTAAAAAGAATCTTCCAATTGCTGGCTGGGGTCGAGTCCTATATGTCCCTGTACACATATTGTACCATAAACTTAATGACTTGATTTTGTTTAGTGTAAATACAATATACATACATACATACGTGCAATATTCATATTCTGTACATATCTTTCGACCGTACACAAATTTATGAGTTTATAGATCGTACTTGTATATATTTTCTTGTCTGCTATAAAAAGTAAAAGAAAAGTGTGAAATATGAAAAAATCTACGCGAAAAAATAGTAATCTACATACATATATGAAATTGTATGATATATATGTATGTATGTATGTTAACTTGGAATTACACATTTTGTACTATGTACTATCCTAGGCTCTGATCTAAAAAATTTTCGTTCATTATTTACGTTTTACATTTACGTCGCCTCTTTCATCGCCTGAACCACTCTATCGGCTATAAAATTTTTAAAAGCCCAATAAAAGTTCTTGTGACTTTTAATTTTCTTTGATATCACGTATATTATAATATAGACACAACCCGGGCACACAGTGAATGTAGTATACACTGTAATATAATATCAGTCAGCTGATTTTATTGAAAGCTTTAGTGATTTGTTTTTAAAAATTTCATTAAAAATCACTAAATCTATTAACGTACGTCTTTTGACTTCTTTCATTTCACTCACACATATATATATATGCATCCTCCTGCTTAAAGCAAACGGAATACATGCATGTACGACTACGGTACTTATTTTCAGTCTAACTTATTTTTATTTACGTTGAGTGCTATACTTACGTACTTGCATGAGTATGTCTATATATCTACAAAAGCTAGAACGTAAACGTATATATATGTACGAACTTTTTATTCTCATGTACGTATAACGTAATTACCTTTGTAACTGCATCTAAAGGTTAAATTGGAAAAAATGATACTCTATAAAATGTACGTTGCTGTATTCTCATATATGTATGTACAATATAGGGACTCACTGAATAAGTATAACATACAAAGGCCTAACAAGTAAAGTCAAGAAATAAAGTTCTCGGAAGTAGTTTACGGATGTCAAAAACGACATATTGAGCTCAATTTTAATTGTATTTGAGAATTTTATTTTACGTACGGTCCTTATGGGGAATTAGTTTTTTCCGAAATGACAAATTTGATGAAGCTGAACCAACTGAAGTTTACGTTCATTATGGATGAACTCATTTGATTATACTGCTCCGTCTATACTTGTTTTTCCTTACGTTATTTCTCGATTTTGGTTCTACCCTAAAATGTACATAGGTCTGCACGTAGACATCTGAATTTCTAACCAAAATGCGGACGAAATAAATCCTTGAAAAAAGAAAAATAAAAATAAATCAGGAAACCGCAGATTAACAATAGATTTCTTTTCTCAGATATGCTACATAAACGCAGAATTCAATTAAGTTCTATGTACTTTAATTTTATTGAATTGAGGGTTCAATATAAAAATAAACGTTTTTGCTTTGTTTTGTTTCTAGGTTTTTCAACTTAGTTGAAAAGAAAACTTAAAACATCTGATAAATTTTTTTGCAATTTTTTTCAAATTTTTCATTTCTTTTTTTAAAAACTCATCTGGTCAACGTACGCCAAATGAATCAAGGTTAATTTATAAAACTTGTTATTGTCTATTCAAATTCGAAATTGCAGTTTGAATTTCATAAAGTTAAACACTTTTTATCACTGAAGTTTGAGAAATGACATTTTCAAAAGTATTATGTAACTTTTCTTTTGCTTGAACTTTCTGTTTTATTTCAAAAAACAGAAAGAACAAAAAAATTGTTTTTAACGTCAGAATGCAAACATACATTACAATAACGTGGTAAATAATAAAAAATTCTTTGTAACAAACGTTAACAATGAATAGTTTTCATATCTTTTTCAGCCTCTAGAAAACTATATACATACGTTCACATAATATTTCAAGTTTTTAGTAAAATTCGATAAAACGAAATATTTGATAATGCTGGTATGTACGTATTCATACAAATTTCTGTGACTTATTTAAGAATCTTTAATATCAGAGATTGAACAAAAAAAAAAAAAAAGGAATAATAACTTAAGATTTCTAAATATTGAAAAGTTCAATTTAAAAATCAAAAATCACAAGAAAATTATTCTCTAATTCAAAATGATTCAGGGATAAATAAAGACGGGAAAACCAAGTTATTTGGGTTCATAATCACCAATAAGATGTACACAGCATAAATTCAGGTAACTTTATTAATCAATTCAAATTAATGTTGATTTTTAAAGTGAGTTTATTTGCCGTTTGAAGTATAACAAAAACCATCTAATTTTAATAATTTGATCGCGTTAAATTTAAACCTCGTTGGTGAATATGGGCTTTAACGTAAAACACATTCAATAGCAATGACATGAAATAATGAGTCTGGTACATAAATAACAAAATTTCAAAGGTTCAAAAATATGTAAATTTTCTGAATTTTTTTGTGTACCAAAATTTAAGTCATCGCATTTCAATGACAATTTCTACAAATGAAAAAAAAAAAAAAAATTGATTTGAAATTAATACAAAATAATTTAGAAAAAGTATTTTATTCATTTGCTAAGCCATCATGAAAATAATAACCTAAATAGAGAACTTTTCTATTTTTTTATGAAGTATTTGAAAAAATAAATAAAAAAATAAAAATTAACATTAGAAATTAAAAATGATTTTGAGTACAGGACGGAGGAACCTTAAAAATGAAGTTTTTTATTTCAGACATAAATAAAGGAAGACATGTGCAGGTCATAATTCATTGTTAATTTTATTTCATATGAACTAAATTTTAAACTAAAAAATAAATAACAAAAATTACATTTATAAAATTCAAAAGGAATTTTAAACATTTTTAAAAAAGTATTTGAAAAGAAAATTGAACACAGATTTATTTGTAAAATAAAAGGATAGTAAACAACAACGAAAACACAGTTGAAAAGAAGCGCACTACAATAGAATGGTAATATAAAAGTTATAAAAAGGAAAACAGATTCAAACTTATTCAACCATGCAATTATTGTTGTCCATTTCTCTTATGATTAGAAAATTACTTTTTGTTTTTAAAGCAGAATTTTTACTGCCGAATTGAGTTCTCTTGAAACATTTTTTAAAACAAATTTAATAAACGGCCTAAATATTTACTGTACTGTGTCTAAAAGGTTTTAAAAAGGACCTACAGACGATAAGGTAATATGTAGTGAGGTGATTATCTGCATATAAGTTATCAACGGAAATTTGGTTAATTAATAATTGCAGAAAAATCAAAATGGGCGACTGATATCCAAGTTGTAGTCATGGTTTTACTTTTATGGATTACTTTTCAGTCCAATTTTTTAAAGCAGATAATGTTGTTGTTTGGTTGTCAATATGGTCTACGGTCTGTGTGCGTTTTCATTTTCAACCGACTCACAATGCAGTCGATGACCGTGCTTATCATCTGTAGGCCCTATATACAAATTTAAACGACGAAAAATACACATAAAAGTCAATTGAAACATTAATTAAGTACAAAAATTACTAGTACATACATAAAGTTGTTGATATTAGAATTGAAATCAAATAGCTGAAGTTCCAGTAGACGCGATTTCAATGAATTTTTAATCTCACAATATTTTCATCAAAAATTATTCTCAGTTTTACGTGATAATTACAAATGGGTACTGATGTAGGTCGTATTTCAATCAGCTGTTAAGTTCTGTAATTTGTGAAGTGGACATAAATTTTGCAGAAACCAAAAGTTAGGATTTTCAAATAAGGTTCGTAGAGAGAAACGGAAAATGCTAATCACTTCATAAGTCTTCGAGTACAGGAACAGACTTATTAGCAAGCCATACACACACGTGTTTGCCTTAACGCAATCATCAAATGATTACGCGCATGCAATCACAAGGGATTGATCGTGGCGTGCCAATAAGCTTTTTGCCCACACACTACAAACTCTTTCGCGCACTTTTGCGTGCAGCTTTTACCTTCAAAAGCTATTTTGCGCGTCTCCATAAAAATTGTATGAACTTTTTATCATGTGGCGTGGCTCGCCAGCTTTTGCAAAATTCTGACACTCCAAGAGGAAAGATCACATTTCTAAGTTTCTAACTAGTCACACAGTCAAATAAAATGTCGACACAAGGAAGAAAACGTGCAATAATATGCGCTATGATATTTTTAAATACTTGTAAAAATAAGAAAATAAAGAATCTTAAAATCTGGCAGAAAAAATGGCTTAAAAAAAGGAATAAATAGAGTCATATTAATTTTATTCGTGAAATAAGGGAAAATTATCCAGGGTGCAATCGCGCACGCAAAACTTTGTTGAAAACATGTGTGTGTATGGCTTGCTAAAAACGAGATCACAGGCTTTCTCGCAGGATTGAGCGTGTTCAATCGTGTCCAACTTCTAGTGCCCATACACTAGTATGATTGCGCGCACGATTCAATAAAGAACGTGATTGCGTTAGGGCAAACACGTGTGTGTATGGCTTGCTATTGCGTTAAGGCAAACACGTGTGTGTATGGCTTGCTAATGTGGCACATAGTAAATTGGGTACATGTCTTTATATGTTACAAAAAATATACGTGCTGGTAAGTTTAAGCACATTTATTTATAAAGTTTGTAAAAACATTTTATTAACATTATTACATCATGTCAGGTAACCTAATTTGAACATCAATGCATTGAATAAGTAGCACCTATGCAATATCATATTCATCGGAACTTTTTAGATTGAAAAAGTTTAATGTTTTTAAATGAGATATATCTTTCGTATGTATAATACATACATGTACATTAAATGATTTTTTAGATACTTTTAATTAAAATTCACCTACAAGATAATGCTTGAATGAGCACATTTTAATTTTGTTTTTTTTTTTTTTTATTTCCCGAATATAAATAATAGTGTTTTGATATACATTCTTATAAAATTCCTTGTTCTTCAGTTCAGACTAAGAAAAATGTAAAATTTTTCTCTTCTAAATTTTAATGGAAAATGATCGGAAAATGCGAAGTATAAGAGAAAATATTCTTTTTTCACCTATTTTTTTTATGAGGCAACGGATCGACCTTAAGAATGGGTAGTATACGTCATTGAACAAGACTATTATAAAAATACTATTCGTTTTTGGGATACAAAGAAACGATTTTCTGAATGTTTTTCGGTCACTGTCTGGTGCACAGTTACGTTTAACCATCGTTTGGTGTGGTTTTCAGTTTATGTTTTTTTCTTTCAATTATGGACGACTTCATGATTCTGTTTAAATGTGTGAAAAGTTTTCAAATGAAATGTAATTGAATATTTGTTTATGTTCTAATATGGTACACAATTTATTTTACAAACACTTTGCATTACACGGAATAAATCTGATATGATCTTTCAATTTTTAAGCTTGTTTCTAAAAATTGACTTAGGCCACTATAACAATAAACGGCACATACACACAAAGCAAAGGTATATTCTAGATGTTGTTCAGTTAGCTGCAATTGTATACTTCAATTTTTCTTATTTAGAAAGAAGTAAAACCACGTGTCTATGTATTTTTAAATGCACAAATATTCATCAAATTGCATGCAACTTTTTTTCATTGCATCTTGCATGCAACTTTTCTTTTCTTGTACATAATTAATCATCAATCTTTTCTTTTTTCTTTTTGTTTCACTTTTTATGGCAGTAGAAATTTCGTAATGCACTGGTACATTACATGTCCTTTTTAATATGAACAAATTGGATCGTTCTTTGTCATTCTATTTATATTCCATTTCTCTAAGATAATCATAATTCTTGCAACAGAAAATGTAAAAGAATTAAAAAGTAGGTTCGCATTCATACGATTCGTATTTCCTTGGCAGAATATCCATTTACTTTTACTTCTCTAAAATCAACAAATTATTCTTTTTTTCCTTTGTAGTAGACCCTGTTTTATTTCTGAATTTCTCATACTTATAATATTGAAAATAGATGAAATCAAATAAAACTTTGTCAAAGTATTATAAGTATTACCGTGGACACGTTAAATGAAAAAGAATTTCGGTATTAGCAGAAAATGTTTATGAAAGCGTATTACGAACAACTTTTTTTTTCAGATATAAATTGTTTTTTTTTCTGTTTATTCAATTTTTCTGTTTTTTTTTTTTTTTTTTTGCTCAAATGGTTCTTTGAGAATAAACTAAAGAAAAAGAGATACAATTTATTTAGTTCATTTTCGTTAAAACCTGGAAAAAGTTTTGATGTTTTTAATAAAATTTTGCGTTTTGTTTCCCACTTCGACATTATTTTGATGTTTTTTTTTTGTTTTTTTTTCTGTTCACCATTTTGTATTCATTTGTAATTCATAAAAAATGTATTATTGCTTCTTTTTGTCTTCAATTTAATGTCGATGAAAATGTGAAAAGAATTATTCTTGTATAAATCACAAAATCAAATGAAACTTTTTCGATATAACGTTTTTGACGTGATTTATCTTTTGTTCGGTTTTTCTATAAATAAAACAACGCGCTACGTACTTCTAGACTTGTAAATAAAACCTAATTACTTTAAAAATTCATGTGACCGGTTTAAAGTCAAAAGTTTCAATTTCTTTAAAAAGAAACTTTAAATAAAAACAAAATTATTTTCGATGTTTAACATGTAATTGGCATTGGTATAGTAAGTTAAGGTTCTTTGTAATGAAAGACCTTTTTTTGAGAATAATTTTTCTTTATTGACTGAATAAATTTTATTTTGACCAACTAAAAAATAGAATTTATGCAATTCAGCAAGATCGAAATATTTTCTTTACTAAAATTTCCTTTGTTTGATTGAATTTTGGACAGAGTCAGCAAAACTTGTATGGAAAATTTTAGAAATTGAGAAATTGTTTTTCGAATTAACAAGTAAATTAAATAATTTGCTTACGTTGAAAAAGAGCGGATGCGCGTGTGCATTGAACTATGGTGTGTGTTAACTTATATGTAGTAACAAATGAAAACACGTTTATTAGTCTTGAATTTGTATATGATTATTTTATTTAAAATAAATACGTCTAATCATTATGAATTAGGAATTGTAAGAAAGACTACAATATAAATTAATAAAATATTTCTTATAAAAAGATCCTGTTAAAATTAACTGTTTATACTTAACAATATAGATACACCGTATTAGTTACCAATTCATATCCTAGTTAACTGAAGCAAACGACAAACCGAGCAATTTGAAGTGGTTAAGTAAGGAAAATGGTAAATCGGCGTTCAAAGTGACCTTCTAGCTCAAAAACTATCCAACCAATTTCAACGAAATTTGAACACATATAGGTTGAAGGGAATTGTGGTGCTTAAATAGACAGATTTTTGATAGAGGACTCCATTCAGTGGAAAATTTAAAAAGAGTAAAAACATGTTTCCTGAAAAAGTACTTTGACTTTGTTACAATTTATCTGCTATTAAACGTATGATTTATGTATTTTGTGATATACACATAAAATTTCAACTTTTCCTAACTGTTTGCAAAAAAAATCAATTGAAAATGTTTCGTTGTTTACATTTTATTAATAAATGAAAATTACTATTTTTTGTATGAAATTTTCAATTTTCATTGCATATTTATTTCTGTTTCAATTTATATTTGAAAATTTTCAAAAAACAGTTCGGGATAAAATTAATAGGTGGCGCCAATAATATAAGTGATTTTAAAATAATACACATAACAGTGGCGAATAAAAAACATATGACCACTTTGCTAAATTGCAATTAATACATTTGTACTGTAAACTTCATAATAAACAACAATAAAACGTGATACTTGGTTTTAAATTATTACTAAGAAAATAATTGAAAATCATAATAATGTTTGTATTGTAATTGTTGTTTATTTCAGAATAATATGAATTCATTTTTCAATATAACTGAATTCATAATTTTGTTACAAATGTTTTAATTTGCGCTGTACAGTCAATAAACAATTTTTGTATTTCATATATGTATATGTACATATTATAATATATAGGTAGGTATATTATATACGATATGCATATGATCATCTGTTACATAGTATTTGATGTACATGTGTGTTTGTATACGCATAGAATATTGAGTGTGAGAAAAAAGCAATTAGAAAAATAATTTTTTTTTCTACGGAATTTTTTTGGAGTATACATTCATACATACACGTGAATGTTTACATGTTCACATTTTTTTCTTCGGAATTTTTTTTTAAATTTGTTTTTATCAACTTTTAATTTTATATTTTTGCAAATTACAGATCAAGTCATAAATCATTTGTTTTGTATTACAATATACGATATGTGCACATACATATGCATATGTATGATGAATAAGACCATTAGAGATGTACGTACATACTTTTATATCAATTTTGAATTTTGATGCGTATATATAGGAAGTGCGCCTGCACGCAAATTGTGTGTTCAAAGTTGATATATGTATGCAGATATGTATGTACATAAGTACTTATGCATGAAATGATATACATTTGAATTCATACGTAATATATGTACATATTTATTTGTTGTTTTTTTAATTATTAACGGATTCAACGGATTTTTAATTTTTACGTTTTTGACTGAGCTGATTTCGATTTCAATCAACTGTTGCTAGCTATTCTTAACCCAGTCGGGAATTGGTTAACGCCGAAACGAAAGAAAAATTTCATAAATGGATAAATAATTTATTCATATGAAAAACTAACCAAGAGCTCCAATACATTGAGGAAAGCCCATTTCGTCGAATCCTTTTACCAGTTCTTGAACTTTTCCATCTGTTAGAGGAAAAGTAGGGAGATAAATTTTACCCATTTTACGCCATACCTCATGGCAGAAATCTAAACAAATCTTCCCTACTGTGGTCCTTCCTACTCCGGACAAATTGGCAATTGTTCTATATTCACTAGACGATCCAAGTGAATACATGGCAATTGCTACACGTTTGTCAAGAGATATGCAACGCCTGTAATTGGTGTCTTCTCTTCTTAATCCTCCAAGCATGTAACATGATTTTTTTAATTGTCGAGGATTCATTCGAAAATCCTCTTTGAATCTTTGTGGACCGTTTTTTAACACTTCTTCCTCCCAAAATCTACTGGTACGATTCTATAAAAAGAAGTTGTTAAAGACCGTTTATTTATTAAAATACATACATACTTAAAAGTATATGTACTCACATATTGCCAAATATTCCTTTCAATTGTTGTTCCATACAAATAATATAATGTTAAAATTCTTTTACGACGACGAAGAGCCATATTCAATAGCATCGACATGAATTACAGTTTCATCTTTATAGTATTTATGTATAGATTTATAACTGCAATAATAATTACCACCAAAGAAACTTTTAAATTGTCCATATTAATAAAGATTTCTAAAACCAACAACAATTAAAAGTACGTGGACACGATAGAGAAATTCATGTAGAGCTCTACCGCAAATGTCAAAAAAATATCGTAGAGACGTGTAAACACCCTCGTAGAGCTCTACGTAGAGCTCTACATACGTCTCTACGACAGAGTTTTTGGTAGAGAAAGCTTTATCGTGTAAACACTTCCTCGTAGAGAACTCTACGTTTTTTTGACAGCTCTACCAGCTCTATTTAACTAGTTAAATTTTCATATTATGATATTGATTTTTTGTTGTTTGACCTATCATAAATATTTTTGAATATGATAATATTAATATAATAAAATACATACTTACATATGTACGTGAATATTTTAATATAATAAAATATTGTAATAAAATTATATTATAATAAAATTTATATTATATTATATTATATTATAATAAACTTATAATATTATAATAATATTTTAATATTTTATAATATTATTTATAAAATTATTATTTATAATAATATAATAATATTTATAATAACATTTTATAATATTCATAACATTTTATTTTAATTATTATTTAATAATATATAAACTGCAAGTGCAGCAGACGTTTGTGTTTGTCTAGCCGATATTTTTAATATTTTCATTTAAAAAAAAAATCTACCGAAATAAAAAATCTCTAGAATAAAATGTCTACCATGTAAACACTACGTAGAGTTTCTGATAGAGCTCTACTAAAAGTTTCTCTACTAAAAAGCTTCGTAGAGAAACTTTCAGTAGATTTTTGTTTCAATGTAAACAGTCTGCGTAGAGCTCTACAATAGATGACGTATTTTTTGGTAGAGCTCTACATGAATTTCTCTATCGTGTCCACGTACCTTATAACTAGTTAAATAGAGTTGGTAGAGTTTTCATATTATGATATTAAGAATATCGTCTGATTTTTTGTTGTTTGATATAACCTATCATAAATATTTTTATGATATATTTTTATATATGTATGTATGTACATGAATATTTTAATATAATAAAATATGCATTTGAGTTTGTTTTTGTATCACACAAGCAGTATAAAGGAGTAAAAATTACGATATTGCCTTCGCAATTGTTAACGCAAACAAGTTTTTAGATTATCCGTTTGGTTTTGGTTCTATTTCATATGATTCACACAATTGTGTCGCGTGTATTTTGTTATTGTAAAAAGCGACATTTGCTTAGTTGGCTTTGAAAATCTGTTTTGTTAATTTCATTTCAATTATTTTCAGCACTTTAAACAAATTGAAATTTGTATACAAATGTGGCACGACAATAGTGTAAACGTCAAATATCATAATCGGACTGTATTGTACGAAATATCCAATACAATAACGAAAACTAAAAAAAACACGAATGCGAAAGCAAATGTGTGGCGATAATAATGTAAAGGCACTTTAAGTCTACAATATAGAACTTTCGCAATTTGTGGATTACTTTGTAAGGGTCTTGATACGGTTGAGTTAACCCTGTTTTAGGAGAATCTATCCTGACAAACACACAATCACAATTTTCTAATTCTTTATGTATGTATGTCGGTATTGTGTCTTTTCACGTTTCACCAGGTTTCAAATGGTTCATTACTTCACGTATTCTTGAAAGTAATTCTGGAATATTTTGTTGTTGTGGATCTAAGTCAAAGAATTCAGCCGGTAATTTCAATGGCTGTCCGTACACTAATTCGGCTGATGAACAATTAATATCGGGTTTGAAACTTGCTCGTATACCTAAGAGGACTATGGGCAATTCTTAACTCAAGTGTGAAAAATTTTTAAGGCCGTTTTCAGTTGCCTATGGAACCTTTCTACCATTCCGTTTGCTTGTGGATGATATGTGGTTGTTCGAATCCTATGTATGCCTAGAAATTTGTTTAATTCGAAAAAGATTTTTGATTCAAATTGTCGCCCTTCATCGGTTGTAATTTTAAAAGGAACACCGAATTGAAAAATGAATTCTTTGAAAATGTTTCAACTACCGTTTTAGCTGTGATATCTTGCAGTGGATAAGCTTCTGGTAAACGAGTAAAGTGATCTATAATTGTAAGAATATAAGAGTAGCCATTTGAAACTTCTAGTGGTCCCACACTATCTATTACGTTTTAAAAGTTTTAATTTACCATTACATTTTGAAAAAGGATAACAAACATCTGAACTGAATTATACGTATAAATGTTTGAGACTGGAAATAAATATCAGAAATAAAATTATGCAGTATTAAAATGCAAAACAAAAAATTAAAAAGAAAATATAATTAGAGTCGATAGCGAGAGCGTTTGAGAGTATAATGGAAAAAAATTTGTTTTTTGTTTGGATTTTATAATTTAAATAAAGAGTTTCGACTACAAGAGAATATTCCTGTTCTGATCCTGAAATAAAAACTTGAGTAACCAATTTCTGTACGATGTATTTGAAAACCTAAGAGATGAGAACTTAATGTTACATTTTAAAATTCTTTATTTCGGAACACAATTTTTTTATGTGTCAAATTTTAATTTCTGGTTAAAAGCGATTGTTTATGTTTATGTTCATGTTTATTTTTGTACCGATTTTTTTTACAAAGTAATTCATTCTGTTCAACGATATTTTAATCAGATTTAAAAAAAAATAATAATAAATACCATTACAATTCTTTTGAATTCGATGTTTTTTTCTGATAGACATATTTAAGAAGGACACACAAAAAGAGCTTATAAAAAATAGAAAAAGAAAAATCTATAACAATAAGAACAAAGAGATATCCCATTAAAAGAAAATATTTCAAAAATTTTCTTTTCATTCAAATTTATTGAAAATAAACAGACGAAACGCAAACAGAAAAAATTCCATGTAAAAAAGGAAATTTCCAAAATTTTATTTAAAAAAAAAAAAAAACGAATTTTCATTGACAAAATATTCATGGAATTTCCCTTTACCGGTGGGTGTATGAAAATTTCATAAACAATTTTCTTTTTATAATAGAACATTTTATATAGATGTTTAGAACAACGTGTTGTTGTTCTCATTGTTGTGCGTATTTATGTTCAGTACACGATCTACGTTTTGAAAATTGCAACATTTTTTTTACTTTACTTTTTGGCTTTTTATTCAGGAAAAATGTCCGTTTGATTCAAATTCAAAAAAAAAAAAAAACAAACAAATTATGTTAACAATTTAAAATACAGAAAAATAAAAAAATCGTTGACCAAAAATCAAATTTTCTGGAATAAACAAGACAAAATGTTTGGAATTGTTTGCAATAAACAAAATTTGGAATTATGACGGTGAGTATGAGAGGCGATGGCAGAACTTTTGTTCATGAGAAAGCATAGGAAACGTGAAAATCGAATGAAATTCAAAAAATTCAACCTGTTTTAATAGCAATTAATTTAACTTTCGTGATTGAAAGGCGTGAAGTGAAATGATGTAATTTTCGTCATAACAACGAATTAAGTTAATGAAACCCCAAGTTCTGGTGATTATTTTTATTTGTGGTTCATTTTGAATATTTTCTTCTTTTTTCCAATTACCACCGTTTGTCTTGCTCCTATTTCGTATTTAGTTCTAATCCAGATTTAATTGAGTTTGTTTTGTACTGCGAATCCTCGGAAGTGGATGAAATCCTCAAGTGTCGTCAGTACACACGATATCAGAACAATAACACATGGTACGGGGTGGGTGGGTGGAAAAATTTATGTGTGTGTACGAATACTTCTGTTCAATTAATTAAATGTAAACTTTTGTTGTTACACGGATTGTGTACAAGACAACTAATAAAATATCGTAATCAAAATACGAAAAATCAACAAAGCATTTTATATTTTTTTGAAAATTAACTAAATACCTTAAGATTTTTGGGAATAAATATTTAAGTATCATTTCTAAAAGGAAAATCGTACAAATGTTCTGGCGACATGTACATGTTCTGGTATACGAGCACATACGGCAGTTCACCGTCTGCTTATATTTGAAGTACAATAAATTGCGTTATTTCTTCCTCTCGCGTTATTTCTTATTTCGTGTTTGTGTCAATACAGAAAACTTCAAGAAAAGACTTTGAATACTTTGTTAACATCCAAATAAACTAATGAGATACATTCAAAATATATTGTGACACACAAACATACGTACTTACATGTGTATTCCACAGTATTGGAAATTTGTTGAAGCGTATGCTAAAAGGATTCATTTCTAATCTGTAATTCGTTTAATGTTTAACATAAAATGAAATTACATATATAGGTATACACGAATTTCTTCTGCATTTTACAGATAAGAATTGTTGTGTTCTTTACACAATCGAAGTTTTGTCGGAAATGAATTTTAACTATTATACATCTCGAATACACAAACCCAATATTTAAAGTACATACAGAATAATAAAAGATTAAAAAACATGAAACGAACGAATTCACTCCCATCTTGAAATTCTGAACGTATAAGATTTAGATACAATAAAAACATTCGTGTGTGTGTGTCTTGTCTTTATTTTCTGATTTTATACAAACAGTATGATGATGAAATAATAATTATACAATACAAGTATGACTTTGACATATGTAACTAGTAATTATACAATGCAAGCATGAGTATGAAATATATAGTAATTAAACAATACAAGTATTGTTTGAAATTCTTCAGGAGTAAGATTGGCCATGGATAACACACGTTTTAAATGATGCTTGTAGCTTTTAACAGCGGCCTCCCACAATCCGCCAAAATATGGTGATCTTGGTGGTATAAAATGCCACTGAATGGATTCTGATGCATAAAATTTCATGATAGAATTGGTAGATTTTACATCAGTTAATGAATTGTAAATTTCCTTTAATTCTCTATTAGCACCAATAAAATTCGTTGAATTGTCGCAATGAATATGACCACATCTTCCTCGTCTTGAAATGAATCGACGCAACGTAGCTATGAATGCAGCTGAAGTGAGATCATGCACTATTTCAAGATGTACAGCCTTTGTTGCGAAGCATATGAAAACAGCAATGTAACATTTCATAATTATCTTGGATCGTTTATGAATTCGTAATGTAAATGGACCACAAAAATCTACGCCAGTAACGTGGAATGGTCTAGAAGGATTAACTCTGCTATGTGGTAGCTGACCCATTAATTGCTGTTAAATGATTGGTTTAACTCGAAAACAACGCACGCATTTATGTACAATGGATTTACAAAGCTGTTTACCATTTATTATCCAAAACTGCTGTCTAATTATATATAACAACCCAGTAGGACCAACATGAAGACTTCTTGTGTGATGGTATTCACATAAATTGTTAGAAAATTTGTGATCACCAGGTAGAATAATTGGATGCTTCTCATTGAATGGAACAGTAGAATTTTTTAGCCTACCGCCGACTCGGACTAAACCATCTTTATCTATGAAAGGATCAAGGAATTTCAATCTTGAAGATCGATCAACACTATTATTTTGTTGTAATTGTTTTATTTCTCTATTGAAAGTTTGCTGCTGTATACGTTTAACTATTAATTTCAGGGCGATATCCAATTCAGAAACTTGTAACGGACCAGTATGAATATTCGGTTTATGTCGAAGTCTGTTAAGAAACTTTATCCAAATTGCTGTGTATCTGATTATTTTCATATAATCAGAAACCCTTTGAACAATATCATAATTTGAATTATTATAGTGGTTGGACATCATACATTTCAATTCAATGGTTTTTATTTCAGGATCTAGCTGTTTAGTTATATGTTCCAATTAGTTTCTTGATCTGCTAAGAATTCAGGACCATGCCACCACTTAGAGCAATCTTTAAGTTCAGCTGGCATCAATCCTCGTGGACAAATATCTGCTGGATTTAGCTCACTAGGGATATGAAACCATTGTTCAAGTAACGACACATCTTGAATTTGTGATATTCGATTAGCAACGAATGTTGCGTATTTGAATTTTTGCAGCGTAATTGTTGAATCGGTCCAAAACATAGTTTTATCTATGTGGAATTGTAAGGACGCAATAACCTTTTCATAGGTTTGAATTGATAGCAATGCTGCGCATAGCTCTAGTCTTGGTATCGTCTGCTTTTTCAACGGAGCGACTCTTGTTTTGGAACATAATAAGTTACACTAATATTTATTGTCTTTACCATGCACTCGAATGTATATGCAACAACCATAATCTTTCTCAGAAGCGTCGGAGAAACAATGTAATTGAATTGATTGAATATTATTATGATTAATTGCAGTAACCTTTCTTGCAATTGGAATGTGACTTAAATGAACAAGTTGCTGTTGATAATCTTCCCAAAATAAATTCAACACTTCGGGAATTGTGTCATCCCAATTCAAATCAGTCAAGGACCACAACTTTTGCATTAAACATTTAGCAACGAAAATTACTGGAGCGAAAAAACCCAAAGGATAGTACAATTGTGCTATTTGTGATAAAACACTTCTTTTAGTTGATGATGATGATGTTTTTCTTAGATATACGTTAATTTTAAAATGATCGAAGACAGGACTCCAATTAAGACCCAAAATGCAAACCATATCATTTTCATGATCATGAGCTGCATCCTTTTTAAGAAGTGACCATTTTCTCAATTCAAAACCTCCAAGAGATAAGAGCTTTTCAAGTTCAGATTTCAATTGAATGGCCTGTGAAACTGATGAAACACCAGTAAGCAAATCATCAACATAAAAATCATTTAATACCACTGCCGTTGAATTAGGAAAATTTTGTTGTTCGTCAAGTGCAAGTTGTTTTAATGTGCGAGTTGCTAAAAACGCAGCTGGAGCTGTACCATAAGTAACGGTAGATAAACGATAACATTTGAGCTCCTCGTCTGCAGCGAATCTCCACCAAATGCGCTGTAAGTCACGTTGTTCTGGATGGACCTTTACTTGTCTATACATTTTAGCAATATCAGCTATTAAAACTACATCGTGAGTTCTAAATCTGAGCACAATAGCAAATAAGTCTTGTTGTACGGTTGGACCTGTATAAAGTGTATCGTTTAAACATAAACCTGATTGTGTTTTACATGGCCCATTGAAAACTACACGGAGTTTGGTAGTGGAACTTGAAGGCTTTAAGACATGATGATGAGGCAAATAATAAACATGATCTGGTGGAACCTTATTATCAACCAGTTCCATGTGATCAAGTAGCAAGTACTCAAGCATAAATTCATTATATTGCCTTTGTAATTCAGGATTTGAAATCAATGTCTTTTCTATTTGAGAAATTGTTGTTTTGCTATAATTTCTGATGATACAAGTTGGGATATGTTAGATCTTGTAGGTAATGATACGGAATACCTACCTTCTGGCAATCGTTTAACATGTTGTTGAAAGTGTTTTTCAGCATATTTGTCTTCAATAGACATCGCAATATTACTTTGAAAACGTTTCAATTGCCAAATTCTTTGATATTTTCATTCAATTCAGATAAATTACAACATAATAAAGAATTTAGAGGTACTTTACTTGTGCTCGTATTAGAACATTTCCCTGTAACAATATACCCAAAGACTGTCTCAAGTAATTGTGAAGTGTCATTAATTTTAAGCTTACGACCAGTTAAAAGATCGGTAAAAATTTCTGCACCTAACAGCATGTCTATTTTTTGAGGTATGTTGTATGAAGGATCAGCAAGTTCAATATTTTCTGGTATATTTATGCGACTTATTTTTTGTTGCGGTAAATAGCTAGTGATCTTTGGAATGATCAAAAAATCTAACTCTTTAGAAAATGAGCCAATACGTGATGAAATTTTACATGACAGCTTACTGCGGATTTCAACGAAACTATTATTTATTCCTACAATGGGAATAGAAACAGATTGTCCTTTTAAGTTAAGAATTTGACATAAATTTTGACTTATGAAATTAGATTGCGAACCACTATCTATGACAGCTCGGCAGAAGTGTTTATTATTATTATTATTGTCATGAATATAAATTACGGCAGTAGCAAGAAAAATCTGTTGACTATTTTGATCTTGTAAGGTCGTTTTAACATCTGAAAACTAGCCTTAAACTCAGTAATTGTCAGTGTGATGCATTGTTGTTTGTATTTTTCAGCTCATCTTTATGTAGTAACGTGTGATGTCTTTTATTGCAAATTTTACAGTTGCTACCTTTACATATACTTACTGAATGTTTACCGAGACAATTTACACATAATTGAGCTTGATTTATGAACTTTTGTCTGTCATCACTGTTCAAGCTTAAAAATTGATTGCACTTGTAAATTAAATGATTCTGTTTGCATTTGTAGCACTTAATATTGTTTTTTAACGTTGTTAACACTCTTAAATTGTTATTTCTTGGTTTATTTATTGTTAATGTGTTGCACATTTCTTGAAACTGATACATCACTAATCGCTTCAATAATACGCGCTCTTTCAATTAAAATTTTAATAAAGTCATTTATATTGAGTAATTTTTGACTAACTGATTTAGCTTCAATCTCACGACGTGAACCATCATCTAATTTTGTCAATAAATGATGAATTAGCAATGAATCCCACGAATCGACCGGTTGATTTAATGATTTTAAAGAATTAATACAACACTTGACATTTTCTATTAAATCCTTTAATGATTTAACAGAATTTTCTTGGACCTTTTTCATATCGTATAGCTGCTTTGTATACTGTCGGACAAGATTCGTTTCGTTATTGTAATTTTCTAGTAGTATGTTCCATGCTATGTCATAATTGTCCCCTGTACATGGAATTGAACTTATAAGCCTGTAGGCCGTACCGTTTGCCGTACACACACGAAATTAAATAATGCAGTTTAGATGCATTTGAAAGCACATTGTCACTATGTATTAAGTCAATATAGATATCGCGAAAACTTAACAAATTCATGAAGTGCCCATCAAAATTTGGTAATTTAATGTCTGGTAAACGTACACTTGAATTTGAATTACCTTTTAATTTCAAATCTCTGCTCATATGTTTTTCTTGACCGTCATTGGAAGATAAATCGTCAATCAAAAATGTCAATTCACTCCCAAAATCTAAAAATTGATTATCAAATTCGATTCTTCTAGAGGAATCAGCATTCTTTACTTCACTTTCATAATCAGTTTGAACATTTTCAAATTGTTCATATAATGCCTTCAACCGATTATGAATGCATTTAATTTCATGTATTTTCAATTCAGATTTATCTTTATTGTCTATTCTCTGTTTAAGATTTGATAGACGATCAAAAACAACATTTACTTGACTTTCATAAAATGAGTTTCTTTTACGCGTCATTGTAAAGGATAGTGACAATTTACCTTTTCACGACAGTAAAAATAGAACGACAGCACCTGTACTAAAGTGATCCATAACACTTGTATTAAGGTGTACTACAGTATGTAACACTTGTATTAGAACATGAACTGCACATACATGTAATAAATGTATGTGTGTATGTAATGTATATGTATGTATATGTATATCGTACTTCTGCACTGAAGTCGCAAACGAATAAATCTTTTGATTTACTGCAATACATATATGTATATGATAAAATGATCGGCTTTCCTTTGATTTTGAATAATTTGTATAACATCCAAAGAAACTAATGAGATACATTCAAAATATATTGTGACACACAAACATACGTACTTACATGTGTATTCGACAGTAATGGAAATTTGTTGAAGCGTAAGTTACGTCAACGAAACCAAATACATCGAAATCATTACATAGTATTTTTCCCATAGATATAAATTGGTCAGCATAACATGTTTTCACATGTTTATTAAAATTTGGAATTATAAGCATTTTCCCATATATAAAAAATTATAATTTTACATTTCCCATATACACATTATATACATATTATATTATTATACATTATTTTGCATTTTCTCATCATAATCATTTTTACACAGAACATACATATATATGTGTACAACAAACAAAACAAGAAACCAATCACGTTAATTGTTAACGTGACTTATTTACATGTTTAATACATAAGATTTGTAATTAGTCTTTAAGCCAAAATTTGTAAGTCAGTCTGAATTCATTTCTTCAAAAATAAAGACGCGTTAAAAGAAAAGTACAAATCGTTTTTTTTTCATTTGTATATAAAGAACCTACTTATTTGGCGCAGTCAGTAGGATACCAAATCCAAAGATTGGTATTCAAAAATATATACGTATATCTAATTAAATGAATAATTGGATGAAATAATAAAATTGTTGACGACAATCCAATCATTGTACCGAATCTTAAAATTGGTGTTATTTATTAAAGTGAATATTCATTGAAAAAAAAAAATTGTTTTTTGAGAATATTCTGTGAACAGTATCAAATATTTAATAAAATAAACAGTGAAACAAAAATAATAAAACTTAAGTTGTGTTATTTGTTTTACAAGTACTGTTTATTTAATAAATATTGGTGACAGTATATTGAAAGTGATAAAGTGACTGTAGAAAAATAGTGAACGCAGATAAGGATAAAAAATTGCCTTATCGAAGAAGCGAAATTTTTCGTCACAAATTCACGAAGAAAATATACATAAAATAAAAATATATACATCATATAGAAATATTATTTAAAAAAATAATATAAAAGGAGAAAATATAAGCGAATCTTTTCTTTAAACGTGAAAGTTAAAAGAAGAAATGTCAACTCAATCTGCAACCTCAGGTGCTGGAGCATCTCAAAATCCATCAACAGCTACAATATCAATTACGATAACAGAATTAATGAAAGAAACTTCCCGCATTAAAAAATATCATGGAACCAATGAATATGACCTATCATCATTTATCAGAGAAGTAGAGATGTTTCTTTCAATGTTTGACAGCAATCCATCTTTAAAAGAATATTTGTACCAAAGGAATGTCCTCAACAAAATACAGGGTCCAGCTCTTCAAGCCATCAGGACACTAGGACCTAATCCACAATGGGAAGAAGTTAAGGACGAACTCATAAAAAATTTTGGAATTTGAGAAAGTTACCATCATCTTTATTATCAGGCGATTAACACCAGAAATAATTATAATGTAAGTCAATATTATGAAAATTTGATAAATAAAATGATAAAATAAAATGCCTTATTGATACAGGGTCAACAACAACTTTATTAAATAAAAACAAATTACCGCAGTATAAACGCTTAAAACTCAAAGATACCATATGTTATAATACACTTAGTGGACAAACAAAAATACATGTAGAAATTATAACAAAATTACCAATTGAATTTAATGAAGATATTCTTATGAGCTGGAAGCTAACAACTTTTAAAAACAAAGAATTCGATGGCCTTATAGGGCAAAATATATTAAAACCAATGCAAGCAATTATTAATTTAGAGGAAGAATATTTAGAAATACATAATATAAAAACAAAATTCTTATATTCATGTCCTTACAAATATGATGAAATACATTCGATAGAAGAATCTCAATTAGATCAAGGTATATTAGAGAAAATTCAACGTGAAGATATGAATTTAGAAGAAAAAGAAAAATTAAAAATCTTAATTAACAGAAATAAAGACTTATTCTTTCAAGAAGGACAAAAATTAACCCATACCCATGAGGTGCAACATGAAATTGTAACAAAAACAAATAACCCTATATACTCAAAAATATACAGGTATCCTCAAATACATGAAGAGGAAATAAATAGACAAATGAAAGAGATGCTAGAGCAAGGCATCAATTATCCAGAAGTTCTACGTACTTTTCAGAATTTTGTCGTCCTTCTAAAACGACAAAATCTACAATCCCATAGTACGAAATTTCACCCTATACCATTATTGACCCGAGAGCACTATGTGGCCTGACCAGACATGGTCCAGACCTTTTCTAAGATAAAATTATTATTATTTTCATGATTTTAGAAAAGAAGAATCGTGTCTGGTCAGGCCACATAGTGCTCTCGGGCCAATAATGGTATAGGGTGAAATTTCGTACTATGGATTGTGGATTTGGTCGTTTTAAAAGGCCGACAAAATGCTGGAAAGTAGATAATAAAATTGGTAAAATGAACAACATTTTTGAAGGTCAGCATTGGGTGTTTCAACAAGATAATGGTACAATTCACGCAGCTGAAAGAGAAAAACTCTTATTTACAACGAACAAAATTGATATCCTTGGATGTCCTGTGTTATCGCCCGACCTCAATATCATTGAAAACGTATGGGAAAACCTTTCTTAACACGTTTACGCTAATGGGACACGTTGACGCTAAGCATGAACTGGCGACAGCAGTTTTACAGGCTTGGCGCGAAATTCCATTGAAATTACCCACAATTACCCATTTTTTATACCCAAAAGTTTATTAAAATTTATGGAATGGGAAGGTAGCTCAATAAAATATTAGAAATAAAAAAAAACATTCAAACATCCCGTTTATTTTAACCCTTTAACTGAATAAAATGGGTGAGGGTAAACAAGTGTCCTTCTGCTTGAAGGTAAATTTTTTAAAAACTTGAATAATTATTGGTATTTTTCCAATTTCTGAAATTTTTTCACCCGAAATGTTCGAAAATGGATTAAATCAAAAAAATCCATCATTAGTTTTCAGAAAGAACTGGAAAAATTAAACAAATTCAAAAAAATTCAAGTGAGGGTAATCAAGTGTCCGGCACTGTATATACATTAAAAACATAATTTTTTAACATTCATAGATAAATTTTCGAAACACGCCGTAGTTTTATATTTAGAAGACAAAAATAACGTTACTATCATAGAAAAAATGAGACTATACTTTGCAATAAAAGATAAACCTAGAAGAATAACAATGGATAATGAGTTTAATTCAGTAAATATAAAAGATTTCTTAAGACAAGAGGGCGTAGAAATGCATTTTACCAAACCCAATAGCCACACATATATAAAAAATTATAATTTTACATTTCCCATATACACATTATATACATATTATATTATTACACATTATTTTGCATTTTCTCATCATAATCATTTTTACACAGAACATATATATGTGTACAACAAACAAAACAAGAAACCAATCACGTTAATTGTTAACGTGACTTATTTACATGTTTAATACATAAGATTTGTAATTAGTCTTTAAGCCAAAATTTGTAAGTCAGTCTGAATTCATTTCTTCAAAAAAAAAAGACGCGTTAAAAGAAAAGTACAAATCGTTTTTTTTTTTCATTTGTATATAAAAAACCTACTTATTTCGTATGCTAAAAGGATTCATTTCTAATCTGTAATTCGTTTAATGTTTAACATAAAATGGAATTACATATATAGGTATAAACGAATTTCTTCTGCATTTTACAGATAAGAATTGTTGTGTTCTTTACACAATCGAAGTTTTGTCGGAAATGAATTTTAACTTTTATACATCTCGAATACACAAACTCAATATTTAAAGTACATACAGAATAATAAAAGATTAAAACACATGAAACGAACGAATTCACTCCCATCTTGAAATTCTGCACGTATAAGATTTAGATACAATAAAAACATTCGTGTGTGTTTGTCTTGTCTTTATTTTCTGATTTTATACAAACAGTATGATGATGAAATAATAATTATACAATACAAGTATGACTTCGACATATGTAACTAGTAATTATACAATGCAAGCATGAGTATGAAATATATAGTAATTAAACAATACAAGTATGAGTATGAAATATATAGTAAAGTAATTATACAATGCAAGTGTGATTGTGAAATAGTAATTATACAATGCAAGTGCGATTGTAATTATAAAGAAAAAACAACAACAAAAAATTGCCTAGTAACAAGATCAACTTTTGATATCGTTGTTTACTACTCAACAAACGTAAAAGTTAAATAATGACAAGATTTTGTCAAAAACTGTAATTATATAATATTCATGATTTCTAAATACTAAAATCGTTTCATGTTTAATGAAAATCTGAACAAACAAAAAACGAAAATTAAAATCAATACAACACATTAGCAGAAAGACAATAAATTGAAGTACAAAATAAATACCGTGTAATCCACTTGAAATTTTCAATATAATTAATTAATTTGTCAAGGCTTTAAAAGTTAGGTATAATTTTACCTATTTATGAAAATTTATCTGTTCTAATGATGATATGTAAATCTACTTTTCCAAAACAAGGAATATAGTAGATTGTAACATAAGACAAAATTCATCTAAAATTTTTATAAAATTCTCGTTTAATAATCATTCAAATATTCACATGAGTATAAAAATTCCTTTCTATATTTTGTAGTTTGATGTCTCTTCTAGTCTATATACGCACACATACTTTTCAATGTATAAGGGAAATTAAGTACACATATAGGAGTTCACATTTTATTTATGATTCAATTTATAAAATAACCTTCTCATTGTTTTTATTCGAAACAGGGATTAATTTCCATAAGATTTATGCTGTTATCAAAAAACTTCAGAAAAGCATTTTGTCATGACGAATACTATAAATTGAATGAAAAATGGTCTCATATTAAAATTTTATAAAGTAACTTGTTTTGAATTTAAAAAATAAAATGAAGAAAAAAATTTACGAACAAGTGTTAAATTGAAATCACACGTACTGCACAGGATTAGCAATGCGTAGGTAGGTAGGTAGGTAGGTAGAGGTGGCCGCCCGCTCATTCCCAAGCAAGCACACTTAGGCCAGAAAGGCCCATTGTGATACCACACCAGGAATCTCACAGATCGAACCACCTCGAGCGCTTCAGAAAACCCAGAAGTCTCTTGACCGAGATCTCCCCTAAACTAGAGAGATCTTGAAAGAAGGCAGCCCCAAGAAACATTTCTCTATTTCTAGAGAGCGCCAACAGTGACAGAGGAGGTGTTCAATACTTTCCTCCTCCTCTTCATCTTGACATGCTCTGCAGAGGTCATTATAGGGAGCATTTAGCCTTCTGGCATGTTTGCCTATAAGACAATGCCCCGTTAAAACTCCCACTAGAGCACTAACTGTTCTCCTATTTTGGGATAGCAGGTCACTAGAGAGTTTATTGTCCACTCCAGGACACAGAGCCTTGGCAATGGAGTTACCAGCGCTTGAAACCCATCTTAGATTCCATGCCCTCGTAGACTCCTGCCGTGTTCTTAGGGCACAGCTGGCGGCTGGGATTCCAAATTCTCGATAACCCTCCAGTAATTCGAGAGTTGTTCCCAGTCTGGCCAGCTCATCTGCCTTACAATTTCCCTGGACTTCCGTGTGTCCAGGTACCCAAATAAGGTTAATACTGAAGTACTCTGCCATAATGTTTAGCAGAGTAAGGCACTCCAGTACGACCTTCGATGAGCAAGTCGCTGCGGTCAGCGCTTTGATCGCGGCCTGGCTCTCAGAGAATATATTTACCACCCTAGCGGCAATAACATTCTCAGCAAGCCAGTTAATCGCCTCTTTAATTGCAGCTACCTCCGCTTGGAACACACTGCAGTGATCCGGTAGCCTAAATGATAATTCAATTTTCAAGGAGTTACTGTACAGCAGTGGCGAAGCTATGGGTTTTCTGTTGGGTGTTCACTTTAGGACATGTTTTTTTTTGGATGAAGTTGGTTCCTTATAAGAAATTTATATGAGGAATTTAGACAAAGTTCTTCTTGATGACAATGAAAATGGCATGAGCTTCTAAATAAAACTATTTTACAAATATAAGAGTTCAGAACATTGCGGTGGGGTCTCAAGGACATGTGAAATATTAAAAATGATCCAATGACGCACTTTATACATGGTGTTTTTTGTGTCATTGTCTTGTTTGAAGTGAAAATTCAGAACCAAATCCATATTTTGGGCAATTTCCCCTAAAATATTTCTTAAAATATTCAACGGATCACTTTGATTCATAGTATTTTTCATGAATTGCAAATTTCCCATACCAATTATTGGCATACAATCCCATAGCATTACTCCATAACCCTAAGCTATAGCTAACTATACACACAGACAGTCAGCTATAAAAACCATACAAATTTTGCGCCAGAATTTCATGTTCTTGTTTACATATTGTTTAGCAAAAAAACAGTATCGTTTTTCTATTCGTTTTTGATATGTATGTTGTTTTTTATAGCTCATGTATTATATAAACGAAATAAATTTTATTTTTTAATTATACTCCCTTCCCATGCTAAATACTCCGCTTCAACCAATAATTTTGCTCCTCTTTAAAATTTCAAAACGGCAGCGCTGGTTTGAACAAAAATGTAGTGCTGCCTGAATTTTACTCCACATAATTTTCTTAGGTGCATTTTCAAGACTGAACGCCTTCATATACTTTATATATACAAGAACAAAATTATAGAAATAGTTTTATCGTCGTATGATATGATATCATACATATTTATTCCATATAACGAATTATTATACGTATGTATATAATATACACACATACATATATATGTACATACGCATATAAATACTGTGAACATTGAGTAATAGTCGGCCAGACAGAATATTACAAATTACATTACAGAGTGCATGCATATCCATATATTACTCAGCACTCAGCACTAAGCGTCAGCGTTCACTTTAAAATGTGAACATAAACTTATCATACAAATCTAAAAATCACAGAGAGTTTTTTTACTACGCCCATATGAACTCGAAAATTTTCATATGTGCAGTTTCAAAACTGAACACCTTCGTACATAATTTTTATACAGTGCTTTGACGCAATCATCTATCACTCATACAACATACAATATGTATTGTGTTTGATTTGCGTATATCACTCAGTCAGTTCAGTGTTCATTTTGAAAAGTGAACACAAATTTACCATACAAATTTAAAATTCTCAGAGACTTTTTTTACTATGCCCATATAAACTTGAAAATTTTCATATGTGCATTTTCAAAACTGAACACCTTGCCATATAATTGAATTGAATTCATACGTTGAAAAATTAGAGAAGAGAATTAATATTGTCATCATATATAATATAATTTCTCTTATTATTTTCAATCAAATATTTTTGAATGTTAAGGGTAGTAACACAACACTGCGTGTTTAGGCATATGCACAATATCTTCGATATTAATTTTTCGAACATTTTAACTTTATTATTTGAACTATGTAATTTATAAAAAATGTTTTACTTTTATGAATACATTTTATTTCAATGTTGTTTAGGTGTGCAGTGAACACCTTGAACAGTACCAGAAATCGCCGTTGCTGTACAGACCCCCTCCAACTCGGCCATCCAGCTTGGAGCCGTCTGTGTAGAGATGTACGCGGCTCCTTGCTGGCCCATTCTTCCCTAGAAGGAACACTAGTCAGAAATTTCCCTCTAAAGTTCGGCCTGGGTATAGCATAATCGATTTCCCCAGGGAACGGTAGAGAATCAATAATGCTTGAATGACCTACCCGAAAGCGCGACCACTGTCCGCTAGCCATAAGCCTAGTGGCAGTGTTTTTTGCGAGTTCGGTGGCATACAGATCCAGAGGCATCAGATTCAATAAAGCTTCTAATGCCCCTGTTGAAGTGGTCCTGAGAGCTCCGGAGATAAGTAGTGCGGCCGCTCTCTGAACCTTCCCTAAAAGATTACTCGTGGTGGTCGTCCGTAGGCCCGTCCACCACACAATCGACCCATATAGCAAGATAGGTCTCACTACCGCAATGTAGAGCCAGTGAACGACTCGAGGTTCAAGCCCCCACTTTCTACCAATTGCTTTCTTGCATCAGTACATGGCCACCATAGCCTTCCTCACGCGTTCCCTAGTATTTTGCTTCCAGCTGAGCTTGGAATCAAGAATTAGTCCAAGGTACTTAACCTCCTTGGAAAGCACCAGAGGAGTACCCGCTAGGACCACATTATTTAGACGCGGCACCTTGTACCTTCTAGTGAATAGAACAAGGTCCGTTTTCTGTGGATTCACTTTTAATCCGCTTTCACAAGCCCATTTCTCCAGCTTGTTAAGAGCGGCCTGCAAAATATCCGTCAAAGTTGACGGAAATTTGCCAGATACCGCAATGACTATGTCGTCCGCATAGGCAATCACCTTGCAGCCACTCCCCTCCAAACGTCTCAGCAGTCTATCAACCACCACGTTCCAGAGGAGAGGTGAGAGAACACCCCCTTGAGGCGTACCCCTACTCACCTGTCTTCTGATGACACAACCCCTCAGCAAGGCATTGACAGTCCGTTCAATAATAGTTCATTATTGATAGTTCAGACTATCAATCCATACCACCAAGGTGCCGTTCACCCCCAGACCAGTGAGCGCCGCAGTAATCGCTCGCGGTACAACATTGTTAAAGGCGCCTTCTATGTCCAAAAAGGCCGCCAAGGTGTACTCTTTGAAGGTAAGAGATTTCTCAATCTCCCCCACTAAATTATGTAGAGCAGTCTCAACAGACCTACCTTTAGTATAGGCGTGCTGAGACTTGCGACAGCGCATCCCCGATGCTACTTCTAAGATATAGGTCCACCAGCCTTTCCATGGTTTTTAACATAAAAGAAGAAAGACTGATGGGCCGGAAGTCGCCAGGCTTGTGATGGGAGCTTTTACCCGCTTTCGGTATAAAAGTTACTCTCACCTCCCTCCACAAGGAGGGAATATGCCCTAGCGCCAGGGAGGCATCAAAAATCACCTTAAGCCAGGGGATGATGATATCCTCCACCTGTTGAAGTTCTGCTGGAATAATCCCATCCGGACCAGCAGATTTAAATGGCTTGAACGAGCGTATAGCCCATTCAATCTTGCCATATTCACTAAAGCCAACCGGAATGGAGTCAGAAACTCCCCTCCCAGTCGACTCAGTTATAGAGGCTACCTCATCACCTTTCGAAAAATGGGTATCCATAAGCAGCCCTAGCACTTCCTCTCCAGTTCTCATCCAACTTCCCGCACTATTCTGGAGAGAAGTCGGAGACACCGGATTTTGTGCCAGGATCTTCCTGAGTCTAGAGGCTTCTGTAACCTCCATAACGGAGCTGCAGAAAGTCTTCCACGAGAGCCGCTGAGACTTCCTCAGCTCCTTTTTATAGACCGTCAGCTTTCCCTTGTAAAGCTTCCAGTCTGATTCAGCCTTAGTAAATTTGGCTTTATTGAAAGCCTGCCGACTTAACTTCCTTAACTCGGCAAGCTCAGCAGACCACCACGGAGGTTTGAACTTACCTCTGGGTTTAGAAACTGGACAAGACTCAACTGTTGCCCTATTCAGGGCTTCAGTCAACCTTTCTACAGCCCTGTCCAACTGCTCGGAACAGGTAATAACGCACGGAGGGGCCCCCGGAAGCAGTTTCCTTACTGCTTCCCAGTATCTCCCCCAGTACGTCCTTTTCCTGTTCCTGAAACACTCCTCCTCAGCCATCCTTCCTATATCTAAACTAAAAAGTATATACCTATGGTCTGAGAAGGAAAATTCCTCACTAACCCTCCAGTCACAAACCTCGACTGAGTGGGCAGTGGTAAGGGTGAGATCCAACACCTCCTCCCTGTTCCTAATAACAAAGGTGGGTGTTGAACCTCTGTTACAGATAGTGAGGTTAGTACTTAAAATGAAATCTAAAAGTAACTCACCTCTTTCATTTGTATCACTGCTCCCCCACATAGAGCTGTGAGCGTTGGCATCCGCTCCTACTACAACGTCTGCTCTTCGTTGCTCTGCGTCTGCCACAAGAGCCTGAAGCATTGGAGTAGGAACAGACTGTTCATAGGGCATGTAGGCTGACACTACCCACATGCTGCGACTCCTCCCCAGGTCTAAAGCAACCGTTGTTGTGTCGTCGTTGCAGAACTGTGGAAGAATAAAGAAATTAAAATGTCTTCTAGCAAGAATGCAAGTTCTAGGTCTACTCGCATTACTTACATAGAATAAATTAAATCCAGGGATTTTTAGCCCGCAGATTTTGCCACCCACTAGCCAGGGTTCCTGCACCAGGGCTAAGTCCTCCTACCCCTGACTGAGTCGAAGGAAGAGATTAGCCGTGGCTGCTTTACTGTGGTGCAGATTGATCTGAATCACCTTCATGCACAGAAGGCTTCTGCACCACAGTAATGTTAGACTCTTCTTCGGAGTCGGACGACTTCAACAGCTCGTCCTCTTCCGAAGTTGGTCCGTAACCTTCGGAGTCCGCGGACTCCTCTAGCATCGCCTCTCCAGGAGGGTTTGTCTGAGGAGCAGAACCTGCTTCCACAGGCTTCCCCCCGGTAGCCGTTTCATCCTTTCGATACACTTTCAGGGTAACAGCTCCAAAGCCAAAGCTAATTTGCCCCCGTGTTCTCGAATGGATTGGTAGAGACTCCTTGTTGACGATAACCACCGCCTGCCTGGAGTCTCCCTTAGGCTCTTCAACCCTGGCAACCTTCCAGTTACCTGTAGGTAGGCCAGGGTTGGAGGCTCTCATAAGGCCTAGGATCTTTTCTGGATCCGACATGCGTGCCGGTATCCAGACCCTAGCCCTTGGTCTGCAGGGAATCTCCTCCCTGCGGACTACCTTGAGGTCAGCCCCAGGCCAGATTTCTCCAAGCCTGGAAATTGCCTCCCTGTACAAAGTTTCGGATCGCTGTCCGACACACGATACCAGCTTGACGTGCCCCTGGTGCCACCCAGCATCCCTGCAAACAGGTGGTTCACCGGGGAACTGCGTCATGACTGGCTCGAAGACATCGAGCAGCGCATCCTCCACCTTCTTCCAATTCGACAGCGAGATGCTGCCGTCTGGATTACCGCAGTCAATAACGCCCACGGTAATCGCATCTTTCAGCACCTCGCTGAATTTCCTTTTCGGGGCTGCAGTGGCGCCGACCTTCGGTCGTTTCGCCACCTGCTGCTCCTCTTCCGTTGACCGCTGCCGCTTGTTAGCCAGCAGCTTTTTGTCATCGCGTCTTTCAATGACTTTTGTGGCCCAGTCTAAGGATTTCAGATCCTCTGGTGTTCTATCCTCAACAGGAATAGAACGGATCCTGTCCCTGACCTGATAGGCCTTTTTCCTCTCCCTATAGGCGAGCTTAGATGGGGGGTGGCCCTTCTTTTTGACCAGGCTACCTTGCCCACTGCTACACCCTGGTTGAGGCTCTTTAAGGCTAGAACCAGACAAAAGAGTCCCAGTTCCCCCCTGTTTGGAAGCCGAGGGTATGCTAGAGCTAGGCATTTTAGCCACACTCTTACCCTCAGCCGAAGTATTAGAAGCCAGCCTCTGGGCCAAGCTTCTTTTTGCCGGTTTGGAACGAGAGCCGGCCTCGTTTTTGTTTAAATTTTTATTTTTTGATAAATCCATAAGATTCCCACGAGTTTGGGACAAAAGAGGTCGATCTACGCAGAGGTCCCTGTACGTAGACAAGGCTATTTACTACGGGGGGCGCCAGGTCAACCCCGAGGCTCCGTTAGCGACTGAGCTATTTTTAAAACTGGGCCCTCAGTCAGGTTGATCCTCGGCACGGGTCGCATCACACCTTGATCCAGCCCAGGGGAAATGAAGCGCAAGAAGGATTACGACTGAAGGAGCGTAGGAGACAAGGAGGGATCGGGAGGGGATAGGAGGGGAACACACGCCCGACTATATTTGCCAGCACCAAAGCCAAGCTTTAACGGTCTGTTACCGGTAGCCACCACGAGGAGGTTATAGTCGAACTTCCGACTATCCAAGAGAAAGTCTCCATCCCATCCCGTTCTTCACAAAATAAGATGGAGACTCCCACCTGAATAGCGGCACGGCCACCTTAGCAATGCGTAAGTTTTTGTACAAAAATTCATTTTTATTGTCTTTGAAATATTATATACCACCATCATCATCATCAATGGGCACTACAACCCAGGCACAACGGGCATCTTGTGCTTTATATACATCTGCTTATGGCCTTTTCCTTTCAGTTTGAAACTGATGCGAAACTGGTTTGAGACTTGGTGCGTCATTTGCTAGTAGTAAGAATTGAAGAGTTCTGGCACCACCACTAAACTCTATGAAAGGTTTTAGAGCTTTGTGTGTGGTGCATGCCTTGGGAAAATCCGGATATTTGAACATTTTACCGATTCGTGTCTTGAATGTAGCTTTTTTTTCGCCAAATTTTTGGTGATCGTCTGTTGGTGGGTATCTTGAATGTAGCTTTCGTTTTGCCTAATTTTTGACCATCGTGTATATTAAAACTGGTAAGTTCCTAAAATTGATTTTAGATTTAAATATAATCAGTTATGAAGAATAATTAGTAATGATTTAAAATGTTTTTAGTTGAAACGGTTGAAGATCGGTTTAAAATTTGAACTTGTGAAGGATCTTGGAAAAAATTTTCAAAATCGTTAAGACTGATGTTAACTTTTATTGTAACGTCAAAAAATGGCAATAAGGACGAGATATTTTCACAAGACATTCTCATAAAGAAAAAGATGAAATTTTTTTTAGATATTTAATTTTATGTAGTATTCGAAAATTTTCTTCTAATCTGATTCATTAGCAAGTACACATAATAATACATAATGTTTATTACGTATTGCATGCTCATAAAACATTAATAGCTAACACATGCCGTAAATATTTTATGATCTTTGTTACAATCGAAAGAAATATTCTTTTTATGTTAAATAAAATTTCCTTAATATTCATAACAGAAAAACAATTGTACATGCATATTTGTTTCTTTATTCAAAAATAATAATCTGCCCTTCTGTTTGTGATTTAATTTTTATAATTAAAAAAATTGTTTTTCAATTATATTTCATAAGCAAAAATAATTAAATACATTGCTACTACCGAGAATTTTTCTTTTTTTATTTCGGCTTGAAAATTTTTTTTCCAAGCTATAATTCATACATAAAGTATGTAATAATTGCGTTTTTTGTTACTAGCGAAAAGACACTTTCTTTTTTCTTATCATTCTTTATAAATTATTCTTTGATATTCTTATCAGAACACAGTTTTACTTGCACCTATATATTCTTGTTTATGCTTTCTTATTATTAATTTTTTTTATATCAATGATCTCTCTTTTCCTGTTGTCTTTTAATAATCTTAATCTTAATCGGAAGAAAAATTAATTAAAAAGTACAATCATTATACACGTATTGCTACTTCCCCTATTTTTGTGAACATAATTATGTCTATAATATGTGAATGAAATACCATTAATAGAGAATTAGAATATTTTCATTCTATGTATATACTACAATAAATATAATTTCTTCAGAAATTAAGTTTTCGGGTTGGCTTAACACGTTATAGATAAATTTTTAAGAGTTTCCCAAAATTTAGCAGTTGCATTTATTTTAAATTTTTTTAAAAAATCTAGTGAAAACAACAGAAAAAAATTAATTGTTTTTTTAAAATAAAATATTGGATAGAACAAATATACAAATGAAAAAAAAGAAAGAATATACATATGTATGTATGTATGTATGTACATACTATATGTATGTAAAATATCCTTTTTTTTAAATCTATAATAGGTTTTTTTTCCCAAATGTGACGTAGTGGTGCTTTAGGCACGGATAGTACAGCCTGTCCTGGGTTAGGTTTCCCACGACGTCTGTAAATGATAACGCTGATGTTTAAATCTTAAGATATATGTTTATTAAACGCTTTGTCCTACTCTTAACATTGTTTTTCCCTAATCTATGACTTAAATTCTTATGTCTACAATATTTTTGTAATTCTTTTGCCTGTTACAATATTCTAAGGCTTGATCTCTTATGTTAATCACAGGGAATAGACGTGGCTCTAATCCAGGAACAGGTTTATGGGGCTCGAAACACTAGCAGGTAAGGTTATTCACGACTTACATTCAGACAAGTCAAGTTCTTGCATATTTGTCAAGAATGGCTTACAGATTTAAATTAATCTTTTTCAAAATCTCTTTCACAGGGACCTAATTGCAGGGAATTATTTCCATTGCTCCAATACAAACAGAAGAGGTGAGTACCTTTTACACTTTATTATTACTCATAATATAAGTATAATTAACAAAGGTAATGAACCTACTTTTATAAACGCGATACGTGAAGAAGTAAATGACATAACCATGTCGTCAAGTAAAGTAGAGCCCAATATCTGTAAGTGGGAGATCTCTAGAGAACCGTCTCTCTCTGACCATAGGTACATAATGATAGCTAACGAGGGCATAGATAGACCACTCCTTTTGTGTCGTAACCCGCGCAGAACTAATTGCGCCTTGTTTAGTGAAAAAGTGAACGAGGGGGTAAAAAACCTTAAAAAACCATTAAGGATAGACTTGACTTAGAGGTAGACTCAGAACAACTAAAGGAGGTTGTTCTCGCCTCTTATCAAGAAAGCTGTCCTGTATCAATGCGGTCCAACAGGAATCCAATAAACTGGTGGACCAAAGAACATGATGCCTTAAGGACAAAAGTAAGAAAATTCCTCAATAAAGCGAAAAAGATAGGACAGTGGGATGTCTATAGACAAACACTGACTCATTATAATAAGAAGATTCGTGAAGCCAAAAGTAACTCGTGGAAATCCTTCTGTGGGGAGATAACTTCAATCTCAGAAGGAGCCAGACTCCACAGGGTTTTGGCCAAAAATCCCACCAATCCCTTGGGCCTATTAAAGACCAGGGATGGGATTTACACGAAAAACGAAAGGGACACACTGGAGGTACTGTTACATACGCATTTCCCAGAATGTGAAACCTTTCTGGAAGCCGAAGGTAGATTGGGAGTTGGATAAAAGAGTGGTCACAATGAACAGGACAATAAGGGTTGTCAATACTTTTGTACCATATAAAAGTCCAGACCGAATCTATCCAGTACTTTTACAGAAAGGAAAAGAAGCAGTAGCCCCGGGACTAATCAGGCTTTTCAGAGGAAGTTTAGCATTGGGCTACATATTTAAAGCCTGGAGGAAGAATAATGTGGTCTTTATACACAAACCTGGGAAAGATTGCTCCCAGGCAAAGTCGTATAGACCAATTAGTCTATCGTCCTTCATTTTGAAGACGTTAGAGAGACTGGTCGAAAGGTACATATATCAGGGAAACCTGTCTGATTGAGAGACCTTTGAACTCCATTCAGCATGCCTATCAGCTAGGTAAATCATGTGAAACGGTTCTGAACCAACTGGTTGCAAAAATAGAGCATAGTTTACATATCAAGGAAACCACTCTGGGGGTTTTCCTTGATATAGAGGGGGCGTTTGATAACACTTCCTACAATTCTATCATAAGTTCTGCTCAAAAACATGGGGTAAGCAACACCATATGCAGGTGGATAAGCCACATGTTAAGAAGCAGAAGAGTACAAGTCACTCTGATGGGAGTGGACATACGGATGTCGGTTATCAGAGGGAGCCCACAAGGGGGTGTCTTATCACCACTCCTGTGGGATCTTGTAGTGGATGACCTGATTATCGTACTAAACAATAAAGGATTTTACACCCAGGGCTATGCGGATGACATAGTCATCATAATCCGAGGCAAATTTCTAAATACGATCTCAGAGTTAATGCAGAAGGCTCTGAAAATAGTGGAGCAATGGTGTAGCAGGGAAAAATTGAAGGTAAACCCAGCTGAAACCGCCCTTGTTCCCTTCACGAGGGAAAAGACGATGGAGGGTTTAAACCCACTTGTCTTTTTCAACAGTCAGTTAGAGATTTCCAAACAAACTAAATATCTAGGACTCATCCTAGATAGTAAACTGACCTGGAATGAATAACTGGCTGAAATTACGAGAAAGGCAAAAACCTCCCTTTTCAATCTTAAAAAGGGCACTCGGTAATACCTGGGGAAGTAGACCACATATGGTACTCTAGATGTACGATGTGATTCTAAAACCCGTCACTGAGGGCGCCCCGCAAAATTTAAAAGGGCTGAGGGTGACTGGAAGCTTTACAAAGAGAAGCTGAAAGTCTATAAGAAGGAGCTGAGAAAGTCTCAGCGGCTCTTGTGGAAGACTTTCTGTACCTCTATTATTGAGGTTGCGGAAACCAAATTTTGGAAGCTGAATGAGAACTGAACAGAAGTTGTTAGAGTTGCTTATGGATACTCACTTTCCGAAAGGTGCTGAGGTAACTTTAAGCACTGAATCAACCAGACGGGGTGCTTTCATCTCTATTCCAGTTCACTTTAATGAATATGGCAAGATTGATTGATATGTTCATTCAAGCCATATAAATCTGCTAGCCCGGATCAGATTATCACAGCAAAGCTTCAACAGGTGGGGAAACTATCAAAATAAAGTGATCTGAGTAAAAGTGATCTTTGATACCTCTCTTAAGCTAGGTAATATTCCCACCAAGTGAAGAGAAGTCAGGGTGACTTTTATGACGAAAGCGGGTAAAAGCTCCTATCACAGGCCTGGGGATTTCCGGCCCAACAGCCTTTCTTCTTTCATGTTTAAAACGATGGAAAGATTGGTGGACATATATGTACATCTGAGAAACAGTTTCGGAGAAGATACGCTGTCAAAGTCTCAGCATGTCTACATAAAAGGTCTTTCGGTTGAGACTGCGTAACACAACTTGGTGATTGAGAAATTTATCTCTTTCAAAGAATTTACTGTGGTTGCCTTCTTGGATATTTCTGCGGGCCGCAAAATGAACCAATTGCCATTTAGAAATAACCATTTAGTACAATGTACGTATATGGTGAACATGATACTTGTGTATGTAGTTGAATTGTGATGTCAAATTGTACATGTTTATGTCTAATCCCATTGGAATTCGAATTTTGGATACTCCCAATTTAATACTCGTATTTTCATTTAATACTCAATACTTTCATTTAAAGCATAATTTTACTAGTCCAAAAAAATAATAAATAATTTTGTTCCATTTTGTCTTGTTTAATTAAAAATTTTCTATCTACAACATGTTCAAGTTTTCTAAATATTAATACTTTATTAACCTGTCTTTTCGGTTATGTTAAATTAAATTTGAAATTTTACTCGATCTGAGTATTTGGTCAAATGAAATCGAAAGATTGAGTTCAGATAGGATTGAAATGTACTGTGAAAGTAGTAGATCTAATCAATAAATTTGTGATTTAAAAATAACATTACAACATTAAATACTAACAATTTCAATCCTGCGATCTTTCGACCTTTCTATTTGTGTCATAAAGAAAATATTTTCACTCGATTCAAGGTGAAAGCCTGGATCGGATTCATTTATTCTCTGAATAAACATGATTAAACACGGATTGAATCTTGACTGAATACCTCGTGTATACGGTATATATTATAAATATTTGACAGCTGAATGATTTGTTCAACCCTGTTTTGGTTTTTGGTTGACAAGTGGTTTTTATGCTTGTATTGCAATCAATTGTGGTAATTACTACCACATAGCTGCATATCTTTCACATGTAAATAATTTGGTTGGTCGTGAAGTCACGACCATGGTTGGCGCATTGTGCGGGCCCGTATTATCTTCAACAACGTTGTATCAAACGCAATTACTACGGCGCTTAGGTCTGAAGGTGGACAGCTTCCTAGTCGTCTGGATTGATAATCTGTTGCGAAAACGGGTTGTCAGTGCCTCGCTGAGGGGCTGTGCCATTAGAAGAACGGTGAGCAAGGAGACACCTTAAGGGGGCGTTCTCTCACCTCTCCTCTGGAACGTAATAGTAGATAGAATACGGACGACGTAGCTATTGCAGTTTGTTGAAAATTTCCGTTTACTTTAACGGACATCTTGCAGGCCGCTCTCAACAAGCTTAAGAAAAGGACTCAGGACAGTGGACTTAAAGCTTAATTACGAAAGACGGACTTTGTTCTTTTTACGAGAAAGTACTAGGTTCCAAATCTTAATGATGTAGTTCTATCGGGTACAACTCTAAAATTTACTAGGGAGATTAAGTATCTACATAGGACTAATTCTTGATTCTAAGTTTAGGTGAAAGCAGAACACTATGGAGCTTGTAAGGAAGGTTATGGTAGGCTTGCACTCATGTAAAAAAATAATTGAGAGAAAGTGGAGACTTGAGATGAGCGGATGAGCTGGCCAGACTAGGAACAACCGTCGAAATACTGGAGGGTAATCGAGGGGTTGGGATCCCAATTGCCAGCTGCGCCTTACAAACACGGCAGGAGTGTTCAAGGGTTTGGAACCTTAGTAATTTGACCTACCATTGAAATTGAACACAAAACTCAATTACAAGAAAATTGAACAGAATCAACGTGATCTACTTATAAATTAAAGAATAGTAGTACAAAATTAATATATAGAAAAACAGATTCAAACGTATTTATACTATTATCTTTGTTCATTTCGATTAAAATTTTACGAATTAGAATTAGAATTTACGATTAGAATTTTTTTCTCGTTTTTAAAGCAGAATTTTTACTGTCGAATTGAATTCTCGTGAATAGTTTTTAAAAAAAATTTATTGACCGGCCTAATTATTTGCTGTACTGTATCTAAAAGGTTCTAAAAAGGACCTACAGACGATAAGACAATATGTACTCGGGTGATCATCTGCATATAAGTTGTCAACGAACATTTTTGGTTGATTAATAATTGGAGAAAACCCAATATAGGCTTAAGGTTGATATCCAAGTTCTAGTGTCAAATATCGTTCATGGTCCATTGATTACTGATCAGTCAAATTTTTTAAAGCAGATAATTTTGACGTTTGGTTATCAATATGATCTGCGGTCTGTGTGCGTTTTCATTTTCAGCTGACTCACAATGCAGTTGATGACCGTGCTTATCATCTATAGGCCCTTTTACATTTTACCTTAAGAGCAGCCAGCAACAGCAGATTGAAATCGAAATCAGCTCAGTCAAAAATGTAAAAATTAAAAATCCGTTGAATCCGTTAATAATTAAAAAAAACAAGAAATAAATATGTACGTATATATGTCACGTATGAATTCAAATGTATATCATTTCATGCATAAAAACTTATGTACATACATATATGTATATGTATGTACATACATATATGAACATTGAACACACAATTTACGTGCGGGTGCACGTCCTATACATACGCATCAAAATTGATATAAAAGTATGTACATTTGTATGTACATACATCTCTAATGGTCCTATTCACGGTTGGACATTTACGCGTAAATAGCCGGAGTTTACGTTTACTTGGTAAAGAGAGTAAAAAGTGTAAATACCGTAAAGACTGCGTAAATAGCGTAAATAGACGTAAATGCATAAAAATAAAACAGCTGTGAATTGTCTGTCACTTTTAAAAATTACCAGATTAATAAAACAACGCTAAAATCTTCAAAATTAAAATTTAATTATTTTATTATTAAAATAAAATTGAATAATTAATAAACTACTAAATTTTGAGAAATGGCTGTTCCTAGAAGAAATATTTATGCAGAACTACATTTCGAGCTAAAAAAAGAAGGAAAAAAATACAGTGCATTGTGTTTAGTTTGCAAAAAATTTTTATCTAATATGTGGCCACACAAAGATTGAAAGCACATAGGTTGGGAAAAGAATTAATTGTTTTGATTTCATAAGATTACTCCATAGTACATACATATGTATGTATATTTAATTTAATTAATCAATTTACTTACATTTATTATTGTAATGTATGTAATCAGTAATGTGAATAATGAATTATATATTTTAGTAATATTTGTGATCATAAAAAAAAAATCAACAACAGGAGGTGTATGTGATTGAAGACTATGAAGTTGAAGTTGAAGAAGAACCATATGATGTCTATTGTATAGCAGATGAAATCGCTACAGAAGCAACGAATGAAATTAATTTGAAAACAACAGATGAAGACGAAATTGATTTGGAAGCGACTAGTTATTTGAAAGTAAAACCTTCAGGTTCAGAATCTGAAATGGATATTTCATTTTCATCTCAAGCATTACAAGGAGTTGAAGACGAAAGTGATTTTGAAATCTGTGCTATGTCAAAACAGTCAACATTATCAGTGTCAACATTGTCGCGAACATCCACTGGCTCACCATTTCAAATTCCATATTTTAATACAAAAATGAATCGTGAAAAAAATACGGGATTGAAAAATTTTATGGATTCGATATCTAAAAAAGAGGAAAATGAAATAAACGAACTAGTTGGAAAATATTTTTACGGATGTAATATTCCATTCAGTGTAATTGATTCTGGTCCTTTTCAAGATTTGATAAAAAAGCTGAAACCAGCATATGCAAAAGTAATTCCAAGTAGAAAAATAAATACTTTCTACTACACTTTTGGAGAACGACTATCAAAAAGAAATACAAAAAGGCAAGAGACTAGTTGGAGCAGAATCAATATTATTAATAGATGGATGGAAAAATACTTCAAGTAATTGTAAAACAGTTGTTACAATGTTGCACAACTCAACCGGAGAAAAAGTATTTCTAAATGCATGGGATTTGTCAGGCGAACCAGAAACAGCAGAACGTTTATCAGAAATAGTTGAAGATTCAATAAATTTGGCTCTTAAAATATATAACACCGATATTTATTCAGTAGTTTCAGATAATGCTGCTTCGATGATCAAAATGGGGAAAACAGTGGATATTTGGCATAGCAATTGTAGTGCTCATACTGCAAAATTATTAGCAAAAAGCGTTTTGGACAAAAAAATAACTGAAGATGTAACAAGCATACTTAAGGAATTTCGACATGTGGATTTAGAAAGTATTATTTTGGCAAAAGGAGGCACAAGAATTAAAATGCCAGCTGAAACTCGATGGTGCTCTCATCGAAACTGTTTCAAGTTAATGATGAAGAATTTGCCTTTCATGAAGCAAATAGTAGCTGATTCAAAAAAGAAAATTAAACAAAACGTTAAGCAATTGTTATTTGATGACAATTTCATTGAAAAAGTACAAGAATACATTGAAATGCTTGACCCGATTTGTACTCTTTTAAATACAACACAAGGAGCAAATTGCTCTGTTGCTGATGCCGTGAATATTTGGCTATCTTTATTTCCTCCTGAAAGTTTTGAATCTTTAAAGAAAGAATATGAAAAAAGAATTTCGCAAGCCTTAAATATGTATGCTCTCAGTGCATATTATTTACACCCGTATTATAGCAAGCAGAAATTGAATTCCAAACAAACAGATGAGGTCACTGATTTTCTTATGAACACTTTCAATGGAGTAGGTATTAGTGAATGGGATATGTTCATCAATAAACAAAGATATTTTAATATATTGCTGTCAAAGGATCTTAATAATGACCCATTTTTATTCTGGCGAATGGCATCTATGAAGTATCCAACGATTTCAAAATTGGCTATTAAGTTACTTTCAATTCCGGCTTCTTCAGCCCAAATTGAAAGGGTATTTTCAAATTAGTCTTATGTGCATTCTGATATTCGAAACAGACTAACATTTGAACGATCAAAAACACTTGTCCAAATATATTATAACCTCAAAATATATGCAGATAATAATTATAACGAGTCTTTTGATTTTTGAATAAATATTGAAGTTAGTGTTAGGCAACATATATATTATGTGTTTTTTTTTTATTTTTATGAATGAACCGGGCGATTCTAGGTAAGAGTCTCTTAATTCTCTTAACTTTTTTTCATAAGAGGTTTATTCGCAGAAATTGCTATTCTACGTAGCAAGCTGAGGTGAAAATTATATATAAGAGAATTAAGAGGTTTTTCACCAAATCAACTGATTATCGTTTGACACATAAATGCGTGTGAGTTCGAATGTGTTAGTTTATATGTAGGTTAGTGCCAACTGCACACTCAAGTGAATTATTTTTAAAGCTATGCTTTGAGAAACACGAAAATTCCAAATGCATATGGCAAATGCAACATGAGATCTTGTAAAATCATACGATCATACAATTTTTTAGATAAGAAGGGTAGAGGATGTGAAGTGTCGTATGAGTCAACCTAATGGAGTTGTCTCATAATATTCGTACTAAAGTCTTATGGTGCAAAATAGGTAATTGATGGATAGACATCATTAACATCATCTTTGAGATTAACATGAGATAAAAAAGATACATGAAATAGAAATGTGAAAATCGTAAAATAATAATTAAATAATAAATTATTATTTTTATTTTATTACTTTCACTTATTTTTTGATATCATTTTTACTTTAAAATGTTCACTTCTATATAATTACAACAACATAAGAGGGCTAAGAGCTCTTTGCAATGAGCTGCTAAGTTAAGAGACTTTCGACTTTATAAATGTCTCTAAGCCTCTAATCTAGAATACCGATTTCTCTTAACTGAATTCACCACACATAATAAGAGATCAGCTGATTTCTGTCATTTCTAAACTTTTATCTAGAACAGCTATTTCTGCTAACGTCTGCTAATTATAGTTAAGAGGCCAAGAGGCTAAGAGTGTCTTACCTAGAATAATATGAATTCATTTTTCAATATAACTGAATTCATAATTTTGTTACAAATGTTTTAATTTGCACTGTATAGTTGATAAATGATTTTTGGTATTTTTTACGCACATATAATATATGTATATATACGTAGACGTAGGTATATACGATATGCATATGATCATGTGTTATATAGTATTTGATGTACATGTGTGTATGTACACACATAGAACATTGAGTGTGAGAAAAAAGCAATTAGAAAAAAAATTTGTTTTTTTTCTACAGAATTTCTTTGGAGTATACATTCATACATAGACGTAAATGTGGACATGTTCACATTTTTGTGTACATTTTTTTCTTCGAAATTTTTATTTCAATTTTTTTTTATGAACTTTTTTTTTATTTTTTTGCAAATTACAGATCAAGCCATAAATCATTTGTTTTGTATTACAATATACAATATATGTACATACATATACATATGTATGTGATGAATAAGAACAATAGAGATGTACATACATATAATGTACATACTTTTATATCAATTTTGATGCGTATGTATAGGAAGTGCACCCGCACGCAAATTGTGTGTTCAATGTTCATATATGTATGTACATACATATATATGTACATAAGTAGTTATGCATGAAATGATATTATACATTTGAATTCATTTGTGATATATATACATATTTATTTGCTGTTTTTTAAAATTATCAACGGATTCAACGGATTTTTAATTTTTACATTTTTGACTGAGCTGAGTTGAAGGATTGCCAGGTTTTCATATGTACATTCCTCCCAAACTGGGAAAAAAGTTAGCCCAAATTACGCCCAAATCCAAAGATGTTACAAGAAACAGGTCTAGTTGTGTAAGGGAGATCGATTATCGAAATCACTCTAGTATATACATAGAGAAATAAAATATATTCTTGTTCGTTTTACACATTTATTTTGAAAAAATATGATTAAAAATGAACAAAAAACAAAAAATGAATGAATATTCATGTATTAACAAAATAATTATTTTTTTCATTAATTACAAAAGCAAAAACTAAACATAATAATAACAAAACATAATAAAACTAAAATTTCACGGAAAAAAAAACAAAACAATTCATAATAAATTATGTGTACATAGATTTGTAACAAATATTGCATATTGATTTCATTTACAAAATTGAAAACAACAATGTTTCTTCCTCAGTTTCTTCTATTACTGTTTTATTACAGTTATAAATATCTTGATTTAATTTCTCAACATCTTATCTGTAGGTTTAAAATTTGTGCAACAATAATTGTTGACATTGCAATGTATTCTGACTCTTAATAATGCGTCAGTGCTTTTAGAATTTAATCTATTTCTTGATTTTGTCTTAATTGAGTTCGTTACTGAAAATGTTCTTTCAACTACAGCATTACTTACAGGAAGAGCTAACACAGACAAAACAAAAAAACTTAGTTCGTAAAACGGCTTTTCGTTTACAGCATTTTTCACTTTTATTGCAGCAAACCAGAATAATAATAGGGTCATTTGGTAATATTTCATTTGAAAACATTTGTTTCCAATCATAAAAAATAAGTTTTTCATATTGTTCTGTTAAAATTTTGTTTCTTTTTATTTCACAAATCAATCAGATCAAATAGATAACATTTTATTTTACGGCGCCCATGAAATTTGAAGTAGCCCAATTAGGCGCTGGGCGCATTTTAGAAATTCTGAAGCGTTTTTTCTAACAAAAGTTAGCCCAATTTACGCTATTGCGCCCAACCTGGCAACCCTGCTGAGTTGGTATTTTAATTTGCTTATGAAAAGTGAATTTTGCGAGTCTCGACTTTTTTTCCCGAATTTCACAATTCGGTATTTTGATTTGAATAGAAAACCGAGTTTATACACTTGACAAGCGGATTCTTGTACTAAATCGAGTTTTTTAATAAAACATATGTTAATCGGTATTTTGATTTACGTGAAAAATGAATTTTTGAATTTTTTTTGAAAAAAATAATTCACTTACTAAAGATCGCAGGAGTTTTTTTTAAATTGTTTATTTGAATTGTAAAATGGCTTGAAATATAATTTTTTGGTTGTTTTTATAAAATATATAAATAAAATTACCAAATTTTGTGCAAAACATTTAATTGGAAATAAAAATAATTAAATATGTAGGTACAACATATTTAATTTATACAAAAACCATATATTTATCAATTTAGCCGTGTTTTGTACCTAATATAACCTGTCAGAATTAATTTTAAATTGTATGTTACAAATACGTAATTTATCAAAATACTGCATAAACAATTAACTCAATTTTGCAAAAAAATATGTCCGCGTATCGGATTAATAACAATTATACATATAATATAAACTAATTAGTTGTAATATTTAATGACTTTATTAATAATTAATTGATTATTATTAATTTATTTATTAACGGAAACGGAAAAGGAAACGAAATTATTTGAAAATAAAAATGTAAAAATTCACGACTCAAATGTCAAAAACTACTAAACTCAACATCCGAATCTCAAAATTCCCTTAAAAAATTAAAATACCATTTTAGAACAAAATGAATTTTTGGAAATGAAAGTTTTGAAAACTCATATCACATTTCATTTTTTCTATTATAATCAAAATACCAACTCTGATTTCGATTTCAATCAGCTGTTGCTGGCTGCTCTTAAATAAAACACCAAAATTTGTACAATTTTTTTATTTTTTAAAATATAATTTTATTTGTCTTTTTTTTTTCTTTATTTTTTAGAAAAAGAAAATCAAATTAAAATGATTCATTCAAAAAGGTTTACTCTGTCTGATTATATTTCTATTTGTTTCAATTACTAAATTTTATTTTTTATTTTCAAAAATAAAAATTTGATCTACTTATACTAGGTTTTCAATGTCTTTAATATTTATTACTTTCTTTTCTCGCGGTTACTGTTACAATAATCAAAATTTTTCTTAATTCTATTATTACAATTTCGATTAAGAAAATTATTGAAAAACCAGCATTTTACCTATGTAATGTTAATATTATATTTGTTACTATGATTTACTTTAATTGTTGCAAATAAACAATTAGTTATTTTGGTAAAATTGAACGGATGCGCGTGCATAGGTGCATTGACTTGCATTAGCTTGCATGTATGTGTATTTCCCCCCTATATCACAGAAGAATTAATTTTAGGGCGGAAGGGAATCTAAAACGATTTTTTATTGTATAGGAACAGTCTGAACTTTAATTAAAATATAGTTTGTGACGCTTATTCCAGCACATCCTGTATAAAAATAGTGCTTTTTATATACCTTTGGGAACTCTTAGATGTTTGTATTTGGACTTTACAATATGAAAAAATTATCGTACAAACTTGAAATTTTGCTACCTAAGCAAAATTCTTAGATCGTTCTTTGTCATTCTATTTCTATCCCATTTCTCTAAGATAACCGTAATCCTTGCAACAGAAAAGGTATACGATTCGTATTTCCTCAGCATGATATCTATTTATGTACTTTTATTTTTCTAAAATCAATTAATTTCTTTTTCTTTTACTTCGTAGTAGACCATGTTTTATTTCTGAATTTCTTATGCTAATAATATTAAAAACAGATTAAATTTAATTAAAGAATTATAAGTGTTCTGGTGAACACGATACATGAAAAAGAATTTCACTATTAGCAGAAAAACTTTCTGTAACAAAGCGTATTATAAACAACTTTTTTTTTCAGATATAATTTACTATAATTTGTTTTATTTGTTTCTTTTCTGTTTATTCAATTTTTCTTCTTTCTTTTTGTTTTGCTCAAATAGTTCTTTGAAGATGCTGTTTTCATTGTCATGTTTTGTGTACATACATAGGTAGGTAGTTAGGTAGAGGTAGCCGCTCGCTCGTTCCCAAGCTAGCACACCTAGGCTAAAAAGACCCGTAGGTGTACATACTGAACTGGTCGTTAACGGTTCCCTGCGACGCCCAGGAAAGGTCGCTTGTATAAGTGCCTTAGTTTTATATGTCGGCTCTGCTAAATCGGACCATTATTTCTGACCGTGGGACCAAAAATGGAACCTGAAAATAAAACACACAGACAAAAAAAAACTTTTTTCATCGGAAACGGAAGATCTGTTTTCCGATGACATCTTGATCTTTAGACAGTAGATCGTAAAAACACAAAATCGAAACGACAAGGGTGCCTGTCATATCACCCCTTCATCACCTAAGAAAAAGGTGGTGGCATTGGTCAAGGTCGCCAGCCATAGTGAAAACGCCCGGCGTACTTTTGAAGAAACAGTACCAGAAAGTTCTTTCATCCTTGAAAAGATTGTCAAGAATGAAAGAGAATGTACGATGCAAGGGAAAGACGCTGAAGACAAAGTCAAGTACCAGTTGACGAATACACGAGGTGGCTGAAAGAAAGGAAGAGCAAGCCGAAGACCGGCAAGGCCTCGAAGAGAAACAGGTCTCAAGATGAGATCCTCCAAGAGACCAAGAGGTCTAAGGTAAGCAAACCCCCAACTTCGACCTCGACTAAAACAACAACAACCTTAGGATAACTCAAGAGGCCCTTCAGTGAAGTGGCGAGAGACCATCTCCATGTGGCTCTCATTGACGAAAACGGTCCAGTTGGCAAGTTGTCAGCGGAGGAATGGGTCAAGGTAGTAGCCAAACTTACGGAGATGGTGATGGGCTTTGTCCTTAAGGGAAAAAGCCCCATGTTACCTTCCTTTGACTCCTCGGAGTTGGTCAGAAAATGTAGGGTGACCGTATGCGAGAATGAGTTCTCTAAGGAATTTCTTAGCTCGTCTGTTGCCAAGTTAGGCAGTGCATGGAAAGGCTTGAAACTTAAGCTTATCTCGGCTAAGGAGACTCCAAAGAGACCGGGGGCTCGCATATGGCTGCCTAAGATAGCACTTAAACCGGAGAAGTAGCTGAAACGTTTGCAGCTTCAGAATCCTGAGATTCCAATGAATGACTGAATGGTCATTAAGACGGAGGAACCTCAGAAAAATTCAACGTCCTTCCTACTGCTGATCAGCGAAGAGAGCATAGGGGCTCTTGAGAAGGCGGAATGTAAGCTGAGATTTGGCATAAGACATGCCAAACTGAAGATATTTCGCCAATTGGTTAGGAAGATCAGGAGGTAGCACTGGCCGACGACATGAATGTTTTGCCCATTGCAGAAAATGCTGGAGAAGGGCTTTCGCGTTGTACAGATTAATCTGAAGCACTCTAGGGTGGCTTCAGATAATCTGTTAGTCTTCTAGGTGAGGAAGATATTGACGTTGGTCTAATCCAGGAACCTTGGACCAAGGACGGAGTGGTCAAGTCTTTACAACAACAGTTACAACCTGTTCTTTAGTAAGAGAACTGATGCAGAAGGTAAGTCAAGAAGTTGCATTCTTGTGAAGAAAAACATAAATGCTTACTTTTGCTCCAATTACAGTTCAACGGACATGACCGTCATCAAGATGGAAGCGGAAGGTGGGAAGGAAATCTACGTTTCCTCAGTTTACATGGCTCATGAGAAGCCGGTACCGCCTAAGACGCTGATACATCTGGTTGCCGGCGTTGCATCAAGGAAGGCAAGGATGATTGCAGGCTGCGATGCAAACGCCAGACACACTCTGTGGGGCAGTATGGAGTGTAATGAAAGAGGTGAGTACCTTTATGATTTCATTATTAAAACTAATCTAGTAGTAAGTGACAGAGGTAGCAATCCAACGTTTGTGTTTCCCAGCTCAAATAGGTTTTCTGGCTGGGAGGAGGTGCTTGATGTTATTATGAATACAGATAACATTGCGGTAGACAAGTGGAGAGTATCCCAGAAAAAGTCGTTTTCTGATCACAGATGGATACTTTTCGAAGTGAATCTTGCCTTTAAGCGAGATTCTCCATATCGCAATGTCCAAAAAAACGATTGGAAGAAATTCCATCAGCTGTTCAAATCCAAACTTCAGACACGACCAGAAAAGGAGAGGCTGGAAATTCTTGTCATGGACCGAGTCCTGTCCCAGCTGGGAAGGGACAGAGTCAAGACAGTGGCGTACGTGGACGACTTGGTTTTGCTGGTATCAGGAATGTTTCCGGGCGTGATAAGCGACATCATGAGAAGGAGCCTGAGGAAAATTGATGATTGGGCCACAAGCTGTGGACTAAGACAAATCTGATGCTTTTCACAAATAAAACCGAAGTCCCCCATTTCAACCTTCCGACTTTTAACGGGAGTCCATGACATTAGCACATAAAGTTAAGTATTTGGAAGTATACTTAGACCCCAAGCTTAACTGGAAGGTTAATGTGGAAGAAAGGTCGAAGAAAGCCTGCACGGCTTTAGACGCTTGCAAGAAGACCTTCGGCTAGAGATGGAGTCTCAAGCCGAAGATGATACTGTGGATATTCACGGTGGTAACTCGTCCGATTCTCACGTATGGATCACTAGTATGGTGGGTTGCGGTAGGAGGGAAATACATTCAGTAGAGGTTGGGAAGGATACAAAGAACTGTGGCTTTGGGGCAACTGGAGCCATGAGATCGTGCTCAACGGAAGCGTTCTCAACGCCATTCTGTATCTAATACCCCCAGACCAGTGTGCTAAGACTCAGGAAAATTGGATACTGGCAGCTTAGAAATTACGGGCATGGCAACATCCTAAGTTCAATCCCGGAAGAGTTGATTGCCAAACAAACGGATTACATGATCAACACAGTCCGCTTCGATAAAAATTTCGAAGCGCGGATTCCTTCCAGGGGAAAATGGGAGGAAAAAAAGGTTACGAAAGGCTTCAAGTGCCTTGTGTACACGGATGGGTCCATGATGGAATGCGGGGTGGGATCTGGAGTGTATACGGACAACCCATAGTGAGTAGGTCTTTCCGTCACCCGGACGGGGCCAGTGCCTTCTAGGCGGAGATACTTGCAATAAGGGAAGCCTGCAGGATGCTGAATGATACAACAGAGATTATACACGATGCAATAGGCATCTGCTAGGATAGCCAAGCGGCAATCAAAGCTATAATAGCCGATACATTCAAGTTATAATTGGCGAACCAATGCAGGTCGGAGCTGGTAAAGCTATGCGGCAAAGACAAAGTTATCCTTCAATGAGTTCCGGGACATAGGAACATACAGGGTAGCGAGATGGCTGACTCCCCAGCAAGGGCCGGCACGGCAAGGCTTTGTCCACTTCAGGAGGACGTGTGTGTTCCAATAGACAGTGTGAAAAGAGCTGCTGCTTTAACCCAGTGGAGAAAGAGGAAACTCCACTACACTACTTCTGCGAATGCCCTACTACTACTTCTTCTAGTCAAAGCAAGGCAAAAGGCATTTGGCAGATACTTTCTGAACGACCTCGGGGACCTGTCCAACGTGAGCTTGTTATATAAAAAATATCAAATTGTAACATAATTAGATAAATTTAAAAAAATCCTAAATTTTAAAATTATTAGCAAAGAAAAACATGTAATTAACAAAAAATAATAAATATTTTGATGATTCGCCAATTGGGCAATCATTTCATCCTTTGTTTAAAAGACAAGTATGCATAAGAATTTTCGTTAGCAACGTAGTTCAAAATCATATTATATTACTTTTTATCAGCAATTTTCCATTTTCAGAATAACATGCACAAACAAGAATTAACAATTTTAAACAAAGTACATAATGCATATTTAGAGCGGAAATATAAGACAACAAATATATTAACACCTGCAAATTCATTAACATTAAATGTTATAACATCAGATATAATAACAGCCCATAAAAATAATATAATACAATGTAACATAACACATACTCTGATCAAAAATAACCCGGACTCGTTCATGTACAACCCCCGCCAATATTTTAAGATGCATTTCTTTTAGTATTTATGTTTGTATACCTGTTTTTTACATTTCCTCCAAATTCGAGCTATATATGTCAATCAGTTGTTTTTTGACAGCACTTTGTTTAGGTCAAGTTTTTGCTTACTTTCGATTTTGCGATGGAAAAAATAATTGAACAAAGAATTTGTATTAAATTTTGCGTAAAAAATGAAATTAATGCTACTGAAACGCTAAAAATGTTGCAAAAATGTTATGGTGATAGTTCTCTATCGAAAACAACAACATTTGAATGGCATAGTCGTTTTAAAAATGGTCGTGAATCAGTGAAGGATGACATTCATCCTGGGCGTCCTTCAACATCAAAAACCAAAGAAAATGTTGATCTGATTAAATCAATGGTTTTGGAAAATAGAAGATTAACGATCAGAGAGATGGTTACTGAAACAGGAATTTCATTTGGTACAATTCAAAGCATTTTAAGTGATGATTTGGGCTTGACACGACTTGCAGCGAAATTGGTTCCTAAATCATTGAATTTTTTACAAAAACAAGAACGTGTTATTGTTGCTGAAGAGATGCTTTCCAGAGTAAATGCTGATCCTGCATTCATTCAACGGATCATTACTGGTGATGAGACGTGGGTGTACGAGTTTGATGCGTTAACAAAGCAACAATCAACTGAATGGCGCGCTTCAGAAGAACCAAGACCCAGAAAAATTCGTCGTACTCAATCAAAGAAAAAGATTTTGCTTACCGTTTTCATCGATTATCGTGGTGTTGTGCATCATGAATTTTTACCAACAGGTCAAACAGTTAATAAGGATTATTATTTAAGCGTAATGAAGCGTTTACGAGAAGCAGTTCGTCTAAAAAGACCCGATTTGTGGCAAAATAATTCGTGGATTTTACATCACGATAACGCACCTTCTCACACAGCCGTGGTTATTCGTGAGTTTTTGACTAAAAACTCAACAAACACTATTCATCAACCACCATATTCACCGGATCTCGCACCGTGCGACTTTTTTTTGTTCAGTCGCTTAAAAAAACCACTTCGGGGAACCCGCTTTGACAGCATAGAAGCAATTAAAGACAAATCGAAGAAGGAACTTATGGCGATCCCAAAAAGTGAGTACGAAAAATGTTTCCAGGATTGGATTAAACGGTGGCACAAGTGCATTGCATCAGACGGAGAATACTTTGAAGGGGAAAAAATAAATATTAATGAATAGACTTGTACTTTGTGTTTTATTGACCAAGTCCGGATTATTTTTGATCCGGGGGTTACATACTATATACAGATAATCATGCATTTATTGCTTTTATTTTAAAAAATGTGAATTAAACATTTTAAAATTAAAATTTGGATTCTCACATGTACATTTGATAATTATTAAATTTCTTTTCAAAATTCACATGAAATTCTTTAAATCAGCAAAATTGCATTCCCATACAATTCTTTCAAAAGCAAATCAAAGCAAATTTCCCATATAGCTTTTGTTACATTATTTCCATAGAAGAAGCTATTTTTCAAGGTATCAAATTTACGAGATTTACACGCGCAAAAGAATTCTCACCGAAAATTGTCCGATCACGTTGTTAAATAATGTACGCATTTTCAAACAAAGAACTGAGATGTACCGCCCATTTTTCCCCTACGATTGGTACAGTCATTTATGGTACTAAATTATATTATGTTTAAATAACGAACTTTGGATTCAATTAACAAAGACAAAATTTAAGTAGGGAAAAGTGATAATTGTATTTATTGAAGAATAATTACGATTGCTACCTAATCTCAATCGGATGAGTGTAACCGAGAAAAGACCTCCTTTTGTGGCAACAAAACGGCTTTTCTATATACTAATTGGGTTGTGCAGCTACTTGCAAAAAAAAATAATACATGCATACATAAATAAAAGCCCGTATGGAAGCCAAATACACTTACACATTTGTATTAATATGTCTCACTTGTGCTAATCGATCTTTTTGAGAATGACTTTCCTTTTAAAGGTAAAAGCGTCTACATTCGTGATACTTATGTTATTGTTCAATAAAACTTGGCAACTTGTGTATTAATTAATGCAACTAAACGCAATATTTTATTTAATGAAATTTCTTCTTTAACTCTAGGACGTATGGACGTGTCCTTTTGAATACAATTTGCATACAAAGAAATATTGCTACATACGAAATAAAGACAAAAAGGTAAAGTGAATTACGAGACCTTACGACAGTAGTTTAAGGATATCAAAAATCATGTACTGTATTATGGGCGACCGGTAAACTCATTTGATTAAACAACTGCCTGTATACTTTTTTTTGTTCATTGTTCGTGCTTCCTTAGTTTAAGCATATAGTTCAAATGTTTTTCAAAAAAATGTTTTATTAATTCTTTTCCAAATGTAATCATGTTTGCTTCGTATAATTCACATTTTTATCATAATCATAATTATGATAAAAATGTGAATCATAATAATAATTAAGTATAATCATAATTCGAAAAAAATCAAAAACAATTGCAAAAATACATTTTATTAAGTATGGAATTTTATCCCCGACTGCTCTACCATTCATAATGATGACTGTTGAAGTTGTTGGTATTTTTTTTGTGTAAAACCAAAACGAATTCCAATTTAAAGAGAAAAACATTTTAAAATATATTTTTGCAAAATTACCAAAATATTTTTGCAAACAAACCAAAGAAAAAAATTCAATTTGTTTTTATTGTAAATTAAATATTTCCTTATTATTTTTAAATAAATGAAATATTCAAATTTCAATACAATACATTAAAATAATTTTAAAACAGTATGCAAGTGATTTTAAGCCCTAGGCAGACTGATTTCTATATCATGATATGATTATCATGGTATACGAATACTAGATTGGTTGACAGATATGCTACCGTAGTATGAACATAATATGAAGTGACATTTGTGGTTTTTCACTGTGCTGTATAGTGAAAGTAAATATATAACAAAAAATAGTGAAAAATAAGAGTGAATAACCGAAATATTAGTGAAAATGGATAAAATATTGAAACTATAACTCTTCCAAAAAAACAAATAATAATAATTTGAAAATATTTACATTATTTATTATTAAAAATTAATAATGTATAATTAATAATATTAACAATGAATGCCCTATCATCTAGGAACATGGAATTAAGGCTGTCATTATTTATTTTTATAAATAAATAATTAATAATTAATAGAAATATAATAATATAATAATTAATAATATATAATTAATAATTATTTCTCTCTATTATATAAAAAAGTTTTCGGTGATCGTCCAATATTTTATTTTATATTTCCGTATTATGAGGAAATTCAAGAATGTATTTCGTCCTTTTATCACAATATATTATATAAAAAGCTTAGTGTTCCACGTGCTATGTTATATTTTGTTTTTGCATATATTTAGGAAACGTTGTCTCTCTATTACATGTTGTTACCTATGTTGCTATGTTTTTAGTAAAATATCGTTTATAAAAGTCAAAGAAAAAAGTATAAGGATTGGATGCAATGTAACAATAAATTATATCACAATTATATTAGAAAAGTAGTGATACCGCATCAGTACGGTATTTTTGAGCAACGAGTGGTACAATAAAATGAACAATTGTACCTATATATTTGTTAAATGGGGGTTGGTCCGCCGTGATGTAGACAGGGGGTACTCCCCTAGTATTATTAAAATTATTTATTAAATTATTAATTCATTATAACTTATTCATTTGTAAAAATTTAGCAACCACCACCTGTATGTATGTATGTACTTAAAAGCCGCCTACATAAATCACATAAAATAATGGCTAAATTTAAAAATTTTAAAATTCAAATGTGTTGAATGGCGTTGTATCATGATATGAATATTATAAACATATCTGTCATAAGTGTTACGTACTCGCAAATTTAATTCAATTAAACGCATTCGTTTGAATTCATTATTTCCGTAAATCTGATAAAATTATTCAAATATTTTCATCAATTTTTTTTTTTTTTTCATTTTAAAATAATTGAACCAGATTTTATATCTTTTTATATTTTTCATCTATTAAAATACAAAATGTGAATAGTTCAAAATAAATGCAATGCAACCATTTTCCAAGAATTTAAGAATGTTGTTTTCTTTTTAAAAGCTTTAAAAGCTTATGTGTCTTAACGTACATATTTTGGTGTAATTGCAACTACACTCAGATTTTAATCTTGCTGACGACACAGAAGTGAAAAGAACATTTTCCTGTGGGTGATAAATAGAATTATGAAATCGTAGAACAAAGCAAGGTCGAGTTCATGTTTGCAAAAAATTGACTGTAGTACTTAATTTGTCAAAACTAAGTTAGTACTAGCCTAGCTGAACACTAATATTGTGCAGCTGTTATTATGAAGTGTCTACTGTAAAAAGAAAGAAGCAAAAAAGAAATGACGCTTAATAATAAAAACAAGTAGTAACATCATGATTTAGAATACATTTTATTTTGTCTTTCTCTTGTGATGTATTTTCAGGTATAATTTTACAGCTGCTAAAACTGCTGTCAAACTTGTTCAGAACTGCAAACGTGAACTTACTGCCTTCGCGCAGAAACGAATATGAACGTAATGCCTTTGCAGAACTAACTTAAAACTGCATGACCCATCTCGACCCATCTTATACGAAAATGATCAATGAAGCCTTTTCTAAAATTAAACAGAAAAGACTGTTTAGTTATGAGAAATATTCGATTTATTGAAAAGATTTTCATGAATGCTCTTTTAAAAGGGAATGCTAGGTGTGGCAATGTTAGCGAATTACAGTGCTACATCCTCGTTTTCACGTTTTCAAATGCATTCCAAGGCAAAGTCTAGTTTCAATAGTAAAGTTTGCATCAACAACGGCAACAATATCAGCGATATATCCAAGAATATATTTGTAGGCGTATCGCTGATAGGACAGTAGAACCAATGTGTCCACGTCGATGGCGATCTCTATGTCATCCAATTTTTTTCATTCCATAAAAAATGACAAAGTATTTGAATTTCGATTTTTCTTTCTATCCTTCACTGAATTTGAAGAAAATTTTAGACGACTTGGTGTTGTCGCTATCAAAGAATCTGTATATGTACATATACATACAAGTTATGAAAATTAAAATACAATTTTCATTAAAAAAAATTAATTTATTTCACTTTAACACCGAGAATTACAAAATTAGACTGAAACTTAATTCTACTTTACATGATTATTATATATTCTTAACTTAATTATGGAATTTTCCTAATTCTAGAAATAGTAGGCAAAAATGCTGAACAAATCATAATACAATAAATCAATTGGTAACAAATACAATAAATTACATTTGGCCAAAAATTATTGGTAAACAGGAAATGCATGCGTTAGCATATTTGATATTGAACTTATTGATATTAATTATGAATAAACAGGAAACGCATGCGTTTGCAGTTTACTCAACATTACATTTAATTTGCAATTTATTTAATACAATATTTAATACAATATTTAATATAATTACAAAGAAAGTTGAATAACCTATTGACACATGTAATAGTGGTGTAATAACTTACATATGCGTAATTCATTTTTTACCAAGCATAAATTCTGGATCAATACATTTTAAATATGTACGTATATGTAACAATTTTCAAAATGAAAACATTTCTAAATTAAACGGTTCATTTAATTTTTACATAACATTTTTAATATTTTAAGCCTGTGTAGACATGTGTACGTATAAAAATGAATTTATAGAATTTTATGCGATTTTTTTTTTTTGATTTTTACTTAATTATACACTTTGCCACAACCAAAAGCAGTTTGTCGAAAAAAAAGAAGTCTATGAAATTTCTCCTTTCTAAAAAAAAATTATTTCAAAAATTTTCTTATTATTTATTTATTTCTTATTTTTCAGATTTATTGAAAATAAACAGACAACAAATATTTTTGAATACGAGAGTAAATAAAACAAGTACAACAGACAGGACGATTTATGCTATTCCACACACACGCATACAATATATAAAAAAAAAAAAATTTCGTCATAATAACGAATTTAGTCACTGAAATACCAAACTCTGGTGAATATTTTTATTTGTGGCTCATTTCGAATATTTTCTTCTTTTTTCCAATTATCATCGTTTTTATTGTTCCTGTTTCGCATTCAATTCTAACCCAGATTTAATTAAATTTGTTTTGTACTGCGAACATTCAGAAGTGAAAGAAATCCGCAAGTGTCGTAAGTACAGACGGTATCAGAACAATATCACATGGTACGGGGTGGAATGGGTGCAGGAATTCATGTGTGTGTGTACCAATATTTTTGATCATTAAATCAAATATACACTTTTGTTGTCACACGCATTGTGTACAAAACAACTAATAAAATATCGTAATCAAAGTACAAAAAAACAGGAAAGAATTTTAAATGTTTTTGAGAATTAACTAATTAACTTAAGATTTGTGGGAAGAAATATATTATTTAAGTATCATTTCTAAGAGTAAAATCGCATATACACACACCAACTTTTCTATCCTTGAAACTTTATTGGAAGCCGTTATTATAGCTTAAGCTTTCAGATACATGTGTATTAACGAATAACGATAATAAACGATACTCATGTTTACGTATGAGGATGTGCTGGTGATACAAATGTGTACGAACAGATAACTAAGGCAGTTCATTGTCTGCTTATATTTGAAATACAATAAATCGCGTTTTTTTCTTCCTCTCGTGTTAGTGTCAATACAGAAAACTTTGTATAACCTCCAAATTAATCAATCAGATACTCGTAAATTCAAAGTAAATTGTGACACACAAACAGAAGTATCTGCATGTGTATACGACAATATTGTAAATTTGTTGAAGCGAATGCTAAAAGTTCTAATCTGCAATTCGTGTAATGTTTAATTTACAATGAAATTATATAAGCAAATTTCTTCTGCATTTTAAGGATAAGAATTATTGCGTTCTTTACGCAATTAAAGTTTTATCGGAAATAAATTTTAACTATTCTACATCTCTAATACACAAACCCAATATTCGAGGTATTATACAGAACGAAAAAAGATTAAAACATGAAACAAATGAATTCACTCCCATATTGAGATTCCTAACAAAAAAAAAAAAAACATTTGTGTTTCTGTGTGTTGTCTTTATCGTTTGATTTTGAAACAACATAAAACTTAAATAATGACAAGATTTTGTCAAAAACTATAATTACATAGTATTTCTGAATACCAAAATCGTTTCGCGTTGAATGAAAATCTGAACGAACAAAAAATGAAAATATTATTTCAAAATCAATACAACATAATTTTCTCATGAGCAGAAAACTGACAATAATTAAAGTACAACATAAATACAGTGTACGTGCGTCTAGACGTAGTTTCAATGTATCTCGATTTTCGCATCTTCCTAATTTTAAGGTCCTGTACACAATTACAAAGAACTGAACTGACTTACTGGCATTTATCATATTTTAAGACTGAACGATTTTTTTTTTATTTTTTCTAATTTTCCTCCCGTCCTCATATCCAAAAATTCACACACATTCGGAATTTCAAATATAAATAATTAATTTTTGAGGCTTTAACGGTTATTTATGATTTTTGCTCATCGTTCGTAAAATTCGATTATTTTGTTTTCCAAATGACAAATTACAAAAAATTTTCAACAGTCCTTTATGTATTGTAATTTCACAGCATTCAGCCGATTAAATATTATACAGATTACACACATTTACGTGAGTGTATGCAGATGCACGAATGCTAATAATGTAGCAAAGATCGATTTAATTTCATAATTGCAACAGATAAAGAACTCCAAAATTATAATCGTTTCCATTAATTGTCAATTGAAAACATATATTTTTCATAAAAGTAAAAAATTATCGCAATTGCGATTTACGGTAGGTAGGTAGAGATCTCATCTCTCACCAGAAATCTCACAAATCAAACCACCTCGAGCGCTTCAGAAAGCCCAGAAGCCTCTTGACTAAGATCTTTCCTACGCAAGAAAGATCTTGAAAGAAGAGAGCTCCAAGAAAAGTTTCTCTATTTCTAGAGAGCGCCATATAGTAGCAGAGAAGGTGATCAATGCTTTCCTCCTCTTCTTCGTCTTGACATGCTCTCCAGAGGTCATTATAGGGAGTATTAGGCCTTCTGGCATTTTTGCCTGTGAGACAATGTCCCGTTTAACTCCCACTAGAGTACTGATAATTCTTCCATTTTGGATAACAAGTCACTAGAGAGTTTATTATTCACTCTAGCACACAGAGCCTTTGCTACGGAGTTACCAGTGCTTGATACCCATCTTAGGTTCCAAGCTCTTGTAGACTCCTGTCGTGTTCGTGAGGCGCAGCTGGCAATTGGGATCTCAACTCCCCGATTACCCTCTAGAACTCGAGGGTTGTACCCAGGTTGCTCGTCTGCCTTGCAGCTTCTCTGGATTTCCGTATGTCCAGGTACTCAAATGAGGTTAATACTGAAGTACTCTGCCAAAATGTTTAGCATAGTTCGACACTCCAGTACCACCTTCGACGAGCAAGTCGTTGCGGTTTTTTGTTTTTCAATTTTTTATGCATCAAGTCCAATATTACCTTATATTACTAAGTTTTCATGATTTGAGCCAAGACAATAATTTTAGCAGGGTATTTTTTAAATTTTAGTTTTCGTAACGGATTTCCTTTCTCTCCTTTTTCATGGTTTTTTCATGTTTTAAGAGCTATTCTACTACTTTTTCATGGTTAAATCAAAAACAATTTTTTTAAGCATAATTCTTAATCAATTTCTTCAGGAATATTTTTCGTAATGGATTCCTCTCTATTTTCTTTTCTTAATTTTTTTCAATTTTTACGTAAAAACACAGTTTTTTCGTGAATTAGTTATTTCACATATTTTTCTCCATATAAAATGTACTTCTGTTGTTATGTCGTAATGTCATAGCGTTATTTCGTTATGTCGTTTACATAGTCGTTATTATGTTAACGTATACAAGTAGAGTTAGAGATGTTTTAAAATCGTGTTTAAATAATTGAAGTATTCAATTTTATAAAAGTATGTAAAAATTAAAGAAAAATTAGTGAAATTTTATTTTCTAAAATGATTTAAAACTTGACCATATTTTTGAATATCTTCATCATTATTTTTAATTACATTAAATTCAGCTGTAAAATATAGTCTAACAGAAAAAGTTCTTGAATTAGTATCAATTGAAAACATGATACATTTTGGTAATAAAATAGCTTCAATATCATCTATTTGCATTATATCATAAAAAGTTTGTAAATCTTCTTTATTTTAATCATATAAAATATTTACAATATGAATTGATGTGTTATTAAAATTAATAACTCCTTCATTAACAGATAGCATAAAATCATCATTAAAAGTCGTATCAATAATTTTAAACTTATAAGTTTCAATAAAATTTTTAACGTTTCTTTATTATCACTACTTAGGTTTTCTAATTCAGAAAAAATATTAGGATTTATATTAAGAAATTTTTTGTAAAATGTCTCTAAAGTAAACGGTAAATTTTGTTGACATTCACTTATTTTAAATAAAATTAGAGAAGTGTTATATACATGAGAGACTTCTGCAGATCCTTTTAAATAAATTACTTTTTGTATTTTATCTTTTTCACTATTAAGTTTATAAATCAAATTGATAAATTTCCAATCTTTATTATCAGTTTTTCGATTAAAACTAAGTTTAATACGATTTGAGTCTATTAAGTTTTTGAATGTTTCTGATAGTTTAGAATTTTGGTCTTCACAATCATTCAATTCTAATAGGATTTCTTCGTTTGTTTTGGTTGCCATTTTTTTTTGCATATATTAGAAAAACAATTTTTAATTTTTAATATCAATTATTACAAAATTGAAAATTTCATAAAAATTGCTAATTAAAACATAGTTCTTTGTTATTCATATTTAAAACAGTTTTCTAATATATCTTCACCATGTAAGTCTTTGATAGAATAAGTAATTGGACTAGTAAAATGTATTTTATCGATAATAAAAATTTCATGTGTCCAATTACCTTTACACTTATTTTCAAAAGTTTTTGTAAGACTTTGAATCCTTACTCTATCGACAATTTTAAATTTTGGTTTTCAAGTAAAAATTTGTTTGTACTATAAATTTTTTCATATACTTCTTTTTCATTATTTTGATTTACTTCGCATGGTTTCATTCTAGTTCTGTGATCATCTTTAGTATTATACTCTTCTATTATTTTTGGTGTAAAATATCAATTCATTTATGATTATTATTCAATTCGAAATAAAGTTTTAGTTTTTGGTTTAAAGTTCTATTAAAAATAGAAAAATGTTTTTCATCATTTGTCTACACTATCGGCGTCGAAAACTACCTTACCCCAAATTAGCTTTGAATGAGTACCATAAGCTTTCCGCTTATGGGTTCAAGTGCTCACTAACACCGATCGAGTCTATTTACTGACAACATGTAACTCAAACAAATGATTGATGTAAGCCCTATCATACAAAAATTGAGTTTAAGTCTCTACTTAACAAAAGCTCAGTGGTTCGTAATCCACGTTAAATTGATATGATAGAAATGTCATGAAAAAATCATCGTAGATGATTAGGTCCTTGCCCGTATTGGGCTGTAGGCCAGGATGATGATGATCCAAACATATTTAGAAATTGTATCAATTACATTTAACATATGTATACATAAAGCCTTTATATTCTTTAGAGAATTTTTCCATTAATTATAAATCAGCTGCCCAAAGTTCATTTAAACTTTTTTTTATAATTTTTCTCCTAGGAAAATTATGTCTGACAGACTTGAATAATTTTTTAATTTTTTCTAATATTGTCTTAATAATTTTATTCATTTATTTTCTAATTTTTCCGCACATCTTCAAAAGCTGTATCTAACTTTCTAAGTTTTGTATCGTATGTAGTTATTTTTCCTTCAAGAAGACTGAAGTTGTTGATTTTTTATTTCATAATTATTAAATTTTTCATCATATAAAATTATTCGTCCATTAAGAAAACTTTGAAGTTGTTGATGTTTTAATTCAAGTTGCTTTGTAATTGCAGTTATATTATCAACTTTTTCATTGAGTTTTTTCTCATAATTAGTGAATTCTTCTGTGAGTTTATCTTCATTTTTTTTTTTGATTATCCCATTTTCGAAAGATGGAAATTTAGATTCTAAATTTTTAGTATTAGATTCAATTGTATAATTTAGCAAGTCTGTATTCGATTTAATACTCCTTTCTGTACTATTAATTTTTTCTAACACAGATTCTATTTTATTATTAAAAAAATCATTTATTTTTTTATTAGATTCATTATGAGAATTTTTAAAATCTTTCAATTTCTGTTCAATCTTTATAAAATGGTTTCTCAATTTTATATCAATAATTGAGTCATCATCATCATTATTTTTATTTCTTTTAGATCTTCTACAAAATTTATCAATATGTACCCATTTATTAATTAAAATTCTTCATTTAATTCTTCAAGTATATTTTTAATTTCATTATTTAAGTAATCCTAACTTAAAAGTATATCCTGCTTTTTTCTCTCCATATAGTATCATAAATCGATTTACTAATTCATCCATATCATTCTAATAAACATATTCTTTTTCATTTTCAGTAAAAAAAATTTTCACTCCACTTTCAGTTTATATTTTACCTTTAATTCTTCGTTTTTCTAACATTGGATTGATATATTCCATATATCTTACACCCCGATTTGATTTAATTCTAGTACTCTTTTTATCATTATTTATTTTATATGCATATGTGTTTAAAACAATTTTCTAAATCTTCATAATTTTCTAAATCTGGTAGATAGTGTTAGTGTTTTTTGTTCAACCTCATCTAATAAATTAGTAATCATTATTTCAGGTTTTTCAAGTTTCTTAGATTTCTCAGGTGTTTGAAATGTTTCCTGTGTTTCAGTATGGGTTTCTTCAAGTAAAAAAAATTTGTGGATTATACAATTCTAGTTGAATATTGAATGGTTTCAACTCTGTTATTTTAGACTCTAATTTCATTGTATTTTGATCGATTTTTTGAAGTGGATCAATTAATACTTTTAAATCTTCATTTATTTGATTTTGTCGTAATTGTTTATTAACATTATTACATTTAAAAGTTTTTGCTTGATTTCTCGTTGATTTTTCAAATATTCTTGGATGAATTTATCGAAATACTCTCCCTCCATTTTTATTTATAATGAAAATTTTATTCACTTTTTTAATTTAATACGACCATATGATATTCTTTCAAATATAATAATTATATATTTTTTATCATATGGGCTAAATCCAATTTTAGTTTCTTCCATAGTATATAATCTTAGATCTCGTGATCTAATTGATGTTTGTTTTATTCTAGTGTTTCCTTCGTTGAATAGACAATTTTTATAAGTTTCAAATGTTAATCTTTTCATGTCATATTTTTTAATATCTTTAGCAAATTTTTTTTCTCTAATATCTGTTCTAAAAGCTTACATTTTTGATCTTAAACCAACAAATTCTCTTATTGGAATACCATTATATTCGTCTTTGAATACACCAGGTACTTTATTATTTACTTTTGGAATATCTATTGGAAAATCGTCAACTAAATCAGAGGTATCAAAATATTTTAGACAAGAGGTATCAATATTTAATATAAATGAATGTGTATCAGTTGCTAATAATTTTATTTTATACCCATATTTTTTGTTAATACACGATAATAAAATTTAAACAATAATAATTTTAATAAATCTAAAATAACAAATTCACAAAATATTATTTATCCAATTTTACTTTCTTATTATGACCATATACTATTGCGATACGATTTTCGTCACTAATTATTCTACAATTTTGATACTTAAGCGAATTAATATATTTTTGTAACATATCTTCACTTTTATAAATTTTTACATTTGTTCTATTTCTTACATTTTCCATTATTTTACCATATACAGAATTATTCATTAATTTGAAAAAATCTTTTTAAAAATCATTTTTACAATCTTGCCTAAGTTTAGTGTTTAACCAAAGAAGATATATAACAACAAGAATTAAACTTCTCACGACAGAAATTGTCATCGTTTGAAAACCTTCACGAAAGAAATTTTACTTCCACGGCAAAAAAAATTTTCCTAAAGAGAATTATTCTCACTTAGCTTTAAAAAAAAAATCACCAATTGTTCATCATAATCGTGCACATGTACGAAAAATTGCTCATATTCATGAATGTATGTGTAAGAATCACCACCACCCAAAACTAATTATTAGTTTAGGATTTTTTCTTTTTTCTGTAAGACATTATATTTTTTACGCATTTGTCCGATTTTATACATTTCAGTTTTACATATGCTTGCATTGAAAATGCACCTGTTTGTATGGCAGTATATCAATTAGCTGTTTAGTACAGGTAATGCTAGAACCAAGTAATAAAATAAAATACTTCAAAGTGAGGTACAACACATCCATTGTACTTGTGCTAAGATAATTTGAACGTAAACAAGTATTACTTAACTGTAGCTACGTCTAAATTCTGGTCAGGCTATATAATAAAAATAAATGTGTACAAGTAACATATGTACATAATGTACAAATTATGCACTGTTCAAAAAAAATGTTCAAAAACGGACAAGTGCGTAAAATATTTGAAACTCATGACATCATATGAAATTAAACTCCACCCCATATGTATCTCAAATGAATGCCATACAGTGCGCGACAAACGTAGAAAACGTAAATTGTTGGCAAATATTTCTATGTAATTTCAATTTTTTCACAATCAAACAGAATGATGTAATGATAAATATTGGAAAAGGTGGTAGATTTTCTGAGACTTCACTGTACTTTTAGGTATTTTACTTATGTGTAAATAGAATTCAAACATTCATTTAAAGAATGAAAAATTGAAATTTAGTAATTCTCAATTAGAAAGAAGAAATACAATTTATCCCCTTCTACTCTGCCCACTCAGCACCCTTTTCGATTAAAATTTTCTGACTAAAATAAAAGCATTTGAGTTTAAATCTGTGTATACTTTGTCGATAGTTTAACTGAATATATGTATGGTTTTAACCATTCTTTTTCTTGAAATTTGATTCCTCTATGAATTTTCTTAATAATAACACCTTGTCGTTTATATTCTGTTAATAATCCTGTACGAATTTTATAGTTTTTCTTCACATATAAAGTACACATAAGTTTTTTATTTTTATCATTAGGTTTTGTTCCTAAACCTTTATTTATCAATCATTTTTGATAAGGTGATAATTCTTCATTTTTAGGTGCATATAATGACTAAGAGCTGGTGTATAATCATTAAATTTATCATGAAGTTCTTCAGAATATTTTAAGCCAACCTCTAGGAAACATCCATCATAATAGTTATCAAAATTATTATTTTAATTATTTATTTCTTCTTCTGTCATCCATTGATGATTACTGACAGGTAATTTTTCAGACATCCATATAAATTATTCGCATCAAGATACATAATATAACTATCATGTTTTTTAGAATTATATATACCTTTTTTTCTGTTTCTGCCTTACTTAATTTAATAACTTTCATTGTCTTTTCATCATACCAATAAGCATAACCATTTAATTCTTCATTGCAAATATAACAATGTGTAGCTAACTCAATTTTTTTTTTACTCTCCTCATCTCTTATGTATCTTTTTTACTCTCCTCATCTCATCGCTGGTGTATTTGTTTTCTTAAATTTATTATATTTTTTATCAATAGTTCTTAATGTTTCAATGAATTCTTTACACATTTCCTTTTTATTTTCTGTTATATTTAATTCATTGTTTACACAACATATTGACTTATAAATCTATCACCTGACACATGTCAATACATATACATGTCAAAATATGCTTGTCAAAATTCAAAGTAATACATAAGCAAATCATATACATAATTTGGTATTGCCAACTAAGAAGAATCTAATACTTAATATTTTCATATCTATACAAATAAAATTTTTCCGTACCGACAAAAAAAAAACTGTTAAAAATATGTTCTTCTTTTAATATTAAACCAGATTAACAATTTAGATTTTGATTAATATTTTTTAAAGTTACTTCAAAATCTGAAGTATAAACAGCAGCTCAATTCTGCTCTCTTCGATTTATACTTATAAATACTTTCTTTTGTTGTAGGAATTTAAATTATTTGTTCTCCATTTATGCACATTTTTTTATGTTCTGTTAACAATTCTTCGTTACAAGTATATTAACAATAATTTCTACAAATGTAACTTTTATGTTAATGTGAATGAATTCGATTAGCTAGTAATTCACATAAATTTCTGATCCCAACAATATGTGCATTCTTTTCAGAAACGTCTTCGACATAAAGTAAATCAACATGTTTTTTATCGTTTGTAATATTAGAACTTTTGTGAACTAAACCTACTTCGTATTTGACCTCATTATAAACTAAGAAATACATAAATATTAATACTTATGTTTAAGAAAATTTTATAATTTTTATATTGAAAATAGTTAATTCAATTGGATATTTTAATTCAAAATTATCGTATTTTGATAAATCATATATTGATGGTCTTTGTGGATCCTTTTCTACAGGATTTAAAATACGTTGTATTGCATATTCGAAACATCTATTATTTTTTTTTTTTAACATTTACACAAACTTGTTTATTTTTAATTTGTGGTGGTAAATCTATGTAAAAACCACCTTTGAATTTTTTATTACTTAATTTAAGATTTTTAGTTAAAATTCAAATGTAGTTATTAATTGAACTTTAAAACTAATGAATTCGTTAAATATATTTTTATTAAAGACAAGGCATCATCTAATGAGCATTCATATTAACATTGTTTGGTGATGTAATAGTATATTCTTTAAATAATTTTTTAAAATTTTTAGTTGTGTATTCTTTTATGGTATGAAAATTGCCTTTCGCTCTTCTATCATTTTTCGCTAAATATTTTCTTTCATATTCATTTTCACCAAAGTCATAGATCAAATTGTTTAATAAATTAAATTGGGTTGTATTTCTTTTTTCTTTCAATTTGTTTACTAAAATTGATTTGCATTGTACTCGCTTATTTTAATACTTAATAATTCAACTAAATAGGCTTTATCTTTCTTGTGATAATATTTTGGAAATTTAATTCGTTTTGATTTAACAGGGGAATTAACTAAAGACAGAATTTCTAATTCAAGACTACCACATAAAAAACATAAGAATAATAATAAAAAACAGTAAAAATTAAAATAATATAATGTAAATAATATAATAATAATTAGAACAGTAAAATCGATTTACAAAAATAATGTATTAATATACAAATCCAGTTTTTTACATTATAATCTTAAAATGCATACATAGTCTTATAAAATTCAATTAATAAATTCATTTGTAATATAGGGTAAAAATCAGCGGCGGCTGATTTGGTCCAGAGGGCAAAACAGGATATGGATTTACGTTATCCATAAGTACCATATATATACATATACAGTGCTGGACAGAAGTTAAGGCACAGTTGTATTTTTGTAAGAAAAATGACAATATCCCATGACTTAATAAACATTTTAACTCGAAATAAAGAAGTATTATTACATCTGAATATACTTAACTATCGTACGTAGAAAACGATTTTTGATTGCCTTACAAATCACAAAAAAATTGAAGAATTGTGGAATAAGCACTTTTCTACGTAGACAAAAGTAAACGAACACACATATTTTTATATAAAAGTTTATGATTAAAAAGGTTTTTTACCAATGTTTAACATCCAGTTAGGTATCCTTTTTGACGTACTTCTTGTTTTAGTCTTCATTCTTCCAATAATGCAGTGCTGAGTTCTGTTTTAGTTGACGTATCCTGTTAAACAAAATCAATCATATGCAGTAATTGCAGAAATAACAGGACGAATTCGATATACAATTTGGAACATAATTAGTAGATTAAAAAGAAGGAAAAAAAATTCAAAATTCAAAAATTTAACGTTAAGAAAAGAAAAGGTAATATTGCGAAGGGTTAACAAGGACCCCAAAAAATGTAATGTTTATTGCCGGGTGGTTGAGCAAAGAGTTATTCTTCCGTAAGATATCTGCAAAGAATTGCAGTGCTAAGAGGCAAAGTTGATTGCCGATACAGCTTAGCTACTAATTTGGCTAAATTTGGTGATTCAAAAGGCAAGCATGCCGACTAAGCTGCGGAGTGCAACAAGTAAAAGACTATTTGATGTTAGCTCAAAAGGTAGTCTCTTTTATTCTAAATTTTATCCTAGTATTTATATAAAATAATTAACATTGTTCTTATCTCCCTACCAATTCTATTACATAAGTTTTATCAAAAATTATAATAACAAATTCTTATTGGTTAAGTAAAATTCTTATATGTCCATTGGTTCATTAATTCTAAAAAAATGCATAATATACGGAAATAATATTATAATACCAATTACAATACACAATATTGTACTTCATTAAACTATACGATCATTCATATGTATTAGTGACCATGCAGAATTCTTACCACTTTCTTTTATCAATACATTTGGTAAAAATAACTCATTTATTTATTATGTAACAATTTCATATTCGAATCTTTGTTTACATTCTTTAAAAATGTATATCAAGGGTCATATTCATACATAAATATGACACACTTTCTTTTCATTGTTATTTGGTTTATTTTATTTATATTATGCAATGTGCATGCCATATGTTTACTTCTTTACATTTATTTATTTCTTTTTTTACTTCTTCTTTTGTTTATACATTGATTCATAAATCATGTATTTTCGATGTAAACATATTATTTTTCTTTTTGCTGCGTATGCATTTTATATTTTTATTTTTATATTTTTATTTGTCACATATTTGTGCATAGTACATTGATCTATTATACATATGAGTTATAGCTTTTAATACATGTGCACTACATCCCTCACCGTTAGGGGAAAAAAAATATATATATATATATTTTTTTTTTGTCTGTTTCAAATTATTATGCATTTTCTTGTACATTACTATATATAGTTTTTTTTAATGTTTTGTGTTATATATTTCTCATTATAACTTATATTCTTACTGTATGTATCTTATTGATATTCATTATTTTTGTTTTCTTATTTTATCAATTACATTTTTGCTAACTTAAGTCTATTTTTATGTATTGTTCTAATTTCCGAACCTATTCTTAGTTTTACATTTACACCTTCTATATCAATTATTTCATATGGGCCTTTGTATGGAGGCTCTAATTTTTTCTTACTACCTACTCTTAACCATACTTTATCTCCTACATGTGCATTTAAAGAATTGGCATTCTTATCAATTTCTGTTTTTCCTTTTAATTTTACTTTTTCTAACAAAGTTTTAGCAGTTTTATAAGCTTTTTGTAATCTAAATCTTAATTCTTGCGCATAGTCCTCTAAATTGTAAACTGGTGTCATACTATCGTCCGTCATGTCACCACTCACCTGGTACATATGCAATTTTACCAAAAATTAATTCATACGGTGTCATACCCGTGTCAGTATTTGGAGTTATGTGGTAACAAAACGTGAAATAAGGAATCCATTCATCCCAGTTATCATTCATAGCAAATGCTAATAAGTATTCATTCAAAACTCTGTGGTTGCGTTCAATACATCCTAGTGTTTCATGATGAAATGGTGTAGACACATTGTGCTGTATCTTGAATATGTCACAAACATTCTTCATCGTTTCATTAATAAATTCTGTACCCATGTCAGACTTCAGTATTTTGAATGATCCATATTTCAGTATAAATTGTTCACATATTGCTCGCGCAATTGTTTTTGATTCTTTATTTTGTATTGGAATTGCCTCAATGTATTTTGTTAATTCGCACTGTATTGTTAGTATATATCTGTATTCTTTTGATTGACGTAAAGGACCTACTGTGTCCATTTCTACAATTTCAAAACTTGTTCCTGAGGTTGGCGTTAAAACCAATTTCTCTTTTGTGTGCTTCGTTTGCTTATTTTGCGCACATAATGTACAATCATTTACATATTTTTAACCATCTTGTTAATATTTTTCCATGTATATCTTTGTTTTAATTTGTTAATCGTTCTCTTGACGCCTGTATGTCCTCCTATATGTGGAGTCTCATGAAACTCTTTTATTAATCGTAGTTTTTCACTATCATTTTCAATCTTTTTTGGAGGTTTATAAATTCTAATACTCATCATTTCATGCCCTTCTTTTATTAATTTTTGTTGCAACTTATTATACATATTCTTAAATTCTTGTACAGTTATCTTTTCAAATATCATATCATTGTTTGCTATAGCTAATTCAAATATTTTTCTTTTATTCATAATACGAATAAGTTTATACAAGATTAATCCTAAGTTTAATGATGCATTATCGCTATATTCTCTGATTACCTTCTTTTTATTTATCATAAATTTGGGCAAGTTACTTATTTTTGCATGCATGCTTTCTTTTGAATATACAAATTTCAATTTTCTAATCTTACTCACATTCGATACTGATGTACATTCCCAAACATCGAGATGGCCAGTCTCTTCTTTGTTTGTTTTCCGAACATCATTTGCAAGCTTTTTATTTTGTGCCATGTTTCTTGTAATTACCTTTATGTCATTTGTTTCCGGTACCATGGCTTTCAGAGTTTCAGAGTCTAGTTTTATTCTCGATAGCGCGTCTGCATTTGTATTTAACATTCCTTTTTATACATGATTTCAAAGTCATAGTCCATCAGATCTATGCGAATACGAGTCAATTTTGAAGATGGATTTGTAAGGATGGAAGCTTAATATTTACTTCTCTTCCAAGTGTATTCATTATCTTAATATGCGCCACACCTTTACAAGGAATAATAGTGTTAGCTATGTATACACCTTCTTGAATTTCTTGATTAAGTACAACACTATCTTCAGAAATATTGCAATTTATTGGTTGAATGGTTTGCATTCTAGGTGGGATTGTTATCATATATACTTTAGGATGTTTTGTATACATTGGAAGGATTAAATCTGAATCTGTTGTACTAATACTTATTATGAAAGTTTCATAATCTATCTTACATTTATTTGCTACCAAAAAATCTCTACCTAAAATGCCATCTGTTGAGATAGGAAAATTATCATTTATCACATGAAATTCTTGCACAAAATTCTTATCCTCTATTAATAAATCTGCTAATACTGACCCTAATGAATGTATCTCATCTTAAGTGACTCCTGTTATTTTACATGGATTATGTTCTATATTGAGATGTGTATATACTGCACCTCTTTTTATTATTGAAATATCTGCCCAAGTGTCAATCAAAAAATTTAACTGTGTATCAGATAAATTTGTCTTAATTTTTATATAATTTGTTAAATACTGTACGTTGAGGTTAAATATATTTATTTTTTCATAGTTCATTCTTCTTCTTCGCCCCTCGATTGGTGGACATCGGGGACGGACACCACGTCTCCCGAATTCATTACATTTACTCTTCTTGTAAATCTATTTTTATTACTTGAATTTCTTGTGTTAACTTTTCTATTATTATTATTATTATTATTATTATTATTATTGTTGTATTGGTTTCTATAATTTTTGCTTTGATTACAATTACACTTCACATTAGTTTTTGAATTATATCTGTTGTTATTCTGCATGTTAAAATTGTGTCTAAAATTTGTATTTCTGTTTTTGTTGTTATGTGTTCTAAATCTATTTTGTGAGTTAAAATGCATCACATTTTTATTAGTATGTTCTTCAGTATCTATTTCAATAGCTAGCTTCACAGCTTCAGAAAATGTTTTTGGTTGAGCTGCAAATATTGTAGTTTTAACTGGTTCTCGTAATCCTGATTTAAATGCATTTAATGCTATTTGATCATTCAATTTTGCTTTAATTCCTTTATTAGATTCTCCTTGCTCTGTTATTTGCACATTATTCAGTTCAACTATCAATGTTTCAATATTCGTTGCAAAATTTTGTACATTATTACGCTGTCTAGTGTTTGCTAATTCAGTTTGTATCTTCAATGCTGTTTTCTTTTGTGCAAATGATTTAGTCAAAAGGTCATGAAAAGTTTGAAAATTTGTCGGTTCAGTTTCATTTATAATTTTGTTTCTTACCCTATCTGTCGGTCTTGTCCCTATTACAAATTTTATTAATTTTTGTTTTTCTGAATCATCTTTTAAAGTCTCTGCCAAGAATTTGACAAGATTTAGAAAATTATTTAATGTTTTTTGATCACCATTAAATTCTGGGATCAATTTCACTGCTACTGATAAATCAAAGGATGCCATTTCTTGTACAATTAAATTATTTTCTGAGTCGTCGTCACTACTTGTATCTTCATAAACTGAAGATTGTTCTTCTAAATATCTTTTTAATTCTTTATAAGTCTTTGTAAATTGTATTTTGTTCTCAGAAAGTTCATCAATTTTAGAAAACTCAACATACAAGGTATTAAATTCTTTAACTAATTTTTCAAATAATAATTTTTTCTTTAAAATATTTGCTGCTGAAAATATTCTATGTGGATTCTTTTAAAAACATGCCAAAATATTTTTTAATTCCTCATTTATTTCTTTTATTCTTCTACTTGACATACTTATACATTATTAGTTGTTTGCGTAACTATTTCCCTATTTACCGTTTTATAAAATTTATTCCTAACATATCTTATTATTATTAAAATTATTAAAACTATAACTACTATGATTATAATATTTTTCGCTTTTCAAAATTCCTGATGTCCATTTACCGTCGTCTCGTTTGGTGCTACAGTATTTAAAATGATTTCTCCATTCCCCGTTTTGCTGTTAGTACTTTCCATGCTTCTTTCGTTTTTCAGCTTTTTCTTGCTGTCTTATTTTCCTGATGCTTTGGAGGAAAGAATTCTTCTCCCTTCTGGATACTGCTAGATTCGCTAACCTGTACAGATCTGCTATCTGCTTTCTGTATTTCACCTGCTTGCCACCTCTCTTCTTTGGCTGATGTGGTGCTCTTATCTGTTGCTATTCTGCTTCTCGTTTGGCAGCGTTCCTTCTTCTATATTCCTCCAAAGTAATGGGCTTTGGACCAGCTGTCTTTTCTTCTCTTATTTGTTCCTGTAGACTCCGGTCGTGAGGCAAGAATTGCAGTGCTAAGAGGCAAAGTTGATTGCCGATACAGCTTAGCTACTAATTTGGCTAAATTTGGTGATTCAAAAGGCAAGCATGCCGACTAAGCTGCGTAGTGCAACAAGTAAAAGACTATTTGATGTTAGCTCAAAAGGTAGTCTCTTTTATTCTAAATTTTATCCTAGTATTTATATAAAATAATTAACATTGTTCTTATCTCCCTACCAATTCTATTACATAAGTTTTATCAAAAATTATAATAACAAATTCTTATTGGTTAAGTAAAATTCTTAAATGTCCATTGGTTCATTAATTCTAAAAAAATGCATAATATACGGAAATAATGTTATAATACCAATTACAATACACAATATTGTACTTCATTAAACTATACGATCATTCATATGTATTAGTGACCATGCAGAATTCTTTCCACTTTCTTTTATCAATCTGATAAAAATAACTCATATATTTATTATGTAACAATTTCATATTCGAATCTGTTTACATTCTTTAAAAATGTATATCAAGGGTCATATTCATACATAAATATGACACACTTTCTTTTCATTGTTATTTGGTTTATTTTATTTATATTATGCAATGTGCATGCCATATGTTTACTTCTTTACTTTTATTTATTTCTTTTTTTTACTTCTTCTTTTGTTTATACATTGATTCATAAATCATGTATTTTCGATGTAAACATATTATTTTTCTTTTTGCTACGTATGCATTTTATATTTTTATTTGTCACATATTTGTGCATAGTACATTGATGTATTATACATATGAGTTATAGCTTTTAATACATGTGCACTACAAAAACGTCATCAGAATTAACGTCTATTGTTGAAAAGGAATATGGAAAGAAATTAAGTTCAAAAACCGTACATAGATGCGATCACCGACATGGGTGTATAACTCCTTGAAGAAAACTACACATTAGGAAAATAAGTCTAAAAAAACGACTAGACTTTGTTAAAAAGTATATTAATAAGAATGTTTGGAATCAGCGTTATATTATTCGACGACAGTAAATGTAATATTTTAAAGCTGGTCAAAACATTTAAATCCTTATCAACATAATTTTTAGCAAAGTCTGATCGTTTTATTACGATTTACAATGGAATACGTCAATTAAAACAAGACTATTAAAATAATAAATAATAAAAATAATAGGCAAATTATAGGTTTTTTATTTTCATTACTAATAGTTTTTTATTGCGAATTAAAATGTTTATTAAGTTATGAGATATTGTCATTATAGAGTGATCAATTATTGTGATCAATTGTTCCAAAAAGTTTCATTATGCACATTTGAAAAACATATATTTACTGAAATCAATATATTACTTAATACTTCGGTTAATTTTAATAGATAGTATGATATATTTTTAGTAAGTGTTTCAAACTCACTTATTTACTATATAACTTTGTTTGAAGTTAACAAATTCTTTGCCTTTCAATCAACAGGGTATTTAAAAATACCGAAATAAGAAATAAATAAAACTTTTCACAAAAACTACAAAAAAATAATTCGACTGAATAATAATAAACCTTAAATATGAAATAAAATAAAATGATTACTTCTTAGTTTTCACGTCGTTCTCTTTAAAAAGTACAAATTAATTATACACATTTATTTTGGAATAAGAACCTTTTAAAATTTGTTTTAAAAATATACAATTGTTTTTCTCTATTTTTGTAAACTTTTTCAAATTTTTATTTCAAATTCCGTTTTTAATTCATTTATATCCTTATTTCATAATTGTTTCAAATTAAATATTTAGTAACCGACAAATAGATTTTATTTTTAAGTTTTTCAAAAACATAATCAAAATTCTTTTCGATTTAAAAGAGACACTAATATTTCTATAGCAAAAAGTTCTGTTTCTAGGTCAAAATTGTAACAAAAAATTTAAATTTTTTCATGAATGAACTATTTATTTACATATTTAAAAAAATTTCAGTTTTGTGTATTTTACACAAAATTATAACTGAAAATTTACGAAAAAATAATATAAAAGGAGATAATTCTAATGAAATATTGCATTTATAAAATAGTATGTATTATGAATTAAATACATACTGTTGATATATGTACATATGTATACACATACTTACATAATATGTACGTACATATATTTATATATTCATCTATAATAACACATACATTATATTCTATATTAATTTTCGGTTTGATCGTGTTGTGCATAAAATATGTACAACAAAAACATACCTTAGGGACTACGATTTATGTAGTCTCTGAATACAACATCAGTCCATTATAAATACATTTCATACATCACACACGTTAGTAAAAAACATTTTCTCATTCACACTAGTCACACTGTATGATTTTTTCTCCTAACTGTAAGAGAAAGTTCACAGGTCTACAACATTGTGTATCATCAAACTAGATCGTTGCATTATCAGTGTATAACTATGACTTTAAGTATGTACATATATGCTAATACAGTGTATACTCCTTTTATTGCTGTATTGCTGCACCCCTTGTCGTGGTGGGGCAGCTGAGTAGTTCTCAATGAAACGTTTAATTAATCTACTTGAAGAAGTGGAAGATATAAACGTGGAGGGAACGAAAGCAAACGAAACCAAACGCAACCAAAATCTCTAACTCAAGGTGTTATGCCACCCGTGCCGAGAAGTGAATGGTATCAGGGGCAAGTGATACCGCTAACGGAGCCTCTAGGGTACCAGGTGACTCCCTAGAGTATTTAGCTTTCCATATGTACAGGAGTCACTGCATATGACGATTGACGACCGATTTTACTCCAAACTCGTGGGACCAAAATGGATACCAGTTTTAATAATAAAACAAATGAAGGGGGAGAACTTGATCAAACCCCTAAAACGAATCAGGTGATCGCGAGTACACCGGGTCTACAGGGAAGTGGATCACCCACACGACCAGTAGATGCTGGTGTACAAACTACTACTGCTGGCTTGAGCAAGCTCAAGCTAACAGATAAAAAACTGTCCGGGTATCAGAGGCGAAAACTCGCCAGAGAGGCTGCCCGGGCAAGAGGCGAGGCCTTTATACCTCGCAAACACAAGCAAACCGCTCAGAGTGCTGGGAAAGAACAAACTGGCAAAAACCTGAAGCGGGCGAGGTCGGTGAGTACTACTCCTCCGAACCAGGGGGGACAACCGAAACCCTCTGTTAAAAAGACAAAGCAGGTTCCACCTGTGTTATATAAGTATATTTAACAAAGGTAACGAACCTACTTTTATAAACGCGATACGTGAAGAAGTAATCGACATAACCCTGTCGTCAAGTAGAGTAGAGCCCAATGTCTGTAAGTGGGAGGTCTCTAGAGAACCGCCTCTCTCTGACCATAGGTACATAATGATGGCTATCGAGGCAAAATTATGTATCGTAACCCGCGCAGAACGAATTGGGCCTTGTTTAGTGAAAAAGTGAACGAGGGGGTAAAAAACCTTAAAAAGTCCATTAAGGATACACTTGACTTAGTTGTTCTCGCCTCTTATCAAGAAAGCTGTCCTGTATCAATGCGGTTCAACAGGAATCCAATAAACTGGTGGACCAAAGAACATGATGCCTTAAGGACAAAAGTAAGAAAATTCCTCAATAAAGCGAAGAAGACAGGACAGTGAGATGTCTATAGACAAACACTGACTCACTATAATAAAAAGATTCGTGAAGCCAAAAGTTACTCGTGGAAATCCTTTTGTGGGGAGATAACTTCAATCTCAGAAGGAGCCAGACTCCACAGGGTTTTGGCCAAGAATCCCACCAATCCCTTGGGCCTATTAAAGACCAAGGATAGGATTTACACGAAAAACGAAAGGAACACACTGGAGGTACTGTTACATACGCATTTTCCAGAATGTGAAACCTTTCTGGAAACCGATGACCAATCTGCTTTCGATGAGCTCCATCTAAGGGCGAAGAAGGTAGATTGGGAGTTGGATAAAAGAGTGGTCACGCTGAACAGGACAATATGGGCTGTCAATACTTTTGAACCATATAAAAGTCTTGGTCCAGACGGAATCTATCTAGTACTACTACAGAAAGGAGGAGAAGCAGTAGCACTGGAACTAATCAGGCTTGTCAGAGGAAGTTTAGCACTAGGCTACATACCCAAAGCCTGGAGGAAGACTAATGTGGTGTTTATACACAAACCTGGGAAAGATTGCTCCCAGGCAAAGTCGTATAGACCAATTAGTCTATCGTCCTTCATTTTGAAGACGTTAGAGAGACTGGTCGACAGGTACATATATCAGGGAAACCTGTCTGATTGAGAGACCTTTGAGCTCCAATCAGCATGCCTATCAGCCAGGTAAATCATGTGAAACGGCTCTGAACCAACTGGTTGCAAAAATAGAGCATAGTTTACATATCAAGGAAACCACTCTGGGGGTTTTCCTTGATATAGAGGGGGCGTTTGATAACACTTCCTACAATTCTATCATAAGTTCTGCTCAAAAACATGGGGTAAGCAACACCATATGCAGGTGGATAAGCCACATGTTAAGAAGCAGAAGAGTACAAGTCACTCTGATGGGAGTGGACATACGGATGTCGGTCACCAGAGGGAGCCCACAAGGAGATGTCTTATCACCACTCCTGTGGGATCTAGTAGTGGATGACCTGATTACCGTACTAAACTATAAAGGATTTTACACCCAGGGCTATGCGGATGACATAGTCATCATAACCCGGGGCAAAATTCTAAATACGATTTCAGAGTTAATGCAGAAGGCTCTGCAAATAGTGGAGGAATGGTGAAGTAGGGAAAACCTGAAGGTAAACCCAGCTAAAACCGCCCTTGTTCCCTTCACGAGGAAAAAGACGATGGAGCTGCGACTAAGCTGCGGAGTGCAACAAGTAAAAGACTATTTGATGTTAGCTCAAAAGGTAGTCTCTTTTATTCTAAATTTTATCCTAGTATTTATATAAAATAATTAACATTGTTCTTATCTCCCTACCAATTCTATTACATAAGTTTTATCAAAAATTATAATAACAAATTCTTATTGGTTAAGTAAAATTCTTAAATGTCCATTGGTTCATTAATTCTAAAAAAATGCATAATATACGGAAATAATATTATAATACCAATTACAATACACAATATTGTACTTCATTAAACTATACGATCATTCATATGTATTAGTGACCATGCAGAATTCTTTCCACTTTCTTTTATCAATCTGATAAAAATAACTCATATATTTATTATGTAACAATTTCATATTCGAATCTTTGTTTACATTCTTTAAAAATGTATATCAAGGGTCATATTTATACATAAATATGACACACTTTCTTTTCATTGTTATTTGGTTTATTTTATTTATATTATGCAATGTGCATGCCATATGTTTACTTCTTTACATTTATTTATTTCTTTTTTTACTTCTTCTTTTGTTTATACATTGATTCATAAATCATGTATTTTCGATGTAAACATATTATTTTTCTTTTTGCTGCGTATGCGTTTTATATTTTTATTTTTATAATTTTATTTGTCACATATTTGTCACAAAAGTAAGAAAATTCCTCAATAAAGCGAAGAAGACAGGACAGTGAGATGTCTATAGACAAACACTGACTCACTATAATAAAAAGATTCGTGAAGCCAAAAGTTACTCGTGGAAATCCTTTTGTGGGGAGATAACTTCAATCTCAGAAGGAGCCAGACTCCACAGGGTTTTGGCCAAGAATCCCACCAATCCCTTGGGCCTATTAAAGACCAAGGATAGGATTTACACGAAAAACGAAAGGAACACACTGGAGGTACTGTTACATACGCATTTTCCAGAATGTGAAACCTTTCTGGAAACCGATGACCAATCTGCTTTCGATGAGCTCCATCTAAGGGCGAAGAAGGTAGATTGGGAGTTGGATAAAAGAGTGGTCACGCTGAACAGGACAATATGGGCTGTCAATACTTTTGAACCATATAAAAGTCTTGGTCCAGGCGGAATCTATCCAGTACTACTACAGAAAGGAGGAGAAGCAGTAGCACTGGAACTAGTCAGACTTTTCAGGGGTAGCCTAGCACTAGGCTACATACCCAAAGCCTGGAGGAAGACTAATGTGGTGTTTATACACAAACCTGGGAAAGATTGCTCCCAGGCAAAGTCGTATAGACCAATTAGTCTATCGTCCTTCATTTTGAAGACGTTAGAGAGACTGGTCGACAGGTACATATATCAGGGAAACCTGTCTGATTGAGAGACCTTTGAGCTCCAATCAGCATGCCTATCAGCCAGGTAAATCATGTGAAACGGCTCTGAACCAACTGGTTGCAAAAATAGAGCATAGTTTACATATCAAGGAAACCACTCTGGGGGTTTTCCTTGATATAGAGGGGGCGTTTGATAACACTTCCTACAATTCTATCATAAGTTCTGCTCAAAAACATGGGGTAAGCAACACCATATGCAGGTGGATAAGCCACATGTTAAGAAGCAGAAGAGTACAAGTCACTCTGATGGGAGTGGACATACGGATGTCGGTCACCAGAGGGAGCCCACAAGGAGATGTCTTATCACCACTCCTGTGGGATCTAGTAGTGGATGACCTGATTACCGTACTAAACTATAAAGGATTTTACACCCAGGGCTATGCGGATGACATAGTCATCATAACCCGGGGCAAAATTCTAAATAAGATTTCAGAGTTAATGCAGAAGGCTCTGCAAATAGTGGAGGAATGGTGAAGTAGGGAAAACCTGAAGGTAAACCCAGCTAAAACCGCCCTTGTTCCCTTCACGAGGAAAAAGACGATGGAGGGTTTAAACCCACTTGTCTTTTTCAACAGTCAGTTAGAGATTTCCAAACTAATTAATTATCTAGGACTCATCCTAGATTGAAAACTGACCTGGAATGAACAACTGGCTGAAGTTACGAGAAAGGCAAAAACCTCCCTTTTTAATCTTAAAAGGGCACTCGGTAATACCTGAGGAATTAGACCACATATGGTACTCTGGATGTACGATTTGATTTTAAAACCCATGATAAGTTACGGGTCACTGGTGTGGTGACCCAAAACAGAACATAAAAAGCCCAAAATTGAATTGGAACGAATTCAAAGATAGACCCTTTTGTGTACAACGGGAGCTTTATACTAAACGTATCTCCCCTTGAATTAGTCATCAAGGGGCAAGCTAGGATAGCGGCGTATAGGCTGTATTTGAATGGACACTGGAAACCCCTGGTGGAAGCCGGGCATGACAGTATCCTGCAAACAATCAAAAATAGAAGTTTCGAAATGAGACTTGATTTCATTGAAACTTCTATGAACTTTGAAAAGAGATTCCTTACCCAGATAACAAGCTGGGAGGAGCCGAGTAACATTCACCTGGAAGGCGATCTCATCTGGTATACGGATGGATCAAAGACAGGTGAAGGAACGGGAGCTGGTATACATGGCATAAAACCTATAGAAGGGATATAACAATCCCACTTGGGGAATATGCCACTGTGTTTCAGGCTGTTGTATGCGCCATAAACCAGTGCGTCCTAGAGAATTTAAGAAGGAGATATAGAAATAAAACGATCCTCATTCTCACGGACAGCCAGGCGGCGATCAAAGCACTGGAAAGTGTTAAAATCAACTCTAGGCTAGTACTGGAGTGCAAACAAAACCTTAATGAACTTGCAAATAACCACAACATTTTGTTGATGTGGGTGCCAGGTCACAAAGGAATAGCTGGCAATGAAAAAGCAGGTGAGTTGACCAGGATGGGATCCAGTATACTTCTGATGGGGCCGGAGCCCGCCTTGAAATCACTAAAAACTTCATTAGGAAAAAGGTGAATGATTGGGTACAAAACCAGCACAAAATTCACTGGATTTCTGATGGAGGAAAAAGACGCTCTTTGGGACTTATAGAAGAACCGAACAGCGATTTCAGACCTGACACTGAAATGTGAAAGAAAAGTTATTAGACTTGTAATTGGACTAATAACAGGACAAAACAAGTTTAAAGTACACCTACAAAATCTAGGCTTCAATACGACTAACCTAGACTGTAGGCTATGTCTTGAAGAAGAAGAAACAGCAACACACGTTCTGAAGGAATGTGTGGCACTAGAAAGATGGAGATGGAAGACCACTGAGGGCAGCAATCTTGAGAATCTTTCAAATCTAGACTACATAAAGTACTTTATTCTTCTGCGAAAGAATAAATGCCTTTATGCAGACAAACAAAGGGTGAGGGATACAATAAGTTTTCTTAAGCTGCAGTGTCGGGGCAACCCAACCTAATCTCACCCTTGTGAATTAAACCTAAACCTAAACCTAAACTCTTGCAATATGCAACAAAACACAATCATACCGGGGTACAACTCGACAGCCCCATTCATACCAATTTTTACATATAAATAAAAAAAAACATGTATGAACGAAATCGTATTGAAAATACAAAAAGAATTCTCTCTTTTGGGACTGTAAATAAATTAGTCCCTTGTATTGAATATTCATAAACTTTTCTATTCTTTATGTTTGTATGCACATTGAATATATATTGCTAGGGCTATAAGCGATTAGCCCGTTGTATTGGACATTGATAAATTTTTCCAATCTTCGTGTTTATATGCACTATGTATACATATTGCTTAGAACTGTGTTATTATTATATCGAATATTGATAAGGGGGCAAATAATAAAGTGATTATGAAAAACAAAAAGAAATTATAGGGAATTGAAATATACAAATATTAATACTTTTTTTAGAAATTTAGGATTTTTGATTAGAAAAAAATTTTCCTTTTAAATCGCAGTCAAAAACAACGATTATTTTAAAATTTTCCTAGATAATCTTGTTGGGGCATAGCCCTGTTTGCCCCAAACATAGGGCTGCGTCTGGTAAAAATAAATATTGAAAATTATAAAATAAATTGCAATTAATTTTTTTGTAAAATTATGATAAAATAATTAAAACAAAAATAATTTGTGTAAAAAAAATGTTAATAATCATTATAACCCGAACCAAAGTGTACATACTTTGTTTAAAAGACAAGTATGCATAAGAATTTTCGTTAGCAACGTAGTTCAAAATCATATTATATTACTTTTTATCAGCAATTTTCCATTTTCAGAATAACATGCACAAACAAGAATTAACAATTTTAAACAAAGTATATAATGCATATTTAGAGCGGAAATATAAGACAACAAATATATTAACACCTGCAAATTCATTAACATTAAATGTTATAACATCAGATATAATAACAGCCCATAAAAATAATATAATACAATGTAACATAACACATACTCTGATCAAAAATAACCCGGACTCGTTCATGTACAACCCCCGCCAATATTTTAAGATGCATTTCTTTTAGTATTTATGTTTGTATACCTGTTTTTTACATTTCCTCCAAATTCGAGCTATATATGTCAATCAGTTGTTTTTTGACAGCACTTTGTTTAGGTCAAGTTTTTGCTTACTTTCGATTTTGCGATGGAAAAAATAATTGAACAAAGAATTTGTATTAAATTTTGCGTAAAAAATGAAATTAATGCTACTGAAACGCTAAAAATGTTGCAAAAATGTTATGGTGATAGTTCTCTATCGAAAACAACAACATTTGAATGGCATAGTCGTTTTAAAAATGGTCGTGAATCAGTGAAGGATGACATTCATCCTGGGCGTCCTTCAACATCAAAAACCAAAGAAAATGTTGATCTGATTAAATCAATGGTTTTGGAAAATAGAAGATTAACGATCAGAGAGATGGTTACTGAAACAGGAATTTCATTTGGTACAATTCAAAGCATTTTAAGTGATGATTTGGGCTTGACACGACTTGCAGCGAAATTGGTTCCTAAATCATTGAATTTTTTACAAAAACAAGAACGTGTTATTGTTGCTGAAGAGATGCTTTCCAGAGTAAATGCTGATCCTGCATTCATTCAACGGATCATTACTGGTGATGAGACGTGGGTGTACGAGTTTGATGCGTTAACAAAGCAACAATCAACTGAATGGCGCGCTTCAGAAGAACCAAGACCCAGAAAAATTCGTCGTACTCAATCAAAGAAAAAGATTTTGCTTACCGTTTTCATCGATTATCGTGGTGTTGTGCATCATGAATTTTTACCAACAGGTCAAACAGTTAATAAGGATTATTATTTAAGCGTAATGAAGCGTTTACGAGAAGCAGTTCGTCTAAAAAGACCCGATTTGTGGCAAAATAATTCGTGGATTTTACATCACGATAACGCACCTTCTCACACAGCCGTGGTTATTCGTGAGTTTTTGACTAAAAACTCAACAAACACTATTCATCAACCACCATATTCACCGGATCTCGCACCGTGCGACTTTTTTTTGTTCAGTCGCTTAAAAAAACCACTTCGGGGAACCCGCTTTGACAGCATAGAAGCAATTAAAGACAAATCGAAGAAGGAACTTATGGCGATCCCAAAAAGTGAGTACGAAAAATGTTTCCAGGATTGGATTAAACGGTGGCACAAGTGCATTGCATCAGACGGAGAATACTTTGAAGGGGAAAAAATAAATATTAATGAATAGACTTGTACTTTGTGTTTTATTGACCAAGTCCGGATTATTTTTGATCCGGGGGTTATATATGTACGTTGTACCGTGCCGTGTATTTGTTTATCTGTATAAATCAGCATTTTGAATTTCCTTGATGAAGTGGCTCGCAATATAAAACTATGTATATGGAAATAAAAAATAAATTAATATGTATAAATTATAAATTTAAATTCGATCAAAATAATTAATATTTTTATGTACTTGCCTAAACTAAATTATTCCATATGTACATGGTTTAGTTTTACATACATATTAATCTATTTACTGAAAATAAAGGAAAAGTTTGTTATTATCAAATATTTTGTGTAAATATTTATTATAAATTTAATAATCAATCAAATAAATCAATTTACTTACATCAGTTTATTTTAATCTTTTTTCCCTGGTTTTAAACGTTTTTTTACACTTCTATTATTAGTACTAGCACTACTATTTTGACAGATAAACGAGAATGTAAAGACAACAGCCACACTTCTATTTAATACATACAAAACACTAGTTCATGGCTTTTGTATAGAAGGTTTTGGTTATATATAGTATTTGATGTACATGTGTGTATATGTACACGCATAGAACATTGAGTGTGAGAAAAATGCAATTAGAAAAAAAAATTAGTTTTTTTTTCTACAGAATTTCTTTGGAGTATACATTCATAACACACGTAAATGTGGACATGTTAACATTTTTGGGTACATTTTTTTCTTCGAAATTTTTATTTCAATTTTTTTTTATAAACTTTTTTTTTATTTTTTTGCAAATTACAGATCAAGCTATAAATTATTTGTTTTGTATTACAATTACATACAATATAACATAACCTATGTACGTATAGATATGTATGATAAATAACACCAATAGAGATGTAATGTATGTACATACTTTATATAAATTTTGATGCGTATGTATAGGAAGTACACTTGCACGTAAATTGTGTGTTCAATAATGTTCATAATTCATATATATGTATCTACATATGTATGTACATAAGTAGTTATGCATGAAATGATATACATTTGAATACATACGTAACATTTTTATTTATTTATTTTTTTAATTATTTGCGGATTCAACGGATTTTTAATTTTTACAATTTTGACTTGAGCTGATTTCCATTTCAATCAGCTGTTGCTAGTTACTCTTAAGCTCATAACTTAATATTAATAACTTGTTTTGTTGTCTCACTTAAACTTTTCATTATCATTTATTAAAAAAAAATTGAAAGAAAAAAAACTTTTTCTAGCAAATGTAAAATTTTCTTATGATGATAAGATTTTAAATGTCTTTTTTTATTAACATATGAATATTTCATTACGCAATCACATACACAGGTGCGAAAAAGTTTTGGAACACACATATACTTTATTAAAATATGTACTATAAGTATATATTTCTCAAGAAATTGTACATATGAATTGATTTAAAATATTCTCTTGATTGTCTATTTCAAAAATAAAAAAAACGGAGCGAAAATATCGCGTAGAACACCCACAAAAGGATAATAATGAAAACAACTTCAAAAAAAACCTGCGAAAAAATTTTGGAACAGTCTATTTTTGTACTTGAAAATAAGATAATAATTTTATTAAATACATGAGTTATTGATACTTTCGTCAATATTTTTGTCTCACTTAACACCTAGTATTAGCCCCTTCATGTTCATACACATCCTGGTGGCCATTGTGCATGAAGCATGGGCTTCACAAGGTTTTAAGTAAAATCTTGTGGAATTTTACTCCATTAATATTGTAACCCTTCTTTAAAATTTAAAATACCACTCAATTTCTTTTGTTTTCTTAGTTTTGAGTCTAAGAAAACCCAAAGGTGCCCTATAGGATCAACATTCGGGTTTTATGGCGATATTTCTTGGACATCGACATTGTTTTAAAGAAGAAAATTACAAAAAATACATGGTTTTTGTTATGAATCATTGCAGTAGTGGAGCTAATTTAAAACAGAAACACATAACTCGAAGGGCCCAAGGTGAATAGGGTCCATCACGGATGAAAAAGTAAAATTTATTCCTGTACATAAACATTTACGTAAGAAAAATAATACCAAAAAATTTTAATACGCAAGTCTTATAGCTATTTTGAAAATAATACCAAAAAATTTTAATACGCAAATCTTATAGCTATTTTGAAAAAACATTGACTTTTCCTTTAACCAAGACAATGATTTAATGTCGGATCAACACATTTTTGACCCCCCTAACAAATTATAATATTTGGCTGCCGTTAAAGACAATTAATATTTTTTTTAAAAATGTGTTTTTTCGAAAATGTGTTTTTTGTATAAAGTTTTGACAACTAATCATTATACAACAATCTTTAAGGCACGTGGACACGGTAGAGAAATTCATGTAGAGCTCTACCTCAAATGTCAAAAAAATGTCGTAGAGACGTGTAAACACCCTTGTAGAGCTCTACTTAGAGCTCTACGTACGTCTCTACGACAGAGTTTTTGGTAGAGAAAGCTTTATCGTGTAAACACTTCCTCGTAGAGAACTCTACGTTTTTTTGACAGCTCTACCAGCTCTACCAGCTCTATTTAACTAGTTAAATAGAGTTGGTAGAGTTTTCATATTATGATATTGATTTTTTGTTGTTTGACCTATCATAAATATTTTTGAATATGATAATATTTATATAATAAAATACATACATACATATGTACGTGAATATTTTAATATAATAAAATATTGTAATAAAATTATATTATAATAAAATTTATATTATATTATATTATATTATAATAAACTTATAATATTATAATAATATTTTAATATTTTATAATATTATTTATAAAATTATTATTTATAATAATATAATAATATTTATAATAACATTTTATAATATTCATAACATTTTATTTTAATTATTATTTAATAATATATAAACTGCAAGTGCAGCAGACGTTTGTGTTTGTCTAGCCGATATTTTTAATATTTTCATTTAAAAAAAAAATCCACCGAAATAAAAAATCTCTAGAATAAAATGTCTACCATGTAAACACTACGTAGAGTTTCTGATAGAGCTCTACTAAAAGTTTCTCTACTAAAAAGCTTCGTAGAGAAACTTTCAGTAGATTTTTGTTTCAATGTAAACAGTCTGCGTAGAGCTCTACAATGGATGACGTATTTTTTGGTAGAGCTCTACATGAATTTCTCTATCGTGTCCACGTACCTTTACAATAGGTCACTGATATATAATATTGATCAATATTTTTTACTTTTTTACATGTAGGACAAAATTTTGTATTATTTTAAATTCCTATAGGTATTTCTTCGCCATTAAGTACGGTGTGAAAAATTCATTTATTCATTTATTTAAAAAGATTTTTAAAATAATAAACTATTTATTTCTTGTTATAATACAACATTTTGGTATGATATGACATTTTGGTATGAGACGACATTTTGGTATTATGAAACATTTGGTATGTTGCAACATTTAGTATGCTACATTTTGATATAATGCAACATTTGGTATTTCGCCACATTTGGTATACTGCAACACTTGGTATTTCGCAACATTTTGATATTTCGCGACATTTGGTATACTGCAACATTTGGTATTTCGCAACATTTTGATATTTGATATAATTTTTTGAATTTATAAATGACAGAATGAAGAGAAGTAATAAATGATACTCTACGCAAAATTGGAAAAACATTTAATTTTGATGAAATTAATAGTTATTTGGTGGACGATTTTACTAGAGAGTCAGCTAAATCTTATATTCGTTTATATATTAAACTTATTAAGAAAATTGATAAGGCAGATTATTGTGAGAAAGAAAAAACTATCTCTAAACACATTTTAATTAAATATCTTAATTTAATGAGTCATAATGAATGTGTAAACAGAAAATGAAAAGCAGATCAATTTTCTGAAAAATATTAAGAATCAGCTAAAAAAAGAAAACTAGAGTAAAAACAAATAACTTCTTTTGCTAAATAAATGGTGGCGTATTTTGGTGAAGGTATTGTCAATAGTTTTATTAACAAATTACCTTTTGAACTACATTTACCAGATTATGACTACGCAAAACCTGGAACAAATCTACATTTGAAATTAGAAAAAAAAATTAAACCTATAAATAAATTATATAAAGCTGCACTGGAACATGACATCGCTTACACAAAATCTAAAGATTCATCAGAAAGACATAAAGCTGATAAAATTTTAGAAAATAAGGCATGGGAAAGAGTTGTTGCTAATGATTCAAAAATTTGTGAAAAACTTAATGCTTTTGCAGTAACTAATGCAATGAAATTAAAACAAAAATTTGTAATGCGTTTAAGTCAATCAAAAGAACCCAAAAAACGAAAAACAGTAAAATATAGTAAATATCTTAATAATTTAACTGAAGAACAAAAAAAATCTATTTGCAGTGCTATTAAATCTCAAAAACCAATTACATTAATTTTAGATTATAATCAATTTCTTGAACCGTTGGACTGTCAACTTTTAAATCGGGTGGTATGTATGACAAATTCTCCTTGTAAGCGAAAAGGTTGCTCATACAAAAGGCGAGCTGGAGAAAAACCAATATCCTCGATAAGAGCTGAGCGACTTTTTAAAAGTATCCAGGGTAAAGTATTATACCAATCCTTAGGGTTAGTGGAAGCTCTAATGGCTACTTTAAGTTGTCTGTCAAACCTCTCCACGGAACCGTTTGACTGTGAGTGATAGGTGGTGGTTCGAATGCGATGACTACCTAAAATCTGTGAAAGCTCTTTGAAAAGTGCGGATTCGAACTGAGTTCTATAGCTTTTTGACAAGAGATGCAAGTTTTGGACCAAAGGTTAATTCCATGATTCATTTTGGGTCAGAAATACTTTTGAGTGATTGGTTTGTTTGTGCATCTGACGCTAGGATGAGAAAGATTGTGAATTGAATCAAAAACGTTACGTCGGAGACTTTCTGGTACATACTACATACTACATATTACTTTAACATTTTTAAAAATTAAAGAAACTCATGTCGTCAAATACTTGTACTGTATTAGATCACGAAAAAATTGTTTTTTATGTAAAAGTTAGGAAAAATTAAGAAAAGAAAATCCGTTAGGAAAAATATTTCAGAAGAAATTGACGAAAAATCACGCTTAAACATTGTATTGGATTTAACCATGAAAAACTAGTAGAATAGCTCTTAAAACATGAAAAAAACCATGAAAAAGGATAGTGACCCCTCATCTTCTTCCCAAATACTCTTTTCTACGCTTCTTCTTAATTGCTATTATTTTTCTTGTTTTTGATGTGGAAATTGCCCTAATTTTAACCATTATTGTTATTCTTAATACATCAAATATTATAATGTGACTATGAACTGCATCATCATTTATTACATATTATTTTATTAATTGGGCTATACAATGAATGAAACCAAAGAGCTCAAACTTGAACTACTAAGGGTTGTAGTTAAATATAACATTTGATTTGCATTCAAAAAGTATTGATTAATCAATCTACCTTAAATATGAAGCGATATACTGCAACTAGTTTCGACCTAGCCTTAGGTTTTACTAACCCATATTTTATTAATTGATGCCAAAAAGAGGCATGTCACTGTTAGTGATAAAAATGAGAATATCTCCAATTAAGGAAGTATGAAGATCAAGAAAAAGCTGCTAACGTTTTACTTTAATGGTTAAACTCCATTCATACTTCTATTTATATATTTTAAATAAAACTATATGTTCACTGTAAGGATAAAGTACCACTTTTATAAATTACTACAAAAAATTAACTTAACTTCGTTCAAAGATAATATATCTCCTTAACATCTTCAGTGCTACACTCTTAACTATAAGCTATTTGGACGTAATATAATAAATAACCATAATAATAAAATAATTCATAAAAGAAATAACAACAAATAAATTTTTAAATTATTATTTTGAATTACTTGAGTAAACTTTCTAAATTGAACCAATTCTCTATACATTATTTGTCCCCCAAAATATTCTGATCATCAGATACTAAGTCATAAGTAGAAATATAAGGTATAAACCACATAGAACCAGAAAAACTGCTTACAGAATAATAAACAAATGCCTTATTAAAAAAAATTAATCCCACATTTGATATTAAATAACCAACTAAACCCCCAACAATACAACAAATAATGTTAATGTTCACAAAAAAATTAATGAAATTTCACAAAAATTGAAATTAAAAACCCAAATTTTTCGACCACGTTATAATTTTATCAAAACAAAAAAAAATTAATTACAATGTGCACAACTTTCAAAAATCTGACCTCACTCGATGACGATTGCAACAAGAAGCCCGAAATAATTTTCAAAATTATTTTACTTAGTACTATGACCTAAAATATCAAGTGAGGTCAAATGTACAATATTAATTGTTGAGCGAGATAGAAGTATATACAAAATGTTTATATGTAATGATATAAAATTGACACTATGTAAAGTGACCTAATTGTTCAAATGATAACAAGCCAAGAATTATGCAAAATATAACAATTTAAAATTAACTACGTTGAAATACTTAAATAATTTTAGTGTTGCCAATACATTATCTTAACATTTCCGCAGCCCGCTGGAGAATCCAGGACAAAATTATTGTATTGGCAATTTCACAAGTTTGATAATTGGTCTAACAAATTGAACAGTCTGAGTTTTTAGAGAGACCACTCTCACATTTTCATCTTTGCCAGGGTGCATTTCTATGACACGTGCTAATGCCCATTTTGCTGTAGGTAAGTTCACATCCTTAATGATGACAAGATCATTTTCTTGTACTTGAGGTTGAGCTGTACACCGTTTTGGTATTTGTTGAAGCAAAGTTCCGTATTCTTAACGTCATTGTTTCCAAAAACCTTGTAGTATGTTTTGTAATAACTCCCAATTGGACATGAGTGACCTTCTTGCGTCCATTGATGATGAGTCTGAAATTGGTGAATATGAATGTCCTGTAAGCAAATGAAAAGGAGTTAATGTTTCGTATTCGCTATTAGGTAGTGCACATAATGGGCGAGAGTTCAGCACAGGTTCTATTTGAGCGAGAACTGTCGTCATTTCTTCATACGTGAGAATGTTATTACCGACAACGCGTTTAAGATGAGTTTTTACCGATTTGATTCCGGCCTCCCATAGTCCGCCGAAATGGGTAGAGGATGGAGGAATAAATTCCCATCGAATTTCATCGTTCACGAGAAACTCTCGACTGGCCTGATTATAAGCTTTGGAGACGATCAATTGATGCATTTCAGATAGCTTTCGGCGTGCACCATTGAAGTTAGTTGCATTGTCAGTGTAGAGCACGGAACATTTACCGCGACGAGCTATAAACCGTCGTAAGGCGCTGATAAATGAGTCACTAGTAAGATCACCAACTAGTTCAATATGAACTGCTTTGCTGCTAAAACATACGAATAATGCTATATATCCCTTGACGTATGTTGGTTTTCTTCCTCGTGCTAATCGAAGTGTAAGAGGCCCAGCATAATCACATCCCAGCATAATCAACATGTGTGAACGGTGGACTGAAGTTTACACGCGATGAATGTAAATTACCCTTTATCTGGTGCATCGTTGATTGGCTGTATCTGAAACATGGTTCAGATTCATGAGTGACTCGTTTGATAATGGCCTTAACTCCAAAAATCCAGAATTATTGAGACAATACTGAAATCAACAAAGATGGTCCGCAATGTAAATATTTCAAATGAAAATACTTGACAGTCATATGTGTGACAAAGTGATGTTTTGTTAGAACAATAGGATGTTTCTTGTTGAACGGCAAATCTGAATATTGTAATCTACCACCAATACAAAATAGCAAAAGTTTGCTATTCTTAGGTAGCGGTTTCTGTGCTTGTAACAATAGTATGTCAGAGTGAAATGCAGAAATTTGTATGAATTTCAAGAAAGCAATTTTTGCTTTTCGTAATTCATCAAATGTAATAAATCCGTATGTTATGTGGCTAGATACGGCTTTAAAGCGATTGTGTAAAATGTGGATAAATCTATTACAATATGCAACGGTTCATAGTAGTTTCGTCCATGATGACGTTCTGTTAAATAAATACGATCAAATACGTTCTTGTTGGTTTGCCACGAACGATTGTACAAAAGGTTTTCTTTCTTCTAAGTGAGGTTGTGTTGTATTTAATTCGACAGATTCAACCGGCCAATAAGAAGTGTCTAATTTGAGCCATTCAGGTCCATGAACCCAAAGCGGTGATTGGAGGAGTTCTGAAGGTAGAAGTCTTCGTGATGCTACTTCAGCAGGATTACAATTTGATGGAACATGATTCCAGTTGCGTCTAGCACTAGAATTCAGAATTTCTGATGCTCGATTAGCATCAAATGTGGTCCAACGGCGAGGAATGTCAGATAGCCAACTTAATACAATTTTTGAATCAGTCCAGAAATAAATATTTATTGGTGTCCAGTCCAATATAGTTATGGCTTGATTCATTAATCGATTCAACAATACAGCAGCACAAAGTTCAAGTCGTGGCAATGAAATGTGTTTGATTGGAGCGACTCTGCTTTTTGCAGCAACAAGTTGTACGCTTACAGATTCATTGATTTCACTTCGACAATAAATAACAGCAGCGAAAGCCTTTCCAGAGGCATCACAAAACCCATGAAACTCAATATTGGTTGAAGAGTTTCCTAACCATCTTTCAATTTGAATGTGCGATAACAGTGGCAACTCTGCTCTAATTTTCATCCATTTTTCCTTAACTACTTTCGGTAAGGGATCATCCCAAGATAAATTCAATAGCCACAACCCTTGAAATAAGATATTTATTGCAACAGTCACAGGAGTAAGCAGTCGCAATGGATCAAATATGCGAGACTCTTCAGAAAGGAAAATGCGCTTAGTTAACATTGAGGAAACTGGAAGCGTCACTTCAAATGACAATCTATATGAACACGCATACCAATACATTCCTAAAATTTTATTTAATTATATAAGTTTAATTATTTTTCACTAACACATTATTTTTTTTTACCGCCACTTCATTTTTTACATTTTCTTTCATATTTTATTTTTTACACTTTTCTTCACATTTATTATTTCATATTTTTATTATTTTTCACGATCATTTTTTTTACTTTCAATATTTATTACAATTTACAATATTTACTCCAAACACTACTGCACTTGTCAAACTACTTATTTTCATTATTTGACAAGTGCAATAAACATAGAATTTATTGTTTACATTGTTCCATTGTTTACACTGGGAAACAATAGAAATACAGTTTACCCAGATCGTATATAAACGAGATGAAACTCACCAGAAATCATCATTTTTGATCGAAATTTCAAAGTGAACACTTCACTAAATTCTTTGTCTGCTTATTCAGTCTCAGCCAATCTTAACTGAGAATCAAGAAGGACGAATCTTAATCCTTCGAACCTCTAGAGCCTTTTGGCGAATCTTAACTAAAAGATACCCCCGATTTAACGAGACAGCGAATCTTAACTGAATCGTTAAATCAAAAATATTTTTATACTAATCCGGATTCTAGCGAATCTTAACTAGGATCCAAAGCACCTTCGTAGTGATATCTAAAGCGAATCTTAACTTGAATATCATCTTCATTTAAACCGATCTTCAGCGAATCTTAACTGAAGATCAGGTATATTACATTTAAACCTAAAACAACTTCAGTAATTTTTTATTACTAAGTCTGTACTAACACAATTACATATATAATTTAAAATGTTTAATCCTTTTATTTTTTTTTTTCTTCTCTTATTTCATAGACCGCCCTAGACGTAGAAAGGTGGAATAGGGCCAAATATTAATTTCGTTTTTTTTTTTTTTTTGAATTTGCTTCAACTATTAATTTGCTTTTTAACCATTAATTAATTGTTATTATTTAATTCTCTTTAATTTTGTTTATTTTGCGTTGAATTTTATACTTAATATTTCGAATTTTTTATTAATTTATTAGTTTGTTTTGCTTTGAAGTTTTGTTTTATAAATTATTGTTTTTCTTATTTTTAAGTTTTGAATAAACATCAGTTTTATAACGTTTTAAATCAAGACTTTTTCATTTTGCTGCCCAACTCCCTAATTCTGGTTTACGAACCAGCTGCACTTATACTTGTTATTGAAATTAATATTGTATTGTCAATCTCTGCCATATCTTGATATTAGAAAAACAGAGACGGCAATACAATTACTACTCCATTTATGTAGTTTGACTTTGCCATGTTCTAATAATGTAATTACGTCAGATTTGAGTGTTATTAACTCTTCTACAGTTTCATCTCCAGTCATTATATTATCAACATAACACTCTTTCAACTGTTTTCTTGAGCAGCAATTGGAAATGCGGACTGATAATCAATAGCAAGTTGTTTTAAAGTTCTAACAGCTAAAAATGGTGCAGGAGAGGTGCCATATGTAACAGTAGCAAGTCGATACTGGGATACAGGTTGACTTGGTGAATCTCTCCATAGGATCTGTTGAAAATCACGATGCTATGATTTTCAACTATTCTAATTTGTCTGTACATTTTTTGAATATCACAAGAGAATACAAATCGGTGTTGTCTAAAGCGAAGCGAAACACAAAACAACTCTCGTTGAATGGCAGGACCAGTGAGTAATGCATCATTCAATGAAAACCCAGAGGAAGACTTGCATGAACCATTGAAAACAACTCGTAATTTTGTAGTGCTACTATCCGACTTCAGTACTGCATGATGAGGCAAAAAATAAACATCATTCTTGTTATCAGTTTCATCAACAGGTACTTGTTCCATATGATTCAATATCAAGTATTCATGAATGAATTGCTTATAATCTATAAATAATTTTGAATTTTTCACAAATCGTTTCTCCATGGACAATAAACACTTCATGGCTTGATCATATGATGACAGATGAACCTAAAACAACTGGAGGAGACTTGAATAGTAATTGAACAGTATATCTACCATCGTCAGTACGGTATGTTGTAGATGCAAAAATACTTTCAGCCTGATTTTCGTCTTCAGACAGAGTAGAAGTTGTGTTCGAACAACATTGTTCAATTTCTCAAAATCTTTGAAGTGAATGATCAATATCGATTAAAGAATCTGTAGTGGATGCAAAATACGCATGTGTTACAACGTGCGAATCGAAAGGCGCTATTCCAGCAATTACCCAACCAAAAATGGTTTTGTGTGGTATTAATGAAGTATGTTTAATAGTGATTTTGTGTTCTTCAAGAATATAAAACATCCTGTCAGCTCCTAATAGAATGTCAATAGCACTGAATTTAGAATACGTAGGGTCAGCTAAAGAATTATGTAACCTGTGCGGTAATTGCTCAATACTTAAATTAGAACTGGGTAAAGGTGATGTTAATTTACTCAAAATAAAAGCATTCAAATCTATCTGTTGTGAATCGAAACCTGAATGGAGCGTTAAGTTGACTACCCCCTTTGTTATACCAGTACCTACTGACGCTAACCCTGAAATTGGCAAACGAGCATGTTTTCGTTGTAGATTTAACCGTTTTACTAGTGACTCAGATATATAGTAAACGAAACTTGAGACCCGGAATCAAGTAATATACGACAAAAATGAGGACGACCGTACATATCGTGAACGATATCTAATGCTGTTGGTAATAACGATGCAAAATGTGTTGAATCTGATGGGGATGCATGACTGTTAACGACTGCATTGTTAACTTTGGAATTACTGTCATTGGTTGTTGTTGAAGGTAGAGTAACTTCAGCAACAGAATGTACCAACGTATGATGATGACGATGACATTTTTGACACGAATGTTTTGAACTGCAAATGAATGACAGATGTCCATTGCGTAAACAGTAGTAGCATAGTCGACAATCACGTACAAACTTCCGGCGATTTGGAATGTTCATAGCTTGAAATTGACTACACTGAAATAATTGATGGTTCGATTTACATTTTGGACAGCAGTTAAGAGCAGATGGTTTTGCATGAGTCACTGAGGCATGGTTTGATTTTAGCCCTTTAGATGATGAGTTCGATTTTGAAGTCGAAGACAAACTTTCTAAGGCTTGACACTTTTTCTCTAAAAAGGAAAGCAATTGGCTAAAAGACGGAAATTCAATATTAGTAGTTTCTTCAGCCCAAGATTGACGAATATCTGGATCAAGTTTGTTAAGAAGTAGATGAATTAACCATGGATCTCTAACTTCATCACCACCATCGGATAGTCGTCGAAGTGACGTAGCTGATACATGAGAAATGGACGGTAATGATGTGAACGTTTTGATGAACAATGAAACAATTTCTCCTTTCTTATGATATCTATGCGTTAATCTTGCCCATGCTTGAGGATAATTGGCATCAGATACAGGAATGTGACGTAATAAGACAGCGGCTTCATCTTTCAAAAAACGTTTTAGATAATGAAATTTTTGAATTGGTTTCAAATTAACATTATCATGAATAGTTGCTGTAAACAAATCGTCAAAAGAAATCCATTCGTTGTAGTTGCCTGAAAACGGAGCTATATTGATTTTTGGTAGCTTCGTATCTGAGGTTGAATCCCTAGACAAGGAAAAATGTGAAGTACTAGATAATCGTTCTAAGCAAAATGACTGCTGGTTTGCTCAACGATTAACTACATCATCATTAGCTGAGTCAGTTCCTTTTCTGTTAGAAATTTCAGTGAGTAGAATTTCTTTTGATGAAAAATATTTGTTTTCAAAGGCCTGCAATTCAGATTCAGGATCAGTATATGTTGGTTCTCTTGCATATTGATACATTTGATCAATAATGTTTATGAATTCATGCCATACTGCATCTCATTTTTCTAAACGTTTTTCTAATGCTGGTAAAGACGTGTCTTCACCAATTGATTCACAAAATGTTGCAATCCTTGTGGCAGTACCATTTTTCTGCCGAGACTGTTGCTTGAGTGAAGCGAGAGCCATTGTAGTAGTGATAGTATCAAAAAATAATCAAAACAAACTTCCAAAGAATTAACCAAAATATTATTGTTCTAAAGTAATAAAAGAATAACTTGCGCTCAAAAGGTTCAATTCAAATCAATGTATTTAAATATGGTTGTATACAAAATGGACTCACTGTCCGACCGGCAATGTTATTCAATATTAGAGTAATAGAACAAGTGGTAATGTGAAAAACCCAAAAATGCCACAAATATACCAGAAAATGAGTTTTCAAATTTTTCACAAATTAATTATTGAAATTAAATGATTTCCAATTACACAATAATAGGTTGCAATCACAAACAAAAACAGAGCTGTAAGTGTCCAATTAAAATTGGCCGACACTGTTCAAGTAATAAAGGTCAATTAAAATTGGCCGACACTGTTCAAGTAATAAAGGTCAATTAAATGGCACTGTTATAATCACTTTCACAATTAGTGAACATGTATAGTGAAAAAGTGAACGTGGGGGTAAAAAACTTTAAAAAGTCCACTACGGATACACTTAACTTAGAGGTAGCCTCAGAACAACTAAAGGAGGTTGTTCTCGCCTCTTATCAAGAAAGCTGTCCTGTATCAATGCGGTCCAACAGGAATCCAATAAACTGGTGGACCAGAGAACATGATGCCTTAAGGACAAAAGTAAGAAAATACCTCAATAAAGCGAAGAAGACAGGACAGTGGGATGTCTATAGACAAACACTGACTCACTATAATAAAAAGATTCGTGAAGCCAAAAGTAACTCGTAGAAATTCTTCTGTGGGGAGATAACTTCAATCTCAGAAGCAGCCAGACTCCACAGGGTTTTGGCCAAGAATCCCACCAATCCCTTGGGCCTATTAAAGACCAGGGATGGGATTTACACGAAAAACGAAAGGAACACACTGGAGGTACTGTTACATACGCACTTTCCAGAATGTGAAACCTTTCTGGAAACCGATGACCAATCTGCTTTCGATGAGCTCCATCTAAGGGCGAAGAAGGTAGATTGGGAGTTGGATAAAAGAGTGGTCACGCTGAACAGGACAATATGGGCTGTCAATACTTTTGAACCATATAAAAGTCTTGGTCCAGACGGAATCTATCTAGTACTACTACAGAAAGGAGGAGAAGCAGTAGCACTGGAACTAATCAGGCTTGTCAGAGGAAGTTTAGCACTAGGCTACATACCCAAAGCCTGGAGGAAGACTAATGTGGTGTTTATACACAAACCTGGGAAAGATTGCTCCCAGGCAAAGTCGTATGGACCAATTAGTCTATCGTCCTTCATTTTGAAGACGTTAGAGAGACTGGTCGAAAGGTATATCAGGGTAACCTGTCGGATTGAGAGACCTTTGAGCTCCAATCAGCATACCTATCAGCCAGGTAAAGCATGTGAAACTTCTCCGAACCAACTGGTTGCAAAAATAGAGCATAGTTTACATATCAAGGAAACCACTCTGGGGGTTTTCCTTGATATAGAGGGGGCGTTTGATAACACTTCCTACAATTCTATCATAAGTTCTGCTCAAAAACATGGGGTAAGCAACACCATATGCAGGTGGATAAGCCACATGTTAAGAAGCAGAAGAGTACAAGTCACTCTGATGGGAGTGGACATACGGATGTCGGTCACCAGAGGGAGCCCACAAGGAGATGTCTTATCACCACTCCTGTGGGATCTAGTAGTGGATGACCTGATTACCGTACTAAACTATAAAGGATTTTACACCCAGGGCTATGCGGATGACATAAGTAGTCATCATAACCCGGAGCAAATTTCTAAATACGATTTCAGAGTTAATGCAAAAGGCTCTGCAAATAGTGGAGGAATGGTGAAGTAGGGAAAACCTGAAGGTAAACCCAGCTAAAACCGCCCTTGTTCCCTTCACGAGGAAAAAGACGATGGAGGGTTTAAACCCACTTGTCTTTTTCAACAGTCAGTTAGAGATTTCCAAACTAATTAATTATCTAGGACTCATCCTAGATTGAAAACTGACCTGGAATGAACAACTGGCTGAAGTTACGAGAAAGGCAAAAACCTCCCTTTTCAATCTTAAAAGGGCACTCGGTAATACCTGAGGAATTAGACCACAACGGAAGAACTGGACCTTCAACGGAAGAATGGGAAACTTTATTGAATCTGATGCCTCTGAACCTATACGCCATCGAACTTGCGAAAAAAGCTGCAACTAGGCTCATAGCTGGAGGACTGTGGTCGCGTGTTCGATCGAGCCACTCAAGCACAATCGACTTTATACCATTTCTTCTGGAAGGATTGGTTATGCTATAACTAGACCGAATTTTAGAGGGAAATTTGTGACAATAGTACCCTCTAGAGGAGTTGGCCAGCGAGGAGATGCTGGGCAGGAATGGCGTGCATCTCTACATGGAGGCAATAATTTGGCTCTTCAGTAATGTTATTACCACTATTGTGGTGAACATGTTGTGATAATTTTTAATTAAAACACTTTTTATAATTTTCACGATGTTTTATTAGTTAATAAAAAAAAAACTCCACTTTACTACTCTAACTTTAGAATCTATAACTTTGCTCTTAAGAATTCAATTAATGAATGAATGAATTTTTATCTTCACTTTTCCTTGTCGCTGTTGCTATTGTCGTGTTTCCGGAATTGCATAAGAACGTATATTTTTGCTTCGCGTATACTTAAGCATATTGCACATTGCAAAAAAAGAATTGTTGTCTTTCATATATGCCTAATTAGCAGATTAGAATAGCAATTTCTGCTAATAAACCTCTTATGAAAAAAAGTTAAGAGAATTAAGAGAATTAGGAGTCTATTCTCCGGAATCGGGGGTAAATTTATTTTATACTTATTTATTTATTTATTTTTAGTATTTTTTTTTCCTTTTATATACTTTTGTTTTGTGATTTTTTTTTTATTTTGTATAAATTTTTTTTTATTAACTTTTATTTATGTCTTATAATATTAAAAAATTTTCTATATGTGTAACATTACTAGGATGAAATGATTATCCAATATTTTATACTTTACTTTAATTTAATTGTTTTGTTTTTGCAATTATGTATATGATTCCTAAAATTTCAAAATAAAAAGTTTTGTATTTGTAATTATATATATTTTAATATTTGCCAGATTTTATTGTTTTTTTTTTTATTAATCTATTCGTTATTTTCTTTTTATTAATCTATTATTAACATAAACATTAAATTAATGAACTTATACATATGTACATATATTGAATTACATATTACTAATAATGTTTCTTTATTTAATAACACAATAATTAATTAGTGTGTTGTTTTTTACTTTTCAATAATTCATAGTTTTCAATTTTCTTACATTTTCTTATATCATATACATATAATTTTTTTTTTTAAATCATTCATAGTTTTTTTTTTTTCATTTTCATTATTTTGTGAGTTATTTTCTTTATTTTCGAGTACATTTTGTCTCAATATGGTAATTTTACATTTTACAATCTTTTTAAATATATAATAAAAAATCGAAATTATTAGAAGTGTACAAAAGACTTGTATTATTGGAACAAAAATGTGAATTGTATCCCATGATTCAGAAAGTTCATGATCTATTACATTTTTTGATTTAACAAGGTTTAAATTTATTTTTTTCTGAGTCTGTAAGATCGTATTACTGAAATTAATATGAATTTTTGATTTTTCATCTACAATATTGGAGTTGAATAAAAGAATTTTCTGCTTATTATGGGATATGTATATTTCCCTTTTTGTTTCTAAATTTACTTGTTTAGTAGATGCTTTGCAACCTGGAAATAATTCTAATATGCCGCTTTGAGAAATTTGAATTGTTGTTACAGAGTTTTCACACGTTATTCTAACATTCGTATTGTTTGGAACTATGTACAACCATGTATTAGATGATGAGAGTGATTACCACATCTCGTGTGTTGCCTTGAAAATTTTAATGTCGCAGTTATCTAGGTTTTTGTAATTCTATTATACAATTATGCGAATTTTCATTAAATGTAAAAAAATTGTGAGTACATAAGAAGGGGTCATTTTCTACTTGTATGCAATCATTGAGTTAGTTAAAATAATACAAATCGTCGTAATATATTGCAGGGATGCTTGATAGTTGATACAATTTGTATACGTAAATCATAAGAGGAATTTCAATAATTAGAGTAAAATTATTAGCAGCATAAATTGGTCTAACAGAACATACTTTATCTAATAGTGGTAGGTTCTCTATGTTTAATTTCATTGGAAACTGGAGTTCACGGGGAAGCTCCAATTGAACTTCTAGAAAAATGTCTAACAAGCTTTCCAATTTTTGCATCATGAATTATGTCATTGAGTTCGGTTTGTTTTGTTAAAAATTGTCTAAGAGACAAAATCATTAGATTGGATATTTCTTCGAACAAATGGGAAGTTCTTCCATACTGAGTTTCGTTATATTGTTCTTCGGTCGCGTTTTTCAATAGTTCTTGGAGTTCGTGAAATCGTAGATTGAGAACATGTTTAGTTTTATTAATGGTTTCTACGATGTGCACAATTACAGAGGACTGTTTACTTATCTCATGATGTAACTTGCTGTTTTTATTCTCTAAATTTTTGAGGGATTTTTCGATGTGCTCGGCGTTTTCGTCATCCATAGTGCCGAATAGAAATTTTAATAATCTACCTAATCTATTGATGATGCCTCTACGATTTCGAGAGAGAGATTTATCATGAAACAATTGTTTTATTACCTCATTATTAGCGCAAACTTCATTAAAAGCGGCCCTTAATGTTCTTAACAAGCTTTCGCATGAATCCCATCGGAATAGAGAGTAGTTTGCCACATAGTGACGAAAGAACATCCAATGATTTCACCCTGAAGTTGAAATGAATTATGAATTTCCAATAAGATGTTGATTTGGCTAAAGTTCCCATTTCTTCAAAATATATACCACTTGCATTTTTTATGGGTGGTTCGTTGCACATCTGAGCTGCATTGTGCACAGTTTTTATCAAAATCAAGTAAATTAAGATCCTAAAAAGAATTATGTTGAAAGAATTTTTTTAATACCTGTTTTATAAAAAAAAAAAAAAATAAACCACTTTATTAAGAAATATACGGCTTCAACAGATTGTTGTGAACGAGTTTTGTTTTCTTTCCTATTTTAATTAGAGTAGTTACAAGAGAGCGGACTTCTAATACGACGTACGGTTTTTCGTACAAGTTATTTAGCTTCCTGTTTTCTTTCATTTTTCTTTCAAGTATTACTTTATCTCCTTCTTTAAGGATTAACTCAAGAGAATTGAGATCGTAATAGCTCCTTGAACGGAGTTGGGCTTAGATGTAGTTATCACGCGCTATTTGATAACAATTTTGAAGTCTAGCTTTCAATTCAATGACGTAGTCATCGTAATTATATACTTGATTCACTGTCTTTGCTAAGGAACTGGGTATTTGTGGCTTATTGTCAAATAGTACTTCATATGGAGTGAAATGAGTTGCAGTATGCGGAGTTGTATTATAGCAAAACACAGCGTAATCTATCCAAGAGTCCCAATTTTCTTGATCTTTTGAAGCATAACTTCGGAAGTAATCGCCTAGGGTTCTATGACAACGCTCCAATGAAACGGTTGATTGCGGATGGTAAGGACTTGTTTGAATTTTTCTAATCTTTAATAGTTTACAACAGCGTTTTAGCAAGTCGCTAAGAATGTTTTGTCCTTGATCAGTGAGAATATAAGAAGGTCTGCCGAAGACACAAATTATTTTCCTAACAAAATTTTCGGCGATAGTGTTAGCTTCTTGATTTGGGATTGATATAGCTTGTATGAATTTTGTCAGATCGTCTTGAAACGTTAGTATGTATTTATTGCCACTTTCGGTAACGGGTAGTGGTTCGACGATGTCGACGGAAATTCGCTCGAATGGTCTGGTTGAAGTGGATGTTATCTTTAAAGAAATTTTAGTCTTGAATGTAGTTTTATTTTTCTGGCAAGTCTCACAAGCTGATATGTATTTCTTGATGTCTTTGAACATATTTTTCCAAACATAGTCTTTCTTTATGCGTTTATACGTGCGTGATGTTCCCTGGTGACCGCCAATTGGTGAATTATGGCATTCATTTAATACACGTTCAATTTCCTCTTTACTTGTGAGTAATTGTCTGTCGCTTTCGATTGACTGTAATTTCGACTGTTGGTTTAATTCAGGATCTGCTTTTCGTTTACCAGAATTATCCTGTTTCGTTTGAACTTGGGCTTTGGTCTACGATCGAGTAATTACATTGACCTTCTTTGTTTCCAATCGGAATAGTGCATCTGCATTTGAATTCAAATGCCCTGACTTATGGATAACATTAAAGTCATACTCCTCGAGTTTTATTCGCCATCTCATTATTCTGGACGAAGGACCCTTCAGATTAAATATCCACATCAGTGGCTTATGATCCGTTACCACAGTAAATTGTCTACCGTAAACGTACAGACGAAACTGTTTTGTTGTCCATACTACCGCTAGAGCTTCTTTCTCAATCGTAGAATAATTCCTTTCAGCTTTGTTAAGTAGTCTACTCGCGAAAGCGATTGGTAGGTCAACGCTGTTAGAATCATTGATTTGCGAAAACACTGCACCAATTGCGGTGTTACTGGCGTCTGTGGTTATAAAGAACCTTTTCTCAAAGTTTGGATATTGCAGAACAGGAGACTGAATGATTGCTTCTTTCAAAAGATTGAATGACTTATCGCAATGAGCGTCCCAGTTAAGTGGAATATCCTTTTTTAATAACTGATTTAGCGGATTTGCAACTTTAGAAAATGACGGGATAAATTTTCTGAAGTTCTGAGGCGTATTTCAATTTTGTCGACGTTATCTACGTTTTTAAGATTATAGATTTCGTAATCGGCAAGTTTTTCGTATTTGAACTTTACTTCATCTGTTACTTCTACATCAGATTCTGAAGAATTGATAACAGACATGAAGATATAACCTTCTGTAGGTTTAACGATGCACCCTGATATAAAGACCTGGGGATTTATTTCTGTAGAGAAACAAATAACTTCTTCGCTCCCTGAAATTGGCACGAACTTAAGTATAGCTTCTGATCTAGCAGGAATTTTGATTTTTCTTCCCAAACATTGGAAAGGGACATGCATGTGTTGCTTATTCATGCACAGAGAAAGAGTTTTTGTTTGGTAGTTCAACACGGAATTAGTTCTGGATAAGAAATCTTCGCCTATGATACCGTCGCAATTGATAGGGAAATCGGAGGAGACAACGTGAAAAGGATGCTTGAATATTGAGTTTTGCAATTTTATATGAAGAAGACAAATACCTTTTGTTAGCATAGTTGTTTCAGATACACCTTTTATTATAGTAGCCGAATTAGTGAAAACCTCGGTGTCGCCGTTGAGACTAAAAAGTTTTATTAGACTTATAGATGCTCCTGTGTCAAGAAGAAATGAATTTAAAAGCAAAAGCGTTTCCCGTATTTGGTCGTTCAGTATTTCGTTTAACATTTGATTTATTAGGGACATGTTCTTGGATAAAATTAAATGTCGAAGAGACCGGTGCATTTGCATTTTTTGAATTATTGTATTCTCTTTTTTTACATTCATTTATAAGATGTCCCGTATTTTTGCAATAACGGCATACAGGAATGCTTTGAACGGTATTTACTACGTTGTTTTTCTGAAATTTTTTTAAAGCATTTTTTATATTCGTTTGATTTCGAGTCATCATCATCATCTTGAGCGCTACAGCCTTTTATTAGCCTTGGCTTCCTCCAACATTTCGCCCCATTTCACACGGTCCTGAGCTAGGCGCTTCCAGTTTTGTACTCTTAGAGTCTTAAGGTCTTCTTCAACTGCGTCAATAAATCTCTTCTTTGGACGACCTGCATCTCTTTTCCCTAACGGGTTATGATATAATACCAGCTTTAAAGGATTAGCATTATCTCGTCTTTCTACATGACCGATCCATCTAAGGCGGCTGACTTTTATACTTTTTACTATATCACTTAACTCTGATATTTCATATAATTCATGATTATATCGCCTCCTCCAAATTCCCTCTTCGCATAGTCCACCATATATTGTTCGCAAGACCTATCTTTCAAAACTTCCTAGTAATGCTTGTTCAGCAGACTTTAAAGTCCATGTCTCTGACCCGTACATTAAAACTGGCTTGACTAGGGTCTTATATAATCTAACTTTAATTTTTCTGGACACCCTTCGCGATGTGAAATGTCTTCTTAGCCCGTGATAGCACTTATTGGCTAAGTTAATTCTTCTTTTAATTTCACTAGTTTCATTATTATCACACCGTATCAATGATCCTAGATACACAAATTCCTCCACTGCTTCTATATTGTATTCGTCAATTGTAATATTTTGCCTCATGGTGCCCCTCTGGTAGCTTTTCGACGTGTTTAAATATTTTGTTTTCTCTTCATTCACTTTTAGCCCCATATTTTGTCCACACTTTTCTAAAGCTATAAAGCTTTCTTTAGCTGCCACTAGTGATCTACCAAGTATCACGACATCATCAGCATATGCCATCACCTGGGTGGATTTACTGAATATGGTGCCTGTGGTCACTATATTCGCATCCCTGATTATCTTCTCCAGTGCTATATTAAACAAGATGCATGAGAGAGAGTCTCCTTGCCTGAGGCCCTTCAGTGTGATGAAGCCCTCAGAGAGTTCCCCGTCTACCCTAACTTTACATAACACTCTACTCATTGTGACTTTCGTCATATCAATTAAGTTCTCTGGGATTCCGAATTCCTTCATAGCGTCGTATAACTCTGGCCGCTTGATACTATCATATGCGCATTTGAAGTCAATAAATATGGCGTGAATGGGAATATTGAATTCGGAGGCTTTCTCGAGTATTCTTCGCAGTGTGAAGATGTGATCTGTCGTTGATCTTCCTGGGCGGAAACCGGATTGGTATGGACCTAGTATTCGCTCAGCAAATGGTAACAGCTTCGAGTATAAGATATTTGACATTACTTTGTATGATGTATTGAGTAACGTTATGCCTCTATAGTTAGTGCAGTTAAGCATATCGCCCTTCTTATACAGTGGACATATAGTGCCCTCATTCCACTCTAACGGCATTCTTTTATATCTCCAGATTTTAACAATTAACTCTTTCAGCTTATATACCAGTTCTTCGCCGCTATATTTTAGAAGCTCAGCAGGTACATTGTCACAGCCTGGAGCCTTATTATTCTTTAGCTTATAAATAGCATTCTTAACATCATCCATGGTAGGTTCATCTATTGTCTCCTCTGAGTTATTTACGTCATGAATTTCGGGACTTAGGTCCTCGTTGCCGGTACTATTAATATCGCTTGATTCATTAAGTAGCTCGCTGAAATGTTCTTTCCACCTTTCCAAAATTTTGTTTTTCTGGTTTATTATGTCTCCTTTTTTATCTTTGCACGCTGTGATTCTTGGTTTGAATTCTTTTCTCTGACTGTTCACCTTTTTGTATAATTTTCTGGTTTCATTTACATCATTAATGTAATTCAGTGTTTCTAATTCTGCTTCAAAGTGTGCCTTTTTCTTCGCTTTATGAATGTGTTTCTCTATCCTTCTTTTTTCTTTATACAGTTCCGTAGCGCCTCTTGTTCTATGTTTTTGCAACATAAGGGCGTACGTCGCATTTTTCTCTTCCGTTGCTTTTTTACATTCTTCATCAAACCAACCTTTAAAACTTTCACGTTGTGCATAACCGAGTTCTTTCTCTGCAGTAACTTTAATAGCGTCTTTTAGTTTATTCCATTCGATATCAATACTACCGGCTCCACTCCTCAAACTTATATCTCTGCTTCTTCGATCGGTTTCCATAGCATATTTTTGCTCCTTTTCCGACTCCTTCAAATTAGCAGTGTTATATTTCCTTTCTCTTTTTTTATTTCTTGTTATTTTTCTGGATGCTATTCTAGCTCTAAGCTTTGCTCGTACTAAGAAGTGATCGGAGTCGATGTTAGCTCCACGGAGAGTTCTTACGTCAATGATACTCGAGCTGTGTGGTGCGTCTACTATCACATGGTCAATGGAATTGAACGTTTCTCCATCGGGGGATCTCCACGTTGCTTTATGTATTCTCTTGTGCGCAAATTTTGTACTAGCTATTACCATATTAACTACTGTCGCAAAGTTGACCAGTCTTGTGCCGTTGTCATTACACTCCGGGTGTAGACTAAATTTTCCAATTGTCGGTCTGTAAATCGTTTCACGTCCTACTTTTGCATTCGCATCTCCAATGATTAATTTGATGTCGTGTTTCGGGCACCTTTTGATCACTCTTTCCAGCGTCTCATAAAATTCTTCCTTTTCGTCTTCTGGCTTATCTTCGGTTGGGGCGTGCATATTTATGATTGAGTAGTTGTAGAATTTCCCCTTCATTCTTATCTTACATTGATTTCGAGTCGGCTTCAGAAAAATGTTCCTCTTCAACTGCATATTCAATAGCCGCCGAAAGAGAATCATGTTTGGTTGATTTGACTATAATTTTGAGATTTGATTTTAATCCTCTTTTGAAATTATTAATTGCGATATTTTCATTAAATTTTCTTATAGCTATACTACCCTCTTCTGACTCATTTCGCGTGCTTGAAATGTTTAACTCATCAAGCAACGTTTCAATTCTTTCTCTATAAGATGCTACTGTTTCATTTGATCTCTGTCTAATGGAAAATAATTCAATTTGTATTACCTGAACTGAACGAAATTTAGAAAAATGTTTTTCGAGTGCCTCTTTCAAACTTTCCCATGTATCGTATTGATTATATCGCATTAGTACATTGTAAGCTTTACCTGTGAGTTTAGTTTTAATCAAAACAAGGAATTCAGCTTTGTGTGCTGCACTGGTAGCTTTGGACGATTGAATTGTGGTGATTTGGAGAAATCCTTTTAAGCGTTTTTGGATCCCCATCAAATTCAAGGATTATTTTAATGGCATGGTCGAGGTTGAATGTGGATATCATGTCTAGTTTTTTATTTTTTGATTCTGGAGATTGATACTCTTCTTCTTTTTCACTGTCGTCACCAGTTCCGTCCTGTTTTGATATAGTTTTCTCAACTTTTTTTCCGCTTCTTAGAGAAAGATTTAGAGACAATTGAGACATAAATCGATTTTAAAATATTTTCATAAATGAATTTGAAAGACGAAATCAGATTGTACGCTAATACTTTACGCCAAACAAGGGTCACTCAAATTTACTTAGTCAATATACAGATTTTGTTATCGACGAAGAGGGGAGAGGAAAAATATAAACAAATCTCACTAATGATACCTTTAATATATACATATATATATTTTACATTACGGGTTTATTATTTTATTCAATTTGAGGTATCTTAATACACATACATCGAAACGTTGTTTTTGCATATAATGATAACGCATACTTAAAACAAAACTTCTTTTACATGACTTTTACACGACGGTTACCTGTACGAAAGGTCATTTATTTGTACTGTTAAACATTTAATAAATTTAGAAAACCGATTATGTATGTATGTACTCGTATATTAGGGGCAGAGCTTTCTTAATCACTGAATATTAGATGTATTTTATTGTAATACATTTAATTTTAAAAAAAATTTATTATACATATATATTTTGTTTTGTTTTTCTTTGTTTTTTTACATATATATATATATATATATGTACATATTATTTAAATAATAAAATACAAAAATAAATCTAAAATTTTTGATTAATTACAAATATCTGATGATTTACGTGTACTTATAGTCCATCCTTAAAATGTAAATTGTTTGCCTTTTTCTGTTTTTAAAAAAAAATGTAAGATTCAGCTACTCAACTCCTTGTAAAAAAAAATTTTGATATTCAGCCACTCAACTCCTTGTTGATAGACTCCTCAATTCCTCGGTGATGATTCAGGATTTATTTTTTTTTTATATATATTTTTTTATTTTATCAGGATTCGGGATAATAATTTTTGTTTTTACCATATACAGAAACAAATATTTAAATACAAAGTGAGATTACACACTATACATTTCAAAACATATGTGAGATATGATTTTGTTCAAGGAGTTACAACACATTTTCACAAGTAAAATTTAAAATAAATTATCCCCCCGATTCTAGGTAAGAGACTCTTAGTCTCTTAGCCTCTTAACTGCAATTAGCAGACAGTTAGCAGAAATAGCTATTCTAGGTAAGAGTTAAGAGGTGACAGAAATCAGCTGATCTCTTATTGTGTGTGGTGAATTCCGTTAAGAGAATTCGGTATTCTAGATAAGAGGCTAAGAGACATTTGTAAACTCGAATGTCTCTTAACTTAGCAGCTCATTGCAAGGAGCTCTTAGCCCTCTTATGTTGTTGTAATTATATAGAAGTGAACATTTTAAAGTAAAAATGATATCAAGAAATAAATGAAAGTATTAAAATAAAAATAATAATTTATTATTATTTATTATTACTATTTTCACACTTCTATTTCATGTTATTGTTTTTTTTTTTTGTAGTTTTCATATATTATCTTTTTTATCTCTTTTAATCTCAGAGATGATGCTAATGATGTCTGTTGCACAAAAGAAGAAAAAAACTATTTTTAATATTTCCTGAATGTAGTGTTTTTATTGATTTTACATTGACCACTGATAGATTACTACTGTCTAAAACTTAATTGCTAATTACATTAAGTAGTATAGTAATGACTGGTAGCGGTACTCATTGCATTAGTCAAGAATATTTCTAATCTCTTGTTATATAAAGGAGAGATTGAGATGATGTTGATTGTATGTGTATGTACATGCATTATGTAAAGTAGTACCTACACAAGGTTATCTTGTCGCTGCATCACTCCCCCCTATGAAAAAGAAATTATATATAATAACTTATTTTAAAATCCTTAAATTGAAATTTAAACTTAAAATTTAACATAAAATAATGTTTCTAGTTAAACATATATATGTATATTTAACTTACATTTAAGATTAACAATTTATTACAATCTAAAATGAACTTTTTTGGCTTGTGAAGATCTAGTAGGTGGATAAGAATTGGAAACATCTGGGTTCAAAAGAAATGCAGGTTTTAATCTGTCTATGTTTATCATTTCTTCTTTGTCGTTTATCCGAACTTTAAAAATTTTATCATTTCATTCTAATACTTTATACGGTCCGCTGTATGGTGGATTCAAACTACCTTTGTATATTGCGTCTTTGATAAATACATGCGTACATTTTTGAATATCTTGCGGTACGAAAATATGACATTGTTTTCTAGATCGTTGAGTATGTGGTAATATGTTGGCTATGTTACGTTGGATTTCTTGAGCCGTAGGATTATCAACTTTGGAATCAGGTAGTATGTGCTGGGTGATAAATTCTCGTGGTAAGCGAAGAGGTTGTCCATACATAAGGTGAGCTGGAGAAAGACCAATATCCTCGATAAGAGCTGAGCGAATTCCTAAGAGTATCCAGGGTAAAGTATTATACCAATCCTTAGGGTTAGTGGAAGCTCTAATGGCTACTTTGAGTTGTCTGTGAAATCTTTCTACGGAACCGTTTGACTGTGGGTGATAGGTGGTGGTTCGAATGCGATGACTACCTAAGATTTATGAGAGCTCTTTGAAAAGTGCGGATTCGAACTGAGTTCCTTGATCAGTCGTGAGTGTTTGGCAGATGCCATAACGCACAATCCAGTTGTGGATGAAAGCGTTGCATACGGTCTTAGCTTCAATGTTTCGCAAGGGAATTGCTTCAGGCCAGTGTGAAAAACGATCTTTAATAGTTAAGATATAACTATGACCATTGGATGGAGGCAAGGGACCAACGATTTACAAGTGAATGTGTTCAAATCTTCCGGCAGGCACTTTGTAATTACCATGAGGTGACACTATATTTCGTACGACTTTAGCTTTTTGACAAGAGATGCAAGTTTTGGACCAAAGGTTGCGTGGTAGCTTGCGTGTGTTCACTGCCGCAGGTGCGACAGATACATTCAGTTTTTTTTTGTGAATTTTCTTTTGCAACATAAGAACAAGATGAGATGCATTTTTGAGTCATGGAACCATAACGTTTATGATACCAGCGTAGATTTTTCTTTTCAGTGGTACGTGCAGGACTTTTGGATGACAAACAGGTATTTGATCTGGAACGCCGTTTTGATCGACGATTGAAGTTTCGAGTTTCCAATCGTTTAGTACGTTCAGTCAATTCTGAAATAGTATCATAAATGTTACTAGGAAAATTTTTGTCGTAGTGAAGAGCAGAAATATTGGTAGAGGTCGTTGAATCATGAATTTTGTCAGCTATAGTGAGAATGTCATTTAACGTATGAGAATTCTCTATAACTATCATGTAGACTTGTAGAGAAGAAGGGAGTTTACTTATCCAAAGTTGTTTTAGCAAAGAAGGGCTAACCAAACTGTTTCCATTGGTTAAAAATTCCATGTGCCTGTATAACTCTGAAGGTTTGTAATCACCTAATTCAACTTTATGTAAGAGGTCAAGTCTACGACCTGCTGAATATGTACTACGAGAGAGGATTGAGATTGAGATGATGTTGATTGTATATATATGTACATGCATTATGTAAAGTAGTACCTACACAAGGTTATCTTGTAGGTAGACTTGTAGTGGGTGATAGTAAATGCAATGAGTGTCGCTACAATGTCTATCCATCAATTAGCTATTTTGCACCATAAGACTTTAGTACGAATATTATGAGACAACTCCATTAGGTTGACTCATACGACACTTCACATCCTCTACCCTTCTTATCTAAAAAATTGTATGATCGTATGATTTTACAAGATCTCATGTTGCATTTGCCATATGCATTTGGAATTTTCGTGTTTCTCAAAGCATATCTTTAAAAATAATTCACTTCAGTGTGCAGTTGGCACTAGCCTATAAACTGACACATTCGAACTCACGCGCAGGTCAATTTATGTGTCAAACGATAATCAGTTGATTTGGTGAATTCAAAACCTCTTAATTCTCTTATATATAATTTTCACCTCAGCTTGCTACGTAGAATAGCTATTTCTGCTAATAAACCTCTTATGAAAAAAAGTTAAGAGCATTAAGAGAATTAAGAGACTCTTATTCGGAATCGCCCGGTTATATTTAAAATTTTTTAAAACTTTTAAATTAATCACTGTCAGAGTGAGCTGCGAAATAACCAAAAGAATAGAGATTAAAACAAGAATGGGCACAGTATGGGAGTGAGTGCAGCCAAAATCCAAAACTAACACATATAAGCAATATAAAATTGCACCAATACTAATGCAATGTTGGTACAGGTCAGTTCATTTTGAAAGAAGTAGACCGCGTATAGAAAAAGAGGTATATGAAAAAGGATAGTCACGAAGTACAGAATAGACCGCATGTACTACATCGTTTCATTCTAGAATCTAGCTAGAGAGTTCCTAGAATTATTTTGTTTACAAATATACAATTTCTCGGTGAGTTCTGAGAATTCTTAAGTGTTGTTGGGTTAATGTGTTATAAACAAACTTTGTAATTTGTCTAATTAAATAAATTATTCTATTTTATAAATAATGTCATGCAATTATTTTAATATCTGTTTAAAGTGAAAACGTTTGGTTATACTGTAATATATTTTTTTTGACGAAACAAAATGTTTTATTTAAAATATTATTGAATACAATTTTGAATTGTATGGAAGTTTTTGTGTTTGCAATTTTTGAAGAAAAATATATTATTATCGTGTGTGATATGAATTTTAATCAATAATTATGAATATTTATATATTGTGTTATAGTTTGCATCTAATGTCATGTGAAAATAATTAAAAAAAGTTATAGTAATATTCATTTAAAAATCTTGTTCGAAAATCAAATTTTCACGTGTCTGAAAACTTGAGGGAGTTCCAAGAACTTCAAATTTCGTATACGGATACGTAAATTTTATATGATTTTAAAACACCAGGGAGTTCCAGGAAAACGTGGTTAATACAAATACAACAAACATGTGGTTCTACATTTTTGAGTGATTGTTTTCTTCTCTTTTTTTCAAATGGGATATATAGAACTATTACATTTTGGCATTCATAGTGAATTTTTTTTTGTTTTTTAATGCTTTTATGTATTGTGTTTTTCTTAGGAAAATATCAGCATCTCTTTTGGTTTTTTTAGTCTAATTTAATTGTCTCTTCTTGTACGTTAGTATCTATATTCTTTTGGAAATAACGTCATCCCGTTGCGTTTGCTTTTCCTTTATTTTATTGTCAAGAAAATGCATGTAATCATATGTATATATTACAATGTCCTAGATATTGCATGTCGTACAAAATCCACGTTTAAAAATTTTTCTTTCTGGGTACTGATATCAGTACCCAGTTTTACTCAAAAACTAACGCTTCCAATATTATGAACTCAATAAAAAAATGTATTAAAATATATGTATGAAAAGGCAATATTTCAATTTTCAGAAGAAATCGATCAGTACCTACGTGAATATGTATGCATATATATCTCATACGTGTGCATGTAATTTAAGCATACATATTATGCGCAATATTTGTAAGAATATTTTGTAATGTATGTATTTATCGTATATATGCCCTTGTAATACTACTGTATTAAACAAACAAATTATCGTCCTAAACAAATATAATTTTTTCATTTCAGAATATAACTTGGTAATTGTACGATCATATGAAGGGTCATAAATTTTATTACATCATAAGCGAGGAAAGTAAATTCAAATTGTAATTTATTGTATGGGAAAAACGATATATATTGTTTGAGGAAAAAGAAATCCATTATTTTTATCTGAACTTCAAGACTTTATTAACCATATTTCCGGTTGTTCGATTTAGGTCAAATATGCACCGTTTTGTTCAACAATTTGTTGTCATTTTAAAAGTAGCGTCATTATGCCTCTCACAAAGAAGCCTTGGCTCCTATTGGCGAAAAACTCTATTAATTGATTTTCACAGGCTTCTCTTGATGCCAATTTCTAATCTCTAAGGAAATTTTGCAATGCAAAAAAAAGGTGATAATCGCTTAGGCTTAGTGCCAGGTCTGGACTATATGGTGGATGCATCAAAACTTCCCAACCAAGCTTCCGGAGTTTATGGCGAGCTATTATAGACGTGTGTGGTTTGGGATTGTCCTGATTAAACACAACACCTTTACTGTTGGCAAATTCTGGCCGTTTCTGGTCAGTCGCTAGCTTCAAACGGACGGTCCAGTTTTTGACAGTAGAGCTCTGAATTTGGCTTTCGCCATATTGAAACAACTCATAGTAAATGATACCTTTCCAGTCCCACCGAATGCACAGGAAAACCTTTGACTCTTATTCCTGGTTTGGCAAGCGTTTGAGCTGCTGCACCACGCTTTGACCACGATATTTTTCATACAATGTTGTCGTATGTGACCTATTTCTCATCCCCAGTCACCATCCGTTTAAGAAATGGCTCAATTTCATTTCGCAGATGGAAATTCGATCCACCATGTTTTTTTGTGTTAATTGGTATGGCCCACACATCGACGTTCTTTTTGAATCCAGCTTTGTGCAAATGGTTTAGAACTGCTCTATGGTCAATATTTAGCTTCTTAGCGATGATAAGGCTTGTAACATGCCGGTCAACTTCGATTATTTCCGTGATTTTATCGACATTTTCGACGACGGGCCTACCTGTGCGAGGTACATATTTAACATCAAAAATACCAGAACGGAATCGGCGAAACCAAAATTGTCCGTTATAGGCTGTTACAGTATCGGCACCATTAACATTATTCAAACTTTCAGCAGTCTGGATTGCATTTTCGCTTTTATCGAAGAAAAACTTTAAAATACAACGAATTTTCTCTTTGTTGACTTTCATTTTTAACATCCTGTAACCCATAACTGAATGGACCAAACAAAAAGCGGAACAGGAATTTTTTTTTAGTATGAACTGTTTTCTTTCCATTGAGTATAAATCTGAAGTTGTTTGACATATACTTTACGAGATATCGATCACTACAGCCATCTTGCGAAAAAAAAACAAATGGATTTCTTTTTCCTCAACCTATTATTTTGAATATGATCGGTTTAATGTTAAATTTTGATTTTTTGGGTATTCAATATTCATACTTTTTTGGTAATGATAAATAAAAATATGATCGTATGAATGCATTATATACCGTATACGTAGGTATGTAATTTAAGTATACAGTCCACGTGGAGTCCTATATGTCTCTGTATACATGTAGGATGATATTTTTAATACTGTGTTTTATAATTACATAGTTTATATTAGGTCTTAGTAATCTTTTATGTTTATTCAAATAATAGTAATCTAGGATGCTTTGTTTTAAAATAGAAATTAATGTTTTAAATTAAAAAATGGAATAAGTTTAGTTTTAATTTGGATATTAAACTAGAAGGTTCAATAGGAGAAATGAGAGAAATGATATTGTTGTATTATAATAAATTAATTGATATTGTTGTGTATTGTAAAATTGACTTTAGGAAGACATATTAATTTCGTGTAAAAATCAAAATTATTATTAAGATAAATTTATTTAAAAAAAGAATTGAATCTTATCAATCATAAAATCCTACATACATATTGTACCATAAACTTAATGACTTGATATTGTTAATTATAAATACAGGCTGTGTCCGTAAGTAAGTAAGAAAAAAAGTAGACTTGTACTTGACAGTTGTTTACTTCGCTTGATAAATAATTTTTATGGTAATATGGCATTATACATATCTTACCATAAAAATTACTTATCAAGCGAAGCAAACACCTGTCAAGTACAAGTCTACCATTTTTCTTACTTATGGCGAAGTAAGAAAATTGTGTAATCGGATACAGCCACAGTATATACATACATGCGTGCAATATTCAAATTCTGTATATATCTTTCGACCGCATGCAAATTTATGGGTTTATACGGAACAGGATTTTTTTTTTTTAGTATGAACTGTTTTCCTTCCATTGAGTATAAATCTGAAGTTGTTTGACATATACTTTACGAGATATCGATCACTACAGCAATCTTGCGAAAAAGAAACAAATGGATTTCTTTTTCCTCAACCTATTATTTTGAATATGATCGGTTTAATGTTAAATTTTGATTTTTTGGGTATTCAATATTCATACTTTTTTGGTAATGATAAATAAAAATATGATCGTATGAATGCATTATATACCGTATACGTAGGTATGTAATTTAAGTATACAGTCCACGTGGAGTCCTATATGTCTCTGTATACATGTAGGATGATATTTTTAATACTGTGTTTTATAATTACTTAGTTTATATTAGGTCTTAGTAATCTTTTATGTTTATTCAAATAATAGTAATCTAGGATGCTTTGTTTTAAAATAGAAATTAATGTTTTAAATTAAAAAATGGAATAAGTTTAGTTTTAATTTGGATATTAAACTAGAAGGTTCAGTAGGAGAAATGAGAGAAATGATATTGTTGTATTATAATAAATTAATTGATATTGTTGTATATTGTAAAATTGACTTAAGGAAGACATATTAATTTCGTGTAAAAATCAAAATTATTATTAAGATAAATTTATTTAAAAAAAGAATTGAATCTTATCAATCATAAAATCCTACATACATATTGTACCATAAACTTAATGACTTGATTTTGTTAATTATAAATACAGGCTGTGTCCGTAAGTAAGTAAGAAAAAAAGTAGACTTGTACTTGACAGTTGTTTACTTCGCTTGATAAATAATTTTTATGGTAATATGGCATGATACATATCTTACCATAAAAATTACTTATCAAGCGAAGCAAACACCTGTCAAGTACAAGTCTACCATTTTTCTTACTTATGGCGAAGTAAGAAAATTGTGTAATCGGACACAGCCACAGTATATACATACATGCGTGCAATATTCAAATTCTGTATATATCTTTCGACCGCATGCAAATTTATGGGTTTATAGATCGTACTTGTATATATTTATACTGCCTGATATGAAAAGTAAAAGAAAAGTGTAAAATATGGATAAAAATCGACGTGAAAAAAAAGTACTGTACGTATATGAAATATTGTACGATATATGTATGTATGTAAGTATGTTAATCTGAAATTACACATTTTTTACTACTATCCTAGTCCCTGGTTTTAAATTTACGTTCATTTCTATGATCGAACCATTACCAAATTGTGTTCTAATGTTCTTATGAACGAAAGTTGTGTTTGTTTATAAACTAGAATCAGAAAAATTTTTGGCCATGAAATTACACAAACAAAATACCTCTGTGCCTGCCAATTTTAAGAAAAAAAAATTTTTCAATCCGATCATAATTCTAGGAATACACAAACAAAATGTATTGCACAAAACGAAAGACCCAGTGATCATTCATGCGTAAATAATTGAAGTCATTTATTTAAATATACACACAATCAAACGTGTGTAAAATTGTGACTTTTTATATGACTGTAATATAAAGCCTTGTGTCCTAATAGAAAGATCATATAGATAGAACTTTGAAGCTGGTAAATGCTGAACTTTACCCAACTTCAACTTCATTCTGATCTTTCACATTGGTTTTTAAAATTTTAGTGTAAATTTGAAAAATGAATAATCTCTTTATGATATAGAATCTCTGTTTGTACGCAGTTTTTAATCATGTTAGTGATAACCTGTTATCTTAACATATAAACAATTTTTGTTATTGAACACTTTGTAGATTACCAATCAAGTCATTGACAATACCACGCACTATTTTCCATTTATTTCTTGACATTTCATCAATCTATATGATTTCTTTACTCTATGTATAGATGTATTGGAATTTATAATAAAAACAACATTTTATTTGCATTTATTTTGCATTTTGTTTTTCCGTTTCAGTAAAAGTCGATTAATTAAAAAACGGAGTTGTTTTTAAAATTTCCATGAATTTATACTAAACATCGTTATTTACTTTGAAACTGACGATTACATGCACTATCGAGTGTTTGTGTAATACATGTGAAATCGATAGCCATCAATTACTGGACTGAAAAACACGAAAAAATTTCCATTGCATGGTTTGGTCATTTTTTAAAAATTAAATTAAATATTCTTTCGAAAAAAAATTATAATTCAATATACATGGATATGTGCAATTTTGAACACAAACTTTCAAACCATAAAAAAAAAACGAAAATATTTTTCTTTGCAAAGGTTTGATTAAACGAAAAATTCTTTTTTCTGCTGTACCAAAAGACTGGAAAAGAGCTTTCAAAAAAAAATATGTTTTTCTTCGTTTGTTTTTACTTTTATTTTTATTTTATTAGAAATAGGTACTGAATTTGGTAATACCAAAATTGAAAATAATTTCCACATAAGCGGTTTCAATTCATTTCTTTTACAATTACATTTCGAAGATTCGAAACAAAGCGGAATTCGAGAAAAAAAATTAATTAAAAATGAAAACCATAAATTAAAAATGTTAATGTTTTTCTGTAATTGAATGTGTGTTTGTATTTTCTTTCTCAAGTAAAAAAAGTTGGTATACCTATATATGTTTGTCATACATATTTTCCGTTTTCCAACATATTTTTTTTTTTTTTTTGTCTTTTTCATTTAGTTCGATTTTCAAAACACACATATGTATTGTATAAATATTTTCACACATAACAATTGCACAAACATACGGACAGGGTTTGTGTTTAGCAAAATTTATATCTGAAAAATCCGTATGTATTGAACTGTGTTTGTATGTTTTTATCTTTTGACTTTTGTTACTTATCCACTACTGCAATTTCTTTTAGAAATATTATAAACCAAAACTATTTTATTAAATTTTTTTATCCTTTCTTATATGCACATAACATGAATACTGAATAATTTCTTGGATAATTTTCTATTATAATTAATTGGTCTTTCAAATTCTATGTTTTAAAACTGGAATTCTTAATTTTTGTTTGTACGGTCTATTTTAGATCATCTCCAGTTCACATCCGATGTAAGAAATATCTGCATATATCTTACATACTTGGAACATTATTGGAATAATAATAGATCTCACCTACTATCAATGTAAGTAAAAAGTAAGATGGAGTAAATTGGCAATGAGTTTACTTTTCCAGAGCTAAAACCACGATAAAAAAAAATTCTGTCGTAAATACAAATTATTCTCCCCCTTCTAAGGTTTTGAATCTAAAAAGCAAATTCATTTAGCATTTCAAAATATGAACATTTATCTGTCTGTACTAAGATAATGTTTCCGAGTGAGTTGGTTGAAGCAATAAAGATGACCATGAAGCAAGTACGAAGTGCCGTTAAAGTAGAAGGTGACTTGTCCGATATATTTGATATTAGAGCAGGACTCAAACAAGGCGACGCACTATTGTGTTTACTCTTTAATATAGCCCTAGAACAAGCAGTGAGAAAAAGTGGAATACAAACAGGTGGTACAATTTTCAATAAATCTACACAGATTCTAGCTTTTGCAGACGACATTGCCATATTCGGTAGATCCATCGCGGATAGGAAAGAGGCCTTCATCAAGCTAGAGAAAAGCGCAGCCGAAGTTGGACTGAGCATCAACGAAGGGAAAACAAAATTCATGGTCATGTCGCAGGCGCAACATCACAATATAGGACATAATATAAGTATTGGAGAATACAATATCAAAATATAGAAGTTGTCTCAGAAATTATATATTTGGGTTCCCTAATTAACAACAAGAATGAAATATGTGATGAAGTCAAGAACAGAATAATCTTGGACAACTGCTTACAAGAGCCATGAAGTGCCGAGTGTATAAAACATTAATACTGCCGGTAGTAACATACGCAGCTGAAACATGAACACTCACAAAAAGAGACGAAGAAGCGTTAAAAAGACTCGAAAGAAAAATTCTTAGGAAGATCTATGGGGCAGTTTAGGATAATGGAAGTAGGAGAATAAGGTACAACAATGAGTTGTACGAACTCTACCAAGACATGAACATAGTCCATCGTATTAAAGTGAGTAGGCTTTAGTGGGTTGGCCATGTTATAAGAGGGACCGTAAATAATACTCCGCGAAAGGTGATGCTGCATGTCCCGCTGGGTAAGAGGCGAAGAGGAAGGCCGAAAATACGCTGGTTAGATAATGTCGAAAGTGACTTGAGGCTTATTGGCGTTAACAATTGGACAAGTGTAGCGAGTCGGAGAACAGAATTGAGGCATATCCTGGAGCAAGCCAAGGCCCACGATGGGCTGTCGCGCTGATGATGATGATGATGACTAAGATAATGTATGAAATCTAATTTTCCAAAAGAAAGAAAATAGTAAATTGTGACAAAATTCATTGTTTAAGAATCATTCAAATATTCACATAAGTATCAAAATTATTTTCTTTATTTTGTTGTTTGATGTCTCTTCTACTTCAAACATGCACACACACTTATCAAGGTATAAGGGAAATTAAATTCACATATTAAATGGAATTCACTTTTTTCTTTTTGTGCTTCAATTTATAAGATAACCCCTTCATTGTTCTTATTTGAAACAGGAATTAATTTCCATAAGATTTATGCTGTTATCAAAAAACTTCAGAAAAGCATTTTGTCATGACGAATACTATAAAGTGAATGAAAAATGGTCTCGTATTAAAATTTTGTAAAGTATTTTGTTTTGAATTTAAAAAATAAACTGAAAGAAAAAAGTAACAAACAATTGTTAAATTGAAATCACACGTACTGAATAGGACTATTATACACAAATTCGTTTTTATAGTATTGTACACCATCATTATCATCAAGAGGCAGTAAAAACCAGCGTGAGTCTTGTCTTGCTCTAGACATATGCTCTGCTTGGCCTTTTCGTTCAATGTGAAACTTATAGACTTGATACATTCTCTCTTCATTTAGCCATATAAGCGTTCGTTTGTCAGCCTTTCACTTGTCCTCCGGAATTTAAACTACATATACATATGGATATGCTTTGTGGAAATTTTTCCTAAAATATTTTCGAGACATTAACTGATTACTATTAGTAACGTTAAATTGTTAGGTTAATAGACTTTTTCTTATGCAGACTAACGATTTTTAAATAATACAGTGTTGTTTACAACTGCTCTGTGGCTGTTTAAAAAATATCTCATCCAAGTTGGTGGATACGTCTCGGTTTAAAGACAACTTTGGTCGATAAATATGTGCCCAATGTTTTGGAAACAATTATTGTTATTTGAAGAATTCATATTATTTTCTAATTTTCTCATCCTTTCATTAATATCCTTTTTCATTGTATGCATGTAAGTTTTAGTTAATAAATTTGTGTTTGACCACTCTAAATTAAATACACAATAGTCCCTTTAACCACGAAGGATACATGCGTATTTTAAAAATAATCTAGACATAACAATTTAACAATAAACGAATCCACAAATACATATTTGTTTTTTACAAAAAGATTTGTATGAACATTTCAAATCTTCATTAATAAATAAAATTAATATATGTGTTTTAAAAATAACTTACATTAATAAAATTATGTACCTAAATTATACATTTAATTAAATTAATATTTACAAACAAAGTAAATAAATAAATAAAATTATACAGACCTTGGCGAAAAATTTTGAATTTGTAACATTGTTAAATTAAAGGATTATATGTATGTACATTGTTAAACCGATAATGTGTCATAAAAGTCTCATTTTTGAATAACCACAAACATGTCAATGAAACCTTAAATTATTTGAATTTGTTCAGTAATTAATGTGTTTATATTTAATATGTAACAAATAGTACATGAAGATGATAAGTGCTCTTCTTTTGACAACGTGCTGCTTTTCCTGGTATTCAAGCAGATACTACATGCATACATATGTAGATGACACATTAATAATACATAAGTGTATGGATAATTTCGGAGATTTCTAGTATCAAAATTAGATGTGTGCCTTAAGTATAAAACTCCCAATGTGTGGTGAAAATTCACAATGGATTTATTTTTCCTGGAGCATTTTAAGAATTTCCTATTAAAGTAAATGTGATTTATGAAGATTCTAATCTGTTATCTGTTACATTTGTAATACTGACGTATTTCGTTATATATTCAGCGACTATACATGCAGGTTACAAAACACAAAATCAATTTAACTGATGAAAACCCAATTTACTGTCAACGAAAAATGATTTGCCTCAATGAGCAATAAACTTACAACATATAGTAACAAAGCTATACATATGAAGCTACTTCAACGTATAAAATATCCCGATTATGAATAAGAAAAAAAGTAGAATAAAAAAAAATTTGTGATAATTCAGTTTTATATTAAACCATTTTTTTGTTAAACATTCTATAAAAGTTACATGAGAACATTTTATTGATGCACTAAAGTTGATGAGCCATTATTTAGAATATTTCATTCTCATTATAATGTACTCTGCGCGTGCAAGTATACATACTGTACGCACATACACGTCATATAATGTGTAAATGTAGAAAAATAAAAAAAAAAACGATAATAATATAAACATGAATGAGATACTTAGGTATCCTTTAACGTAACAGGATTATAGCCTTTACCAAAATCATTGAAATTTATTATTTTTGGCTGTAAAAAAAAGTAAATTTATACAAGAAAATGAAGATTTACTTCTAGGACGATACTAACTGGTATAGAACACAGACGTCCTAAAATTTCTAACCTAATTTGAGATTACGTATGTAATGAAATTTGTAATTTGATTTTCTGAGGAAGAACGGCGATATTTAAAAATCATTTCAACCTGTGTGTATGTATATGTAAAAATTTTTTAGAATGAAATTTTCAGTGAATTTCAAAATATTCAAGTATCATCTGGATGCAGGACTTCAATTTTTCAAAACTTAAAATGGTAACATGGTCCAAAGTTCCAAAACGCATTGTGATCGCACCTGAAACGCGTTATTAAAGCAATTATCGCATCGTGAATTTATCTGGTGCAACTCATCAGATACATTGTATAATTTTTAAGTCAAAATTGTAAAATAAATATTTCAACGTTTTTAAACACACCCTTTATTTGTAAAAATCATAAAATAATTTGTAAAATTTGTATGAGAGAAAAAGTTATTAATATAAAAAAACAATTTTTTTTAACATATAGCTTACATACATATATATATACATATAGTATGTATGCATATTTGCTCTCATTTGCTTCGAACAATTATTTTGATTTATAAAGTTATTATGATTTTATTCTTAATCAAAGTTTTATAATTTTTTTTTAGATTTACATGAACGTAACCAGAATTCAATATGAGGATTGTTTTGTATACAAATCACAACATGTATGTGTACAGAAGTAGTACATACAAACATATTTGGATTTATTCGTACGCACATATAGAATTATGTAGCTTTCAATTTCATAGCTGATCGTCTGCACTAATCTCAGCTCCGTGAGTCAAATTAGAGGCCAAAGTGACGGAGATGGTGATGGGCTTTGTCCTGGAGGGTAAAAGCCCCACGATACCATCCTTTGACTCCTCGGAGGTGGTCAGAGGATGTAGGGTAATTGTATGCGAGAACGAGTTCTCAAAGGAATTTTTTTGACTCGTGCATTGTCAAGCTAGGCAATGCCTGGGAAGGCTTATATCCCGGCCAAAGAGATTCCTAAGAGACCGAGAGCTCGTATATGGTCGCCTAAAATGGAGCTTGAGCCCGCAAACTGTTAAAATGTCTGCAGTTGCAAAATCCTGGGATTTCTATGCATGACTGAATGGTCATTAAGGTAGAGGAACCACAGAAAAATTCTACCTCCTTCCTCTTACTCATTAATGGGGAGAGCCTTGCCATTGTGGAGGATACCGGTGAAGGGCCTTCTAGTAATGCAGAATAATCTGAAGCACTCTAGAGTAATGTCTGTCTTCCTAGGCGAGGAAGACATTGACGTGGGCCTATTTCGGGAGCCCTGGACCAAGGAAGAGGTCGTCAGGGGCCTCAAAAACGCCAACTAAAACCTGTTCTATAGCAAAGAAACAGAGGTAGGAAGTAAGCCAAGAAGTTTTATTCTTATAAAGAAAGACATAAAGGTTTTTTTTTTTGTTTTAATTACAGCTCAACAGACGTAACCGTCATTAAGATGGAACCCCAAGGCGGGGAGGAAATTTATATTTCTTCAGCTTATATGGCTTAAAAGGAGCTTATACCGCCTCCAGAGCTGATCCAACTAGTTGCCGGCGCGGCCTCAAAGAACTCCAAGCTGATAGTAGACTGTGATGCAAACGCCAGACACACTCTGTGGATTAGCACGGAGTGCCACGAGAAAGATGAGTTCCTTTATGATTTCATAATAAATACTAACCTACTAGTAAGTAATAGAGGTTTGTTTGCCAAGCTCGAACAGGTTCTTTGGCTGGGAGGAGGTGCTAGATATTACGTTAACTACGAGTAATATAACTGAAAGTATCCCAGAAAAATCCCGTTTTCTGATCAAAGATAGATACTATTCGAGTAAAACCTTGTCTGCAAGCGAGATCCTCCATATCGGAACATTAAAAGAACCGATTGGAGGAAGTTTAGTAACCTTTACAATTCCAAATTCCCAGCACAACCGGGAAAGTAGAGGCTTGAAATGAATGAAGACCTAGCCATTCTCAGGAAGATGACTAGGGATAACTTCAATATCGACAGGAAACAGAATTTCTGACAGTTGGCAGAGGGCCCGAGTGGTCTTTAATCCGAAGGAAGGTAGCATGCCCCCTCTTTTATTTCTCTACTTAACGCTTCGTCATTTTGTGGGTATTTATTTACAATTGCTTTTTTGCATTTCACTACGAGTTTATGCAATTTAGTGCCATATGTGTTAACGCTCTTATTTGGCAACTGCATACAATACCGTTTTTCATTTAATACGTCATTAATTAGTTTTGAAGAACTAAATGTTTTTGAAAGCAAACTTTCAAAATCTGAAAATTTTTCTATTTTAATATTTTTTACTAGATCATGGGCTTCTCCACGCAGTCTAAATTTTAAACTAGATAGTAAAATATTTTTGCCTTCTACAGTTATTAAAGATGCGTTAACTTGTTTACAACAATCAAGGAAAATTTGTAAATCATTATCGATGTTAAATTTATTATCAGCAGCAAATATAGGTACGATTTGACTAACTAATTTAGAGACAGAATCTAATGTTTCAGACATTGTGTCTTGAATATTTTTATTAATATGAAAATGAGGAGAAAGTGGAGAAGATTAGGTTTTTTTTTTCTTTGTAGGTTGCACCTGACCTTAAATTACAATCACTAAATCTGCTTTCTTTTGGCTTTGACAATTCTGATTGAGACGTTGATGGTACAGAATTTGAAATGTTAGGTGGACTAGTATTTTCAAAAGAAAATTCTTCTAACAATTTTGCTAGATCTTCTTCTAAAGGTAAGTGGATACGGTAGAGAAATTCATGTAGAGCTCTACCTCAAATGTCAAAAAAAATATCGTAGAGACGTGTGAACACCCTTGTAGAGCTCTACGTACAGGTCTACGTACGTCTCTACGATAGAGTTTTTGGTAGAGAACTAGTTAAATAGAGTTGGTAGAGTTTTCATATTATGATATTGATTTTTTGTTGTTTGACCTATCATAAATATTTTTGAATATGATAAAATAAAATATAATAAAATACTGTAATAAAATTATAATATTATAATAAAATTTATATTATATTATATTATATTATATTATATTATAATAACATTATAAAATTATAATAATATTTTAATATTTTATAATATTATTTATAATATTATAATTTATAATAATATAATAATATTTATAATAACATTTTATAATAATTATAATATTTTATTTTAATTATTATTTAATAATAAATAAACTGCAAGTGCAGCAGACATTTGTGTTTGTCTAGCCGACATTTTTAATATTTTCATTAAAAAAAAAAAAAAAATCTAACGAAATAAAAATCTTTAGAATAAAATGTCTACCATGTAAACACTACGTAGAGTTTTTGATAGAGCTCTACTAAAAGTTTCTCTACTAAAAAGCTTCGTAGAGAAACTTTCAGTAGATTTTTGTTTCAATGTAAGCAGTCTGCGTAGAGCTCTACATTAGATGACGTATTTTTTGGTAGAGCTCTACATGAATTTCTCGATTGTGTCCACGTGCCTTAAAAGGATCTGTTCTAAAAGGTTCACTATGCCTTCGGTTTTTAAGATTTTTCGATTTTTGCCGATTTTTCAATTCTAATTCGCGTAAACTCAAGAAGAACTATCTTATTTTTCACAGTGTGTTTTGTGTAATATATTATACATATATTAAATTTTCACTTAAATCTGGCTTTACAACTTTTTTGTTTTAAATTGTATTAATTAAATTAACACGTTTTTTAAAAATCTTTTTTGTCTTCTTTATTATTGTATTTTATTTGTTAAAATATAATTTCAACTTACGGTTTTTTCCTCGATAATTCTGCTACTGGTGTTTCTCAATATGTCTTTACTGTCGTTTCAGTAAATGTGTGATGTCTCTACACATGACTGGGTACATATGATGGTTTAAATCAACGGAGGTTGGGTCTACTCGCGTTAATAAGCCAGAAATTCAAGATATTGGTAAATATACACGTCAGGCGGGTCACGTGTCCCGAAATTTTCAATCCTTTACATATCAGTAAAAGTGAAGTTGAAGGAGAACAGAGGGCTAGAACAAGATTTGGTCTAAAAACAGTTTGATCTTTGAGTATATAGTTCGTGACACTTATTCTGGGGCACCATGTACAAAAGAACATTCATTTTTATTTATACAGTCATTTTTTATTATGGTTTAAATCGTATGAAATGAAATACCAAAATCAATTCAAAAAATTATTTCAATTCTACAGATGTATCATTATTATTCACATAATCTTTTCCATTTGTATTTGCCTTATATACATATGCAAGGTACTGGTATATTAAGACATCCTAGTATGAATACAAAGTAGATATTTGTCATTAACCGAATTATGTACGTCTAAGTTTCGATCTTGAAGATATGTACTCACTACTACGTCTTCTTCCATATATTCATTCATTCATTTATAAATATTCGGTTCTCAAAATGTTGTACATTTGTTAATTTTTATCCATTTCCCACATTTCTAAGGAAAAATTTTTATCATTTTCTCTTTTAATCATTTGCAGGTAACTTGCCTAATTCTGATAGATAAAATTCGATTTGAGTAATCTTCACACAGATGACAAATAAACTGTATGTGACAAAACCTAAGAAAAAAATTAAATTATAGATAAATTTCCTTGAATTATTTTATGAATAGAAATTCCAAATTCTCTAACCAAATTTTTAAACGAGAAAATTCTCCTTTTGTTTGGTTCAGTAGAATTTAGAAAATAATCAATAAATTATTAAGCAAATTAATTTGAGAAATTATACAACATTTTCTGTATTATTTTCGAAATTTCGTATGCAAATTTGGATCAGTAAGCAGAAGAATTTTCACTAATAAATCGTTTTTTTTTCTGTATGGAAGCAAATTAATGTGAACAGAAAATAAATACTTGTTGAACGATAAAAGCATTTGCACACGAATACAAATATTGATGGTGTCTAACTTTAAGATAAGCATCAAAAATTGGCAAAAAAGAAAAAGATATCGTTCTGACGGCATTTGCATTAATTTTGATTAAGCAGACAATTTTTCTTTTTAAATTCTAATTTTTTATTCAAATTTGTGAAATAAATTATTACAAGGATTTTCGTGTTGGATAGTTAGTAAAGCTTAAGTCGTTATTTGAATATGATTGGTATCATGAGTTTCGAACTTGACTGCTATGAGTCTTCGTGTTGCATTTGGATTCGGAATTTAATTCTTGTTCGTTAATATGTTTACCTGCTTATTGCAATTTATTTATTTTTTATTTTTTAAATTTGATTTTTCTACACTATCCTTTTGTTTGATGCTTTTAGACATTTTCACCTCCTTTTAATCCTTTCATTGCTCAGAAAACAAAATAACATTTATTCACAATATACTCAATGTTTCGTTGTTTTCATTTTCATTTTAATGTCATTTCATATTTCATTTTTCGGACTAATTACAAATATTTTTCTTTACAAACAACAAAACTTAATTAGCATTTAAAAAATCAGTTTTTTTATTAACCGCAACATTTACAATGAAAAATGAAAACAAAAATATGAATAAGTGGAGTTGAAATACTGCTTTGAATAATTTGTAAAAATATGAAAGCAATAAAAAAAGAAGCATCCTTTGCTTCTCTGGAGAACCTAAAATCGTGTCTATGAAAATATTAACATCCGAAGATTTAACGCTGTTTTATGACCTGCAAATTTATCAGTGATTTCCTTCATACAGTAAATTGTATTGAACCACTCTATAATTTATGATTGCCACATTTAGTCATTTAAAATACGTAAATTTATAAAACCAAAAAGCAAGACATATAGTGGTTTGCAAAAGTCTGCATACAGTACAAAACTTTTAAAAAAATTGGAAAAAATAACACAATAGACTTGTAATTCAATTTTCTTTTCTACACAACATTAAATGTACATTAGATTTATTACTAGAAACGAAAAAACAAAACAATTTTTCCTTAAAAAATATATTTAAAAACACATTTTAACACGTTGCAAAAGTTTGCATACACTTTACTAAAATCATGTTTAATTATTCTGTTGGTCATCTTTTTAAACCAATAATTGCTTCTAGTCTTTGAGGCAAGGATTTTATGAGCGTCGTTGTTACTTAGGAGCTAATTTTATTCTATGTATAATTTGACTAATATGTTTATTATTCATTTCTTTATTTCTCAGTCTTCTCTCCAAGTTTGCTCACTGATTTCCTATAGGATTTATATCGGAAGTTTGAGGAAGGGTCTTTAAATAGTGTAGCATTTTGCAAATGACCCATTGCTTAACAACATAGGCTGTATTTTTGGGTCGTTGTCTTTTTGAAAGTAAAAATCAAAAATCAAAGACAATGAATAAGAAGGAAAGTTTATCTTTAGGGAGGGGAGGCGTTCGCCACGTACTAGATTAAGAAAATTAACTACATTCCGTTCCGATAGCGCTACAGCCCAAATCGAGCCAGGGCCTAATAATCTTTACGATGATTTTTCTAGACGATTCTATCATACGTGCACCTACAGTTTAACGTGGGTTGCGAACCACTGAGTTTGTTGGGCTTACACCATTTGTTTGTTGTCAGCAAGTAGACTCGATCGGTACTACTAACCCATGAGCGTAAAGCTTATGGTACTCATTCAAAGCTGAGTGAACTTTTGGGGTAAGGTAGTTTCGATGCCAACAGTGCAGACAAGTGATGAAAAACATTTTTTCTATTTTTCTTCATTTGTCTGCAATCGTCTGGAATCGAAACTGAGCCCTTGTGCTTCAGAAGCCAATACTCTAACTATTGAGCTACTGAAGCCCCAAATTAACTACATAGTTGGACGAATATTTTGATACAACATTTAATCCATTATCTGTATCCAGAGCTCTCCATAGTGCTGGATATAAAAGTTGTGTAGCTAGAAAAAACCTTTTATTTCAAACACAAGTAGAAAACGAGCCAAATTTTGCAATTGAATATGAAATTAAAGGTTGTACTTTTTGGTCGATGGTTATATTATCTGATAAAAGTAAATAAAACTCGCACGGGCATGATGGAACACGATTTAACCCGGTTTTTTCTTGTATGTATTTTAATTTGGAGAATGAAATGAAAAAAGAAATACAATAACGAATAAATCAATTCGATTAATTTCGTGTTGATAATCCACTTGTTGTATATAAAGCAGGTTTTTTGTTTATTTTTGAAACTTTATTTCACAAACACTTTTTTACTATACAATACAATATATACATAGAACTTATTTTACTTTAAATTACTTTCAATGACCGACCGAAACCAAACTTAGAATTTGAGAATTTAGAATATTTATTTGGAAATATTTTATGCAATTTTGTTAAGCTTTATTTAAAAAGATTTTACGTTGAAATTAATTATACAATCAAAGATACGCGGTAATTTACTATATGACTTTACTATTTCAAATACAAATTATAACTCTCTGATAATCGTAATTATTCTTCAATAAATACAATTATCAATTTTCCCTACTCCATTTAGTTTAACTGATAAAAAACAGTTCCTTATTTCAAAAGACTATTTTTACGTTACATTAATTTAATATTTCGGCCTTGCCAATAGTAGGGAAGATTGGCGTAATCATTTTCTATTCTTATTGTCTTACTTCCTAATTATGAAGACAGTAATTGTTTTTCTTTTATTTCTTGTCTTCAATATTGCATATTGCTCTACATTGTATTTAAATGCTTAAAGTTTAATTGCTTAACACTATGCATTTTTCCTATATGCATTTACCATATGCTATTGTTACACAGTTGTTATTTTTGTTTTTGACACAATTGTCATAACATACATAATATGTAATATTTGACTGACCGACTTATGAATGAATTATCAAATCAAATATCACCTTCTTCTGATATATTTAACATACATATTTTTGTGTAACATGATTACTGTGATAAACTTTTTGTTTTCCGTTTACTAGTTTACATTATTTTAAACATCTGGATTATTTTGCAATAATTTCAGTAACATGATTTTTAATTAGAATAGGAAATGATTTACCAATTGGCAAGCTAATTTAATTTGTTTATTAATTTATTTTGAATTTTCTACTCATGGATATTTTTGCGTAAATTTTGATTTTGCATTCTTATTGATTCATCTTATTTATTATCAAATTGTGTTACAATTTGTTACAATTTGATATTTTTTATACAATAAACTTCTATTTTTTTTAAAACAAGTAAAAAATCTTCTGAAAAATACAAATTCCATCATGATAGAAAAATCAAAATTCGTGCATTATTTCTTGTAGAAATTTTCGCCTCAAATACAAAAATTAGTTCAGTGGAAGAATATTTTTATAAAATATAAAACTAATATTTTTAATATTTTATGGCATGAGAAATTCAAAGTGTTCAAGATTTGAAAGATTTTCGAGATTTCTGCCCTCAGTGGTCTTCCATCTCCATCTTTCTAGTGCCACACATTCCTTCGAACGTGTGTTGCTGTTTCTTCTTCTTCAAAACATAGCCTACAGTCTAGGTTAGTCGTATTGAAGCCTAGTTTTTTAGATGGTACAAGCTGGTACAAGATGAAAAAGTCTGTATTTTTTTTTTCTTTTTCTCCAGAAGAGTGAGATGAAGTTCGGAAGCCTCAACACTGCAGCTTTATAATATCTTATCTTTCTCCATCTTTCTGGGGCAACACATTCCTCCAGTTTGTGTGTTGATATGTCCTCTTCTTCAGGGCACATCCTACAATCCAACTTTCTACTCATGGATATTTTTGCGTAAATTTTGATTTTGCATTCTTATTGATTCAGATATTTTTTATACAACATTTCTTCCCCCTTCGAAAAAATGGGTGGCGGGGTTATTTATTTTTGTAGTTTATTTATAATTTTCTTTTAAAATGTTTGGTTTGGTACGGTATTTTTTTTAATTTAATTTCGATTAAATTTATTTCTTATATAAATTTATATCTAATGTACATACATTTATGTTTATTCATTATAAATTCTTTTTTTTATGTATTTGTTGTTGTTTTTTTTTTTTTTTAATACTGACCTATTTAATTTATGAATGTTATAATATGCGTATTGTACTTTTTTTTTTCTTACATGATATTTGTAATGCATAATATTTTTTCTTAATTTTTTTTTTGTATTACCATATTGATAGTGAGAATTGTCACTGAACTTCTATATATCAAATTTATTTTGCTTCGTAGGCACTTTCATCTTCTTTTTTTACTTATACATGTATGGCTCTATATATTCATTATATATCTATACTACATTAAGTTGTTAAATTAGATAATTATATGTTTACATATATGATATGTTTATTTATATATATATATATTTTTTTTTTTTTTAAATGCATATTCTATATTGTTAGTAATATTTCTCTTTTCAATATTTTTAATTTTTCACCTATTTATTCTTATATTTTCGCTTTCTTTATTTAATTTTTTATTTAATTCTTTTACAATTGTTTTATCATTGTTTAACATTTCTTTATTTATTTTTATATTATTTTTTTCATATTCTATATTTTCTTTAATTTTATTTAAATTCTTTTTAATTTTTTCATACATTTCTCTTATTTTCTTAATATTGGTCATTTTATTTTCTTCACTTATTTTATTATTGTTCACATGAACAGATTCTTGTATTCGATTATTCTTTTCGCGCTTATTTTTCTTTACATTTGGTTTTAGCGTTTTGATTTTTTGATTACTTTGATTTTGTCCATTAACATATGTTTCATATAGTGAAGCTAAGACAGGTATTTCATCAATTACCTGTACTTCCTTTTTTTTTCATATGAGACGAAATCTGAAAATGTCCGTTTGAACCAATTTTGCTGTCAACAGAATTTTTTCGAGATAACATTCGATTATTAACAATTTTTTTATTATAATCCTGATTTGATAAAGCAAAGACAGTTGAATTAATTTTCGACTGTACTCTATCTACATCATTCTTATTTTCAGAATTTTGATTTTCAGAAGAGCATATATTTTGTTTTAAACCAACAACCCCTGTTTGCACAGTATTTGCGAGACACTGTGAGGATTGTGGTAACTTATTAATATGGCTTTCTTTCATATTCAACTTCTTAAATTTGTTAATTTTCGATGACTCTTTTTTAATCTGTGACGACGTTACATTTTTTCGTTCAGATGAATCTTGTAATTTTATTACAAATTTTTCTTCACTAGTTTCCTTGCGAGGGAAACATAACTGCTTATTTACACAATTTTCTAATAAAAAATCAAAAACCTATTATCCCATCTTCTTCGATATTGTTCATATCTTTTATAATTTGAAAATTGCATCTCTTTGGATTTTCAAGTTCAAGTTTAGCAGTACAAGTACCTATTGTTTCACCTTGTCCGCAAACCGTATTTATTTTCAATTTATTTTTTGTATTTATTTTTATATTATCTTTTAATATATTTTTCTTTAATAAACTTATCTCTGCGCCTGTATCTATTAATAATTCTGTTTTATCTTTTTTACTTATATCTACTGGTAATTTTACTACAAATTGTTCTAATTTTTTATTTAAATTTTCGGACTGACACTCATTTTTTTCATTTTCTTTGGTTGGGTGACAGCCCTTTTTTAGTTTCCCTGATTTCTGTTTTGATTGTCCCACAATCTCTTTGCGTTACAATCTTTCATAATATGCCCTTGCCTTAGACAGAAATTACATTTTATTTCAACGGTTTTAATTCTATTCTCATTTTTACTTTTATTATTTTGCACGTATTTTACCGATCTCGAATCATTTTTATTGTCTTTACGCTGCTGTATTGCATGTCCATACATTTTGCAATTTATAGAAAACGGGTCGATTTTCTGATTCTACATTCATCAAATGTGTGACTATGTATTTTTACCGCAAAAATTACAAACTTTTATTTCGTATCTTTGATTATTATTTTGATTTTTAAAGTTAGATAAATTTTTATTTCCATAACTGGAGTTATAATTGTTATTGTTGTTATTACACCGTGGATTTGAATTTGAAAAATTTCGGTTATTATTATTGAAAGTTTTTTGATTTTGATAATGATTATTGGGCGGACATTGCCCCCTTTGTACGTTAAATCTTAAGTTTTTATTGTTATAATTAAAATTTTCATTATGATATTACTAAGTATTTGTTCGTTATTGTGTGTTTGTGTTAAATTAAATGTTCTTGTATTTTGTGTATTCTGTGATCTTTGTATATTTTGATATTCATTAAATGTGTTTGCGGATTGAATATCTGTTAATTCAATTCTTTCTAATTTATTTATAATTTCTTTTAAGTCTGTCCTGTCTTCGTTAGCCGCTAGTAGTCTGTATGTAGGATTTAATAATCCCGTTCTAAACGAAAATGCAGCAATTTCCAGTAAATCTGCGATTACTGCGGCGTTGTCATTTGTGTGACGTTCTTCCGCTTTCTTTTCACACGTATTTAATAATTTTTGTACCCGACTACCAAAATTTCTTACAGTCTAATCATTCTCAATTCATTTAATAATGTTAGGTAAGATTTGTGTAGAATAGATTTTATTGAGTCAAACGTTTCACAACATTTACCGTCTAAGAGTCTAGCTGCTCTACCTCTGAATTTTGTTGGGAGCATTTGAAAAAATAATTCTTTATCTTCTTCTTTATCTAAACATCTATGCATACTTTCATAACATTTTACAAAAGGATTTACTTCTGCACCTACATCTTCTGTATCTTCTGCATATAACATAGGAACAATATTTAATAATTGATTTACTAATTCTATGCCTGACATTTTTAAAATTTTATCTAACTCTGTAGTAAATTCTTCAGAACAACTAAAATTATTTCCTTCACTTTCTTTTTCTGAACCTTCTGTTGTACCTAATGATGTCGTAGGCTTATAAACTCGTGTGCCTGATCTTAGCTGAATAAAATGCAATAGTTGCTTTTCCTCTTCTCTTTTTAATGCTATACTTGGATGAATAATTTTTCGTGACTTATCCGGTGCTGATGTTGATGCTGCTTGAGGAGGTGTATTTGTGTTGCTGGTATCCAGTGTGTTGTCTTCACTTGCTGATGATGATTTAATGGTGCTGGATCGCTGCTTCCTTCAGATGTTTCACTTGCACTAAATACTGGACTGAGATTTTCAAAAGTGAATGAATTTATTTTTTTCTCAAATCTCACTTTCCTTTTTTGATCTTTAAAAGGTGTTGAACTCGTTTGACTAGTCGACATATACTTTAATTTTTTCTAGTTTTTATTTTCAAAAATTTTAAATTATCACATTAAAGTTTCATTCATGTAGGTATTTATTTTTCATCAATTACAAAAAATATTTTAATTCAGCATAAATAATAATTTTTTCACATTCAATAAATTATATTTGTATCAAATTGAATTTTATTTCAAAAACTGATTTTATCTTAATTCTGAAATTAATTTCAAAACTGTACCGAATTTAATTAATTTATTTAAAATGTTACTGATTTTTATTAATTTTAACTGATTAATTTTCTGAATTCTTTTGCTGAATTTATTTATTTATTTATTTTTTTTTTGAATTTATTTTATTATTATTGTAATTAATTTCCTGAATTAATTTTGCTATAATAATATCTCTTTTTTTTTTGAATTTATTATTATTTTTTCACAAATTTTTAATAACAAACCAAAAACACTTTATTTAATTTCGTTTTTACACAAAAGTTAAACGGCTGCGCAAAATTATCGTTACACAGCAAAATTAAAATATAGTTTCAGAAGACTATAATGGAAGCGTTTAAAATGTTTTATTTAAAAACGTTTTCCGTGTGCGCCAAAATATGTTACGCAGCAAAATTTAAATATAAATTTTCTTCTTTTTTTTTTTTTTCTTTGAATTTATTTAATACCGAATGTAGCGTTTAACGTGTTTATCTTAACACGGTTTACCGGCTGCGCAAAAAATGTTAGGCAGCAAAATTTAATTAAAATTTTATTCTTTCCTTTTTTTTGAAATTTATTTAATACCGAATGTAGCGTTTAACGTGTTTATCTTGACACGGTTTATCGACTGTTGTTATTTTTGTTTTTGACACAATTGTCATAACATACATAATATGTAATATTTGACTGACCGACTTATGAATGAATTATCAAATCAAATATCACCTTCTTCTGATATATTTAACATACATATTTTTGTGTAACATGATTACTGTGATAAACTTTTTGTTTTCCGTTTACTAGTTTACATTATTTTAAACATCTGGATTATTTTGCAATAATTTCAGTAACATGATTTTTAATTAGAATAGGAAATGATTTACCAATTGGCAAGCTAATTTAATTTGTTTATTAATTTATTTTGAATTTTCTACTCATGGATATTTTTGCGTAAATTTTGATTTTGCATTCTTATTGATTCATCTTATTTATTATCAAATTGTGTTACAATTTGTTACAATTTGATATTTTTTATACAATAAACTTCTATTTTTTTTAAAACAAGTAAAAAATCTTCTGAAAAATACAAATTCCATCATGATAGAAAAATCAAAATTCGTGCATTATTTCTTGTAGAAATTTTCGCCTCAAATACAAAAATTAGTTCAGTGGAAGAATATTTTTATAAAATATAAAACTAATATTTTTAATATTTTATGGCATGAGAAATTCAAAGTGTTCAAGATTTGAAAGATTTTCGAGATTTCTGCCCTCAGTGGTCTTCCATCTCCATCTTTCTAGTGCCACACATTCCTTCGAACGTGTGTTGCTGTTTCTTCTTCTTCAAAACATAGCCTACAGTCTAGGTTAGTCGTATTGAAGCCTAGTTTTTGTAGGTGTATTTTAAACTTGTAATGACCTGTTATTAGTCCCATTACAAGTCTAATAACTTTCTTTTCACATTAACAATATTTAATCTTGCATCTCAAAAACTGTTTGGAATTTTGAAAAAAGGTAAAAAGGTGACAGAAGAGCATGACCGAAATTCAAAGTAACAAAGAAAATTTTTGGAAATATTCCACTTCACGCATAAAATTTTTCCCTTTTTGTTTCAAGTTTTAATTTGAACACTATTAATATTAGTGTCTAGGTTGTTGGAAACGACTTTTTATTATCTTTGTTTTTCCACGAAGATCACGTATCACATTGGGCTCAAGAAGTACATGTACATCAGATGTCATCAGATGGCATCCATGAATGTCACAATTTACTCACACCATGGTAGCGGCACGGGGGAGAGAAGTTGCAGGAGTTTTCGTTATGATGTTATGATAATTACTTTTTTTTCCAGCTTGATTTTCACGTCTTATGCTGTAATGATACTTACTTTTTTCCAGATTATTTTAAATCTTAATTATTGTGTAAATGAAAGAAAATTCAACTGAATATTTTTACATTGGATTGAATGAGTAGAATATAGGTATATATTACGCGAAAAGTTCGTCTTAAGTGCGTGAAATTTAGATGGTACAAGCTGGTACAAGATGAGTGCACGAAAAAGTCTGTATTTTTTTTTTCTTTTTCTCCAGAAGAGTGAGATGAAGTTCGGAAGCCTCAACACTGCAGCTTTATAATATCTTATCTTTCTCCATCTTTCTGGGGCAACACATTCCTCCAGTTTGTGTGTTGATATGTCCTCTTCTTCAGGGCACATCCTACAATCCAACTTTCTACTCATGGATATTTTTGCGTAAATTTTGATTTTGCATTCTTATTGATTCAGATATTTTTTATACAACATTTCTTCCCCCTTCGAAAAAATGGGTGGCGGGGTTATTTATTTTTGTAGTTTATTTATAATTTTCTTTTAAAATGTTTGGTTTGGTACGGTATTTTTTTTAATTTAATTTCGATTAAATTTATTTCTTATATAAATTTATATCTAATGTACATACATTTATGTTTATTCATTATAAATTCTTTTTTTTATGTATTTGTTGTTGTTTTTTTTTTTTTTTTAATACTGACCTATTTAATTTATGAATGTTATAATATGCGTATTGTACTTTTTTTTTTCTTACATGATATTTGTAATGCATAATATTTTTTCTTAATTTTTTTTTTGTATTACCATATTGATAGTGAGAATTGTCACTGAACTTCTATATATCAAATTTATTTTGCTTCGTAGGCACTTTCATCTTCTTTTTTTACTTATACATGTATGGCTCTATATATTCATTATATATCTATACTACATTAAGTTGTTAAATTAGATAATTATATGTTTACATATATGATATGTTTATTTATATATATATATATATTTTTTTTTTTTTAAATGCATATTCTATATTGTTAGTAATATTTCTCTTTTCAATATTTTTAATTTTTCACCTATTTATTCTTATATTTTCGCTTTCTTTATTTAATTTTTTATTTAATTCTTTTACAATTGTTTTATCATTGTTTAACATTTCTTTATTTATTTTTATATTATTTTTTTCATATTCTATATTTTCTTTAATTTTATTTAAATTCTTTTTAATTTTTTCATACATTTCTCTTATTTTCTTAATATTGGTCATTTTATTTTCTTCACTTATTTTATTATTGTTCACATGAACAGATTCTTGTATTCGATTATTCTTTTCGCGCTTATTTTTCTTTACATTTGGTTTTAGCGTTTTGATTTTTTGATTACTTTGATTTTGTCCATTAACATATGTTTCATATAGTGAAGCTAAGACAGGTATTTCATCAATTACCTGTACTTCCTTTTTTTTTCATATGAGACGAAATCTGAAAATGTCCGTTTGAACCAATTTTGCTGTCAACAGAATTTTTTCGAGATAACATTCGATTATTAACAATTTTTTTATTATAATCCTGATTTGATAAAGCAAAGACAGTTGAATTAATTTTCGACTGTACTCTATCTACATCATTCTTATTTTCAGAATTTTGATTTTCAGAAGAGCATATATTTTGTTTTAAACCAACAACCCCTGTTTGCACAGTATTTGCGAGACACTGTGAGGATTGTGGTAACTTATTAATATGGCTTTCTTTCATATTCAACTTCTTAAATTTGTTAATTTTCGATGACTCTTTTTTAATCTGTGACGACGTTACATTTTTTCGTTCAGATGAATCTTGTAATTTTATTACAAATTTTTCTTCACTAGTTTCCTTGCGAGGGAAACATAACTGCTTATTTACACAATTTTCTAATAAAAAATCAAAAACCTATTATCCCATCTTCTTCGATATTGTTCATATCTTTTATAATTTGAAAATTGCATCTCTTTGGATTTTCAAGTTCAAGTTTAGCAGTACAAGTACCTATTGTTTCACCTTGTCCGCAAACCGTATTTATTTTCAATTTATTTTTTGTATTTATTTTTATATTATCTTTTAATATATTTTTCTTTAATAAACTTATCTCTGCGCCTGTATCTATTAATAATTCTGTTTTATCTTTTTTACTTATATCTACTGGTAATTTTACTACAAATTGTTCTAATTTTTTATTTAAATTTTCGGACTGACACTCATTTTTTTCATTTTCTTTGGTTGGGTGACAGCCCTTTTTTAGTTTCCCTGATTTCTGTTTTGATTGTCCCACAATCTCTTTGCGTTACAATCTTTCATAATATGCCCTTGCCTTAGACAGAAATTACATTTTATTTCAACGGTTTTAATTCTATTCTCATTTTTACTTTTATTATTTTGCACGTATTTTACCGATCTCGAATCATTTTTATTGTCTTTACGCTGCTGTATTGCATGTCCATACATTTTGCAATTTATAGAAAACGGGTCGATTTTCTGATTCTACATTCATCAAATGTGTGACTATGTATTTTTACCGCAAAAATTACAAACTTTTATTTCGTATCTTTGATTATTATTTTGATTTTTAAAGTTAGATAAATTTTTATTTCCATAACTGGAGTTATAATTGTTATTGTTGTTATTACACCGTGGATTTGAATTTGAAAAATTTCGGTTATTATTATTGAAAGTTTTTTGATTTTGATAATGATTATTGGGCGGACATTGCCCCCTTTGTACGTTAAATCTTAAGTTTTTATTGTTATAATTAAAATTTTCATTATGATATTACTAAGTATTTGTTCGTTATTGTGTGTTTGTGTTAAATTAAATGTTCTTGTATTTTGTGTATTCTGTGATCTTTGTATATTTTGATATTCATTAAATGTGTTTGCGGATTGAATATCTGTTAATTCAATTCTTTCTAATTTATTTATAATTTCTTTTAAGTCTGTCCTGTCTTCGTTAGCCGCTAGTAGTCTGTATGTAGGATTTAATAATCCCGTTCTAAACGAAAATGCAGCAATTTCCAGTAAATCTGCGATTACTGCGGCGTTGTCATTTGTGTGACGTTCTTCCGCTTTCTTTTCACACGTATTTAATAATTTTTGTACCCGACTACCAAAATTTCTTACAGTCTAATCATTCTCAATTCATTTAATAATGTTAGGTAAGATTTGTGTAGAATAGATTTTATTGAGTCAAACGTTTCACAACATTTACCGTCTAAGAGTCTAGCTGCTCTACCTCTGAATTTTGTTGGGAGCATTTGAAAAAATAATTCTTTATCTTCTTCTTTATCTAAACATCTATGCATACTTTCATAACATTTTACAAAAGGATTTACTTCTGCACCTACATCTTCTGTATCTTCTGCATATAACATAGGAACAATATTTAATAATTGATTTACTAATTCTATGCCTGACATTTTTAAAATTTTATCTAACTCTGTAGTAAATTCTTCAGAACAACTAAAATTATTTCCTTCACTTTCTTTTTCTGAACCTTCTGTTGTACCTAATGATGTCGTAGGCTTATAAACTCGTGTGCCTGATCTTAGCTGAATAAAATGCAATAGTTGCTTTTCCTCTTCTCTTTTTAATGCTATACTTGGATGAATAATTTTTCGTGACTTATCCGGTGCTGATGTTGATGCTGCTTGAGGAGGTGTATTTGTGTTGCTGGTATCCAGTGTGTTGTCTTCACTTGCTGATGATGATTTAATGGTGCTGGATCGCTGCTTCCTTCAGATGTTTCACTTGCACTAAATACTGGACTGAGATTTTCAAAAGTGAATGAATTTATTTTTTTCTCAAATCTCACTTTCCTTTTTTGATCTTTAAAAGGTGTTGAACTCGTTTGACTAGTCGACATATACTTTAATTTTTTCTAGTTTTTATTTTCAAAAATTTTAAATTATCACATTAAAGTTTCATTCATGTAGGTATTTATTTTTCATCAATTACAAAAAATATTTTAATTCAGCATAAATAATAATTTTTTCACATTCAATAAATTATATTTGTATCAAATTGAATTTTATTTCAAAAACTGATTTTATCTTAATTCTGAAATTAATTTCAAAACTGTACCGAATTTAATTAATTTATTTAAAATGTTACTGATTTTTATTAATTTTAACTGATTAATTTTCTGAATTCTTTTGCTGAATTTATTTATTTATTTATTTTTTTTTTGAATTTATTTTATTATTATTGTAATTAATTTCCTGAATTAATTTTGCTATAATAATATCTCTTTTTTTTTTGAATTTATTATTATTTTTTCACAAATTTTTAATAACAAACCAAAAACACTTTATTTAATTTCGTTTTTACACAAAAGTTAAACGGCTGCGCAAAATTATCGTTACACAGCAAAATTAAAATATAGTTTCAGAAGACTATAATGGAAGCGTTTAAAATGTTTTATTTAAAAACGTTTTCCGGGTGCGCCAAAATATGTTACGCAGCAAAATTTAAATATAAATTTTCTTCTTTTTTTTTTTTTTCTTTGAATTTATTTAATACCGAATGTAGCGTTTAACGTGTTTATCTTAACACGGTTTACCGGCTGCGCAAAAAATGTTAGGCAGCAAAATTTAATTAAAATTTTATTCTTTCCTTTTTTTTGAAATTTATTTAATACCGAATGTAGCGTTTAACGTGTTTATCTTGACACGGTTTATCGACTGCGCCAAATTAATGTTATATATATAAGGGTTTTCTTGTAAATTCTCTTGTGAATGGGTTTTTCGCCGTGGCTATTTTCTCTCCTTATATATATTACATGGATTGGAAGAATACGTCTTCCAAGTCTGTGTATTTATTCAGGTTTATTAATTAACAACACTGTATTTTTATTTTGAAACTTTTGAAACACTTATTTACTATACAACATAACGAACTTAAACATACTTTCATACTTAAAATTTACTTTTGATAACCGACCGAAACAAAACTTAGAATTTCAGAATGTAGAATATATATTTGGAAATACTTTATACAATTTTGTTAAGCTTTATTTAAAAAGATTTTACGTTGAAATTAATTATACAATCAAAGATACGCGGTAATTTACTATATGACTTTACTATTTCAAACACAAATTATAACTCTCTGATAATCGTAATTATTCTTCAATAAATACAATTATCAATTTTCCCTACTCCATTTAGTTTAACTGATAAAAAACAGTTCCTTATTTCAAAAGACTATTTTTACGTTACATTAATTTAATATTTCGGCCTTGCCAATAGTAGGGAAGATTGGCGTAATCATTTTCTATTCTTATTGTCTTACTTCCTAATTATGAAGACAGTAATTGTTTTTCTTTTATTTCTTGTCTTCAATATTGCATATTGCTCTACATCGTATTTAAATGCTTAAAGTTTAATTGCTTAACACTATGCATTTTTCCTATATGCATTTACCATATGCTATTGTTACACAGTTGTTATTTTTGTTTTTGACACAATTGTCATAACATACATAATATGTAATATTTGACTGACCGACTTACATGAATGAATTATCAAATCAAATATCACCTTCTTCTGATATATTTAACATACATATTTTTGTGTAACATGATTACTGTGATAAACTTTTTGTTTTCCGTTTACTAGTTTACATTATTTTAAACATCTGGATTATTTTGCAATAATTTCAGTAACATGATTTTTAATTAGAATAGGAAATGATTTACCAATTGGCAAGCTAATTTAATTTGTTTATTAATTTATTTTGAACTTTCTACTCATGGATATTTTTGCGTAAATTTTGATTTTGCATTCTTATTGATTCATCTTATTTATTATCAAATTGTGTTACAATTTGATATTTTTTATACAACAAACTTCTATTTATTTTAAAACAAGTAAAAAATCTTCTGAAAAATACAAATTCCATCATGATAGAAAAATCAAAATTCGTGCATTATTTCTTGTAAAAATTTTCGCCTCAAATACAAAAATTAGTTCAGTGGAAGAATATTTTTATAAAATATAAAACTAATATTTTTAATATTTTATGGCATGAGAAATTCAAAGTGTTCAAGATTTGAAAGATTTTCGAGATTTCTGCCCTCAGTGGTCTTCCATCTCCATCTTTCTAGTGCCACACATTCCTTCGAACGTGTGTTGCTGTTTCTTCTTCTTCAAAACATAGCCTACAGTCTAGGTTAGTCGTATTGAAGCCTAGTTTTTGTAGGTGTATTTTAAACTTGTAATGACCTGTTATTAGTCCCATTACAAGTCTAATAACTTTCTTTTCACATTAACAATATTTAATCTTGCATCTCAAAAACTGTTTGGAATTTTGAAAAAAGGTAAAAAGGTGACAGAAGAGCATGACCGAAATTCAAAGTAACAAAGAAAATTTTTGGAAATATTCCACTTCACGCATAAAATTTTTCCCTTTTTGTTTCAAGTTTTAATTTGAACACTATTAATATTAGTGTCTAGGTTGTTGGAAACGACTTTTTATTATCTTTGTTTTTCCACGAAGATCACGTATCACATTGGGCTCAAGAAGTACATGTACATCAGATGTCATCAGATGGCATCCATGAATGTCACAATTTACTCACACCATGGTAGCGGCACGGGGGAGAGAAGTTGCAGGAGTTTTCGTTATGATGTTATGATAATTACTTTTTTTTCCAGCTTGATTTTCACGTCTTATGCTGTAATGATACTTACTTTTTTCCAGATTATTTTAAATCTTAATTATTGTGTAAATGAAAGAAAATTCAACTGAATATTTTTACATTGGATTGAATGAGTAGAATATAGGTATATATTACGCGAAAAGTTCGTCTTAAGTGCGTGAAATTTAGATGGTACAAGCTGGTACAAGATGAGTGCACGAAAAAGTCTGTATTTTTTTTTTCTTTTTCTCCAGAAGAGTGAGATGAAGTTCGGAAGCCTCAACACTGCAGCTTTATAATATCTTATCTTTCTCCATCTTTCTGGGGCAACACATTCCTCCAGTTTGTGTGTTGATATGTCCTCTTCTTCAGGGCACATCCTACAATCCAACTTTCTACTCATGGATATTTTTGCGTAAATTTTGATTTTGCATTCTTATTGATTCAGATATTTTTTATACAACATTTCTTCCCCCTTCGAAAAAATGGGTGGCGGGGTTATTTATTTTTGTAGTTTATTTATAATTTTCTTTTAAAATGTTTGGTTTGGTACGGTATTTTTTTTAATTTAATTTCGATTAAATTTATTTCTTATATAAATTTATATCTAATGTACATACATTTATGTTTATTCATTATAAATTCTTTTTTTTATGTATTTGTTGTTGTTTTTTTTTTTTTTTAATACTGACCTATTTAATTTATGAATGTTATAATATGCGTATTGTACTTTTTTTTTTCTTACATGATATTTGTAATGCATAATATTTTTTCTTAATTTTTTTTTTGTATTACCATATTGATAGTGAGAATTGTCACTGAACTTCTATATATCAAATTTATTTTGCTTCGTAGGCACTTTCATCTTCTTTTTTTACTTATACATGTATGGCTCTATATATTCATTATATATCTATACTACATTAAGTTGTTAAATTAGATAATTATATGTTTACATATATGATATGTTTATTTATATATATATATATTTTTTTTTTTTTAAATGCATATTCTATATTGTTAGTAATATTTCTCTTTTCAATATTTTTAATTTTTCACCTATTTATTCTTATATTTTCGCTTTCTTTATTTAATTTTTTATTTAATTCTTTTACAATTGTTTTATCATTGTTTAACATTTCTTTATTTATTTTTATATTATTTTTTTCATATTCTATATTTTCTTTAATTTTATTTAAATTCTTTTTAATTTTTTCATACATTTCTCTTATTTTCTTAATATTGGTCATTTTATTTTCTTCACTTATTTTATTATTGTTCACATGAACAGATTCTTGTATTCGATTATTCTTTTCGCGCTTATTTTTCTTTACATTTGGTTTTAGCGTTTTGATTTTTTGATTACTTTGATTTTGTCCATTAACATATGTTTCATATAGTGAAGCTAAGACAGGTATTTCATCAATTACCTGTACTTCCTTTTTTTTTCATATGAGACGAAATCTGAAAATGTCCGTTTGAACCAATTTTGCTGTCAACAGAATTTTTTCGAGATAACATTCGATTATTAACAATTTTTTTATTATAATCCTGATTTGATAAAGCAAAGACAGTTGAATTAATTTTCGACTGTACTCTATCTACATCATTCTTATTTTCAGAATTTTGATTTTCAGAAGAGCATATATTTTGTTTTAAACCAACAACCCCTGTTTGCACAGTATTTGCGAGACACTGTGAGGATTGTGGTAACTTATTAATATGGCTTTCTTTCATATTCAACTTCTTAAATTTGTTAATTTTCGATGACTCTTTTTTAATCTGTGACGACGTTACATTTTTTCGTTCAGATGAATCTTGTAATTTTATTACAAATTTTTCTTCACTAGTTTCCTTGCGAGGGAAACATAACTGCTTATTTACACAATTTTCTAATAAAAAATCAAAAACCTATTATCCCATCTTCTTCGATATTGTTCATATCTTTTATAATTTGAAAATTGCATCTCTTTGGATTTTCAAGTTCAAGTTTAGCAGTACAAGTACCTATTGTTTCACCTTGTCCGCAAACCGTATTTATTTTCAATTTATTTTTTGTATTTATTTTTATATTATCTTTTAATATATTTTTCTTTAATAAACTTATCTCTGCGCCTGTATCTATTAATAATTCTGTTTTATCTTTTTTACTTATATCTACTGGTAATTTTACTACAAATTGTTCTAATTTTTTATTTAAATTTTCGGACTGACACTCATTTTTTTCATTTTCTTTGGTTGGGTGACAGCCCTTTTTTAGTTTCCCTGATTTCTGTTTTGATTGTCCCACAATCTCTTTGCGTTACAATCTTTCATAATATGCCCTTGCCTTAGACAGAAATTACATTTTATTTCAACGGTTTTAATTCTATTCTCATTTTTACTTTTATTATTTTGCACGTATTTTACCGATCTCGAATCATTTTTATTGTCTTTACGCTGCTGTATTGCATGTCCATACATTTTGCAATTTATAGAAAACGGGTCGATTTTCTGATTCTACATTCATCAAATGTGTGACTATGTATTTTTACCGCAAAAATTACAAACTTTTATTTCGTATCTTTGATTATTATTTTGATTTTTAAAGTTAGATAAATTTTTATTTCCATAACTGGAGTTATAATTGTTATTGTTGTTATTACACCGTGGATTTGAATTTGAAAAATTTCGGTTATTATTATTGAAAGTTTTTTGATTTTGATAATGATTATTGGGCGGACATTGCCCCCTTTGTACGTTAAATCTTAAGTTTTTATTGTTATAATTAAAATTTTCATTATGATATTACTAAGTATTTGTTCGTTATTGTGTGTTTGTGTTAAATTAAATGTTCTTGTATTTTGTGTATTCTGTGATCTTTGTATATTTTGATATTCATTAAATGTGTTTGCGGATTGAATATCTGTTAATTCAATTCTTTCTAATTTATTTATAATTTCTTTTAAGTCTGTCCTGTCTTCGTTAGCCGCTAGTAGTCTGTATGTAGGATTTAATAATCCCGTTCTAAACGAAAATGCAGCAATTTCCAGTAAATCTGCGATTACTGCGGCGTTGTCATTTGTGTGACGTTCTTCCGCTTTCTTTTCACACGTATTTAATAATTTTTGTACCCGACTACCAAAATTTCTTACAGTCTAATCATTCTCAATTCATTTAATAATGTTAGGTAAGATTTGTGTAGAATAGATTTTATTGAGTCAAACGTTTCACAACATTTACCGTCTAAGAGTCTAGCTGCTCTACCTCTGAATTTTGTTGGGAGCATTTGAAAAAATAATTCTTTATCTTCTTCTTTATCTAAACATCTATGCATACTTTCATAACATTTTACAAAAGGATTTACTTCTGCACCTACATCTTCTGTATCTTCTGCATATAACATAGGAACAATATTTAATAATTGATTTACTAATTCTATGCCTGACATTTTTAAAATTTTATCTAACTCTGTAGTAAATTCTTCAGAACAACTAAAATTATTTCCTTCACTTTCTTTTTCTGAACCTTCTGTTGTACCTAATGATGTCGTAGGCTTATAAACTCGTGTGCCTGATCTTAGCTGAATAAAATGCAATAGTTGCTTTTCCTCTTCTCTTTTTAATGCTATACTTGGATGAATAATTTTTCGTGACTTATCCGGTGCTGATGTTGATGCTGCTTGAGGAGGTGTATTTGTGTTGCTGGTATCCAGTGTGTTGTCTTCACTTGCTGATGATGATTTAATGGTGCTGGATCGCTGCTTCCTTCAGATGTTTCACTTGCACTAAATACTGGACTGAGATTTTCAAAAGTGAATGAATTTATTTTTTTCTCAAATCTCACTTTCCTTTTTTGATCTTTAAAAGGTGTTGAACTCGTTTGACTAGTCGACATATACTTTAATTTTTTCTAGTTTTTATTTTCAAAAATTTTAAATTATCACATTAAAGTTTCATTCATGTAGGTATTTATTTTTCATCAATTACAAAAAATATTTTAATTCAGCATAAATAATAATTTTTTCACATTCAATAAATTATATTTGTATCAAATTGAATTTTATTTCAAAAACTGATTTTATCTTAATTCTGAAATTAATTTCAAAACTGTACCGAATTTAATTAATTTATTTAAAATGTTACTGATTTTTATTAATTTTAACTGATTAATTTTCTGAATTCTTTTGCTGAATTTATTTATTTATTTATTTTTTTTTTGAATTTATTTTATTATTATTGTAATTAATTTCCTGAATTAATTTTGCTATAATAATATCTCTTTTTTTTTTGAATTTATTATTATTTTTTCACAAATTTTTAATAACAAACCAAAAACACTTTATTTAATTTCGTTTTTACACAAAAGTTAAACGGCTGCGCAAAATTATCGTTACACAGCAAAATTAAAATATAGTTTCAGAAGACTATAATGGAAGCGTTTAAAATGTTTTATTTAAAAACGTTTTCCGGGTGCGCCAAAATATGTTACGCAGCAAAATTTAAATATAAATTTTCTTCTTTTTTTTTTTTTTCTTTGAATTTATTTAATACCGAATGTAGCGTTTAACGTGTTTATCTTAACACGGTTTACCGGCTGCGCAAAAAATGTTAGGCAGCAAAATTTAATTAAAATTTTATTCTTTCCTTTTTTTTGAAATTTATTTAATACCGAATGTAGCGTTTAACGTGTTTATCTTGACACGGTTTATCGACTGTTGTTATTTTTGTTTTTGACACAATTGTCATAACATACATAATATGTAATATTTGACTGACCGACTTATGAATGAATTATCAAATCAAATATCACCTTCTTCTGATATATTTAACATACATATTTTTGTGTAACATGATTACTGTGATAAACTTTTTGTTTTCCGTTTACTAGTTTACATTATTTTAAACATCTGGATTATTTTGCAATAATTTCAGTAACATGATTTTTAATTAGAATAGGAAATGATTTACCAATTGGCAAGCTAATTTAATTTGTTTATTAATTTATTTTGAATTTTCTACTCATGGATATTTTTGCGTAAATTTTGATTTTGCATTCTTATTGATTCATCTTATTTATTATCAAATTGTGTTACAATTTGTTACAATTTGATATTTTTTATACAATAAACTTCTATTTTTTTTAAAACAAGTAAAAAATCTTCTGAAAAATACAAATTCCATCATGATAGAAAAATCAAAATTCGTGCATTATTTCTTGTAGAAATTTTCGCCTCAAATACAAAAATTAGTTCAGTGGAAGAATATTTTTATAAAATATAAAACTAATATTTTTAATATTTTATGGCATGAGAAATTCAAAGTGTTCAAGATTTGAAAGATTTTCGAGATTTCTGCCCTCAGTGGTCTTCCATCTCCATCTTTCTAGTGCCACACATTCCTTCGAACGTGTGTTGCTGTTTCTTCTTCTTCAAAACATAGCCTACAGTCTAGGTTAGTCGTATTGAAGCCTAGTTTTTGTAGGTGTATTTTAAACTTGTAATGACCTGTTATTAGTCCCATTACAAGTCTAATAACTTTCTTTTCACATTAACAATATTTAATCTTGCATCTCAAAAACTGTTTGGAATTTTGAAAAAAGGTAAAAAGGTGACAGAAGAGCATGACCGAAATTCAAAGTAACAAAGAAAATTTTTGGAAATATTCCACTTCACGCATAAAATTTTTCCCTTTTTGTTTCAAGTTTTAATTTGAACACTATTAATATTAGTGTCTAGGTTGTTGGAAACGACTTTTTATTATCTTTGTTTTTCCACGAAGATCACGTATCACATTGGGCTCAAGAAGTACATGTACATCAGATGTCATCAGATGGCATCCATGAATGTCACAATTTACTCACACCATGGTAGCGGCACGGGGGAGAGAAGTTGCAGGAGTTTTCGTTATGATGTTATGATAATTACTTTTTTTTCCAGCTTGATTTTCACGTCTTATGCTGTAATGATACTTACTTTTTTCCAGATTATTTTAAATCTTAATTATTGTGTAAATGAAAGAAAATTCAACTGAATATTTTTACATTGGATTGAATGAGTAGAATATAGGTATATATTACGCGAAAAGTTCGTCTTAAGTGCGTGAAATTTAGATGGTACAAGCTGGTACAAGATGAGTGCACGAAAAAGTCTGTATTTTTTTTTTCTTTTTCTCCAGAAGAGTGAGATGAAGTTCGGAAGCCTCAACACTGCAGCTTTATAATATCTTATCTTTCTCCATCTTTCTGGGGCAACACATTCCTCCAGTTTGTGTGTTGATATGTCCTCTTCTTCAGGGCACATCCTACAATCCAACTTTCTACTCATGGATATTTTTGCGTAAATTTTGATTTTGCATTCTTATTGATTCAGATATTTTTTATACAACATTTCTTCCCCCTTCGAAAAAATGGGTGGCGGGGTTATTTATTTTTGTAGTTTATTTATAATTTTCTTTTAAAATGTTTGGTTTGGTACGGTATTTTTTTTAATTTAATTTCGATTAAATTTATTTCTTATATAAATTTATATCTAATGTACATACATTTATGTTTATTCATTATAAATTCTTTTTTTTATGTATTTGTTGTTGTTTTTTTTTTTTTTTTAATACTGACCTATTTAATTTATGAATGTTATAATATGCGTATTGTACTTTTTTTTTTCTTACATGATATTTGTAATGCATAATATTTTTTCTTAATTTTTTTTTTGTATTACCATATTGATAGTGAGAATTGTCACTGAACTTCTATATATCAAATTTATTTTGCTTCGTAGGCACTTTCATCTTCTTTTTTTACTTATACATGTATGGCTCTATATATTCATTATATATCTATACTACATTAAGTTGTTAAATTAGATAATTATATGTTTACATATATGATATGTTTATTTATATATATATATATATTTTTTTTTTTTTAAATGCATATTCTATATTGTTAGTAATATTTCTCTTTTCAATATTTTTAATTTTTCACCTATTTATTCTTATATTTTCGCTTTCTTTATTTAATTTTTTATTTAATTCTTTTACAATTGTTTTATCATTGTTTAACATTTCTTTATTTATTTTTATATTATTTTTTTCATATTCTATATTTTCTTTAATTTTATTTAAATTCTTTTTAATTTTTTCATACATTTCTCTTATTTTCTTAATATTGGTCATTTTATTTTCTTCACTTATTTTATTATTGTTCACATGAACAGATTCTTGTATTCGATTATTCTTTTCGCGCTTATTTTTCTTTACATTTGGTTTTAGCGTTTTGATTTTTTGATTACTTTGATTTTGTCCATTAACATATGTTTCATATAGTGAAGCTAAGACAGGTATTTCATCAATTACCTGTACTTCCTTTTTTTTTCATATGAGACGAAATCTGAAAATGTCCGTTTGAACCAATTTTGCTGTCAACAGAATTTTTTCGAGATAACATTCGATTATTAACAATTTTTTTATTATAATCCTGATTTGATAAAGCAAAGACAGTTGAATTAATTTTCGACTGTACTCTATCTACATCATTCTTATTTTCAGAATTTTGATTTTCAGAAGAGCATATATTTTGTTTTAAACCAACAACCCCTGTTTGCACAGTATTTGCGAGACACTGTGAGGATTGTGGTAACTTATTAATATGGCTTTCTTTCATATTCAACTTCTTAAATTTGTTAATTTTCGATGACTCTTTTTTAATCTGTGACGACGTTACATTTTTTCGTTCAGATGAATCTTGTAATTTTATTACAAATTTTTCTTCACTAGTTTCCTTGCGAGGGAAACATAACTGCTTATTTACACAATTTTCTAATAAAAAATCAAAAACCTATTATCCCATCTTCTTCGATATTGTTCATATCTTTTATAATTTGAAAATTGCATCTCTTTGGATTTTCAAGTTCAAGTTTAGCAGTACAAGTACCTATTGTTTCACCTTGTCCGCAAACCGTATTTATTTTCAATTTATTTTTTGTATTTATTTTTATATTATCTTTTAATATATTTTTCTTTAATAAACTTATCTCTGCGCCTGTATCTATTAATAATTCTGTTTTATCTTTTTTACTTATATCTACTGGTAATTTTACTACAAATTGTTCTAATTTTTTATTTAAATTTTCGGACTGACACTCATTTTTTTCATTTTCTTTGGTTGGGTGACAGCCCTTTTTTAGTTTCCCTGATTTCTGTTTTGATTGTCCCACAATCTCTTTGCGTTACAATCTTTCATAATATGCCCTTGCCTTAGACAGAAATTACATTTTATTTCAACGGTTTTAATTCTATTCTCATTTTTACTTTTATTATTTTGCACGTATTTTACCGATCTCGAATCATTTTTATTGTCTTTACGCTGCTGTATTGCATGTCCATACATTTTGCAATTTATAGAAAACGGGTCGATTTTCTGATTCTACATTCATCAAATGTGTGACTATGTATTTTTACCGCAAAAATTACAAACTTTTATTTCGTATCTTTGATTATTATTTTGATTTTTAAAGTTAGATAAATTTTTATTTCCATAACTGGAGTTATAATTGTTATTGTTGTTATTACACCGTGGATTTGAATTTGAAAAATTTCGGTTATTATTATTGAAAGTTTTTTGATTTTGATAATGATTATTGGGCGGACATTGCCCCCTTTGTACGTTAAATCTTAAGTTTTTATTGTTATAATTAAAATTTTCATTATGATATTACTAAGTATTTGTTCGTTATTGTGTGTTTGTGTTAAATTAAATGTTCTTGTATTTTGTGTATTCTGTGATCTTTGTATATTTTGATATTCATTAAATGTGTTTGCGGATTGAATATCTGTTAATTCAATTCTTTCTAATTTATTTATAATTTCTTTTAAGTCTGTCCTGTCTTCGTTAGCCGCTAGTAGTCTGTATGTAGGATTTAATAATCCCGTTCTAAACGAAAATGCAGCAATTTCCAGTAAATCTGCGATTACTGCGGCGTTGTCATTTGTGTGACGTTCTTCCGCTTTCTTTTCACACGTATTTAATAATTTTTGTACCCGACTACCAAAATTTCTTACAGTCTAATCATTCTCAATTCATTTAATAATGTTAGGTAAGATTTGTGTAGAATAGATTTTATTGAGTCAAACGTTTCACAACATTTACCGTCTAAGAGTCTAGCTGCTCTACCTCTGAATTTTGTTGGGAGCATTTGAAAAAATAATTCTTTATCTTCTTCTTTATCTAAACATCTATGCATACTTTCATAACATTTTACAAAAGGATTTACTTCTGCACCTACATCTTCTGTATCTTCTGCATATAACATAGGAACAATATTTAATAATTGATTTACTAATTCTATGCCTGACATTTTTAAAATTTTATCTAACTCTGTAGTAAATTCTTCAGAACAACTAAAATTATTTCCTTCACTTTCTTTTTCTGAACCTTCTGTTGTACCTAATGATGTCGTAGGCTTATAAACTCGTGTGCCTGATCTTAGCTGAATAAAATGCAATAGTTGCTTTTCCTCTTCTCTTTTTAATGCTATACTTGGATGAATAATTTTTCGTGACTTATCCGGTGCTGATGTTGATGCTGCTTGAGGAGGTGTATTTGTGTTGCTGGTATCCAGTGTGTTGTCTTCACTTGCTGATGATGATTTAATGGTGCTGGATCGCTGCTTCCTTCAGATGTTTCACTTGCACTAAATACTGGACTGAGATTTTCAAAAGTGAATGAATTTATTTTTTTCTCAAATCTCACTTTCCTTTTTTGATCTTTAAAAGGTGTTGAACTCGTTTGACTAGTCGACATATACTTTAATTTTTTCTAGTTTTTATTTTCAAAAATTTTAAATTATCACATTAAAGTTTCATTCATGTAGGTATTTATTTTTCATCAATTACAAAAAATATTTTAATTCAGCATAAATAATAATTTTTTCACATTCAATAAATTATATTTGTATCAAATTGAATTTTATTTCAAAAACTGATTTTATCTTAATTCTGAAATTAATTTCAAAACTGTGCCGAATTTAATTAATTTATTTAAAATGTTACTGATTTTTATTAATTTTAACTGATTAATTTTCTGAATTCTTTTGCTGAATTTATTTATTTATTTATTTTTTTTTTTTGAATTTATTTTATTATTATTGTAATTAATTTCCTGAATTAATTTTGCTATAATAATATCTCTTTTTTTTTGAATTTATTATTATTTTTTCACAAATTTTTAATAACAAACCAAAAACACTTTATTTAATTTCGTTTTTACACAAAAGTTAAACGGCTGCGCAAAATTATCGTTACACAGCAAAATTAAAATATAGTTCCAGAAGACTATAATGGAAGCGTTTAAAATGTTTTATTTAAAAACGTTTTCCGGGTGCGCCAAAATATGTTACGCAGCAAAATTTAAATATAAATTTTCTTCTTTTTTTTTTTTTTCTTTGAATTTATTTAATACCGAATGTAGCGTTTAACGTGTTTATCTTAACACGGTTTACCGGCTGCGCAAAAAATGTTAGGCAGCAAAATTTAATTAAAATTTTATTCTTTCCTTTTTTTTGAAATTTATTTAATACCGAATGTAGCGTTTAACGTGTTTATCTTGACACGGTTTATCGACTGCGCCAAATTAATGTTATATATATAAGGGTTTTCTTGTAAATTCTCTTGTGAATGGGTTTTTCGCCGTGGCTATTTTCTCTCCTTATATATATTACATGGATTGGAAGAATACGTCTTCCAAGTCTGTGTATTTATTCAGGTTTATTAATTAACAACACTGTATTTTTATTTTGAAACTTTTGAAACACTTATTTACTATACAACATAACGAACTTAAACATACTTTCATACTTAAAATTTACTTTTGATAACCGACCGAAACCAAACTTAGAATTTCAGAATGTAGAATATATATTTGGAAATATTTTATACAATTTTGTTAAGCTTTATTTAAAAAGATTTTACGTTGAAATTAATTATACAATCAAAGATACGCGGTAATTTACTATATGACTTTACTATTTCAAACACAAATTATAACTCTCTGATAATCGTAATTATTCTTCAATAAATACAATTATCAATTTTCCCTACTCCATTTAGTTTAACTGATAAAAAACAGTTCCTTATTTCAAAAGACTATTTTTACGTTACATTAATTTAATATTTCGGCCTTGCCAATAGTAGGGAAGATTGGCGTAATCATTTTCTATTCTTATTGTCTTACTTCCTAATTATGAAGACAGTAATTGTTTTTCTTTTATTTCTTGTCTTCAATATTGCATATTGCTCTACATTGTATTTAAATGCTTAAAGTTTAATTGCTTAACACTATGCATTTTTCCTATATGCATTTACCATATGCTATTGTTACACAGTTGTTATTTTTGTTTTTGACACAATTGTCATAACATACATAATATGTAATATTTGACTGACCGACTTATGAATGAATTATCAAATCAAATATCACCTTCTTCTGATATATTTAACATACATATTTTTGTGTAACATGATTACTGTGATAAACTTTTTGTTTTCCGTTTACTAGTTTACATTATTTTAAACATCTGGATTATTTTGCAATAATTTCAGTAACATGATTTTTAATTAGAATAGGAAATGATTTACCAATTGGCAAGCTAATTTAATTTGTTTATTAATTTATTTTGAATTTTCTACTCATGGATATTTTTGCGTAAATTTTGATTTTGCATTCTTATTGATTCATCTTATTTATTATCAAATTGTGTTACAATTTGTTACAATTTGATATTTTTTATACAATAAACTTCTATTTTTTTTAAAACAAGTAAAAAATCTTCTGAAAAATACAAATTCCATCATGATAGAAAAATCAAAATTCGTGCATTATTTCTTGTAGAAATTTTCGCCTCAAATACAAAAATTAGTTCAGTGGAAGAATATTTTTATAAAATATAAAACTAATATTTTTAATATTTTATGGCATGAGAAATTCAAAGTGTTCAAGATTTGAAAGATTTTCGAGATTTCTGCCCTCAGTGGTCTTCCATCTCCATCTTTCTAGTGCCACACATTCCTTCGAACGTGTGTTGCTGTTTCTTCTTCTTCAAAACATAGCCTACAGTCTAGGTTAGTCGTATTGAAGCCTAGTTTTTGTAGGTGTATTTTAAACTTGTAATGACCTGTTATTAGTCCCATTACAAGTCTAATAACTTTCTTTTCACATTAACAATATTTAATCTTGCATCTCAAAAACTGTTTGGAATTTTGAAAAAAGGTAAAAAGGTGACAGAAGAGCATGACCGAAATTCAAAGTAACAAAGAAAATTTTTGGAAATATTCCACTTCACGCATAAAATTTTTCCCTTTTTGTTTCAAGTTTTAATTTGAACACTATTAATATTAGTGTCTAGGTTGTTGGAAACGACTTTTTATTATCTTTGTTTTTCCACGAAGATCACGTATCACATTGGGCTCAAGAAGTACATGTACATCAGATGTCATCAGATGGCATCCATGAATGTCACAATTTACTCACACCATGGTAGCGGCACGGGGGAGAGAAGTTGCAGGAGTTTTCGTTATGATGTTATGATAATTACTTTTTTTTCCAGCTTGATTTTCACGTCTTATGCTGTAATGATACTTACTTTTTTCCAGATTATTTTAAATCTTAATTATTGTGTAAATGAAAGAAAATTCAACTGAATATTTTTACATTGGATTGAATGAGTAGAATATAGGTATATATTACGCGAAAAGTTCGTCTTAAGTGCGTGAAATTTAGATGGTACAAGCTGGTACAAGATGAGTGCACGAAAAAGTCTGTATTTTTTTTTCTTTTTCTCCAGAAGAGTGAGATGAAGTTCGGAAGCCTCAACACTGCAGCTTTATAATAGCTTATCTTTCTCCATCTTTCTGGGGCAACACATTCCTCCAGTTTGTGTGTTGATATGTCCTCTTCTTCAGGGCACATCCTACAATCCAGGTTTTTAACGTTTACCCCGAGTTTCTATCACAATTAAGTGCTAGACCTGCCATAGCTCTGTTCGGTTCTTTTATAAGACCCCCAAAGCGTCTTTTTTCTTCATCAGAAATCCAAAATGTTGTTGTGGTTATTTGCCAGTTCATTCAAGTTTTGTTTGCACTCCAGTACTAGCCTAGAGTTGATTTTAACACTTTCCAGTGCTTTGATCGCCGCCTGGCTGTACGTGAGAATGAGGATCGTTTTATTTCTATATCTCCTTCTTAAATTCTCTAGGATGCACAGGTTTTTTGGCGCATATTTCAGCCTGAAACACAGTGGCATATTCCCCAAGTGGGATTGTTATATCCCTTCTATAGGTTTTAAGCCATGTTCCTTCACCTGTCTTTGATCCATCAGTATACCAGATGAGATCACCTTCCAGGTGAATGTCACGCGATTCCTCCCAGCTTGTTATCTGGGTGAGGAATCTCTTTTCAAAGTTCATAGAAGTTTCAATGAAATCATGTCTAATTTCGAAACTTCTATTTTTGATTGATTGCAGGATACTGGCATGCCACCAGCGGTTTCCAGTGTCCATTCAAATACAGCCTATACGCCGCTATCCTAGCTTGCCCCTTGATGACGAATTCAAGGGGAGATACGCAGTGGCGGCTCTAGCCTGATTGTAATGGTGGGGCTAAACATGATGTGGGTTTCCACTCCACCCAAGAGGTACCACATACAGAGCGTTAACCGATTTTTAGTGATCGGTTTCTCTAAAAAGCTTTATTAAAATTATATACATATGTGTGAACATTTAGAAAAGAAAAAAAAAGAAACAAATCCGTATATTATCCGTATTATTTAAAACTGTATAATTTCAACACGTATTAATTTTATAAAACTTTTTAGACCTATTTATAACACTTTTATCACTTCATTACTTTATCACAAGCACACCTTAACTTAACACAAAAGAATTGGACAATTTAAAAAAATAAATAAATTACTTTATGAAAAAACAAATTCAACATAATAAAAATGTAAACAACAAAACTTAACGAAAAAAACATAATAAAATAAAATAAATTATTTATTTGTATAAATACTCAGCGCGCCTGCTTTTTTGTGATGCAAATAAATCAATCACTTTCGCGTTGAAGTTAGGAATTTCTGAAATTTTATCTTTGCATATTGATAAAACTGCTAATGAGTTTAGACGACTTTGACCTATAGTACTTGATTTATACGTTTTAATGTTTTTCAAAGTACTAAATGCTCTTTCTGATTCACTTGTTGTAACCGGACTTGTTAAAATAATTTCAAGAAGTTTAGTGACTTGAACAAAAGACGATGTTAAATTTTTATCTTTTAAAAAGGCAAAAAGTTCTGAAATTGAATTCATTTCTTGAAAAATTGTGTTTAAATACAACACTGATAATTCATTTTTAAGCATTTCATGCTCAATAAAAGGGTAAAACTTTACAATGACTTTTAATATTTTTTCAGGGAAAGCATTAGAATAAGTACAAAAATCTTTTGGATTGATAATATCAAAAGAGCAAATATGGTCAAAGTTACTAAATCTTTCTTTTATTTGAGTGATGATTATATCACAAATTTCTTTCCCGATAATATTAAGACTGGAAATTAAAGTGCGAATTCTTTTATTTTGATGTACAGATGACGAGTTATCTGTGCCACTAAGAGAATTTCTTATTGTATTAAGAGCTGTACAAAATGATTCTGTGCTTTTAATTGCTAAAGCACCATCTGTATTACGAGATTGCAATATGTTGAATAAAATATCAACATGTGAAAAAATTTTGAAAAACAATTCAAGAAAGAAGTTAAACTCATCATCTTTAAGAAAATATAAAAGTCCGGTAGTTTCACGTAAAGTGGTTGGATCCCATGATTCACATTGAATCAATTCAAAACAATGTACTAAATTTTCCTTATTTTTGAAAACAGATTGTACAGCACGAGAATGGAAGTTCCACCGGGTTTCAATTGTCCTTGGAAGGCCTTTTTTCTGGCACACTTCCAATAAAATATCCTTTCTTTTGGAGAACAAAAGAAAAAGGTGAAAAGCCTGTAAGGTTTGCGAAGAAAATTTGCACTTCTTTAATGGAAGAAGCAGATTGCTTTAAAACTAAATTTAGTTGATGTGCATAGCAGTGAACAAAATGAGCAAAGGGGTAATTATTTTTTAATAACTTTTGTACACCACCATGAACACCACTCATAACAGCAGCTCCATCATATGTTTGTGCAATTAACTTTTTTTCTAATTTATAATCTTTTATCGCGTTTATGATCACATCAACCAAACCGTTAGCTGTACGGTCATGAATATCATAAAATGATACAAAACGTTCAACGGGTAGTTTATCTTTTACAAATCTCAAAGTAATTGCCATTTGTGAAACACAGGAGACATCTGTTGTTTCATCGGCTTGAATTGATACAAAATTTGCTGCTTCAATTTCATTTTTTAATTCTAAGTGATATACTTGCAAAATGCAATCTAAAATTTCATTTTGCACTGTTTTTGAAGTGTTTTGAACTACCCGATTATTTTCTAAAAATTGGTCCAGAATGTTATCAATGGACCTGGTATACGAAACCATGTCTAAAAACACTCCTCGATTTAAACTGGTGCTTTTTTCATCGTGTCCTCGAAGTGGTAAATTGTGTGTACCACAAAATTTAATTATGTCAATGACACGATTTAATGCATGTCGATTTTTATCGACAATTTCATTATGTCTTCGTATTGAAGCAGCATATCCGGAATCAATTTGTGAAAGAATATTCACGGATCCGAAAGTTTGGAAATTTAATGCATTTTGCAAATGGCGAGAGCTTGCTTCGTGTTTTTTTATCCTTTCGGATAAATGCTTCATATCCTTGAAGCCTGAAAATGTCCACGTGGGCTCTCCACCGAAAAGAAGACAATAGAAACAAAAAAGTGAGTTCTTTTTCTAACTTGCGGTAAGCCAAGATTTCTTACCAAACCAACCAGTCGAGAATTTTCGTGTCTGATTTTTGTCTTTAGAAATTAATTTAAAATCTACCGGCTGATGTGACCCCAAACGTTTTATTTCTAATTTTTCTTCTAACGAATAAGAAGAAAAAGGTTTTTCTAATAAATTGTCGACTGTATTCATACCGAATAATTAATTTATTAAATAAATGAAATAAAATTAAAGAAATTAATAAAATTAAATAAAAATTATTTAAAAACACGATTAAAAAAATAAATTAAATAAATGAAATTAAAAACACGATTAAAAAAATAAATTATATAAATGAAATTAAAAACACGATTAACGCGAAATAACTCAAAAACAGAAAATATTTTTTTTTTCACTTTCGTTTATTTTTATTTATACTTACCTCACCAACACTAGCACTTTTTTATTATTTTTTAAAAATATTTTTCTCACTATTTTTTAATTTAAAAAAATATTTGCTTAATTTTCACGTTTAAGGTTTAAAATTCCACCGCACTTCAAACTGTGATAAAACTGAATAATAAGAAACCGACAAACAAATTTTAACGGATTTGTTTCTTTTAATTCAAATTCTCTTATATTTGAAAAACAAACAAAAAATTAATTGTGTTTATAAACAAGTATACTAATTAATTAGGGTCAGGGTTGCCACAGAACTGTAATTTAGGATATCAAATTTAAAATTTTAAGATACCAAATTTCCTTAAATTTCGTTGAAAATATACCAAATTTTTATACTACATTTCTATAGTTTCTATAATTTTTCAAAATAACTGCGCTTTTATTTCCACTTTGTGAAAATTATTTCAATTTTCGTATAAAAATGTATGGCACGTACGTACGTATAAAAATCAACGTAGGACAAATTTCATATACATACATATGTACGTAGAATAGTTAAAATAATTTATAACTTTATTTCTACATAAGTACTTCACATATATGGTAGACATTATGTTGTTTATAGTTTCAAATTCTAACCTGTTCCTAATTAAGTATAAAAGCAAAAAACCTAATATTGACAGTATCATATATAAATTGTAATTATACGAAATTGCTGTGAAATTATCAAAAATATGTCAAATTTGATATAAATATACTAAAGTGGCAATCCTGATTGGGGTGTAGTAATTCTAAGGTACATTTTAAATTTGTGTATATTTATTTCCTATTCAAGTACATATTGCAATTTTTATAAGAGACAATTCCGTTTCAAATTTGAATTTAAAATTTGGCTATTACATTTTAATACATTTTTTTACATATTTCTTGAATGTACATGTACATATGTATATAAATATATGAATAGAAATATTTATATATATTTAAAGAAAACTGGATAAATGGCAGTTTAATTTACGAAAAATGAAAACAATTAATATTTAATAGTTATGTACATACATATGTATGTATGTTCGTGCGTACATATATATAGTATGTATATATATATATATTTACATATGTATGTACATATATATTCATAAATTATATTACATTTGTATTTCTATAGTGGAGATTATAGAAAAACATACGTATTACATAATGTATACATAAAGGCAATGTATTTTTCTATGGGAAATGTACAAATATATACATAAGTATATAGTATATAGCGTACATATATATTTGTATATTTGCCATATACTTTTAAAGTATTAGGTTTGATCGTGTCGTACGTATAACATGTACAACAAAAAAAAAACCTTTGGGACTACAATTTACTTAGTCCCTAAATTCAATATCAGTTCATTCTGAATACATTTCATACATCACACATGCTAGTAAGAAACATTTTCCCATTCACACAGTATGATTTTTTCTCCTACCCATCAGAAAACATTCACAGGTCTACAACATTTCTAGCCCTGTGTGTATTATCAAACTAGATCATAGTATTATCATTGTATGGCAATAACTTTCAGTGTGTGTATGCTAATACACTTAATACCCCTTTGTTGCTGAGGAAAATAAACTCTAGCTACATGCAACAATAAACAACCATACGGGGCTACAACTCAACAGCCCCTGTCAAACCAATTTTTGCATATAAATAAAAAAATAAAAAAAAAGGTATAATTGAAAATGTACTGAAAATTAGAAGAGAATTCTCTTATTTAGGCCTGAAAACAAATTAGCCCCTTGTATTGAATATTGATAAACTTTTTTATTCTTTATGTTTATATGCACATTGAGTACATATTGCTAGGGCTCTAAACGATTAGTCCGTTGTATTGAGTATTGCCAATTTTTTTTATTCTTCATGTTTATATGCATAATGTATACATACTGTTTAGGATTTGTACTGTAAGCATTTTAATTATTGATAGATTTTTAGAGCAAACAATAAAGTGATTGTACTAAGAATGGGAATAATAGGGTAAAACATACAAATATTGATACTTTTCGTAAAAATTAAGGAATTTTTATGAGAAAAAATTTTTTTATTTAAATCGCGGTAAAGAATAAAGATTATTTTAAAGCTTTCCAGGATAATCTTGGTAGGGCTTAGCCCCGTTTGCCCTAAAGGTAGGGCCGCGTCTAGAGATACGTTTAGTATAGCTTCTAAGGCTGTCGTCGGGGTGCTTTTGAAAGCTCCCGTTGTACACAAAAGAGCCAATCTTTGAATTTCTTCCAATTCAATTGTGGCCTTTTTCTGTTCTGTTTTGGGCCACCACACCAGTGACCCGTAGTTTATCATGGGTTTTAGAACCACACTGTACATGCAAAGTACCATGTGTGGTATAATTCCCCACGTTTTACCGAAAGCCCTTTTTAAGATTGAAAAGGGAGGTTTTTGCCTTTCTTGTAATTTCAGCCAGTTGTTCATTCCAGGTCAGTTTACTACTGAGATGAGTCCTAGATATTTAACTTGTTTGGAAATCTCTAACTGACTGTTAAAAAAGACAAGAGGTTTTTGACCCTCCATCGTCTTTTTCCTCGTGAAGGGAACAAGAGCGGTTTTAGCTCGGTTTACCTTCAGGTTTTACCTGCTACACCATTGCTCCACTATTTTCAGAGCCTTCTGCATTAACTCTGAAATCGTATTTAGAAATTTGCCCCGGGTTATGACTATATCATCCGCATAGCCCTGGGTGTAAAATCCTTTATTGTTTAGTACGGTAATCAGGTCATCCACTACTAGATCCCACAGGAGTGGTGATGAGAAACCTCCTTGTGGGGTCCCTCTGGTGACCGACATCCGTATGTCCACTCCCGTTAGAGTGGCTTGTCTGTTCTGCTTCTAAACATGTGGCTTATCCACCCGCATATGGTGTTGCTTACCCCATGTTTTTGAGCAGAACTTATGATAGAATTGTAGGAGGTGTTATCAAACGCCCCCTCTTTATCAAGGAAAACCACCAGAGTGGGGTCCCTCTGGTAACCTTCATTTGTATATCCACCGCAGATAGTGTGGCCTTAACTGATCTGCTTTTTAGCATGTGGTTTATCCGCCTACAAATTGTGGTGTTTACCCCATGTTTTTGAGCAGATCTGATCATTGAGGTGTAAGTTGTATTATCAAACGCTCCTTCAATGTCTAAGAAGACTCCTAAAGTAGTCTCCTTATTTTGTAAACCATACTCTATCCTGGTAACTAGTTGGTGTAGAGCAGATTCACAAGATTTTCCTGGTTGATAAGCGTGCAGGTTGGAGCTCAATGGTTTCTCCACCAGACACGATTCTCTTATGTGCCTCTCAACCAGTCTTTTTAATGTTTTTAGAATATAAGAAGACAAAGTGATGGGTCTATACGATTTAGCCTAGGTGCTATCTCTCCCCGGCTTGTGTATAAAGACCACATTAGTTTGTCTCCAGGCTCTCGGTACGTAGGCCAAAGTTAGGTTACCCCTAAAAAGTCTGTTTAATTGCAGTGCTAGTGGTACTCCCCCCTTCTGCAAAAGCACTGGATAAATCCCATCTGGACCAGGACTTTTATATGGTCTGAAGGTATTTACAGCCCATATTGTCCTGTCCAAAGTGGCTATTTTTTGGCCAAATCTCAGTCCTCTCTTATCGCCCTCAGCTCAAGGTGCTCTAGAGTGTCATGGTCATTGGCCTTCTGTAAGGTTTCACAATCTGGAAATGCGTGCGTAGCATAAGTTCCAGTGTGTCTCTTTCAGTTTTTGTAAAGCTCCCCTCACCGGTCTTAAGAAGGCCCATTGGATTTACAGGGTTTTTGGCAAGCGCTTTGTGGAGTCTAGCTCCCTCTGAGATATTATCTATTGGCTTGGCTTCTCTATTTTTTTTGTTGTACAGTGTCAGTGTTTGTCTATATTCAAGCCACTGTCCTGTCTTTTTCGCTCTATTAAACAATTTACGCGTTGGTATCCTTAAACTATCGAGGTCTTTGGTCCACCAGTTAATTGACCTCCCGCTGGAACGCCTTGATACAGGACAACTTTCTTGACAAGGGGTGAGAACAACCTCCTTTAGTTGTTCTGAGGGTACCTCTAAGTCAAGTGTATCCTTAATGGACTTTTTAAGGTTTTTTACCCCCTCGTTCACTTTTTCACTAAACAAGGCCCAATTAGTTCTGCGCGGGTTACGATACATAATGTTTGGTCTATCTTTGCCCTCGGTAGCGATCATTATGTACCTATGGTCAGAGAGAGACGGTTCTCTAGAAACCTCCCACTTACAGATATTGGGCTCTACTTTACTTGACGACAGGGTTATGTCGATTACTTCTTCACGTATCGCGTTTATAAAAGTAGGTTCGTTACCTTTGTTAAATATACTTATATTATAAGTAATAATAAAGTCTAAAAGGTACTCACCTCTTCTATTTGTATTGGAGCTCCCCCAAATGGTGTGATGTGCATTAAGATCTGCTCTGGAGGTTATTGTTCTCACAGTATTCAACCAGATGGACCTTTAACATACTTTTTCTCGCAATAAATTTGAACACGTATAAAACAATTTATATAAATTTATTGCAATCCTATTTTAGTTCTCTTTTTCTAGGTGTTTATTAGCTTGTTTAATAAGTAAATTTACCTCAGTTTAAAAGAAAATACACATTTATAGAGACTTTATTGAAGAGATTTAAAACAGACAACACTGTGTGAATAAAATTGTTGTGATGTAACTGTCGCTGATACTGACCTTACCATTAGGTAATGTAATTCATTCTATTCTATTTGTAATTCATATTGAATTTAAATTCTCATTCAAAATCTTTGTATGATTGTTAATTGTGCAAAATATGTTGTATCAGAATCAGATATCGAAAATTAAACATATCGGTATTTGAAATCAAAATAAATAAATACTCTTACGTTTTTGGTTGAAAAATTCCTGACCACTAATATATAAAAAATACTCCGAGTTGCACATGTGAATGCATTCATGCCTAAAATATTGTTTAATAATAAATTTATATTATTCTCTAAATTAAATTGTAATTGCTGCATAATATATGCACTGCACTGTTAAAACGATATAATATATCGATCGTTACAATAGAACTTTTTTGGTCATATAAAATTTGTTGAATGGGTACATATTAAAACATATAAATTTCATTTATATTCACAACACAATAATGATACAAACAGGATATTTATTGATCATATATGGATACACATAGTATTTCCTAAACGTCTTTACTGCATTCTGTGCTGTATCCCTATCCTGAGAGTGTGTAATTATTATTAAACGTTTTGTTTTCAAACACAAATACACACAATGCAAAACACACATCGTGTTGCTTTTCTTTTTTTTTTTTTGTTTTTTGGAACAATTCTTTTCAAAAATGACACAATTACATGAGAATGCGTTATACAATATTTTGTTGTCTTAAAATTCAATGTAAAATGCACAATATACTTTTTAAACCGTGTAACGAGAAAAATAAGACACAGACACTAAATAAAAAGAGGAACGGCAGGACAGTGGGATGCCTACAGGCAGACACTGACACTGTATAACAAAACGATTCGTGGAGGTTTTTCTGTGAAGAGATAATATCAATCTCAGAGGGAGCTAGACTACACAAAGCGTTGGCAAAAAATCCCACAAATCCTCTGGGTTTTCTTAAAACCAAGGATGGCGCCTACACAAAAGACGAGAGGGATACTCTGGAAACTCTTGTTCATACGCACTTTCCAGATTGTAAACCTTGCCTAGAAACCAAGATGGGCAGTTAACACTTTTAAACCCTACAAAAGTCCAGGTCCAGATGGAATATATCCAGTTCTACTGCAAAAGGAGGGTTATGCGGGCTTTAAACAGGCTTTATAGGGGCAGTATAGCCCTAGAGTATATACCTAAAGCCTGGAGGAAAACTAATGTTGTCTTTATCAACAAACCTGGAAAGGATTGCACCCAGGCGAAGTCATATAGACCAATTAGCTTATCATCCTTTATTCTAAAGGCTCTGGAACGACTGGTTGACAGATCTATTAGAGAAAAATGCTTGATTGAGAGACCGCTGACCAATCAACATGCTTATCAGCCAGGTAAATCATGCGAGACAGCTCTTTACCATTTGTTAGCAAGAATAAAGCATAGTCTGCAAAACAAGGAGACTACTTTAGGAGTCTTTCTAGCCATATACGGGGATTGTGATAATTCCTCTTTTACTTCAATGATAAGCTCTGTCCAAAAGCATGGAGTGACCATCACCCTATGTAGGAGGATAAACCACATGCTGGACAGCAGAATAGTACAGGCCACCCTGTCAGGAAGGGAAATACAAATGTCGGTCACCAAAGGGACCCCTTAAGGAGGTGTATTATCACCTCTCCTATGGGACCTAGTAGTAGGATGACCTGATTATTGAACTAAACGAGGATTTTGCACCCAGGGTATTGCAGACGACACAGTCTTTATAATCCAGGGCAAATTTCTATGTACAGTCTCGGAGCTGATGCAGAACGCTCTGAAATTTGTGGAAGAATTGTGTGGCAGGGAGAACTTGAGGGTAAACCTTGCCAAAACGAGACTGATCCATTTCACGAAAATAAGGATTATGAGGGGACTTAAACCTCTCACCTTTTTCAATAGACAGTTGGGCATCTCAAGTAAGGCAAAATATCTAAGACTAGCCCTATATAGTAGGCAGATTTAGTCCTGAATGGACCGCAAACGTCACTATGAATTAATTCTAGTGCCTCGCTACATATTTTTTCTTTCTTCGAAAATGGCGATCTTGTTTGTTTAGCTTGAATACATATTTCGCACTTTGGATAATCATTTAAATTTGAATTCACTTGTATGCCTTTAACTTTCTTTGTTTTTATCATATATGCCAATATTCTGAAATTCAAATGTCCGTATCTATCATGCCAAATAATTAAATCAAAATAAATTTCAAAATAAATTAAAAATAATTAATGCTACATACGCTTCATGTTTTTTAGATTCTTCAATTTCAATGATATGATACAAACCTTCTTTTTTTTTAGCTTTCAATATAATTTGGTTATTTTTGTTTATAACTACCGCTTCATCTCTGGAAAACTTAACAGTATGGTTATTTTCTGTTATTTTTGAGACATAAAGGACATTCAGGAGCTTTATTTTACTTGTTTTTCCATTTAACAATTCAACAGTACCTTTTCCTCTTATTTTAACTACGTCTTCATTTGCTAAATTAAGTTCGTCTTCAATTTATATGAAATCTTTAAATTTGCATTTTTCATTTACTATATGGGAGGTAGCGCCACTATCTAGTATCCATTTGGATTTGTTATTTTTTTAAATTATTTTCTTCTAATACAAAAATTGATTCCTGAACTATAGATGTTTTTTCTTTTTGTATATGTTTATTTTTACAATTAATGGTGTCTAGTGAATTTTTTATTTTTAATTTTTATTTCTGTATACTGTATCAAAAAATTCGGTAATGTGTTCAATAATATTTTCATCCTGTATGTGTAGCCTTTCTGGCCGGTCCTTTTGAATCAAAAATTTGACTCAATTTTGTCCAAACCTCGTTCGACGTGGCACAATCCTTCACATCCTTGAGTATTGGTGGGCTAATCACCAGTATCTGATCGACCTTTGCCTTTTTGTCTATTTAAAGTTTAAACCCATTTATCGATTTCTTCCTCTTTATATGGTTTCACTTTAGTACCACACACATATTCCCACATATCGTTTTTTATTAACAGAGATTTTATATAAATTTCCCACGGATCGTAATTGTCACGATTGAACGAGTCCACTCTAATCATATTTTGATATGCCATTTTTATTTTATTTTTTTAAATTACACGTATATTTCACCATTTTTTAATTTTTAAATTACTTGCAAAAAACTTGTTCTTTATTAATTTGCTAATCACACAGATCTAAGTAGATTCAAAAAACTTAATCCGCGTGCTAACCTGGGCTCATAAAGTCTGGGCCCATAACCAATGTTAATGTGAAAAGAGATCTATTAAGACTAAAAAATTGTACAGTATTTCTTAATAGAAAATAACTAAGAAAAAAGTAAAGTTACATATACCAAAGAAAATTTAAATTTAACAAAAATTCTTATTGGGCTTCAAAAAATTTTTTAGCCGATAGAGCGGTTCGGGCGATGAAAGAGGCAACGAAAATGATTTAGTACATTTGTTGGTAAAAAAAGGGATGTCGCTTTTTCGTATATTAATATTCAAAATAAACTCGAGAAATTTTAAGCCATGTACTTATTATATATTTATATGGATGTACACATACGTAATAATAGATTACATACTTGCGTACATATGTAATTTAAGTATACATATTATGCGCAATATTTCACTTTTTATTTCACTTTTTATACGCAATATTTTGTATGCACTTATCGTATATATATGCGTGAGTAATACTACTGTCCTAAACAAACAAATTATCGGCTTAAACATATACAATTTTCATTCATAAAATGATTTGATGGTTTGATCGTGTAAAATATAAATGAATGTAAATTTTTAAGCCAGACAGAGCCTAGGATAGTAATATAAAATACATATGTTATTTCAGATTAACATCCATATGTACATACACGTATCGTACAAATATATTAGATCGGAAGATATGTATATGTGTACCGAAAATTGCGTGCGTGATATTTATATGGTACCTATATATTAATACAAAATCAAGTCAAAAATTAATAATTGTTCATGCTTATGGCATAAATAAAATAACAATACATATGAGTATAGTAAATGGACTGAAATGTTATTCAGTGATATTAAGTGTGGAAATTGGTAAATCGGTGTTCAAAGTGACCTTCTAGCTCGAAAACTATCCAACCGATTTCAACGAAATTTTGAACACACATAGGTTGAAGGGAATTGTGGTCTATAAACGGACAGATTTTTGATAAAGGACTCCGTTCAGTGAAAAATTGAAAAAGAGTGAAAGCATGTTTCCTGAAAATGTACTTTGACAATAATAGAAAAAATAATAGCAATAGAAAATAGCAATAGAAAAAATTGAAGTTCGGAATCGTCTCTATAGAAATTTACGTAATAAACTTCGAGATTTATCAAAAAATAAAAACTTTTCCAAAATTGTAAAAGGCGTCTGTTTCGAAAAACGAGTGCGCCAGGTCAAGATAAGAACTACGGCACAGATTCGTGTGAAAAACCTGATTTGTCGTAGGAAAATCAGGCTGCCATTCGGAATGACATATTTACGGAGCTAAAAGAAAACCTGAAAATTGAAAAATTAACTCGTCTTCAGTCAAATCGTCTCAAGTCTGGTTTTCGAAACGTCGATATTTATTGACCGCTTCATTTTTTGGAAAAGTATGTAAACGTCGTGTCAAAACATTTTCAAACTTGGTCAAGTCTATTTTATATACCAACTTGTCGTCCGTTCGCTCCGTACAGTACGGGAAAATAAACGAAGAAACTGCCGTTAGACAATTATCGGTTCAATTAAATATGGAAATTCAAAATTGTGGTTTGTCTATCGATTCTACGTACGCATTTTTAGGCGCAACTCCTGACGGCGCGATCGATAACTCGGGTTTGATTGAAATCAAATGTCCATATTCTTCTGCCGGTATGGATATGGATATTGAAGACGCGGTTAAAGAAAAAAAGTGCTTTTTTTAAAAAAAGATAAGTTGACGAATCAAATAATTATTAACAAAAAAAACGATTATTATTATCAAGTTCAAGGGCAGTTGAATATTACTAATCGTGATTTTTGTTATTTTGCCGTTTGGACGTCAACTGAAAAGCCATTTTTCGTTGAAAAAGTTTATCGTAACGATTCGTTTTGGACCGAAATTTTACCGAAAATTAAAAAATTTTATTACGATTGTCTGTTGCCCGAAATTATAGATCCGCGTTATCCGCGTAATATGCCCATTCGTGAACCGAATACAACACTCCCGTAGATATATATCCATATTTATGTATGTATGTATATAATATTATGTAGATAGTGACTAACAAATATAAAGGATAAAGTTATTTTTGTATTTTATAAGCATTTTTTTTAAAAACTTTGCTTACGTTTTGACAAAAATATCTAAATTCTTTACCCAAAATATTATTTTTTTCTTGCAGAAATGTTAGTGTTCTTTGTTTTGCTCTGCTTTGTAGATTTCTGATAATTTCATTAGCTTTTTTATTTATTTAGCTTTTTATAATAATTTTATTATTATTTTAGCTTTTTTTATTCATGGCTTTTATGGCACATTGCATGTTTTTATGTTTTTATGTGTGGTATATTACATGTTTTATGTATAAGAACTAATATAATAGGTGTATTTCGCATGTGCATGTAAAACATATATTTTATGTCCTACTAACATGTATAAAATACTATGATGAATTCGTACTATATGAGTACGAATATATAAAAAATTCTGAGTTCTTTATACAAAAAAAATTATAAGTGTGTATGTACTGATGTACATACATATATTCACCCTTTTTATCGTAGACTTCTAGATTCTAGAAATATCTTTGTGTTTTTTATTTTTTGATAGTAGTGTAATTTGTGGGTTGTGTATAATAGCAATTATAGTTCAGATTGCACAAGAGCAACGTTTGTATTTGGCATTTTATTTAGTCAAAAACTTGACACTAATTGCATTACCGAACTGCAAAATCGAACGATTGACGATTATCAATTGCAATACATTTGATGACATTATCGAACTCAGTATGCGCTGCAGATCATGTTATCGAACGCTTCGATATCAAATTACTCTCATGTCATGTACTTACATATGTATGTATGTATGTTGTCCATATTCTGGCCAGTTTTCTGTACATATTTAGAAAAACAATAGAAAATACATAAAACTGACGATAATATGGCAATTACGCAATAATATGTACATATGTATGTAGGTATTCCAATTTTCACTATAAAATAATTATATTACCAAACAATTATATGATGTATGTACATACATATATATGTATGTATGTATGTATGTATGTACATATATGTATGTATGTATGTGTATGTGCTGTCTGCCATGTTATATATGTTATATATATATACATATGTAGGTAGCAGTAGCACGTAATTCAAAAATAAAATGTACACTGCTTTTTAATATAACAGCCACAACATATACATATGTATGTACATACATATGTATGTACATGTATAATGCACATAAATATATTGCGTGTATGTATAAACCTTACGATATTATTTGATATCGAGGAGAATTACTGTCCTATATATGTATGTATGAGTAAGACACCGTTGAGTATGTGCGATATGTAAACTGTAAAGTAAATACTTTAGTATAGTAAATAATATATACTATATATGCAAATTATTGTCACAGCGTATGTTTTTACATATTGTATGTACAATTGTCCATACTCGTATGTGCACATGTATGTTAGTTTTCAGATTTACAAACTTCCATAAACGCATATGGATAATAATGATGGAAACAATATACATACATATGTACATATATGCGCGTACATACATATAGCAAGTAAATATTGAAAAAAAAAGAAAATAGAACCAAATACATACATTTGTACATATGTGTACATGTACAGAACATATTATTTTGTTTGGCTTTATTCTAGACTCTTTTTAAGATTTTTTTATTTTTTATTTTTTTGAAGTAGCGACACGAACCGATTTCGATTTCAATCAGCTGTTGCTGTATACTCTTAAAGAAGAACATCAAATAATTTTTATGTTTGTATTTTAACTATAGCTTTAGTTAAGTCACAGACCACATATTACACAAACTTTTTTATGCGAGCTTTTCAAAAAATTAATGCGACAACAAAACAAATAACTTAAGAACTTTCAAATTTGTTGTTTTTTATCTTTATAGAATTTATACATGTACATTCATACATACATACATATGTATGTATAGATTTAGAAAATGAAATCGTTAAACGATCATTAGGATCGTTTTCGACTTTTTTCATTCTGACTACATCAATCATTCATCAACACAATGCTACACATTAATGATAAACTCGCGTATATGTGAAATATGTATGTTTATGTATATAGTATACTATTGTATGTATGTATTTGATACAGGTGCACATACTCTATGAGATGGCATTTATATTATTCATGTGCGTACATATGTACATACATGTATGTATTATACATGCGTGTGTAATATAATACATACTATTCGAATTTGGATCTAAATCTAATATACATAGCATACATACATACATATGTATGTATACATATATTCTATTATAATTACGGAATGAAATTTATTAATGAATAAATTAGTAAATCCAATATAAATGTTTTTATCAGTTCAATCTCTATGGTTTTGAAGATGCCGAGGGTGGAAGATTTTTATGACTTTTTTTGATTAGATGAAAATAAAATCCTATGTGAACAAAAATTCTATTTTACAAATTTATTCACATTCATTCAATTTCAAAATATATGTTGTTGTCCGTTTTCTCTCAAAATATTTTTTCCGAATGGTAGTACTGCATATCCATACAAGGTGCACAGCGAAAATGTCTATCATACTGTTTTTCAGAAAGTTTTGAATGTTTCTAGCAAAAAGGGGTGGTTTTTGGATCAACCTGTAGAATTTTTATATTAAACTACACTCACAAATTACAAGAATAATTGTTTTTCACCAAAATTAAATATATAGAAAGTGGATTAAAGATTCAAAAATTTGGAAATTAAATTAAAAAATTTTTGGGTGATTTTATTTTTAGAAAATGGCTTAGGTTTATCAGAGTTTTCTGATTATTTGATCCATTTACAATTCCTTCGTATAAGGACAGTAATCATAAAATCTAAAAGATTGAAATGATGATTGTAACATCTGTGTTCTTGATTGAACCACTCATTATCAATATTTTGCGTTTTTTGAATGCATTTTTGTATAATAATTTTCTTTAAATGTCTTTTATGAGCAATTTTCTTAAAGTCCTCCATGAAAATTGCAGTATGCTCCTGACATATGTTGAAAAACTTGCTAGTTGGCTCAACTAGTCCTTTATTACTATGTTCCTTTTTGTACTGCTTCATATCAATCAAAATGGATGACGGATTCGAATGACACCATTGTTCTTGAATTATTGTAGTGTTACAGTCTGCACATGGATCTTTCAGAGACTTTATACATTTTAAAATACAATATCCCGAAAAATAGCCAATAGAAGCATCATTAACTGAAGCGTTAATTTTCAAAGTGAAGTTTTCGTCATCTAGTTCTTCGTCGTCATCTTCATATTGACAAAAAGAATTTTCAGCTACACTATCATTTTCAATGGTAGTCTGTTTTTCTAATACTGTAGTCCAATCTACATCTAATAACTCATCATCATCACCTTCGCAATTGGATTGATATGAAGAAAACAAAAAAAGTATTGCCAACAATTTTGCAAATATAGTTTTAAATTCCGACAAAGAAGGATTACTTTTATTTGCATTACGTGCTCGAACATTTGAAAAAAATTCTCAAGTGGATCTTGATTGAGTTTTTTAGGATAAAAGTAAAACATATCATTGTGGCACAAAAATAAGTCGTCTGCTAAGGCCAAGGTCGAATTTATAGTTATTATCAAACCTTCGAAACAATATGCCCTATTAGGTTTAACGTCTGCAATATAAGACTTTATTTTTTTCAAAAATTCTACCACTTCTGCAGAATTCCTTTTTATTGGTAGTTGGCCATTAAGAAAATCGAAAAGTTTGTTCATTTTTTCAATAAAGCTTGCAGTTGAAGAAGCAAATTTAGCTATTTCATCGGGAAATATGTTTAGTGCTAACAAAGTTCTAATTTCTGCTGCAACACTATGACTTAAACTTTGCACAGCCAGTTTCACACTCATTCTTTCAAAATTAGTGGGATGAATATGTGATTAAGTTAATTTTGGACAAATTTTTGTAACTTCATTTTTTTCATTTTCATATAAAAATTCAATTACACGCCAACTCACAATTCCATCAGGTGTGCTAAGGTCCTTATCATGAAAATTATTTCTCAAACTTTTAAACAAATGGAGATAATCATATTGTACAAAAATTTTGTTGTTTTCTTCATTTGTTGTAAAAAAGTGTTTTTCAGGAGATATTTCCAGCAAACTAAAATATTTACGATTTGTAGGCCTAACAGTTAAATACATCGATTTACATATTTTTAGACACTTTTCTACTTCCAATTTTAAAACATCTGCTAGAATAGAATTAGGGCAAGCAACATAATATAAAATTTGTTTAAATTTTCTTACAATGCTACGGATCATAAAAACACAAACAGATTTTGCACTTTTATCTGTTCTTCTCCCTTCTCCGTAATCAACAAATCCATCTATTTGGTCTGCATGCTTATCATAGGTCCAATTTACTTGGATAGACATTTCATCAAAAATCAACACTACATTTTTTTCACGCTCAGGAAGTTTAGAAACTTGATTTGATAGTTCCTGTAAAATAAAAGTGTTTGGGCCAGATTGAATATTTTTAGTTTTGATCCATTTTTGTAAGGAGAAAATAATTTCTTAAAAATTTGAAGCCTGCCGAAGATCTGAATTAAATACATTGACTTAGTGTCTTTTCTTCCTCACTATATGCTTTAGTAGTCTCCTTTGAGAGTATCATTTTAGCGAAAGTTTTCGAATTGTTGCTTACGTTTTCCAAACAATTAATTTGGTCATTTAATATAATTCTTTTAAAATTATCTTTAGTTTTTTGAAGCCGCAATACTTTTGCTCTCAAGTTCATATTTTTTCTTAAAAGCAATCTATTTTTCTTCTCTAAATTTTCTATTCTGTTTTTCAAATAAGACTCATTTTTCATATAGTTTTTTATCTTTTTTGATTGTTTTGGACACTGATTACAATAAATTACGTCATTTGTATTAATATGGTTTTCTTTTGACAACGTTAAAGAAGCATTATTTAATTCTTCAATTTCAAAATCACTGTTAATTTTCTTTTTTTCATATGTTTTTCTTTCAGCAGAAAAATCGAAATTAACTCCATAATTTTCGGGACTATCTTCAACTTCAGAATTCACATGTAAAGTCGCAACAGCAGAATTTTTCAATTTTTTTTTCCCAAAATCGTAGGTTTCAAAATGAATATTGCATATGTAAGGACGTTTTCTGGTCCTAATATTATTTTTGTCAAAATCACCAATTGCATTGAGCCATTGAAAATATCTTTCTGTACCTTTTTTGGGAAATTCAAAAAACCTTCTTTCCGGAAAAGACTGCAAAGTAGCTTGACAAGAACCAATCGCACATTTATTTCTATGCCAAAACATTTTGATTTAAAAAATAAAGGCAAAAATTCAATTAATATTAGGGAATTTGTATAGAAAAATACAGAATTATATTTAAAATATACAACAATAACTAGTTTGTATTGAAAAATACAGAATTTGCCTTATATGTATTACGCCAATAAAATGAAACAAAAACACATGTATGCTCGACAAAAATCATCGAAAAAGTGAAAAAGTCTGAAATAAATACATATTTCTCTTCTAGTCTTCTATTCTATAACCATGCACATGCAATGTTAAACAGTTCTCAATATGTGTGTCAGAAAAAAGTAAAATATACGAACATATAATACCTATACATACATATATACATACATATGGATATATACATATATAAGTGTGTCCATATGTACATATATATACGATATACATATGTATGTATACAGTCAGTTCAATTAACCGACAACAAAAAAGCATGGTCGTGCAAATAAAAGCACACATATATGTATATTGTATGTATATCATACCTATATGTATACATACATATGTACTTATATTGCATGTAATTCATCGTTGGGCGCGTAAACTATTTACAGCGTTTACAACCACAATTTACGCGTAAAAACAACGTATGTAAAGAGTTTTTCTGTTTACAATAAAGTCGTAAAGAGTGTAAACGTAAACAAATTTATGAAAAATTAAATTTTATTCATACAAATAAAAAGCACAAAATATGTTGTTTAACATTAACTTCAATATTTATTTTGTGAATAAAAATTACAAAACTGTACATAGGTTTGGTATTTTCAAAGATCAAAATCACCCGACTTATTATCATTATTATTTGCAATTATTTTGAGGTTATAATATATATGTACATTATATGGTTATTGTGAACAAATTAATTCATTTTCAACTTTAATTTCATAGTCTTCAATTACATACACCTTCTGTTGTTGATCTTTCTTTTTATGATCACAAATATTCCTAGAATATTTAATTCATTATTCACATTACATACATTACAATAATAAACGTAATTAAATTGATAATTTGAATATAAAATTACGCGTAAATGCCCAACCGTGTATATATCATACCTATGTATATATATACATACTATATATGTATGCTTTTATTTTCCACGATCATGCTTTTTTGTTGTTAGTTAATTGAACTGACTGTATGTGCCTAAGAAAAAGAAAAAGAAAAAACTGAAAGTTTTGTCAGTTAATATATATTAATATTAAAGGTTTATGTCTTCGCTAATCATATCATATCTTGTCCGTTAATAGCAATTCGTATGTGACATTTTATATAATGGTTTTTATACATCTGAATGTTGTATTATTTGTGCTTATGGTACAGTATTTAATACTCCACGTGGACTATGTATACTTATAAATTACATACACACGTATACTGTAAATACTTTGTGTTGCCGTCTCTGTTTTTCTAATACCTAGAAATGGCAGAGAATGACAATACAATGTTAATAAGTAACAAGTTTGAAGTGCCGCTGTTTCGTAAACCAGAATTAGGGTGTTGGGCAGCAAAAATGAAAAAAAAAGTCGTGTTTTAATTCGTTATAAAACTTATGTTTTATTTAACTTAAAAATTAGGAAAAAACAATTTACAAAATACAAATTCAAGCAAATTAATAAAAAATATAAAATCTAAGGCAAAATAATAAATAAAGAATTCAAGCAAATAATAAAAAGTAAAATGCAATTAAATAAAAAATTCAAGCAAATAAGTTAGAAGAATTCAAATAATAAACTCAAACAAAATTAATAGTAAATTAAGAATTAATAATTAAATAAGAATTCAAAAATAAAAATTAAAAAGTAAAATGCAATTAAATAAGTATAAATTAAAATGAATGAAAAGCCAAACAACTAAACCAGCTTAGTGCTTGGATCTATTCCACCTTTCTAAGTCCAAGGCGGTCTATGAAAAAAGAAGAAAAAAAATAAAAGAATTTAAAAAATTATAATTGTATATGTAATTTTTGTTAGTCAGACTTATTGAAGTTATCTGGGTTTAAAAAGTATTGTACCGGATCTTCAGCGGAAGATCGGTTTAAATGTAGATAATATCCAAGTTAAGATTCGCTTGAGATATCACTACGAAGGTACTTTGGATTCTAGTTAAGATTCGCTAGAATCCGGATTAGTATAAAAATATTTTTTGATTTAACGATCCAGTTAAGATTCGCTGTCTCGTTAAATCTGGGGTACCTTTTAGTTAAGATTCGCTAAAAGGCTCTAGAGGTTCGAAGGATTAAGATTCGTCCTTCTTGATTCTCAGTTAAGATTCGCTGAGACTGAATAAGCAGACAAGGAATTAGTGAAGTATTCACTTGGAAAGTTTGATCACAAATGATGATTTCTGTTGGATTTCATCTCGTTTATATACGATCTGGGTAAACTGTATTTTTATTGTTTCCCAGTGTAAACAATGGAACAATGTAAACAATGAATTCTATGTTTATTGCACTTGTCAAATAATGAAAATAAATAGTTTGACAAGTGCAGTAATGTATAGTAATGTGTGTGTGAATAAATATTGAAATAAATAAAAAATGATCGTGAAAATTAATAAATGTGAAAGTAAAAATTGAAAAGTGTTAAAAATAATAAATGTGAGAAATAAATAAATATGAAAAAAGATGTGAAAAATAAAAATGTGAAAAATAATAATCATGAAATAATATGTGAAAATAAATGTGGAAAGGTGGTGATAAAAATAATAATGTGTTAGTATAAATAATAAAAAAAGGTTATGTTTTGCTTTTTGGGCAAAACATTTTCCGGCCTCCGAAGAGACTGTACTTACCACTTCTTTGGATTGCAAGCGAATTTTTATTCGCCCATTACCCTTCGTGAACCGCAACCACCCTTTGTTGAATACTGGCATTCTAAATTCTTTTGTAGCTGCGGTGACTGCCAACCAAGGTATATTTATTTGTGCCAGTTCCTCTCGGCTAATGTTAGTTAATTCTACATTAGCCAGAATTTTTGAAGAAGGAACTGGCACTGGCAGTTCCGGTATGGGCGATATTGCCCTTATATTTCTGTAGTGCCGGAGTATATTGTTCACAAACCTTGATGGTGTTGGTTTGTCTTCCTCCGGCACGTCGATCTGGATTAAATGCCACGGCATAAATGTGATTACCTTTGGTGGTTGCGGCTCGTATTCGGCGTGAAGTTGTAGTGGCTGTTGTTGTTGTTGCTGTTGTTGTTGTTGTTGTTGTCGCTGCTGCAGTTGTTGTTGCAGTTTCTGCTGTTCTGGTAGTTTTGGAATTTTTTTTGGTGGCTGCTAGCGGCCTCTTAAACGTAGTTCGTAGGCTACGTTTTTTGGTGGCTATTAGCTGCTGCCTTATCCTCTTCTTCAATTTTTGTTTTAATATGTCTGCCGGTGTCTTATCCATTGTTGGTAACTATACTTTGGTAAAAGGGTTTTGTAAATATTTTATGTTTTTAATTTTAAGGTTTTTAATTTCTTAAATTTTTTTTTTTAGAATATGTACTTACTAATTGCTGATCGAATTTTAATGATGAAAAAATTAAACTTTGGCTTGTATTTATATGAAAAAATATAAAGAAAAAATTTTTATGGACAAAGGAAAGAAAAAACTGTTTTTATTAACTGAAAATTTTTGAAAGAAAGGAAATTTGAAATTTTGACATAACGTCTAGACTACATTTGCATTATGGCAGTTTACAAATCTTTGTGATTGGTCGCTGTAATATGTTATTTGAAGTTTTGATTGTTACAACTCTACATAAATTGTCATTGCCTGGATGTAATTGTATAACCTTACCTAAGGGCCATTGTGTGGGAGGATATCGTTCATCCTTTATCATTACGATATCATTTTCTTGGATGTGAGTATTATTTTTATTCCATTTGCTACGTTGTTGTAATGTATGCAGATATTCATTTGACCATTTTTTCCAGAAATCATTTGTCAGCTGTTGTATATATTTCCATCTGTTGATGTGTAAGGCTTGATCTGGATGGGATGGTTCTGGAGTAGTCAGTAGATGTCGCCCTGTTAAAAAATGGCCTGGAGTTATTAATGAATGGTCGTCAGGATTATTAGTCAGTGGTATTAAGGGTCTGGAATTAACGCAGGCTTCTATTTGGCATAGTAAAGTTGTTAATTCTTCGTACGTTAAATTGGCTGCTGGAATAATCCGCTTCATATGTGTCTTCACTGATTTTACTCCTGCCTCCCATAAACCGCCAAAGTGTGGAGCTGATGGTGGGTTAAAATGCCATTTTATATTTAAATTGGTAGAAATTGTATTAATACTGTTTTTGAATTCCTTTAGGTATGTTTTGAATTCGTTATCCAGAACCTTGTTTGCGCCTACAAATGTTGTGCCTTGGTCAGAGTAAACATCTGTGCATAAGCCTCTTCTGCTGACAAATCTTCTGAAGGCTGCTAGGAATGCGTTTGTTGTTAATTCGGTTACCAACTCGATATGTATGGCTTTGGTAACCATGCAAATGAATATGGCAATGTAGCCTTTTAAGGTTTTTGCGTTTCGGATCTTTGATGTTTTGATATTGATTGGCCCTGCATAATCTATGCCGACATGTTGAAATGGTAATGAAATGTTGACTCTACATTCAGGCAAGTCACCCATAATTTGTTGTGATGTTTTTGGTCGTGTTTTATAGCATTGTATGCATTTATGCAAATGTAGTCTTATTGTATTTCGTGCATTTAGTAGCCAATATTTATGTCGTAAAGTGTTTAGAACTAATTGTGTTCCACCATGTAGTGTAATTTTGTGATAATGATTAATTATTAGTGTTGTGACATGGTGTTTATTTGGAATAATGATTGGGTGTTTAGTATTGAAAGGTAAATTGGTATTGGACAGACGACCACCTACTCTTAATATACCCTTTTCGCAGATAAAGGGGCGAAGGTTAATAATATGGCTTTTACTTGGTATAGGTTTGTTATTTTTAATGTGATCAATTTCTTGTCTGAAATTGTTGTGTTGTAGTATTGATATTATACGTAATTCTGCCGTATTTAGTTCTTCTAATGTAAGATGATTTTTTCTTCTGTTTTTAGGGTATTTGCAATTGTGAAAGAATCGCAGACAACAGGCTACAACTCGTATTAATTTTGAAAAGGATGAGTATTTAAATAATAATGATGGTTTTTGTATATTTAAAAATATCGTTAATGATTTAACTTCTATTTTAGGTTCGATAATTTTGGGCTGTATTGGCCATGAATTTTGAGTATTAACTAACCAATTGGGACCTGACCACCATAATGTAAGGGATGGTAGTAATTCCGGAGGAATTCCTCGCGACGCACAATCAGCTGGATTGTCAGCTGATGGAACATATCGCCATTCTTCTGGTGGGACATTATCTTGGATTTCTACGACACGGTTTGCTATGTATGTTTTCCATTTTGATGGTGATCCTTTAATCCAATCTAATGTTATTTCAGAGTCAGACCAGGCGTATTTTTGGATATTATGGAGATCCACATCAGTTTGTATTTGTTTTATGAGTTTGGATAATAAGACTGCTGCACATAATTCAAGTCTAGGTAAGGTAATGGGCTTGATAGGAGCAACTTTGGTTTTTGCAGCTATAAGAGAACTAATTTTTACGTTATTTTGATAGACAACGAAATATACTACTGCTGCATATGCTCGTGTTGATGCATCACAGAATCCATGGAGTTCTGCTCTATGGTGTGAGTGGAATTTTGTCCATCTAGGAGTTTTGATTGTTTGGAGTTGGGTAATTTGATTTCGGAAGCCTAACCATTCATCTGATAGATGATTGTTGAGATGTTCATCCCAGCTACAGCCTGATATCCAGAGTTTTTGAATTAATATTTTAGCTATAATTATACATGGTGCTAACCACCCGAAGGGATCAAATAAAGACGCTACTTCAGACAGAATGGTTCTTTTTGTATAATTTGTTTTTTGTTCGTGTAATTGAATTTTAAATTGGAAAACATCTTCACCTGGATACCAATGAAGACCTAATGTTTTGAATGACTCTTGTGACGTAAGTTCTAATGAGGTTTTCATTTCCCTATCTTCGTATGGAATGTTGGTTAACAAATCTTGTGAGTTTGAGGTCCATTTTCTCAAATGAAAACCTGCTGTTTTTAACATGTCTATCATCTGAGATTGTAATTCCAATGCTTCACTCTTATCATTGGATCCCAGACAACAGTCATCTACATAGAAACAAGTTGGTAAGACTTTGGCTGCTTTTGGAAAATTCTTAGCTTCGTCTTTTGCTAACTGTTGCAATGTTCGTATTGCAAGGAATGGTGCTGGTGTGGTTCCGAAGGTGACGGTTGTTAAAGCATAGTCTTTTATTTTATGATGGGGTGATTCTCTCCAAACAATTCGTTGGTAATTGTGATGTTTTTCAGAGATCCAGATCATCCTGTACATTTTTTCTATATCTGCTGTCATCACATATTGGAATTGTCTCCATCTCATTAATGTTGACCATAATGTTGGTTGTATTGTTGGACCAGTGAGCAGTTGTTCATTTAATGATTTACCATTTGTGGTTTTGCTTGATGCATTGAAGACTACTCTTAATTTGGTTGTTGTACTGTCTTTTATGACAGCGTGATGAGGTAAGTAGTAATGTTGTATTTGTGTCTCGCTACTGTTTGGTTCTTTTACTTCCCTCATATGACCCATTGTTAAGTATTCATTTATACATTCTCTGTATAAATGAAAATAATGCTGATCTTTAGCAAATCTTTTTTCCAGACTTAAAAGTTGACTTATGGCTTTTGACCTTGATTGTCCTAATTCAGGGCCTTCTTTGGATTTAAAGGGGAGTTCTACTTTGTATGTTCCATCGCTTTTCCTTGTGTGAGTTGTTTGAAAATTGTCTTCACATAGTATGTCCTCCTTTTTTAGTGGTTTTGAAGTATGGATTTCTTCTATTTCCCAGAACTTTCGTAATTGTTCATTTAAATTTTCTGTGGGTGATGTTATCGTGTGAAACGTTTTTGTCTTGCTGTCTGATATGGCAGATCCAAATAAAATCCATCCTAACAAGGTTAATTGGGCTGTAGGTGTTGTTTTATTCCCTCTTATTACATTATTTTGTAATATTTTTGCATATATATCAGCACCTAATAAGAGGTCTATTGGACCCGGTTCAAAAAATCTTTCATCTGCTAGTTTTAATTCTAACAAATGTTTGCAGTTTTCGATGTTGATTATGGTACTAGGTGTTTTACCAGTAATCTGATTGATTACGAAAACTTCAACATTTGTTTTGAAATTGGTATGAATTGATTTCATACATACTTTTGTCTTATATTGTACATGTGCTGTTTGTGTTTTTCCTAAACCTGATATTTGTGTATCAGTTGGAACACAATTTAATTTTAATTTTTTACAAGCAGACTTTGAGATGAAAGATGTCTGTGAACCCGTGTCCAATAACGCTCTTAATTGAGTCGTTCTGCCATTGTTATCTTTTACGTTTACTAGCGCTGTGGCTAGTAAAGCAAGTTTTGTGCTCTGTCTATGGCTTTGTGCTGTTAAATTTGTAGAAGTGCTTGTTGTGGATTCATTTGGTGTTTTTTGTACATGTAATAATGTATTGTGTTTTTTGTTGCATATTGCACAAGTGTTTTTGCTTGGACATTTTTCTATACTATGTGAATCATTCAAGCAATTTTTACATAGGTTATGTTGTGTGGCAAATTCTATTTTTTGTTTGGTAGTTAATTTTCTGAATATAGGACACCTGAACAGAATGTGATTTTGATTGCATTTTTTACATTTGAGTGTGTTCAAAAAGTTGTTTGTATTTTTTGACGTCGATTGTGTTTGGAAAGAAGTTCTTGGTTTGTTAATTTCTTGAATGGCTTCAAGAGTACGGAAGCGCACTTCTAGAAATTCTTTGAATTGAGAGTACGTGGGTATCTCTGTGTTATTTCCTTGTTGCTGTTCCCATAATGCATGAGTCTCAGGCGGAAGTTTTTGTACAAGTGTATGTACTAGTATGGCGTCCCAATGGTTTGTTGGGAGCTCTAATGCTGTGAGTTCGTGTAGAACTTCTTCGGTTTGATCTAACAAGTGTTTGATCGAATTCGAGGTTTCGATTTTGATGGCTGGTTGGCCAAACAAAGTTTTGAGATGGGTATTTACTAGCACACGTTTGTTATTGTATCGTTTTTGTAGTAATTCCCATGCTTTGGTGTAATTTGAGGCAGTGACGTCAAACTGTCTAAGCAATTTTTCAGCTTCACCGGTTACTGAAGCTTTGAGGTAATGTAATTTTTGAACACTTGCAAGATTTGCTTTTTTATGTATTAAGCAAGAAAATAGATCGAAAAATGATCTCCAATTTTTATAATTACCATCAAATTTTGGTATTGGAATAGGGGTTAATTGAATATTGTCTTTTTCTGTATGTTCAGGGTCTATTTGAGATGTATTTATATTTTCAGTTTTTGTGTCTAATTCAAATGATTTTAATGCGTCTTTGCATTTTACTATGTATTCTAGATATAAATTCTCGAATTTTTCGTATAAATCGCTGCTGATATATGTATCAGCTTCATCGTTTTCTTCTTCATTGTCATATATAAGTATATGATTTGCTTGGAATTTTTTCCATAAAACTTCAAAGCATTCTAATCTTGCTTTGAAGTATGACTCTGTAAATTGCTTTCCTGAATTTTTATCAAAATTGTTTGCCGATCGTGTAAGTTGCTCAAGCAAAGATGTTTGAGTCTTAACGATGGCAGCGACTTCCACTTTTTTACTGCCACGTCCCATTCTGGTTGCACTATTGCTCGAAGGACCAAAAAATATGTTGCCGTCTCTGTTTTTCTAATACCTAGAAATGGCAGAGAATGACAATACAATGTTAATAAGTAACAAGTTTGAAGTGCCGCTGTTTCGTAAACCAGAATTAGGGTGTTGGGCAGCAAAAATGAAAAAAAAAGTCGTGTTTTAATTCGTTATAAAACTTATGTTTTATTTAACTTAAAAATTAGGAAAAAACAATTTACAAAATACAAATTCAAGCAAATTAATAAAAAATATAAAATCTAAGGCAAAATAATAAATAAAGAATTCAAGCAAATAATAAAAAGTAAAATGCAATTAAATAAAAAATTCAAGCAAATAAGTTAGAAGAATTCAAATAATAAACTCAAACAAAATTAATAGTAAATTAAGAATTAATAATTAAATAAGAATTCAAAAATAAAAATTAAAAAGTAAAATGCAATTAAATAAGTATAAATTAAAATGAATGAAAAGCCAAACAACTAAACCAGCTTAGTGCTTGGATCTATTCCACCTTTCTAAGTCCAAGGCGGTCTATGAAAAAAGAAGAAAAAAAATAAAAGAATTTAAAAAATTATAATTGTATATGTAATTTTTGTTAGTCAGACTTATTGAAGTTATCTGGGTTTAAAAAGTATTGTACCGGATCTTCAGCGGAAGATCGGTTTAAATGTAGATAATATCCAAGTTAAGATTCGCTTGAGATATCACTACGAAGGTACTTTGGATTCTAGTTAAGATTCGCTAGAATCCGGATTAGTATAAAAATATTTTTTGATTTAACGATCCAGTTAAGATTCGCTGTCTCGTTAAATCTGGGGTACCTTTTAGCTAAGATTCGCTAAAAGGCTCTAGAGGTTCGAAGGATTAAGATTCGTCCTTCTTGATTCTCAGTTAAGATTCGCTGAGACTGAATAAGCAGACAAGGAATTAGTGAAGTATTCACTTGGAAAGTTTGATCAAAAATGATGATTTCTGTTGGATTTCATCTCGTTTATATACGATCTGGGTAAACTGTATTTTTATTGTTTCCCAGTGTAAACAATGGAACAATGTAAACAATGAATTCTATGTTTATTGCACTTGTCAAATAATGAAAATAAATAGTTTGACAAGTGCAGTAATGTATAGTAATGTGTGTGTGAATAAATATTGAAATAAATAAAAAATGATCGTGAAAATTAATAAATGTGAAAGTAAAAATTGAAAAGTGTTAAAAATAATAAATGTGAGAAATAAATAAATATGAAAAAAGATGTGAAAAATAAAAATGTGAAAAATAATAATCATGAAATAATATGTGAAAATAAATGTGGCAAGGTGGTGATAAAAATAATAATGTGTTAGTATAAATAATAAAAAAAGGTTATGTTTTGCTTTTTGGGCAAAACATACTTTATATTCACACGATCGAATACTATCATACAAAGGTAATAATTATTTACCAAATTGTACCCCAATAAAACCTAAATTATATTTGTTTCTACAGTATGCTGTTTTTGTATATTAAATAACTATGAATACCCAGAAAATCACAAATTTTTTCAATATTGAACCGACGATCATATTCAAAATATTGTACTACCACACAGTACGCATGTACACTTCTATGGTCACATACACCATTATATGCCATTATCCTACATGTTGATGCTTTAACACAGTATTTAATATACTTATGTATGTACATATAGTAATGTATTTTATGGCATGATAGAACAATTTTTTGAAAATTATTGTTTGGTCGATCATGAAATTTTATATCTCTATTGTATGGTAGGAATTCATATTTACGTTATTTAAATTTTTGATTCGAATATATGTATGTCAGTGGTAAAAACTTGATTTTTTCCAATATGAATCTTTAATTTGTTCCTTACCTTCTGTATCTCATTTATATAAGATGATTAAAATCTTTTCTGAAGGACGAAATGTAAATATCTAATTCACATAAAAATTTTTTAAATGTCTGTTTTCGTATTTGAATTTTAATGATTCTTTAGAACGAATCATAAAAATTACCAAAAACTATATTACAATAACTGGAGTTTAATATCAATTGGGATATTTTTTGTGAGTTTTAATTTCGTTATAACAGTTTTTTGTCAAAATGTAAATCTGATATTAAGATATATTTTTATTCGCACAGAAACGACTCGGCTACAGCTTTCTAAAAGTGAAGTTTGCATAAAATTTTCATTCACACATTTTCCAGACTTAGGACTGGCAATCAATAGATTTGTGTGTAAAAATTTTTGTTTGTAATATTCGCAATATTCTGCTTCGTCATATTTCTAAAACTTTTATTTTTGTTAATATGCCAACTTAGTTCTCTACTTTGCTCAATTATTTACCTTGGAGAGTTTATACCTAATTAAAAGTATTTTTTCAAACATTATTTAGTTTTATATTTTTTAAAATACCAAAAAAACATTTTTCAACGAAAAAACAATATAGTTTACATTAAAATAAAGAATGGAAAATGAAATAAATTAAAATTTTCAAGCTACGTATAAAATTTCATGTTAAAATTTTCAGTTTTCTTTTATTTTTAACAGTACGTCCTCTGTCTGAAACCTTTCACAAACTCTTTTTTCTTAGTAAAACTGTAATCATGAAATCGAGTAATGCAATTTTATGTTCGTAGCATGGATCAGAACAAATGAAATATTCTGGTGTCAAAACCTTGCATTTTTGAATAATATTCTTTTTAATGTCTCTTACTTCATTGTTATTTGTGAAAACATGGTCGAAAACGGTTATGTGTTGTTTCGAAATATCAAAATTCTTCCGAAGGGGCATATAAATTTCCAAAGTCGGATTTCATAGAATAATTTTTGGCAAAGATAAAAATCTCAGAAGGACAAGCTAGGACTTCATCGGCTTTGCGAATCCGAGTTTCACAATCATTACACTTCAGTTTTGGTAATAATTTAAAAGCAACAAAACCCACGAAATATCGCATTGAAAGAAGTCCTAATTCGGCTTCTTCGAATTTAGATAGACTATCTTCAACAAAAATATTCGCGTATTTGGTTGATAATAATTGTTCATGGCTTTCTAGCAAGTTATTTTCATGTTCATCCTCAACACCTAAAGTTATTGAATGTTCGTCTTCTAAGTCATTGTTTCCCTCCCTTAATTCAATTTGTAATTCAACCTTAGTGTCTATTTCACAGTTGCTGCAGTATTAGATTTGACTAAATTCAAGGATATAATTTTTGAAAGTAAAGTATGAAATTCTGCCACCGAAGGATTTATGGTTTTCCCCCCTTCTTGTCGTATGACTGAAAACAGATTTTCCAACGCATCCTGTGACAATCTTCTCGTTAAAATAAAATAAATGTTATCATACTGCTCAAAAATATCTTCAGAAAAAATTAAAAGTCCTTTTAACGTTTGTCTAAATCTAAACCCATCGAAAAAGTGGACAGTTCTTTTTCTTTCATTTTCTTCAATATGTAAAGATACTTGAGATATATATGGAAGAAAATTTTTTATGTGCTCTGTTATATTATAAGAACTCTGTAAAGCACATTTGTAAAATGAACTTATTATTTGTGAAATGAACTTGTAAATTTCACATAAAGTGAACTTGAACTCATACAATCAAAAATATTATTAATTTTTCTAAAAAATTAGCGGTTGATACAACTAATGCCATATCATTTATTTTAAATTTGATAGTTTTTAATGCCGTACGTATAGCAGCAACAACTGTTCTGCTGAAAACTTGTGCGGTCAAATTATCTCTCATTTTTTCAAATGTATTAGGATTTATATGACTTGGTTTCAATTTGGGACATATTTTAGTAATATATTTTTGGTCTAGCTCCCACAATTCTCTTATTCTTATCCCAACTCACTTGGCCGTCAGGAGTATTTAAGTTGGTGGAAATTAGGGTATTTCTTAAAGATTTTAACAAATGAGGAAAGTCATACATTGAAATAATTTTTTTAGTATTTATAAAGAAATATGGTCTCTGATCTGGAACATTGAACAGGTTAATAAAGCAATTCCTGTTATTTGAACCTTGGTCACAAATGACTGCCCTCATATCGAGACCCCAGGAAGATATCATTTAAATATTTTTGTTAACAATTTTTTGAAGATTGTCTCCACTTATTCCGTTCTCAAGGACAAAGTAGTTTCAAGGACATTTCCAATTTTTAAAGACACCCTTTATCATGAAAACACATATGTGATTGGCTATGGCATTTCTTCTAAAAAAATCTAAATCTTCTTCACCATCTATTAAATCATAATGTTCATTATACCGCCATTCTTTTCTAATGGCGATTTCATCGAACAAAAAAATAACTATTTTATCATTTTCATCAAATGAAATTAAGCAAAGTTTTCGAAAATTTTCATGAGCATTATTTACAAAGCCGGGTTGTAACTTCGAAACTGGAGACCATCTGTACACCGAGCTTTCATGGGGAAGATTTATCTTAAGTTTATCGCGTAAAAGTCTATACCAGCTTCGGTAGATATAGAATATATTTTGAATTAAATTTTTTCCTTTGTCGCAATAGAGTTTATTTTTACAATTTATAACTAAACTAAAAAGTAGTTTCCTTTGATCGCTAATCTTCAAAGAATTTAAATAATTAATAAATTTCGTTTCTGATATAGACTTTTTTCTCGAAGCTACATTAGTTGATTTAGATTTAGTTCTGTTTAAATTTTTAATTCCAGATTTTAATTTTGAATTTTCTACCATAAATTTTTTATATTTTTTCCTATAAAAGTCACATGTACTAATGTTTTTTAAAAATGAAGAACAAACATATTCTTGTGACATGTTATCAGAAGATAATCTCTGATTTGTGGGGGACGGAGATTTAAAACTAAGAAGGGTACACAGACACAGGAATGTTTAATTCAAAAGATGGGATCGCATCACTTTTAAGTCTTATTTTACCCATAGATTCTTCAGGAAAATGTCTCTCGCATATCCTGCTTTTTTTTTACTGTAATAACCCCCAAATTACATTTTTCTCTCCATATTTGGCATTTTCTCTTCTACCTCTTCTACAGCCAGAAATAATGCACTTAATGCCTTAAATTGTACTACTCATTTTTATTTTTGTAGAAAATGTACTACTCGTTGCTCAAAATGTACTGATGCGGTATCACTAGTTTTCTGATATAATTGTGATATACCGGGCGATTCTAGGTAAGAGACTCTTAATTCTCTTAACTTTTTTTCATAAGAGGTTTATTCGCAGAAATTGCTATTCTACGTAGCAGGCTCTGATGAAAATTATACATAAGAGAATTAAGAGATTTTAAATTCACTAAATCAGCTGATTATAATTTGACATATAAACTTGAACTGCGAGTTACGTCAAAGTCCCACGGTACTAATAAAGAAAATTTTCAGCAAACTGATGAATCAGCGTCTCAACCATATTTTTTCTATAATATTTAATTTGATATTTTTGTTTTTCAAAATTGTGAAAAATAATGAAATACGACGCTTTACACGAGTTTGCTGAGGATTTCAAAATTAACATTTTTTATTATTTTTTTTTATATTTTTCAATAATACTAGAAAAGAAAGAAAAAGTAGAATTAATTAAAAAATAAAGTAAGTCAAGTTAGTTACTTAAGTAGCAATTGTACAGATCGGACGTTTTATCTAATAAACGTATTTTAAAACTTATAAAAGTTTTTTTATTTTTTTTAAAGTTTCTTTATATTAGAAACGTAACTGGCGCAGTCGGTAGGATTCCTTTCAAAAGTATTGGAATCCAGTGATCGAATTTTATAAAAGTTTCCTTTAAAAAGGATAAATAAATAAAAAATTTTTTTGTGAAACAAAATATACAATTTTTCCTTGAAACGGACACGTAGTGAGACTCGTAAAAATTGTTCTCGCGAAGATACGAAGTTTTAAAGAAATTTTTAGTATAATATAATATCATGTGATATAGTGCAATTAAAAAAAAAAAAAAGGAACATATATGTGTATTGTGCAACATAAATTATAAAAAAAAAATATATATAAATAAATAAATAATATATATGATAATATATTAATATAAGAAATATATATTTTTTTTTAATGAAAATATTGTGAATAATTTGAACAAATATTTGAAAATTATTTGAACAAATAGTGCATCTAAATACACTCACACTTTTGTGTATACAGTGTCGTGTATAAATTAACGTGTAGTTTTACATGCCTAAAGTGAAAGACTCCCTAATAAAAAAGGACAGATTTAAAATTTATGAAATAAATTTAACACCATCTGAAACAATGGCAAATGAAAATCAATCAGTTAATCAAAATCTAGGGTTTACTTTTACCGCCGAAGAACTCATTAAAGATGCTCAAAGAATTCGAGAATACAGAGGAGACAAAAGTTATGCTCTAACATCTTTTCTAAGAGAAGTCGATATTATTCTTCCATTGTTCAATAGTCAACCACAACTTAAACAGTATGTATTCTCAAGAATCATCATCAACAAAATACAAGGACCTGCTCTAGATGTAATAAGGACGTTAGGGTCGGATGCTACATGGGAGGACATCAAAAATGAATTAATAAACAACTTCGGTATCAAGGAGACCTATCATCAACTTTATCATCAGGCAATATCCTTAAGGAATAACAACGTAAGAGAATATTTTGTTAATTTAAGATCTATTTTAGCTAAGCTTAATGAAAAATTTGAATATGATAATAAAAAACCAGTTGAATTTAGTCCTAAGGTTAATGAATCTATTATATTAAGAACATTCCTAGATAATTTAGATCCAAGTTTAAGTTCATTAATTTTAAGTAGAAATATGACTACTCTACGTGATGCATTTAATCTTTTAGAAACACACGGTTTGATTAAAGAAAGAAATAAATTATATTCGAATAATCACAATAAACAAAATCAAAATCATTTTAATAAAAATAAAAATCAACAATCATCTTACAAACAAAATTTTCAAAATTTAGGGCAAATCAAGAACCATAATTATAATAACTATTCAAATTCCAATCAATTTAAAAATTTTAATAATTATTGTGCAAACTCAAACCAAATAAGACAAAACCCAACAACACACAATGATCGAAATAATTCTGAGCAAATAAGAAGAAATCATCATGAACCTATGGATATTGATCACGTCGAACATGATGTAAATTTTCAATTAGCGACCACAAAAAAGGTTTACCGATAGTACTATTAACGATCGGAAAAAATAAAATAAAATGCCTCATCGATACCGGATCTACGATATCATTATTACATGAAAATAACTTGTTAGAATATAAAAGAATACCTTTACAAACCCCATTAACAATTAACACTTTAAATGCAATAACTCGCATTGATAAAGAAATTATAACACCTCTCCCTTTTGAATTTAATGAAGATGCTAATATGGTTTGGAAATTAACAAAATTTTATAACAAAAATTTCGATGGCATAATTGGTCAAAATTTATTGAAACCCTTAGGTGCAATTATTGATATGAGTAGTAACACTATAATAATAAACAAAAACGAAATAAAATTTTATGACGAATGTCCATACAACGAAGAGACAATTTATCAACTTGAACCATCAGAAATTGATGAAAATGTTAAAATCAAATTATTCGAAAAATTGAATTCAGAAGAGAAATCTGAATTAGAAAGACTTTTAGAATTTTATAAAGATTTATTTTTTAAAGAGGGCGAGATATTAACAAACACAAATGATATTAAACATGAAATCATCACAACAACAGATAAACCAATTTACTCAAAGATTTATCGTTATCCTCAAATACATGAACAAGAGATAAGTAAACAAATTGATGAAATGCTGAAGCATGGAATTATAAAAGAAAGCAATTCACCTTATAACAGTCCACTTTGGGTTGTACCGAAAAAGTTAGATAATTCGGGAAAAAGAAAGTGGAGAATCGTTATAGATTATAGAAAGTTGAATGAGGTCACAATTGACGATAAATATCCAATTCCCAATATTGAGAATATTCTAGACAAACTGGGAAGGGCTCAATATTTTACAACGCTCGATTTGGCAAAGGGCTTCCACCAAATCCTAGTCAACGAAAATGACAGAAGGAAAACTGCTTTCTCCACGCCAAATGGTCATTACGAATTCATTAGAATGCCGTTCGGACTTAAAAATGCCCCGGCTACTTTTCAGAGACTAATGAATTCAGTATTAAAAGAATATATTAATAAAATATGTGTGGTTTATCTGGATGATATCCTTATTTTTAGTACTTCCCTGAGCGAGCACATAGATAGCATAAAGAAAATTTTTAATAAACTAAGAGAAGCGAATTTAAAAATTCAAATCGATAAATGTAATTTCTTTTCGAAAGAAACGGAATATTTAGGACACGTCTTAACCCCTGACGGAGTCAAGCCTAACCCCAAAAAGATAGAAGCAATAGTTAATTTAAAACTGCCCGAAACACAAAAACAAATAAAGTCATTTTTAGGAATTACTAGCTATTATAGGAAATTCGTGAAAGATTATGCGAAGGTAGCACAACCCATGACCAAATACTTGAAAAAGAATATGAAGGTAAACACCAAAGACCCTAATTACATTAATGCGTTCGAAAAATTGAAAAAATTGATAACACAATCACCAGTATTAAAATATCCAAATTTCAACAAGAGTTTCAAATTAATCACGGATGCAAGCGATCATGCCATTGGAGCTGTCTTGCAACAAGACAACCACCCAGTGTGTTATGCTAGCCGTACTCTCAATCAGCATGAAAGAAATTACTCAACAACAGAAAAAGAACTGGTCGCAATAGTTTGGGCAACAAACTATTTTCGACCATACTTGTATGGAACAAAATTTGATCTCCTCACAGATCATCAACCATTAAAATGGTTGTACGCAAAAACAACAGGTAAAGATGCAAATCCGCGATTATCAAGATGGATGTTGAAACTCAGTGAATGCAATATAAATATGGACTACATAAAAGGAAAAGAAAATAGAGTCGCAGACTTTTTAAGTAGAATCAACGTAGATACGAACGAAATCAATATGGTTAAAACAATTGATGGTAACAAGGAAGATGAAATATTAAGGGAAAATGAAGAATTTGAAATGCAGTCAAATATTTCAGTGCAAAATAATGCAGATATAGACCAACCAGTACCAACAATTCACTCTCAAGAGGAGGATTTGAACAATCATATTCCTATATTAGACACCGTAGTCAATCGCTTCAGGACACAGCTGATACTCACAGAAAAGAAACAAAAGGAACTAGAAAATTTAAACGGAAATAGAATAATATATATCAATACTGAAGATATTGATAATAATCTCTCAGATATTTTGAGAAGATATATTAAACCAGGAAAAATTGGAATATACACCGAATTAAATGACCACAAATATAACATTGTGCAAAATAAAATCATTCAATTATTTGATAATGATTCGAAAACAAAATTTGTTCGGTGCTCATATCGTGCAAGAGATTTGAAAAATGAAGATGAAGCTTTTAAAGAGATACATAAATACCATAAAAATGAATCTGGTCATGCAGGAATTAATGAAAATTACGAAAGTTTAAAGAAAATAATATATTTTCCTAAACTAAAATCTTTAGTACAAAAATATACAAACAATTGTGATACTTGCAATAGAGTTAAATATGATCGAAATCCAATTAAAGAAAAATTTAAATCGACAGAAACGCCAACAGATGTTAAACAAATTGTTCACATGGATATATATATAAATTCGAAAGGTAATTTTTTAACGTTTATTGATAGATTTTCAAAATTCGCTACGGCATATTATTTAGAAGACAGAAATAACCAGACAATCATAGAAAAACTTAGAGATTATAAATCCCAAAGAGGACATTTTTCAAAACTCATAACTGATAATGAATTCAGAAGCGTAAATATTAAGGACTTTTTAAGGAATGAGGGAATAGAATTGCATCTTGTCAAGTCAAATAACCACACAGGTAATGCAGACATCGAAAGGTTACACAACACGTTGAGCGAAAAAATTAGAACATTAGGAATTGATCAAAAAGAATTAAGTATAAAAGAAAAAATGTCAAAAGCAATCGAATGGTATAACAATAATTTTCATTCGACCATAAGAGAAAAACCTATCAACGTTCAAGAAGGAAAATGTAATAAAGTACAAATATTTAATAATTTAAACAAAGAGAAAGAAAGGTACATAAATAAAAGAAATGTTAAACGAGAAGATTACATCGAAAACAGATCTGAGGGCTATATAAAGAACTACAAAGCTAATAGACATAAAGAAGAACCAAAATTTATAAAACACAAATTAGAAAATATTCATAGCAATAATATTAAACGAGAAACTAAATTTGCAGGTAAAATGGATCTACAAAATGTTTCTACTACTCGCTGTAATGACGATGACTCAAGCTCACTTGACAGTGGAGAAAATTGAAACCAATGCAGGATACACTGAAATAAAATTAGGACGAGCGGAAATCGTTTTAAACTACGACACTATCCTTCATATAATAAATCCCAACGAAGTTAAAAATATCATAGAACAATTAGAAAATAACGTACAAAGCCTAGAAGTTGACCCGGATAAATTATTGACTCTAAAACATGAAATCAAAGTTCTTAAAGGCAAACTGAGAACACTCATACCACATCGCCACAAACGGGGATTGCTCAATTTTGTAGGAACTGCACACAAATGGATATATGGTACTATGGACAACCAAGATAGGGAGGAAATAGAAAATCATCTCAATACGATCGACGCAAACATTCATAATGCAATAAATAACGTTAATCAACAGGTAAAAATAAACAAAAATTTCAATCAAACATTCGTTAAACTGAAGGAAATTATTGAAAAAGATAGGGTAACAATATCAAATAGGTTAAACGAAATTAATTCCAATTACAGAAAATCATTTATTCAAATAAATTACATTGATTATGCCCTTAAATTGAAAATTTTATCCGACAATATAGAACACATACAAGAAAATATTGCATCATCTAGATTAGGCATATTGCATAGTAATATTCTAACTAGTGAAGAGATAGAAGAATATAGTATAGATTTACAGAAATTTAAAAACATAAAGTTAGGCACAATTTTAGATAACTTTGATAATATAATATTTGCCGTAATGATACCAAAAGAAATAATTACATTAAATAAATCATTAATTATACCTATCACTAATGATAAAAATGAAGAATTAGTATTAGAATCTAAAGAAATCATAAGATATAATAATAATACATATGAATTTGTAGAAAATAAAGATTTAAAAAATCAAAAATTATATACAAGTTGTTTAGTTGCGAAAAATTGTACAAAAATTGTCAATAATACACCAGAAATAATAGAAATAGATAGTGGGATTGTACTCTTAAAAAATCAAAAATATGTAAATTTGAGTAGTGATTGCGATGAAAGAGAGTTTATGTTAAAAGGAAATTATTTATTATCATTTCATAATTGTTCAATTAAAGTCAATAACTATGTAATACATAATAAAGCAAAAGAGTTCAAACAAACATTTATAATTCCAAATAATTTAGAAAATATTGAAGAATTTAATAAAACATTAACATTTGATGAAATTATTTTGCAACAAATAGAAAATACAAAGGAAATAGAAGAAATAAAATTTCAGAAACAATCCCAGTACATTTATAATGGTACATTAAGCATAATTTTATTAATAGTTTTAATCATAATAATAGTTTATATATATAAAACAAAAACAGGAAAAATCAAGATAAGTAATATTGTTAAAACTCAGGAGAGTTTTTAAGCTAGGCATGGGGAAGTTACGTCAAAGTCCCACGGTACTAATAAAGAAAATTTTCAGCAAACTGATGAATCAGCGTCTCAACCATATTTTTTCTATAATATTTAATTTGATATTTTTGTTTATCAAAATTGTGAAAAATAATGAAATACGACGCTTTACACGAGTTTGCTGAGGATTTCAAAATTAACATTTTTTATTATTTTTTTTTATATTTTTCAATAAATAGAAAAGAAATAAAAAGTAGAATTAATTAAAAAATAAAGTAAGTCAAGTTAGTTACTTAAGTAGCAATTGTACAGATCGGACGTTTTATCTAATAAACGTATTTTAAAACTTATAAAAGTTTTTTTATTTTTTTTAAAGTTTCTTTATATTCAGTCGGTAGGATTCCTTGCAAAAGTATTGGAATCCAGTGATCGAATTTTATAAAAGTTTCCTTTAAAAAGGATAAATAAATAAAAAATTTTTGTGTGAAACAAAATATACAATTTTTCCTTGAAACGGACACGTAGTGAGACTCGTAAAAATTGTTCTCGCGAAGATACGAAGTTTTAAAGAAATTTTTAGTATAATATAATATTATGTGATATAGTGCAATTAAATAAAAAAAAAAAAAAAAGAAACATATATGTGTATTGTGCAACATAAATTATAAAAAAAAAATATATAAATAAATAAATAATATATATGATAATATATTAATATAAGAAATATATATTTTTTTTTTTAATGAAAATATTGTGAATAATTTGAACAAATAGTGCATCTAAATACACTCACACTTTTGTGTATACAGTGTCGTGTATAAATTAACGTGTAGTTTTACATGCCTAAAGTGAAAGACTCCCTAATAAAAAAGGACAGATTTAAAATTTATGAAATAAATTTAACACCATCTGAAACAATGGCAAATGAAAATCAATCAGTTAATCAAAATCTAGGGTTTACTTTTACCGCCGAAGAACTCATTAAAGATGCTCAAAGAATTCGAGAATACAGAGGAGACAAAAGTTATGCTCTAACATCTTTTCTAAGAGAAGTCGATATTATTCTTCCATTGTTCAATAGTCAACCACAACTTAAACAGTATGTATTCTCAAGAATCATCATCAACAAAATACAAGGACCTGCTCTAGATGTAATAAGGACGTTAGGGTCGGATGCTACATGGGAGGACATCAAAAATGAATTAATAAACAACTTCGGTATCAAGGAGACCTATCATCAACTTTATCATCAGGCAATATCCTTAAGGAATAACAACGTAAGAGAATATTTTGTTAATTTAAGATCTATTTTAGCTAAGCTTAATGAAAAATTTAAATATGATAATAAAAAACCAGTTGAATTTAGTCCTAAGGTTAATGAATCTATTATATTAAGAACATTCCTAGATAATTTAGATCCAAGTTTAAGTTCATTAATTTTAAGTAGAAATATGACTACTCTACGTGATGCATTTAATCTTTTAGAAACACACGGTTTGATTAAAGAAAGAAATAAATTATATTCGAATAATCACAATAAACAAAATCAAAATCATTTTAATAAAAATAAAAATCAACAATCATCTTACAAACAAAATTTTCAAAATTTAGGGCAAATCAAGAACCATAATTATAATAACTATTCAAATTCCAATCAATTTAAAAATTTTAATAATTATCGTGCAAACTCAAACCAAATAAGACAAAACCCAACAACACACAATGATCGAAATAATTCTGAGCAAATAAGAAGAAATCATCATGAACCTATGGATATTGATCACGTCGAACATGATGTAAATTTTCAATTAGCGACCACAAAAAAGGTTTACCGATAGTACTATTAACGATCGGGAAAAATAAAATAAAATGCCTCATCGATACCGGATCTACGATATCATTATTACATGAAAATAACTTGTTAGAATATAAAAGAATACCTTTACAAACCCCATTAACAATTAACACTTTAAATGCAATAACTCGTATTGATAAAGAAATTATAACACCTCTCCCTTTTGAATTTAATGAAGATGCTAATATGGTTTGGAAATTAACAAAATTTTATAACAAAAATTTCGATGGCATAATTGGTCAAAATTTATTGAAACCCTTAGGTGCAATTATTGATATGAGTAGTAACACTATAATAATAAACAAAAACGAAATAAAATTTTATGACGAATGTCCATACAACGAAGAGACAATTTATCAACTTGAACCATCAGAAATTGATGAAAATGTAAAAATCAAATTATTCGAAAAATTGAATTCAGAAGAGAAATCTGAATTAGAAAGACTTTTAGAATTTTATAATGATTTATTTTTTAAAGAGGGCGAGATATTAACAAACACAAATGATATTAAACATGAAATCATCACAACAACAGATAAACCAATTTACTCAAAGATTTATCGTTATCCTCAAATACATGAACAAGAGATAAGTAAACAAATTGATGAAATGCTGAAGCATGGAATTATAAAAGAAAGCAATTCACCTTATAACAGTCCACTTTGGGTTGTACCGAAAAAGTTAGATAATTCGGGAAAAAGAAAGTGGAGAATCGTTATAGATTATAGAAAGTTGAATGAGGTCACAATTGACGATAAATATCCAATTCCCAATATTGAGAATATTCTAGACAAACTGGGAAGGGCTCAATATTTTACAACGCTCGATTTGGCAAAGGGCTTCCACCAAATCCTAGTCAACGAAAATGACAGAAGGAAAACTGCTTTCTCCACGCCAAATGGTCATTACGAATTCATTAGAATGCCGTTCGGACTTAAAAATGCCCCGGCTACTTTTCAGAGACTAATGAATTCAGTATTAAAAGAATATATTAATAAAATATGTGTGGTTTATCTGGATGATATCCTTATTTTTAGTACTTCCCTGAGCGAGCACATAGATAGCATAAAGAAAATTTTTAATAAACTAAGAGAAGCGAATTTAAAAATTCAAATCGATAAATGTAATTTCTTTTCGAAAGAAACGGAATATTTAGGACACGTCTTAACCCCTGACGGAGTCAAGCCTAACCCCAAAAAGATAGAAGCAATAGTTAATTTAAAACTGCCCGAAACACAAAAACAAATAAAGTCATTTTTAGGAATTACTAGCTATTATAGGAAATTCGTGAAAGATTATGCGAAGGTAGCACAACCCATGACCAAATACTTGAAAAAGAATATGAAGGTAAACACCAAAGACCCTAATTACATTAATGCGTTCGAAAAATTGAAAAAATTGATAACACAATCACCAGTATTAAAATATCCAAATTTCAACAAGAGTTTCAAATTAATCACGGATGCAAGCGATCATGCCATTGGAGCTGTCTTGCAACAAGACAACCACCCAGTGTGTTATGCTAGCCGTACTCTCAATCAGCATGAAAGAAATTACTCAACAACAGAAAAAGAACTGGTCGCAATAGTTTGGGCAACAAACTATTTTCGACCATACTTGTATGGAACAAAATTTGATCTCCTCACAGATCATCAACCATTAAAATGGTTGTACGCAAAAACAACAGGTAAAGATGCAAATCCGCGATTATCAAGATGGATGTTGAAACTCAGTGAATGCAATATAAATATGGACTACATAAAAGGAAAAGAAAATAGAGTCGCAGACTTTTTAAGTAGAATCAACGTAGATACGAACGAAATCAATATGGTTAAAACAATTGATGGTAACAAGGAAGATGAAACATTAAGGGAAAATGAAGAATTTGAAATGCAGTCAAATATTTCAGTGCAAAATAATGCAGATATAGACCAACCAGTACCAACAATTCACTCTCAAGAGGAGGATTTGAACAATCATATTCCTATATTAGACACCGTAGTCAATCGCTTCAGGACACAGCTGATACTCACAGAAAAGAAACAAAAGGAACTAGAAAATTTAAACGGAAATAGAATAATATATATCAATACTGAAGATATTGATAATAATCTCTCAGATATTTTGAGAAGATATATTAAACCAGGAAAAATTGGAATATACACCGAATTAAATGACCACAAATATAACATTGTGCAAAATAAAATCATTCAATTATTTGATAATGATTCGAAAACAAAATTTGTTCGGTGCTCATATCGTGCAAGAGATTTGAAAAATGAAGATGAAGCTTTTAAAGAGATACATAAATATCATAAAAATGAATCTGGTCATGCAGGAATTAATGAAAATTACGAAAGTTTAAAGAAAATAATATATTTTCCTAAACTAAAATCTTTAGTACAAAAATATACAAACAATTGTGATACTTGCAATAGAGTTAAATATGATCGAAATCCAATTAAAGAAAAATTTAAATCGACAGAAACGCCAACAGATGTTAAACAAATTGTTCACATGGATATATATATAAATTCGAAAGGTAATTTTTTAACGTTTATTGATAGATTTTCAAAATTCGCTACGGCATATTATTTAGAAGACAGAAATAACCAGACAATCATAGAAAAACTTAGAGATTATAAATCCCAAAGAGGACATTTTTCAAAACTCATAACTGATAATGAATTCAGAAGCGTAAATATTAAGGACTTTTTAAGGAATGAGGGAATAGAATTGCATCTTGTCAAGTCAAATAACCACACAGGTAATGCAGACATCGAAAGGTTACACAACACGTTGAGCGAAAAAATTAGAACATTAGGAATTGATCAAAAAGAATTAAGTATAAAAGAAAAAATGTCAAAAGCAATCGAATGGTATAACAATAATTTTCATTCGACCATAAGAGAAAAACCTATCAACGTTCAAGAAGGAAAATGTAATAAAGTACAAATATTTAATAATTTAAACAAAGAGAAAGAAAGGTACATAAATAAAAGAAATGTTAAACGAGAAGATTACATCGAAAACAGATCTGAGGGCTATATAAAGAACTACAAAGCTAATAGACATAAAGAAGAACCAAAATTTATAAAACACAAATTAGAAAATATTCATAGCAATAATATTAAACGAGAAACTAAATTTGCAGGTAAAATGGATCTACAAAATGTTTCTACTACTCGCTGTAATGACGATGACTCAAGCTCACTTGACAGTGGAGAAAATTGAAACCAATGCAGGATACACTGAAATAAAATTAGGACGAGCGGAAATCGTTTTAAACTACGACACTATCCTTCATATAATAAATCCCAACGAAGTTAAAAATATCATAGAACAATTAGAAAATAACGTACAAAGCCTAGAAGTTGACCCGGATAAATTATTGACTCTAAAACATGAAATCAAAGTTCTTAAAGGCAAACTGAGAACACTCATACCACATCGCCACAAACGGGGATTGCTCAATTTTGTAGGAACTGCACACAAATGGATATATGGTACTATGGACAACCAAGATAGGGAGGAAATAGAAAATCATCTCAATACGATCGACGCAAACATTCATAATGCAATAAATAACGTTAATCAACAGGTAAAAATAAACAAAAATTTCAATCAAACATTCGTTAAACTGAAGGAAATTATTGAAAAAGATAGGGTAACAATATCAAATAGGTTAAACGAAATTAATTCCAATTACAGAAAATCATTTATTCAAATAAATTACATTGATTATGCCCTTAAATTGAAAATTTTATCCGACAATATAGAACACATACAAGAAAATATTGCATCATCTAGATTAGGCATATTGCATAGTAATATTCTAACTAGTGAAGAGATAGAAGAATATAGTATAGATTTACAGAAATTTAAAAACATAAAGTTAGGCACAATTTTAGATAACTTTGATAATATAATATTTGCCGTAATGATACCAAAAGAAATAATTACATTAAATAAATCATTAATTATACCTATCACTAATGATAAAAATGAAGAATTAGTATTAGAATCTAAAGAAATCATAAGATATAATAATAATACATATGAATTTGTAGAAAATAAAGATTTAAAAAATCAAAAATTATATACAAGTTGTTTAGTTGCGAAAAATTGTACAAAAATTGTCAATAATACACCAGAAATAATAGAAATAGATAGTGGGATTGTACTCTTAAAAAATCAAAAATATGTAAATTTGAGTAGTGATTGCGATGAAAGAGAGTTTATGTTAAAAGGAAATTATTTATTATCATTTCATAATTGTTCAATTAAAGTCAATAACTATGTAATACATAATAAAGCAAAAGAGTTCAAACAAACATTTATAATTCCAAATAATTTAGAAAATATTGAAGAATTTAATAAAACATTAACATTTGATGAAATTATTTTGCAACAAATAGAAAATACAAAGGAAATAGAAGAAATAAAATTTCAGAAACAATCCCAGTGCATTTATAATGGTACATTAAGCATAATTTTATTAATAGTTTTAATCATAATAATAGTTTATATATATAAAACAAAAACAGGAAAAATCAAGATAAGTAATATTGTTAAAACTCAGGAGAGTTTTCAAGCTAGGCATGGGGAAGTTACGTCAAAGTCCCACGGTACTAATAAAGAAAATTTTCAGCAAACTGATGAATCAGCGTCTCAACCATATTTTTTCTATAATATTTAATTTGATATTTTTGTTTATCAAAATTGTGAAAAATAATGAAATACGACGCTTTACACGAGTTTGCTGAGGATTTCAAAATTAACATTTTTTATTATTTTTTTTTATATTTTTCAATAAATAGAAAAGAAATAAAAAGTAGAATTAATTAAAAAATAAAGTAAGTCAAGTTAGTTACTTAAGTAGCAATTGTACAGATCGGACGTTTTATCTAATAAACGTATTTTAAAACTTATAAAAGTTTTTTTATTTTTTTTAAAGTTTCTTTATATTCAGTCGGTAGGATTCCTTGCAAAAGTATTGGAATCCAGTGATCGAATTTTATAAAAGTTTCCTTTAAAAAGGATAAATAAATAAAAAATTTTTGTGTGAAACAAAATATACAATTTTTCCTTGAAACGGACACGTAGTGAGACTCGTAAAAATTGTTCTCGCGAAGATACGAAGTTTTAAAGAAATTTTTAGTATAATATAATATCATGTGATATAGTGCAATTAAATAAAAAAAAAAAAAAAGAAACATATATGTGTATTGTGCAACATAAATTATAAAAAAAAAATATATAAATAAATAAATAATATATATGATAATATATTAATATAAGAAATATATATTTTTTTTTTAATGAAAATATTGTGAATAATTTGAACAAATATTTGAAAATTATTTGAACAAATAGTGCATCTAAATACACTCACACTTTTGTGTATACAGTGTCGTGTATAAATTAACGTGTAGTTTTACATGCCTAAAGTGAAAGACTCCCTAATAAAAAAGGACAGATTTAAAATTTATGAAATAAATTTAACACCATCTGAAACAATGGCAAATGAAAATCAATCAGTTAATCAAAATCTAGGGTTTACTTTTACCGCCGAAGAACTCATTAAAGATGCTCAAAGAATTCGAGAATACAGAGGAGACAAAAGTTATGCTCTAACATCTTTTCTAAGAGAAGTCGATATTATTCTTCCATTGTTCAATAGTCAACCACAACTTAAACAGTATGTATTCTCAAGAATCATCATCAACAAAATACAAGGACCTGCTCTAGATGTAATAAGGACGTTAGGGTCGGATGCTACATGGGAGGACATCAAAAATGAATTAATAAACAACTTCGGTATCAAGGAGACCTATCATCAACTTTATCATCAGGCAATATCCTTAAGGAATAACAACGTAAGAGAATATTTTGTTAATTTAAGATCTATTTTAGCTAAGCTTAATGAAAAATTTGAATATGATAATAAAAAACCAGTTGAATTTAGTCCTAAGGTTAATGAATCTATTATATTAAGAACATTCCTAGATAATTTAGATCCAAGTTTAAGTTCATTAATTTTAAGTAGAAATATGACTACTCTACGTGATGCATTTAATCTTTTAGAAACACACGGTTTGATTAAAGAAAGAAATAAATTATATTCGAATAATCACAATAAACAAAATCAAAATCATTTTAATAGAAATAAAAATCAACAATCATCTTACAAACAAAATTTTCAAAATTTAGGGCAAATCAAGAACCATAATTATAATAACTATTCAAATTCCAATCAATTTAAAAATTTTAATAATTATCGTGCAAACTCAAACCAAATAAGACAAAACCCAACAACACACAATGATCGAAATAATTCTGAGCAAATAAGAAGAAATCATCATGAACCTATGGATATTGATCACGTCGAACATGATGTAAATTTTCAATTAGCGACCACAAAAAAGGTTTACCGATAGTACTATTAACGATCGGGAAAAATAAAATAAAATGCCTCATCGATACCGGATGTACGATATCATTATTACATGAAAATAACTTGTTAGAATATAAAAGAATACCTTTACAAACCCCATTAACAATTAACACTTTAAATGCAATAACTCGTATTGATAAAGAAATTATAACACCTCTCCCTTTTGAATTTAATGAAGATGCTAATATGGTTTGGAAATTAACAAAATTTTATAACAAAAATTTCGATGGCATAATTGGTCAAAATTTATTGAAACCCTTAGGTGCAATTATTGATATGAGTAGTAACACTATAATAATAAACAAAAACGAAATAAAATTTTATGACGAATGTCCATACAAGAGACAATTTATCAACTTGAACCATCAGAAATTGATGAAAATGTAAAAATCAAATTATTCGAAAAATTGAATTCAGAAGAGAAATCTGAATTAGAAAGACTTTTAGAATTTTATAATGATTTATTTTTTAAAGAGGGCGAGATATTAACAAACACAAATGATATTAAACATGAAATCATCACAACAACAGATAAACCAATTTACTCAAAGATTTATCGTTATCCTCAAATACATGAACAAGAGATAAGTAAACAAATTGATGAAATGCTGAAGCATGGAATTATAAAAGAAAGCAATTCACCTTATAACAGTCCACTTTGGGTTGTACCGAAAAAGTTAGATAATTCGGGAAAAAGAAAGTGGAGAATCGTTATAGATTATAGAAAGTTGAATGAGGTCACAATTGACGATAAATATCCAATTCCCAATATTGAGAATATTCTAGACAAACTGGGAAGGGCTCAATATTTTACAACGCTCGATTTGGCAAAGGGCTTCCACCAAATCCTAGTCAACGAAAATGACAGAAGGAAAACTGCTTTCTCCACGCCAAATGGTCATTACGAATTCATTAGAATGCCGTTCGGACTTAAAAATGCCCCGGCTACTTTTCAGAGACTAATGAATTCAGTATTATAAGAATATATTAATAAAATATGTGTGGTTTATCTGGATGATATCCTTATTTTTAGTACTTCCCTGAGCGAGCACATAGATAGCATAAAGAAAATTTTTAATAAACTAAGAGAAGCGAATTTAAAAATTCAAATCGATAAATGTAATTTCTTTTCGAAAGAAACGGAATATTTAGGACACGTCTTAACCCCTGACGGAGTCAAGCCTAACCCCAAAAAGATAGAAGCAATAGTTAATTTAAAACTGCCCGAAACACAAAAACAAATAAAGTCATTTTTAGGAATTACTAGCTATTATAGGAAATTCGTGAAAGATTATGCGAAGGTAGCACAACCCATGACCAAATACTTGAAAAAGAATATGAAGGTAAACACCAAAGACCCTAATTACATTAATGCGTTCGAAAAATTGAAAAAATTGATAACACAATCACCAGTATTAAAATATCCAAATTTCAACAAGAGTTTCAAATTAATCACGGATGCAAGCGATCATGCCATTGGAGCTGTCTTGCAACAAGACAACCACCCAGTGTGTTATGCTAGCCGTACTCTCAATCAGCATGAAAGAAATTACTCAACAACAGAAAAAGAACTGGTCGCAATAGTTTGGGCAACAAACTATTTTCGACCATACTTGTATGGAACAAAATTTGATCTCCTCACAGATCATCAACCATTAAAATGGTTGTACGCAAAAACAACAGGTAAAGATGCAAATCCGCGATTATCAAGATGGATGTTGAAACTCAGTGAATACAATATAAATATGGACTACATAAAAGGAAAAGAAAATAGAGTCGCAGACTTTTTAAGTAGAATCAACGTAGATACGAACGAAATCAATATGGTTAAAACAATTGATGGTAACAAGGAAGATGAAACATTAAGGGAAAATGAAGAATTTGAAATGCAGTCAAATATTTCAGTGCAAAATAATGCAGATATAGACCAACCAGTACCAACAATTCACTCTCAAGAGGAGGATTTGAACAATCATATTCCTATATTAGACACCGTAGTCAATCGCTTCAGGACACAGCTGATACTCACAGAAAAGAAACAAAAGGAACTAGAAAATTTAAACGGAAATAGAATAATATATATCAATACTGAAGATATTGATAATAATCTCTCAGATATTTTGAGAAGATATATTAAACCAGGAAAAATTGGAATATACACCGAATTAAATGACCACAAATATAACATTGTGCAAAATAAAATCATTCAATTATTTGATAATGATTCGAAAACAAAATTTGTTCGGTGCTCATATCGTGCAAGAGATTTGAAAAATGAAGATGAAGCTTTTAAAGAGATACATAAATACCATAAAAATGAATCTGGTCATGCAGGAATTAATGAAAATTACGAAAGTTTAAAGAAAATAATATATTTTCCTAAACTAAAATCTTTAGTACAAAAATATACAAACAATTGTGATACTTGCAATAGAGTTAAATATGATCGAAATCCAATTAAAGAAAAATTTAAATCGACAGAAACGCCAACAGATGTTAAACAAATTGTTCACATGGATATATATATAAATTCGAAAGGTAATTTTTTAACGTTTATTGATAGATTTTCAAAATTCGCTACGGCATATTATTTAGAAGACAGAAATAACCAGACAATCATAGAAAAACTTAGAGATTATAAATCCCAAAGAGGACATTTTTCAAAACTCATAACTGATAATGAATTCAGAAGCGTAAATATTAAGGACTTTTTAAGGAATGAGGGAATAGAATTGCATCTTGTCAAGTCAAATAACCACAGAGGTAATGCAGACATCGAAAGGTTACACAACACGTTGAGCGAAAAAATTAGAACATTAAGAATTGATCAAAAAGAATTAAGTATAAAAGAAAAAATGTCAAAAGCAATCGAATGGTATAACAATAATTTTCATTCGACCATAAGAGAAAAACCTATCAACGTTCAAGAAGGAAAATGTAATAAAGTACAAATATTTAATAATTTAAACAAAGAGAAAGAAAGGTACATAAATAAAAGAAATGTTAAACGAGAAGATTACATCGAAAACAGATCTGAGGGCTATATAAAGAACTACAAAGCTAATAGACATAAAGAAGAACCAAAATTTATAAAACACAAATTAGAAAATATTCATAGCAATAATATTAAACGAGAAACTAAATTTGCAGGTAAAATGGATCTACAAAATGTTTCTACTACTCGCTGTAATGACGATGACTCAAGCTCACTTGACAGTGGAGAAAATTGAAACCAATGCAGGATACACTGAAATAAAATTAGGACGAGCGGAAATCGTTTTAAACTACGACACTATCCTTCATATAATAAATCCCAACGAAGTTAAAAATATCATAGAACAATTAGAAAATAACGTACAAAGCCTAGAAGTTGACCCGGATAAATTATTGACTCTAAAACATGAAATCAAAGTTCTTAAAGGCAAACTGAGAACACTCATACCACATCGCCACAAACGGGGATTGCTCAATTTTGTAGGAACTGCACACAAATGGATATATGGTACTATGGACAACCAAGATAGGGAGGAAATAGAAAATCATCTCAATACGATCGACGCAAACATTCATAATGCAATAAATAACGTTAATCAACAGGTAAAAATAAACAAAAATTTCAATCAAACATTCGTTAAACTGAAGGAAATTATTGAAAAAGATAGGGTAACAATATCAAATAGGTTAAACGAAATTAATTCCAATTACAGAAAATCATTTATTCAAATAAATTACATTGATTATGCCCTTAAATTGAAAATTTTATCCGACAATATAGAACACATACAAGAAAATACTGCATCATCTAGATTAGGCATATTGCATAGTAATATTCTAACTAGTGAAGAGATAGAAGAATATAGTATAGATTTACAGAAATTTAAAAACATAAAGTTAGGCACAATTTTAGATAACTTTGATAATATAATATTTGCCGTAATGATACCAAAAGAAATAATTACATTAAATAAATCATTAATTATACCTATCACTAATGATAAAAATGAAGAATTAGTATTAGAATCTAAAGAAATCATAAGATATAATAATAATACATATGAATTTGTAGAAAATAAAGATTTAAAAAATCAAAAATTATATACAAGTTGTTTAGTTGCGAAAAATTGTACAAAAATTGTCAATAATACACCAGAAATAATAGAAATAGATAGTGGGATTGTACTCTTAAAAAATCAAAAATATGTAAATTTGAGTAGTGATTGCGATGAAAGAGAGTTTATGTTAAAAGGAAATTATTTATTATCATTTCATAATTGTTCAATTAAAGTCAATAACTATGTAATACATAATAAAGCAAAAGAGTTCAAACAAACATTTATAATTCCAAATAATTTAGAAAATATTGAAGAATTTAATAAAACATTAACATTTGATGAAATTATTTTGCAACAAATAGAAAATACAAAGGAAATAGAAGAAATAAAATTTCAGAAACAATCCCAGTACATTTATAATGGTACATTAAGCATAATTTTATTAATAGTTTTAATCATAATAATAGTTTATATATATAAAACAAAAACAGGAAAAATCAAGATAAGTAATATTGTTAAAACTCAGGAGAGTTTTCAAGCTAGGCATGGGGAAGTTACGTCAAAGTCCCACGGTACTAATAAAGAAAATTTTCAGCAAACTGATGAATCAGCGTCTCAACCATATTTTTTCTATAATATTTAATTTGATATTTTTGTTTATCAAAATTGTGAAAAATAATGAAATACGACGCTTTACACGAGTTTGCTGAGGATTTCAAAATTAACATTTTTTATTATTTTTTTTTATATTTTTCAATAAATAGAAAAGAAATAAAAAGTAGAATTAATTAAAAAATAAAGTAAGTCAAGTTAGTTACTTAAGTAGCAATTGTACAGATCGGACGTTTTATCTAATAAACGTATTTTAAAACTTATAAAAGTTTTTTTATTTTTTTTAAAGTTTCTTTATATTCAGTCGGTAGGATTCCTTGCAAAAGTATTGGAATCCAGTGATCGAATTTTATAAAAGTTTCCTTTAAAAAGGATAAATAAATAAAAAATTTTTGTGTGAAACAAAATATACAATTTTTCCTTGAAACGGACACGTAGTGAGACTCGTAAAAATTGTTCTCGCGAAGATACGAAGTTTTAAAGAAATTTTTAGTATAATATAATATCATGTGATATAGTGCAATTAAATAAAAAAAAAAAAAAAGAAACATATATGTGTATTGTGCAACATAAATTATAAAAAAAAAATATATAAATAAATAAATAATATATATGATAATATATTAATATAAGAAATATATATTTTTTTTTTAATGAAAATATTGTGAATAATTTGAACAAATATTTGAAAATTATTTGAACAAATAGTGCATCTAAATACACTCACACTTTTGTGTATACAGTGTCGTGTATAAATTAACGTGTAGTTTTACATGCCTAAAGTGAAAGACTCCCTAATAAAAAAGGACAGATTTAAAATTTATGAAATAAATTTAACACCATCTGAAACAATGGCAAATGAAAATCAATCAGTTAATCAAAATCTAGGGTTTACTTTTACCGCCGAAGAACTCATTAAAGATGCTCAAAGAATTCGAGAATACAGAGGAGACAAAAGTTATGCTCTAACATCTTTTCTAAGAGAAGTCGATATTATTCTTCCATTGTTCAATAGTCAACCACAACTTAAACAGTATGTATTCTCAAGAATCATCATCAACAAAATACAAGGACCTGCTCTAGATGTAATAAGGACGTTAGGGTCGGATGCTACATGGGAGGACATCAAAAATGAATTAATAAACAACTTCGGTATCAAGGAGACCTATCATCAACTTTATCATCAGGCAATATCCTTAAGGAATAACAACGTAAGAGAATATTTTGTTAATTTAAGATCTATTTTAGCTAAGCTTAATGAAAAATTTGAATATGATAATAAAAAACCAGTTGAATTTAGTCCTAAGGTTAATGAATCTATTATATTAAGAACATTCCTAGATAATTTAGATCCAAGTTTAAGTTCATTAATTTTAAGTAGAAATATGACTACTCTACGTGATGCATTTAATCTTTTAGAAACACACGGTTTGATTAAAGAAAGAAATAAATTATATTCGAATAATCACAATAAACAAAATCAAAATCATTTTAATAGAAATAAAAATCAACAATCATCTTACAAACAAAATTTTCAAAATTTAGGGCAAATCAAGAACCATAATTATAATAACTATTCAAATTCCAATCAATTTAAAAATTTTAATAATTATCGTGCAAACTCAAACCAAATAAGACAAAACCCAACAACACACAATGATCGAAATAATTCTGAGCAAATAAGAAGAAATCATCATGAACCTATGGATATTGATCACGTCGAACATGATGTAAATTTTCAATTAGCGACCACAAAAAAGGTTTACCGATAGTACTATTAACGATCGGGAAAAATAAAATAAAATGCCTCATCGATACCGGATGTACGATATCATTATTACATGAAAATAACTTGTTAGAATATAAAAGAATACCTTTACAAACCCCATTAACAATTAACACTTTAAATGCAATAACTCGTATTGATAAAGAAATTATAACACCTCTCCCTTTTGAATTTAATGAAGATGCTAATATGGTTTGGAAATTAACAAAATTTTATAACAAAAATTTCGATGGCATAATTGGTCAAAATTTATTGAAACCCTTAGGTGCAATTATTGATATGAGTAGTAACACTATAATAATAAACAAAAACGAAATAAAATTTTATGACGAATGTCCATACAAGAGACAATTTATCAACTTGAACCATCAGAAATTGATGAAAATGTAAAAATCAAATTATTCGAAAAATTGAATTCAGAAGAGAAATCTGAATTAGAAAGACTTTTAGAATTTTATAATGATTTATTTTTTAAAGAGGGCGAGATATTAACAAACACAAATGATATTAAACATGAAATCATCACAACAACAGATAAACCAATTTACTCAAAGATTTATCGTTATCCTCAAATACATGAACAAGAGATAAGTAAACAAATTGATGAAATGCTGAAGCATGGAATTATAAAAGAAAGCAATTCACCTTATAACAGTCCACTTTGGGTTGTACCGAAAAAGTTAGATAATTCGGGAAAAAGAAAGTGGAGAATCGTTATAGATTATAGAAAGTTGAATGAGGTCACAATTGACGATAAATATCCAATTCCCAATATTGAGAATATTCTAGACAAACTGGGAAGGGCTCAATATTTTACAACGCTCGATTTGGCAAAGGGCTTCCACCAAATCCTAGTCAACGAAAATGACAGAAGGAAAACTGCTTTCTCCACGCCAAATGGTCATTACGAATTCATTAGAATGCCGTTCGGACTTAAAAATGCCCCGGCTACTTTTCAGAGACTAATGAATTCAGTATTATAAGAATATATTAATAAAATATGTGTGGTTTATCTGGATGATATCCTTATTTTTAGTACTTCCCTGAGCGAGCACATAGATAGCATAAAGAAAATTTTTAATAAACTAAGAGAAGCGAATTTAAAAATTCAAATCGATAAATGTAATTTCTTTTCGAAAGAAACGGAATATTTAGGACACGTCTTAACCCCTGACGGAGTCAAGCCTAACCCCAAAAAGATAGAAGCAATAGTTAATTTAAAACTGCCCGAAACACAAAAACAAATAAAGTCATTTTTAGGAATTACTAGCTATTATAGGAAATTCGTGAAAGATTATGCGAAGGTAGCACAACCCATGACCAAATACTTGAAAAAGAATATGAAGGTAAACACCAAAGACCCTAATTACATTAATGCGTTCGAAAAATTGAAAAAATTGATAACACAATCACCAGTATTAAAATATCCAAATTTCAACAAGAGTTTCAAATTAATCACGGATGCAAGCGATCATGCCATTGGAGCTGTCTTGCAACAAGACAACCACCCAGTGTGTTATGCTAGCCGTACTCTCAATCAGCATGAAAGAAATTACTCAACAACAGAAAAAGAACTGGTCGCAATAGTTTGGGCAACAAACTATTTTCGACCATACTTGTATGGAACAAAATTTGATCTCCTCACAGATCATCAACCATTAAAATGGTTGTACGCAAAAACAACAGGTAAAGATGCAAATCCGCGATTATCAAGATGGATGTTGAAACTCAGTGAATACAATATAAATATGGACTACATAAAAGGAAAAGAAAATAGAGTCGCAGACTTTTTAAGTAGAATCAACGTAGATACGAACGAAATCAATATGGTTAAAACAATTGATGGTAACAAGGAAGATGAAACATTAAGGGAAAATGAAGAATTTGAAATGCAGTCAAATATTTCAGTGCAAAATAATGCAGATATAGACCAACCAGTACCAACAATTCACTCTCAAGAGGAGGATTTGAACAATCATATTCCTATATTAGACACCGTAGTCAATCGCTTCAGGACACAGCTGATACTCACAGAAAAGAAACAAAAGGAACTAGAAAATTTAAACGGAAATAGAATAATATATATCAATACTGAAGATATTGATAATAATCTCTCAGATATTTTGAGAAGATATATTAAACCAGGAAAAATTGGAATATACACCGAATTAAATGACCACAAATATAACATTGTGCAAAATAAAATCATTCAATTATTTGATAATGATTCGAAAACAAAATTTGTTCGGTGCTCATATCGTGCAAGAGATTTGAAAAATGAAGATGAAGCTTTTAAAGAGATACATAAATACCATAAAAATGAATCTGGTCATGCAGGAATTAATGAAAATTACGAAAGTTTAAAGAAAATAATATATTTTCCTAAACTAAAATCTTTAGTACAAAAATATACAAACAATTGTGATACTTGCAATAGAGTTAAATATGATCGAAATCCAATTAAAGAAAAATTTAAATCGACAGAAACGCCAACAGATGTTAAACAAATTGTTCACATGGATATATATATAAATTCGAAAGGTAATTTTTTAACGTTTATTGATAGATTTTCAAAATTCGCTACGGCATATTATTTAGAAGACAGAAATAACCAGACAATCATAGAAAAACTTAGAGATTATAAATCCCAAAGAGGACATTTTTCAAAACTCATAACTGATAATGAATTCAGAAGCGTAAATATTAAGGACTTTTTAAGGAATGAGGGAATAGAATTGCATCTTGTCAAGTCAAATAACCACAGAGGTAATGCAGACATCGAAAGGTTACACAACACGTTGAGCGAAAAAATTAGAACATTAAGAATTGATCAAAAAGAATTAAGTATAAAAGAAAAAATGTCAAAAGCAATCGAATGGTATAACAATAATTTTCATTCGACCATAAGAGAAAAACCTATCAACGTTCAAGAAGGAAAATGTAATAAAGTACAAATATTTAATAATTTAAACAAAGAGAAAGAAAGGTACATAAATAAAAGAAATGTTAAACGAGAAGATTACATCGAAAACAGATCTGAGGGCTATATAAAGAACTACAAAGCTAATAGACATAAAGAAGAACCAAAATTTATAAAACACAAATTAGAAAATATTCATAGCAATAATATTAAACGAGAAACTAAATTTGCAGGTAAAATGGATCTACAAAATGTTTCTACTACTCGCTGTAATGACGATGACTCAAGCTCACTTGACAGTGGAGAAAATTGAAACCAATGCAGGATACACTGAAATAAAATTAGGACGAGCGGAAATCGTTTTAAACTACGACACTATCCTTCATATAATAAATCCCAACGAAGTTAAAAATATCATAGAACAATTAGAAAATAACGTACAAAGCCTAGAAGTTGACCCGGATAAATTATTGACTCTAAAACATGAAATCAAAGTTCTTAAAGGCAAACTGAGAACACTCATACCACATCGCCACAAACGGGGATTGCTCAATTTTGTAGGAACTGCACACAAATGGATATATGGTACTATGGACAACCAAGATAGGGAGGAAATAGAAAATCATCTCAATACGATCGACGCAAACATTCATAATGCAATAAATAACGTTAATCAACAGGTAAAAATAAACAAAAATTTCAATCAAACATTCGTTAAACTGAAGGAAATTATTGAAAAAGATAGGGTAACAATATCAAATAGGTTAAACGAAATTAATTCCAATTACAGAAAATCATTTATTCAAATAAATTACATTGATTATGCCCTTAAATTGAAAATTTTATCCGACAATATAGAACACATACAAGAAAATACTGCATCATCTAGATTAGGCATATTGCATAGTAATATTCTAACTAGTGAAGAGATAGAAGAATATAGTATAGATTTACAGAAATTTAAAAACATAAAGTTAGGCACAATTTTAGATAACTTTGATAATATAATATTTGCCGTAATGATACCAAAAGAAATAATTACATTAAATAAATCATTAATTATACCTATCACTAATGATAAAAATGAAGAATTAGTATTAGAATCTAAAGAAATCATAAGATATAATAATAATACATATGAATTTGTAGAAAATAAAGATTTAAAAAATCAAAAATTATATACAAGTTGTTTAGTTGCGAAAAATTGTACAAAAATTGTCAATAATACACCAGAAATAATAGAAATAGATAGTGGGATTGTACTCTTAAAAAATCAAAAATATGTAAATTTGAGTAGTGATTGCGATGAAAGAGAGTTTATGTTAAAAGGAAATTATTTATTATCATTTCATAATTGTTCAATTAAAGTCAATAACTATGTAATACATAATAAAGCAAAAGAGTTCAAACAAACATTTATAATTCCAAATAATTTAGAAAATATTGAAGAATTTAATAAAACATTAACATTTGATGAAATTATTTTGCAACAAATAGAAAATACAAAGGAAATAGAAGAAATAAAATTTCAGAAACAATCCCAGTACATTTATAATGGTACATTAAGCATAATTTTATTAATAGTTTTAATCATAATAATAGTTTATATATATAAAACAAAAACAGGAAAAATCAAGATAAGTAATATTGTTAAAACTCAGGAGAGTTTTCAAGCTAGGCATGGGGAAGTTACGTCAAAGTCCCACGGTACTAATAAAGAAAATTTTCAGCAAACTGATGAATCAGCGTCTCAACCATATTTTTTCTATAATATTTAATTTGATATTTTTGTTTATCAAAATTGTGAAAAATAATGAAATACGACGCTTTACACGAGTTTGCTGAGGATTTCAAAATTAACATTTTTTATTATTTTTTTTTATATTTTTCAATAATACTAGAAAAGAAAGAAAAAGTAGAATTAATTAAAAAATAAAGTAAGTCAAGTTAGTTACTTAAGTAGCAATTGTACAGATCGGACGTTTTATCTAATAAACGTATTTTAAAACTTATAAAAGTTTTTTTATTTTTTTTAAAGTTTCTTTATATTAGAAACGTAACTTGCGCGTGAATTCGAATGTGTCAATTTATAGGCTAGTGCTAACTGCACACTGAAGTGAATTATTTTTAAAGCTATGCTTTGAGAGACACGAAAATTCCAAATGCATAAGGCGAATTCAACATGAGATCATGTAAAATCATACAATTTTTTGCAATTTTTCAGATAAGAAGGGTAGAGGATGTGAAGTGTCGTATGATTTAACATAATGGAATTGTTATGTTAATATCTCATAAAACTCGTACTAAAGTCCTATGCTGCAAAATAAGTATTTGATTGATTGACATCATTGGCACCATCTCTGAGATTAAGAAGAAATAAAAAAAAAATATATGAAAACTAAAAAACAAACAATAACATGAAATAGAAATGTGAAAATAGTAAAATAGTAATTAAATAATAATTATCATTTGTATATTATTATTTTCATTTTTTTGTTGATATAATATATTTTACTTTAAAATGTTCACTTCTATATAATTACAAAAACTTAAGAGGGCTAAGAGCTCCTTGCAATGAGCTGCTAAGTTAAGACACTTTCGAGTTTACAAATGTCTCTTAGCCTCTAATTAACCACACACAATAAGAGATCAGCTAATTTCTGTCATCTCTTAACTCTTACCTAGAATAGCTATTTCTGCTAACTGTCTGCTTATTGCAGTTAAGAGGCTAAGAGTCTCTTACCTAGAATCGGGCGGATAATTTATTGATACATTGCATCCAATCCTTATACTTTTTTCTTTGACTTTTATAAACGATATTTCACTAAAAACATAGCAACATAGGTAAAAACATATAATAGAGAGACAAGGTTTCCTAAATATATGCAAATACAAAATATAACATAGCACTGGGATCACAAAGTCTTTGATATATATTTAATAGAAGGACGAAATTTATTCTTGAATTTCCTTAATATATGCAAACACAAAATAAAATATTGGACGATCAGCGAAAACTTTTTTATATAATAGAGAAATGAAAAATATGAAAAAAAAAAAAGAATTATACAAAATACAAATAACAACACGTACAAATAACTAACACGTGGCTAGTCTTTTTAAATTACAAAAGGGTTTTTCGCTTTCTTCCATTTGAAAAATGATATTCTTCGTTTTTTCGGAAAAAGAATATTTGCTTTGTATTGTAAACAAGGCTCTGTTTTTTTTTTTGGTTTTTCATTTAATTGTTTACTAACAGTAAACTGTATCACAAAAAACCCAGGAATTGTTGAAATTTTTTTTTGCGTGGTGACATATAGGGCGTGTTAAAAAGTAATCATGACGATGCAGTGTTGCAGAGATGTTGCGACAGTATTAATGCAACATTAGATTTTTATGTTGCGATGCTCTGACATAAGTGATGCATTTTACGACACTCCGATCACAGGTTGCAGAGTTGCGTGTGAGAGTGATGGCGGGGCGAAGGGTGGTGTGTGTGGGTGGTGGCGGACCGTAGGGCCGTGTGTGGTATAGGGGGGTGAGTCAGAGGAGCCTGTAGGTTTCAATTATCAAATAGTCCGTAGTAGAGAAGTAAATGTCTTCTTATAGAAATTTAGTGTTACAATAGGTAAAAAATCACCCACACACCCCCCTCCGACCGTGTATAGTATAAAAGGTTTATTTCTATCATTTTTATCTTTGGACGTCATACGCCATCATAACACTGGTTCTACTTTTTGCTGATTGGGATAGATTCATCGAACCTTGCTCTACCTCAACCACTTATTTTTACCATCTTTTCTCCCCTCTAGTAGCCTGTATTTGATAATTAAAATACTCAAGAATTCAATTTTTACCCCCTTTATTTTTTTATTAACCTGAAGAAAAAAGTTTTTCAAGTCTATGTAACATTTCGTGTAAATAATTTAAAAACAAAACAACAACCCCAAGGAAAAACTTTATTTTCTTCATGTTCCTCAAAGTATGTCTTTTTGAAGTGTTCTGACAAACATTGGTTTTTAGTTAAATTCACAACAACAAAAATATTGATTTAGAATACCGAAGAACTAAATGAATTAAGTATAAAGCTTACAGATAATCAACAACGTATTCTGAAACTTCTTTAAAATTTCGGTCTGCTTATACAAACCCAACGTGAAATTTTATCTTCATGTGATTCTGTTCAATAATTTGATGAGATTTTCCTACAAAATTCTTGCCAATAATATAAAAAAATACCATCGATGATGACTCTATTTTAGTGGCTTCTTTTTTAACAAACTTAAACATCTCGTATATTTTACAATAATTTGTACAATAAAGAATTCGTAATAATATTCACTACATTCTTAAATTTTCCGTAATAACAAATGTGAAATAAAAAATTTTGAATTCGTGACTTTCTTTTAATAAAAAAAATCAAGGGTTGACACTTTCAAAATTTGTTTCTTAATTTAAAAAAAAAAAAAACAAAACCAATTTCCTATTTTTGTAAACTGGTTTTTTCATTGCCTTTAGAAAATATTTACAATGATGGTTTGATTTAATTGTAGAAAATATATGATACATGCATAAATATCCCACATACGTATATACGCATACGAATACATTATGTACATACAACTCGTACATTCTTACCTCTACTCTGGTTTATTAAAATTTCCACACGATAAATTTTTTTTTAAACAAAAAGTGTTGGACGATTTATTTTAAAAAAGAAACCAAAATAAATTTAAAGAAAATGTCGGAATAAAGGACATTAAACACATTAAAAAAATAACATTAAAAATCTATGAAATAGTTTGTGTTAATTTGTTCTCTTAAAGTAGGTTTTCCTTTCTTTGAAAAAAATAAATGGTAACAGAATGTTCTATTTTAAATCTTATACTATATTATAGATAATATAAAGTTGGTATAGATATTATAGGTTCGTTTGTACAGTGAGGGCAAAAAGTGAGTGTACACTCGTTTTTATTTTCATTGTTGTAAAACTCAAAATAATAATAAAAAATTGATAAATTATGATAAATAAAATAAATTTGATTTGTTTTCAGTAGGTAATCCTTAAAGATAAAACCTCAAAATTTCAAAAATTCCTCAAAGACAAAATTCTCAAAATTGGAAGAGGCAAATCTTTTGTCAAAAACTCAAATTAAAAGTGGTAAAACCCAAAATTGTAAAAATTTAATTATTCTGCAAGAATATATGTATGTATGTAAGGTATATTTCAAAATTCAACAAAAAGAGTTATCATTTCTCTAAACATTTTATTGACATTTTGTAGTTTTATTTTTCTATTGAGTCTTGTAAGTGTAAAATGATCATATACCACTTTTAAATAAAACGTCTCATATGCGGGAAGATTGTCGGAATGTTTACATATGGACGTACCTGAATAATTGTGTGAATAAACACATTACTGAATTGCGATAATGAATATGATTCTATTCTGTACATCATCAATGAAATTTGGATCAAATAAACACATCTGTATGTATGCGTTTATGTACATTGAGAGATAATTCTGTAGAATTTCCCGTTTTCCCTGCTTTTTTATAGTTGATGAATTTTATATTTATTGAAACACACATGTATAAGTGTGTTCTGTTGCACTGATGAATTTGTATTAAAAACTAAAAAATATTCCATTATTATATATGTAGGTATATGAACTAAATTTAAAAAAACAGAAAAAGAAGAAAAAATATTGTAGTCTCCGAAATGGCGACTTTAATGTTCCACATATGAGTGAAAGTAGGTAGGTCACAATTAGTGAAAATTCATTTTTGGTATTAAGTCATTGCTAAGTATGTATGTACTTACATATACATGTGTTGTTTACATACTTGTATGAACATGTATTGGAATTCGAATATTATTGATTTTCACTAACCGCAAAACCTATTATAATACACTCTTCACGATGCTGATAAAATTTTTAATATTTAAACCTGCAATCTCAGAAAATTCTCAATTTGTTAAATTTTCAGGCACCATACATTGCGATTTAAGTTTAAATTACATTTATGTTATATTTTGTCTTTACAAATAAAATATGTACGTCAAATGAACAAAACATCCATTTTGAAGTAAGAAATCAAGGACAACAATTTTATTTCGTTTTCTTTAAACATAATTTTTTAATACTATTTTATTTTCGAAAATCTCGTTGCCACGGTTATCCTTTATTATTGCTGAATACCATACTTTTATACCTCTTCAAAATTAAATGATAATTCGTTCTTATTAACCAGCATTCAAGAATATCTAGAATGAGAACTATAAGGGGCCGTTTCGAAACCAAATAATGTGATCATAAAATTATTTATATTGTAGTTTAATTTTTAAGAAAAGAGAAACATTTTCTTTGTTTTTATGTACAAGAAATTTTTCACGCATGTGTTGAAATACACTTTCGGGCGGGTGTTGGGAAAGAAAATCGAGGTGTGTTCAAATTCGAAAACATCCGATATTTTATATTCAAATTTACATTTTTGTTTTATTTATCCGCTTGAATTTATTTTTGAATCGTTTTCTTAATCAAATTAAAATTAAAAAAAAAAGAAATAAAAAATTCGGATAATGCTTTATACACAAAGTAGCCATATATTTTAATAAGTACGAATTTAATGTAGGTATCGTACATATCTTGTAAATTAATGGTCACAATTAACATCTACATTCTTATAAAAAATTTAATTGTATGTGCAAATAGCGTCACCAACATAATACGCACGTTCTTTTCTTAAAAATTATATTTCAATATGTGAAATAAAATATTTAGATTAAAATGTATATTACACATTCTTATGACCCAGTTACATCTATTAAAAAAATGAAATAATTAGAGATACATCAAAGAATATTCACAGTAGAATGTGATGAAAAAAAACAAAAAATACAAATGCGTTAAAAAATGAATTGAAAATTTTTATTAGCAAAATACAAAGAGAAGTTTACCTATTATGTTTCCAAGGATTATCCAATATAATAAGGTATACTATAAATTCTTTATGTAAAAGTAAAAAGTAAAAAAATATCAGAAACACAAAATTAATAACATAAAAATTATGTTAAGGTATATGTTCTATTTCCACATATTAACAAAAGACCAAATTTTGGACACTGCAGTTTAGCCAAATACCTGTAAACAAGGCTGAGGATTACAGTGGTAGGCTTTTCTTGGAAGATTAGGAGACTGTTCCTCGCATATCACAACTCACAACTGAGTATCCTGTACTTAGCAGGACAACTTTGTCTAGTGCATATTCGTATTCTTCGAAGCCACAGGACTGCACATCTTAATGCCGACCAACAATAGATCTCTGTTGATCACAAATTTCTATTCTAACTAAATTAATATTTGAACTTAAATTTAAAATTAACACTGATTGGTTGTACTTTAAATGTTAAAGACGTAAGTATTTATATAGGTACCGTGTGTTAATGTAAGATAATTTGTTGTGTTGTTCATTGTGATAAAGAAATAATCTTTAAAATAAACAATTTCGTATATTTAATTTGATAATTAACATTTTTCCCATTTATATCTGTAAAGGACGTTAACAGACGTTAACATTCTTGAAATTATTATTCATTGGACAAGATATTTTTCACATAAAAAATTTGTGGTTCTCTGATTGGCAGGCTTATCAATTTCATTATTTACACAATAAACAGACTGTAGCTGACTATGCAATCAATCAAATGAAAAATGGCTATATAATAAAATTCATATAAAAATTTTAGCAATAATTCACTGACAAGAAAAAATTCTCAGTTGTTGATATTCAAAATAAGAGAATGTTTTTTCTGTAATTATTATTTTAACAGAGTTAAATTTTATCATCATTTGTAGTGATTAAATATTAACTGAAATATCCTTATTTTGAAAATGCGAACAAACAGATTTTGATTTTTATTAATTTTTAATACTGTTATACGCAGTCTCAAGTTAGATACCGTGCATAGTTTAACACTAACACGATATTAAATGACATTGTATAATTACGTGTGTAGTTGTCTTGAATTAGAAATTCTATCTTTCGTAAATTTCTCTATTTAAAAGATATCAAATAATAAGACAACAGAATTTTGATTTTTTTTTCTATTATTGCATGTATTTAAATGGTGTTTTTAATTCTCTTTAACAAAGGAAACAAAATTATTAAACACTTTTTAATTAAATCAACAGAAGAAAATAAGAATCAAGATTATTATGTAAATTTAATTTAAAATTTCACAACAAAAATCATATCGCTCTCAAATAGCGCAGAATAAATGTCATTAATGTATATTGTTTGGAAATTTTCAATTCCTGATATCCCCCAATGGGCAAATTTTATATAGGTTTCTAGAAGAATTTTATTGCTATAAACAGTCTGAACTTTTAACGAAAATGTAGTTGTTGATATTTTTGTACAACCTACATAACATTAAATTCCAATTGACAATATGTGATGATATTGTTAGTGGATTTATTAATAGCATTGAAAGCTGAAAGAGTGCTAAAGTTACATTGACACGTATGCGCTATCCTCTCATAAGGCATACATTGAACATCATTAATAGACAGAATGTATTGTTCTTGATAATGCACGTACGTAAGCTTGTTAATAATAAGATTATTGAGATAATAAAACAGTAATTATTTATATACATATATATAAAAAGACAGCGATTTTTTGGTGAATCCTCACTTTTCTCCATAACCACCCACTTCCATCCACCCGGTGGGAGGGGGGAACTGTAGATAGCCTCTTAACCTCTTTTCCATAGTAAGAGAGTTTGGTCTCGGTGGGTGGAAGTAGGTGGGCATGGGAGGCAAAAATGTGGTATAAGATATATCTATCTCTATCTGACCCATTATTTTTCCTATAAATGAAGTCGAAAATATTTTCAGGGTCTTTTAGTGAATAAAATAGTGATAATAGTGACAAATGTTGTATAATTTTGTTAGAACATCTTAAATTTGCTGGAATATCGCAGATTTTTCGAAAATGTTCCAGAGTGTTCCAAAATGTTCCACGAAATAAAAAAATGTTTTATAATATTTCAGAATAATTTAAACTATCCAAGAACGTGCCAGAACCTTCAAGATTTTTCGTGAATGACATAGAATAAAGAAGAATATTCAAAAATGGTAGAATGTTTTGAATTATTACAGGACGTTCTGAAATGTTCCTGAATTTTTGAGAATGATCTAGAATGTTCTCAATGTTTCGAGAATTGTTTGGAAAGATGGAGAATGATCCAGAATGTTCTCGATTTTTCAAGAATGATTTAGAATGATCGAGAATTTTTCAGAACCTTCGATATATTTCTTGAATGACAAAGAATAATGAAGAATATTCAAAAATGGTAGAGAATGTTTTGTATCACTACAGGATGATCTTAACTTTGCAAGAATGCCCGCGAATATTAAAAAATGGTAGAAAATGTTTTGAATTATTACAGGATGTTTTGGAATGTTCCTGCATTTTCGAGAATGATCTAGAATGTTCTCGATTTTGTGGGAATGATTTAGAATGATTGAGAATGTTTCTAGATATTTCGAGAATGATATAGAATATCCTCGATTTTGCGGGAATGATTTAGAATGATTGAGAATGTTCCAGAACCTTCTAGATCTTTCGAGATGAATATGGAATGTTCTCGAATATTCATCATGTCTTGAATTACACGTTTCGCGAACATTCTAGAATGCTTGAGAATGTTCCAGAATCATCAAGGTTTATCGGAAATAATTTAAAATGTTCGAAAATAGCATTCCAGGTAGTTTATAATAAAAGAAAATTAGAAAATAAAAGTAAAATTAAATAAAAACATTTTCACTTTTTCATCTCATCTCTGTGTGTACTATATCATAATACATCGCATATCAACAAACAGTAGTAGTAGGTTTATTCTATTAACAAAATGATAATGTGTGGATATTGCCAATTTTATTTATCAATGATAGTTTGTACAATTGATAAAACTTTTTTATTCTTTGTGTTTACAACTTTTTGTAAATGATAAAGTGTTTAAAGGATAAGGTTCAACAAAGTTCAAATATATATACACTCAATTGCATATACTCGTACGTATTTGATATACACTCGCGTATTGAAGACAACTAATAAAGAGCACACATACCAAAATAGAAACTGTTCTATTTCCTTTATCTGTTATGTGTTGCATTTTATCACTCCAGTTTATCATTTTGTTAATAGTGTAAACCTACTATAAATGTCTTTTCCGTAAATTGATTATACACAGAGTACACATATACACCCATATGTTCGTTCGTTCCGATGGCGCTACAGCCCAAATCGAGCCAGGGCCTAATCATCTTTACGATGATTTTTCGAGACGATTCTATCATACGTGCGACTACAGTTTAACGTGGGTTGCGAACCACTGAGTTTGTTTGAAGTAGAGATTTAAACTCAGTTTTGTATGATAGGGCTTACACCAATCATTTGTTTGAGTTACTTGTGGTCAGCAAGTAGACTCGATCGGTACTAGTAAGCACTTGAACCCATGAGCGTAAAGCTTATGGTACTCATTTAAAACTGAGAGAACTTTTGGGGTAAGGTAGTTTCGATGCCAACAGTGCAGACAAGTAATGAAAAACATTTTTTCTATTTTTCTTCATTTGTCTGCAATCGTCTGAAATCGAACCTGGGCCCTTGTACTTCAGAAGCCAATACTCTACCTATTGAGCTACCGAAGCCCCATATGTAGACGTCGTAAAATGTTTAATATAGTAAATGTTTATATACGGTGTAATATAGTAAATTTTTTTTCTTCCCTCTTTTCACACATACATACATATGTACATGAACACAGTAAAAATGTATTCACATGTCCATATGAATGTATGTGTCTTTAAGTTTCAATTTAATGATTTTCATTTTTAGTGCAATAAAATGTTACACAGTCAGCATTAATTGATTATAAATTCACATGATGAAAATTAAATAAAGATTTAAATAATGTAATGTAAAATTGTAATTGTCACCACTAATATACATATGTATGTGTATTTAAATGTAATTTAAACAAAGATTTTGTTATTATACTATATATACACATAAGATATTCAATTCGTTTTTATTTTATACTTTCTTAAAAGTTTAAATTTTATTAGAATTTTGTAATCAATTGTATAATTAAAAGAAATTTTGAAATTAAGGTTTTTACGATAAGAATTGGCAATCTAATCCCTGAATAACAATAAATTGAAGTCCTGAATTTCTATTCATTTTCCGATTATTATCCTGACTATTATTTTTTTATAAATCTCATTGACTACATCAGCCCAAAACCAATGACCAAGCTAAGGTTGAGTCGATGTTCTGGTTTAACATCAGAATCGAATCCTCGTGACATATATTGCGTTGTGATTGATACGTTAATCTCGAATTTTGAAAAATTGTCTCAATCGCTTTGTTTTACTTATAAAGCCAATGTATCAACATTGAAGGAACAATTAACGTACTGTCCAACAAAAAGCCAAAGAAAAATGTTCAATAAAACTAAGAAAACAATGAGTTAAAATCAATTTAAAGAAAGGTCCTCGATTTTATATCTCACATAGTAACAAAATGGAAATTCACTTTATTCGGAAAAATTCGATTTTAAATTTAAAAAAATTAACAATGCAAATATATTTTCTGCAATAAATTAAATCAGTAGTCAGAGGTTCATCAATTCTTCCATTTGTAATACACAGAAAATGCCCGTTTTATTGAAAAAAAAATTCATGCCAAAAAGGAAAAGTACACAAAATAAAATTCACTTTCATTGTGATTGTGCTGCAACAAAAATGGTTTTATCTGACATTTTTCTATTACAATACAAAATTCTTGTTTTTTAAACTAAACCAAAAACATTTCTGTTCATACACCGTACATTTACATATGGTAGGGATGTAGTTCATTAGCAATATAAAAAATTGTTCTATGAAATTTCAAAAATTTCTATTCAAACAAATTAACATAATCATGATGTCTTTAAGTATTTCATTTTATTTTCGAAATTTCAATAAGTCTAGGTAGTTATTATTATTATTTTTTCTGTTTACAAGTGTATTGTAAGTAACGTACATGATCTCATGGATGATATAAATTACATACTTGTACATGTATACACGTGTTTGAATTAACACGATTATTTAAATGATGAAAAGGCCACTACAGAAACGAACATTGAACAATAAATTTATTCGAATTGTATGAACAAACTAAAAACTTCAAGGTTCAATACTTAAGTATGTATCAATAATTCGTTTGTATTTAATTACTTTACTTTTCACCACAGAAAAAATATTTCATGATTTTTTTTAAACTTTTTGTTTTATGAATATTTGTTAAAGTTGACGTTCTTTAAATAAAACGACTTTTCCATTTTGTTTTTCTTTAGAAAAACGGCTGTACTTCTACTGCTGTACGTGTAATACGTACGAAACAGTGATTCTTAACATTGCAAATTACAGATCATAATAACTTTGTCATTAATTTTTAAATGTTTAAAAATTTAATTGCAGGAAAAGCACAAAATATTGTTTTGAAATGACGCTATGACATGAGAATATTCTGAATAATTAATAATTTATAAAAGTCGTAACACGTGGATCCATTGTTTCACGCACTTTTTGTGAACACTTAAAAATTTATTATTTCAATTTCTATTCAATTAATTAAAATTATACCCCACACCTGAGATTGTAGGATGTATCAGATAAAAATAGTTAATTATACTTAAATTGAAAACAACTATCTTTCTCGTTGATCAATATTTAATCTTTCTTCACTGATTCCTTACATAAGAATGACATTTTACATTTTTATTCTTTTTAATTTTTTTTTTTTATTACTTTTTTTTAGATTACTTAGATTAGATTACAAAATAGAGTAAAGTAGTCATATTATTATTTATTATTAATTTATTTTTACTACAAATATCGGCCAACCTGACAATTTAGTCGCCCTCGACTAAGGAATTATTTTAAAGATCACGTCATTTTCGTTCATTCGAATTTTTGGCTTATACTTACATATAAATATTCCGATATTCGTAGTTTACAAATCATACATAAAACATTTCAAATGAAACATTCACATGTACTTAAATTCTTTAAAACCCCCTGTTTGTTTTTCCTTTACATAACATTTTCTTAATCTAAGTTATTTTTATGTACATATACATTTCTTTGAATAAAATTCTTTTTTCGAAGCAAAGCAAACTGGAATTGATATTTAATTTATGATATTTCTTTTAATTGGATGAAAGCTTTTAAGAATTCATTTTACTTATATGAAACGGCTTCATGTTCGCCGGTGAACATATTCCTGAATATGAAACTCTTGAAACTTGCATGCCATCAATGTCCTTTATAAGGTATCTGTCGTTTTCAAGAACCTTTTGGACCTCATATGGCCCCCGATATTTAGCATGAAGTTTTTTATTCACTGCGGCTGGTACCGAATTATTTTTTAACATGACATAATCACCTACCTTATAAACATGTGGTCTTTGTGGTTTTTGTCAAATTGTATTTTATAAAATGTTATTTCATTATAAATAATGAAACATGTATTTTCATTTAAAAAAAAATTTTAAAGTATCTAATTGTAGATGACTTAACAAATTTTTTTTATAGTTAAAATTGAAGTAAATTTAAATTATGTAATTAATTATTTCCATAAAAAAGAACTCTGTGTGAAATATCCTTAAGAAACATTGTTTGCATACATACAGGAAGAGCTGGCGGAAGAACATGGGCAAACGCTCTATATTTTGACGACATCCTTATCTATTTGAAATGTATTGAATGAAAATGTATTAAATAAATTGTGTATAGTTTTGTAATTTCGGCTTTGCCTTAAATTTTAGTCAATGTTTTTCTGATTATCCTTTCTGTATTATAGCTAGAAGCTGCAGTAATTAGGATTGTTCATATACTTCCGTTGTTTCAAAATTCTGTAATTTCGTTTTTTCAAAAGGATATACTTACATATTAATTATGCAAAAATTGAAAAATTTACATTATTTCAAATATTCATGTTTTTATGTACACACGAGACTTTGCTTAAGGTATGAAATTTAAAGCGTATATTAAAAACAGAAATGAATGATTATTTCAAAAGAAAATTTTCTATTTAAAAATTTTCGAATTATTAAAAATCGAAGTAAGGGTTTTTGTAAATTTTATTTTACATTCTCATTTTTTAAATATTTTTGTTCATTTATTGCAAAGAAATTACGTTAAGGATGCTTTTCATGGAAGTATTCTCGAATGTCTTGAATGATGTAATTTAAGAAGGACGAATTGGAATTATCTAGTCGAAAATTTTTGCTTTGAAAAAATACATACATGCATGTGTGGCCATTAAAAGAAAAGATGTATAGTCAGGCATTATTCCGATGTTTTATCACATCAGGAAAAATTCAAAATTTTCTAGAAGACTTACACATGAATATGTCTTGGATTTCTTTTGTGAAAATAGAATTGATTTAGACGCCAAAGAAGCTGAAAGTTCTGTTAAAGCTCTTTGAATCAGAAAAATTGGAAACAAAAATAAATGAATAAAATGTTTGTTTGTATATATATATATTTTTCCCTAATACTTCGGTACAATAAAAAAAATGATCTTCATACATTGTTTTTTTTTTCACACTTTTTATGATTATATGAATGTTTGTATATGATGTGTATCCATACATATATGAAAAGTAAAAAACCTTTTTTTTTCTATTAGAAAGCATGCATTTCATATTGAGATAAATGAATACATGTACGAACATGTGGTAATTGATATACTGCGATACAAACACGTACATTTTAAATGGAAGTACATGTAAAATTAAAATGTTTAAAATCGGTCAAATGCGTAAAAACATTTGAAGTTCATGATATCACAAAGAAATTAAACTCCACCCCATGTGAATTACAAAATCAATGCAATACAATAGTACAGTCGGCTATTAACAAAAAACCCTTAATTGTATGAAAATATTTCTATGAAATTTGAAATTTTTTCACAATTAAAAAGAATGATGTAATGATAAATATTGGAAAAGGTAGCACATTTTCTGAGACTCCACTGTACTTTTAGGTATTTTCCTTATGTGTAAATAGAATTCACACATACATTTAAAGAATGAAAAATTGAAATTTAGTGATTCTCAATGAAGAGAAATACATTTTACCCCTATCTACTCTGCCCGCACAGCACCTGTTTCGATCAAAATTTTGTGACCAAACTAAAAGCATTTAAGTTTAAATATATGTAATAGGTTTAATGCTTAAACTAAATATGCTTTAACTATATACTTTATATATCTTTGATTTACTTGTAAAATTCATATTGGAAATTGAATTCATATCTTTTACTACAGTCATGCACACTTCCTTTTAAATGACATTTAGTCACAAAACGTGAAATGCACTAAAATGAAAAGCTGTTCATTTTAAATTATGTTAATTGAACGTTTTACATAATCTGTTTCAAATAGAAAGCGCAAATATCAAATTTGTTTTAATAAGCAGCAAAACTTTGTTTCTTTCATATATCTGTAGCGGTTAGTTAAAGGTCTAAAGGTAAACACTTTAGCCACTATCGTACCGTGGTATAAGTATAAGTGTACGAAGGGCTATAGGGAATCAATTATATAAAAAATATTTTTGCTGTTGTTTATAAAAATACTTATCCCATTAACTACCAAAAACTTTTTTTTTAATTTTCGAGTGGATACGATTTTCCAGAAAAAATATCATTCTCTGTGGAAGATAGGTTATGTGGTTCAAGAAACCGATTTATTTTATTTACAAGATCAAGCACTAGATCATGGCAGCTAATGCGTTATTTTTGTACACTTTTACTACAAAAGGATTGCAAAATACACACATGCGTCAGTCAATAAAATGATTAAAAATTTTATTATTGTTTAATGTTAAAAAACTATATGCTCAATAAACAATTCTTAGTTAATTGTGTTTTACATGTATATATGTGAATTGTACTTCATATAGGGACGTCCTCTTTTACCCGGACATGTCCTCTTTTTTAGCTTAAAGAAATTGTCCGGTATACTTTTTTATTTTGTCCTGTTTTGTCCTCTATTGTCCTCTTTTTTTTAAATGACTAAGTAGTACAAATAAAATTATTTGCTTCTACCGTATTTATAGAACGCATTCATATTTAGTTAATTATATCGGGAATTATTTACTGAATACTCGAATCAATATGATACTCGAATATGATACTTGAATCAATATGACCAATGTTACGGCGCAAAATTAAGAAATTAAAAGTGAGTAATACGTTGACATTTGACTGTAGATTTCAAATGACAAAATGTGAATTGTGAACAATGTGGTTTAGTTTAGTTCAAATAATTTTAGCTTCAGTTTTTATTTGTACTTTTATAAAACGGAAAAGCCGAAAAGGTATATTAGTTTTAGTTATACGTAATACTAATAAGTAACATTTTTTATTTATTTTGGTTTAAAAACTGAAACTGCTTTTGTTTACGAGATGCCACCAAAAAGAAAATGTAAATTTAATGAAAAACTTCAAGCAGAATTTTCGAGTGTTTTTAGAAAAGTTTGTACCAGTGAAAGTGATGTATATTGCTTTGTGTGCAATTCAAAGTTTTCAATTGCCAATAAAGGTAAATCCGATCTTCAACAGCATTTAGCAACACAAAAACATAAACAGTGGGTCAAAATCTTTAGAAGTTTCAAATTTTTTTATTGATGAGTGTGATTCTTCAAGTGATAGAAAAATATCAGCTGCAGAAGGTACGTTAGCTTTTCATACTATTAAACACCACTTCTCGTATAAGTCAACTGATTGCACAACAAAATTGTTAAAAAAAATCATCCCAGATTCAAACATCGTTAAAAAAATGTCGTCTGCTAGAACAAAAACAGAAGCTATTGTAGATAAAGTCTTATCTCCCTCATCTTTACAACAAATAAAACAGGATCTTGAAAAAATTAATTTTGTCAGCATTTCTACTGATTCGAGTAATTATGAAGATATAAAAGTTTTTCCAATAATGATTCACTTCTTTAACAAAAATAGTGGTGTTTTGCAAAAAATTATTGAAATTACTTCATTGACAAACGAAAAAGAAGAAAGTATTTCAAATCTTTTGATAAAAGTCTTAAATACTTTTAATATTTAAAATAAATGTATAGCTTTTGCGGCAGACAACTGCAGCACTAATTTTGATGGCGTTAATCGAAATGGAACACATAATGTGTTCTATTTATTAAAAAAAAAATCCAAATAAATTTCTTGTTGGTGTAGGATGTTCAGCGCACATAGTGAACAATTGTTGACATAGAATCCTTAGTGTCAAAAATATATGGTCACTTCTCCATCTATACATTACGTATTGAAACTTTGAAAAGCTTCTGCGAATTCGTTCAAAGCGATTATAAAAAACTTCATTCTTATACGAAAACAAGGTGGCTTTCACTCTACCCTTGTTTAAAAAGTGTAGTATATTCCTATGATGCACTTAAAGCATACTTCCTTTCTGAAGAACAGTCAAAATCGACACCTCGTATTATTAAATCATTTTTTGAAAAGGATGTAAATGAAGCTTATATTTGGTACGCACATTCGTTGGCATTTTTGTTCTATGAAAAGATCAACAGTATTGAATTAGCACGAAACTCAATTTTAGAAGTTTCAGCTGAACTAAACGGTTTGAGAAATATTTTAGTTGAAAAACTAGATTCTGAGTTTTTACCTTTGAAAGTAGAAGAAATCTTTCGAGAAGCAGTAAAAAACGGATATGAGAACGATGCTATAATTATCAAGAAGAATTTTCTCCACACTTACGGATGCTGTATAGAATACCTAGATAGGTGGACCTCATCATTCAATGAATTTGGATGTTTCAAATGGATGAAATTAGATTCTATACCAAAATGGAATGAAATTCAGAACTGCATCTTATATTTGAAAAGTAAAAATGTGGACATAAATGAAGATAAACTGTTTGATCAATACTGCAATTTAAAATAATTTTTGAAAAGTTCTCTTGAATCAGAAAAGTTTAAAGGTTTTTTATCACACAAAAAGTGGTCAGAATATTTTAACACCATTATGGAAAAAGAATGTAATAGTGAGCTACTGAAAATTGCCGAATTTTTTTTCGCAATTCCACCACATAATGCTAATATAGAAAGAGTATTTTTTTTTAATAAATACTCAATGGAGTGATGAAAGAAATAGATTGTCTATCGAATCAATAAAAAATATACTTATAACTCAGTACAATTTTTCTTCATACAATTGTAATGAATTTTATGATTATCTTTTAAATGAGAAACATGTTTTAAAGAAAATCCAAAAGTCTGAAAAATATGAGCATAATAAAAATTGTAACTAATATTTAAAAATACGATAAGTATAATATGTATTTATGTATATAGACTATCCTCAAAAACGCATCACTGCCTATTTGATGCGATACTCATCGTATTATGATCTTAAGCAGAATATCGCATCGAATAGGCAGTGATGCGTTTTTGAAGATAGCCATATTTAAATTTAACTCATGTTTGAAAAATATGATAATGTGTATAAGAAAATATGCAATAATAGGTATATCACGTATAATAATATATATGTACATATATATATTTTTTTTTTTACTGTATATGCAATTTAAAGTAATGAATTATTTTTGCAGTGAATTTCGAAATTTTATTTAATAAAGTTATGATAATAAGAAAAAATGCAATATTATATGTATCATAGGTATTCACATATGATAATAGAATTTTTGTTTTTTAAATGTATATGAATTTGAAGTATTATGTTCTGCTGTGAAATTTGAATTTTTATTTAATAAAATGAACTTTGTACATATATATACAATAATTAAAGATTACTTCATAAATATTATGTGTTTTAATTGTCCTCTTTTCTGTCGAACCAAATTGTCCTCTTTTCTGTCGAACCAATTATGGTAACCCTAACTTCATACGTGCTGTGATGATAAATTAATGCACGTAAAGATATGCATTCATTGTAACTATAAATTTATTCCTACACATGTGCACCTTTTATTTATCATAAGTATGTACTTTAGAATGTAGAGTAAAATGAACATAATAGCTATCAAGTTTCCGTAATTTTAATTTAATTTTAGTGAACAGTCTATGAGTCCAAATCTTATTTAAAACCATTTTTAAAAAAATAGAATGAAAATGAAAAATAATTCAAGTGATGAATTCTAAATGTGAAATTTTCTTGATGATGAATTTGCATTCATACAAAATAAATATAGCTTGTATCAATGTCTGCCTAACAAATGAAACACAGACATGACAATCCATCTATCTATGGACATCCGTATATTCTCGTAATATTACTGCATGATGGTATGGCGAAAATATTTAAAATTTTCAGGCCCGTACTTACCAACGAGATTTAGCTCAAATTTACAAAAGATATTTTTAACAATTCAAATCATAATGTTGAAGTAGAAAATTTCGAAGATATTTAAAACCTCTTTTGTGAAGACATACCTTAATATTTTCTCGAGTTTTTGTTTAATTTTATTTTTATATCAAAAAGCTTTCTTTTTAAAAAGCTTAAATTTGGCGAACTAAAAAAAAAACAATTCATTATTGAATTTGGCATTCAATTTTTTAACTTCAAACAGAAAATAAAATTCAGTTTCTTTGTATTATGAGTTTGTATATGTCTGATGCATATTTTTAGTTTTCATTTATTTGTGATTATTATTTTACTTTTTAACGCTATCATTTGGTGTCAGGTTTAATAGGCAAAAACTGGTTAATAAATGGCTGAGAGCAGTAAATGTATAAATAATTTAAAACGAATCAAAAAAACAACAGGAAAAAATTGAATGTAATAATATATAACCGAATGTGAAAGACGATTTTAATGCATATAAATTTATTACTAATTATTGTCAATTTAAACGATTTGTCAATTTTAGTTTTATTTTTTTTTTTTTTGTATTTTAATTGTTATGCTTTTAACCGTTATTTTCACGATTATTGAAAATCAAATCGAATTTTTCACATGTACCTACAAACTATTTTTTTTTTTTATTATTGCATTCTATATCCATGAGCTCAGCTCGGTAGCTCAATACGAAAAGAATTGGCCTCGGAATCATAAGGCACCAGGTTCGGTCCCAGAGACTGACAAATGAGACTTGTGCCGCACCACCACGTGGTGTTCCTGGTCTTAAGACTAAGAAGGCATTTTTTAGGCGAAAATTTCCTGGTTCAGTTTGTACTGGAAAGACAGAGCTAAAATGATGCAAATCAACTGGCGTCGTCCATTGGAACAAAAAATATCCATAAAATATTATTGAAATCTTTTACTATATTTATCATGTAGCAAAGTTAAGTAAATGTTTTTAACCATTGTGTTTGAGATTATTGTTATTTAATTGAAATTTAATTTTAATTAAGATATGACATTGTTATAACTTATAATAACATTAATTCTGTATGACTTGAATATATTTTAGAATATAAATTGCATAATATTTTAACTTCGTAGGAAACGCAGGTCAAAAATGCCAAAAAATAATTAGACAAGCATATGACTAGTCATAGGAAATTAGAACACGTTCTATCTCCAAAAAAGCATATGGCTTTAGCACATGACCGTCATATGACAACTATAAACGAGTTCACACTATATGATTTGCCAGACATAACAAAAATTATATGACAAAACAAATAGGCTGTATTTCTTTATTTTGCCGTACTCGGAATAGAACGTACAGAATACTGTCCGGAAAATTTGGAATAGTATTAATAAAGAAACAAAATGGTATATTAAAATGGCTGGAGAAAAATTACTTTAATTTTTTGAGAGATAGGTTGGAAATTTATGTACAGTATAAACTCTTTATAACGAAACTCGTTATAAGGGAAAACTCTCTATAACGTAAAAATTACTTGACTTTGTTTGGTTTGATTTAAAACCCATGCATTGATACACTCTATATAACGTTAAAGTCATTCTTTATAATGAGATAATTTTTCATTATTGAGACCGTTTAAATAGGTTGAAATTCAGTCCAGGTATAAACATTCGGACGTTTCATTTGTCATATTCACATTTTTTAAGAAACTATGAATCTTATAATTTATGCTATTTGAAAGTGCAAAATTGAGCATTATTAGAAAAATTTTTACAGTATTATGTATGAAAATGATCTCACTATATACCAAAAAATGTATAAAATACGAACAAAATATTGGCATTCAAAAAATTTGTGGCAAAAATAGCAGATTTTACTGAAAACAAGTAATGTTCTGTGATTTATTACTAGATGTAACGATTACCAAAAAATAATAAATTATGTATAATGTATGAATTTATGTATTTATGAAATTTTGGTGTGTTTTTTCTCCTCTCCATATAACGAAAACTCTCTATAACGTACAAAAATGGTCGGTCCCTTGAATTTCGTTTTATTTACACTGTATTTAAAAAATAATAAAAAATGAAAAATAAAATATAATAATGTAATTTATTTATTTTATTACATTATTTTTTTATGACATAACCCTATTCGCCCTTTTACTATCATATATTTGTCAGATTACAAATTAAAAGTAGGGTTTATTCCATTAGCTAGGACCAAAATAAGAGGTAACGCAACGCGACGTTAGGTTCGAATACATTGAAACCCATAAGGCAAACTTAAATAGACGTTAACTTACGTTCATCAAGTCTCGTTCGCTTCAAAATGTCAAATTTACGTACGTATAGGTTCGGTAAGAATCGAATAATACGTGCGTAAGTTCACGTAAGTATACGTCTTTTTAAGTTTAAAGCATTAAAAATAAGGTATGCGTACATTTGAAGTTACGCACGTTTTAAATTACGCACGTGTAATGTCAAACATTTAAAAATTTTTATTTAAAAAATTTTTTAAAATCATGTGAGAAATGTAAAATAAAAAGAAAAATGAAATATTTTTCCTGAATTTAATTTTAAATTTTGTGGTTAAAGTAATAAGAAATTATCAAGAAAAATTTTTTTTTAATTCATCAACCATATGCACATTCATTCATTGTTTACATTCATTTCTGTTTATAGTATAACAAGATATTTAATTTGTCAATGTAATTTGTAACAGCTGTTTACAGGTGTATACATATGTATACGTTTCTATTTTGGTTCAAATGTCAAAAATACGTAACGTTAGGTAAAATTCAACGAACCAGCGCGTTACGTAGCGTTTCTATTTTGGATAAAGCTATTTATTCTATCATCAGTCTAGGATTAAAAAGAATACGTTCTGGATATTCCGAATGAATATCCGGAATGAATTCTGGAATTCCGAATAGAAACACGGAAAAGAAATATACTTTTTGAATAAAGCAATGCATATGGAATATACAGAACGTTCGGTACGAATAAAGAAATACACTCTTAGTGTGAAGCTAGTTTAAGCAGGTATGTTTGTTTCAAGTTCAGAAATTTAAAATGTACAATTATTTTTCAAGGTTACAAAAAATAAGACAGAAAATAGAAAATAAGGGTTTTATTGGATGAAAAAAAAATTATTAAAATTTATCACACTCTTAGTTGCGAAGGATTATTTTGTATTTATTATAGGGTTTGTTCATGTACTGTTATTATGAATACAATGAATTCATTTTATCTTTCTAAAAAACAATTTTTTTTTTGCTTTTATGTTATGTATATAACATTTAAAAAGGGTCTTTCGAATGTTGGGAAGAAATTAAGGTTTTTTCAATTGAAAAGATTGTGGTTTGATTTTCAACACTTTATTTCACTAAAAATATCACTAAAACTAAGTTCACAATATTAACTTAAATTAACTGAAATATTAATTATTTATTTTACAACGATAATTTGTACCGAACCGAAATACTGTAATCAACGTCGAATAGAAAATCTTTTACTTGTAACTTTACGGTTTATTCAGAATACTTTACAGGCGAATTTTTACTATGATAAATTTAATTGAATTTTTTCTAAGTTTAAATTTATTAATTTTTTTCAAAAAATATTTTAAGTTAAATTATTTATTTTAGATCAAGGCGATTTGTAATTCCGCAGTAATTTACTTTTACGACTTTCCTGTTTCAAATCCAAATTATAACTTCGATAATCGTAACTATTTTATCAATAATTACAGTTATCAATTTTCCCTACTAAAATTTTGTTTTTGCTAATTAAATCCAAAGTTCGTTATTTTAATATTAATATAATTTACCATAAATGGCTGTACCAATCGTAGGGGAAATGGGCGGTTCATTTCAATTCTTTACTTGCATATTCTTTATTTAGTATTGTTGTTCGTTTTTCTTTTAAGCTTTTCTTAATGTACGCAAGTTTATTGCACTTATTAGCTGGTATACAATTATGTACAATATGAACTTTGTATGCCAGTGCAGTGCACTTATCAATATATACAATTGTTACTATGAGCTTAATGTAAATGAATTTGCATATGTTATTATATTTGTAGTTTTTTATATTTCCGTCCTAATTATGATTTACCTATGTACTTTGGTTAAAATCGTTAATTTGCTAATTCTTGTTTTCGTACTTCATATGAATTTTTTCATGTTATTTTGCAATATGGAAAATTACTGATAAAAAGGGTTAAATATAATTTTGAACTATGTTGCTAAGGAATTTATATTGAAACATATAGGCATATACTTTTGCCTACTTTATTTTTTTATTTTTTAAACGAATTATGAAATTTAATAATGAATGAAATGATTGCCCAACTGGCGATTCATCGAAATATTTATTTTTGTTAATTATTTTTCTTTGTTAATACAATTAACGGATATGAGTTGAATGCCCGAATTTCCTTTTAAATGAAATGTTTCAAAGAATTAGTCAATATATGAAATAATTTTGAATTTTCTTCATGAATTATTTAAATAATTTTAAAATGTATGAAATTATTGAATTTATCTAATGTTTTATCAAATTGTGTTACAATTTGATATTTTTTATATAACATTTATATTTTAACCTTTAATTATGTATTTCTGAGGAAAAATAGAATCTACAATCAATAGCAAGAGTTAAATGTGCAAGAAACCAACCAAAAACTATTATAACAAAACATTTTCATTATTTCCAAAAACATTTTTCATGAAAATTTTTCACTGTTTGTACATTTTACAATATGAAAACAGACAAAAATACAGTAAATGACAGACAAAAAAGAAAAAATATACATACAACACAAACGGAAATGTACGTTTTCTATGTAGGATTTCCTTGTCAATATTTTAGCTTTTCCATGAAATAAAATTGATTCTTTTTATCACACGTTGTTTGTTTTATATTAACAAGTCAATTTTGTTTTTTTTTTGTTCTTGCATGTTATCAGTTATGGTTGAATAAATATTTTGAAAGAAAGCCACGTAATACGTATGCATTATGTGTATGTAGGGTAATGACAATAATCTGTGTGGTATCTCAAACAAATAAGTAATAAAAATAAACACAAAATTCCAAAAATTTTATTGAATATATACATACATATGTTGATAACAATTTATTCTAATAAACTAATATAGAGATTACTTCATTTATTTGAATAAATTTTGCAATTTTGAAAGTACAAAACTTCATCAGTTTTAATTAATGTTTATTGTTATAACATCAAAATAATAATTTAATCGGTTGTGACTTTAATAACAAGTAAAACGTCAAGCATCAAAGCATTACAGTGTCACAGAGAAACGTTTTTCGCCTTTATGAATCATAAAAATAGACAGAAAATATAACAATCGATTGTTTTTTTTTCTACTAACACATAATTTTTCTACAAAATCTTTTCTAGAATCCCTGGTATGAAATACAATTTTTCTTTTTCAAATACCATTTTGCTTGAGTTACGGGTTGAGAAGAACCTAATTTACATATATGTAATTAGGTCATGTCGGTGTACGATTGTTCATGATAAATCGCGTACATGGGAATATTGTAATTACCAAATTAAAACACTATGACACAATAGTGAAATAATTGTGATAACGTTAATTGAGAATGAACAATTTTCGTAGAAAATGAAATGAAAACACCTGACTGAAGACATAAGTGGGGAACATCGAAATTAACTTTAAAAGTAAAAGTGATCTGTTTAGTGAGTTGAGTTCTACTGTTCAAAGAATAAAGTTGTTTTACTCTAAAAAACCTCTAACTAAAAATCCTAAACATACAACATATGTACATATGTATAGAATCCAACATAATACCTAAAGGTCAAAATTAATTATTTTACAGATTTACATACATATACGTACATACATTGCATTGTACTGCACGTTATACTCGTACGTAACTGTGATGTGATAGAAACACAAAAGAATAAAAATAATAAAAGGGCTTATTTCAACACAAAGTCTTTTTTTAGATCAGGCGAATTATATGTTTATCTTATTTCTAATGATTTTTTATTTTTAATTCTAATTATAATCTTCGCAACTTCGACTACATAAAAATGATTTGAACACATGAAAAGCCAAAACAGAATTCTGACACGTAATTCATCTAAATGAAGTTCATGTTCCACTACTCACCCATTCGCCAAATCGTGGCTTTATTTGAGCCGGTCTTTAAAATTTGTACAAATCAAAATTTTTCAAATATGAATACTTTATATAACTTACATTACAAGGATATGAACTTCAATATTCAAGAAGCGTATCAATTGAGTAGGACATACTTACGTAGAAGCAAAATTCGAAATAGTTCAGAATTCAAATACGGACTGATGTCAACTTCAAAAAACAAAAACAGTCCACGTATTTGCTTAGTTTATAAATCACAAGCGAATACGTGTAGTATGAGTACCTATTATCGTTTGCATTCCCATGTAAAAGTTTGTTATATTTTGTTAACTAAAAGTCGATAGTATGAAAATATCCACATGTTATAAATTGTGAAAATTTATTCACATTTTTTCTATATTCTGGATTATATTTTAAAATTTTTCTTCTTTATTAGAAGAATAACCCTGAGTAGAGCAAGACAGTGTTATTACTCTTTATTGTATGACTTTGAATGAATTTATTTTTCCCGTGTGAACGCATATACACAGCCAAACACAAAAAAGTTTTATTAATTACCTTTTAATTAAAATTTTTTTCATTTCTTTTTTTCGAACGACGTGACAATAAATAGGTATATTCGACCGACTTATTTTTTGTTTATAACTTAAAATTACATACGTAAATGTTTATGACAAGTTCTAATTATTTTATCATAATTAATGAATTAATTATATTTGACTTAAAGGGAAAATAAAATTGCGATTTTGAAAAACAATAAAAACCATTGCTAATGTAATTGACATCATTTAATAAAGTAAGAAAGGAAAAATACATATAAATTAATTGTTTCATACATATTGTAACATAGATTTTTAGTATAATAACAGAGATACGTAGTAACTCATTTAATTACACATGAAAAATTCCAAAGTGTCCACAGGATTCGTAAAGCCAACACCGATAGACAAAGTCAATTATTTTATATAATTTTTTTTAATAAGTTAGGTTAAATCTTAAAAAAATACATTAAAGAACCTACAGTTGATAAGCCAATGTCAGGGCAAATGATGGTAACACGTCAATCGATTTTAGTTTATCAACGGTTCAAGGAAAATGAATATCTTTAGATTTTGATGGGACGAACTTAACGTTGAAGCCAAGTTGTAGCGTTTGTAGCAATGTTCATTCGAATTTATGTGTTTGTACAGCGTTAATTATCAGTTTATTGCATGGATTTATGTGTTTTCAAAAGCGAAGTTGCAAAATATATTCATCAATATTGAAATATGCGCAAAACACATTTCCTTCATTTTAATGATATGCATATGATATGCATATGATCATGTGTTATATACTATTTGATGTACATGTGTGTATGTATACGCATAGAACATTGAGTGTGAGAAAACAGCAATTAGAAGAACAAAACTATTATTTTTTCTACAGAATTTCTTTGGAGTATACAATCATACATACACGTGAATGTGGACATGTTCACATTTTTGTGTGTACATTTTTTCTTCGGAATTTTTTTTTCAATTTTTTTTTATCAATTTTTTATTTTATATTTTTGCAAACTACAGATCAAGCCATAAATAATTTGTTTTGTATTACAATATACAAGGTGTCCGTGCCGCTATTCAGGTGGGAGTCTCCATCTTATTTTGTGAAGAACGAGATGGGATGGAGACTTCCTCTTGGATAGTCGGAAGTTCGACTATAACCTCCTCGTGGTGGCAACCGGTAACAGACCGTTAAAGCTTGGCTTTGGTGCTGGCATATATAGTCGGGCGTGTGTTCCCCTCCTATCCCCTCCCGATCCCTCCTTGTCTCCTACGCTCCTTCAGTCGTAATCCTTCTTGCGTTTCTTTTCCCCTGGGCTGGATCAAGGTGTGATGCGACCCGTGCGGAGGATCAACCTGGCTGAGGGCCCAGTTTTAAAAATAGCTCAGTCGCTAACGGAGCCTCGGGGTTGACCTGGCGCCCCCCCCCCTCCGTAGTAAATAGCCTTGTCTACGTACAGGGACCTCTACGTAGATCGACCTTTTTTGTCCCAAACTCGTGGGAATCTCTATGGATTTAACAAACAAAAACAATTTAAACAAAAACGAGGCCGGCTCTCGTTCTAAACCGGCAAAAAGAAGCTTGGCCCAGAGGCTGGCTTCTAATACTTCGGCTGAGGGTAAGAGTGTGGCTAAAATGCCTAGCTCTAGCATACCCTCGGCTTCCAAACAGGGGGGAACTGGGACTCTTTTGTCTGGTTCTAGCCTTAAAGAGCCTCAACCAGGGTGTAGCAGTGGGCAGGGTAGCCTGGTCAAAAAGAAGGGCCACCCCCATCTAAGCTCGCCTATAGGGAGAGGACAAAGGCCTATCAGGTCAGGGACAGGATCCGTTCTATTCCTGTTGAGGATAGAACACCAGAGGATCTGAAATCCTTAATCCTTTCGAGTACACGGGGGCAAATTAGCTTTGGCTTTGGAGCTATTACCCTGAAAGTGTATCGGAAGGATGAAACGGCTGCCGGGGGGAAGCCTGTGGAAGCAGGTTCTGCTCCTCAGACAAACCCTCTTGGAGAGGAGAGTTAGACGAGCTGTTAAAGTCGTCCGACTCCGAAGAAGAGTCTAACATTACTGTGGTGCAGAAGCCTTCTGTGCATGAAGGTGATTCAGATCAATCTGCACCACAGTAAGGCAGCCACGGCTAATCTCTTCCTTCGACTCATTCAGGGAAAGGAGGACTTAGCCCTGGTGCAGGAACCATGGTTGGTGGGTGGCAAAATCTGCGGGTTAAAAATCCCTGGATTTAACTTATTCTATGGAAGTAATGCGAGTAGACCTAGAACTTGCATTCTTGCTAGAAGACATTTTAATTTCTTCCGCAGTTCTGCAACGATGACACAACAACAATTGCTTTGGACCTGGGGAAGAGTCGCAGCATGTGGGTAGTGTCAGCCTACATGCCCTATGAACAGTCTGTTTCTAGTCCAATGCTTCAGGCTCTTGTGGTAGACGCAGAGCAACGAAGAGCAGACGTTGTAGTAGGAGCGGATGCCAACGCTCACAGCTCCATGTGGGGGAGCAGTGATACAAATGAAAGAGGTGAGTTGCTTTTAGATTTCATTTTAAGTACTAACCTTATTATCTGTAACAGAGGTTCAACACCCACCTTTGTTATTAGGAACAGGGAGGAGGTGTTGGATCTCACCCTTACCACTGCCCACTCAGTCGAGGTTTGTGACTGGAGAGTTAGTGAGGAATTTTCCTTCTCAGACCATAGGTATATACTTTTTAGTTTAGATATAGGAAGGGTGGCTGAGGAGGAGTGTTTCAGGAACAGGAAAAGGACGGACTGGGGGAGATACAGGGAAGCAGAAAGGAAACTGCTTCCGGGGGCCCCTCCGTGCGTTATTACCTGTTCCGAGCAGTTGGACAGGGCTGTAGAAAGGTTGACTGAAGCCCTGAATAGGGCAACAGTTGAGTCTTGTCCAGTTTCAAAACCCAGAGGTAAGTTCAAACCTCCGTGGTGGTCTGCTGAGCTTGCCGAGTTAAGGAAGTTAAGTCGGCAGGCTTTCAATAAAGCCAAATTTACTAAGGCTGAATCAGACTGGAAGCTTTACAAGGGAAAGCTGAAGGTCTATAAAAAGGAATTGAGGAAGTCTCAGCGGCTCTCGTGGAAGACTTTCTGCAGCTCCGTTATGGAGGTTACAGAAGCCTCTAGACTCAGGAAGATCCTGGCACAAAATCCGGTGTCTCCGACTTCTCTCCAGAATAGTTCGGGAGGTTGGATGAGAACTGGAGAGGAAGTGCTAGGGCTGCTTATGGATACCCATTGTCCGAAAGGTGATGAGGTAGCCTCTTCAACTGAGTCGACTGGGCGGGGAGTTTCTGACTCCATTCCGGTTGGCTTTAGTGAATATGGCAAGATTGAATGGGCTATACGCTCGTTCAAGCCATTTAAATCTGCTGGTCCGGATGGGATTTTTCCAGCAGAACTTCAACAGGTGGAGGATATCATCATCCCCTGGCTTAAGGTGATTTTTGATGCCTCCTTGGCGCTAGGGCATATCCCCTCCTTGTGGAGGGAGGTGAGAGTAACTTTTATACCGAAAGCGGGTAAAAGCTCCCATCACAAACTTGGCGACTTCCGACCCATCAGTCTTTCTTCTTTTATGTTAAAAACTATGGAAAGGCTGGTGGACCTATGTCTTAGAAGTAGCATCGGGGATGCGCTGTCCAAGTCTCAGCACGCCTATACTAAAGGTAGGTCTGTTGAGACTGCTTTACATAATTTAGTGGGGGAGATTGAGAAATATCTTACCTTCAAAGAGTACACTCCGGCGGCCTTCTAAGACATAGAAGGCGCCTTCAACAATGTTGTACCGCGAGCGATTACTGCGGCGCTCACTGATCTGGGGGTAAACGGCTCCTTGGTGGTATGGATTGATAGTCTGTTGAGAAAACGGACTGTCAATGCCTTGCTGAGGGGTTGTGCCATCAGAAGACAGGTGAGTAGGGGTACGCCTCAAGGGAGTGTTCTCTCACCTCTCCTCTGGAACGTGGTGGTCGATAGACTGCTGAGACGTTTGAAAGGGAGTGGCTGCAAGGTGACTGCCTATGCGGACGACCTAGTCATTGCGGTATCTGGCAAATTTCCGTCAACTTTGACGGATATTTTGCAGGCCGCTCTTAACAAGCTGGAGAAATGGGCTTGTGAAAGTGAATTAAAAGCGAATCCACAGAAAACAGACCATGTTCTATTCACTAGAAGGTACAAGGTGCCGCTTCTAAATAATGTGGTCCTAGCGGGTACTCCTCTGGCGCTTTCCAAGGAGGTTAAGTACCTTGGACTAATTCTTGATTTTAAGCTCAGCTGGAAGCAAAATACCAGGGAACGCGTGAGGAAGGCTATGGTGGCCATGTACTCATGCAAGAAAGCAATTGGTAGAAAGTGGGGGCTTGAACCTCGAGTCGTTCACTGGCTCTACATTGCGGTAGAGATAATCTTTTAGGGAAGGTTCAGAGAGCGGCCGCACTTCTTTTTTTCGGAGCTCTCAGGACCACTTCAACAGGGGCATTAGAAGCTTTATTGAATCTTATGCTTCTGGATCTTCATGCCACCGAACTCGCAAAAAACACTGCCACTAGGCTTATGGCTAGCGGACAGTGGTCGCGCTTTCGGGTAGGTCATTCAAGCATTATTGATTCTCTACCGTTCCCTGGGGAAATCGATTATGCTATACCTAGGCCGAACTTTAGAGGGAAATTTCTGACTAGTGTTCCTTCTAGGAAAGAATGGGCCAACAAGGAGCCGCTGCGCAGGGATGGCGTACATCTCTACACAGACGGCTCCAAGCTGGATGGCCGAGTTGAAGGGGTCTGTACAGTGACTCCTTGAAAATAGAATTATCATTTAGGCTACCGGATCACTGCAGTGTGTTCCAAGCGGAGGTAGCTGCAATTAAAGAGGCGATTAACTGGCTTGCTGAGAATGTTATTGCCGCTAGGGTGGTAAATATATTCTCTGACAGCCAGGCCGCGATCAAAGCGCTGACCGCAGCGACTTGCTCATCGAAGGTCGTACTGGAGTGCCTTACTCTGCTAAACATTATGGCAGAGTTCTTCAGTATTAACCTTATTTGGATACCTGGACATACGGAAGTCCAGGGAAATTGCAAGGCAGATGAGCTGGCCAGACTGGGAACAACTCTCGAATTACTGGAGTGTAATCGGGAATTTGGAATCCCAGCCGCCAGCTGTGCCCTAAGAACACGGCAGGAGTCTACGAGAGCATGGAATCTAAGATGGGTTTCAAGCGCTGGTAACTACATTGCTAAGGCTCTGTGTCCTAGAGTGGATAATAAACTCTCTAGTGACTTGCTATCCCAAAATAGGAGAACAGTTAGTGCTCTAGTGGGAGTTTTAACGGGGCATTGTCTCATAGGCAAACATGCCAGAAGGCTAAATGCTAACTATAATGACCTCTGCAGAGCATGTTAAGATGAAGAGGAGAAGGAAAGTGTTGAACACCTTCTCTGTCACTGTTGGCGCTCTCTAGAAATAGAGAAATGTTTCTTGGGGCTGCCTTCTTTCAAGATCTCTCTAGTTTAGGGGAGATCTCAGTCAAGAGACTTCTGGGTTTTCTGAAGCGCTCGAGGTGGTTCGATCTGTGAGATTCCTGGTGTGGTATCACAATGGGCCTTTCTGGCCTAAGTGTGCTTGCTTGGGAATGAGCGGGCGGCCACCTCTATCTACCTACCTACAATATACAATATATGCACATACATATACATATGTATGATGAATAAGGTACCATTAGAGATGTATGTACATACAATTTTGAATTTTAATGCGTATGTACAGGAAGTGCACCTGCACGCAAATGTGTGTTCATTGTTCACAGTTCATATATATACATATCTTCATATGTATATAGGTACTTATGCATGAAACGATATACATTTGAGTTCAGATGTAACATATGTACATAGCTTTTTTTTTTTTTTTTTTTTTTTTTTTTGAATTATTAACGGATTTTGAATTTTTACATTTTTGACTGAGCTGATTTCGATTTCAATCAGCTGTTGCTAGCTACTCTTAAAGTAGTAACAATTTTTTTTCAAAATTTGAAATTTGAACCGTTTGCCTTTCTTAATCAAAAAATTCTATGAAATTTCTCTTTAATTTCGTATAAGGAAAAATTTTATTTCTTTATTAAAGGCGAAAATTGTAAAAATTTTATTTCGTTATTTATTATAAAAATATAAAAAAATAGACATATATCTCACAACATTCTTGAGTTTTTTTTTTTATTATGAAAAATAAATACATATTTGTATGTATTTCTGTTAAAACGAACGAAATTTTCATTGCAACATAATATTTTTCAACCACATTTTTGAAGGTCAGCATTGGGTGTTTCAACAAGATAATGGTGCAATTGACGCAGCTGAAATAGAAAAACTCTTATTTACAACGAACAAAATTGATATCCTTGGGTGTCCTTAGTTATCGCCCGACTTCAATATCATTGAAAATGTATGGGGATACCTTTCTCGACACGTTCACGCTAATGGGACACGTTTACGCTAAGCAAAAACTGGTGACAGCAGTTTCAAAGGCTTGGCGTGAAATTCCATTGGAATTTATTCAAAATTTCTATAATATTGTACCCAAAAGTTCGTTAAAATTTATAAAATGTAAAGATAACTCAATAAAATATTAGAAATAACAAAAAAATTCAAACATCCCGTTTAATTTAACCTTTTAACTCAATAAAATGTGTGAGGGTAAACAAGTGTCCTTCTGCTTGTAGGTAAATTTTTTGTAAACTTGAATAATTATTGGTATTTTTCCAAATTCTGAAATTTTTTCACCCGAAATGTTCGAAAATGGATTAAACCAAAAAAATTCATCATTAGTTTTCAGAATGTACTGGCAAAATTAAACAAATTCAAAAAATTCTAAATGAGGGTAATCAAGTGTCCGGCACTGTATATAGGTACATTCTTTTTTTTTTTTTTAACATCGAGGATGAGATAAGGTTAGAGAGCCTCGACACCCCAGCTATAAGCTTATTGTATCCCTTATTCTCTGCCTTAGGGATACAATAAGCTTTTTTAAGCTGCAGTGTCGAAGCAACCCAACCTCATCTCACCCTTGTGAACTAAACTAAACTATTTTCTGCCTTTCTACAAAGAGGTGTTTATCCTTTTAGCTAAAAGGATAACATACCTCATGTAGTCGATATTAAAAAGATTGTCTGGATTTCTTCAGTCAGTAGCAATCCATCTCCATCTTTCTAAGGCTACACACTCCTTCAAGATGTGTGTTGAAATCTCCACTTCTCTGAGGCATAGTCTACATTCTAGGTTTATATTTTCAAACCATATTTTCTGTAGGTGTGTTTTAAACGAGTAGTGTCCTGTTAAGTTAACTTACCCATTTACTTAACCTCCTATCGCATTTAAGTTATAGTAGCGATATAGCTCTGTTTGGCTCATTTATAAACCTACCAGAATGCCTCATCCTCCCATGGTGCTGTTCATGCTGGCTTAGTATCCAGTCATTCGCCGTTCTTCTCAAGGAGTTTAGGATAACAACTAAAGCAGGTGCTAATCCCATCAGAGGTGTACTTGAGCCCCTTCTGGCTAATTCATCTGCAACCTCGTTGCCAGTAATTCCTTTATGTACTGGCACCCACTTCAAGAAAATTTTGTTTTTATGTCTTTGCCAGTTCATTCAGCTTTTGTTTACACTCTAGTACTAATTTCATCCTTTCAGTGCTTTTATTGCCCCCTGACTATCAAAAGAATGAGGATTTTCCTATTTCTGTAGTTTCTCCCCAAGTTCTCTAGGACGCAAAGGTTTATGACACATACTTCGGCTTGGAATACCGTTGCATACTTCCCCAGTGGAATTGCTTTGTCGCACCTGGGTCTTTCACCATGTATCCCAGCCCCTGTTCCTTTATCTGTTTTCGATCCATCTGTGTGTCAGATTAGATCGCGTCCCAAATGTATGTTTTGTCTTTCCTCCCAGTTTGTGATTTCTGCGAGAAATTGTCTTTCGAAAACTAGAGAAGTTTTGACAAAGTCGCTTTTCAGTTCGAAAAGTCTATTTTCAATGGTGTTTATAATACTGGCATGCCCACTATTTATGAGGGGTTTGGGTGAGCTCCCATCCTCACCCGCCCTTCAATAAAAAGTTCATAGGGAGGAATGCCGAGGACAGTGGAGTGGAGTTTGCACCATGTTTTTGAGCAGAACTTATTATTGAGGAGTATGAGGTATTGTCAAAAACCACTTCAATATCCAGGAAAACCCCCAGAGCGGTTTCCTTATGCTGCAAATTGTGCTCTATTCTTGTAACCAAGTGATGCAGAGCCGTTTCGCATGATTAACCTGGTTGGTAGGCATGCTGATTGGAGCTCAGAGGTCTCTCAGTCAGACAGGATTCCCTGATATGCCTATCAACCAGTTTTTCTAAAGTTTCTAGAATGAAAGATAATAGATTAATAGATTAATTAACTTCCTTACTAGGTTTGTGTATAAAGACCACATTAGTTTTTCTTCAGGTTTTGGGTATGTATCCTAAGGCTAGGCTACCCCTGAAGAGTCTGTTCAGTATCAGTGCAATTGCTACACCCTCCTTTTGTAGCAAGGCTGTATAAATACCATCTGAATCAGGACTTTTATATGGTTTAAAAGTATTTATAGCCCATATAGTCTTGTCCAGAGCGACAACCTTTTTGGCCAAATCCCAGTCCACTCTTTTTGCTCTCCTTCGAGGTGGATTTAGAGCTTCTTGATCATTGGTGTCTTGATAGGTAACACATTCTGGGAAATGCGTGTATAGCCAAGTCTCCAATGTGTCCTTTTCATTTTTTGCGTACGTGTACTTTTTCACGAAACTTGGCCCAGTTTGTTTTACGAGGGTTTCTACAAATAATGATCGGTTTATCATTTCTTTTGATTTCCATCATTATTTATCTGTGGTCTGAAAAAGACGGCTGTTTCAAGACCGACAATTTACAGATATTGGGTTCTATACTGTTAGCCGTTAGGGTTATGTCGATTACTTCTGCGCGTATCGCATTTATAAAAGTGGGTTCGTTCCCCTTGTTTATTATGCTTATGCTCCACTTCTTTGTTCTGAATACCGCGTTCTGGGTTTTGAGGAGTTCAAGTAGCTTCGAAGGAGTTTTTTCTTTCATCTGTGTTCGGTATGAACGCCAGCATTTTAGTGCTTTTCTCTATCTCTCTTGCTTCCCCAACTCAGAGCCCCCTTCCACGGAATTATAATAGGGACTGTGAGCTTTAGCCACTATTTAGCTGACTGGTTCGCACAGGTTATATAAAGCACCCCTCTGTACAAAAAGCTATTTGTAAATTGAGGAACTTTGGAGGGTTCATACCTCCAGACCTCTGATAAAATAGCTCTCTGAACCAGACGTGCCTTTTCCTGGTCCAGCCTTTGCTCGGGGTAGTCCTGCAGGACTACTGCTGTTTTTAGTGAATATACAAGCTGATTAAAGATGAGCACGGCTTCCAACTCATTTGATGGGCCAGGTACATATATATAGTTTAATTTGATTGCGTTCATATACCTCAGTGTGTATACATACATACATACACCCAAAGACAAACTTTTTATAAATATGCAACTTTATAACTTTCATTGTTAGCAAATTTAATTAAATTTCATTATTTTAAAATAAATTTATTTATTTATTTATTTATTCAGCAATAATATACCTATTGCTGTATTTTTAGTTGCATTTAAATTTTTATAAGCTACGTTACATGTTATATTATATATTTGTGTATTAAAAACGCAATAAAATGTATAAAATTTTGCATGAGGTTCAATATTTCACAAAAGTAAAATAAAATTAAATGTCAGGACTAAACTGTTAAATCCACAAAAATTTGGCCCTCGCGGAAATGCGAAAGGTCTTGTGGGTGTAATGTGTGTTAGAAATTTAAAATAAAATTCGTTGGATATATCTAGGAGACAGGCTATATTCCCAAGGGAAACCATAAAAGCCTGATTATGATGATGTATAAGTAGACATAAGTATGTAAACTAGTTAATCAAACAATGAAACTACAAAAAAACATGCAATTTTTATTTCCTTTTCTGTTATCTAAAGTACTCCCAATTTCTATTTTTAGATCCTTTTTATGTACTCAATACGTAAGTTTATACGTATTTATTTCAGATAAATTTAGGACACACAAGTACTAACTGCAAAATAGCACTCAGTAAAATACATATAGCAATAACTGGGAAAATCCATAAATCAATTCCTTTTCAAATACATTGCTTTACGTGCTAAAAAACAAAAAAAAACTTGAATTAAATTCAGTTATTGCCATCAGAAAAAGTAATCAAGTCCTCATTTTTATGGTCAGTGATTTATTTTATGTTCAAACAATGGATTGAATCAAAAATTATTTATGAAAACTTTAATATCTGCGCGAAATTGAAACAAATATAGTTATTAAATAAAAATGTTAAAAAAAGAATATTTATATATGTACCCACGTGTACATATGTTCCGTAAATAAACCATGATAATGAAATTGTTTTCAGTTATTTAGCTATTTGATATATAATGCAATTTAAAAGTAAATAAAATTTAAATTTTTTCATGCATTCACAATCAATTTAAATAAACAATCGTTACTAATTATATGTATGATGTTACTTGTAAATAATAAATTCAATTTACAAGACATCAATGTAACTAATGATTTATTTGCTATATGTAATTAATATCTGATATAATTTTCATACTGTTCGTTTTATTGTAAATTCCGTAATTCAAAACCATTTACAAACAACTGGAAAGTTTGTTTATTTTACGTACTACATAAAGTATATGAATTTGAAAAATTTGTAAATATTGTTACGGCATGACTAAAATACACAATTAGCGAAAGGTTAAGTAAGAAGTTTTAATTATATAAGAGAGAGCAACATTGACAAATTGGGCCTTGTATTACTGACTGACACGTCGCTGACCGTGACGTTATCTATTAGGGCCTCAGGCGTTTCAAATAAAAAGTTAATGAATAAAAGTGTCTCAAGTGTCAGTAGTATAAAACAAGATCTATAAAATATACAAGGTCTGTGCTTTACATATAAAAAAATTTTTTTTAAATAATTTGACACTCTTGACAGTTTAACGTCACTATTGCAAGATTTTAAATTTTTACGGATTTTTAGTACAAATTCAAGAAATTAAGTTATTTAAAAATATAGAAAAATATATATAATTTTGTGTAATTTTTTTTTAATTAAATAATTTTTTCGATTTACGTTTTGTATTCGGTTGGTGTTTAGTTTTATTGTTTGAATTTTTGTAAAATAATCTCAATTTAAAGTTGAATGAAAAATGTTGAAATGTTTATTCCATTTATACCATCATCAGTCTAGGATTAAAAAGAATACGTTCTGGATATTCCGAATGAATAAAGAAACACGAAAAAGAACATTCGGAATATACTTTTTGAATAAAGAAATGCATATGGAATATACCCAATATAATAGAGAGACAACGTTTTCTAAATATATTCAAATACAAAATATAACATAGCATGGTGATCACTAAGCTTTTTATGTAAATATAATAGAAGGACGAAATTTATTCATGAATTTCCTTAATATATGCAAATATAAAATAATATATAGGACGATCACCGAAAAATTTTTTATATAATAGAGAGATTATATTTTAATTGATGTTGAAAAAATGAGTTTTTATGAAATTATATTGTAGAATGGACTAGAACTTAATTGCCTTCCAAATAAGATAAAATTTTGATATTCTACCTAAAGCACGAAGGACTAACCAATCACTTGCCTTAGACAAGGTCAGAAGACGAAAAATGAGATGAATCAGGCATAGGTAACTCGCAGATAATAACAGCAGATAATAACATCGTCAAGACGACACATAAATATAATCACCGAGAACAGCGGAGTTGTCCTAAAAATGCGTGAAGGAGAATTATTTTGGCTGAATTAGAAAAAACTTGACATGCCTGGAATGACACAAAAAACAAGTAGTTAGTATGCTAGATGCACATGAATTTTTAAAACAATCTTAGAACACGATCTTTTGACAAAAATGACACACACCACAAATGTTGACACATTTTTCACAAGTAGTGATGAATCTTGAAGAATGTGGAAAAAATAATTCTAAATATTTATTAATGGAATGGAAAAAACAAAATGTAACATCTAAAACATCTTAAAATGAATGAAATAAGATGGTAGATGTAATCAAGCTTTAAAGGATTCAGATCTTAATGTAGGGTCTTCTTTCATATCATATTTTTACAATTTGTATATTTTTTTGTTTATTTTATTTCCTTTATCGTGTATATATACAAACTCAAAAGTCAACAAAATGAAATTTTCCTCACTGAATAAAAATGAAAACTTAAAAAATTGCCTTGCTTGAAAGATTGAAGGGAAAACCAATATTATGTTATGATTTCATGAGGAAATAATTTTTCTTTTTTCACGTACTTCATTGTTTCCACATAAATATGCAATTCATGTACATGAATAAAACAAATTATTTGAATATTTCATGTGAATTTGCGTATACACAAACAAAAATTTATCATAGTGAAAATGTGAATGTATGTATGTTCGTTGTCTCACATGAGTTTTTATTAAACTGAGGCAGTAATTCTGGATAAAAGTTAAGAGACTCTTAGCCTCTTATTCTATTAATTTGGTATTCTGTGTAAGTTAAGAGATGTCACTGATCACCTGATCTCTTAACTTTTTGGAGACTTTGGGTAATAGATTTTTGTATTCTGAATAAGAGGATAAGAGAAGTTTCTAACCTCAAAAATCTATTAACTTAGCAGGTCATTGTCGAGGACCTGCTAATCTCTTAATATTTTTTTTGACATATCTCTTATCCTCTTAAAACTTAAATTCTCCACATATCTGCTACTCAGAATACCAATTTTTTTAAAAATTTTTAAAAGTTAAAAGTTAAGAGAATTAAGAGTCTCTTACCCAGAATTGCTGCCTGCGTTTTCTTTAAACAGAACACGAACGCTTAAAGAAAATTTCTGCACATGGTTGTACTACCATTTAGGCAGGGTGTAGATAGGTTTATGTTCTATCCTATCATACAAAATTGAGTAATTATTATTTAATATTTCGTTTGCATTGCAATTTTTTCATAATTTCTATGCATGTACGTACATAGCACACATGCATATGCTTAAGTTAACTTCAGACTACATGATTTTGTCATATGCTTTAGTCATAGGATTTTCTTATTATTTTTCATATGTTTTAAAAAGCCTTAGTATTCTTCGAGTTATGGTTCACTGTATGATATTTCTGTATGATTTTAATATGTTTTTGAATATAAATTGCATAAAATTTTAACTACGTAGGCGACGCAGGTCAAAAATGTCAAAATTTATACTGCAACTTTAGAAAATTATAGGACTAGTCATAGGAAATTAGAACACGTTCTATCTCCAAAAAAGCACATGACTTTATCATAAGACTAGCATAGGATAATTATTACTATGATCGAATTCAGACTATATCATTTGCCAGTCATAACAAAAAGCATATGACAAAATCATGTAGTCTGAAGTTAACTTAAATCTGAACCTAATTCTAATACACAGAGTGTCCTAGGATAAATGTTACTCATTCTATTTGTCTAAAAATTCAAACATTTTCTAGCAAAAAATTTTTCGTGGTCATTTTTTTTTGTCTTAAATCCACTACTTCTGAGATGGAAGGGCTTATAGATTTTATTCCATGTACAATGACCATGTTTAGGGTAATATGTTTTGAAACATTCACTTTATCTGAGTCCTCACGTATATTAAAGCTGAGACTTGAGCCTTTCCAGCGAGACTTTAATATTCGACTGAATTCAGGCTAAAAATGCAAAATTAATCAGCTTTAATTGGCACAGCATAGGATTATGAAATAGAGGGTGAATTCCGCACATGTTTGAACATTTTCCCATATCTTACAAGAGATGAATTTTAGAAGTGACTGGAGGTCATTTTTATTTTGATCGAAATATTTATCTTTTAAAGCTTTTAGAGAAATATGTTGAGTGATATTTACTTTGAGACACATTGAATGTGTACATTAAAAAGTTAACATAAATTTACAATGCGAAGGCATGTCAGTCAGTCAGTCAATCAAATTGTAGACTGTATGTTTCTACATTATTCATTTATAACGTATTTTTAAAAAATTACGAGTACATGAATTTTTTCATTCATGCATAAAATAATGCATGTATTGTTTACATTTTGAGAAATTAATTCTGTTTCAGTCATTCAAAATTACTGTTCTTCTTGTAATTCTCATTCAAAATTTTCATTTTTCTTATTCATAGTAAACATACATACGAGCATAACAACAGAATAATTAAAAAGATTACTAATATTTAAATTATTTGAACAGTAGTGAAAATTTTCCGTAAAAGCCTTGTTTCATAATCAGGGATTTAAAACACGTTATATAAAAGTTTTAAAAATTGAAACAAAAAGACATTTTAAATTTAAAAAGCTTTCTGTACTTATGAACAAAAGAAGATGTATTAAAATGTTCATAATTTGAAATTTAAATAATTTTTTTGTTTTTTTTATTATGACGATTTATAAAACACATTTTATAAATAATATAAAGGTCAAATGGATTCCAAAATCCTGAATACAAAAGTAATGTAATCTAAAATGTGAAAGCATTAAAAGTTTTTTCATGAAAATTCAGATTACTTTATAATACGTATATTTATTACTTTGTAATACATATATTTATGTAAATATTGCTCTAGAATATTATCTATCCATACCTTTGCTGATGGAGCATGAAATTTGGTTAAAAGAAAGTTAAGTTATCTTTTATTTGAATGCATGAGAAAGGCTAAAGATTCTAAGCTGCAAAGTGGTAACAGACCACCAAGAACGCCATGATAGGTAACATATAAATACAGCCTAAAGACATCCTAAAAGTAAATAATTGAGAAGGAGTTGTTAAGGATACGTAGAAGGCAAAGTTATAGAAGGCCATGACTCTACAAGAAAAGGTGAGTAGTACCGCAAGGTTTTTTGAAGATTTTTTAATAGACAATATCTTATGTCATGTATTTTAGTTGTCTAAAAATTTTTAATGTTGATATCTAATGGGTGGCAAATATGGTGATGTACCGACACATAAGTTTAAGAATCCGACGTTCTACACGATTCGATTTTCATGCAAAACTTTAGGATTTGATTGAATTTCATGCGACACTTTACATGATCTACTCTTTTCACCAATAAAGAAAAAAACGCATGTCGTCGTATGAAAATAATATACCGCAGAACCTCCCAATAATAAATACTAACGAGTGAAAAGATTCAAATATACAAATATCTTTTATTTATGTGTAGTTATTGATTGTTTTTCGCAGTTTTTAAATCTTTTTCAGAACCTATTTATAACCTAAGGTTCATGAATATTTGTAGGCATGTAAGTATAGTGTTTATAGAATAACAAAATACATGATATTTTATATTTCTACTTTTTGTTCGTCCTTTGCCATCTGCAAAAATATTGCAAAAAGAAATCTAAAATAAATAAATCTTAAATCTTAAAGAAATCAATATTTTTCATAAAATTAAAAAAGTCAAACTGTACCAGCTGTGTAGCCTAGTTGTGGTGTGCTAGGTTTACGATCCCAACAGCCGTGGGTTCGAATCCCACCTCGGTTATTAGTCTGACACTACTTCCCCAAATAGCCGTAGACCTTTGTAGTCAGTGCTATTTCCCCCCTGTTAGGATTGTAAATTCATTTACTATTCTAACCTTTATAGAATAAAAAAGAAGTCAAACAAATAGTATAATTCTAATATATGTGTCAAATATAAATGGTAATTAGGTCATGCAGATGTACGATAATTCATCGGTAAATCGCGTACACGGTAATATTGAAATCACCAAATCAGAACACTACCAAATTAGAACCCCAAATCAGAACACTATGACACAATAGTGAAATAATTGTGATTACGCTAATTGAGATTGAACAATTTCCGTAGAAAATGAAATGAAGACACCTGACTTAATATTATTATTCGTATTCTTATAACCGCATACTTCATGTTTTCGAACTTTATGTTAAGTGGGGAACATCGAAATCAACTTTAAAAGTAAAAGTGATAAGTTTGGTGAGTTGAGTTTTACTGTTCAAAGAATAAAGTTGTTTCACTATAAAAAAAACCTCTAACCAAAAATCCTAAAACACACAACATAATTTTGCGTAGCCGGTAGGATCGACATTAGTTGATATTAAAGAATTAGTTTCGGCGGGAGCTGAAAAATCTTTCTTCTAACTAAAATTTGTCGATATTTTCCTACGAAACAAATAGGATATTTAAAGTGTAAAATTAGGTTGGTTGAATACAAATAAACAGCGTACGCAAAAATACACAAAAAGTACTTATACTTAATACATGCATACTTAACGTGCACCTACACCTTGCCGCGGTGAGGAAGCTTGTGTATCACAATGATCAACTGAGCTAAGCCGACTGGACGGCGTGTAGCTGTCCTGACAGGGCTACTCAAGTCGGACAGGTTAGTTGGGAGCGATCAGGCTAAGCTAGGTGCAGGGGGAGGTGTTGTGATACCCGTGCCGAGTTCTGCGTGATCAGCTGGTAATTAAAGAGGGCTGATCGTTAACGTTTGCTCAGGCAAGGTCGCTTGTATAAGTGCCTTAGTTCAGCATGTCGGCTCTCCTAAACCGGACTATAAATTCCGACATACTCGTGAGCCCAAAATGGATCCGAAATTACAAAAAAATAAAAAACATAAAACACCGGTGTCATCGGAAACGGAAGATCTGTCTTCCGATGACACTCTGATCTCCAGTCAGGAGATTCAAAATCAAAATAACGAGGGTGCCAGTCATAGCACCCCTACATCTTCTTCTTCTTCTACGGCCATACAGTCCTTAAAAGGACCTTTGCCTCCTGGAGAACAAGCCGCCACTGTTGTCTATCTAGTGACTTCCGTTTCCATTCTTTAACTTGCGCCCTCTCCAGGTCCCTTTGTACTGCGTTCCACCACCTATTTCTTGGACGTCCTTTGGGTCTGATTCCGTCTATATTACCATAAATCAATCTTTTTCAGGAGTTGTTTCCATTTCCATTCTATTTACATGATCCAACCATCGTAGCCTGCCAATTTTAATAAATGTGATTACATCCGTGTCTTCATTTAGTTCGTACAATTCCTTATTTGTTTTTCTGATGAATTCAGTGTTAGTTAATTTGGTGTTACCATATATACATACGTCTTAATATTTATCTTTCGAATCGTCCAAGTCTATTAGCGTCTGCATCTTTAATCATCCAACACTCTGAACCATAAGTTAGTACCGGCCTAATCAGGGTTTTGTACACAATTGTTTTCGTGGCTCTAGTTAACTGTTTAGACCTGAGCAATGAATTAAGGCTGAAATACGCTTTGTTAGCTTTAATTATTCTTTTATTGATTTCCACCGTTTCATCGTTATTACTCGTTATCATCGATCCTAAGTAAATAAATTCCCTAGCAATTTCGAATGTGTGCTCACCAATGTTGATACTTGAGCCTAATCCTATTTGGGCTACTGGACTTCTGGACACTACCATAAATTTTGTTTTATTTTCATTAATTACTATACCTATTCTACGTGCTTCATGCTCAATTGCTAGGAATGTTTCCTTGGCCGCTTTGACACTTCGCCCAGCAATGTCCAGGTCATCTGCGTAACCAAATATCTGATGGCTATTGCTGATTAAAGTCCCCGTTCTTTTCACACCCGCACGTCTAATTGCCGCCTCTAATGCTAGGTTAAACAGGGCCGGTGCTAGCCCATCCCCTTGTTTCACACCCCTATCGATATTTATTGTTTTCGATAAATTCTGTCCAATCTCGACTTTTGCCTTAGAACCTTCTGTAAACGTTTTACAAATTTGTACCTAATTCCCTTGGTACGCCAAGTTCATATAAAGCCTGCCACAGTTCCTCACGAATGATGCTATCGTAGGCTGTGGTAAAATCGATGAAGAGGTGGAAGGTATTGATGTTGTATTCCCACATTTTTTCTAAGGTCTGTCTCATATAGCAAAGAGTTGGTTCGTTGTAGACCTATTTCTTCTGAAGCCGCCCTGATAATCCCCAACGCTGCTCTCATATATGTCTTCAAATTTTTTACGTAGCACATATGTAGTAACCTTATATGCTGTACGTAGGAGGGTGATTGCCCTGTAATTATCGCAAACTGTCACATCTCCTTTCTTGGGAATAGGATTTATTAACCCTGTTTTCCAGTCCATTGGAGGTTTTCCATTGTTGGTCCATATATTTACTACAATTTTATGAAGGATCTTTGCTGCTGAGTTACCGGCTTGCTTCAGCATCTCAGATGTTATTGTGTCGATTCCCGGGGCTTTGTTGTTTTTCATGTTATATATTGCCGTCTTAACTTCACCTAGTGTAGGGGTGCACACAGTGGCGGCTCTAGCCTAATTGTAATTAGGCTCCCGTTCCTTCACCTGTCTTTGATCCATCAGTATACCAGATGAGATCACCTTCCAGGTGAATGTCACGCGATTCCTCCCAGCTTGTTATCTGGGTGAGGAATCTCTTTTCAAAGTTCATAGAAGTGTCAATGAAATCATGTCTAATTTCGAAACTTCTATTTTTGATTGTTTGCAGGATACTGGCATGCCCGGCTTCCACCAGCGGTTTCCAGTGTCCATTCAAATACAGCCTATACGCCGCTATCCTAGCTTGCCCCTTGATGACGAATTCAAGGGGAGATACGCAGTGGCGGCTCTAGCCTGATTGTAATGGTGGGGCTAAACATGATGTGGGTTTCCACTCCACCCAAGAGGTACCACATACAGAGCGTTAACCGATTTTTAGTGATCGGTTTCTCTAAAAAGCTCTATTAAAATTATATACATATGTGTGAACATTTAGAAAAGAAAAAAAAAGAAACAAATCCGTATATTATCCGTATTATTTAAAACTGTATAATTTCAACACGTATTAATTTTATAAAACTTTTTAGACCTATTTATAACACTTTTATCACTTCATTACTTTATCACAAGCACACCTTAACTTAACACAAAAGAATTGGACAGTTTAAAAAAATAAATAAATTACTTTATAAAAAAACAAATTCAACAAAAAAAATGTAAACAACAAAACTTAACGAAAAAAACATAATAAAATAAAATAATAAATTATTTATTTGTATAAATACTCAGCGCGCCTGCTTTTTTGTGATGCAAATAAATCAATCACTTTCGCGTTGAAGTTAGGAATTTCTGAAATTTTATCTTTGCATATTGATAAAACTGCTAATGAGTTTAGACGACTTTGACCTATAGTACTTGATTTATACGTTTTAATGTTTTTCAAAGTACTAAATGCTCTTTCTGATTCACTTGTTGTAACCGGACTTGTTAAAATAATTTCAAGAAGTTTAGTGACTTGAACAAAAGACTATGTTAAATTTTTATCTTTTAAAAAGGCAACAAGTTCTGAAATTGAATTCATTTCTTGAAAAATTGTGTTTGAATACAACACTGATAATTCATTTTTAAGCATTTCATGCTCAATAAAAGGGTAAAACTTTACAATGACTTGTAATTTTTTATCAGGGAAAGCATTAGAATAAGTACCAAAATCTTTTGGATTGATAATATCAAAAGAGCAAATATGGTCAAAGTTACTAAATCTTTCTTTTATTTGAGTGATGATTATATCACAAATTTCTTTCCCGATAATATTAAGACTGGAAATTAAAGTGCGAATTCTTTTATTTTGATGTACAGATGACGAGTTATCTGTGCCATTAAGAGAATTTCTTATTGTATTAGGAGCTGTACAAAATGATTCTGTTCTTTTAATTGCTGAAGCACCATCTGTATTACAAGATTTTGAATAAAATATCAACATGTGAAAAAATTTTGAAAAACAATTCAAGAAAGAAGTTAAACTCATCGTCTTTAAGAAAATATAAAAGTCCGGTAGCTTCACGTAAAGTGGTTGGTCCATGATTAACATTGAATCAATTCAAAACAATGTACTAAATTTTCCTTATTTTTGAAAACAGATTGTACAGCACGAGAATGGAAGTTCCACCGAGTTTCAATTGTCCTTGGAAGGCCTTTTATCTGGCACACTTCCAATAAAATATCCTTTCTTTTTGGAGAACAAAAGAAAAAGGTGGAAAAGCCTGTAAGGGTTGCAAAGAAAATTTGCACTTCTTTTACGGAAGAAGCAGATTGCTTTAAAACTAAATTTAATTGATGTGCATAGCAGTGAACAAAATGAGCAAAGGGGTAATTATTTTTTAATAACTTTTGTACACCACCATGAACACCACTCATAACAGCAGCTCCATCATATGTTTGTGCAATTAACTTTTTTTCTAATTTATAATCTTTTATCGCGTTTATGATCATCATCCAAACCGTTAGCTGTACGGTCATGAATATCATAAAATGATACAAAACGTTCAACGGGTAGTTTATCTTTTACAAATCTCAAAGTAATTGCCATTTGTGAAACACAGGAGACATCTGTTGTTTCATCGGCTTGAATTGATACGAAATTTGCTGCTTTAATTTCATTTTTTAATTCTAAAAGATATACTTGCAAAATGCAATCAAAAATTTCATTTTGCACTGTTTTTGAAGTGTTTTGAACTACCCGATTATTTTCTAAAAATTGGTCCAAAATGTTATCAATGAACCTGGTACACGAAACCATGTGGTAAATTGTGTGTACCACAATATTTAATTATGTCAATGACACGATTTAATGCATGTCGATTTTTATCGACAATTTCATTATGTCTTCGTATTGAAGCAACATATCCGAAATCACTTTGTGAAGGAATATTCACGGATCCGAAAGTTTGGAAATTTAATGCATTTTGCAAATGGCGAGAGCTTGCTTCGTGTTTTTTTATCCTTTCGGATAAATGCTTCATATCCTTGAAGCCTGAAAATGTCCACGTGGGCTCTCCACCGAAAAGAAGACAATAGAAACAAAAAAGTGAGTTCTTTTTCTCACTTGCGGTAAGCCAAGATTTCTTACCAAACCAACCAGTCGAGAATTTTCGTGTCTGATTTTTGTCTTTAGAAATTAATTTAAAATCTACCGGCTGATGTGACCCCAAACGTTTTATTTCTAATTTTTCTTCTAACGAATAAGAATAAAAAGGTTTTTCTAATAAATTGTCGACTGTATTCATACCGTCTGTATTTTCACTTTCGTTTATTTTTATTTATACTTACCTCACCAACACTAGCACTTTTTTATTATTTTTTAAAAATATTTTTCTCACTATTTTTTAATTTAAAAAAATATTTGCTTAATTTTCACATTTAAGGTTTAAAATTCCACCGCACTTCAAACTGTGATAAAACTGAATAATAAGAAACCGACAAACAAATTTTAACGGATTTGTTTCTTTTAATTCAAATTCTCTTATATTTGAAAAACAAACAAAAAATTAATTGTGTTTATGAACAAGTGTACTAATTACCTAGGGTAGGGTTGCCACAGAACTGTAATTTAGGATATCAAATTTAAAATTTTAAAATACCAAATTTCCTTAAATTTCGTTGTAAATATACCAAAATTTTATACTACTTTCTATAGTTTCTATAATTTTTCAAAATAACTGCGCTTTTATTTCCACTTTGTGAAAATTATTTCAATTTTCGTATAAAAATGTATGGCACGTACGTACGTATAAAAATCAACGTAGGACAAACTTCATATACATACATATGTACGTAGAATAGTTAAAATAATTTATAACTTTATTTCTACATAAGTACTTCACATATATGGTAGACATTATGTTGTTTATAGTTTCAAATTCTAACCTGTTCCTAATTAATAAAAAAGCAAAAAACCTAATATTGACAGTATCATATATAAATTGTAATTATATGAAATTGCTGTGAAATTATCAAAAATATGTCAAATTTGATATAAATATACTAAAGTGGCAACCCTGATTGGGGTTTAGTAATTCTAAGGTACATTTTAAATTTGTGTATATTTATTTCCTATTCAAGTACATATTGCAATTTTTATAAGAGACAATTCCGTTTCAAATTTGAATTTAAAATTTGGCTATTACATTTTAATACATTTTTTTACATATTTCTTAAATGTACATGTACATATGTATATAAATATATGTATAGAAATATTTATATATATTTAAAGAAAACTGGATAAATGGCAGTTTAATTTACGAAAAATGAAAACAATTAATATTTATTAGTTATGTACATATGTATGTTTGTGCATACAAACATATATATATGTTTATATGTATATACATATGTAGGGCCGCGTCTAGGTGCACAGCGATTGGTTCGCAGTTTGGGTTTGTGATTGACATTCCTTATTTTCCCTGTATTTGCAAAGCTATTTTCAAAATGTTCCGCCCAGCGCTTCATGATATCTTCTTCTTTTGTTAGTAGCTGTTCATTTGTATGTCTTATAAACTTACATTGTGGTTTATTTATACTCTTGTCTGCAGATTTTAATTTCCTGTAAGAATTTCCTTGGTTGGTGTGTCAGCCTTGCCTTTTCAATGTCAGTCAATATATTCATAATCCATTGCCGTTTCTTTCTTCTTAAAAGTTTCTTAGCTGCTGTCCTGACCTGTTTATAATGTTCTCTTCTAGCTCTAGTGTCATTGGATAATACTATTTTTCTTGCCTCATTTTTGACTTCTATAGCTTTCTTGCACTCTTCGTCAAACCAGCCATTTCTGGGTCGCTTCTTCTTTTCTCCTATTACAGTTTTTGCCGCATCCAATCTGCTCTCTTTCATTACTGCCCATAATGCATCATTTTCTTCTAATTGCCTCCAATTCCTTGAAGATAGATTTTCACTCACCTTCTTTGCATAGTCTGAACACTTCCGCTCATCTTTAAGATTTTCAATCTCCCATTTGGTTAGTACCACTTCCTTATTCTTCATGCTACGATGTATTATTTTTGCCCTAACTTTTGTTGTTACGAGGTAGTGGTCTGAGTCTATGTTCGCTCCACGTTTTGTTCTTACGTCCAATATGTGGCTGGCATACCTCTTGTCAACAATTGCGTGGTCTATTTGGTTTTTTGTGTTCCCATCCGGAGACACCCACGTTGCTTTATGAATATCTTTATGTGGGAACCAAGTGCTGGATATAGTCATGCCTTTTGCCGCCGCAAACTCTATAAGTCAGATACTGTTATCGTTACTATTATTATGCTAGCTATATGGTCCTATTGTTGGGTAGAAAACCTTTTCTTTTCCAATTTTGGCATTCATATCTCCTAGAATAATTTTCATATCAAAATTCGGTGACAGGTCGTGTGCTTTCTCTAGGTTCTCGTAGAACTCTTCTTTGATTGCATCAGGGCTCTCCTCTGTTGGGGTATGGGCTGCGATGATTGTGATATTGTGAGGCTCTAACTTTATCCTTACTTTACATATTCTTTCGTTTATTGGTGAAAAGCCTATAACCTTGTCGCAGAGTTTTTTACTGATGAAAACTCCCGTACCAAACTGGTTCCTTTTATCAGTGCTACCACTATAGAAACGTGTTCCCTGTTTTTTACCTAATATTCCTTTTCCTGGCCATCTTATCTCTTGTATAGCGCAGACATCAATTCTGTATATATTAAGTTCATCGTTCAGTTCTTTAAACGCTCCTTGTCTATAAATGCTTCTCACATTCCATGTTGCAAACGTCATTTCATTGTTTCGTGTCCTTAGCCATGTCCGTGTCCGATCGCGAGGTCGTATATATTTAGTCCATCCTGTCCTGTTTTATATGATTTACAGAGACGGGGGATTGGCCAATCGTCCAACCTTCACTCTGAAGGACGTGTTCATGTTTACGTCTTCTGTTTCCTTCATTTCCATATAGGTTGATTACTATATCTCCGTGAAGGGTTTCCAGCACCACCACTAGAAGGCGAGGTACGACGGGGATAGGAGAGGTGAGAAGCTTCATTTCGATGGTCGATGTTCTGACCTGGTGCCAGCACCCATACATCACCTAAGAAAAAGGCGGAGGCATTGGTCAAGGATAGTCACCAGGCCAAAAAGCCTATGTCGACAAGGAAAACGCCCGGCATTGGAAAACCGAAAGGAAAACGACTCTTGAAGAAGCAGTACCAGAAGGCTCTTTTCATTCTTGACAAGATTGTCAAGAACGAAAGAGAAGGTACGGTGCAAGAGAAAGACGCCGAGGATAGAGTCAAGTACCAGAAGGTAGTTGACGAATATACGGGGTGGCTGAAGGAAAGGGAGTGCAAGCCGAAGACTGGAAAAGCCTCGAGCTGTTGACGGAAACTCACTTCCCGGGGTGCAGCGAGAAAGCGGTAGAGCAGGCTACGGAAAGCACACAGGCATCTTGGGAAGAAGTAAGCAATATAATCACCAGGGACAGAGTATCCTGAGTGGTCAACAGATTTTCATCGTACAAATCACCAGGACCAGATGGAGTCTACCCAGTAATGCTGCAGGAACTACAGAGTGTAGTAGTTCCTTGGCTGGTAGTGATTTTTAGAAGCTGTCTGTGGCTGAGGCATGTCCCAGACAGCTGGCAGAGGGCTCGAGTGGTCTTTATTCCGAAGGTTGGTAAAAGCGGTCACGAATCAGCTAAAGATCTCAGGCCGATCAGCTTGACCTGCTTCGCGTTAAAAACATTGGGGAGGGGGATGGATGCTCATTTGAGGGAAAGGGTGAAAGTCACTCTCTCCAAATCCCAGAATGCGTACATCAAGGGGAGATCCATCGAGACAGCTTTGCACGAGGTAGGGCGTACAGTGGAAAGGTCCCTTGAATTACAGACAGTACACGTTGGCAGCGTTTCTAGACATAGAAGGCGCTTTCAACAACGTGACAAAAGAAGCCATCATAAAAGCACTCAACTCGTCTAGTGGAGAGGGGAGCATTAACCAATGGATTGGTAAACTGCTCAGCTCAAGGATTATCCAGACAGAGTTGGGAAATAGTAAGCTGACAAGGTTCGCTAGAAGGGGGACTCCCCAGGGAGGGGTAATGTCACCTCTCTTGTAGATCCTTGTCATGAACCGAGTCCTGTCCCAGTTGGGAAACGGTTGCATACGCTGATCACTTGGTTTTGTTAGTATCGGGAATGTTTCCTGACGTGATGAGCGACATCATGAACAGTGATGTGAGAACTAAGTGAGAACTACCTGAAGATAGTTGATGCTTAGGCCACAAGCTGTGGACTGAGGATCAATGCAGGCAAGACAGACCTGATGCTTTTCACAAACAGAACCAAAGTCCCCAGCTTCAACCTTCCAACTATCGGCGGAAGTCAACTTTCATTGGCTAATAGAGTCAAATACCTAGGAGTGTGTTCGGACTCTAAACTCAACTGGAAGGCCAATGTGGAAGAGTGAGCGAAGTAAAAAGACTTTTTACGCTACTGGGGTCATGAGATCGTGCCCAACGGAGGCTCTTAACACCATTCTGGGTCTAATCCCCCTAGACCTTTTTGTCCAAATACACGGCGATGTGCAGTGCACTGAGACTCAGGGGCATGACAACAACCCAGAACTAAGGGGCATGACAACATCCTGCACCTAATCCCGAAAGAGTTATTCGCCAAAAACACAAATTACATGACCACCAAAGTGCGCTTTGATAGAAATTTTGAAGCGTGGTTCCCTTCCAGGAAAGAATGGAAGGATAATAGAGCCACAGGCAACTTTAGGTTCCTGTTGTATACAGACGGGTCTAAAATGGATTGTGGGGTGGGAGCCGGAGTCTATGCGGATGACCACGCAATCAGCAGGTATGTATTTTCGTCTCCCGGACGGAGCTAGTGTCTGCCAGGCGGAGATACTGGCAATTATGAAAGCCTGCGAGACCCTAAACAATACACGGTAGTGTTTGCCGGATGTTATAGGCATCTGTTCAGACAGTCAGATGGCAATCAAAGCTTTGATAGCCGACACGTTTTAGTCAAAGTTAGCAAACCAGTGCAGATCGGAGCTCGTGAAATTGGGAAGAAAAGCCAAAGTTATCTTTATATGGGTCCCAGGACATAGGAACATACAGGGTAACGAGATGACTGACTCACTACCTAAATCGGGCACGCTGACGCATTGTCCGTCTCAGGAGGACGTGTTTGTTCCAATAGAATGTGTGAAAAGAGCTACTTGGACACACTTCCTGGGGGTTGCCAATTGCAGATGGAGGAGTCTCTCCAACTGTAAGATTGCAATACAAACCTGGCCAAGGTTGGATCCAACAAGGACCAGGTCTTTAGTGAACATGAGCAGACACAATATAGCCAAAGTAGTGTCTGCTCTTACGGGGCACTGGCCGATAGGCAGACATGCGGCCAAGATCGGTGTGCCCTTTAACCCACATTGTGGCAGTTGTGGAGCGGTGGGGAAAGAAGAAACTCCACTACACTACTTCTGCGAATGCCCAGCCCTAGCCAAAGCAAGGCATGGGGCATTTGGCAAGTATTTTTTGGATAGCCTCGGGGAACTGTCTCAGATAAGTCCTGGCAGCATTGTCTGCTATTTTGGCTCAACTGGTTGGCCGTAGCTGAGTTTTCCTTGTTAATATCCGTGAGTCAGGTACCCACGATCAAGTCAGGTTTCAAAATGGCATCTTCATATGCTAATTGAGTGTATCCCGAGCGTTGGATGCGCCGCCACTTAAACAACAACAACGCATACTTACAACAGTATGGAAGTGGAATAATAATAAAAATAACAACAAATAGATTGTGCATAGTTACAAGCATATTTGCTGAGTCTGTAAAAATAAAAATAAAAAAAATAGTACTAATAAAACACAATAAATTTACTGAGTCGGTAATATAAAAATAATTAAAGAAATGTGAATAAAAAGCAATAACTTAATATTTAACACAAATAATTAAAAAAAATAAGAGGTGGAAAAAAGTTGCAGCGTCAAAAAAAAACACAAGTGATATGTATATAGAAGAAAAATTAAAGGGCAAAAAGTTAAGAGAAAAAAACAATCAACAGTCATCTGTGTAAAAATATCAACAAGCAAGTAAAAAATCAAGAATCAAGACAACAATCCTCACAACCGAACGACAACAACAAAAGCTGTAGAGTTATCATACATTTACTGGAACGACAGTGAAGACATATTGAGAAACAACAGCAGCAGAATTAGCGAGGAAAAAAAAAGAAAGCAATTATTATATAAATTTCATATAATTATTATTATATAAAAATAATATCAACGCTAATAAATATTACAAATAAAAGGAGAAAAAAAAAGTTGCAGTGTCAAAACAAACAAGAAATATATAAAACAAAAATTAAAGGGCAAGAAGTGAAGAGAAAAACACCAACAGTCATCCGTATAAAAATATCAACAATCAAGTCAACCATCAAGAATCAAGACAACAATCGTCACAATCGAACGACAACAACAAAAGCTGTAGAGTTATCATACATTTACTGGAACGACAGTGAAGACATATTGAGAACCAACAGCAGCAGAATTATGGAGGAATTATTATTAGCTTAAATCACCCAATGTAATGTTTACATAATTTCTTATCCACTGAGTTAATTATTTATAATTTAAGTATATACATTTTACTAATTTTAATTCATAAATATTTTTACTTATTTCTACAATTTATTACTAGTTTAACACTAATTCAATTTGCTATTATTTTCTTAATGTACAATTTTGGGTATAAGCCTCCCCTAGTTGTCTCCATTTTGATCTATCGTGAGCTTTTTTGTTTTAAGAATCTTAATGAATTCTGTCTTAACTGGCAACAAAAAAGATCTTAAAGTTGAAATTATATTTCAACAAATAAAATTAAATAATAAAGGAGACAAAAAAGATTTTAAAAAAGGTGTTAATTTAATTAATACAATTTAAACTAAAAAAAAACTGTTGTTGTATAAAAAATATCAAATTGTAACACAATTTGATAATAAATAAGATGAATCAATAAAAATGTAAAATCAGAATTTACGCAAAAATATTCATGAGTAGAAATCTCAAAATAAATTAATAAACAAAATTAAATTGGCTTGCCAATTGGTAAATCATTTCCTATTCTAATTAAAAATCAGGTTACTGAAATTATTGCAAAATAATCCAGATGTTTAAAATAATGTAAACTAGTAAACGGAAAACAAAAAGTTTATCACAGTAATCATGTTACACAAAAATATGTATGTTAAATATATCAGAAGAAGGTGATATTTGATTTGATAATTCATTCATAAGTCGGTCAGTCAAATATTACATATTATGTATGTTATGACAATTGTGTCAAAAACAAAAATAACAACTGTGTAACAATAGCATATGGTAAATGCATATAGGAAAAATGCATAGTGTTAAGCAATTAAACTTTAAGCATTTAAATACAATGTAGAGCAATATGCAATATTGAAGACAAGAAATAAAAGAAAAACAATTACTGTCTTCATAATAGGAAGTAAGACAATAAGAATAGAAAATGATTACGCCAATCTTCCCTACTATTGGCAAGGCCGAAATATTAAATTAACGTAACGTAAAAATAGTCTTTTGAAATAAGGAACTGTTATTTATCAGTTAAACTAAATGGAGTAGGGAAAATTGATAATTGTATTTATTGAAGAATAATTACGATTATCAGTGAGTTATAATTTTGGATTTGAACAAGTAAAGTCGCATAGTAAAATACCGCGTAACTTTGATTATTAATTAATTCCAACTTAGAATCTTTTTTAAATAAATTAATCTTAGAAGAATTACATTTACATTCTACATTCTCGAATTCTAAGTTTGGTTTCGGTCGGTTATTGAAATTAGATTCAAAGTAATTTAAAAGTAAAATAAGTTCGTTATATTATTATATTTTTTATACAACATTTCCTTCCCCCTCGAAAAAAAATGGTGGTGGGGTTATAATATTTGTAATACATAATTTTCTTTTGAAATGTTTGGTTCGGTACTGTATTGTTTTTTTTTCTTAAATTCAATTTCGATTTAATTTATTTTTTTTTTTTTATATAAATGTATACTTATATTTTTATTTACTATAAAAAAAAATTTTTTTTTTTGTTTTTTTTTTGTTATTATTATTTATTTATTTTTTTTTTTTTTACAATACTACTGACCTATTTATTTTGCAAGTTCATTAATTCCATTTATGCGTTTTGTACATTTTTTATTTTCTTACATAATATTTTAATACATAATATTTTTTATATTACATTATCATATTGACAGTGAACTTCTAAATATTAAATTTCTTTTTGCTTTGTATGCGATTTTATGTTCTTTATTTTACTTATATATGTATGACTCTATATATTAGTTACATTAAGTTGTTAAATTAGACAATTATACGATTATTTTTATGATATGTATATTTATTTATATATAATTTTTTTTTTCTTATTTTTTTTTTCTTATTTATTTATTTATTTTTTTTTTTATATATTTTTGTTTGAAATGTTTATTCTATATTGTTAATATTATAATGTATAGGTATATGTAAATATTTTATATATATTTTTCTTATCATTATATTATTACCTTATTTTTAATGATAATGTTCTTATGTTCATATGTTGCAGTTATACGGAGTTGTAATCTGATCTTGTCACAGATGTGCAAGAATACTTCGTTCTTTGATTTTTTTTTTTTTATGTATGTATGTACATATATTTGACTATTGTAATTATACTTTTATAATTGTTTTTCATTAATTGCATGTATGGAAGTATGTTAATTAACATACACATATATATTTTTGTAAATATATGAATCGTAATTTTGACTTTCCTAGACTATTAGACTACCTATTAAACGTTTTTGATAAATAATGTTTTTATAAATGTGTACACTGTATATATGTCATTAGGTATGTATGTTTGTCATGTGTAATGGTCATGTATGTTTATTTTATGTATTTATATGTTTTTCTGTTTACATATCATAGATATTCCCATAGTGGATATTAACTCAAAAAAAAATAAATAAAATAAAAAATTGTGGAGTTTTGAGTTTCAAAGTAACCGACTGTAATTGATATTAATTGTTGTACTATACGTGTTATGCGGTTTTATGAATTAAAATTCGATGCCATTTTTCCCAGGCTTTTTTGTGTTTGTTTATAATATTTTCCTTTAAATTACTTGCATATTTAAAAAGTAAAAAGTCAATAAGTAAAAATCAATAGCCTAAAATTTCTTTAACCGATTATTATGAATAACCTTTAACTTCCTTCCGATTTTTATGGTCGTATTTACATCAGAGTTCACGCGTATTACTTCATATGGCCCCTTCCATATTGGTGACAATTTATGCTTTCTAGCATTATCACGTATGAGCACCCGATCACCAACGTGAAATTTTTCTACACGCATGTTTTTATCGTAATAATTTTTTGATTGATGTTTTTGAGCAATTAAATTTTGTTTAACAATTTCTCGTATTTTCTGCATTTTATACTTAACTTGATTACAATATTTGTCAAAATTATAGATTGGCTCTGGTGATTTATTTAACACAGATGGTAAAGGGTTACTAATACCATATAATGCATGAATTGGTGTGAATTTACTTCCTGTATGAGGTGAATGATTATGCACTAACATTGCTTCTGCCAGCCATTCATCCCATTCAGTTGGATTTTCATCCACAATTGTTCTGAGATATTCAGCCAATGGACCATGAGTTCTTTCTAATGAACCGTTTGATTGTGGATGGTATGCACTTGTCTGTAATTTTTTGATTTTTAGTAATTTGCATAGCTCTTTCATTGTTTCGCTTAAGAAATTTGCGCCTTGATCGGTTATTAATTTTTTCGGAATTATAGAATATTTTAAAAAGATATTTTTATAAAATTTTTGTGCTACAGTAGTGGCTTCACAATCTTTTAATGGTACACAGTCTAAAAATTTGGTTAAGTCATCTTGAAATGTTAATATGTATTTATTATTGTTTCGTGTTTCAGGTAATGGCCCTACAATGTCTAAATAAACTTTTTCAAAGGGTTGATCCGGAGTGTCTGTTATTACCATAGGCATATTATTTTGCTTGCCTGCTTTATTTTTCTTACATTTTTCGCACTTTTTAATATATTTTTGTATGTCTTTCAACATATTTTTCCATTTATAAAATGGTCGTAGTCTTTTATAAGTCTTAAGTACTCCTAAATGTCCACCTAATGGGGTATCGTGATATTCATGTAATATTGTCTTAATGTCATTTTCATCTGTTAGTATTTTTGCACTGTCCTTGGTTTGAATATGTGAATCTTTAATTATTTCTGTTTCGTTATCCGTTTCATTATCATTATCAGTGTTATCAACTGATTTTCCTCTGTTTCTTTCTACATTTATTCGATGTCTAGCCCTAGTGACTACATTACAATTAATTTTATGACTTGTTAAATTGTTTTTATTTTTATTTTCAATTTAATTTTCACTTGAAGGTATTCGACTTAAAGCATCCGCATTTTGATTTAATTTCCCTGCCTTATATTCTATCTTTAAGTCATAATCTGCTAATTTAAACTGAAACCTAGCTAATCTTGTTGTTGTATCTTTTAATTTTAAAATTCCTACTAACGGTTTGTGATCTGTAAAAACCGTAAAATTTCTACCATATAAATAACATCTGAAATTTTTTACAGCCCAAACTATAGCCAACATTTCTCTTTCGATTGTAGAATATCGTCTTTCTGCATCATTTAGTGTTCTACTGGCATATGCAATTGGCTGTTCATTGCCAAGTTCACCCTGTGATAAAACAGCTCCTAATGCTTCACCGCTAGCATCAGTTGTCAAAAAGAATGGCTTTTCATAGTCAGGATAAGTTAATAAAGGTGGATTTGTTAAAGCAAATTTTAATTTTTTAAATGCTTCTTCACATTTTTCATTCCACTGAAATTTCGTATCTTTCCTCAATAATTTTGTAATTGACTCTGCTATTTTTGAAAAATTTGGTATAAACTTCCTATAATAATTCGCTAGACCTAAAAATGATTGCACTTGTTTGACTGTTTTTGGTCTGGGAAAATTTACTACACATTTAACCTTGTCTGATTCTGGTTTAATTCCTTCCGCTGAACATTTATGGCCTAAATAAATTACTTCTTTTCTTAAAAAGTTGCACTTTTCTGGCTGTAATTTTAAATTATTTTCTCTTATTTGTTGAAAAACCTCAATCAATTTTTTATTGTGATCTTCCAGATTTCTACCGTATATCACAACATCATCTAAATAAACTAACACCTTCAGTCCGTTTTGTCCTGTCAAAATATTATTCATTAATCGCTGAAAAGTGGCTGGTGCCCCTGTTAAACCAAAAGGCATCCTTTTAAACTCGTAGTGTCCTTGATAAGTACTGAATGCTGTTTTGTCCCTATCTTTTTCATCAACCAACACTTGATGATATCCACTAGCCAAATCTAATGTTGTGAAATATCTAGAGTGGCCTAATTGATCTAATATTTCGTCAATTCTAGGTAAAGGATATACATCTTTTATTGTTATTTCATTCAGTTTCCTAAAATCTACCACAACTCTCCAACGTTTTTCTCCAGAAGGACCTGGTTTTTTAGGTACTACTAATAAAGGAGAATTGAATGGGCTTTTACTTGGTGTGATTATATCATTATCTAACATTTCTTTCACTTGATTTTCAACTATTTCTTTTTGTACTTGAGGTAATCTGTACATTTTCTGATTAATAGGCCCCTTCCCTGGTTGTAAAGGAATTTGATGTGTTATTGCTTTTGTACAAGTTAATTTGTCACCTGGTAAATGAAAAATGTCATTAAAGGATTCACATATGGATTTTATACTTTCAGATTCTTCAGTATTCAGATATTCTGGAATTGATAAATTTTCTTGTAACAATTTTAATCTTTCATAATTATTTTGTTTGTCTTTGTCACATGAAAGTTTATGTATCGTTTTAAAATTATGTTTTGTACACTGTCTACTGTATAAGGTATTCGTTTCTATATTTTCAATTTTATTTTGTGTTTTATTTTCTTCATTGGAATAAAATTTGAGCAATTTATTAAATTTATAGCCTTTATCTTCAAATTCATTTAATGGATAAAATATTATTTTAAAATTTTTAATGTATACATCTTTTTCGTTTTTATTTAAAATTTAAATTACCGTTTGATTTTTATGCGGTGTCGTTATTGCACCGGCGAGAAATACACCTGATTTTATTTCTTGTGATTCACATATCACATCATTATCGAAATTAACTCTAACTGTAATAATTTTTTCAGTACGCGCGGGTATTTTGTATTCTCAACTGTCAGTAAACTTCAAAATAATTTTTTTCTTTCTTTTCTTATGAAAAATAACATAATCTTAAATAGCAATTCAAATCTGTCGAATAAACACAGATCTAAGAACTTGCTCTTTTTGATCTAGCACAGAGCAATTTCAAATTCCTCGATGATGTAAATCTAACTCAGAGCGAGATCAAGCGACATCTCGATGATGTAAATCTAACACAGAGCGCGATCAAGTGACATCTCGATTATGTAAATCTGCGATAGATTTACTTTTCGATGATGAAATCTGCTCGTAGAATGCTGTGCGAGCAAAAAGATCGGTATCTCGATGGAGCAATTAATTAATTGTGACTTTAATAACAAGGAAAAAGTCAAGCATCAAAGCATTACAATGTCACAGCTGAACGTCTTTCGCTTTTACGAATCATAAAAATAGACAGAAAATATACAAACGATTTTGTTTCTACTATTAAATAATTTTTTTACAAAATCATTTCCAGAATCACTGGTATGCAATATAATTTTTCTTTTTTAAATACCAATCTGTTTGAGTTACGGGTTGAGAAGAACCAAATCTATATATAAGTATGTCATGTATAAATGGTAATTAGGTCATGCAGGTGTACGGTAGTACATCGGTGAATCGCGTACATGGTAATATTGTTATTATCAAATTAGAACACTATGACACAATAGTTAAATAATTTCGATTACGTTAATTGAAAATGAACAATGTCCGTAGAAAATGTTACGGAAATGACTTAATATTTTTATTCGTGTTCTTATAACTACATATTGTATTATTTATTATGTATTATGTTTTCGATAACATAAGTGGGGAACATCGAACTTAACTTTAAAAGTAAAAGTGATCAGTTTGGTTAGTTTAGTTTTACCGTTCAAAGAATAAAGTTGTTTTACTTTAAAAAACCTCTAACCAAAAATCCTAAAACACACAACATAATTTGGCGCAGCCGGTAGGATCGACATTAGTTAATATATATTGAAGAATTAGTTTCGATGGGAACTGAAAAAATTTTCTTCAAACTAAAATTTGGCGATATTTTCCTACAAAATAAATAAAAAAATTGAGGTGTAAAATTAAGTTGGTTAAATAGAGAGGTAGAATGCAAATAAACAACGTACGCAAAAGTAAATAAAAAGTATGCGTATTCAAACAGTGTAAAAGTGTAATAATAACAAAAATAATAACGAATAGGATCGAGCAAAAACAACAAAACCAACAGAGGTATCATACATTTACTGGAACGACAGTGAAGACTTATTGAGAAACAACAGCAGCAGAATTACCGAAGACAAAACCGTAAGTTGAAATTACATTAACACAAATAAAATAAAATAACAAGAGAGAAAAACAAGTTATAAAAAAAGAAGTGTAAGTAATTGAAGAATTAATAGAATCAAAACAAAAATTTTTAATATTAAATTCAAATAAAATTTTTAGTTGATATAATATATTCAATAAAACAAAAGAAACAGTGTGAAAATAAAATAGTTTTCTTAAGTTTACGCACATTAAAATTTATATAAAATTTTTCGCGTGAGCGAACCTTCTTTCTACGTGTAGTTAAATAAGAATATGCAATAACGTTTTTTTCTTACACAAATTGATGAGTTCGCTAAATCCACAAAAATTGAAAAATGTTAAAAATCGAAGACGTCGTGCATCATTATACAATGAAATAGAAAATCTTGGTAAATTGTTGGAGGAGTTTCCTTTCGATTGAAATAACAGTCAATCTAACATTTCAAATTTTGTACCCTCGACGTCGCAGTCAAAGTTTTCAAAACCAAAAGAAAGCAGATTTAGTGATTGTAATTTAAGATCAGGTGCAACCTACCAAAAAAGTGTTGGATGTAAATTGAAAAATAATACCCAATCTTCTTCACTTTCTCCTCATTTTCAAATTAATAAAAATATTCGGCTCTATACAAGTACACCCGGAATGCGAGGATGCATTTTTAAAAATTTAGCTTTTTTTTAATTGAAAGAGCATCAAAAAATATAGATTTTGAGGGGCGAATTTTAAGGATACGATGACCCATATCCTTAAATAAGCACTTTTTTTTGAATAGATTGAAAATTTTTTCGATCAGCTGGTAAATCGGAACCTTAATGCAAGACTTAAAGAAAAAGCAGAAAATAATTTTGAAGGTGATTATGAAAATGAAACACAATGTCAAAATAAGAAAATAAAAGCTGAAAAAAACAAGAATACCGTTCAACAATTCAAAAATTTTAAACGATAATTTCAACACACCGTTTTCTACACCAAAAGGTATTCTACAACCGAGAGTTTTTGATTTACAAGCTTCAGGTTCAGATAAATTTTATGATTACAAAATAAGTACACCTCTCGGGTTTAAAAATTCACCTAACAGTATTATAAAGAGTTTAAATTTGAAAGATAATTAAATTGATTACAAGTATGGTCCTCACTTAGATCACGATACAAAGACTTGGAAAATAGGTAATTCAGCATTTGTAATAGATGATGAAAATATTGTTATAAATAACAAATCTTATAAACTTACACCTGGTTTAATACAGTTAATATTTACAAAAAGTCCCCGCAAAGGAGTATATACTATTGAAGACATAGGGAGCTATGTACAAATCTTAAATAGTACAAATGCTATGAAACGTGATTACGATGCAAACAAACAAATCTCAGAAACTCGAAGTAAAATATATCAGTTTATTAAAAGATTTTAAAAGTTTTTAAAAGTTTTTCGTAAACCCAAGTTTAAAGTTGGCGATCAAGTTCGCATTAGTAAATTTAAATATTTGTTTGAAAAAGGTTATACTCCTAACTGAACAACTGAAGTTTTTAAAATCAAAAAAATTCAAAACATAAACCCTGTTACGTATATTTTAGAAGATTATCAAGGAAATCCAATAAAAGGTGGATTTTATGAACAAGAACTAATTCGAACAAAGTATCCAGATACATATCTCATTGAAAAAATCATAAAACAAAAGAATAATAAAGCTTTTGTAAAATAGTTGGGTTTTACAAATGAACATAATGCATGGATTGATAAAAAAGAATTAGTTTAATATTTAATTAATTGAAAATTTTCAAAAATTAAGAGAACATTTTTTTATTGTTGTTAAATAATTAGGATATCTAATGGACATAATTCGTGGGTAGATAATAATCAATAATTGTAAAATATTTATGTGTCCGTATACTGTATATTAAATAAAACATGTATTTTGGTTTTAACAAATGTGTTTTTCTTTATTTATTCATTTATAAATATAATTCCTCCTATTCTATAATACAAATTTATTAATTTTTCTGCTTTTTTCTGTACCCTTGGTACATTCCAACAACTGCATGTGTCAGGTCCAGAAGTAGTAGTACTTTTGGACCAAGGACAATCAACATGATGGAGTAGAAAGATTGAAATAATTTTTGCCTTTTTACCATAAAATTTCAAGAATTCTCAATATCTTAATAATTTTTCTTTATGTTCATCAAGTATGAGATGACTGAAATCGAGTATAAAGTTTTCTATTTTGTCAACAGTCATATTCGTTAAATTTAATGAATTTCTTTAATATGAACTATATTAATAATTTTTTAACTTGCACACTTGTATAGCCAATTTAAAACTAACTTATTGATATTTTTTGTTCAATATTTTTTCTCTAAAATTACTATTTCTAAATTACACTATATTATAATCTACAAGTTAAAATGCATTATAAAAATTACGTAATTTATGTTGTAAGTAAATATTGTAATCATCATAGTGGAACGTTGCGTCATCATTTTTTTCAAGTTCTTGTTCTTTAAAAACCAAATCGTATGCCTTTCCAATTTGTCCATTGTTGATAATAAGTAGTTTTCCGTCGTTCATATCCTTTACAAAATGTTTGTATAACGAGCTATATTTTTCGGGTAAAAACAGTTTCATATTATCCTTCAAATCCAATAAAATTCTATTGCCGTAAGTTGTTGATAACATGACGGTTTTTAGTATTCTGTATGGTTTTTTCATTTCCATGCTTGATAAGTTCAAATATATTCTAAGAGCAGAATTAAGTGCTTCAACTGAAGAAGCAAACTTTTTTTCAGAAACTTCTTCCTGAAACTGCCAAGATAGTTTCTTCCGTCTTGGTAATTTTTCTGCTTTTGCTGTTGACTCAGCAATATTAGTTTCAATTTGATTCTTTTCCATTTTGTTTTGAATTAAAAATTTTTGAATCTACTTGTTAAACTTTTAACTAGTGAAACTGAACTGTGAATTTTTACCAAAACTCGGGTGAATTTATACCAGAAAATTTCAAACTTTAGTGAAAATGTAAAACTCTATAACCAATAACAACAATTTCTAGAATAATCAGTTCACCCCCCACTATAAAAAATTACCCAATCTGACTAATTTCTGGAATGATCTAATATTAACGCAAGCCATAAATTATACTATTATATTAAATCCATTGACAGTTTCACAAGGCATAAATTACACTATTTTATTAGGATCGTCAATCATGGGAAAAAATTTAAATCCTGAATCCATTTAAATTCATTTAATATTTATTAATCAGATTATTTTGTAGAAAGAAATTTATTGATTCACAAGCCATAAATTACACTATTTTATTAGGACCGTCAATAGTCATGGAAAAAATTTAAATCCTGAATTCATTTAAATTCCTTTAAATTAAATAATCATTTTCTATCAAGATCTTTACTAATTTCACAATGTTAATAAATAGGGATTATAATTTATTTAATTTATCGCACCTACACACACCACACGCACACACCCACACACACTGCTCTTAGTAATAATCAACATAAAACACATGCTTGAATATGTACCCTTAAGTAACACCTGCTGCCAGTTTATCTTATCACTACAACAACACACGCACACTCTTCGTCTAGACAAGACAAGACAAGATCAATGCCTTTGTGACGTCAGCATCCACCCCATCCCCTGGCTTAGAACCCGCATAAACATACTACTGAAATGCATGCTTTCCAATAGAAATAAAAGGTTCTTTACTTTTCATATATGGATGTACACAGATTATATATGTACAAACATTCATATGATCATAAAAAGTGTGAAAAAAAACAATGTCTGAAGTGGAAAGATAATTATTTTTATTGTACCAATGATAGTAATCAGAAACGATGATAGTAAATTCAAATTGTAATGTATTGTATGTGAAAAACAATATACTATATTTTGAATATGATCGGTTTAATATTAAATTTTGATTTTTTGGTACTTAATATTCATACTTTTTTGGTAATGATAAATAAAAATATGATCGTATGAATGCATTATACATCGTATACGTAGGTACATATGTAATTTAAGTATACAGTCCACGTGGAGTCCTATATGTCTCTGTATACGTATTGTACCATAAACTTAATGACTTGATTTCGTTAATTATAAATACAGGCTGTGTCCATAAGTAAGTAAGAAAAAAAGTAGACTTGTACTTAACAGTTGTTTACTTCGCTTGATAACTCATTTTTATGATAATGTATGTATTATGGCATTATACATATCTTACCATAAAAATTACTTATCAAGCGAAGCAAACAACTGCCAAGTACAAGTTTACCTTTTTTCTTACTTACGGCGAAGTAAGAAAATTGTGTAATCGGACACAGCCACAATATATACATACATGCGTGCAATATTTATATTCTGTATATATCTTTCGACCGTAAACAAATTTATGGTTTTATAGATCGTACTTGTATATATTTTCTTGTCTGATATGAAAAGTAAAAGGAAAGTGTAAAATATGAATATAAATCAACGTGAAAAAGAAAAACTAATGAACGTATATGAAATATTGTATGATATTTGTATGTATGTAAGTATGTTAATCTGAAATTACACATATATTACTACTATCCTAGTCTCTGATCTTTAATTTACGTTTATTTATATGATCGAACCATTGCCAAATTATGTGCTAATGTTCTGATTAACGAAAGTTGTGTTTGTTTAGGATGACGGTATTTATAGTTAAGCTATACCAAATTCGTATGAAAGTGTTTACAATCATACGTATGTAATATATTATCACATACATATGTATATATGCATACCTATATATGTATATAATAAGTACATGGCTCAAAATTTCTCAATTTTGTTTTCAATATTAATATACGAAAAAATTAATTCATTTTTTTACAAACTCTTATACTAACTCATTCATGCCGTCCACTCTTTCATCGCCCGAACCGCTCAATCGGCTAAAAAGTTTTTAAAAGCCCAATAAGAGTTATTGTGGTTTTTAAATATTCTTTGATATAATGTAAATAAATTTGTATAGTACAGATACATGAACATTTTCCATCAAATCTCATTAAAACTGACATAGATCAAAGCTAGAAAAGTACTAGCCTTTTTTTATTTTATTTGACACAACCACAGATTTTCACTGTATATGTATGTGTTATGTGTACATGTATGTGTGTAACGTATACGTACGTATGTTATAAGAAATGACTTTGGGGGAACCTGGGGTCATGAGATCGTCCCCAACAGAAGCCCTCAACACCTCCCAGATCAACCTGTTAAATACCTCCTGATCACCTGTGTCAAAACCTCCCAGATCTTTCTGTTAAATACACGGCGACGTGCAGACCAGGAATTATGGGCATGGCAACATCCTAAGTTCAATCCCAGAAGAGTTAATTGCCAAGCAAACGGATTATATGACCACCACAGTCCGCTTTGATAGGAATTTCGAAGCGCAGATTCCTTCCAGGGAAGAAAGGGAGGAAAAATGGCCAAAAAAAGCTTTCTGGAGCAGAACTGGATAGATTTTGTATGGCCCAGGACTTTTATATGGTTCAAAAGTATTGACAACCTATGTAGTCCTGATCAGCGTGATTCATTTTAAAGCTAAATCCCAATCTACCTTCACTCTTAGATGGAGCTCATTGAAAGTAGACCGGTCATCGGTTTCAAGACAGGATGGTCTTAAATACACGAAATTGATTGGTGGGATTTATAGCCAAAGCCCTGTGGAGTCTAACTCTTTCTGAGATTGAAGTTATCTCCCCACAGAAGGATTTCCACGAGTTACTTTTGGCTTCACGAATCTTTTTATTATAATTAGTCAGTGTTTGTCTATAGACATCCCCATTGTCCTTAAGGCATCATGTTCTTTGGTCTACAAGTAAATTGGCTTCCAAGTAAGAGGCGAGAACAATCTCCTTCAAAATGTTTGGTCTGTACCCTTGATAGCCATCATTATATACCTATGGTCAGAGAGAGACGGTTCCCTAAAGACCTCCAACCTACAAATATTGATTGGGCTTTACGTGGCGACAGGGTTATGTCGATTACTTCTTCACGTATCGCGTTTATAAAAGTAAGTTCGTTACCTGTTTTGCCCAAAAAGCAAAACATAACCTTTTTTTCCTTACATATTTCCACTAACACATTTTTTTATTTTTTTACCACCATTTCCTTTTTCGCATTTTTTTTTTCACACATTTATTATTTTTTCTCACTTTTTTCACATTTATTATTTTTTCATATTTATTATTATTCACTTTCATTTTTTTTAAATTAATATTTCAATATCCACACACAACACTACTGCACTTGACAAACTTTTTATTTTCATTATTTGGCAAGTGCAATAAACATAGAATTTGTTGATTACATTGTTCCATTGCTTACACTGGGAAACAATAGAAATACAGTTTACCCAGATCATATATAAACGAGATAAAATTCACCAGAATTCATCATTTTTGATCAAAATTTCACAGTGAACACTTTACTAATTTCTTGTCTGCTTATTCAGTCTCAGCGAATCTTAACTGAGAATCAAGCAGGACGAATCTTAATCCTTCGAAACTCTAGAGCCTTTTAGCGAAACTTAGCTAAAAGGTACCCCCGATTTAACGAGACAGCGAATCTTAACTAAATAGTTAAATCAAAAATATTTTTATACTAATCCGGATTCTAGCGAATCTTAATTAGGATCCAAAGTACCTTCGTAGTGATATCTCAAGCGAATCTTAACTTGAATATCATCTACATTTGAGCCGATCTTCAGCGACGGACGACTCCGCAATTAGAAGGTCATTTCGTCTCCCGAACAGGGCCAGTGTCTTCTAAGTGGATATACTGACAATAAGGGAAGACTGAAGGATCCTAAATGGTACACCGAGGATTTTACACTGTAGACGCCTGTGCTGCTGCTGTAGACATCTGTTAGGACAGTCAAGCGGAAATCAAAGCTTTGATAACTGACACATTCAAACCAAAATTGTCGAATCAATGCAGGTCAGAGCTGGTAAAGCTAGGCGATAAAGTTAAAGTTATTATTTATATATATATAGGTATATTTGCTGTATACGTTGAAAATGTATGAAATCTAAGTAATATTACCTCCAGTATATTACATAGGAAATTTATTCTGGCATATATTTCACTGTCATGCTTAAAATTCAACATTGGTATATTTTCGTCGATTTCAATATCGGTAAATCAGATTGATTTGTTCATAAGTCTATACGCTTCATAAGCTATTACTCAACATTTACAAGGCTGACTGTAGGGATTTCTTTTAACTACTTACGTATTCGGATATTGCCATTTCCAAGGCATAGGGTTGTGAATATATGTGTATGTAATCTACGGTATATCCACTGATATAGACTTACGTTACGACGGAACATTAACCTGTTCTCATTAACATTAACCTGGCGGTATTATCGGTACGTGCAAACCCGAGACATACCATCCCCGGTCTATACTTTCGTATGCAATCTACACTGTATAGAACGAAACTCCTCAGATAAGTTTATGTGCATGTAATCTACGGTACACTCCTCCGCTCTACAGTGCATAAGTGTGTATGTAATTATGGCTTATACACTGAACCATCGACTAGTGAATACACGTGTAAGTAATCTACGGTATATTCACTGACGAACGAATAGACTTGACGGACAGAATCAAGGTTTGATTAAGTATTTAGCTTCGCACATTTGTGCATATATGCACATATGTATACTTCCGTAGGAAACAGAAGAGTGAGTCCACGTATAACTTACTGGTTGAATTATTTATCGATTCACATTGTTTCAGTCTAATTTTAAGAATCAGGATTACTTTCAACGTTGGTATTAGTTTCAATTGCGATTGAAACATTGGTTGATTCATTTAGATTTACTTTCAAGTTTTTCAGGTTGGTATTGTTTAAGTGAGTAATGGAGCTCACTACATCGGTTGGGTTTTTTATTCGAAGATTTACTTGGTATATTTCAGTACGAGTGAGTATAGGAGCTCACTCATTGGGTCATCGGTTGATTTTACTGATTTCTTATTAAAGCATAGAGGTAGTCTTTGTCATTGTAACTGAATTGACTATAAGAAGAATTATCTAAAGGTCTACGAAATCAACTGTCTAGTCCTTTCCTTTTCGAATCATTAATTCTGGTGAGCTCACCGATAGGCAAATAGGTATTACTAAAGTACCTTTCATTTATTAGTTTTGAAAGAATTGCATAAGAATTTAACTCCACTGACTTTAGCCCTTGATCTCTTCTTTGTTTACCCCATTTGTAAATATTGCTTATTGAATAGAATAATTTTTGGATACATACATATTGATCAAAAGGGGCAAATATATTAAAACAAATATGAAACAGAATAATAAAAAGGTTTGAATTATTAAATTGAAATAAAGAAAAATAAAAAAAATTAAAGGATCAAACAAAACATTGTATAGGTTAACAAACTATTTGAAATCTAGAATAAGACGTACCATACCATACCAGACGTACCAGAGAAACCATTGTCAAGAATAGGATACGTATATTTAATAAATTTAATTTTAGGCTTAAAATTGAAATTCAGCGTTATTATTTACAACAGACTTCGTGGAAATAAAATTGACCCTGGACAGTCTGTACTATTCGCACTCTTCGCACCACTACGTCACACACGTGATTTTGTTGGTTAGAAAAACACCATTACACCATTTCTTACAGACTGCCAACCGCAGATGGAGAAGCCTCTTCAACTGCAAAATAGCAAAAAAAACCTGGCCAAGAATGGATCCATTTAAAAATATAACTCCGCGTAATACGTACGCATTATGTGCATGTAGGGTAATGACTATAGTCTGTGTAGTATCTCAATCTCAAACAAATAAGTAATAAAATTAAACACAAAATTCCAAAAATTTTATTGAAATATCGATTGCAAAATATTTTTTTTATAAAAACCGAATTAAAAAAGCATTTATATAATAAAACGATATATGGTGTCAAAACAAAAATAACTTCGTCAATTATTTTGAAACAAAAGCACGTAGAATAATTTAATGTTTAACAAAGACTCAATTTTAATTCTCAATTTCTCAATTTGAATTAAAGTGAATTGTTCTAATATCAAAATAAAAATTTATGGCCTCATCGAGATGTCAGATCTGACTCGGAGGCAGATTGCTATTGCTCTGGAACGAGATATCGTAAATCTGATCTGCGAGCAAATTTAACTTGCTCTAGAATTGCTCTACAACAAAGCTAATCGCTCCACGATGAGTTAAATGTGAAATTTGATCTATCATCGATCGCAGTGTCAACTGTCAGTAAACTTCAAAATAATTTTTTTCTTTCTTTTCTTATGAAAAATAACATAATCTTAAATAGCAATTCAAATCTGTCGAATAAACACAGATCTAAGAACTTGCTCTTTTTGATCTAGCACAAAGCAATTTCAAATTCCTCGATGATGTAAATCTAACTCAGAGCGAGATCAAGCGACATCTCGATGATGTAAATCTAACACAGAGCGCGATCAAGTGACATCTCGATTATGTAAATCTGCGATAGATTTACTTTTCGATGATGAAATCTGCTCGTAGAATGCTGTGCGAGCAAAAAGATCGGTATCTCGATGGAGCAATTAATTAATTGTGACTTTAATAACAAGGAAAAAGTCAAGCATCAAAGCATTACAATGTCACAGCTGAACGTCTTTCGCTTTTACGAATCATAAAAATAGACAGAAAATATACAAACGATTTTGTTTCTACTATTAAATAATTTTTTTACAAAATCATTTCCAGAATCACTGGTATGCAATATAATTTTTCTTTTTTAAATACCAATCTGTTTGAGTTACGGGTTGAGAAGAACCAAATCTATATATAAGTATGTCATGTATAAATGGTAATTAGGTCATGCAGGTGTACGGTAGTACATCGGTGAATCGCGTACATGGTAATATTGTTATTATCAAATTAGAACACTATGACACAATAGTTAAATAATTTCGATTACGTTAATTGAGAATGAACAATGTCCGTAGAAAATGTTACGGAAATGACTTAATATTTTTATTCGTGTTCTTATAACTACATATTGTATTATTTATTATGTATTATGTTTTCGATAACATAAGTGGGGAACATCGAACTTAACTTTAAAAGTAAAAGTGATCAGTTTGGTTAGTTTAGTTTTACCGTTCAAAGAATAAAGTTGTTTTACTTTAAAAAACCTCTAACCAAAAATCCTAAAACACACAACATAATTTGGCGCAGCCGGTAGGATCGACATTAGTTAATATATATTGAAGAATTAGTTTCGATGGGAACTGAAAAAATTTTCTTCAAACTAAAATTTGGCGATATTTTCCTACAAAATAAATAAAAAAATTGAGGTGTAAAATTAAGTTGGTTAAATAGAGAGGTAGAATGCAAATAAACAACGTACGCAAAAGTAAATAAAAAGTATGCGTATTCAAACAGTGTAAAAGTGTAATAATAACAAAAATAATAACGAATAGGATCGAGCAAAAACAACAAAACCAACAGAGGTATCATACATTTACTGGAACGACAGTGAAGACATATTGAGAAACAACAGCAGCAGAATTACCGAAGACAAAACCGTAAGTTGAAATTACATTAACACAAATAAAATAAAATAACAAGAGAGAAAAACAAGTTATAAAAAAAGAAGTGTAAGTAATTGAAGAATTAATAGAATCAAAACAAAAATTTTTAATATTAAATTCAAATAAAATTTTTAGTTGATATAATATATTCAATAAAACAAAAGAAACAGTGTGAAAATAAAATAGTTTTCTTAAGTTTACGCACATTAAAATTTATATAAAATTTTTCGCGTGAGCGAACCTTCTTTCTACGTGTAGTTAAATAAGAATATGCAATAACGTTTTTTTCTTACACAAATTCATGAGTTCGCTAAATCCACAAAAATTGAAAAATGTTAAAAATCGAAGACGTCGTGCATCATTATACAATGAAATAGAAAATCTTGGTAAATTGTTGGAGGAGTTTCCTTTCGATTGAAATAACAGTCAATCTAACATTTCAAATTTTGTACCCTCGACGTCGCAGTCAAAGTTTTCAAAACCAAAAGAAAGCAGATTTAGTGATTGTAATTTAAGATCAGGTGCAACCTACCAAAAAAGTGTTGGATGTAAATTGAAAAATAATACCCAATCTTCTTCACTTTCTCCTCATTTTCAAATTAATAAAAATATTCGGCTCTATACAAGTACACCCGGAATGCGAGGATGCATTTTTAAAAATTTAGCTTTTTTTTAATTGAAAGAGCATCAAAAAATATAGATTTTGAGGGGCGAATTTTAAGGATACGATGACCCATATCCTTAAATAAGCAAAAATTCTTTTTCGTCCTACTCGTTCATACGACAAAAATAAACAATAAAATACCACTTTATATATACCAATCGAAATTTTATGATTCGTAGATTATCCTAAAATGCATGCTTATAAAAATCATTAAGGATTAATATACTTTTTAATCCTTTTAAATGTTGATTTTTTCGAAGTTCCATCTTGTTTAACGTTTGGCGCAGTTAATATCCGCAAAAAGTGTTACCATTGCAAAATGAACAATTTTAACAAATTTATAGGAAATGTCATGGGAAACAGGAAATGAAATTACAAATCAAAGAGGATTAAAAGTCCTTTTACTTGGTTTTATTTTTATTTTAATGAAGCGTAAATAGTTTTTAAAATAATGTAACAATTATTTACCGTGCAAAAATCAAAAAATGTTTTAATTGTTTTCGGTTGTGTAAAATAAAATAAATCGATAATAAAGGATCTAGATAAAATGTCCCAGGCCTAGATCTCTGATATATGTACATCGTACCGCGGTAAATAATATTATTGGCAATAAAAATGTTTTATTTAAAATTTGTAAAATATATTGATTATTAATTTGAAAATTATGTGATTTCTTTTCCTTTCTTTATTTCTATTTATTTGTTAAAGATGTTCTTTAAAGATAATGCCGATGATGCTAAATATTGTTGCCATTTGTATGGATCACATTTTCACGATATTAACGACGAAATCATAATTTATCATCATGATTCAACCATTGCTTATATTAATAATAGAATTATGGAAAGAACATGAATAAAACTGAGATTTTATTTTCATTAAAATATAACTTGTATTGTTTTTCCTATTTTTTAGATAAGTGAACAAAGTGTTAAAATTAAAACGAATGAAAAATCTTTTTCAAAAAGAAATTGAGAGCGTAAGTAATAACCATTTAATTAAAAAAAAAGTATTTTTTTTGTTGTTGTTATATTAGTAATCATAAGTTTTTTAAATTCTTAGTATAATTAATCATGATAAGGAAAATGAAATCAAAAACTCAAAAATAATAGTCTAAAACGTATCATTTAAAGCAGTAAAATATGGTTTATCTTATCCTTATTTTTTCCTCATAAAATCAAAGAGACAAAACCCTACATTGTTTTAGACCATTTGGTCAATTTGGAAGTACTTAAACTAGTCTTTGAATTCTTGTAATATTTATGAAAATTTTGTATCGAAGTTCCAAAAACTGGACTGTAGTATATATTTATTTGTGTGCAATATTTTGGAAACTCGTCGATGAACAAACTTTTAAAGACTTCAAAATACTGTACATTATTTTTAACTAATTTTTCCTCATATGGAAATACATGAACCACTGACCCATTATTCACTTTTTATCATCATATATGTGATAACGCTATTCAATGATATTATTCTAGTAAAATAATCAATATATTTTACAAATTTTAAATAAAACATTTTTATTGCCAATAATATTATTTACCGCGGTACGATGTACATATATCAGAGATCTAGGCCTGGGACATTTTATCTAGATCCTTTATTATCGATTTATTTTATTTTACACAACCGAAAACAATTAAAACATTTTTTGATTTTTGCACGGTAAATAATTGTTACATTATTTTAAAAACTATTTACGCTTCATTAAAATAAAAATAAAACCAAGTAAAAGGACTTTTAATCCTTTTTGATTTGTAATTTCATTTCCTGTTTCCCATGACATTTCCTATAAATTTGTTAAAATTGTTCATTTTGCAATGGTAACACTTTTTGCGGATATTAACTGCGCCAAACGTTAAACAAGATGGAACTTCGAAAAAATCAACATTTAAAAGGATTAAAAAGTATATTAATCCTTAATGATTTTTATAAGCATGCATTTTAGGATAATCTACGAATCATAAAATTTCGATTGGTATATATAAAGTGGTATTTTATTGTTTATTTTTGTCGTATGAACGAGTAGGACGAAAAAGAATTTTTGCTTATTTAAGGATATGGGTCATCGTATCCTTAAAATTCGCCCCTCAAAATCTATATTTTTTGATGCTCTTTCAATTAAAAAAAAGCTAAATTTTTAAAAATGCATCCTCGCATTCCGGGTGTACTTGTATAGAGCCGAATATTTTTATTAATTTGAAAATGAGGAGAAAGTGAAGAAGATTGGGTATTATTTTTCAATTTACATCCAACACTTTTTTGGTAGGTTGCACCTGATCTTAAATTACAATCACTAAATCTGCTTTCTTTTGGTTTTGAAAACTTTGACTGCGACGTCGAGGGTACAAAATTTGAAATGTTAGATTGACTGTTATTTCAATCGAAAGGAAACTCCTCCAACAATTTACCAAGATTTTCTATTTCACTGTATAATGATGCACGACGTCTTCGATTTTTAACATTTTTCAATTTTTGTGGATTTAGCGAACTCATGAATTTGTGTAAGAAAAAAACGTTATTGCATATTCTTATTTAACTACACGTAGAAAGAAGGTTCGCTCACGCGAAAAATTTTATATAAATTTTAATGTGCGTAAACTTAAGAAAACTATTTTATTTTCACACTGTTTCTTTTGTTTTATTGAATATATTATATCAACTAAAAATTTTATTTGAATTTAATATTAAAAATTTTTGTTTTGATTCTATTAATTCTTCAATTACTTACACTTCTTTTTTTATAACTTGTTTTTCTCTCTTGTTATTTTATTTTATTTGTGTTAATGTAATTTCAACTTACGGTTTTGTCTTCGGTAATTCTGCTGCTGTTGTTTCTCAATATGTCTTCACTGTCGTTCCAGTAAATGTATGATACCTCTGTTGGTTTTGTTGTTTTTGCTCGATCCTATTCGTTATTATTTTTGTTATTATTACACTTTTACACTGTTTGAATACGCATACTTTTTATTTACTTTTGCGTACGTTGTTTATTTGCATTCTACCTCTCTATTTAACCAACTTAATTTTACACCTCAATTTTTTTATTTATTTTGTAGGAAAATATCGCCAAATTTTAGTTTGAAGAAAATTTTTTCAGTTCCCATCGAAACTAATTCTTCAATATATATTAACTAATGTCGATCCTACCGGCTGCGCCAAATTATGTTGTGTGTTTTAGGATTTTTGGTTAGAGGTTTTTTAAAGTAAAACAACTTTATTCTTTGAACGGTAAAACTAAACTAACCAAACTGATCACTTTTACTTTTAAAGTTAAGTTCGATGTTCCCCACTTATGTTATCGAAAACATAATACATAATAAATAATACAATATGTAGTTATAAGAACACGAATAAAAATATTAAGTCATTTCCGTAACATTTTCTACGGACATTGTTCATTCTCAATTAACGTAATCGAAATTATTTAACTATTGTGTCATAGTGTTCTAATTTGATAATAACAATATTACCATGTACGCGATTCACCGATGTACTACCGTACACCTGCATGACCTAATTACCATTTATACATGACATACTTATATATAGATTTGGTTCTTCTCAACCCGTAACTCAAACAGATTGGTATTTAAAAAAGAAAAATTATATTGCATACCAGTGATTCTGGAAATGATTTTGTAAAAAAATTATTTAATAGTAGAAACAAAATCGTTTGTATATTTTCTGTCTATTTTTATGATTCGTAAAAGCGAAAGACGTTCAGCTGTGACATTGTAATGCTTTGATGCTTGACTTTTTCCTTGTTATTAAAGTCACAATTAATTAATTGCTCCATCGAGATACCGATCTTTTTGCTCGCACAGCATTCTACGAGCAGATTTCATCATCGAAAAGTAAATCTATCGCAGATTTACATAATCGAGATGTCACTTGATCGCGCTCTGTGTTAGATTTACATCATCGAGATGTCGCTTGATCTCGCTCTGAGTTAGATTTACATCATCGAGGAATTTGAAATTGCTCTGTGCTAGATCAAAAAGAGCAAGTTCTTAGATCTGTGTTTATTCGACAGATTTGAATTGCTATTTAAGATTATGTTATTTTTCATAAGAAAAGAAAGAAAAAAATTATTTTGAAGTTTACTGACAGTTGACACTGCGATCGATGATAGATCAAATTTCACATTTAACTCATCGTGGAGCGATTAGCTTTGTTGTAGAGCAATTCTAGAGCAAGTTAAATTTGCTCGCAGATCAGATTTACGATATCTCGTTCCAGAGCAATAGCAATCTGCCTCCGAGTCAGATCTGACATCTCGATGAGGCCATAAATTTTTATTTTGATATTAGAACAATTCACTTTAATTCAAATTGAGAAATTGAGAATTAAAATTGAGTCTTTGTTAAACACTAAATTATTCTACGTGCTTTTGTTTCAAAATAATTGACGAAGTTATTTTTGTTTTGACACCATATATCGTTTTATTATATAAATGCTTTTTTAATTCGGTTTTTATAAAAAAAAATATTTTGCAATCGATATTTCAATAAAATTTTTGGAATTTTGTGTTTAATTTTATTACTTATTTGTTTGAGATTGAGATACTACACAGACTATAGTCATTACCCTACATGCACATAATGCGTACGTATTACGCGGAGTTATATTTTTAAATGGATCCATTCTTGGCCAGGTTTTTTTTGCTATTTTGCAGTTGAAGAGGCTTCTCCATCTGCGGTTGTCAGTCTGTAAGAAATGGTGTAATGGTGTTTTTCTAACCAACAAAATCACGTGTGTGACGTAGTGGTGCGAAGAGTGCGAATAGTACAGACTGTCCAGGGTCAATTTTATTTCCACGAAGTCTGTTGTAAATAATAACGCTGAATTTCAATTTTAAGCCTAAAATTAAATTTATTAAATATACGTATCCTATTCTTGACAATGGTTTCTCTGGTACGTCTGGTATGGTATGGTACGTCTTATTCTAGATTTCAAATAGTTTGTTAACCTATACAATGTTTTGTTTGATCCTTTAATTTTTTTTATTTTTCTTTATTTCAATTTAATAATTCAAACCTTTTTATTATTCTGTTTCATATTTGTTTTAATATATTTGCCCCTTTTGATCAATATGTATGTATCCAAAAATTATTCTATTCAATAAGCAATATTTACAAATGGGGTAAACAAAGAAGAGATCAAGGGCTAAAGTCAGTGGAGTTACATTCTTATGCAATTCTTTCAAAACTAATAAATGAAAGGTACTTTAGTAATACCTATTTGCCTATCGGTGAGCTCACCAGAATTAATGATTCGAAAAGGAAAGGACTAGACAGTTGATTTCGTAGACCTTTAGATAATTCTTCTTATAGTCAATTCAGTTACAATGACAAAGACTACCTCTATGCTTTAATAAGAAATCAGTAAAATCAACCGATGACCCAATGAGTGAGCTCCTATACTCACTCGTACTGAAATATACCAAGTAAATCTTCGAATAAAAAACCCAACCGATGTAGTGAGCTCCATTACTCACTTAAACAATACCAACCTGAAAAACTTGAAAGTAAATCTAAATGAATCAACCAATGTTTCAATCGCAATTGAAACTAATACCAACGTTGAAAGTAATCCTGATTCTTAAAATTAGACTGAAACAATGTGAATCGATAAATAATTCAACCAGTAAGTTATACGTGGACTCACTCTTCTGTTTCCTACGGAAGTATACATATGTGCATATATGCACAAATGTGCGAAGCTAAATACTTAATCAAACCTTGATTCTGTCCGTCAAGTCTATTCGTTCGTCAGTGAATATACCGTAGATTACTTACACGTGTATTCACTAGTCGATGGTTCAGTGTATAAGCCATAATTACATACACACTTATGCACTGTAGAGCGGAGGAGTGTACCGTAGATTACATGCACATAAACTTATCTGAGGAGTTTCGTTCTATACAGTGTAGATTGCATACGAAAGTATAGACCGGGGATGGTATGTCTCGGGTTTGCACGTACCGATAATACCGCCAGGTTAATGTTAATGAGAACAGGTTAATGTTCCGTCGTAACGTAAGTCTATATCAGTGGATATACCGTAGATTACATACACATATATTCACAACCCTATGCCTTGGAAATGGCAATATCCGAATACGTAAGTAGTTAAAAGAAATCCCTACAGTCAGCCTTGTAAATGTTGAGTAATAGCTTATGAAGCGTATAGACTTATGAACAAATCAATCTGATTTACCGATATTGAAATCGACGAAAATATACCAATGTTGAATTTTAAGCATGACAGTGAAATATATGCCAGAATAAATTTCCTATGTAATATACTGGAGGTAATATTACTTAGATTTCATACATTTTCAACGTATACAGCAAATATACCTATATATATATAAATAATAACTTTAACTTTATCGCCTAGCTTTACCAGCTCTGACCTGCATTGATTCGACAATTTTGGTTTGAATGTGTCAGTTATCAAAGCTTTGATTTCCGCTTGACTGTCCTAACAGATGTCTACAGCAGCAGCACAGGCGTCTACAGTGTAAAATCCTCGGTGTACCATTTAGGATCCTTCAGTCTTCCCTTATTGTCAGTATATCCACTTAGAAGACACTGGCCCTGTTCGGGAGACGAAATGACCTTCTAATTGCGGAGTCGTCCGTCGCTGAAGATCGGCTCAAATGTAGATGATATTCAAGTTAAGATTCGCTTGAGATATCACTACGAAGGTACTTTGGATCCTAATTAAGATTCGCTAGAATCCGGATTAGTATAAAAATATTTTTGATTTAACTATTTAGTTAAGATTCGCTGTCTCGTTAAATCGGGGGTACCTTTTAGCTAAGTTTCGCTAAAAGGCTCTAGAGTTTCGAAGGATTAAGATTCGTCCTGCTTGATTCTCAGTTAAGATTCGCTGAGACTGAATAAGCAGACAAGAAATTAGTAAAGTGTTCACTGTGAAATTTTGATCAAAAATGATGAATTCTGGTGAATTTTATCTCGTTTATATATGATCTGGGTAAACTGTATTTCTATTGTTTCCCAGTGTAAGCAATGGAACAATGTAATCAACAAATTCTATGTTTATTGCACTTGCCAAATAATGAAAATAAAAAGTTTGTCAAGTGCAGTAGTGTTGTGTGTGGATATTGAAATATTAATTTAAAAAAAATGAAAGTGAATAATAATAAATATGAAAAAATAATAAATGTGAAAAAAGTGAGAAAAAATAATAAATGTGTGAAAAAAAAAATGCGAAAAAGGAAATGGTGGTAAAAAAATAAAAAAATGTGTTAGTGGAAATATGTAAGGAAAAAAAGGTTATGTTTTGCTTTTTGGGCAAAACAGGTAACGAACTTACTTTTATAAACGCGATACGTGAAGAAGTAATCGACATAACCCTGTCGCCACGTAAAGCCCAATCAATATTTGTAGGTTGGAGGTCTTTAGGGAACCGTCTCTCTCTGACCATAGGTATATAATGATGGCTATCAAGGGTACAGACCAAACATTTTGAAGGAGATTGTTCTCGCCTCTTACTTGGAAGCCAATTTACTTGTAGACCAAAGAACATGATGCCTTAAGGACAATGGGGATGTCTATAGACAAACACTGACTAATTATAATAAAAAGATTCGTGAAGCCAAAAGTAACTCGTGGAAATCCTTCTGTGGGGAGATAACTTCAATCTCAGAAAGAGTTAGACTCCACAGGGCTTTGGCTATAAATCCCACCAATCAATTTCGTGTATTTAAGACCATCCTGTCTTGAAACCGATGACCGGTCTACTTTCAATGAGCTCCATCTAAGAGTGAAGGTAGATTGGGATTTAGCTTTAAAATGAATCACGCTGATCAGGACTACATAGGTTGTCAATACTTTTGAACCATATAAAAGTCCTGGGCCATACAAAATCTATCCAGTTCTGCTCCAGAAAGCTTTTTTTGGCCATTTTTCCTCCCTTTCTTCCCTGGAAGCTGCGCTTCGAAATTCCTATCAAAGCGGACTGTGGTGGTCATATAATCCGTTTGCTTGGCAATTAACTCTTCTGGGATTGAACTTAGGATGTTGCCATGCCCATAATTCCTGGTCTGCACGTCGCCGTGTATTTAACAGAAAGATCTGGGAGGTTTTGACACAGGTGATCAGGAGGTATTTAACAGGTTGATCTGGGAGGTGTTGAGGGCTTCTGTTGGGGACGATCTCATGACCCCAGGTTCCCCCAAAGTCATTTCTTATAACATACGTACGTATACGTTACACACATACATGTACACATAACACATACATATACAGTGAAAATCTGTGGTTGTGTCAAATAAAATAAAAAAAGGCTAGTACTTTTCTAGCTTTGATCTATGTCAGTTTTAATGAGATTTGATGGAAAATGTTCATGTATCTGTACTATACAAATTTATTTACATTATATCAAAGAATATTTAAAAACCACAATAACTCTTATTGGGCTTTTAAAAACTTTTTAGCCGATTGAGCGGTTCGGGCGATGAAAGAGTGGACGGCATGAATGAGTTAGTATAAGAGTTTGTAAAAAAATGAATTAATTTTTTCGTATATTAATATTGAAAACAAAATTGAGAAATTTTGAGCCATGTACTTATTATATACATATATAGGTATGCATATATACATATGTATGTGATAATATATTACATACGTATGATTGTAAACACTTTCATACGAATTTGGTATAGCTTAACTATAAATACCGTCATCCTAAACAAACACAACTTTCGTTAATCAGAACATTAGCACATAATTTGGCAATGGTTCGATCATATAAATAAACGTAAATTAAAGATCAGAGACTAGGATAGTAGTAATATATGTGTAATTTCAGATTAACATACTTACATACATACAAATATCATACAATATTTCATATACGTTCATTAGTTTTTCTTTTTCACGTTGATTTATATTCATATTTTACACTTTCCTTTTACTTTTCATATCAGACAAGAAAATATATACAAGTACGATCTATAAAACCATAAATTTGTTTACGGTCGAAAGATATATACAGAATATAAATATTGCACGCATGTATGTATATATTGTGGCTGTGTCCGATTACACAATTTTCTTACTTCGCCGTAAGTAAGAAAAAAGGTAAACTTGTACTTGGCAGTTGTTTGCTTCGCTTGATAAGTAATTTTTATGGTAAGATATGTATAATGCCATAATACATACATTATCATAAAAATGAGTTATCAAGCGAAGTAAACAACTGTTAAGTACAAGTCTACTTTTTTTCTTACTTACTTATGGACACAGCCTGTATTTATAATTAACGAAATCAAGTCATTAAGTTTATGGTACAATACGTATACAGAGACATATAGGACTCCACGTGGACTGTATACTTAAATTACATATGTACCTACGTATACGATGTATAATGCATTCATACGATCATATTTTTATTTATCATTACCAAAAAAGTATGAATATTAAGTACCAAAAAATCAAAATTTAATATTAAACCGATCATATTCAAAATTCTCATACAATACATTACAATTTGAATTTACTATATCCTCGTTATGCGAAATAAACAATCTATCCCATTTAACGATTAACAATTTAACCGAACACGAACCTAATGTTAATGCACTGCCTCCGTTAAATCCATTAATTTGAATTCTATTAGAAGTGTTAATTTGAACATCTTCATGGAGTGCAAGTTTCTTAATAATACTAATTTCAGAACCTCTTTCTACCAATAGTTTTGCAAAACTATTGTTTAAACCAGATGTGTCGTTAGTTTAGTTTTCTAAACAGAACTAGGGTAAAGAAAGCTTATTGCACCCCTCACCTTTTGTTTGTCTACATAAATGCAAGTATAAAGAGTCTCTGTAACTTTTCTTTTGGCAAGAAGGATAACGTACTTTATGTAGTCTAGATTTGAAAGATTTTCGAAACAAAAATATGATCGTATGAATGCATTATATATCGTATACGTAGGTATGTAATTTCAGTATACAGTCCACGTGGAATCTTATATGTTCCTGTACACATATTGTACCAGAAACTTAACTTGATTTTGTTAATTATATAAATACAATATACATATGCATACATGTGGGAATGAGAAAAAATAGTAATAGGAAATATATCAGAGGAAAGTAATCCAGTTGGATGGCTTAGTGGGTAAAGCGGGTGGCTTAGTAATTCAGAAGACGTAGGTTCGAATCTCACGATCGCCACACTTCCAACAAAACTTTTATTTCTGATATATTTCACATTGTTGTTAGTTTTTCAGAAAACATTACAAATGTTTTCTACAAGTAATTTCCTACAAATTAATTTCCGATCTTACATACATACATACATGCGTGCAATATTCTGTACACATTTTTCAACCGTACACAAATTTATGGGTTCGTAGATCGTACTTGTATATACATATGTATATATTTTCTTGCCTGAACTGAAAGGTAAAAGAAAAGTGTAAAATATGAATAAAAATCGACGCGAAAAAGAAAAAGTAATGTACATATATGTATGAAGTTGTACGATATATGTATGTATATAGTATATGTTTACTTGAAATTACATATTTTTACTATTATCTGATCTGTAATTTACGTTCATTTATATGATCAAACCATTACAAAATTTGTGTTCTAATGTTTTTATGAACGAAAGTTGTGTTTGTTTAGGATGACGGTATTTATAATTAAGATACCAAATTCGTATGAAACTATTTACAAACACACGTATGTAATATATTATTACATATACCTATATGCATATACATAAGTATATGTATAAATGTATGCATATGTATATAATAAGTACTTAGGTCAAAATTTTTCGAGTTCATTTTGTACGTTAATATACGATAAAATTATTTCATGTTTCTATACACTCAGTTACTGACTCAATTACACTGTCCCCTATAACCTAACCATTCCGTCGCTCGAACCATTCCATCGACTAAATGATATTGAGAAAACTGATGTTGGCTCTTAGTTTTATTCTTTTCGATTATACATATGTATGTGTGTGTTGCACAAAAGAAGAAAAAAAACTATTTTTTAATGTTTCACTGAATGTAGTTTTTATTGATATTACTTTGACCACTGGTAGCTTACTACTGATAAAACTTAATTACTAATTACATTAAGTAGTATACTAATGAGTGGTAGCGGTACTCATTACATTAGTCAAGAATATTTCTAATCTCTTGTTATATACAAGAGAGATTGAGATGATGTTGATTGTATGTATATGTACATGCATTATATAAAGTAGTACCTACACAAGGTTATCTTGTAGGTAGACTTGTAGTGGGTGATAGTAAATGCAATGAGTGTCGCTACAGTGTGTATAGATTAATGACCCAAAATTGTATTTTAGATTAAGTGAATATTATATGGAAAATAAAATATTCACTCTAAAAGCCAAATTTATCACTTAACAGTAGTAAGTAAGTTAAGGAGGTCCTTTTTTTCAAAAGGGGGTGGTAATTGTCATGTATAAATGGTAATTAGGTTATGTAGGTGTACGGTAGTTCATCAGCGAATCGCGTACATGGTAATATTGTAATTACCAAATTAGAACACTAAGACACAATAGTGCAATAATTACGATTAAGCTAATTGAGATTGAACAATTTCCGTAGAAAATGAAATGAAGACACCTGACTTATTATTATTATTCGTGTTCTTATAACCGCACTCTTCATGTTTTCGATAACATAAGTGGGGAACATCGAAATTAACTTTAAAAATAAAAGTGATAAGTTTAGTGAGTTGAGTTTTACCTTCAAAGAATAAAGTTGTTTCACTCTAAAAAAAACCTCTAGAAATTCCAAAATACACAACATAATTAACACACAACAGTAAAGTGTTTATGATTTCATGAAACCATAGCAAAATATATAATTCAAACATTATGTAATTAATTGTCGAAGATAATGCAGGAAATGTTTACAATAATTAATTAGGTAATTGTCTTAAATTTTACGGTTTATTTCATGGTTGGGCGCGTAAACTATTTACAGCGTTTACAACCACAATTTACACGTAAAAACAACGTACGTAAAGAGTTTTTCTGTTTACCGTAAAGACGTAAAGAGTGTAAACGTAAACAAATTTATTAAAAATTGAATTTTATTCATAAAAATAAAAAAACACAAAATATTTTGTTTAACATTAACTTCAATATTTATTTTGTGAATAAAAATTATAAAAACTGTACATAAGTTTGGTATTTTCAAAGATCAAAATCACCCGACTTATGTTTTTTTAATCTGTTAATTTTTAAAAGTGACAGACAATTTACACACAGCTGTTTTATTTTTATGTATTTACGTCTATTTACGCTATTTACGCAGTCTTTACGGTATTTACACTCTTTACTCTCTTTACCAAGTAAACGTAAACTCCGGCTGTTTACGCGTAAATGCCCAACCCTGGTTTATTTATTGATATAAAGTTTACTTAAAATTTTATACTGTAATAGAAGTATCGAAAATAGGAAGGAAGGAAAAATAAATATTTAAGTTAAATTTAAATATTTAACACATTCATTTGAATAATAACTTATAAGTGTTGGCAGTAATTATGTAACATAATGTATTAAAAATAAAATTAAGTAATATTATTAAATAATATAATAATATAATATTATTATTATTATTTTGGTTAAATTATTATCAATTGTACAAATAAAAATACTTATATATAGGTACATACATATTTGAGTTTTACAATTTTTGTTCATTATTGCAAATTATGTAATGATTGCATAAGTCTCTCATTACTAGTTATATGTCTCATTTTTAGGGCTGTATTCATCAAATCATATAAGGTGTTTTTTAGACAACCATAGAACAGTCATAATGTCCTTTTAATATGCATAGACAGAATTCAATTGATTTACCAATTTAACTTCATTATGTATGTACTAACGGCAATCAGCTGATGTTTTTAACTTTTTGAAAGGAAAAAGCGAAAATAATTGTTATTACACTTATACATATATTGATGAATCGCAACGGTCGTTTAATGTAGGACGAATAATCTTATTTAATGGATGCGGGCATTAAAGTATCGACTTTTTAAGCTCATTGTATTTGTATCGCTAGTACAAAAACATTTGAGTACCAGAACATTTGTAAAGAGAATCATGTCCTGTGGTCTATTTTTAAAAACATTGCAAATTTTCATAATAATTATGAGTGAATTTTTAGTCTTGTTTTCATTTATTAAGTTTGAGATTTTCATTCATCTTTTTATTATTGACATTTGAAGGCATAAAATCTGATATGGAAAATTGTAAAAAAATCAAATCAAATAAAAGAGAAATCATTTAATAAAATCAGCAAATGTTTGCAGAAAGCCATCATTTTCTGTTTTTATTTTCATTATTTTTATTATTTTGAAAGTCATTCACGTATAATATCTGCATAAATGTATTAAAAAAGCGAGTATCTGCACATATACTCACAGTGTGTAACGCTTGGAAACAGCAAAATTACTACAATGGAGGTCGGCAGTAAAATTTAACGATTCAAATTCCTTCAATTTTATTTTGGAACCACGTTATATTTGTACATAAAAAATAAATTTTTCCTTTATTCCTACATATGTATGTACCATCAGACACCATAACGTCTCGTTTCTAAAGCGTAACATAACCTTACAGTTGGTACAACCACAAAATTAAATTCTGGTTATTCATACGTACTTAGTAGAATGTAACATACTTATATATTGTGACAGTGTCCTTATTTTTAGAATTAAAATTCAGCTGTCCGTTAGCATTATATCCTTGCATACTTTTATATTTTTTAATAGTCTCACATAAAAAGAAGTCGATGTAAAAAAGTTATGTGGCACTGTACATAGAGAAAGCGTAAAAATTCGAAAAACCAAAAGAAAATGTTAACACGAATGTATAACCAAATAATTAAAGAATTCTATAATAAAGGAATTTCTTTTATTCTATAATTAAATTTTGCATTTTTTTCTGAAAGAGAGAAATTTATTTATTTCATTTATTTTTTAATTAATATGTTATGTCAATCAATATGTTATCATGTGTTTCATTTCTTTTTGAAGATTTTGCAATATTTTTCCTACTGACTCCTTTCGATTACAAAGGACTACTGGAATTTCATAAAAGTGGAGTAAAATCCTGATTTATCTGAATTCTGGAAAAGTGACTAAATCCTTTGTCCACAGTACTATTTCAACCACTCTACATGGTTTGGTTTGAACTAAGTTCATTAAAAATTTCATGAAAACCGATTCATAATCCATCAGAATCACCATGTACCATTGTACTGTCAATTTAAAAATATCATAAAAATTAACAACGTATAATCTAGATTCGCGAAAAAATTTTAAAAGAATGAATCGGAAAAACATGTAAAATTATTTTTTTCGACCTTCATACAGCGAAATACTTGAAATTTTGTAAGTAGGAACGGAAATAAATAAATTTTTACCCATTTAAAAATATTTCGTTCATTCTAATTTTTATTTCGTTGATTTTTGAATATTAAAATGGATTTTATTTTTTTGCTAAAATGAAAAAAAAAAAAATAAACTTTAACTTTTCAAATATTCTTAAAATAAAGGAAATAAACTTCGAAACTTTCCTTGTTAGCAAACACAAAAACACCAGAGCCGTAGAAGAAATATCTATAATTACGAACGAAACAAAGCAAAGAAAAGAATCCTAGAAAAGATATAATTTTTTTCTCTTTTTTTCTGAATTGTTAAGATATAAAGCAAAAAGGATTTATTATGTTTTAAATTGAGCTTTCGTTCTACATAATTTCGAAAGAACTAAATTTAAAACAAAATGTAAATATTTAGAACAATTAGAAAATTATTCTGTATTAAAAAATTCAAATGAACAAAATTATGTACATACAAACAAAATTAAGAATAATACAAAAAATAAAAGGAGTAGAGGAGTGGATTATATGGACGTTCAAGTAAAGATAAACCCCCTACAACACAACGCGATATACGCGTTTAATGGAAGTGCTACGTTGTGGGAACTTGTGTTATAAAAAACACTATTGTGATGTAGAAACAGAAACTTACATCATAACAATAAATGCGCTTTTGTGAACATCACTTCCATGAGTCGCGTTGAAAAAATACTGTTTTGTAAAGGGTTTACTTGTACGTAATTGGGTTGAAAGCTTCTTCTTGATGATGCAAACTAATATAAATTTCATCAAATCATTTATATAATAAAATTTTAGTTTTTTTAATTATTTTCTAATTTTAATGATGTTTAAATTCAGTCATCTTGTTTTTCTTCCATTAATTCCTCCTTCAATTTTATTAGAAAAATTTTCCACTATAAACAAATGGTCACAATTTTCAATAAATTTTTTAAATTATGTTCTCTTTTTTTAAATTTTGAGTTCTGTTTTATTTTTATGAAAAAATTCTGTCCTTCAGAACTTTTCCAATAAACCACAAATAAACAGGTATATCTTACACCTATAAAAAATACCGTGATCGGAAGAAAACATTTCAAAGTACAAAGTATGCGCAGACAAGAAAATCGCAAACACAAAAAGTCAATTTATAAGAAAAATATACAAAAAAAAAAATAATAATAATAAAAATTAATTAAAAAATGGAAAATTTACTAGAAAAAAACAATACCTACTAATAAAAAAATGTAGACAAATTCAAGTGAAATTTTTACGTGTGCTTTAGAAGTTTAAAATGTGCAATAAAGAAGAATTCAAAATTCTACATATTCTCTATAGTATTACCATAGACTAAAGAACTACATATAGATGTCAACCTCATGATGGTATATAAAAAATAAAAATTACACATTCGAAATAAAGCTCTACACGTTTAAATGAAAGCTCTATAAATGTGAGTTTGAGATGAAGTTTTAAATACAACACAATACATGTATTGTATTGCATGAGAATGATCGTTTATGACGATAACAAGGAATGAATTTGTTGGATGGATAGTGAATACATACGAGTACATATTTTGTTGTCCTGTAATATACATATAGTAAAAAACTGTATATGTATGCATTTAAGATCAAACCAATATAAACCTAGAGTTAATATGTGAAAAACGAGGATTTATATATACATATACTATATATTGTGTAACTGAAGATCTGTTTTTTTTAAGTTCAGATATTTGAACATGAAAATCAAAAAAAAATAAATAAATAAATAAAACCAAAAAGGCCCATTGTGATACCACACCAGGAATTTTCAAAGGTCAAACCACCTCGAGCCCTTCAGAAAGCCCAGAAGCTTCTTGACCGGAATCTCTCTACAAGACAGATCCTGGAAGAAAGCAGCTCCCAGAAAACTAGCTCTAGTCCTGGAGAGTGCCATACAACTACAGAGGAGGTGCTCAACGCTCTCCTCCTCTTCTTCATCTTATATATATGGGACATTTAATCTTCTGGCATGTTTGCCTATTAAACAGTGCCCCGTAATACACTCACCAGAGTGCTGATATTCCTCCTGTTTAGGAATAATAGGTCACTAAAGAGTTTATTAACCACTCTAGGACACAAAGCGATAAAAAAAAGAGATCTTCAGTTACACAATATTTAGTATATGTATATATAAATCCTCGTTTTTCACATATTAACTATAGGTTTATATTGGTTTGAAATTAAATGCATACATATCCAGTTTTTTACTATATGTATATTACAGGACAACAAAATATGAACTCGTGTGTATTCACTATCCATCCAACATATTCATTCCTTGTTATCGTCCACAATCAATATTCTTAAAATAATAGAATACGATAATCGATCATTCTCATGCAATACAATACATGTATTGTGTTGTATTTAAAACTTCATCTTAAACTCAAATTTATAGAGCTTTCTTTAAATGTGTAGAGCTTTATTTCGAATGTGTAATTTTTATTTTTCATTACGAAACTTGAATGCCTGGCTGCTATTCTGTGCGTTCAAAAAATTAGTCTCTATGTTTTAGGATTTGAGTTCACAATAGTTACTGATCATGCAAGTTTAAAATTGTTAATGTCTCAAACCGACTTAAGCGGTCGATTAGCTCGTTGGAGTCTAAAGTTATAGGGTTTTGACTTCTTAATTCAACACAGAATGGGTTCGACAAACGTAGTTGCTGGTTCTCTTTCACGCACGTTCGTTGAACAATTATCTCCTGATGTCTCTCAATCTGAGATTGACTTAAGTTCCGAATGTTTTAAAGAGGATGAGTACATGCATTTGCTGAACTATGTGGATGAAAATGCAGATAAGTTGCCTGATCTTAAAATTCACGACGGTAAAGTATTTAAAAAGTTAGGTTTCGGTCTGATAAAGAAATTGATCAATAGTCCTGATTTGGTTTATTTTTGATACTTACACTATGGTTGTCTAATTGAGATACACATATCTATAAACTGTGTCACATTTACCTGTGCATTTCATTTCACATTATGTTGATCATCTGTAGTAACACACATATTGGACGATGTGTCACACATGTCATGACGTATTCTTTCTTCTCTCTCCTCCACATTCTCTCCCCCTTACTTTTAAAGCCCGGCCTTCATTGTTATTTCTCTAGTCCAGCCCGGCTAGCTCACTTGTTCAGGCATGAGACTCTATCTCAGGGTGTGGACGAGTCCCACGTGTTATTTCGACAACCCCGCTCACCTTTTTACTTTCGAGTGCCATTCCATAGTGAGACCTTTTTTTCTAGGGCAGTCCTTTACGGAAGAAAACATTTTTGGCTTCCTCTTTCAAGCCCTTCTTCTACGTAGGACTCGAGGAAGTCCTTGTGGTGTAACGTAAGCCTTTGGTGCTATTCGAAAAAGACAGATTAGGCATTACCATGAACTGTCATTTTCGAATAATACCAAGTTTGAAATGGAAACTAGATAAATTTCTGTTTCATTGGCATTACACATACATACGTGATATACACTTGTCTTTTGAAACAGTGAAATATGGGGTGATGGGTTACAGTTAATTTCATTGTTTCAAAATGATTAGGTAATCGTCCCTTGCTTAATTAATGAGAACAAGGAAGAAATGAAATCTCCAGAACATTCTGGAAGTTTTATTTCGAAAAGGAAAAAATGAAAAAGGGAAAAAAAGAAATGAGAAAACGAAAGAGAAACAAATTAAAGCAATTTTTTTTAAAAAGTGTTGGGCAATAAAAATTTGGTTAACAAAATAAAATAAATTTTTTAATATTAAAATTAAAAAAAATAAAACAAAAATTAAATTAAAAATTTAAAAGTCGTGGTTTGAATTTTAACATATAAAGTCTTGTTTTGGAAATTAAAACTAGATGTTGAATAATGAAGAAAAAAAAAAACAAACACCGCTAGGCCGGCAAATCAAAAAGGGTAACGTTAAATAATTGCTGTATGAAATAAAAATAAAATTAAAAAGTAACAAAAATTCGTGAAAATAAATCAGAATAAATGGAACAAATTGTTGTGCAAAAAAGTAGTAAGAAAAAAAAATTAATTAAAAATAAAAATTAGGTGTAAAAGAAAATTAATATGCACTTTAACAAAGAAAAAAAAAACTTTAAATGAAAATGTATCAGAAGAACAAATTGGAAAAAAATTAAGATTCATAATTGGTGAATTAATTTTTAAGAAAAGAAAAACAAAATATATATATATAAATGATATTAACGTAGAATATGCATTCAATAAATAAAAATATATATTTAACATACATACCAATATAGAGAGTGAAAATTGTAAGACAAAAAAAAAAAAAAAAAAAAAAAAAATGTGTAATGAGACTTTAATAGAGTAAATTATATTAAAAGATCAAAGAAAACCAGAAACTAAAATATATAATTACAAAAAGAAAAAAAAAGTATATAAATAAAACTGATCGTAAAGTAGAATTATAACCAAAAAAAAAAATAAAATAAATAAATAAAAATAAAACAAATAGATTTGGATTTCAAATTCATTATTTATTACATATGTATTAAAATAGTTAGAACGTATTCAACAACAAAAGCATGAAGGAATCTTCAGTCAACATATACTTCACCAGACAAAGCATGCCACCGGATAAACCCTGAGCTCAGATAAGCTAATGAAACCACAAAAAGAAAACCAATCAAAACAAAAAATAAATGAATTCACAAATAATTGATTACAATAACAAATAATCATACAAAAAATTTTTATTAAATAAAAGATAACAAAAAACAAAAAAAAATATATAGAAAAAAAATAAAAATGAAACAAGATTTGTAAAATATGTAAAAATTTTTTTTTATTATTTTGTACAGATATGTATGTATAAAGCATTCCTTTTCTCAATAGAATATAAATTAGGACATAAGCACGGCATACAAACAAAGGCAATATAAATCATTTTTTGACAATTAAAAAAATCGTCATCGTAATCGTTAGGAATAGGATACAAGTGAGCAAATGCTGTAATATATGAATTTACAGGTTTATCAAGCCAATTTAAAACTTTTGTATTTTTTAAAAGGTTCAAATAGAGAAATACTATTTTGTTTTTTCCGAAATACTATTGGCTTTTTATCCACAGGCATCCATTTCGATAATAAAATTTTATCAGAAGGAAATGTAAAAAACTTAACTTTTTGATCAGATTTTTTTCCTTCATAATTTTTACACTTAGTTTTTTTAGCTGAAGTTCCTTGAAGATTTTTATGAATCTTTATATGCGCACTATACTCGATGAGTCTAGTTAGATGGTGTTAATCAAACACTTGTTGGTCCAAATAAGTTCAGGGATATGGTTTTTGTGCAAAAATATAGTCCTTGGGTCACCCTGTATGATTTTTATATGGAAAATTTTGTATCAATTGTTGGAAAAGTTGTCGCGTATCAAGGTCTTTAAACCTTAAAAAAAAAATTAAAATTAAAATCTCAGAAATTGGAGAATAATATCCTGAGTTGTTCGAAATTCTCCGAAAATTTTTGAAATTTTCTTTCAATTTTTTGGCCTTGAAATGACCTTTTTCACGTCTTGAGACCATGTTTTTTGGATTATACTCGTTGAGTAGAATCATGTGCAAAGTTTCAGAAAAATCGGAAGTGGATCCTAAAGGGAATTCTTACCGATTTTTTTCAATAAGCTCACGAAATTTAAGGACATCAGAAGATGAAATTAAAATAGGGGTATTACTTAATCAATTCTTCTAAAATAAAAAGAATAAAACACACAACACAATATTTTCACACTTTTATAAGGGAAAATAATTCGGATTTAATTTTAACTGTTTTGAATCGAGTACGATGACGTAATTTTAAATTTTCATGGCGGCAAGCATGAAGTTTATACACTGCCTTATGTTTGTATGCCGTGGGACATAAGTATATTTTTCTTTTTTTTTTTTAAAACACACTTAAATAAATATGTTTACTGAGATAATTTTTTTTAAATATATATTAATGATTTTCTTTCATTTTAGAAAGAAAAAAAAATAATATGTTTGCTTAATAACTTCATTGTGGTTATAAAGGACGATGCGACGTGCTCGAATGCACCAACGCTGGCAGTCCAAAATACTCCATTGGTGAGTATCTCTTCATCACCGAACGTTGGTTCGTGGACCTCTTTTCTTATGCATATTCAACCTGGTTATCCTGTAATTTTTCGATTTATTTTTTTTATGGGTACTGAAGTTTAGATGATGACAGGTTTGATCGGTTCTTACCTGTATATTTTGATATTATATGAAAACCGTCTTATGTAAAGTGATATGAAAATTTTTGTTCATATAATCATTGCGCGGTGAAACACTTTGTTTACAATTTCATTAGTTGTTTTTTTCATGAACTTCATCAAATCCTCGGCATGACTTCAATGTGTCATGCGAGGAATACTGGTCTCCAGTGTTTTGATTTGCTTCATTAAATGTTGTTCTTGTTGTACTGGATCGTTTCTTTTCTCTGATGCTTCGCTTGTGCTGAATACTGGACTTAGATTTTCAAAAGTGAAAGAATGAACTTTTTCTTCAAATCTCACTTTTCTTTTGTGATTTATTAAATGTGGCGAACTCGTTTGACCAGTCGACATATAATTTATGAAATGTATGAAATTTTTGAATTTAACTAATGTTTTATCAAATTGTGTTACAATTTGATATTTTTTATATTACACAAGCGAGGAATATAGGCGCCTACTAACAACAGTAAACAAGTCATAGATGAATTTTATAAGAGTACAAGAGTGAATGTACGTTAATATTAGGCGACTTTAACGCCAAAGTTGAAGACGTTGTTGGAGAATATATGTCATATATAGAGCATTCGTGTAAATGTTTTTCTTTTGTGAAATGATTTTCGTCGTGGCGATTTATTTTCTTTTTTATATATAACATGGGTTGGAAGAATACGTCTTCCAGGTCTATGTATTCGCTTTCCAAATTAAGGTTCCGATTTACCGGCAGATCGAAAAAATTTTCAATCTATTCAAAAAAAAGTCAAAAACATATTATATGTGTACATTACACATCTCCATACATCCATAATATATCAATATGTATGTATGTGCTTTATTCTAGACAATATTCTTCAAAGCCACAACATATACATATATGTACATATGTAAGTACATACTAAACTTATCTAATTGTTTGCAATTCTAATTTTTTCCAAGAATTTCATTGCCGAAATTTTATTTTTTTATTATCGGTACAGAAATGGAATATATTGAACCTGCATATGTATATAGGTACACAGTGTACTATATGTATATGTATGTACATATGTATATCATGTGCTTATACATATGTGCATCAAGTCAAATGTAGAAAAAAAATTTTAAAGTTTTGTATTTCTGTTGAAAATACGCTTTTATTAGGTGTAAATTTTTATTCAATATATTAGTTATATATTTTTCATATAAATATGTACATATAGTACATGACCATATGCACGTACATTCCTTTTCAAAAAAAAAAAAATCAAAAATTATTCATTTTCATGATCAAAAACTAGAATCAGAAAATTTTTTCGTCATTAAATTAAACTAACAAAATATACGCCATAAGAATTATAATTATACAGTACAAAATTTCATAAACTCAATATTCAATTTTTGGCTTTGAAAATTTTGTATTCAAACTTTAAAGAATACACAAGCAAAATATATTCATGATCATGAACAATTAAATAGTCCAGAATTAGAAAAATTGTGTGTAATGAAGTTACACAAACAAAATATGTATATGCCTTCAAATTTTAATAAAAAAAAAAAAATGTAGATTCGATCATAATTTTAGGAATACACAAACAAAATGTATTGCAAAAAACGAAAGACCCAGTGATCATTTATGTGTAACTAATTGAAGTCATATATTTAAATATACACACAATCAAACGTGTGTAAAATGGCTGTAATATAAAGTCTTGTGTCTTAATAGAAAGATCATATGGATAGAACTTTGAAGCTGGTAAATGCTGAACTTTACCCAGCTTCAACTTCATTCTGATCTTTCACAGTGGTTTTTTAAAATTTTAGCAAGAGTTTCAAATATGAATCTTCTTTTTAGATTAAACTTCTTTGATAGTACGTACTATACTATAACCGCCGGATCAAAAATAATTCGGACTTGGTCAATAAAACACAAAGTACAAGTCTATTCATTAATATTTATTTTTTCCCCTTCAAAGTATTCTCCGTCTGATGCAATGCACTTGTGCCACCGTTTAATCCAATCCTGGAAACATTTTTCGTACTCACTTTTTGGGATCGCCAGTTCCTTCTTCGATTTGTCTTTAATTGCTTCTATGCTGTCAAAGCGGGTTCCCCGAAGTGGTTTTTTTAAGCGACTGAACAAAAAAAAGTCGCACGGTGCGAGATCCGGTGAATATGGTGGTTGATGAATAGTGTTTGTTGAGTTTTTAGTCAAAAACTCACGAATAACCACGGCTGTGTTAGAAGGTGCGTTATCGTGGTGTAAAATCCACGAATTATTTTGCCACAAATCGGGTCTTTTTAGACGAACTGCTTCTCGTAAACGCTTCATTACGCTTAAATAATAATCCTTATTAACTGTTTGACCTGTTGGTAAAAATTCATGATGCACAACACCACGATAATCGATGAAAACGGTAAGCAAAATCTTTTTCTTTGATTGAGTACGACGAATTTTTCTGGGTCTTGGTTCTTCTGAAGCGCGCCATTCAGTTGATTGTTGCTTTGTTAACGCATCAAACTCGTACACCCACGTCTCATCACTAGTAATGATCCGTTGAATGAATGCAGGATCAGCATTTACTCTGGAAAGCATCTCTTCAGCAACAATAACACGTTCTTGTTTTTGTAAAAAATTCAATGATTTAGGAACCAATTTCGCTGCAAGTCGTGTCAAGCCCAAATCATCACTTAAAATGCTTTGAATTGTACCAAATGAAATTCCTGTTTCAGTAACCATCTCTCTGATCGTTAATCTTCTATTTTCCAAAACCATTGATTTAATCAGATCAACATTTTCTTTGGTTTTTGATGTTGAAGGACGCCCAGGATGAATGTCATCCTTCACTGATTCACGACCATTTTTAAAACGACTATGCCATTCAAATGTTGTTGTTTTCGATAGAGAACTATCACCATAACATTTTTGCAACATTTTTAGCGTTTCAGTAGCATTAATTTCATTTTTTACGCAAAATTTAATACAAATTCTTTGTTCAATTATTTTTTCCATCGCAAAATCGAAAGTAAGCAAAAACTTGACCTAAACAAAGTGCTGTCAAAAAACAACTGATTGACATATATAGCTGGAATTTGGAGGAAATGTAAAAAACAGGTATACAAACATAAATACTAAAAGAAATGCATCTTAAAATATTGGCGGAAAATTTATATTCTCTACTAACATGTAGTACGTGTGCGTACCAATACATAGAGTGAATTATGCAGAGACATCTGCCCCAATTTGCCTGAACCCTTTCAATAGATTTCACAGGAAAAAAAATTTAAAATAAAAAAATAGCAAAAGTTCGAAAATTTTCATACAAAAATTGTAATTTTTGCTTATAACATCTAAACCTGGTATCTTTTTTTCTTCCTTTTTTGCATAAATGGTCAGAAAGAGTTTCAATTTTATCCTTCAATTTTAAAAACCATAAAAATATGTTCTTTAATAAGAGATATATTGAGGCAAAGTCAAAGGACTTTTTCATATAACATGCTTAGACTTTTTTAAATTTCTAAGGACTACAAGCAGAAATTTGAAAATTTTTTCTACTTAAGGAACATAACTCAGTTGGGACTATGTTTGTTTAAAATATCATGAAAATCGGTCCAAGGGTTTTTGGAAAACCAGGTATCAAAGTGAACTAAAATTCTACTTTTTGTCAACTTTGAGTCCTTATAACACAGGAACGAAGTCCTTTTTCTTTTTTTTTCTGCCTAAAGAACATTTTTCACCTAGGACTATGTGTGTTTAAAATTTCGTGGAAATCGGTCCATAAATGGCTGAGAAACTAGGTATCGAAGTCATCGATTTACGGAAATCCTCGCCTTAATCAGGTTTAATAATTAACAAGATTTTGTATTTTTACTATCAAAACTTTATTCACAAACACTTATTTACTATACAATATAACGAACTTGAATATACTTTAAATTACTTTAAATCTACTGTCAATAACCGACCGAAACCAAACTCAGAATTCGAGAATGTAGAACATTTATTTGAAAATACTTAATGTAATTTTTCTAAAATTTACTTTATTTATTTGAAAAGATTTTAAGTCGGAATTAAGTAATCAAAGTTACGCGGTAATTACTGTTGACTCTACGATTCAAATCCAAATTATAACTCACTGATATTCGTAATTATTTATCAATTAATACAATTATCAATTTTCCCTACACCATTTAGTTTAACTGATAAAAACACAGTTCCTTATTTCAAAAGACTATTTTACATTACGTTAATTTAATATTTAGGCCTTGCCAATAGTAGAGAAGATTGGTGTAATCATTTTCTATTCTTTTTGTCTTACTTCCTATTGTTGTATACCCGCTTGTTTTAGCTTTGTTGTATACAAACTTTTACGTCAAATTCTGTCGCGCTTCCTTTTTAGAAGAACAGAATTGACGGAGTTTAGGATTTTTATTTATTATTAAAAACACTATTCAATTTTATTTAATTTTATTCTGTTTTATTTCACTTTATTTTTAATTAACAAATTATCACTTCACAATATTACTATTTTGACTTTAACACCGATTTTCTATACGATTTGAATAGATCCGGTGATATCTCTAAACTGAACTTCTATTCTTCAATATCTTTCTTATCTTTTCATATGAACTAATTGTTCGTACATATACTTTGTTGATAACGCTGAGTAAGGGTTTTGAAAGGAAACTTTACTTCGCATTTACATTGTTATTAAAACGTAATATGAAACTTTGTTGCTATTGCGAATACACTGTACATTAATAAATGTATAGAAAAAATGTATGGGTAAATGAATTGTTTATTTTATTTGTTCCCACACATGAACGGATGTAAAGTAATATGTTCATATTGGTTATTGCTTAAATAAGCAAATAATTTACTCGGCAAGTGCATTTTATGTATATGTAAAAACAAGGGGTGTCCCATGTCTTATGCACTTGATAAGGTCATACATATAGTATATGGTTAAATACATAGCATGTAGTTTATGAAATTTATAACATAAAAAGGGTGTCCCATATCTTATGTTTAGATAAGTTCGTACTTTCTGAAATGTATAGTATAACATGGTTATACTGAAGTACATATGTAGGACTTGATATTGGAAACTATAATATGTTCAGCTATATGTATGTATGTATTGTGTAAATAACGTATATATGATGAACTCAGCGTTTATCATGATTGTGATAGCATAATTCAAAGGAATTTAATATATAATTAAGTAATGATAATGTTGAATCACTAGGTTGTGATAATGTTTGAATCACAAGGTTGTGATAATGTTTAAATCACTTGTTGTGATAATGTTGAATCACACAATAACAAATTTTATTAATAATAAAACTTCAAATACTTTGTTTACACTTCTTTATTTATTGATTTTTACTTTAATTACACTTTAACAAAAATTACTGATTATTAATTATTCTCTGATTTAATCCCAACTTAACTTAACTGGACAAGACAAGAATTTACCGGCGACTGACTAAAGAATGATTTACAAGAACGGAATTTATCATGCAATCAAGATAGAACCTTTTGTTCACACGAAAACTGCTGACGTTTGCGTCTGCAGTTTTCGCGTGGAGATAAGAAAAAATAAGCGATTTTGTTTATTATGCATTTTTTATTGAGTTTTGAATGTTATTATATTACTCCTCCATCCCCAGGATAGTTTGCAGTCCCTGCAAACGGGTCTGTCCTTGGTCTTTCTGAAAGTTCTATCTTGGTTACATTTACATTTTTTGCTGTTTTGTTTTTCATACATGATCTGATTTTGAAGATAATAAAAATTACAATGATTATTGCTAAAATTGAGCTAAATCCTAATGAAGTTGAGCTTACTAATTTACTTTGAAAGCCAATGTGTTCAATTGTTTTTCTATTTTCAATGTTTTCTATGTTTATTTTTTCAAGTGTTAACTTATCAACTAGTTTTGTAAAATTTACATTTGTTATAGGTATTGTTGCAATGTCAAAAAATTTATCTATTTTATTTTCAAAAATAAAATTACTAATTTGAATTTTACAGTCATGAAACTTAATTAAATTATTGCCCTTTATTACAAATTTTTGGTGAATACAACTTTGGATTACTTCTGTTATAGGCAAATTTTTGGTTATTATTAATTTTTCATCTAATTCTTCGATTGATGTTTTATTATTTATTTTGATTTTACATGCGTTATGTGTTTGAAATATGTTCCTAATACAATCATTACTGTGTTTTTTCAATTTTCTTTTTAATATTTCATTACTATTAACGTAAACATTTCCTCTTTGTATAATAATTTCTTCTACAAGTAAATCTAATTCTTCGTACTGGCTGTTCGGAAATGGAATCAATAGCGCTTTAAAGTACTCTTCTTTGGTGAATACTGGGATGCTAATAACAAATATAAGTTTTTCTTTTTGAAATATCACACTATTTTTCAGATAAGGCAAAATCATCACGGATATGTTATATTTGTTTCTTTCTTCTTCTGTTAAAATGTCATGTGAGAGGACGTTGAGTTTACTCATGAGGATTATATCTGATATTTTTTCTAACTGTTTATTAAGGGTTGTAATATCAGTATAAATTTGGAAAATAAATTTGGATTTATCTACAGTAGTTAAAACGTTGTTTGTTTTATCTGTGATATTACTAAGGAAGTCATTTAATTGTTCTTGTCTTTCATTGATGTGATTAGCAATGTCATTAACGTTTTTAATTAAATGGTCATTGATGAGGACTTGTTTGTTCATTTGTTCGGTCAACTGTTTTGAATTTTGATCGAGATTATTTAAATGATCGTATATTTCTTTTGCATCTTCGTCATCCATAGTTCCCGCTATAAAATTGAGTCCTCGACCTAATAAATTTACTAAACCACGTTTAGCCCTACTGTTTTCATTAGTGTGAACGTTCGGTATAATGGTTTCTAAATTATGATTTAAAAGTTTAAGTTCTCTTTCTAGCAATTTATAATCGTTCGTATTCTTGTCCAGATTGAGTGTTTCGATGTTGGATGCGATTGCTGTTATTATAGTGTCGTATTCATTTAAATCAATTATGTGTAGTATTTTGATGTAATGGTCCACTATTAATTTATTTTCTAATTGGAGTAATGTGAAGCCGTTTTCATTATTTATGGTCGTTATTTCGATCGATCTTCCAAGTACTGATGGCAAGAACAGAAGAATTAGAAGATGGTGCATCTGTAAAGAAGAGATTTCATTTAAGATTTTGTTGCTGGTATAAGTATTTTCTTTTCTTTTGGTTTGCGTAGTATTTTGTGTTACGTTTAGTACTAGTATCAATAATGTAGTCATTTTTCTGCACAAATTTAGTTAATTTTTTGAATTTCGGTTTATTTTTCGCTATTCTTCTGTCGCATACAACATTCTCAAGAAGTTCGTAATTAGTATCGCGTTTCTTGTTTATCATGTTTATTTTGTCTACTTTACTTTCTTTAAATTCGAGTGCTAATTTGTTAATTTCGTCACGACTATAGTTATTTTTGATAAAATCTATAGGACGGAATTTTGTTGTAGTATGAATAGTATTATTGTACATCGTTATTATTTTAAAAATTTTGTCGTCTAATTCGTCTTTACTATTTTCAACTTCTAAAATTCTCAAATGTTCATTTAGCGTACCGTGTAGGCGTTCAATGTCGGAGTTTCCAGTTTTATTGTTTGCGGTTGTAATATGCGTTTCTATGGAGTTTTCTCTTAGAAATAAAGTTACTGAATTGTGAAGTATACTATACATCTTTCATTATCGTAAATAATTTTGTTCATTTTTCCTAAAAATTGAATTCTTTCTTTAAGTGCCTTTAAAATTGAGACCCAAGTCCTGTCATTTAATTTGTGTACCGTCGCGTATTTGCTAAATTTATCTATTGTTGTGAAATACATAATGTTTCTGTAAGGGAACCAAATATCTACATGTACAATGTCATTAAAATTATTTGCTGTCTCAGTCACCTTAAAAGGGAGTTTTACTGGATGACGATCGTATTTGGCTAAGATACAAGTTTCGCAATTATTTATGAATTCGGTAATTAATTTCATTAAGTTTGGGTAGAAATACTTGCTTTTTAGTTCCAAGAAGACTTCATTTATTCCGCGATGATTATTTCTTAAATGTTCTTCTTTTATGAGTGATAGCATTTGTTCTTTATCCGTTATGTCAGTCAGCTTAATATTTGATTTGAGCATTTTAAGGTTTTTATTGTTTGCAAAATATTTAACGTAAAGAGTTTGAAATTCAATGAAAAGTCTATTGTCATTACAAAAAATACACATAATCCCTTTGTCTTTTATTACATTTTTCATTAAGGAAAGTAGATTACTATTTTCATCAATAGTAATATTATTGTGTATTCTTTTATTTACAATTTTAAGAGAAAAATTTTCTTTGTTACCTTTCTGCAGGTAGATTTGATTTTTATACAAGTTGACTGGTTTTTCTGTAACGTAAATGTAACTCGATTCGTCTTCGTTTGCGCTATGAATTGTAGCGTCAGTAGATCTCAATTCTTCATCTAATTCAATAACATCGGTATTGTGTAAAATTTCATGACAACTATGATTATCTTCATCTTTGTGATTAATGAATCTACTCAAACCATCAGCGACATGGTTTTCTTTGCCCTTAACGTATATTATTTCAAAATCATACTCGTTAAGTAAAATCTTCCATCTTTGTAATTTCATGTTTGGTTCTGTTAAATTATTTAACCAAACTAAAGGTTTATGATCTGTACAAATAAGGAATTTTCGGCCGTACAAATAAGTTCTGAAATACTTTACCGCCCAAATAATCGCGAGCAATTCTTTTTCTATAGTGGAGTATCGAATTTCATGATTATTCAACGTGCGAGATGCATAACAGATCGGATGATTATCTTGGCTAAGGACTGCTCCGATCGCATAATTCGAAGCGTCAGTGGTGAGAACAAATTTCTTTTCGAATTCTGGACACTTTAAAATTGGATCACTTGTTAATAAATGTTTCAATTTATTAAAAGCTGCAATATATTCCCCGTTAGACTTACCGATTTTTGAAATTTTCTTCAAATATTTTATTAATGGATACGCTACTTTTGCGTAATCCTTAATGAATTTGCGGTAGAAACCAGTAATACCGAGGAATTGTTTAATTTCTTTTACTGAACTTGGAAGTCTCATTTTTTTAATGGCTTCTATTTTTTTTGTGTCCGGCTTTATACCGTCTTTAGTTACAATATGCCCCAGATAATTTGTCGTTTCATCAGCGAAATGACATTTATCTATTTGTATTTTGAGATTCTTTTCCCTTAACCTTTGTAATATTTTTTTTATTGATAATAAATGCTCATCAAAGCTTGTAGAAAAAATTAGGACATCGTCCAAATACACTACACAAATTTTGTTGATGTAATCACTTAAGACGTTATTCATCAACCGTTGAAAGGTTGATGGTGCATTTTTTAAACCAAACGGCATACGAATAAACTCATAGTGGCCATTGGCTGTAGAAAATGCCGTTTTCGGACGATCTTCGGGTGAGACCTCTATCTGGTTGAACCCTTTTGCTAGATCAATTGTTGAAAAGTAGTTGCATTTTCCTAATTTATCGAACAATTCGTTCATGTGCGGTATTGGGAACTTGTCATCGATTGTTTGATTGTTTAATTTTCTGTAATCGATGACAATCCCCCATTTTTGCATTCCTGAATTGTCCATTTTTTTAGGGACAATCCAAATGGGGGAATTATAAGGGCTATTACTGGGTTTTATAATTTCTTGATCCAACATTTCTTTTATTTGTCTATCGACCTCTTGTCGATGGGCCTCTGGATACCTATACGATTTGCTGTAAATTGGAATATTCGTTTGTGTCTTTATTTCATGTTTAATCTCACTCGTAAAGGAGAGTTTATTTCCTTCTTTAAAAAATATGTCTCGATAAGAATTTAGGAGGGCTTTTAATTTTTCAGCATCACTTTTATTTAAGTGTTTTGCTAATGTATTATCTGGGATTTTACTGAAACTAAGTTCGTTGCTAAAAACATCAGCAGATTCGTCTCTGTAACAGTTTTTCGCGTAAAGTTCTTCTTCTATGTTCAAGTAGAATGGAATTACGGCGTTCCGCGTTTTTAATAATCGATTATTGCGTTTAAATCTACGAGTATGTTATTTCCGATTAACCCGTCAAAATAATCATGAAATTCGTACTCCAAAAATTCTACGAAGTAGTCGTTTTTTTCATTGAATTCTTTAAATATGGGGAATCTATTTTTTACTTTAATTTCTACATTTCTACCTAAAACTTTAATTAACTCGTTGTCAGAGTTTCTTTTCCATTTAGATCTACAAATATTAGGGTTAATTATGCTATTTTCTGCGCCGCTGTCAATTATGAATTTCATGTCACGAATGTCGTTTTTAACTACTATATAGGGCAATTGTTTTCGACAGCCGATCGAAAATTTCTTTGTGACTTAGTAATGCTAGGATTGCGACCATTTTCAAAATTTTGGTTGTTCGCGTTATATCTGTTTTCATTTGTGGAAACATCCATGGGTTCGACATCATTATTGTAATTGTTATAACCCTCACGATAATTTCGTCTGTTTTAGTTATTATTTGAATGTCTTGATTGTCTACTATTAGCGTAATTGAATCTGAATGTGTTTTGTTGGTTTGTGTTCTGTCTAAGATTATTTCGAGGGTTATTGAAATTGTCATTTAAATTACTAACTGGGTTATAATTGCGATTGGGATTTTGATAATAACGATTAGAATTATCGTTTCTAGAAGTATAGGCACGATTACCACTAGGATTGTAAAAGTTTTTACTATTGTTCGATTTACTTTTACTGTTGTCAGTTAAAGACAAATAACCATGTGTATTAAGTAAATCAAACGCTTCATCTAAATCAGCAGGATTTCGACAGACAATCAAATTTTTTGCTAAATGAGGTAAACAATCGGTAAAATGTTTAAGCGCTGTTCTTTTGTTATGAGCTATTAATTCCGCATCATAATTATCGCTTAAGAGTATGGCATTGTTTATCCTACACAGAAATGCATTTATTTTATCGTAAAATTTCTCTACTGTAGATTCACATTTGCAAGATTTGAGTTCATCCATAAGATCAACTACAGGCGTTCTCTCACCATGATTTTTTTTTAAAACTCGCTTCAATTCTTGCCAACTTTCAACAACGCCGTTTTTTATTAAGGATTCTTTTGCCTTACCTACGACCTTGTCAATTATGTACCCCAGTACAATTAATTTAAAAGCATCATTTAAAGGCTCAATTAAAGGAATTAATTCTTCGATCCTATTTAGGAAACCAGCCAGACAATACTTATCACCATCAAAGGGTGTGATATAACTAATACTTTTTGCGATTTGGTCTAAAATGGCCCTATTTTCATCATTCATTTTGGTTCAATTTAATTTCACTTTATTCTTAATTTATTTATTAATTTTAATTTTTTTTTTTTATTTATTTATTTAATTAATTTATTTATTTAATTTATTTATTTACTTATTTAATTTATTTATTTATTGTACAGTAAATAATAAAAGAAACACACATTTATTTATTTTAATTTAACTTATTGATTGTTTACTAGTTTTTATTTATTTTGAGGAAAATAAAGAGAAAGAAGAAGAAAAATGAATAAAGTTATACTTGCTGTGATTTAATTTCCTATTTCTCTATTATTATTAATTTTTGTTGTTGTTGATTTATTTTCTTCCAATGAAAATTGATTTTCAAAACTGTAAAGATTTTCCAAACAGATCCTATAGCTCCGTTGACGTTGATTTACAGCTGATGTACGGAATTGCAGGTCCAGCTAATGAAAACCTTTCTGACTCCTTTCAACTGTTAAAATTCAGATTTCTGCTTCTGTTGTTGTTGTTGATGAATACTGATTTGATTTGTTTTCAGTGAAATAAGCAATTACACAAAGGTAATGTTGGTTGTTTCGACACAACTATTACATCACTTGCTTTTCAATAATTGCTTCTTTTTTTGTATTTTATTTTATTTTCTTTTCACTGTGGGTGCACAAATTACAAATCAGTTGATTGTCGTGGTATTTCACGGATTTCACCGACTGCGCCAATTAAGTAATGATAATGTTGAATCACTAGGTTGTGATAATGTTTGAATCACAAGGTTGTGATAATGTTTAAATCACTTGTTGTGATAATGTTGAATCACACAATAACAAATTTTATTAATAATAAAACTTCAAATACTTTGTTTACACTTCTTTATTTATTGATTTTTACTTTAATTACACTTTAACAAAAATTACTGATTATTAATTATTCTCTGATTTAATCCCAACTTAACTTAACTGGACAAGACAAGAATTTACCGGCGACTGACTAAAGAATGATTTACAAGAACGGAATTTATCATGCAATCAAGATAGAACCTTTTGTTTGGAGATAAGAAAAAATAAGCGATTTTGTTTATTATGCATTTTTTATTGAGTTTTGAATGTTATTATATTACTATATGCATTTATATCATTGTACCGGATTATGCTATCACAACATCCCTTCCCTCTTTTGAAAAGAAAATTCAAAGAATTTTCGTTTTAAATCATTTACAGTTATAAATTATTTTCCTTTTAAATCATTTTTTCAAAAAAAAAAAAAATAAATAAAAAAAAAATATTTTTTCTTTATCGGTATTTTCAGTCATTTTGGTTTACAATATATAGTATGTATACAACGTTTCTTACCTTTTTTTTAATACAATTTTTTTAAACATTGGAAGAAACAAAAAAAAAATCGTTTAGAACTAACGAATTTTATAAAACTAATAATTTTATATTATATTTATATTCTTTCTTATTTATTATTTGTAGGTTTATATATATTTTATTTCCTTTGTATAAGTATATTTCTTTATTATTTTTTATATTTTTTAATTATTCTTTTACTTTTTTTATTGTGTTTTATTTTATTCTTAAATAAACAAAATCTTATAATGTATGAATGATTTTATTGCTTTTAATTCGATTATCATATTTATTATATATTTTATTTTACATTGGTCTTTTAACATTGGTTAATTTAATGGGGTATATAGATATATATATTTTTAAACATTTTTTATTTAATACATTTTCATTAGGTAATTTGAATGCCGCAATACAATTGCCTTTATTATTCTACATTTATTTAAAAAAAATGTTTTTCTAATTGTCTATGTTTTGTTTTCCAAATTTTATTTTATTTTATTATTTTTATTAAATTTTAGTTTTGTGTTTAAACTATAATCTATTTACTATTTTGTTTCAATCGTATACCCATATATATAATATACATATAATGTATTTGTTTTGCATATTTATTCTTTTGAATAATTTTCATTTCTTTTTTTTTTATACTTGAATTTTACAATATGTATTTTTTTTAAATTTATTATTATGTATTTAACTTTTTTTTTGTTTTTTATTTGCATACTTCTAAATATATTTTTATAAATTTCCTTTTATTTTCAATTCAATTTGGATTTATTTGTACTTATGATTTTTCGTTTTGGTATTTTATTTTCGTTCTGTTTTTGTATTTTATATATGTTATTATTATTATTTTTTTTTTTTTTTTTATTATTGGCATAATCATTTTTACATTTGACAGTATTGTTAAAACTAATACATGTATTGTAGTTATTTTGGTTGGAATAACAAAATATAATATATTCTAATTTGCATTTATTATTTTTGTTTTTTTCTTTTTTTTTTTTAGGTTTGCTTAACAATATTTATAATTCATTACAAGTTTTTTTTTTTGTTTTTTACATTGTTTTGTTCTTGTGTGTTAATTTTTTTTTTCTTTTTTTTTTACAATTATTTACAGATAAAATATTATTTATCCTTCGTCATAAGAATTTGTCTTACATAACTTTTATCTCATAATCTATATACCTAATTAATTTGCTTACAAGAGTTATTTTTGTTATTATTATTTATTTCTTGTTTCAATTTTAATTTTTTCATATTATTATTATATTTTATATATATATATATATTTATATATATATATATTTTATTTATTACATACATATTCCTTCTTTTATTTATGCATGTAGCTACCTTTTAATAAAACAAAATTATTATTTCCTATTCATTTCCTTAACCACTATTGTTATAATTACTTTTCCAATTTCCTTTTTTTTGAATATATATATATATATATTTTTTTTTCTAAAAAAAAAATGAAAGAGAGAAAAGAAAAAATTAATCAGTTTCGTCTGATTTTGATTTGAGTTTGAATTTGAATTGAGTACCTGAGTTTTGTTTCAATATTGAATGAATGTCATGCAGTTTCTTTTTGTTTCTATTCTTTTGAAGCCAATACCAGTCTAACCGGAGGCTGTTCATGTTGCGCTTCTGGCGGATTTATTTTATGCTTAACCATTAACTTTTTGTATTATGCGACAAGGAAGGAATAATTGAATCGCGAAGTGTTTGTAAATTAATCGCTAATCGTCAGATAAAACAATTTCTCTTATTACTCGATATATGGTTTTAGGTTGTTATTATGTATTATTTTTACTTTATTTCGAACTCTAATTTCAGAATTTTCGCTACTAGGGATTCCTACTACTTCAAAAGGTCCTTCCCATAAGAATGAGAATTTATTTTTCCTAACGTGATTTTTAATAAGTACTTTATCTCCAACATTAAATGTTTTTACTTTGGTTCCCTTGTCGTAATATTTCTTTGATTGATTTTTGCTTTTATTAATTGAATTTCTAGCGACTTGGTATCCGTACTGTAATCGTGTCTTCACTTCATTCGCGTAGTTTTCATAATTATAAGAGATTTGAGGTTTGTGCTCTAACACGCTTGGTACATTAGGTGGAAAACCGTATAAGAGTTCGTAAGGACTAAACCCAGTACTACTATGAGGTGTAGTGTTGTAAACGAATATTGCGTAGGGAATCCATGTATCCCATGTGAGTTGGTCTTGGTTTACGTAATGGCGAAGATATTCCGCCAAGGTTCGGTGACTGCGCTCTAGTGCACCATTTGTTTGTGGGTGATACGGCGAAGTTTGAATTTTTCTTGCCTTTAGCAATTTACAAATTTCTTTGAAAAGTGAACTCAAAAAATTTGTGCCTTGATCTGTAAGTATAGTTTCTGGAATGCCGTGCAGGCAAACTATTTGTTCGATGAACATACGAGCTACTGTGTCAGCTTCAGCGTTTGGAAGCGGCACTGCACTAGTAAACTTTGTTAAGTCATCTTGAAACGTCAGAATATATTTATTATTCTCGTAACTCGTTGGTAATGGGCCAACAATATCTAAGGCTACTTTTTCGAAAGGTTTTGAACTGGTAGTTGTGATTTTCATGGGTATGGGAGGATTTTTCTGAAGCTTGTTCTTTTGACACGATTCACATTTCCGTATATATAGTATGTAGTTACGTCTTTCAGCATAGTAGGCCAATAATATTCCATCTTTAATCGTTTTATGGTTCTTGAGATACCCTGATGTCCTCCTAGAGCGGACGTATGATATTCCTGTAATACTTTTTCAATTTCGTCGTTGTTTTTCAGAAAAATTTTTGAATTGTCGAGTAAGGTAATTTTTATACGAGTGAAGTCGAAAGTTTGTATAATCGTATGTTTTACCTCATCTCTGTGAACCTTTTCCCTTATGCCAATGTAAATTTTATCAGATTTTAATTTATTTTTTATACAATTATCCTTTTTCTTTATCCTTTTCCGACCTAATTGGGATGGGGAGAGTTGTCACTATGATTTTTCCGCATTTATTCCTTTTATTTATAATTTTTACCTCACCTATACGTGGTTTCTCGTATTCTCTATACGAGTTCTGTATATATTCTTCTTCTTCTGTTTTGTTTAATGGAAAAAGACAGACTAAGTTATCCAGCTGTGTATTTTCATAAATACTCGTTTTCCCTTCCAATATTGAATTAGGTACTGTATGTTTTTGAGATATTTCTTTATTCATGTTCGAGCTTTCTGTTTGCATTTCATTTTTCCCTTTACTTGTACCTCTTGTTGTTACTAAAACTTTCGTTTCATCGGTGTTCACACGGCTTAACGCGTCAGCGTTGCCATTACATTTACCGGGTTTGTACCTAATTTCGTATTCATACTCTTCTAATGTTATTCTCCATCTAGAAAGTCGCGAAGAGGGGTCTTTTAGATTGATTAACCATTGTAATGGGCGATGATCTGTTAATATAGTAAATTTCCTACCATATATATACGGTCGAAATTGTTTTACGGCATAGATTATAGCGAGTAACTCTTTTTCTGTGGTACTATATTTCGATTCTGCTAAATTTAAAGTTCGACTTGCGAAGCATATGGGTTTATCTTCACCTATTTTTCCCTGTGACAATACGGCACCTACTGCGTAGTCACTAGCATCTGCGGTAATGAGAAATTCTTCATGAAAATTGGGGTAAATGAGTATCGGTGGGTTAATAAGTTTTTCTTTGAGAGTTGTATACGCATCTTCACAATGTGCGTCCCATTTAAATTCTATTCCTTTCTTAAGTAATGTTGTGAGAGGTTTTGCTATTTTTGCGAAATTGGGAATGAAACGTCTGTAATACCCTGCGAATCCTAAAAATGATTTATTATCTTTCGGTTTTTTTGGTCTTGGATAACTTTTGACTACTCTTATTTTTTCGGGATCCGGTTTTATACCGTCATGTGAAATAACGTGACCTAGATATATGAGTTCCCTCTTAATAAAATGGCATTTCTCCGGTTGGAGTTTTAAATTATGCTGCCTGAGGCGTTCAAAAACTTTTCTCAATTTATTATTATGGTCTTCCAAGTCATAACCATATGTGACTATGTCATCGACATAGACGAAATATTCTATTCCCTGCATGCCCATTAAAACATTATTCATAAGACGCTGGAAGGTTGCTGGGGCATTTTTCAGCCCAAACGGCATGCGGTTGTATTCATAATGCCCAAATGGAGTACTGAAGGCCGTCTTCCCACGGTCTTTTTCATTGACAAGAATCTGATGGAAACCGCTCGCTAAATCAAGAGTGCTGAAATACTTGGCATGGCCCAACTGATCTAATATGTCTGTAATATTAGGTAGTGGATATGCATCGCCAACAGTGATATCGTTTAATCGTCTGTAGTCTACTACCAACCTCCACTTTTTATTACCAGAGGCGTCTGGCTTTTTAGGGACTAACAGTAACGGGGAGTTCCAGGGACTGAAACTTGGTCTCACAATACCATTTTCCAACATTTCATTAACTTGCAGGTGCATTTCTTGTTTTTGCGATTCAGGTAACCGATAAGGGCGAATGAATATAGGATTTTTCCCGATCTCAGTGCTAATTTTATGGGAAATTGCGTTTGTGAAAGACAATGCGTCTCCCTCTAAAAAGAAAAGGTCATTGTATTATTTACATAATTCTTCAATACTTTCCTTTTCCTCTCTATTACAATGATCTAATTTTATTAAATTTTTCAATGTTTTTATTCTTTTTTTAACAGGATCTTTATCAGGGTGGAGTTCAACAGAGTTAAAATCATCTAAACTTTTCCATTCAAAATGTATGTTATGGGGATCTATCGAAACCTGTTTGTTATTAATGTTCATTACCAGTATTTTTAGTTGTTTATTAAGAGGTTTGGAAATCATGGACGCCAATAATACACCAGGTGCTATCTCTTTTTTTTCTACTACTATATGTTTACTGTTATTTTTAAAAAGTATTTCTACAATTTGTTCACTTCTGGGTGGCAGAACCAGTTTCTTTTCTCTTCTCGAATGTTTTCTACTAGCATCTGTATTTGATTCGTATGCTGTGATTGGGCTTCCGGGTCGATCTAATGTATTCTCAAATTCTTTTTCCTTTGTTTCGATTTTACACCCATTGTTTTGATTTATTTCAGGATATGAGATAGTCATATTGACTTTCTCCCTAGAAATTGAACCATGGCCTTGTACTATATATCGGTTTCAACAAAGGGTAGAATCTCAAACACACCAATCCCGAAATCGAGCAAACACGCATATTTTTTAAGAAAATCGTTTCCAATGATTCCATCATACGCTAAGCTAGCATTTTTTGGTATTAAATGGAAAGGATGATCTATTTCGATACAACCAGTGTCGGATTCGAAAATTAGAGTACCTGGGGTAACACCAGAAATGTTCAATATATTGCCGGTAATTGTAGAAACAGGGGCTGCACGAGGAGTTGACTTAGGGTTCACAATTTCGTTTTGCGTGTAATCTTTTATGAGGCTTATATCTGCTCCGGAATCAAGGAGAAAAGTAGTGGGCTTATTATCAAATTTGAGTTGGGTTTTAAAGGGTACGCATATACATAGTGGCTTGGTTTAAATTTTTATTTAGTTCTACCGTTATGGTAAAATTTTTATTTAATTGTCCGTTCGGTGTACATCTGCTTTGAACATCACTCGAGAAGTAGCACCGAACTTCTCCTCTCGAGTCGTCTCGTTTCCCGCTTGACTATGTTTACTCCTTTTTGGTTGGTTCGTATTTTGCTGTTTTCCTTTCCTTTGTGCATAATGTAAGCTTGTTCCTTGGGCGTTATTGTTATCCTGAAGTTTCCTGTTGTAACTAGTGTTTATTTGATGGGTCCCTTGAGCGTTTGCTTGTCTTAAGCGCGTTCTACATTCCCTGGCAGTGTGATTCGGCTTATTGCAAAAAGAGCAAATTAAGTTTACCTCTCGTTTCACGCGGTTTTGAGGGAAATTCGGAATACTATTTCTTCTAAAACATGTTTCACGTGTATGACCCATTCTATTGCATATAGCGCATTGCAATCTATGTGTTGGTTTTAGTGTACTCTGTGCATGTACAGGAGTGCTATTCTCAAGTCTAATAGATTGATCTACAGCGTATATTATCGTCTTCTTTAAGTCACAATATCCCTGTGCTTTAACCAGTATTTTCAAATTATTATTCCGTAACCCATCTTCGAATACTCTTATCGCTAATGAATTATTTTCAGTGATCAAATAATCACGAACCGTTTGCTCACTTGTATCAGAATACGTAGATGAATTTAATTCATTTAAAAGTTTGCTTACTTTTTTGCCGAACTTTTTAACACTTTCTTTATATGTTTGTCTTGCGTTCAACAATTCATTTTGCACTGCTGCCCTAGATTTCTCTTCTCTAAAATGACTTTTCAATTCTTGGGCCAAGTCATCCCATTTGCTAAATGACCTGTATTGAACTATTTCGAATGCGGGTCCGTTAAGCTTGGTTTTTATTATATCTAGGTAAAGTTGATGTTCGACCGTTGAACCTACTGAGGCAAAGAGAATATTTCCACTAGCTATAAATTTATTTAAAGAATGTGGGTCACCATTAAATTCAGGTATGAGACTGTGTATATCTGCAAGGGTTACTTTTAAGCTTGGACCTGGGGCTACACCGCCCGTACTGTCATTATTTCCGGCAGGCATATTTAAATTAAAGGGTAATTCACTTAGGGCACGTAAAACCGCTGCTCGTTTTCGCGTTAAAATTTTGAAATTCTTTTACACTTCAACCAAAATTGAAATAAGGAAGAAAAAAATTTTTTTTTTTTTTTTTTTTTTTTTTTTTTTTTTTTTTTACTTGGATAAGGCTCAGCGAGAAAAATTTTCGTTTGGTTTGGCTCCAAAACAACAGATAATTTATTGTTCACAAAAAAAAAATGCAGATTGTACAAAGAAAATGAAACTCTTAAATTAAATCCTTTTAACCTTCAATACGAACATAAATTTTCTTTATTAGTATTTTTTGTATTTATGGTAGGGCACAAGGGGTTACAAGAAAAACTGTAATGATGGGTCGTTGTGAAAAATTTTGAATTTCAGGTACTCAAAGTCAATACACGATAATAAAAACAACGTGAAGTGATATATTATGAATACATTTTATTTTCTCTTTTTAACTCTTTTCCCTCTTCTCCTTTTCTTTTTTCAATTTTAATTTTCAAAAAAAAAAGAAAAACTTAAGAAATATTTTTTTTGTGTATATAAATATAAAAAAAAAATTTTTATTTATTAATTTTTTTTTCTTATTTATTTTATATATATATGTATGTTTTTTTTTTGATTTATTTATTATTTGTTCTTCTTTTCTTTTATATATATATATATAAATTTTGTTTTTGAGTTTTTTTTTTGTTTTTTTTTTTTTTTTTGTTTTAACTAAAATGTATATTTTATCTTTATTGTTAATGTTCATGCATATATATTTTTTCTTTTTATTTATTTATAGAAAAAAAAAAACAACAGCCTACTTACAATATATTTTGGCTTACCCGTTCCTTTCTCTCTTCTGCTCCTTTATTTTTTTGTTTGACGTCCTGTATCTCTGGATCATTAGTCCTTTCCTTCAATTGTCTCCTAATGTTGATTGTTGTCCGATATTGATGTTTTCCAGATTTCCGGCGTAATGATGACAATGGTAAATGGTGAACGATGATGTTCCTTATCTCTGTATGCTTCTGTATTTATTTTTTTTTTTTCACTTCCTTTATTTTTTACTTATTAAATTTTAATTTATTTTCTTTTATTTATTTATTCATTATTATTTTTTTTTTATTACGCTTTCAATTCTTTTTATTTCTTTTATTAATTTATTATTTTGTTGTTTTTTTTTTTTAAATCGGCGTTTAGTCAGTCATTCACACGTACTTTTTGTAAGATTTTTCGATTATGGGTGATTTTACCCTCGGATATATTTTGTCCGAATATGGGCGATTTTACCCTTAAAAAAAATTTACAAAAAGATTTTCACTTTTTCACTTTAAAATTATTTATCTTTTTTATATTTTATTTTAACGAAATTTTGAAGGATCATCTATCGATCCTACCGACTGCGCCAAATTTGTTGTATACCCGCTTGTTTTAGTTTTTTTGTATACAAACTTTTACGTCAAATTCTGTCGCGCTTCCTTTTTAGAAGAACAGAATTGACGGAGTTTAGGATTTTTATTTATTATTAAAAACACTATTCAATTTTATTTAATTTTATTCTGTTTTATTTCACTTTATTTTTATTTAACAAATTATACACTTCACAATATTACTATATTGACTTTAACACCGATTTTCTATACGATTTGAATAGATCCGTTGATATCTCTAAACTGAACTTCTATTCTTCAATATCTTTCTTATCTTTTCATATGAACTAATTGTTCGTACATATACTTTGTTGATAACGCTGAGTAAGGGTTTTGAAAGGAAACTTTACTTCGCATTTACATTGTTATTAAAACGTAATATGAAACTTTGTTGCTATTGCGAATACACTGTACATTAATAAATGTATAGAAAAAATGTATGGGTAAATGAATTGTTTATTTTATTTGTTCCCACACATGAACGGATGTAAAGTAATATGTTCATATTGGTTATTGCTTAAATAAGCAAATAATTTACTCGGCAAGTGCATTTTATGTATATGTAAAAACAAGGGGTGTCCCATGTCTTATGCACTTGATAAGGTCATACATATAGTATATGGTTAAATACATAGCATGTAGTTTATGAAATTTATAACATAAAAAGGGTGTCCCATATCTTATGTTTAGATAAGTTCGTACTTTCTGAAATGTATAGTATAACATGGTTATACTGAAGTACATATGTAGGACTTGATATTGGAAACTATAATATGTTCAGCTATATGTATGTATGTATTGTGTAAATAACGTATATATAATGAACTCAGCGTTTATCATGATTGTGATAGCATAATTCAAAGGAATTTAATATATGCATTTATATCATTGTACCGGATTATGCCATCACAACACTATTATGAAGACAGTAATTGTTTTTCTTTTATTTCTTGTTTCCAATATCGCATATTGCTTTATATTGTATTTAAATGCTTAAAGTTTAATTGCTTAACACTATGCGTTATTCATATACGTATGCATTTACCGTATGTCATTGTTACACAAGTTGTTATTTTTGTTTTTGACACAATTGTCTTAACATAATATGAATATTTGATTGACCAGCTTATGAATGAATTTATCACATCAATACATCAGTACATGTTTATGTGTAACATGATAGCTGTGATATATTTTTTTATTTTTTGTCTAGCAGTTAACATTATTTTAAACATTTGAATTATTTTTGCAATATTTTCAGTGTCATGCTTTTTAATTAGAATAGGAAATGATTTACCAATTGGCACGCCAATTTAATTTTGTTTATTATTTTATTTTGAAATTTCTAGTCATGAATATTTTTGCGTAAATTTGATTTTATAGTTTTATTGATTCATCTTATTATCAAATTGTGTTACAATTTGATTCAGACTACCATATAGAATCTTATCTAATCGATATACACGTCCATAACGTATTTGAGTTGAAGTTTTTATTTTCAGTAAGTTATACATTGACCGTGACCGTTTTCCAAATTTCAAAACAGAAAGATCTATTCAATAAACTTACTGATATTTTTTTTCCTTTGGCGCAACAGCTTGATGTAAGCCAGGGCTAATCATCATTACGATGATTTTTCAAGACGATTCTATCATACGTGCACCTACAGTTTAAAGTGGGTTGCGAACCACTTAGTTTGTTTGAAGTAGAGATAAACTCAATTTTACAATATAGGGCTTACACCAATCATTTATTGAGTTACTTGTTTGAGCTTATGGTACTCATTCAAAGCTGAGTGAAATTTTATGGTAAGGTAGTTTTGATGCCGACTGTGCAGGTAAATGATGAAAAACATTTTTTCTATTTTTCTTAATTTGTCTGCAATTGTCTGGAATCGAACCTAGGCCCTTGTGCTTCAAAAGCTAATAATCTACCTGTTGAGCTACCGAAGCCCCAAAAATTTACTGATATTCCTTAGGCAAAACTTAAAACAAGAAGAATAATAATATTAATATAAAAGAAATTTCGTTTTATTTTTTTAGAAATTTGTTTTTAAAATGTTTCCATTCAAAATTGAAGAATGTAACGTGCTGTAACTGTATTATTCGCTTTTAGCTTGTGTGGTATGGAATTCGAAAAATAAATGTAAAGTAAAAACTCTGCTACATAGAATTCAGTATTTTAGGAAGGTACGATGAAATCAACATCTTAGTTTTGTCAAATTCGGACTGTTTTAATTTTCTATTCTTTTAGTTTTGGACTCCCCTTATGACATAAGAACTCTAACGTTGACTCATCACTACTCTACAAGTCATTATTTTAAAAACACAAAAAAAAAGACTTGTTTACTTTACCAGAATCAAAACTAGTTGAATAATTGTCAAAATTTAAAAAAAAATTCATGCAACAGCATAAACCAAGTAACATAATGACAGTAACTTATAATAAAAGCAAATTAATTTAATTTTTATTATAACTTTTTTTTTTATTTTTGTAATTGAAATTTTTTGTATGCACTTATCCAGATTATTACTTCAATCATATTATATTTTATAAAATCGTAAATTTTTACAATAATTCTTTATCATTTTACAGTTGTATCTGGATGGATTTCGAAGCATAAATATTACTAGTAAGGCACATGTACTGTGTGCCAGCATGATATTTCGTGTTCATGTATGAATATTGCATCATATAGTCTACTTCGGTGCAGTTAAGGACTTATGGAAATGACATAAATAAATCCACATTACTTGGATGTATATTTATATTTAATAAATCCATCTTGTATTATATGATAACTTTAAAAATTGTGGTAACACGACATGTAAGATGATCTTATGAGAAATTATGAGAGAAGAAAAAAGACACATACAGTTCCATAAGGCCTTAACCGCATTGAATTAGTAGACAGACTAAAAAGAATATGAAATTTTTATTGAAGAAATTATACATTCAAAGCACATTAAAATCAAATTCATGTTTATAACACTTTAGGTATTTTATTATGTGTTCAATATTTTCCTTTTTCTAAATATTATATATTGTAATTGCAAAAACATGTACAAAAATCCTTTGTATTCACACGCCCATACGAGTATATTTACATGCATTAGTACATATACAGACTTCAATGTACATGTATACACCTACATGCAAACACATTATTAATTCACTAAGATATATTTTTTCCTAAATAAAAAAACAGTTCCATGTGATTTGGGAAATTCGTTTTATGATTCATATTTTAATACGATTTCTCGTCGGTTCTATGAAACGTGAGATGAAATTTTACGTCTTTTTGCTTTATATTTAATGGACACTAAGAATGAAATACCTTCAAAATAATAACGTTACGTATTACTTGATATTAAACCCATTAAGAGTAGCTAGCAACAGCTGATTGAAATCGAAATCAGCTGAGTCAAAAATGTAAAAATTAAAAATCCGTTGAATCAGTTAATAATTTAAAAAAATAAATAAATATGTAAATATGTTACGTCTGAACTTAAATGTATATCATTTCATGCATAAGTACATATGTACATATGTATGTAGATACATATATGAACTATGAACATTGAACACACAATTTGCGTGCAGGTGCACTTCCCATACACACGCATCAAAATTCAAAATTGATATAAAAATATGTACCTATACATACATCTCTAATGGTTTATAGTTTATACATCATACATATGTATATGTATGTACATGATTGTATATTGTAATACAAAACAAATGATTTATGGCTTGATCTGCAATTTGCACTTTAAACTTTAATACAAAAATATCGTAAAATATTTGCACTTTAAACTTTAATGGCAAAATATTAAATTCGAAATGAATTACTACGTAACGTTATATTAAATAATATGTATATGTACGATCTCGAAAACAATTTACCACGTGTACCGACAGTTAGGAAAAGAAAAACTGTATGTGTACGTTTATATGTATATAATACAAAACAATATACGTACGTCTACGTGTATATGTATATTATGTACATATGAAATACAAAAATCGTTTATTGACTATACAGTGCAAATTAAAATATTTGTAACCAAATTATGAATTCATTTACATTGAAAAATGAATTCATATTATTCTGAAATAAACAACAATTACAATACAAACATTACTATGATTTTCAATTATTTTTTAAGTAATAATTTAAAACAAAGTATCACGTTCTATTGTTGTTTATTATGAAGATTATAGTACAAATGTACTAATTGCAATTTAGCAAAATGGTCATATGTATTTTATTCGGCACTGTATGTGGATTATTTTAAAATTACTTATATTATTGGTGCCACCTATCAATTTTTGCCTGAACTGTTTTTTGAAAATTTTCAAATATAAATTGCAACAGAAATATAAATCATAAATCATACGTTTAATAGCAGATAAATTGTAACAAATCAAAGTACTTTTTCAGGAAACATGCTTTCACTCTTTTTCAATTTTCCACTGAATGTGGTCCTCTATCAAAAATCTGTCTATTTAAGCATCACAATTCCCTTCAGCCTATACATATGTGTTCAAAATTTCACTGAAATCGGTTGGACAGTTTTTGAGCTAGAAGGTTACTTTGAACTCGGATTTACCATTTGTCGTACTTAAGACAATGTTGTTGTTGTTGTTTACGTGGCTGCGCAACCCACACTCGGGTTACGCTCAATTAGCATATGGAAATGCCATTTTGATACCACAATTGATCGTGGGTACCTGACCTACGGTTATTAATGAGGAAAAACTCGGCTACAGCCAACCAGTTGAGCCAAAATAGCAGACAATGCTGCCAGGGCTCATCATAGTTCCCCAAGGCTGTCCAAAAAATACTTGCCAAATGCCCTATGCCTTGCTTTGGCTAGGGCTGGGCATTCGCAGAAGTAGTGGAATGGAGTTTCTTCTTTCTCTACCGCTCCACAACTGCGACAATATGGGTTAAAGGGCACACCAATCTTGGCCGCATGCCTGCTTATCGGCCAGTGCCCCGTAAGAGCAGACACTACTTTGGCTATATTGTGTCTACTCATGTTCACTAAAGACCTGGTCCTCGTTGGATCCAACCTTGGCCAGGTCTGTCTCGCAATATTACAGTTGGTGAGATTCCTCAATCTGCGACTGGCAGCCCCTAGGAAGTGTGTCCAAGCAGCCCTTTTCACACTTCGTATCGGAACACACACGTCCTCCTGAAACGAACAGTGCAACAGCGTGCCCGATCTAGCCAGGGAGACAACCATCTCCAAAATTAACCAGACACAGAAATAAAATTCTCACACTTGAATTATGTATATACATTTTATATGAATTTTAATTCGCGTAACTCAAGAAAAACTATCTTATTTTCACACTATTCTTTTTTGTTTTGTTGAATACTGAAAATTTTCACTTAAATCTAGCTTTACAAAAAAAATTTTTTTTTTTTAAATTTATTAATTAAATTAAACACCTTTTTCCTCTCTAATTTCTGCTGTTGTTGTTTCTCAATATGCCTTCACTGTCGTTCCAGTAAATGTATGATGACTCAATTGTTTTTGTTGTTGTCGCTCGTTTGTGACGATTGTTGTCTTGATTCTTGATTGTTGACTTGATTGTTGATATTTTTATACAGATGACTGTTGATTTTTTTTGTTCACTTCCTGCCCTTTGATTTCTCTTCTTTTTTGTTTTAACACTGCAACTTTTTTTTTTCACCTTTTATTTTTAATACATTTATTTTTTTTTTAATTTTGATATAATTTTTATATAATAATTTTTTTTTTCTGCTATTAAGCTATTGCTTCCCCCGGAGGTTGCGCCTTGTCGTGGTGGGGCGGCTGAGTAGTTCCCAATGAGACGTTTGTATTAATCTACTTGAAAAAGTGGATGATATAAACGTGGAGGGAATAAAACCAAACGCAACCAAAACCCTAACTCAAGGTGTTATGCGACCCGTGCCGAGGAGTGAATGGTATCAGGGGCAAATGATACCACTTACGGAGCCTCTAGGGTCCAGGCGACCCCCTAGAGTAATTAGCCTTCCATATGTACAGGAGTCACTGCATATGGCGACCGTTTTTTACTCCAAACTCGTGGAACCAAAAAATGAATACCGAAAAAAATAAAACAACTAAAGGGGGAGAACCTAATCACACCCCTCAAACGAATCAGGTGATCGCGAGTACATCGGGTCTACAGGGAAGTGGATCACCCACACGACCAGTAGTTTCTGATGTACAAACGACTACTGCTGGCTTGAGTAAGCTCAAGCTAACAGACAAAAAATTGTCCGGGGCGCAAAGGCGAAAACTCGCCAGAGAGGCTGCCCGGACAAGAGGCGAGGCCTATATACCTCGCAAACGAAAGCAAGCCGCTCAGGGTGCTGGGAAACAACAGACCGGCAAAATCCGGAAGCGAGCGAGGTCGGAGAGCTCTACTTCTCTGAATCAGGAGGGACAACCGAAACCCCCTGTCAAAAAGACAAAGCAGGTTCCACCTGCAGTAGGACAACCCGGCCCCTCCTCGGAGATGGAGACGGGGCTCACCTACAGGCAGGTGGTGTCTGCTTTGAAAATGGCGGTAGCCTTAGAGCGATTTCAGACCTGATACTGAAATGTGAAAGGAAAGTTATTAGACTTGTAATTGGACTAAAAACAGGACATTACAAGTTTAAAGTAGACCTACAAAAACTAGGCTTCAATATGAATAACCTAGACTGTAGAATATGTCTTGAAGAGGAAGAAACAGCAACACACATCCTTAAGGAATGTGTGGCACTAGAAAGATGGAGATGGAAGACCAATGAGAGCAGAAATCTCGAAGATCTTTCAAATCTAGACTACATAAAGTACGTTATTCTCCTTGCTAAAAGGATAAATGCCTTTATGTAGACAAACAAAGGGTGAGGGATACAATAAGCTTCCTTAAGCTGCAGTGTCGAGGCAACCCAACCTCATCTCATCTTTGTGAATTAAACTAAACTAAACTAAACTAAGCTATTGCTTTCATTTTTCTTTTTTAAATTTCTTTAATTCTTTTTATTTTTACCGACTCAGCAAATTGATTTTATTTTATTATTGTTACTGTTATTATTTTTTATTTTATTTATTAATTTTTATTTTTTTAAATGTTATGTCGTATTGATTTACGAATATGTGATTTTATGATTATGCACGTATTATTTGTTTTTATTTTTTTATTATTACACTTTTAAACTGTTTGAGTACGCGTACTTTTTATGTACTTTTGCGTACGTTGTTTATTTGTACTCCACCTCTGTATTTAACCAACCTTATTTTACACTTTAATTATTTTATTTTTTTCGTAGGAAAATATCGACAAATTTTAGTTAGAAGAAAGATTTTTCAGCTCCCACCGAAATTAATTCTTTAATGTTAACTAATGTCGATCCTACTGGCTGCGCCAAATTATGTTGTGTGTTTTAGGATTTTTGGTTAGAGGTTTTTTAGAGTAAAACAACTTTATTCTTTGAACAGTAAAACTCAACTCACCAAACTTATCACTTTTACTTTTAAAGTTAATTTCGATGTTCCAGGTGTCTTCATATACGGAAATTGTTCAAACTCAATTAGCGTAATCGCAATTATTTCACTATTGTGTCATAGTGTTCTAATTTGGTAATTGCAATATTACCATGTACGCGATTCACCGATGAACTACCGTACACCTGCATGACCTAATTACCATTTATACATGACAAGCCTCTCCTTTCCCGGTTGTGCTGGAAATCTAGAATTAAAAATGTAACTGAACTTCCTCCAATCGGTTCTTTTAACGTTCCGATATGGAGGATCTCGCTTGCAGACAAGTTTTAACTCGAAGAGTATCCATTTATGATCAGAAAACGACTTTTTCTGGGACACTCTCCACCTGTCTGCAGTTATATTACCCGTAGTTAATGTAACATCTAGCACCTCCTCCCAGCCACAGAACCTGTCCGAGCTTGGAAAAACAAATGTTGGGGTGCTACCTCTCTTACTTACAACTAGGTTAGTATTTATTATGCAATCATCATAATATCCTCCTCGCCTAGGAAGACAGACAGATTATCTGAAGCTACTCTAGAGTGCTTCAGATTAATCTGAACTACTTGAAGGCCCTTCAACGGCATCCTCCGCAATGGCAAGGACCTCCATGTCCTCGGCCAGTGCGTCCTCCTGGTCTTCTTGCCCCGCTTGGCGGAATATCTTAAGTTTGGCATTCCTGATGCCAAAGTTTAGCTTGTATTCTACCTTTTCCAGAGCCCCTACGCTCTCCTCATTAATAAGTAAGAGGAAGGAGGTAGAGTTTTTCTGTGGTTTCTCTGCCTTAGTGACCATCCAGAAATGCATAGGAACCCCAGTATTTTGCAACTGTAGACATCTTAACAGTTTGCCAGGCTCAAGTTCTATCTTAGGCAACCATATACGAGCTCTCGGTCTCTTAGGAATCTCCTTGGCTGGGATAAGCTTGAGCTTCAAGCCTTCCCATCCATTGCCAAGCTTGGCAATGCACGAGCCAAGAAATTCCTTTGAGAACTCGTTCTCGCATACAATTACCCTACATCCTCTGACCACCTCCGAGGAGTCAAAGGATGGTATTGTGTGGCTTTTACTATCCAGGACAAAACCCATCACCATCTCCGTCAGCTTGGCCTCAATTTTGTCAAGAATGAAAAGAGCCTTCTGGTACTGCTTCTTCAAGAGTACGCCGGGCGTTTTCCTTTTCGGCTTAGGTTTTTTTACCTGGTCACTATGACTGGCGACCTTGACCAAGGCCTCCGCCTTTTTAGGTGATGAAGAGTACTATGACTAAAACCCTTGTTATTTTGATTCTGAATCTCCTGACTGCTAAACTAAGGCACTTATACAAGTGACCTGGCCTGAGCGTCGCAGGGAACCGTTAACGATGAGCTCTCTTTAACCACCAGCTGATCACGCAGCCCTCGGCACGGGTATCTCAACACCTTGGCTTAGGTGAGATTTTCCGAAGGGTTTACTCCCCCTGCACCTAGCTTAGTCTGATCACTCCCAACTGACCTGTCCGACATGGGTAGCCCTGGCAGGACAGCTGCACGATGTCCAGTCGGCTTAGCTCAATTGATCATTGTGATACACAAACCTTCCCACCGCGGCAAGGTGTGGGTGCACGGAGAGGTAAGACAATGTTAGAACTAATTTAAAAAGTTGATCTGATTTTTTGTTGACGAAGTTTCACAAAGAAGGAAAAAGTTTTAAAAACTTTTTATAAATAAATTTTAATACGAGTAATTATACACATACATGAATAGTTGTAAAATAGAACGCAATATTGTTTTGTTTCTCCATGTTTTTCAAAATTGTAATCATTTCCATCCCTAAAGTTATCACAACCTTTTGATTATCGCAAATGAAAGCATCTGTGCCTATATGCGCAGTGATTAGGACCCGACGCGAATGATTATAATACATTCTTAAAAAAAATGTAAATGTATTAGTGATTATGTAAAAAAATAGATGGCTAAAAGCAAATTATTAGGCTTCGACGAGTTTTCGATGAGCTTTATCTGGCTGCCATCTTTGAAACCTATATATATAAAGTTTTTGACGTGAAAATAATCATATGACAATATAAATTAGAAAATATAATTTAATTTAAAAATTTTAAAATAAAAGTAAAAGACTCAATAACTTAATAGGTAGAGTACTAGCTCCTCACGCATAAGGTCCCAGATTCGAACCAAGCACGACGAAAAAAAAGTTTTCATCATATTTATCTCTGAATGAAAGCACAATATCAAAAATAAATATAAAAATAATGATACAAATTATAATTTAGTTTAGTTCACAAGGGTGAGATGTGATTGGGTTGCCTTGACACTGCAGTTTAAGAAAGCTTATTGTATCCTTCACCTTTTGTTTGTATCCTTTATGATGTATCCTTTTAGCAAGGAGAATAACGTATTTTATGTGGTCTAGATTTGAAAGATTTTCGAGATTTCTGCCCCCAGTGGACTTCCATCTCCATCTTTCTAGTGCCACACATTCTTTCAGAATGTGTGTTGCTGTTTCTTCTTCTTCAAGACATAGCCTACAGTCTAGGTTAGTCGTATTGAAACTTAGTTTTTGTAGATGTACTTTACACTTGTAATGTCTTGTTATTAGTTCAATTACAAGTCTAATCATTCTCTTTTAACATTTCAGTTTAAGGTCTGAAATCGCTCTGTTTGGTTCCTTTAAAGGACTCCATGAGGGGTGTACTGGATCCCTTCCCGGCAAAGTATAAGTATTGTTTAATCAAGTTTATTCATGAACTCATGATGAGTTTCACTACTTTTCTCATCATAAAACTCATCGAAGACTTATTATATACTCATGATAACGCTCGTGGCGTTTTCCCCTCTGTATGAGTGAGATAAAAAAAAACTTCAAATAAGTAAAACCAGGACGGAGTATTTCACGTACACTATATGTGTGAAAGTAAATAGATCAGTTTCATCCCAAATTTGTGAAAATTTCATATAAAAAATTTCAAATAAAAAATCATCATGAAGTTCACCCTAGCGCTCATCATAACATCGATTAGCTCATGATGAATTTTTTTTATAGGGAAAGTCAACTAAAACTAGTTTCACACTATGGGCCTTACCAATAACCGCTTTCTAAGTCGTAACTAAGGACTAATCTCATATAAAAATCTAAGACTAAGTCCTTAATAAACGGTTATTGGTAAGGCCCTATATGTTTTGCATATGCCTTTTGTTATGTTTAGCGAATCATATAGTGTGAACTAGTTTATACCAGTCATATAACAGTAATATGCTAAAGTCATATGTTTTTTTTGAGATAGAACATGTAATTTCCTATGACTAGTCAAATATGCTTAATTTTTTAATGTTGTAGTATAAATGTTAACATTTTTGACCTGTGAAGTCTACTTACTTAAAATTTTATGCAATTTATGTTCAAAAATACATTCAAATCACACAGAAATGCCATACAGGTTCACACCTCAAAACTCAAAGCTATGCTCAAAGTCGCTATGCTTTTTTGAAGCATAGAAAAAAATCATACAATTAAAGCATATACTCTGAAGTTACTTTAACTCTGTGCAATAATAAAAAATGCAGCAGAATTAGGATAACTACTAATTCTGTATATGTGTGTTGAATATTACTTAGAATTAGACAGACGCTAATTCTAAGTGTATATTCATATATTTAAATAAAAGCCATAGCAATGATTCAAAACAATATAATTGAATATTTAGAAGATAAGCTGGACAACTACTGTGAATAATTTTATTTAAATTTTAAATAACACATACAACAAATTTTAAAATGACAAATTTCAAGAGACTTACGAAGAAGATCAAGAAAAACAATTGTGTAAACACTTGGGATTCCAAATTCCAGGAGATCTTTTCTTCCAGATTTATAGATACCTAAATTTTAGGTCTCTAGAGATGAAAATCTCTTGCCGTGTACACGCGTTAGAGATTTTGATCTTTAAAATGTGGTCTCAGGAGATCAAATTCTTATGTCGTGTATACTAATGTAACTTTAGTTCATTATTGCTATACATTGCATTGTTATGTTGCTATACGTTTATTACAGCAATATTGCTGACATAGTATTTTCATACTAAGTGTATGTTGAACTTTGCAGGTATATGTAGTCAATGCGCTGAACAATGTTTTACAATAAATTGCAATATAATCATAGTCATTATAAATGAAATGTTTTTTAACGCCTAAAATAATGATAATAATATATTTTACTACATATTACATTTACATAGAATAATTATATTTCTCAACGGGAGCCTCCCTCCCGTTGAAGTCTTTTACTTCAAATTTATAATCGTTTAAATTAGGCCTCGATATGGTTCTAAATTCGGGTTGCGGTATCTTCAAGACCTTTTTTCTCTGTCGTAGATCACACAATATGTTATAAGAAAGAAAAATACAATGTAACCCACGTTAAATTGACGACTACCAACGATTGGTTGGTATAAGGTTGCAACTGTTTTAGTTGATGTTGATTTTCTTTTATATGATTTAATTCTTTGGAGGCAATTTCAAATTGTTTACTGTGATTCATGTACATAGCTAAATGGTGTATAAATATTTGACATATTGTCTGGTGTTATTTCTATGTAACTCAGATTGAATTTCATATTTAGTTGAACTGAGTTGCTGGACATGTCTGTTTGTAATTTAGTTATGGCATTTAGTGTCACATCATTTGATTTTAGAACACAGTCTTTGGTTGACATTATAATCCCATTTCCGTGTAATGATACGTGTACTGATTTTTACAAATAATTGTAATTTTGTGATCGTGATCCAAAGTAAGACGTTATTGATTTGGTGTCGTTCATTGTATCCAATTAATTGAAGATTATGCGAATTTTAGCGCACAAGATGACGGTAGTGCTTGTTTTTAAATTGTTCTATTTCAGTTTTCACACGAGTGCATTTTTGTTGTTTTTTGATCAAGGCGGTCCAACAGGAAGCCAATTAACTGGTGGACCAAAGAACTTGATGCCTTAAAGACAAAAGTAGGAAAATTTTCCAATAAAGCGCAGAAAACAGTACAGTGGGATGTCTATAGACAAATTCAGACGCTTTACATTAAAAATATTTGTGAAGCCAAAAGTAGCTCGTGGAAATCCTTCTGTTGGAAGATTACTTCAATCTCAGAAGGATTCAGATTCCACAGGGCTTTGGCTACAAATACCACCAATCCCTTGGGTTTATTAAAGGCCAAGGACGGGGTTTACACGAAAAACGACAGGGACACACTGGAGGTACTGCCACATACATACGCATTTTCCGCATACATACGCAGAAATGTGAAACATTTCTTAAAACCGATGACCGATCTGCTTTCGATGAACTAAATCTAAAAGCGAAGAAGGTAGATTGGGATTTGGCTAAAAAAGTGGTCACGCTGAACAGGACAATATGGACTGTCAATACTTTTTAACCATATAAAAGTCCTGGTCCAAACGGAATCTATCCAGTTCTTCTACAAAAAGGAGGAGAAGCAGTAGCGCTGGTAGTAATCAGGCTTTCAGGAACAGCTTAGCTCTAGGCTATATACCCAAAGTCCGGAGGAAGACTAATGTGGTCTTTATACACAACCCTGAGAGACATTGCTTCCAGACAAAGTCGTATAGACCAATTAGTCTTTCGTCCTTCATTTTTAAGACGTTAGAGAGACTGGTTGAAAGGCATATCAGGGAAACCTGTCTGATTGAGGAACCTTTAATTTCCAATCAACATGCCTATCAGCCAGGTTAATCATGTCAAACTGCTCTGAACCATCTGGTTGCAAAAATAGAGCACAGTTTACATAACAAGGAAACCACTCTGGAAGTCTTCTTTGACATAGAGGGGCGTTTGATAACACCTCCTACAATTCTATCATAAGTTCTGCTCAAAAACATGGGGTAAGCAACGCCGTAAGCAGGTGGATTAGCCACATGTTAAGAAGCAGAATAGTACAAGCTACTCTGTCGGGAATGGACATACGGATGTCGGTCACTAGAGGAACCCCACAAGGAGGTGTTTTATTACCACTTCTGTGGGATCTAGTAGTGGGTGTCCTGATTACCGTTCAATAAAGGATTTTAGTCTCATGGCTATGCGGACGACATAGTCATCATAACCCGGAGCAAATTTCTAAGTACGATTTGAGAGCTAATGCAGAAGGCTCTGAAAATAGTGGAGAAAGCAAATGGCAGGGAAAACCTGAAGGTAAACCCAGCTAAAACCGCCCTTCTTCCCTTAATGAGGAAGAAGGCGATGGAAGGTCTAAAACCTGTCGTCTTTTTCAATAGGCAGTTGGAGATTTCCAAACAAGTTAAATATCTAGGACTCATCCTAGATAGTAAATTCACCTGGAATGAACAACTGGCTGAAATAACGAGAAAGGCAAAAATCTCCATTTTCAATCTTAAAAGGACGCTCGGTAATACCTGGGGAATTAGACCACACATGGTACTTTGGATGTACGATGTAATTCTAAAACCCATGATAAGTTACGAGTCACTCGTAGGATGGCTCAAACCAGAACAGAAAAAGGCTAAAATTGTATTGGAACGAATTCAAAGATTGGCCCTTTTTTGTACAACGGGAGCTTTTAGAAGCACACCGACAGCAGATTTAGAAGCTACACTAAACGTACCTCCCCCTGAATTCGTCATCAAGGGGCAAACTAGGATAGCGGCGTATAGGCTGTACATATTTAAATGGACACTGGAAACCCCTGGTGGAAGCCGTTAAAATCAACTCAAGGTTAGTAATAGAGTGCAAATAAAACCTTAATGAACTGGCAAATAACCACCACAACATTTTGCTGAAATGGGTGCCAGGTCATAACGGAATAGCTGGTAATGTTAGCCATAATGAGTTAGCCATAAAAACTACATAATAAAAAGAGTAAGACGATTTTTTTTTTATGTCGTTTTTGCAAAGGTTTTTATATATGGGTAAATACAAAAAAATAAAGTAAATTTGTATTAGAAGTAAGAGAAAATCATAAATAATAATATATAATAAAAGTTAAAATTGAAAAAAACAAAAAAAAAAAACAAGAAAAAACTATAAATAGATGTTTATATTCGAGTTATTTCAATTTTAGATTGTTTATTTGTTGAATTTTTAAAAAATAATAATTCTGCTATTTACAGATGAAACATTGAACAAAAGGTTCCTTATTAAACTAAACAAATAAAGCAGCAACAAACAGACATTTCTCGCGCTGTTCATTATGAGCATAGTTCATTCGTGTATATCATGTCATGCATTGAATGTAGCAATTTCTCTAGAAATTTGAGTTTTAAACGATGAGATATTGTGTTATGAGACACCTTCCAGTATTTCCAGTGTAACGGGTTAACAAAGTGAGGCCTGTATCAGGTAGTCAATAGGTACCGGGCAACAAAAAAAAGTCCCATAATCTAAATCTCCCCAAATGGTCGTGTTTCTAAAGTGCCATGAGTGTTCAAACTTGAAATTGTAAAGAAAAAGCAAAATAACCCGGACATATCCCAATTACTTTGAAAATCTAATTAGCTTAGATTATTGTAAATTTATGGGTCTTTCTGTCAGCTTTTTACCATTTTCAAAAATGCTCAACGGTGTTTTAAATCTAAGATCAAATCCGATTGGAAATAATTTCATTTATAATTTTCAACAAAAAAACAAACCTCTGTTGATTTGAGTTAATAAAAGTAGCCGGACATGGTGTCCGTGATTTACTCTAATAACAAAGAAATTACATGATTTAAATTTTATTCACATTTATTTAATGGAATGTTTATTTAAAAAATCAAAATAACTTTGGCTGTTTTCAAAAATTAAAACAATTTTCTTTCCAACAGTAACACGTAAACTTCATGTAACACGTAAATGTGTTGGTAATATGGTACATAATCAAGTGTGTTATTTTGTTTGTTATCAAAACTCTACTATCAAAAGCAAGCAACAGTAGAGGCAAGTGTATAATGTTTATTTTTCAAAAGGAAATTGGAAAAAAACATTTTTATCTTGCATCAAGTTTATGTATTTATGCTGTCAAATTTTTTTTTTTTTTTTTGTTATGTTAGAAATGTACTATAAGTATAAAATGCACGTTTAAAACGGATTTGCTTTGTATCGAACATACAATGGAACATACAAACACGTGGACACGCCTATTTAATGCTTGAATTGTGGAAATAAAATCACATTGTGTATTATATACTTGAGAATGCCATTATTTAACTTCTTAAACATTCAGAATAAATAACTTTAAGAATTTCAATTTGAAAAAAAAAATTGTAAAAGAAAACACGTTGAATATGATTACATGACTTATGTATGAATTAGTATAAAAATTTAGTGTTCTAATGTTATGTTTGTACACTGACATCATCATCGCTAGTGTTACAGCCTTTTTCCTAGCCTTGACCTCCTTCACGAAAGTTTGCCAGATTTCTTGGTGTCGTGCTTGCGATTTTCATTCGTCGACTCTTAGCTGTTTCAGGTCGTTTTCTATATCATAAAGATATGTATCTGGGGAGCAATGTAGTTCGCCTCTTCAGCACTTTCTATTGGCACGCAGGTGGATTCACCGCAGCTAAATCGCACTTCATTCAAGAAAATATTTACAAAGACGACACAGAGATACCATCATGATAGTGCAAGCAAATATAACACCTAATAGTAAATATTTCAACTATAAAGGGTACAGTTTGTGTTACCTGTACAAAAGCAGAAAACTGGCCAGTGGAGTATTAGTTGGTGTCAAACGAAGCGGGTAAAGCAGTGCAGGACTTTATAGATTCTAACACTGTTCGCAACCAGGTTGATCAACTTGGTTGGGCGTTTGCCACTTACGTATCAACCAAGTTGATCAACTTCATTTTTATGCTGTTTTTGGTACGTTAAAGTTGTCTAGAATACAGTACATCTGGTCATCATAAATCCGGATAAAATAATCGCATTAATGGTTGTCATGATGGAAATTTATTATACATGTTTGTTATTATATTCATATAAATTTATTTTAACAGGATTGGATTTTATCTAATTTATTTTAAGGAATAAATTAATTTTAAGGATAAATAAAATTTATATATATGTACATACATATGTATGTTCAAAGTAATATAATACATATACAGTGAAACTCTTTATTATGAAATTATGAAATTATGTATTTATGAAATTTTGGTGCGTTTTTTCTTCTCTCCATATAACGAAAACTCTCTATAACGTTCAAAAAAAACGCATGCTGTTTTTCTCTCTTCACTCATACGCACTACGTGTCCAGCCCAATTCAATCTTAAGGATTTGACAAATCTAACAATGTCCTCGTTTTCTATTAGGTCACTTAACTCCTTATTTGTTTTACATCTATAACTTCCATCTTCTAGTTCCTTAGGACCATGAATTCTTCTTAATACTTTTCTTTCAAAGACTCTTAGCCTATTCTCATCTACTGCTGTCATCGTCCATTCTTCTACACTATATGTTGCCACAGACCGAATGAGAGTTTTATATATTCTCATTTTCGTCTTATTTGACAGAAGCCTACACTTCAAGATTTTTGCATTCGCCCAATAGCATTTGCTAACTGAATTCATTCTTGAATAGGTGCAGCATTATTATTTCCATTATTCAGTATGCATCCTAGGTATTTAAAATTGGACGCCTCTTCAAAATTGTAGTCATTTATAGTTATATTATATTCTGAGTGCTTCTTATACTCGCATTTTTAACCCAAAACAATATCATAATTTCAATATTATGTGATTTATGCTGATTTTAAAAATTATGCTGATTTTTGGTCTTCTTTGTTGTTCAACTTCACCATATACAGCTCAACAAGTTTATCAACCTGTAACTCCGCCCAAATGAAATCAAAAAATTTTGACTTTACTACAACCAATTCGTCAACCTTCAAATTGGTTGCCAAACCGCTCGACTAACGTATCAACTTGTTATTCAACTCAACCAAGTTGATCAACATGTCTTTTCGTGTATGTACGGCATAATACTGCACTTCCAATAAACATTTCCATAAAGCATGAATTGAATCATTCCCCTTGATTCCGAGAGTCGATGCGGTCGATAATCGACAATCGACTTTTCAATCGAAGCGATAAAAAATTCATATTCTGTAAAGCAATCATCTTGACTTAAAAATGTTACCATATCAAACACGATTTCATGTCGATATAAACTGTCAAAATACAAAATTTTCAAAGAAATTTAATAAGCTAATCGTTGTTGATATTTAAGTTTTTTCAAAGTTCGTTTTTTAAAATTTAAAAAGTGGAATTTATAATTGCATATGAAGAGGAAAGAATTGAAAGAATTAGAAATAAAATTCTACCAAACAAAATTTTAAGAGAAAAATTTAGAAAAAACGTTTATTTTATTTATTTAATTTTTAATTTAATTTTTTTATTGATTTTTTTTTATTTCAACTTTTTTTTTGTTGCGAAACACAAAACAACGAAACAAAACTCTAACATCAACTGAAGAGGCAATTGTCAAAAGCTCATCGGCTAATTTAGGTCGATATATCGACTCAAATCAACTCTCGTGACCGCAATAATTGCTATAGAGCCGATAAGCGAGTCGACAGTCGATCAAGAGTGCGTTCCAAAACTATACTGCAGTCATGGTTATGGTATAGTAAAGTTTAGCCGTGGTTATGTTTCCGACAACTGAAGTTATGTTGTTTTGAAGTAGTTTTTGAACGCATTGTAGTAACCACTGTGGTTAAAATGATCAATAATCAATTAATTTCAATTACATAATTTTTCTTTAAACTGAAATAAACATTATTTAACAAAAAATTAAATAAAAACACTTTAAATTTTTCTTAGAACAGAAATACATATTATTAGACTTACTAATAATTAGCAGTTTTTTTGATATCACCAAACAAAATAAAATAAACAAAAAGTATCAACTATCTGACAGCAGATTAACTATCGTTAACCATGCTCGAGAGTGTGGTAAGTTTTTAGCTACAAATAGTTAAAAATTAACTATACTATGACGTTTCTGAACGCTTAAAAGTTATGTTTCTCTTTACCTAAGACTTTTTGAATTAATTGAGTTAATTTTTAACTATACTATGACGTTTCTGAACGCTTAAAAGTTATGTTTCTCTTTACCTAAGACTTTTTGAACGACAAAAAGTTACCATAGTTTACTATAGTAAAGTTTTGGAATCAGGGCCATTAGACTGTGGGTGTAGAGGAAGGCAGAAGTATAAGGATAACAACTAGTGTATATATTTGAAGAATAAATTCATATTTGAGTGAGTACGTATTTGAAAATTTAAAAAATATATAATTGTAATGAAAAACATCATAAGGAAGATAATAACGTTGTTTTCATACGAAATGGTACGTATTATGGCGAATAATATAAGGATAATATGTTGTCTTAACGGAAAAAATGAATGGGGAAAAACCATTGATACGCAGAAACTTTTGATTTTCGTATTTCCACTAATGTATAAATGACTACGTCCATGTTGAAATATCTGTAACATTTCTTCATTCTGCTGGAATGATTCATTTTGATTGGCAGAAAACTAAGTTGTTGTAAATGAAGTTGATTTTTGTTATTGATAAACTCATAATACAGATAATACAGAGATATACAGAGTATAATTAATTGTGCGAGAAAAACTTTTCTATATAAATTGCATTTTATTAAACTCATTAGGATCAATAGAAGATGTGACCGAAGAAAGAAAAGTATTTGAATTTGATTAAAATAGAGCAATGTGTGAAAAACAAGAAAACTTATTAGTAATCTTATATATAAAGGAAATCAATTTTTGTGTAAATTAATGAAAACTTTTCATAAATCCCAAGAAATAACAGTGCGACATGTTGCATTGAATCATAAGATAATGAAAACGTATGTTCTAAAACTAAATTAATTATTTATTGAACAGCAATTGAAAAAGGAAATGGCACTCAGATAAAATGCCGAGGATAAGGATTTGAAGAGGTCAAGGCCAATGCCATGCATGGCTATTTTCTTTTCAGAAGGCTAAGGTTGAAAAACAAGATTGTGAAAAAAAAAATTTTTTTTGTCTTCAACAACATTTTTATTACTTGTTTGCTTTTAAAGAAAATTATTATAACATGCATAAAGAAGTTTTTATTGAAATTTTCATAGATCAACAAGTTTTTCTTCTTTTTACATTTTTATTGTCCTTATTAATCATATAAACAATAATATGTGACTGAAAAATAGAATAAAGGCAGTTATTATCATATTTTGTTTATTGTTATGCATCACGTACATTTTATTTGTTTATTTTTTTATTTTATATTCAGTAAAAGCTATACCAGTCGAATATAAAAATTAAAAGAAAATTATGTAAATTATGGATGAAACCTATATAAGAAAAATAATTAACAGAGTACGGAAAAATTCGATACACTGTCGCGAGTTGAAAAATTCAAATCTTTCGCATTTAAATCGTTCGCGAATCGAATTTTATTTTTAAAACTCGCGAATCGAATTTTATAAAAAGAATTTTATGTTTTTAAATCTTTCGCGAACGAATTAAAACCGGTTTTCAACGATTTATAGGGCTATTTACGAAACGATTTGCGGTCGCAAGTAGCAACTTACCAACGCAACTGCTCAAAATGGCATTTACAAAACTTTTGCAATCGCAAATTTGACGTATTGCTCTCGAAAATTTGCGATTGCATTTTTCTACTAGCAACTGTTGTTATTAATACAAAAGGTTAAATTTATCATTATAAACAAAATTAAGGGTATGGATGGAATATGGGTTCGGATGAATCCAAAAGAAAAAAGAATTTCTAATAACCAAATTTATGAAATATTTATACAGAAATATAAAATAAATAAATCAATTTGGCTGCAATTGATACAAGTCAATATAAATTTACAAGATAAATTTGAAATAAATTTCTATTAAATATATTTAACATAAAATATTTGAATATTTTTCAAAATATTTTTTTTAATATGTACTCCTAGCTTCATAATACAAGTAAAAATTTTGGTTATGTGAAGTGTCAAACTATAAGAAATGTGTTCTAAATAGCATTGCCATACACGCATTTTGCTAGAGCGTTTGTAAATATCAATTAGCACAGTTATGGTAAGTAGAGCGTCTGTTAAGAAGAATTTGCGATCGTAAACTTGCGATTCGTAAATAGGGCTATTAATCTTTAATCTTAAGATTTAAATTTTTGGTTCGCGAGCGAATTTAACTCAAAAAGAATCGTTCTTTTAAATATTACGTCGTACATATGTACCTAGTAAAAGTGAAGAAAGGTTTATTTTACAAAAGAGGTAGGCGAAATAGATTTCTTTTAATGTTTCGATGTGAAATAGAAATATGTTTGTAGGGATTTTATTTACATACACATATAATATGATTAATATATGAGTCCTCGTAGGACATTTATAATTAAAAAAATATGTAAATTCAATACAGACAGGTAGATAAATTATTCTACACGTTTAATGAAATTAATAAATATTTTATTTTAAGTTTTAAAATACTACTAAAATTTTTAAAAATATTAAAAATTTAAATATTAAATATTTACTAAAATATTTACTATATAATATATTTACTAAAAAAAATGTTTAGTAAAAAAAACTGTTTTAATTTTAAATATAATAGAATTATTTAGTTGATTTTCACCTTTGTTCACTTTGAGAAAAAAAAATTTATTATTTTTTTTTTCGACTCGCGAATGATTCTTTTTAATTCGATTCGTGAGCGAATTAAATTTTTCAATTCTCGTAAAATAAAATTCGATTCGCGAACGAAATTTTTATTTTCGAAGAACCGAAAAATAAAACTCGCGAACGAATTAAAAATTTAATTCTTCAAAAGATTTAAATCTTGCGAACGATTTAAATTTTTCAATTCTTCTTACCCTGATAATTAACAACCCTATATATGAGAAATTTGACATGGCATATAATTCGCTGCCATACCTTAAATTAGAAGTAGATATATTTTCGTCGATGTCAACATCGGCAGTCAGATCGACTTGTGCGAGTAGGTTAAAAGCTTATATGTTTTTATAAGTTCGCTCAAAACAAGGCTGACTCTATAGAGATTCGCTGATTATAAGCAGTATAATCAGATCTTGCCATTTCACAGTCACTACATACCAAGACGAGTAGACACAAGATGAGACATACCTTGTCCTCGAATCTACACTTCCTTTTGGTACAAACGTTGAGTGCACACTTCGTGAAATACCATCCCACAGTCTATACACTCTGTAAGGTTACTCTATAGTGTATATGCTGAAACCCCCTAATAGGTATATGCTGTGAGGTTCGACCACCGTATACTTATTAACCTTTAACCTGCCATATTGGAGCATACTCTATAAGGTTATTTCTACAGTATACTCCTCCGCTCCCCGGTGAGCAAGTGAGTATGGTGATTTCTACGGCTTATACACTATTCCATTTGACAGAGTGGATACAAACTGTGTGGTACCTCCACTGTATAACCACTGGACAAGATATTCAGTAGGGAATGTACGCCCTCACTCACGGTCCTGCAACGTTGATATTTGACATAAAGATCTATTGGAGGTCTTATACTGGTATTGGAGATTTTATTTACAGGTTGGGATTGTACACAGTGGTACAAGGAAATTATTATTGGGTTCGACAGTATTTGTCAACATTAGTGAGTATTAGAGCTCACTGAAGGTTGTAGCAATTGATTTATTGGGTTCGATAGTATTTGTCAATACTAGTGAGTATTAGAGCTCACTGAAGGTTGTAACAATTGGTTTATTGGGTTCAATAGTATTTGTCAATACTAGTGAGTATCAAAGCTCACTGAAGGTTACCACGATTGTTTGGTTTACTATTTATTTGGTTGCAAGTAGCATTGATACATACAGGGTTTTCAGACGTTTTTCCTTTGTCTGTCAAGAGTAACACTTTCCATATCATGTGTTTCATTAGACCCTTATTTAAAAGGCTAGTATACCTTACTACCAAAGAGGCAAATAAACGAAAGAAAGAACAAAAAGTATATAAACAATTATTGTAGGAAATAAATATTGTAAACATATCATAAGTATAGCTTAAGGCTATAGGGAAACGAATTGTTAAGATCAGTATATAATCATAATAAAACATAAATATAAGTTCAAAATACCATGGACGACAATGACAGACAAGACATTGAAGAAAGACTAAAGACAGTAGACATAGACAATCAAGTTATAGATGCTCTAAATCTACATATACTATATGTATATACATATGTATGTATATGTACATATATATAAAGACAGCGAGTTTTTGGTGAATACTCACTTTTCTCCATGACCAACCACTTCAGACCATTCAGGGGGAAATGGTAGATAGGCCTTTACCCCTTCTCCATAGTAAGAAAGTTTGGTCTCGGTGGGTGAAAGTGGGTGGGCGTTGGAGGCAAAAATGTGGTAAAGGATATATCTATCTCTGTCTAACACATTATTTTTCCTATAAATAAATTCGAAAATATTTTGAGAGACTTTTAGTGAATAAAATAGTGACAATAGTGACTAGTGTTGTACATTTTTTTTCAAACATCTACAATTTACTGGAATATCGCAGATTTGTGGAAAATGTTCCAAGAAGTAAAAAAATGTTTTATAATATTTCAGAATAAAAATCAACGATAATTTCAATAAAACATTCACCCTTATTAAAAACGCTATAGAATCTGACTGAATTAGATTAGATATCATTGAAAACAGATGTCATAAGACAACAGATAGAGAATATACAAGATAATTTCGCTTCAGGTAAATTGGGAATTCTACATCCTAGTATACTGAGAGATGAAGAAATTTAAATATATAATATAGGCATAAAAAAATTACAACACATAAAATTAGGTGTAGCACGGTATTATAATGAATCAATCATTTTCGCAATCAAAATGCCTACAAAATTTAAAAAAATATAGTAAAAATTTATCAATTTTAATAAGGAACTCAAGTAACAAACAAATAGATCAAGAAATAGAATATATTATAGTAATAGATAATAAAACTTACACATACAGTAAAGAAAAATCAATAAGAGAATTAACCGAGCGATTCCAGGTAAGAGTCTCTTAATTCTCTTAATTATCTTAACTTTTTTTCACAAGAGGTTTATTAGCAGAAAATGCTATTCTACGTAGCAGGCTGTGGTGAAAATTATACAGAAGAGAAGTAAGAGGTTTAAAATTCACCAAGTCAGCTGATTATCGTTTGACACATAAATTGACCTGCGCGTGAGTTCGAATGTGTCAATTTATAGGCTAGTGCTAACTGCACACTGAAGTGAATTATTTTTAAAGCTATGCTTTGAGAGACACGAAAATTCCAAATGCATAAGGCGAATGCAACATGAGATTATGTAAAATCATACAATTTTGTGCAATTTTTTAGATAAGAAGGGTAGAGGATGTGAAGTGTCGTATGAATTAACATAATGGAATTGTGTCTCATAAAACTCGTACTTAAGTTCTATGATGCAAAATAGGTATTTGATAGATTGACATCATTGGCACCATCTCTGAGATTAAGAAGAAATAAAAAAAAATATATGACAAAACAAAACTAAAAAAAAAAAAAAAAAAAAAAAAAAAAAAAAAAAAAAACAATAATATGAAAAAGAAATGTGAAAATAGTAAAATAATAATTAAATAATAAATTATTATTTTTATTTTATTACTTTCATTTATTTCTTGATATCATTTTTACTTTAAAATGTTCAGTTCTATATAATTACAACAACATAAGAGGGTTAAGAGCTCCTTGCAATGAGCTGCTAAGTTAAGAGACTTTTGAGTTTATAAATGTCTCTAAGCCTCTAATCTAGAATAACGAATTCTCTTAACTGAATTCACCACACATAATAAGATGTTTAATAGTTCATGTGACAAAAAAAAAAATTGTCCTTCTAGGTAATGACTTAATAAAATTTTAATAACTGTACCATACAAATAAGTTATAAGAGATTTAGCAACAACATTAATCAGTATGTAACAAACATTAATAGCAAATAGAACAGAAATAACATTCGAAGACATTGTAATCAAACAAGAACAATAAATGAAATATTTTTTTATTTTTTTTTTATTTTTATAAAGGTTAGAATAGTAAATGAATTTACAATCCTAACAGGGGGGAAATAGCACTGACTACTAAGGTCTACGGCTATTTGGGCAAGTAGTGTCAGACTCATACCCGAGGTGGGATTCGAACCCACGGCTGTTATGATCGTAGACCTAGCGCACTACAACTAGGCTACACAGCTGGTCATAAAAGAAATAAAAAAATTAACATATATGAAATATATAAATACTAGTTTAGGTTCTACTTCAATATTGTCATTAATTATCACTCTTATAATAATATATGGTAAAATAAATAGATGTAATATATGGATATTTAATAAGGTTCAGGAGAACCATTAGTCTAACGGGGGAGGAGTTATGTTATCAAACGTATTGCTTGTATTGATTACCCTTTATATTTCAGCCAAAAAGAACAAAATTTTTTTTTGAAATTATTTTGCAATATTAATTTATTATTATTTATTGGTTATAATGCAATATCCAAAATAAATGCATTTTTCTACACATTCAAGAAAAAGGAATTCATTATTTTTACCTGAACTTCAAGACTTTATTAACCATATTTCCGGTTGTCCAATTTAGGTGAAATATGCACCGTGTTGTTCAACAATTTGTTGCCATTTTAAAGGAAGCTTCATTATGCCTCTCTCATAGAACCCTTGGTTCCTATTGGTAAAAAACTCTATTAATTGATTTTCACAAGCTTCTCTTGATGCCAATTAATGTTTAATGTTTAATGTTTAATTTACAAGGGTGAGATGAGGTTAGGTTGCCTCGACACTGCAGCTTAAGAAAGCTTATTGTATCCCTCACCCTTTGTTTGTCTACATAAAGGCATTTATCCTTTTAGCAAGGAGAATAACGTACTTTATGTAGTCTAGATTTAAAAGATTTTCGAGATTTCTGCTCTCAGTGGTCTTCCATCTCCATCTTTCCTTCAGAATGTGTGTTGCTGTTTCTTCTTCTTCAAGACATAGCCTACAGTCTAGGTTAGTCGTCTTGAAGCCTAGTTTTTGTAGGTGTACTTTAAACTTGTAATGTCCTGTTATTAGTCTAATAACTTTCCTTTTACATTTCAGTTTCAGGTCTGAAATCGCTCTGTTCGGTTCTTTTATAAGACCCCCAGAGCGTCTTTCTCCTCCATTAGAAATCTATTGAATTTTATGTTGGTTTTCAATCATTCACCTTTTTCCTAATGAAGTTTTTAGTGATTCCCAGGGCGGGCTCCGGCCCCATCAGGGGTGTACTGGATCCCTTCCTGGCCAACTTATCTGCTTTTTCATTACCAGCTATTCTTTTGTGACCTGGCACCCACTTCAACAAAATGTAGTTGTGGTTATTTGCCAGTTCATTAAGGTTTTGTTTGCACTCCAGTACTAGCCTAGAGTTGCTCTTAACACTCTCCAGTGCTTCGATCGCCGCCTGGCTGTCCGTGAGAATGAGGATCGTTTTATTTCTATATCTCCTTCTTAAATTCTCCAGGACGCACAGGTTTATGGCGCATACTTCAGCCTGAAACACAGTGGCATATTCCTCAAGTGAAATTATTTTATCCCTTCTAGGTTTTATGCCATGCATCACGGCTCTCGTTCCTTCACCTGTCTTAATCCATCCGTATACCAGATCAGATCACCTTCCAGGTGAATGTTACGCGATTCCTCCCAGCTTGTTATCTGGGTGAGGAATCTCTTTTCAAAGTTCATAGAAGTTTCAATGAAATCATGTCTCATTTCGAAACTTCTATCTTTGATTGATGCCAATTTCTTATCTCTAAGGAAATTTAGCAATGCAAGAAAAAGATGAAAATCGCTTAGTGCCACGTCTGGACTATATGGTGTATGCATCAAAACTTCCCAACCAAGCTCCCGGAGTTTCTAGCGAGCCATTATAGACGTGTGTGGCTTGGTGTTGTCCTGATTAAACACAACACCTTTCTTGTTGGCCAATTCTGGCCGTTTCTGGTCAATCGCTAGCTTCAAACGGTCAAGTTGTTGACGGTAGACTTCTGAATTTAGAGTTTGGCCATATTGAAGCCACTCATAGTAAATGATACTTTTTCAATCCCACCAAATGCACAGGAGACCCTTTTTGGCTGTTATAACTGGTTTGGGCAGCGTTTGAGCTGCTTTACCACGATCTTTTTCGGACAATGTTGTCGTATGTGACCTGATGCTAAGACTGGCATTGTTCTGGGCGATGCTAAGCCTGGTAACATGCCGGTCAACTTCGATTATTTCCGTGATTTTATCGACATTTTCGACGACGGGCCTACCTGTGCGAGGTGCGTCTTTAACATCAAAAGTACCCGAACGGAATCGGCGAAACCAAAATTGTACGTTATACGCTGTTACAATACCGGCACCATAAAAACCATTCACATTTTGAACCGTCTGGGTTGCATTTTCGCTTTTATCGAAGAAAAACTGTAAAATGCAACGAATTTTCTTGTAACTCATAACTGAATGGACCAAACAAAAAGTGGAAAAGGGATTTTTTTCGACAGATACTTTACGAGATATCGATCACTACAGTCATTTACCAAAGAAAAAATGGATTTCTTTTTCTTCAAACTATTATTAATTTGATTTTACAGAAGTTATGAAAGCTCTAAAATTTCTTCACACGATAGTTATGAATAACTTTCAATTTTCTACCAATTTTGATAGTTGTGTTAACGTCTGAGTTTACCCTAATGACTTGATATGGACCTTTCCACACAGGTGATAATTTATATTTCCTTGCATTATTTCGTATTAAAACTTGATCACCAAAATGAAATTTTTCTAATTTTGTCGTAATAATTTTTTGATTTATGTTTTTGAGAAATTCAATTTTGCTTAACAATTTCGCGAATTTTTTGCATTTTATATTTTACTTGAAAAAAATTTATCAAAATTGTCCATGTGTTCTCTCTAATGAATCGTTCGATTTGGGGTGGTGTGCACTCGTTTGTAATTTTTTGGTTTTCAACAATTTACATAATTCTTTCATTGTTTCACTTAAAAAATAAACATTGTTCTTAAAACTTAAATAAAAACTTAACATTGTTCTGTAATTAATTTTTTTGGAATTACTGAGTATTTTAAAATTATATTTTTGTAAGATTCTTCTGCTACCGTAGTAGCTTCACAATCTTGTAAGGGTACGCAATCTAAAACTTTTGTTAAATCATCTTGAAAAGGGTCCTACGATATCTAAATAAACTTTTTCAAAGGATTGATCTGCAGTATCTGTGATTACCATTGGCATTTTGTTCTGTTTTCCTGATTCATTCTTTTGACATTTTTCGCATTTCTTAACATATTTTTGCATATTCCTTAACATATTTTTCCATTTAGAAAACGGCCTTATTTTTTATATGTTTTTAAAATCCCTTGATGTCCACCTAACGGAGTATCATGATATTCATGTAATATAGATTTAATTCCTTTTTCATCTGTTAACATTTTTGCATTATCTTATACGTTACTGTTTAAATTTTCAGAATTTTCATTTTCAGTTACTTCTTGATAGACATTATTATCATTTTCGGATGATTTTTCCAGCTCTTTTACTTTATTTTTACGATGCCTAGCTCTAGTGATTATATTACAATTATTATTATTATCTAAAACTTTATTATTTTCTTCTATCTTATTCTCAGGTATTCTACTTAACGCATCTGTATTGTGATTAAATTTCCCTGCTTTATATTCAATTTTTAAATCATAACCTGCTAATTTAATATGGAATCTAGTAATCTTGTGTTTGTATCTTTTAATTTTAAAATACTATCTAATGGTTTGTGGTACTGTAAAATTTCTATCATATAAATAACATCTAAAATTTTTTTTTGCCCAAACTATTGCTAACATTTCACGTTTTATTGTTATATACCTTCTTTCTCCATCATTTAACGTTCTGCTTGAATAGGCTATCGGTTTTTCGTTACCTAATTCACCCTGTGATAAAATGGCGCCTAATGCTTCTCCGATAGCTTCAGTTGTTAAATAAAATGGTTTTTCGTAACCTGGATATACTAATATGGTGGATTGGTAAATGCAATTTTTAATTCTTCAAATGATTTTTCACATCTTTCACTCCATTTAAATTCAATATCTTTTCTTAATATTTTTGTTATAGGTTCTGCAATTTTCGAAAAATTCGGGATAAATTTCCTATAATACTTTGCTAGACCTAGAAATGACTGTATTCTCTTAACTGTATTTGGCCTAGGAAAATTTACTACACATTTTACTTTTTCCAGGATCTAGTTTTATTCCTTTTTCAGAACATATGTATATATGACCTAAATAAACTACTTCTTTTCTCAGAAAATTGAATTTTTCATGTCGTAATTTTAAATTATTTTTTCTCCATCTTTGAAAAACTTACATTATTTTTTTATTGTGATCTTCTAAATTTCTTCTAAATTTTATCAACTTTCAACACTACTGACTCTTTGTTAACTTGTTTTTTTACCAACTATTTTCGTTCAGAAGGATCTTGTAATTCGATTACTAAATCCTCTTCACTCGTTTCCTTGCGAGGGAAACGTAATTGTTTATTTGGACCATCAATAACACAATTTTCTGACAAAAAATCAAAACCTAATATACCGTCTTCTGCTGCATTTCTTCGATTATATGAAATGCACATTTTTTTGCATTTTTAAATTGAATTTTAGCCGAACAAGTACCTATCGTTTCTCCTTGTCCGCATGCCGTATTAATTTTTAATTTATTTTCGTTATGTATTTTTATATTTATTTTTATATATTTATTTTTATATTTTTATATTTTCTTTTAAAAAGCTAATTTCTGCACCTGTGTCTATTAGTAATTCTGTTTTATTTTTCTTACTAATATCTATGGGTAATCTTGATATGAATTTATCTAAATTTTTGCATATGCCTTGGGGCTGGCACTCGTTATATTCATTTTCTCTGGCTGGGTCACAGCCCTTTTTTAGTTTCCATTGTTTTTATTCTGATTGTCCCACAATCTCGTTGCGTTACAATCTTTCATCATATGCCCTATTCTTTGACAAAAATTGCATTTTATTTCAGAATTTTTATTTTTACTTTCATATTTTGCATTATTATTGTTGCTGTTAACATTATTAAACCCACATCTTTGTACATACATATGTAACTGATCTTGAATTAATATATTTCTCTTTACATTTTTGTGTTACATGCTCGTACATTTAACAATTTATACAAAAGGGTGTCGCTTTTCTTATTCGGCATTCTTCAAAAGTATGATTGTTCTTACCGCAGACATTACAAATCCTGAATTCTGGTCTTTGATTATTAGGATGTTTAAAGCTAGAAAAATTTCTATTCTCGTAACGGAAGTTATAATTGTTGTTGTCATTTAATCTTGGATTTGAATTAGGAAAATTTCGGTTATTGTTATAATTAAAATTTCATTGTTCTTTATTTTGGTACTTAAACTGTGGCACTTGCGCTATCTGTGTTCTAAATTTTGTGCTAATATTATTATAATTATTTTTATTAATTTTGTTAAATGGTATTTCATTAATAATATTTTTACGTGCTGAATTCCTATAATGTATTTAATGTATTATTATTTGATAAATTTTCAAATTCATTGATTTTATTTGTAGATTGGATGTCTGTTAACTCTATATTTATTAATTTTGTAATTGTATCTTTTAAACTACTTTTATCTACAATTGCAGCTAACAATCTGTATATGGGATTAATTAAACCTGTTCTGAATGAAAATGCGGCAATTTCTCGTAAATCTGTTTTTACAGCATCATTATCATCTGTATGCCTCTCTTCAGCTTTCTTTTCACAAGATTTTGAATCCAAAAGTTTTAACAGATTAACCATGAAATTGTCGTACCATTCTTAATTCATTTAATAACGTGAGATATGATTTATTATTTACCAACGTATTATGTAAACTTGTTTTCAAGTGATCAAATTGTGGACAAATTATACCATTTAATAACCTAGCAGTTCTACCCCTAAATTTAATCTGTAACATTGCAAAAAATAAATCTTTATTTTCATCTTTCGTTAAACATTTATACATATTTTCATAACATTTTATAAACGTATTAACTTCTATGCTGACGTCATCTGTATCTTCAGCGTTCAATACAGGTGCATTATTTAACAATTGATTAACTAATTCAATATTTACTATTCTGAATATTTTGTCTAACTCTTTTGTAAATTCTTCTGAAAAACTAAAACTATTTTCTTCTCCCTGATTTTCCTGATCTCACTTCCTGTTGTACCTAACGATGTTATAATTATATCTAAATCAATATTTTGTTTATCTTTTGCAAATGGTCAATATCCAATTACAAGGATTCTGGTCAATATCCATATGCTTAGTTATATCCAAATCAATATTTTGTATATCTTTTGCAATTTGTCAATATCCAATTACAAGGATTCTGGTCAATATCCAGTCAGTCAAAATTCTCAGTATGAATTTTGTTAGTATAAACAAGTCAATACCTTGTTTAAGCTCTAATCAATATCCACATTTTTTCCTTATATCAGAAAAAAGAATGAATTTTTGATACAAACCTTCGCTGCTTTTATAGGCTCTAGATATCAAACGATGACTGTTTTTTATATTATTTTGTTGTTGCAGCACAACGGTTTTTAAATTTAATTACCTTTAAAGTGATGGCCATACTGTTCGACTTCAAAGCTATGCACACAGTTGGCCTGAACAGTACATATGCAGAAAATGGTAAAAGTTATACAATTGTATGCGTTTACAACAAAAATTTTTTTCTTTAAACAAACAAAAAATTGGGAAATAATTTTATTTTTGGGTTATTTTTATTTTAAAATTAAAGTATAGACTTGCATAAGATATAAGAGTTATTCTGTTGCAATTGATTTTAAAAATTTAAAAAGTGTTCAATACATATCTTTTTTTACTTGAACATAGTTTAGAGTAGGTTAAGGATTGTGTACTACCAGTCACCAAAGTGTTTTTAAATATTTTTTTAACCTCTTCGTCCCTCTCTCTATGTTAATTGTCGGAGTTTCGAAACAAATATTCCTATTAAAAAGCGTCGAATAACAAAAGTATTTTTAGTTTTTTACAATAGTTTTCACAAACAAACAAAAATTTTTGTGATATAATGAGTAATTACACTGCAAGTGAATTCGCAGATATGCAAGAGAAGTACAGCGGTACCTGTTCCAAGTTTTCTATTGAAAATCTATTTCGTGACAAAATTCTCCAGACGATGCTTTGGTTTATTCCTAACAAAATAGCTATCCTTCTAGTGCTTATGTTCCTATCAGTTCTAATTATGTATATTCAAAACCCTTTCTTCCCAATAAGAATGTATGCGACTCCTACTTCGATCTGTTTTTGCAGAAGACACATGTCCTGTTTTTTTCCAATGTCTGTCAATAGCATCAAAAATATGACGACTAGAAACTTTTCTGTGATGCGTATAAACTTCTGACGCGGAAAGCACTTCTTCCAGCTGCACCGTACAGATAGTTTCCAATAATGTTAATAACAAAATAAATATAATATGACACGAGAATTTTGATGTTTTTATAAGAAAATGGATTTTGTAGATTTTTGTTTTGGAGCCGAATAATTTCTTGCTGATATTTTAAGATGACAAAAATATATGTAATTGTCGTACTCAATGAACAGCAGTTATAGTAATAAAAAAATATTGGAATTGTTTAACAAATATTTGCCATTTGTAAAGCGTCAAATAATATTTTTATATCGAATTATTTTAAATTACATTTTTTGTGTTGCAATAAGCAATCAAATTAACCAAAATGCCCAAATTAATGAATAATAAAGCAAGCATTGTTGCATGGAATTTGACGCTATTAAATTTTTATACGCAAGTCAAATTCCATTGCACAATTTTCCATGTGAAAATGCATGGTTAGCTTAATGTTTAAAAGAAATTAAATATTATATGTATAATGGCCACATCTAATGTACATTCAAATTACCATACATATTTTCAAGAGTATGTACATTTAAAATGTATACATTACGGTATTACCTCACATAAGGACATACGTTATATTAAATTTATATAGTGTCAGTATATATTGTTGTAAGATGTATATATTGTTTCGTATAACGAAATACGTTACATTAAATTCATATATATTGCAAATACATAGCCCGTGTCCGACAATTTCCTTACTTTTCCCTTTGGTACTTTTTTTGGCGACCGAATCACATTTGTGTCAACTTCAAGTATACACCTACAATCCACTTATTTGTATACAAATATTTTTGTTAATGGTTTCGGCATAAAAATATATTCACAATAATATGAATTATCGTAACAGTATAATTTTAATATTGTTATGTTTACAGATGGGTGTTATATTTATAATGCATGTATGCATGAATAATGGAAAATGTTGTGAAAGTTTATGATCATCATCTAAACTGAAGTCAGCGAATATTACGAAAGATTCATACATATGAATGTGTGTATTATATTACATTTAATGTGTACAAGTTACTATAAAAATTACTCATCAAGCGAAGTAAGCAACTGTCAAGTAGAAGCCTAGTATTTTTCTTACTTCGCCATAAAGTAAGCGACGAAGTAAAAAAATTTTGTATTCGGACACAGCCATACATTAAAAATGTTTGTTTTATTTTCAAGTAACTACGTTACTACTTTACTTTTGATTAATATAATACCATTGAACGATTAAACCATTAGCGCGATTTGCTTAAATGTACACTTTCAATATACATACATTTAATATACATACTTATATACGTTGTATCTAATATGAATTAGTGGCGACAGTAGAGCTTATTTGCATAAGGGTTTAAAATTGCAAGCTTAGCTAAAAGTAAACAAAGGCATGTCGTTTTGTGCGATATGTATTATAATTTACATACATTATGATTTATTGTGGGAAGATTAACGCAAAGGAATTTTTGTAAGAAGAAGAAGTCCTTTGCAAAGTTAAAATAATAATTCGTTTTTGATTGTCGGGGTTGTCTTCGAAATTTCATCTGGAAAATTCAAGTAAAAAGGTTTTAAGTCATGTAAAACAAAATTCTTTGAAAAGATAAGTGATGTAAAATAAATTTTTTTAAAAATAAAGTTTGTGAATAAGAAGTTAAGAAATAAAGTGCATATTTCTTTATTTGTAAAAATAAGAAAAAACAATCCTCCCTTTAAACATAAAAAAAAAATAATAATAATGCAACAGCATGAAATTACACATGCATCTTGTTTGAAATCAATTTTCTAATTTTGAGGATACTAATGGAGGACATACATTGTAAAAATTACACTGGCTAACCCAAACATTAGCATATGTACATATATCGTTAGCATGAAAAATAACTTCTTTAAAACTAAAACATTGATAATTTCGGATTTTCTTATCCGAATTACACCCTGTCAGGAAGGATCAGGATTCAAATCCATTTCTGTTTAAAAAACATGAATCGAATACACAGGGTGGTTCAAAAATCATTGCTTCAGCTTCAGAATCAGTTAATTAATTTTTATTTTTTTGTCTACAATTTAAAATTGAATGTAATTCAGTGCTCATATAGTTAATGTAATAAATTTAAACACGTACAACATAATTTATGATATGATTCTATGATTCTAAATACAATTAATTAATTGCAACAAGATCATTAATATCTGACAATCCAACATATTCTCATTTCTTTTTGATTTTTTTTTTTGAAGTGAATAAGATTCATTTGTAATAAGGAAAACAACAAAGCGCATTACATAAGATTACAATTAATACATTAACATTACAAATGATGTAATATACATCATTTCATATTTATCATTTTAAATTCCATTATTGTCAATAAAAAGTTTTTTTTTTTTTTTTCAACATAATGGTTATGATGTCAACGAATATGGCGTGTCCCCGAGAGTAAATTTCAAGTTCAATGCATTTTTATTCATTATATTTTATAAATTAAGTATTAATATGACTACTACATTAAGCATTCATATCATAAGGAAACAAATATGTCGAAAAAAAATTGATTTTTTTACAAATAAAAAAAATTAAATAAAAAAGTATTTTGTCCCTGGATTTTGTCCACTGCGTTACTTCCACTATGGTACTATCATAAAAGCGTTAATTTTTGTAAAAATTTTCCATTACATCATTGCAGACAAACATGCATTCATGTCCGTACTTGTCGGTTTGTGTTTAGTTGTAGACAAGTGCGTAAGTATAAAGAAATCAGTCCCGAAGTTTTTTAATAGTGCGCGTGCCTTAATTCATTGTCTCCTGAGTTATCTTCAAAAACAAGCGATTACAAATGCTTTTTATTTTAATTTTGAAGTAATATGTTCTAGTTGTAAAGTACTTTAAGATGACATTTATATTTTGGTAATATTTTTGCAAATATATATTTAAACATTTTTTGTCCCCTGCGTAACAAGTGCACAGCGTTACACTTGCGTTACCTTTGAGAAACGTAAGGAAAATTGTAGTAACTTAGGGGACTTTTAGTAATTTGGGTGATTAAGTTCAATAGAATTTGAATTTGTCCCATACTTCTAGTGAGTGAATTTTCAATTTTTGTTGGAAAATTCAAGTTTGTCAAGAAAATTTTTATGAATTATATTATCTCTATAAATGAGTTTATTAATTATGTATAAATGAAAAAAGCACATTTTTTTTTTTAAGTTGTGATAAAAAAACTATTTCAAAAATAATAAGAGAGTAACAAAGTGGACATAAAAATAGATTTTTAAGAAAAACAATTAAATTTTTATTACCATAAACCACGCATATTATTTCTTCTTATGTTCCCAATCAAATGAAATAAAATTTAATTTTTGTTATTAAATATAATTTGCATTTTGCTAATTTTTAAGTTTGGTAACATAAGGGAAGTTTTGATCTGACCTGGTAGACAAAACATGTAAATTTTTGGGTAAACATTTTTTAAAGTCCTTGTTTTGATTGCATTCTAGCACTTCTAATACTTGAAATTAATTTTATTCAAACTTTTATTTTAAAAAAATCAAATTTCAAAAGTCGACCAAATTTTTAAAATGACCCACAAACAAATTAATAAATTAATTTGAAAGTAACGAACTCTGTTTATTTTTGTAATGAAAATTTTAACTGAAGTTAGTCGTTCGTCTTGCAGAAATAATATAATGCTGATAATATACAATATTACCTTTACGTATACGTTTAAAAAATTTGATATTATTAAGAAAAAATTAAAAACTTTATTTTATTTTTTGTTTTTTGTTTTGCTGTAGAGCGTTTACAAAAATAAAAGTGTAAATATGTAAAATAAACAATCCAAAAAGAAAAAAGCTTATTCCTTATTACTTAACGTTAAAAGTGAACGGAAGAGGTTATTAAAAATGAGAAGAAAACAAATAAAGAAAATTAATATGACGGAAAATAATAATTTAATAACAATCGTCTATGATATCGTCACCATCATTACAAGCACTATAGCTCTCGGTGAGCCTTGGCTTGCATCTGATTGACGAATGGTTAAACTCTGTTGACATACACAGAGTTAAATGACACTGTGAACAACAAGTAAATGGAAGTCAACAAGAAAAAACTAGGTACTGCTACTCTATAAGAGCTAAAGGATACGGAAACCCTCTTTTCCCAAATAAATTTATTATAGAATAATTAATTTTTATTTGTAGAAACAAAGCTGTAGTGCCGTTTCTGTTTTTCTAATACCTAGAAATGGCAGAGACTGGCAATACAATGTTAATTTTAAAACTAGTATGAGTGCAACTAGTTCGTTAAACCAAAATTAGGGAGTTTGGCAGCAAAATGAGAAATCTTGGATTAACGTTATAAAACTTATTTTATTCAAAGCTTAAAATTAGGAAAACAATTTAATATAAAAGTTCAAAGCAAATTAAAAATAAATTAATGAATAAAAATTCAAATAATAAGTTTTAAAATAAAAATTCAAAACAAAAGATGAATAAATAAAAAAATTCAATAAAAAACAAAATAAATAAAATTAAAAAGAATAATAATAATAAATTAATGGTTGAAGCAAAATGAAAAATGCGAAATTAATGCTTTGCCCTGTTCCACCTTTCGACGTATAGGGCTGTCTAAAGAAAGAAAAGAAACAAAAAATAAAAAATTAAAGAAAAATTAGAAATTATATATGTATGTGATTGTGTTAGTAAATAGACGTAGTAATGAAAATTACTGAATTTGGTTTAGGTTTTAAATATATAATATACCGCATCTTCAGTTAAGATTCGCTGAAGATCGGCTCAAATGTAGATGATATTCAAGTTAAGATCCGCTTGAGATATCACTACGAAGGTACTTTGGATCCTAGTTAAGATTCGCTAGAATCCGGATTAGTATAAAAAATTTTTAATTTAACGATCCAGTTAAGATTCGCTGTCTCGTTAAATCGGGGGTACCTTTTAGTTAAGGTTCGCTAAAAGGCTCTAGAGTTTCGAAGGATTAAGATTCGTCCTTCTTGATTCTCAGTTAAGATTCGCTGAGACTGAATAAACAGACAAGGAATTTAGTGAAGTGTTCACTTTGAAATTTTGATCAAAAATGATGATTTCTGGTGATTTTCATCTCGTTTATATATGATCTGGGTAAACTGTATTTCTATGGTTTCCCAGTATAAACAATGGAACAATGTAAACAATAAATTCTATGTTTATTGCACTTGTCAGTGTTGTGTGTGGAGTAAATATTGTAATATTGAAATAAATATTGAAATAAATATTGAAATAAAAAATGAGCGTGAAAAATAATAAAAATATGAAAAAATAATAAATGTGAAAAAAAGTGTGAAAAATAATAAATATGAAAGAAAATGTGAAAAATGAAATGGCGCTAAAAAATAATATGTTAGTGAAAAATAAAAATAAAAAGGGTTATGAAACGAGGTTACGGTTAGAGGAAAGAGGTTACGGAAACCCTGTTTTCCCAAATAAATTTATTATGGAATAATTTAATTTTTATTTGTAGAAACAAAGCAATTCAAATAAAAATATTCAAAAAAAACGAATAACGAAACAACGCAGTTAAAAATAGAAAAATTTTTAATTCGAATTAGTTCGAGGTTTACTTTCTATTTTGAAAGATATTTTTATGGCTTTCAATTAAAGTTTTTCGTTTCCTTTAAAAAATTAATAAAAGGTTTGATGCCCGATTTTATCATTTTAGTCTGTTTTCATTGTTTTTTTTTTTTTTTTTTTTTTTTTTTTTTGTTAACCAGTTTATAGATACAGGTATAAATTGTTCATACGTGTACATACGAACATTTGAACAATTTAAATGACCTAAATAACAATTGCGAAGATATGTAAAGAGATCTACATATATGTTCTTGGCTTGATAATGTTTTTAGAAAATTTCTGCTAACGCGTGAAAAAGAATGTTGAGCGAATACACACATGCATGGAAAATAAAGTACATACATATGAACACTTTCAGTTGCATTTTATCACAGAAAATGAATCCCAAAATTTTTGCCTCTTCCCACAAAATTCGGTTTTTTTTTCAAATTTCATTTTTTTTTTAAATCAATGATGTGAAAACTTAAAAGGTTAATTTTAGACAGATTTAAATATTAATTATCAATTCTTTAGTTAAGTAATTAATAAAATCGTTTCTATTGCATTGTATGTGTACTTTAAATCAGTAACTGAAATTATTTTCAAAAGAGTGTTTATTTATAATTTTGTTTTTAAATTGGATTTTCCGTGTTATACTTTAAATTTGACAGAAAAAAATAATGCAAACGTTTTTTATTCATATTTTTGAAATTTATTCATATTTAAAAGTAAATGAGAAAAGTTAAAATGTCATAATAATGAATAGTGTCTGTGCGAGTGTCTTTCTTCACTTGGAAATGGACAAAAACTAAAAAATCGTATGATAATCTTTAGCTGTAATTAAAGTGAAATTGTTGTACTTGAGTGTATTTAAATTTAAATATGAAAAATAAATTTATTCCATTATTTTGTAGAAAATAAAGAAAATATCAATTTTGATGATAATAGAAAAAGATACATATATAGAAAATGAAGTAGTTGATGGGTATGTACATAGTATGTACATAGTTAATATTCATGTATTAACAAAATAATTCTTTTTTTCATTAATTACAAAAAACAAAAACTAAACATAATAATAACAAAACATAATAGAACTAAAATTTCACAGAAAAAACAAAACAAAACAATTCATAATAAATTATGTGTACATACATTTGTAACAAATATTGCATATTGATTTCATTTACAAAATTGAAAACAACAATGTTTCTTCCTCAGTTTCTTCTATTACTGTTTTATTACAGTTATAAATATCTTGATTAAATTTCTCAACATCTTATCTGTAGGTTTAAAATTTGTGCAACAATAATTGTTGATATTGCAATGTATTCTGACTCTTAATAATGCGTCAGTGCTTTCAGAATTTAATCTATTTCTTGATTTTGTCTTAATTGAGTTCATTACTGAAAATGTTCTTTCAACTACAGCATTACTTACAGGAAGAGCTAACACAGACAAAACAAAAAAACTTAGTTCGTAAAACGGCTTTTCGTTTACAGCATTTTTCACTTTTATTGCAGCAAACCAGAACTCAATAGGGTCATTTGGTATTATTTCATTTGAAAACATTTGTTTCCAATCATAAAAAATAAGTTGTTCATATTGTTCTGTTAAAATTTTGTTTCTTTTTATTTCACAAATCAATCAGATCAAATAGATAACATTTTATTTTACGGCGCCCATGAAATTTCAAGTAGCCCAATTAGGCGCTGGGCGCATTTTAGAAATTCTGAAGCGTTTTTTCTAACAAAAGTTAGCCCAATTTACGCTATTGCGCCCAACCTGGCAACCCTGGTACATACATACATGAGTTCATAGTATATATGTGATGTTAGCTCTGTTTTGGTATTTAAAAATATGTGAATTGATTCAGACTAAACTGAAGATTTTGGGTTTCTGTACAAGTATTCTGTAAAAATCTTAAGTTTTCCCTTCTTCAGAAGGTTACTACTTTTAGAAAATCGCTGTTAAGAAAAAAACTGGCTCTAAAATTGAAAACCTGCAGCAAGTTCTTCATGTACTCGTACTTTGAAAAATTCTCTTCTCCACGAGTAAGCGAATTGCAGAACTCTCTAACTGGTTAAGAGTACGGGAACAGAGCTAATTTTCTTCTTTTGTTTCTTTTTAAAGAAAACATGTAAACATGATATATGAAACCATTTTTTATACGATTGAATAAAATAACTTGATTGATTTAATTAAATAATTTTCTTCTATAAATAAAAATAAATTTTTAAAAAGGTTTGAAAAAGGAATGAAAAATATTTATCAATCGACATATATAATTGTAAAATTGTCATTTTTCTAGAGGGTTTATTGTATGACAGTAATTTATATCATTGGATTTGTAGTATGCAACTAATAATAATTACATTGAAGATTGTTATGGAATTAACTTCTGTTCTTGAACGATGGAAAATGCAAACAATCATTTACTTTTGATGAGAATTCTAACGGATTAAATGATTTCTAAAAAAAGTGAATTATACTCAGTATAAGTTCTTATGTGCATTTAAAAGAAAAAATTCTATAAATATTACTAATTAAGATCCTTTCAATGTACTATTTACTGTTTATTTATATTACATCACAACGAATATAAAAAATTTAAAAAATTTCTATCGAATATTTCATTCATAATATTTTCATTCAAGATTTTCATTTCTCTAGTTTTCAAACTGATTTTTTTTGTACTTTGTAGTAACGTGGTAGATATTCCCCGGAAAATGATTTTTTTGATATTCATTAAAAAATTTCTATTTAATGTACAATATTATTAGATAGAAAACCGACTTTCACAATTTTCATAAAAAATATTTTTTTCCCAAGTTTCAGTTGTGTGTTAGTAAATTGTTATAACAAGGAGAAAATCTATTCTCTTATAGAGAACGTATGATAGATTTATCGTGAAAAGTCATCCGTAATGATGATTAGGCTCTGGCTCACATCGAGCTGTTGCGCTATTGATGATGATGGCAGAGAATATCAACACTTAGAATGTATAAGAAAATATTTTATATGATTCTCCTTTTTTAAAATTTGTGTACGTTTACGAGTCAAAAATCATAATCAAAATTTATATTGACAATGAATTTTTCTCTTGATTATTTCTTTATTCAGCTTTAATTCGAATTCACATTCAATTCCACGACATAATTTATGGTAAAATTTTACAAGCCTGATAATGAAATCATCACAATATGTTTCATATATATCCTTATGAAAAATATATCATTATATATGAGATATGATATACGAATATATTAAGTACATGAGGTACATATATGTACTTATGTAAAGTTAGTTCATCTTCGGGGGGAATCAATAGTGATCTAATTTTAGTAATTTTCTAGTACATGAAAAAGATAACTCACTTTTCATTTTATATGCAATTACGTTTTGCGTTTCTGGTAGTAGGAAATATTATTTAATTAATTATATTTTCATCGCTACATACTTGAATGATGGACCCTATATCGTTACATTTGAAAATTGTCCCATACTCATATAATTTTGTAGTAAATATGTTTGTGGGTTTGTGTGGTTAATTAAAAATGCACGTGGTTGGATTATGCTACACTTTATTTTAATAAAATATTAATACAACGTGTGAACTCTATCGCAGTCAGAACCAGAAGACTTAAAATATAAAATTATATATTAGACAACCTAATTACTAATTATTACATAGGGTTTATTATAAGTAAATAATAAGCTACCTGCTACTTATTAATAAATAATATTAAGTGTATGAGTACTGTGTGCGTAATCGTTACCAGTGTGTATGAAACTCAACTACCTCTAATGTGCATAGAGCTAGTTTGAGTGAATTGCATTAAACTTGTAATTGTTATGTACTCGAAACCATATTATGTATAGTTTCGTAGTGCAGTAAAAGTACTGATAACGATTACCGCCACATCACTCCCCCTTGGGAAAAAAAAAATTTTGCAAAAATTTTATAAATTTAAAAATGAGAATAAGCGTACGTTAAAAACAAATTTATAACTGAAATGTTACTTTACGTTTTGTTTCTGATCTTGTGACTGGACAAGAAATGGTAGTATCTGGATTTAGCAAAAAGGCGGGCTTTAATTTATCGATGTTAATGAACTCTTCCTTTCCATTCATTAATGTTTTAAAAACTTTGTCCTGTCTTGATAAAACTTCATGTGGACCAGTGTATGGCGTATTTAAACTACTTTTATAAAAATTATCTTCGACGAAAACATGTGAACAAGTGTGAATGTCTTGTGGTACAAAAATGCTTTTTTGTTTTCTTGTTCGCGAAGAATGAGGCCGTAAATTAGTGAGTGTTTGTTGTATTTCTTTGGCCACAGGGTTTGTTAATTGAAAGTCTGGTGAGCTATTTGATGCGATGAATTCACCAGGTAAACGTAGAGGCTGACCATAGAGGAGATGTGCAGGAGCGAAACCTACATCTTCAATAAGGGCCGAGCGAAGTCCCAAAAGTATCCAGGGTAAATTATGGTACCAATTTTTGGGGTTGGCAGAAGCTCGAATGGCCACTTTTAGTTGTCTATGGAACCTTTCTGCCGATCCGTTGGATTGAGGATGATAGGTTGTAGTCCGAATCCGGTGATTACCTAAGACGTTTGAAAGTTCTTTAAAAAGTAAAGATTCGAACTGAGTTCCTTGATGAGTCGTTAAGGTGCGACATACACCAAAACGTGAAATCCAATTATGGATGAAAGCCGTACATACTGTTTTGGCCTCAATATTTTTGAGTGGAATAGCCTCTGGCCAATGTGAGAAACGATCTTTGATAGTTAGAATGTAACTATAACCATTGGAAGGGGGAAGTGGTCCAACTAAGTCCATGTGGACGTGTTCGAACCTTCCTCTAGGTACCTCAAATTTTCCATGAGGTGTTGAAATGTTTCGGGTGATTTTTGCTTTCGCTGCCGCGTGCGAGGAAATACAATCTAGTTTTTTTGAGTTGGTTTTATTGCTAGTTTTGTTACACGGAGGTACACATTTTTGAGCTTTTGCTCCATAATGCTTGTGATACCAACAAACATTATTGAAATTATTTTGACTGACAGTATTATTGCGCAGACTACTTTTTGAACGAGATCTGTTTGGTGTAAAACTTCGGTTAGAATTTTTTATTTCAAGACGTCTAATGCGGTCTGTTAATTTTCGTAAGACTTCGTCAGTGTTATTTGAGGGTAGTGATTTTTTATGACTAATGGCAGAGACATTGGAAATGGTAGTAGCATCGTAAATTTGATCAGCAATTTTAAAAATTTCTTCGATTGGCTGAGTGTTTTCAATCGCGATAATACAAGCTTGAATAGTTGACGGAAGTTTATTTATCCATAATTTTTTAAGCAAAGATGTGTTAACTAAACTGTTACCACCAGCTAGAGATTGCATGTGTCGATATAATTCGGATGGTTTATAATCACCTAATTCAACTTTGTGTAAAAGAGTGTCGAGCTTACGCACTTCCGATTCTGAACTGCGTTGAAGTAGGTGTGTTTTCAAGTTTTCATATTTGTCTTGAGGTGGCGGTTTTGTTAATATGTCAGCTACTATTTCCATTGTCTCTTGTGTTAAAGAAGCTACAAGATAATCATATTTGGTGTTTGACGAAGTGATGCCCTTAACGCGAAATTGAGATTCGACCTGGATAAACCAAAGATCCGGTCTATTATTCCAAAAAGGAGGAATTTTCAAAGAACTGATGTGAGGATTTTGTAATTCGTCGTTTTGTTTTGTACCACAAGAAATGTCTTTATTTTCACTACTTGTTTTACACGTTTTATCGTCGTTACTTGTCATTTTATTTGTTATTTTATTTGTTTTATGTAGCGAAAAATTTGAAATTTAATTCGTTTATTATTGTTAGTATTATTTTTTAATTTAAATACCGAAACTATGAAAAATACCGAAGTTTACTTACTGTGAATTAATGGAAAGGAAGAATTTAAAATTCACTATTTATTCCCTTATGTGTAAAATGTTGCGTGAAAATATGTCCAAGAATCCAGATACTTCCACCTCTGTGTCCGTTTATATATGTGAATGTTCAAAATTTATCGTCTGCTATTTATTTTTATTTTACAATATTTCAAATATATTTTGTATTTTGAATTTATTTCCTAAAATTAAAAAAAAATTATTTAGAAAACTTTTGAAATTTTCTTATTATAACAAAAAATTATCTATGTTTGTTGCTTGTTGAAACGTGTTGAATGAGCGCCGGTGTACTATAGATGTATATTTGTATGTATGGGTGTATGTGTGGTTTTAGGCGGCATGCGTGAATTTTAAAATCCAAGAAAATCCTTGTATGTCCTCGTCATCCGTGGTTGAAAATGCAGCATGAAGGAAGCATTTTGTTTGCTTTTTTATTTTAAAGTATTATTTTATTGTATTTTAAACAAAAATTTTGTTGTTCACGATATTGAAAGTGTGCATAAGTGCCAACCGTGCGAAAACCCAGTCAAATGCAATGTGTATGAATTTATTTATTTTCTGATTTCTTCACTTTGTAAAAAATTGAACCACTCTAAATTTATTTTATCTTTAAATTAAAAACCAATTGATTTTTTTAATTTTTATGAGTTTTCAGTTTAAAAAATAAATTGTACACTTTCCTGGAGTACACTGTATATGATGTGAAAGGTTAATGTATATTGATAAGGACACACCAAAATTGTTGTTTTCACTTTTTGTTTTTTTACAATTTTTTTCACTAAATGAAAAATTTTTATTTTTTAAATTTTTTAATTTAAATAATTTTTTAAAATTGAATTTTAAGTCGGGGTCACCAATTGTGGGTTTGTGTGGTTAATTAAAAATGCACGTGGTTGGATTATGCTACACTTTATTTTAATAAAATATTAATACAACGTGTGAACTCTATCGCAGTCAGAACCAGAAGACTTAAAATATAAAATTATATATTAGACAACCTAATTACTAATTATTACATAGGGTTTATTATAAGTAAATAATAAGCTACCTGCTACTTATTAATAAATAATATTAAGTGTATGAGTACTGTGTGCGTAATCGTTACCAGTGTGTATGAAACTCAACTACCTCTAATGTGCATAGAGCTAGTTTGAGTGAATTGCATTAAACTTGTAATTGTTATGTACTCGAAACCATATTATGTATAGTTTCGTAGTGCAGTAAAAGTACTGATAACGATTACCGCCACAATGTTTCGAACCCATCCCAAATACTTCAATTATCCTTGTTTTTTGGTTGTTATTTCTAGAGTGAATTTTCTAAAACAATAACAAAATGAATTTTATTATTTTTTTTTATGTGCATTTTATATGAACACATTAGTTTCTGGTAAAATGATTTGATTATATTGTTTCATTTTTATCGATTGTTTAAAAATACTAAAAAAATAAAATAAAATACAAGACAAATTATGCGAAATACAAATCCATATAAAATGTAAAAGTTTCAGAGATTATACTAAATTTGAAGACCATTCCTTTTATTTTTAGTATCGCTTTTGCTTTATGTTCTTTATATTTATTTTTCATTATTATTTGCCCTAGTTTCATTTAATTGCTAATGTTTTTGACAATTTATTAAATTCCTGGAATTATTAAATTGTGTTACAGTCTTGAAAATGTAAATAATATTTTCTTATTCTCTTCATAATTAGGCTCAGCTATATTATACGAATTGAAAACACATTTCAATTTTTCAAATAACCTGCGTATAAAGATTACCCATGAGTTCATTCTTAATTTTAAATACCTTGTGGAACTTAGCCACAGATTATCGTTATATTTGAATGTCAATAAGATATTACAATTTTTAACAAAATAGGATAAAACCATTTTTCCTCATTGATGTGAGGTAAATAGGCGTACTCACACTGTTTTGTTATTTTTTTTATTTTCTAAGAAACAAATATTTTGTCAATGCTACGTACATATACGCGCTTGTGTTTTCTAATTTAACTGGCTAACATTAGCACCCTTCACTGCATTTTATTATAAATCGAATTTCTTTCATGGCTATATCCGAAAGATGTAGAGAAAACTTTTTTGTACTCAAATAATATTTTATTAGAAGGATTTTTATACAAGCAAACAAGTATTGTGAACAAATCTCCTAACTTCATGCACTTCAACAAATTTTCGATATTATCGTACCAATACATACTACGATATATGGTATCTTGATTTCTCAGTATCATTTTAGTTTGAAATTGTACAATGTAATAAAATCCATTTATGCCCGTATTCATCAACAAAGATTGTCTGTAGATCGAGATATGTAAATCGTATTCACCAGCCTGAATTAGATATTTTTTAGACAACCAAAGAGTAGTCGTAAAAATATCTTAGAAACATCACCCGCCTATTCGAAAATTATTAACACACAGAAGCAAAAGTTGATTAACATTTCAAGCAACCTCATTATTTTTTCATAAATAACAATCAGCTAACCACTTTGGTGAATGCTGCGAAATTCTAGCGGTCGTGAAAATACCGCCGGATTATCTTGGTTGATAAATACAGGCATTAGAGAAATTTTTGCACTGACGTTGAAGTCAAAGCAAAACATAAAAAAAAAGCCGCGAATCATTGAAAGTGAACGTCAGTCTTAAATAAAGTTTCAAGTATAAAAACGAAATGTACGCGACGTGTCTTCCATACGTAATATATACACATGTCTACACATATTGCTTGTAATATACTTAACTATTTATTTCCACAAATCTTAAGTTAATTCGAGTTAATTCTCAAAGTGACATAGAATTTTTCGTATTGTAAGTTATTTTATTAGTAATCTACAAAGCAAAACATTGGTACAATCATATACAAAATGTATATACCTAAATATAAATTCGCATAAAAGGGAATTAAATGATTCTGAAAATATAAGAAAAAAGATATTTCTTTATTATGTCATTTTCATTTTAAGATTTTAATGCAATGTATATATGTACATATATATACATTTAGTTTTATATACTTCTATAATTTATATACTTTATTTTATATTTATATACTTCTATAATTCAAAATACGAGCGAAATTCAATTAAATCCGGATTAGATATCACGATAAATTTGAAAAAAAAATCATGATAAGAGTTTAGGAAAAAAATACATTTTCTACTCTTCAATGTAACAACCGAAATAAATACTAAAACTTGTAATAAAATTTACCCGTACATAGGATGTCCAAGGGCATTGATAAATGTATTTTTCTAAAAAGCTTTGATTCTTATCTGACCAGTTGCACCTTGTTAGAAAAGTGTAAGACTTATTTCTAATTCGTACTGCATATGAATTGAATATACACGGTGGTTTAACAGATATAACCGAATATACAATGTAGTATATATAACCAAAATTTGATATTCCTCAGAAGGGTTGGATTTCAGAGAAGTCATCTTGAACAGTCCGAAATTTAGGACGGAAGTTGCGAACAGAACGGAAAACGCAGATTATAGGATACCATGTATGCGTAAGAATACATGTGTGTTACTTCTTTCTTTTTGCTTGAAAATTGAAAATTTGTTTTACATTATTAATATGTATGTACGTATAAAATTTTCATTATTATTCGTTATTATTCGCATGAAAATCAAGTTGGAATATTTTCTATCTCACAGTGTCGTCAAGGGAACAAATGAAATAAATTAAATATGTATATTAATCTTAATATACATATGTTTGTACGTGACAACTATATGATATTAAAAAAAAAATATGTAAAAATTTATTGCTTATATATCCTTGGATATACCGGCTGAAAAGCACTTACACAATGCTAAATACATACATATGTATTTGTTATAAAAGATATTCTATGAATAAAAAAATTTTATTAAGTGACTTCAGACTACATGATTTTGTCATATGCTTTTTGTTATGACTGGCAAATCATATAGTCTGAATTCGATCATACCTGTCCTATGATAGTCTTATGATAAAGTCATATGCTTTTTTGGAGATAGAACGTGTTCTATTTTGTTGTTCTATTTTTTAATGTTGTAACCGTGATGTTGTAGTATAAATTTTGACATTTTTGACCTGCGTCGCCTACGTAGTGAAAATTTTATGCAATTAATATTCACAAACATATTACAATCATACAGAAATATCATACAGGTGTGAACCATAACTCGAAGAATACAATGACTTTTTGAAGCATATGAACAATAATAAGAAAATCCTATGACTAAAGCATATGACAAAATCATGTAGTCTGAAATTAACTTAAATGCTTAAATCAAATACTTATGTACATAATACATTTATTTATGAGTATAAATCAATTTGGAATAAACCGCAATGAAGTAATTATATCTAATACGTACACACTTGGATAATTATTTTATATTCGGCATGTATCGTATAACGTTTACGTATGCAGTGATCGTGTTTATAAACATGTATACAATTACAAAGTACAAATTGAATTATTGAAGTTAACACCAGACCAATACATAAGCATTATATAAAATAATACATTTCTTTTTTATTTTAAATTCATTTCTCAAAATTGTATTTTCAAAATTGTAAATTTTTAAAATATTAATTTTTCAAAATTAAGCAAAATATTTTTTGTCAAACCAAATAAATTGCAAGCACGCATCCGGTAATTTGATATTTTTGTTTTTCGAACTATTTAATGCCGAATCAACAGAAGTGCTGCTTTCAATTTATTTGGGTCTCATGAGAAAGTTTTATTCAATAATTAAATTCACTTGTACTAAAAATGTGAAAGAATTTTCTTTATTGAAATTGTAAAAAGTTAGTTAGTTCTTGTTTTTACTTCGTAGAGTTAAAATAAAAATTGTTAAAAATTAAAATTAATTTTTAATTTTTACTTTTTTTTCAAAACCAAAAAACATAAATTGTTAACTGGCGCCCGAACAGGGACCATTGTGCAGAATTTAAAAAAAAAAAAAAAATAAGAAAAAAAATTTTAGTGGTATTAAATTTGTATTGAAGAAATTTTAACGTATTCACACAAATTATTAATTCGCGTTTAAATTAATTCGATATAGTGAGTTAATTTTAAAGATCTTGGAAAAAAAAAATTTTTTTTTAAAACGGTGTGAATAAAATAAAAATAGAAAGAATTGAAATTATCGAAATAAATTCAATAAAAAGAATTTAGAGCAAACTAAATTAAAGTGAATAAAATTATTTTATAAATTAATTGCAATAATTTCAATAAAATTAAAATTTATACAAAGAAATTGCTGTGAATAAAATTTTTAACATAAAAAAATTGAAATTAACTTAACGTGAACAAAATCTTCTTTTAACAAAATATTTAAAAATAAAATTGATGAAAACGGAAGTCTTTCTGCAATAATAATCAGAGATAAATACAACAAAAATAAAATATTAAAAAGAAAATACGTTGAAGTAGTTAAATACGAAATTTGAGTATAAGAAATATTTTGTAAAATATCTAAATTATTGTTGTTTAATAAAAAAATTAGCACATTTTTTCCTCTCCTTTTACAATAAGTTACAACAAAAAGTCTACTACGTACTTGAAATTTTTTCTTTTTCGAAAAAAAAAGGAAGACAATCAAAAAAAACTATTATTAAGTTTTAATTTGATTGATAAATTTCTTTTTATACGAACGTTTTTTCCTCTTCTTGTCGTAAAAATTAATTTCTTCTTTCGTGAAAATTAATTTTTAAACAGTGAAAGTGAATGAAATTTTAAAGTGAATAAAGTTGTAATAGTGTGTAATATTTTAAAGTGAATAAGAGTCAAATTGTGAAAGAATAAAGTGAATATAATTGTAAAAGTGAATAAATTTAAAAAGAAAACTATTTTTAATTAAATTCAAGCTAACTTTGTTAAAATTTTTTTTTTCCTGGTTTTCTCTGTTTTTTGATGTTTACAAAAACTAAGTAATAAAATAGAGTTCTTTGCGAGCAAATTGTAGTAAATTTCAGAAACATTAAAAATAAATTAAACCATTTCGTTGTCAAAATTAGTCACCGAATTTTTCTGTATTCTAAATTTACCCGATATTCGATTCGTTTTAGCGAAAATTTGCTTTTTTAATTTTAAATAAAGAACTACAAAACTTTTCAAATAAATTTTTAATTTCAAATAAAAAACTGTAAAATCTTTTCGACTTTTTATTTTTGAATAAAAAATTACACGCACTTTTGTGAAAACCCCAAAATTTTTTTTTTTTTTTTTTTAAAGAAATCTTAACTGAAATTTGAAATAAAAATGTCTTTAGAACCAATTCAAGAAGCTATTAAACGTTTGACAGGGGCAATTAATGCTCAAATTGAACTTACTAAAAGCATCGAATTAGGGCTAAGCAAATTAGAAGGACAAAGCGTAGCTCCTGTACAATCATCATTAGCGGCACCAAAAACTGAAGATGATTTAAAACAAATTAGTAAACTACCCGATTGTGTGAAGGAACTTCAAATCTTCGATGGTAGTCCAGTACAATTCGTATCCTGGGTACACAGTGTCGAAGATATTCTGAAGGACTTCGAGATAGTCAAAAATAAACCCATTTATCGAGCGATACTGTAAAGCATCAGGCAAAAAATTAGAGGCAATGCTGATGCTGCCCTCATTTCGTACAATATCTTCGATGACGATTGGTACTCAATCAAGAAATGTTTGTCTCTACATTATACAGACAAAAGGGATCTCAGAACATTAGAACATCAACTGAGTAACTTAACACAGAGAAATTCCAGCCTAGATGAATTTTATGCTTACGTCAATCATCAGTTTTCACTCATGGTCAATAAAATAAAAACAGAGGACTACAGTCAAGAGACAATTCAAGCGCTCATCGAATCATACAGAAATCGTGCACTTGACGTTTTTATACGAGGGTTGAATGGTGAATTATCAAAAATTCTAATGATACAAAAGCCGCAGACTCTTCCAGAAGTTTATTCCTCATGTCTGGAAATACAAAATTTGAATTATCGGAATTTGGCAATACACAGCAAAAACTTCAACAATTCAATAACAACACCGGCGAACCAGATTTTACCAAACAGATACGATCAAAACAGGATACGCAGCACACATAAACAAATACCATTGCAACAGAGGAATATGGCATACAATATTCAACACAGATCTGCCAGCATGCCACCACCAAGACCACATCAACCAAAACCACCAGTCCCAATGGATGTGGACAGATCAATCCAAACAAAACAAGTAAATTATATGAATCGACCAGGATATCAGGTGAATTCAGGTGTAAAAAGTGAAAATAATTCTGACGGACACTTTCGAAAACAACAAAGAATTTTCAACATCGAAACACAAGATGAAGACGTATCATATGGAGATTACATAAGTAATTGGAGCGATGCTGAAGAATACATAGAAGAACAACAGCTAGAAGAGGAAAACCCAGAACTTAATTTTATGATGGGAGCCTCTCTAGCATTCCATACATAGAATATCGAACAAAGAACAATGAAATCTTAAAATTTCTTATCGACACTGGAGCTAATAAAAATTTTATAAAATCAGATTTGGCATCTCACGCAAAATCTACAAACAAACCTTTTACAATAAAGTCAGCAGGCGGTGATATTCTTATTACCAGTAAAATCAGCGGAAAATTTTTCGAAAGTATCGGGAATAATACCGAAATAGAATTTTTTGTTTTACCAGGCTTAAGGACATTTGATGGAATTATTGGTGATGATACTTTAAAGATGTTAGAAGCAGTGTTCGATAGAAAAAATAATGTCCTAAAAATAGCTCCGAATATAAAAATTCCTCTAAAGGAGAAATTCTCAACTCAGGTAAATAACATCGAAATCAGAGATAGTCATCTTTCTGAAGAAACAAAAAGGAAGTTACAAATATTAGTCAAAAATTTCGAACGTTTATTTGGGACACTCAATGACCAAGAAACAGCAGAAACTAGCGTCAGAGCAGAAATTAAGACAACAACAGACGAACCAATTTACACAAAATCCTACCCTTATCCGGTAAATATGAGGCAGGAGGTTGACGATCAAATTAATAAGTTGATGAATGACGGGATAATACGACCATCTAAAAGCCCCTACAATTCACCAATCTGGATTGTAGAAAAGAAAATGGACGCTTCGGGGATAAAAAAATACAGAATGGTAATTGATTTTAAAAGACTCAATGCTATAACAATTTCAGATACGTATCCGATACCCCATATAAGCAACACCATCGCTAGTCTGGGCAATTCAAAATATTTTACGACAATAGACTTGACATCAGGATTCCACCAGATAAAAATGAGGGAATGCGACATCCCCAAGACAGCATTTTCAACCATGAACGGCAAGTATGAGTTCACAAGATTACCATTCGGACTGAAAAACGCGCCTGCCATCTTTCAACGGATGATCGACGACGTGCTGAAGGAGTTTATCGGCAAAATATGTTACGTGTATATCGATGACATAATCATATTTGGAGGACGGAATGAGTCTGAACACCTGAAAAATGTCGAGAAAATATTTTCAAGATTGGAAAAAGCGAATTTGCGAGTAAACTTGGATAAAACCGAATGCCTGAAGACAGAAACTGAGTTTCTTGGCTACATAATTACGAATCAAGGAATAAGACCAGATCCAAAAAAAAAATCACAGCCATACAGAAGATCAAACCTCCTGAGAATTTAAAAGAGCTAAAACGGTTCCTTGGTTTAACATCGTACTAAAGGCGATTTATAAAAGATTTCGCAAAAATTGCTAAGCCTTGAACAAATCTTACAAGAGGAATCAACGCACAGGTGAAAGCAAACCAATCCAAGAAAATCCAAATAAAATTAAATGAAAAGGAGCTGGGGGCCTTCAAGTGCTTAAAAGAAATGTTAACCTCTTCAGAAATTCTTATCTTTCTAGATTTTGAAAAACCGTTTATCCTGACAACTGATGCACCCAATCATGCGATTGGAGCAGTCTTATCACAAGGAGAAGTCGGTAAAGATCGTCTGATTACCTATATATCACGAACTCATCTACAAACCAGGAATAACAAATAAGGTTGCCGACGCTTTGTCAAGACTATCTTTAGAAGCCAACATATTAACCTCGTCAACTACGGAGACTGTACATAGTGCTGAACAGGATAGTACGAACCTTATTCCACATTGTGCGGCACCAATAAATGTATTTCTGAATCAAGTTTTCATCAGTCAAGGCAAAGAAAGCTATGCTTACGAAGAACCACATCCTTCGTACCATCGACACTACATTCGACTGCCTGAAATCAACAAGGACAAGCTGAGGCAATTGTTAAAGGAAAAGCTGCATCCAGTTATACTAAACGGATTAAAAATTCCAGAAGCATACATTCAGATCGTTCAAGAAATCTATCAAGAACATTTCACCGGCTATAAAATACGCATAACTCAAAGAGTAGTCGAAGATATCGCTAGTGACGAAAACAAATTCAACATAATCCAAAAGGAACACAAACGGGCACACCGGAACTGGAGAGAGAATAAGGAGCAGATCTTTGAACAATACTACTTCCCGCAGATGTCAAAATTAATCAAAAAATATACCAGAAATCGTGAAGTCTGCAACGCTAATAAATACGATCGACATCCCCACAAGCCGGAGCTACAGGAAACACCGCTGCCTACTTATCCTTCTGAAATACTCCACATCGAAATGAATAATGAAAAATTCATAACCTGCGTTGACAAATTCTCTAAATTTGTCAAATTCTTTCATATCAAAGATAAATCGGTTATGCACTTGAGGGATAAGATAATTAAAGCCATACATTATTTTACAACACCAAAAATAATGGTGATGGACAACGAGAAGAGCTTTGTAAGCCCAATTATAATCAACTATCTCAAAACATTAGGTATCGAGGTGTATCTAACACCATTGCAAAGGAGCGAGGTCAACGGAACCATCGAAAGAGTTCATTCTACAATCGTGGAAATTGTACGGTGTCTACAGGAGGAATACAATGATTTAACCTTCAAAGAACTAATTAACATCGCAGTAGATCGCTACAACAATTCTGTCCACTCGGTCACAGGAAAAAAGCCTAGTGATATATTCTTTGGAAGAACACAAAGAATTAACTATCAAAATTTAATTGATTTTAAAAACAAAGTAAATGAGAATTTGATCGATCGCACAAACAGAAATCAGAAGAATAGGATTAGTAGAGAAAATCAAAAAACGACAAAACCAAAGACCTACACACCCGGTGACGTAATATATACCGCGGTTAAGCAGATTCAGGGAAAAAATAAGCCTAAGTTCAGAAAAGAAATAGTAGCTAAAGATAATAAAGTTACAGTAAACACCGTATCCGGAAGACGAATACACAAAACTCAAATAAAAAATTTACAAAATTTATCAAATTGAAGATTTTTTTGTCTCTTTTAGTTTTATTTTTAGTAATCTCGCCATAGCCTTTAACATCTACGAGTACAACACATCAATAGTAACCATCAAACAAGGACAAGGACAAATCATCAATGGAAATTTCAAGTTGGTACACGTCATCGACCTAACCAATTACGAAGAGATCATGACGAAAATACAACCACTAGTTAACTGGATTGATTCCAAAAGCATACTGAAACCCCAGTTGAACCACCAACTACAGCAAATCGAAGATCTGATAGTCAAACTCACATCCACTACGGAACCGACGCTCCATAAATTGGATTGGATCAGCATGAAAGTGGATCGCGGGCAATCCAGATGCAGATGACTGGGACAAAATTGTCAATAGCCAAAATAAAATAATCGAGAACAACAATGAGCAGTACAAGGTCAACAAAATACTAATGGATACAGCGCATCAAATATTGGGAGAGTACAATAAAGTCATTAACCACTTCAGTGAAGAGTCAGACGAAAGGGTTCAACAAGCGACCTTCAACAAAATCACCTTAATAAAAGACAAGATAAAGGAAATAGTACGAGCGGTGCAGCTAGCCAAAGCGGGAATTGTCAACACCAACCTTTTGGACAGACAAGAAATCAACGAAATTCTAGCTGAAATTGAAACGTTACCCTATGCTAACGATATCGAAGCCATTGAATATGCAACACCAACGATGGTGATAAAGAACTCCACACTTTTATATGTAATCTCGATACCAAAAACGAGCAGGAAGGAATACAACCATGTGTTAATAAGATCAACCACAAAGAACAGCAGAAGGATCTTCCTCGAATATAGAGAACTGCTAATGAATCAAGATGTAGTCAATGACAGTCAATTACAGAGGATAAATGAAAATCATTGTATAGCTCGATTAATTAAAGGACATAGTGCCAGTTGCGAATATGAACATGACAGCGAGGCAGAGATCGAAGCTTTAGATGACAACACCATTTTTTTAAATAACTTCAAAGGGGAAATCAGCTGCAGCAACTTCAGCAAACATCTTGAAGGAAGTTTTTTGGTGCAGTATAGCAACGAAACTATAAGGATCAATGGACAAGAATTTACAAATAAGGAGATCAAAGTGTTTCAAATCTTGCTGCCACTATTACAATGAAATATTACGCAGAAGGGTGTTAAGCTGGATCTAAAGTACCTACACGATCTGCATCTCACCAACGTTCAGAAACTGAGAAAATTATTCACAACAGTACAAATAACACACGCTGTGAATTACGGCTGCATTGATTGTTCTTGGAATCATCGTCCTAATCCTGCACAAGTTGAGAAGGAAACATCTAGAAATGATAGTGCTTCCACAAATCATCTCTCATCAAACGGAAACGGCAAACCCACAAGGATTACAGCCCATTAATCTACAATTTTAATCCACGAGACGCGGATTTTTCGGGGGGGAAGAGTTAACACCAGACCAATGCATAAGCATTATATAAAATAATACATTTCTTTTTTATTTTAAATTCATTTCTCAAAATTGTATTTTCAAAATTGTAAATTTTTAAAATATTAATTTTTCAAAATTAAGCAAAATATTTTTTGTCAAACCAAATAAATTGCAAGCACGCATCCGGTGATTTGATATTTTTGTTTTTCGAACTATTTAATGCCGAATCAACAGAAGTGCTGCTTTCAATTTATTTGGTTCTCATGAGAAAGTTTTATTCAATAATTAAATTCACGTGTACTAAAAATGTGAAAGAATTTTCTTTATTGAAATTGTAAAAAGTTAGTTAGTTCTTGTTTGTACTTCGTAGAGTTAAAATAAAAATTGGTAAAAATTAAAATTAATTTTTAATTTTTAATTTTTTTTCAAAGCCAAAAAACATAAATTGTTAACTTTGATGATTCTGTTATATTTCTTTTTAGATCGTATAATCACATGCATTTTATTTTTATTGTAATTCTTGTACTACTTAGTTATCATTTCTTGTTTGTTTTTGAAATTCACACTATATAAAGTTTTTTACAAGAAAATACCAAACATAAAACGTTTTCAACTCATGTTGAAAAACAAACAAAAAATTATGCACCAAGGATAAATGAGTAGTTATATGGTTTATCTTTCTTCTATGAAGCATCTTGCACACATAATTCCTTGCAATTTTTCTTAGATATTTTATTATTAATTTTATGTGCATTGGAAAATGATTTTTCTTTTTGGAAAACTTTTCTGAAATTGAAATTGAATTTAATTAAATTTAATTTAATTATTTTATTAATAATTTTGGTTTTATTAATCAAAGTACGATGATATCAAACAAAAATCCTTAAATAATGCAATAAGAAAATTACTTTTGAAAATCATTAGAACTCTCTACGTATACATACATATGTACATACATGGGTACATGTACGCATTTATTTTTTTTCACATGTGAAACGCATATTGAAAAATTGAAATTTTATGTTTAATTGAAAAACTTTCTATATGAATATAGTTCAACTACCGTACATGGAACGTACAAGAATAATGATTTGTGTGTGTATTCGTGATGTTCGTTTTAGTTATTACATTAAACTTCATTATAAAATTGATTCGTTCCTTCAGAACATAGGTATGTATATAGAGAAATAAAGGCATCCATGCATGTTGCAACATTGTGGTTTATGATATCATAAAATTTTAAGAAGAAAAGGTTTATTTTTATTTTTTTAAACATTTTTTAAATTTGGCTCTCTGTTCAATAACTTTGGCATTTAAAATAAAAAAATCCATAATATAATAACGGTCAAGAATTCAATATGACGGAGAAATATACGATTTTTATAAGGAAATAGACCTAGAGTCCTTGATTAAATTGAACAGAATAAGATGGCGAGGTCATGGTATATAAATGGGTGAGAACGATAATACGAAGAAAATTCTATATAATCGAAGTCAGAAGGGCATCCAACACTAGGAAGGTCAAGCCTTAGATGATAGGATGAGGATGCGGCGTCACCGAAAATAAGAAATTGAAAAAGTACAAACAGATTTGGCGAATCAAGTTAGAGAAGAATCGAGTCCGTTCTGTATTGTACAAACGGTTATGATGATAATGATTGAGAATAATGAAATAAAGTAAATTTATACATCAACGTTTTTAAATTAATTTTCCCAGCATAAAAACAGTTTCATTTAACATTTTTCATTGGACCTCTTTTTTTCCTACTTAAATTTTAAAAATTATGTTTACAAAATTCCTAATAAATTTTTATTTTTGTTTTTCCAAAGAAAGCAAATGAATAAAATTGTGATCCTTAAATATACATAAATAATACATTATAAAATAATCAATATAAAATTATGTACAATTTTCGTTGCACGTGTATCGAAAAATGTCCCTTTGGGACATATATTTTAAAATCTGATTTTAAAATCATTTCTTTATAAAAGCTGAATTATTTTATACAAACAATAAATGAAACTGTTACAAAAAAAGAAGAAAATTCAGATGTCGAATATTATCGGATTTGGCCACATTTTGATATTGATATAAATTTCCCCAACAATAGTAGCGGTGTTTTTCATAAACATGCGTACGGTGAATATTTGACAAAAAAAAACCCATATACATTTATATCATTCATTTATTTCTCTTTTCTCAAAACTCTTTGAGTATTTTCAAAAACTATATTGTATATTGTGTTTATCCTACTTTTCAAAATTTTCTCTTATAAATTCTCTTAACAAAAAACAAAAAGATAATTTCAACATCCATAACACTACTTTGTCTTCGTAAAATTTTTCTGTTCTAGGATACATACATATATGACGTTTTATACAGGATTAATTTTAAAAAAATCATTTTTCGTATAGTTTTACTCTGGCGCTCGTATTGTAATGATCCTTTTTATTATTGTGAGTGTTTTTCATTTGATTTTCAGTTACAAATACGCATTCATACGATTAAGTTCAAACAATGAATTATTTCGATGTGTTTAAAAATAATAAAAAAGGATATATTTCACACTAAAAGAATATATTTGTATTTTTAATTATGACGAGTTTATCTGAAAATATATTTTGATTTATAATTCCAATTAAAATTCAATAAGTGATAAATTATTAAAATTCAAAAAAAAAAATCCAAAAAACAAATCATAATGTATCTGGTTTGTTTTGTTTTTGTTTTTTTTTGTTTTGAATTGTAAACAATGGATAAGAAAGTCATAAAGTTTGACAGTGATAAATTTCAAAATGTTTTAAAATGATTTAAAATGCCTAAAAAACACGAGTGAGTAAAGGAAAAAGTTTTTCATGGTGTTGGCTATCCTTTTTTTATGTGGAATTAGTCTGTGTTTGCATTAAAGAATTATGCTTTTGGATTTCATGTAATAACAAGTCGATTCACTTTCGACTACATTTTAGTTTCCTGCACAAAAAAAAGGATACGAGAGAAAAAAACATAAATAAATAAATTAGACACCAAGGAAAAAAGACTAAATTTTGTGTGCATTCTGTGTACATTGAAATGAAAAGTGAAAAATCTAAGGATTAAATAGTAATGTTCATGCATTTATTTTTCATCTTGCTTTGAAAACTTTTTTGTTCATCGTTTATTACTGAATTCATTAATTTCATTTAAAGTGACAAAGGTTTATTTATCCGATCTTTTCTTCTGACTGAAAAAAAAAAAATTGGGAAAATTTTCCACACATTACTTTAAATCCGGAATTGAAATATAATTGAAAAAAATATTTTTGAAACGTGTATAATAATCAAAATAAAAGCAAAATGTGCTTGCAACTCTCGTGACAGTGACAGTAGTTTGAAACACTTACACATTGTGAGCCAACAAACTTGCCACATTCGTAATTTCTTTTCCACGGGGAAACCATTCGAGGATTTTTTAAGTTTCATCATTTTATTGATGATCTCAATTATTGATAATTAACGAAGAAAATTGAATAAAAATGAAAACTTTTGGATTCTTTTGTATGCTTTAGGAATGTTTTTTACTACTTTTTTTAAAATTTATTTCATTAATTTAATTTTTTATGTAGAAATAGTGTTGCTCTAATCTTCAATTACTTCAGTTCAAGATACTTTGAAGGTGAGTCTGTCTGAAAGAGTAATCGAGTATTTGGTTTTCTTGACTTTCTACATAAGACTTATTGTCTCTAGTTATCTAGAGGTTTGAAGAAGTCAGGCTCAGAAAGAAAAAAAGAGACGTTTTAACAAATGCTTAATTGTAATGTTTTTATACTCCTTTTGGAATAATTGTCGGTTAAACCTAATTTAAACCTTTATAAATTCTTCATATTAACCTCTTACTGACTCAAGTAAGAAGATAAAATATGGATTACACACCTTTGAGTTACAGGTGGTTCTTTCGAATGTTAAAACATTCAAATCCTTATTTCAATCCTTAAAGAGAATATGAAAAACATTTAATCTGCAACAAATTTTTTATTACAAAATTTTAATTTAAAAGGAAAAAAAAACGAGGATCTAATTATCATACCATGTAGATAAAACAGAACGCAAAAAAAAAAATAATAATGTATCTTAGTTTTTTAGAGCCATAAATAAATCTCTATCTAGAATTTTTCCACATAATTACCAACACATACATATATACGCACGGAATTGTATTGTATGTACATACATACTTAAACAATTCTAAACATGTGTACACGTATGTACATATGTACACAAGTATTATTATCATTTAAATGTAAATATTATTTGAGCACAATTGAAAAAAATATAAATTTGAGAATGAGTATCGACATTTACGCAAAATGCAACACTTTGTGTACATGTTTGCACGTACATATGTATGTTTCTATGAATCTTCTAATCTAGAAACATAAATATATTATGATTTTAAAGATAGCATTTCAAATGCATATTCATTGTTTCAAATGCAATTGGATGTTATGCTTAGAAGCTACATCTGACAAAGTCAATGAATTTCAGTCGACACTCAAACAGATTTTTCAGCGGAAGGAAGAAATTTTCCCTTAATACAATTTTTTTTTTGTTTCTCGTCATGATCTATTACTTGACGACCGGTTAGCGTCTACTTGTGAAATGCCCTACATATTGATTGATTTATTTGTTTATTTATTTCGAATTATAAATTTTTGTTTATTTGAAATTAAAATTCGGTTTAATAGCCAGTAAGTTATTTCAACCGTTTTATTATCAAATAGCCAATTCAATCGATTGAACTAAATGTACGTGTTTTCATCCGCTTTTTTATTTCGGTGTTGAGTACACCTATATTACCATTCTTCATTTATGATTTGTATGGTTACAGTTACAATGCACGTAAAATCAGATTAAAGTTAATAAAAAAATAATTAAAAAATATACATACATACATACATATGTACATGTTCTGGGGAGCATTTGTATGGAAAAATGTATGATTTCGTTCAATTAAAAAAAAAAAAAATGAAGCTTGATGAAGCCACAAACATGATCATTAAATATGAATTTTTGAAATAATCCTTGAAAAATAAAAAATTCATTGTGAAACATTAGAAAACATTTCAATTCAAAATCGATAGTAAATAATTTTTTTTGGTGTATCGTCTTCTTAAATAAAATGCAATATCTTTCAAATTTTTAAAATCTATGTAATATTTAATCGCCCAAAATTTTCAGAAATTCTGAAATTTTACGAATCATCAATTTACATTTAAATTTTTCAAAATTCTTATTGTTATTGTTTTTTGTTAGTAAAAGTTCAGTCACAGATCATCTTTTTACGCATTCATTTGAAGTAATAAATGTACATATTTTTAACCGTTTATTATTTGTGGAATAAGATAAGAAAATTTAATGTAAAATGTTTTGAATTCGCAAGAATTTATCAACATTAAAAATTTTTTGTGTTAATTTTATATGAATATTTTTTTTGTTATTTCTAATTTATGTTTACAAAAGCTGTAATACCCGAATTGTATATTTTGTGCTGAAATGTTAAGTGCTTATTTATTGTGCAATAAATGTGATTATATATAGAAATAAATTGAATGAAAATATGTAATTTTCGAATGAAAAATATTTACACTTGTTAAAAAGTGAAAAAGTTCAGATCATGATGCCATGAGTGTTATAAAGTTAGACATTCCGAAAAGGCTTAAATCCACCAATCAGAAACTAGCCTGATAAGTAGGTTCAAGGAAATTTAGAGCTACAAATGGAAAATTAGGTTGTCATGTGTTTCGTTCATTTATGTAAACACTTGTGATGTTAATACGTGATGTCTAATATAAAAAGGATATGCAACACGAGCTTCATATATTTAATATGTTTCAAAATTCCTTTGAAAGCAACGTTGGAAACCCTTAGCTGAATCTTTTAGAACTCATTGCATCATCATTTGGAATTTTATAAACGTTCGCAAATAAATTTAAATTTTTAATAAGAAATTGGTTTAAATGTATATCACATCCATTTGTAAATGCATATTTAAAAGTCGTATGCCATCTAAATAGGTTTTAAGCTCATTCATTGTGTTTTTTAAAGATACAGAATACTATAAAACTGTGTTTAAATGTTGGTGGAAATTATTAAAAAATTTAAAATATAAACAAAATGTGAAATAAAGTGTATTACATGAATTCACCCAAGTTGTGATGGTACGATCACGATCACAAGCGTAATGAAATCCCATTTAAAATATGTTCATCCTCATACGTACAACATGAGCGTAAATTCACATACAAATTAAGAAGAAAAATAAAAGTAAAATAAATAAATTAAATGAACACGATGGAAAAACAACAGCCCTTGTATAACACTAGAATTTCTGTTTGAAGTGATATTGTATGTATTATTATATTCTTTTGTAATATTATTATCAAAAATATTAGAAAAAATTCAAAATAGCGAAGTACGTAGATTATGTTGGAATAACATGAATACATTGTGTTTGAGGATTTTCATGCAAATAATTCTCAACATCGTTTTGCCTGTTCAAGGTGAGCAAATAAAATAATTTTGATGTTCAGGCTGAAGTTAAATTTTGTTCACCATTAATACAGAGCTTACCAGCTTTGAATGGCTAAAAAGTCTGTTATAACTTTTCTAATTGCTTTTTATTGACTAATGATTTTAATTCAATTTTACTTCATTTTTTCAGGACACGGTCAAGGGACTGAAAATGAACCAGTCTTTTTAGCACAACTGGATAATTTAACAATAACACAAGGACGAGATGTATCATTTACATGTGTCGTTAACAATTTAGGACAATATCGAGTGAGTAATTTACAGTAAAATAAATGTAAAACAAAATTATGTTTTTTTTTTAAATCTAAAACATTTTTAGTTTGAATTTAAATCTTTTTTTATAACATAAAAAATGACGTGATAAATAATAAAATTGACCTATTTATTTGTATTAAATCATAATAGTTGTTTTAATTTGAAAAACGAATTAACATTTAGTTTTAGGTTTAAATTTATCGCTTTAGCACTTATCTTATTTTCATTATTACTAAAATGTGTAATAATGAATACAAAATAATGGTGTATATCAAATGCAGGTGGCTTGGATAAAATCAGATTCTAAAGCAATATTAAGTATTCATACACATATGGTGTCATTAAATCCAAGATTATCAGTGACACATAATGGTCACAACACCTGGAAGCTTCACATATCACATGTACTAGTAAATGATTCTGGCAGTTATATGTGCCAAGTGAACACCGATCCAATGAAAAGCATTGTAAGTATTTATACATTTACGCTGTACATAACAATAATTAATAATAATGCAAATTATACATTTATAATTACAAATGTATACGAGTTTTGTGTACATAATATAATATTAATGGGAACTCATAGATATGGATGGTGGGTTTTGTGGAGCACATTTAGTAATTTTGTAACATGCATTTGTACGTAACAACACGATTACATGCTTAAATTCAGCACTAAATTGCCTTCAAACATTTTATTGGTATTTTACGTATGTAAATATACATGTGTCATTACAAACGAGTAAATTGCAATAATGATGCAAAATAAATTATTATAGCAGAACAAATCTAAAATATGAAATTTTATAACTATAAATAAATGCATTATTGGCCTATATACATAAATGGTAAATTTGATTTAATCCTAATACGGCATGAATTTTGAATATTTTACCTGTATTCTGTAGATCACAGATTGATAAAACTCATAACTTATTTTGTCCATACGATGCGTTAATTCATTTTTTATTTATGCGTTGTTTAGCGGATTAAGTTTTAACTTTTATGCTCCATTTACAATTATAACGCGAATCAATATTAAAAAACACCCCTTGCGCTTGATTTCTTTTAAAAATATTTTGGACAAAAACCATTGAGTCCAAAAGTTCTAACTTCTGTTATATCAACACAAAAAGGCTTCTAAATGAATAAGACATTTAATCAAATTTAATTACTTTCTTAGAGTCAGACAAAAAATACTTAATATATCGACGTACTTAATTCTACATGTGTACATAAAATCGACTTAAGTATGTCTGATTAATAGTAATAAATCAATTATAACATAAAACACAAAAATTATAGCAAATGATTACAATTTAAGCTAAATTTAAAGAAATTCCAAACAACAAATGTTCATTAATGGTATCTTCATAAATTTATTACAACTCATATTATTTATGATATTTACGAAATAATAACTTGAATTATACAAACGACGCATACATAAGTATGTACATTCATATATTACAGGGTCTTTTAATTTTTATAAGCTATGTACATACAAATAAACAACATTATTACTTTTATTGTTTTCCTCTTTTCAATTTTATTTCATTTTAACTTGTGTATTTTCATTCTCCTAGTCTGGCTATTTAGATGTTGCAGTACCACCTGATATATTAAATCAACCTGATGCAAATAATGCTATGCTAGAGGAGGGCATAAGTAATGAGGGTGGAACAATTCAATTAGCATGTAGCGCTACAGGAGTACCACAGCCAAATGTACAATGGAGACGAGAGGGTGGTAAAGATATTATTCTCAGAAGTGATACTAGGGAAAAACAAAGTAAGGAAAAATGATAATATGTTTGATACATATGTATATACACGAGTACATATATACAATGATTTTATTATTCTAGTTGCGTCTTATTTACATCTTTCTTTTTTTTTCTTGTGTTACTTATAATCTTATCAATTAATAATGAAAATGAAATAATATCTCAATAATAGTTATTGTTTATTTTTTATTATTTTGTTTCTGTTACAATCAATACAAACAACAAAATATTGGAATTATTCATATGATTTAATTTAACTGGAATAGTAGTCCTTTTTTCAAATATTTCCTTTTAATTATTGTAATTTTCTGTTTTGAATATACTTTTAAGAACATTTTTTCAACAATTGAGTGAAAATATTAATTTAATTTTTCTCTTTTCGTAGTTGTTAAATTTGTTGAAGGTGAACGTCTTATTTTGAATAATGTACATCGAACAGACATGGGTGGATATCTTTGTATCGCATCGAATGGTATACCACCATCAGTCAGTAAAAGATTTGATGTTCATGTAAATTGTAAGTATTAAAAAAATGTTTTACCAGAGTAAAATTCAAATTTGATTTTTTTTCGAACTCACAAATCCAGGGCCACGTGATTATTTATGCTTGTATTTTAGTAGTGATGAATAAATAATTCATAGTGAATGATTCTGAACTAAATGTGAGTGGATCATTCATTTATTTCAATCATTTTCATTCATTTGAATCAGCACTCAGTTAGCGAGTCAATCAGAGATTTAGAAATCGAATTTGAAAGCACTGGTTCAATATCATTGTTAAATAGATAAATAGAATTAAATTAAATTCACCCCCGATTCTAGGTAAGAGACTCTTAGCCTCTTAACTGCAATTAGCAGACAGTTATCAGAAATAGCTATTTTAGATAGAAGTTTAGAGATGGCAGAAATCAGCTGATCTCTTATTATGTGTGGTGAATTCAGTTAAGAGAATTCGTTATTCTAGATTAGAGGCTTAGAGACATTTATAAACTCAAAAGTCTCTTAACTTAGCAGCTCATTGCAAGGAGCTCTTAGCCCTCTTATGTTGTTGTAATTATATAGAAGTGAACATTTTAAAGTAAAAATGATATCAAGAAATAAATGAAAGTAATAAAATAAAAATAATAATTTATTATTTAATTATTATTTTACTATTTTCACATTTCTTTTTCATATTATTGTTTTTTTTTTTTTTTTTTTTTTTTGTAGTTTTCATATATTATCTTTTTTATCTCTTGTTAATCTCAGAGATGATGCTAATGATGTCTATCCATCAATTACCTATTTTGCACCATAAGACTTTAGTATGAATTTTATGAGACAATTCCATTATGTTGACTCATACGACACTTCACATCCTCTACCCTTCTTATCAAACAAATTGCACAAAATCGTATGAATTTACAAGATCTCATGTTGCATTCGCCATATGCATTTGGAATTTTCGTGTCTCTCAAAACATAGCTTTAAAAATAATACACTCCAGTGTGCAGTTGGCACTAGCCTATAAATTGACACATTCGAACTCACGCGCAGGTCAATTTATGTGGCAAACGATAATCAGCTGATTTGGTGAATTTAAAAGCTCTTAATTCTTTTATATATAATTTTCACCTCAGCCTGCTACGTAGAATAGCAATTTCTGCTAATAAACCTCTTATGAATTAAGAGACTCTTACCTAGAATCGCCCGGTTAATTTTGAATCATTGAATTGTATTGAACACATGATTCCGGACAGATTTCAATTTAAAAGAGAATCAATGGATGATTTGAATGAATTCGCCCATCACTATAATTTCCATTATTATCTCAGGTATTTTGTGTACGTTTGTATATTCTTAAATAAAATACTTAGTAGCAAAAATACATTCATTCCAATTTCATTTATACCATCATTTTTTTTTACAACTTCTGCTTGGAGGTTTTAGTTTTTACACAATTCGTACATTTTAAATATAAGTTTTATTTTGTAAAGAATTTACGGTATGATGTGTCTAGAGTTGTTTTACTGGAATGTAATAGTTTATGATATTAACAAGCGTACATACAATCTATAAAACTGAGAACATATTAATTATTTACAACGATTCAACTAACATCCTACTTTTGCTTATAAACGTTAAAACATAAATCGGTAAGAGTTCCTTTTAGGACCCACCGCCGATTTTTTGAAACTTTTCACACACGTACCACTCAATGAGTACAATCCAAAAAAAAATGGTCTCTTCGCGCGAAAAAGGTCATTTCAAGGTCAAAAAATTTAAAGAAAATCTCAAAAATTGACAGGAAACTTCGAATAACTCATGATGTTACTGTCCAATTTTTATGAAATTTTCACAGTTTGAAGACCTCGATACACTACGACTTTTCGTACAATTAGTACAAAATTTTCCATACGAAAATTGTACAGGATGACCCAAAAACTATATTTTCTTCGAAAAACAATAATTTTATACTTTGAACAGTAATAACTACAGACGTACTAATCCGATTGTAATGAGTTATGCTTTGCCAGAAACATCTATGTCTCGCCTTTAATAATTAATAACATTCACTCGAATACATAACCTAGTTCAAAAAAATATCCCAATATACAATGTTGTGTATTCGAAAATTTTCAAACAGTCATATATTATGCATATATACCTATAATATATATATATGTATATATATTATATACATTATATTACATAATATATAGTATAATATGTTATATATATATATATATATATATATATATATATATATATATATATATATATATATATAATATAAGTATATATAATATATACATATATATGTTATATATATATACATATATGTGCAAAAATACTCTAGCTTCTCTTGGTGTCAAATAAATCTTTCGCCTTTTATTAAGGATTTCCGCGGAGAGGAGCATTCAACCTATCTGTAATATATCCTTAAATTACTTTTACATAAGATAAAAACAAAAATTCATTTACTAAAAAAAATTAATTATTTATTAAAATCTTCTATTATTTATTTAAAAAAAATTTAATTATTTACCACAGAAAATGTTATTTAAATAAAAAAGAAAAAGAAAAATAATTTTTTTTAAACAAAAAAGAATTACTATTAATTACAAAATTACTAAAATGCTACTATTTAAAAAAACTCAAAGTTATATTATTTATAATAAATACGTCACTAAATATGTACACCTAATACAACACTATATACAACAAACAACTATACAAACAATGTACAATATTGAATGAATTTACTTGATAAATTTACTTTGACTTATGCATTTTTAAAATTGAATAAAAAAAACTGTAAGAGATAGAACTTTTGTGTAAAAAGAAATCTTCTAGAAAAACGTACAGAGATTTAATTTTTCCCGACATATTATCAACTTTTCCAACAGCGTCTTCAAAAATCATCAAAAATTCGAAAAAAATTGACAAATTTTCTTTTAACTTGAAGAACTCACGAACCATTAGACGTACAGCTTTGACCAATACCTCATTCGGAAGGACAAAAGGTTTTCTATTACTTCTCTGAACATACTAGCGAAATTAGACTGACAGTTCGCAAGCTAAAACGTATTTCATGAAACAAAGACAAAATTTTTTAAACGCCCTCTAGTAGCGAAATAACCCGATTCGCACCACGAGACTAGCACCATTCAACTAGACTCATCGAGTATAGTGTATGTACCAATTTTCATAAAATCGGTGGTGGGTCCTAAAAGGAACTTCAGCCCATAAATCTAAAAACATTATTTTGTAAAATTGAAGAAAGTAATAGCAGTTGTATTGCAGGTAGAAGGAAAGAAAGGATTATTGTATTTTAATCCATTTTGTTTATAAGTTTGTTATTCTTTAAGTATTTTATTTGTAATATAAAATAACTAAGGAGCATTTACCACATACAGGTAGTTTATTATCCAGAACTACACGTCCCTATGAGAGTTATGCAAAAAAGTGTAAAAATGTACACACACATAACTATGTATATGAACATTACCAAGTCATTACTTTCTCACTAAATAAAAGAAAATAAATATTTAAAAAATCAATTTAAATGAAAATAAAATATTCTATATTTTCAAATGAAAATTTCTTTATCTCATTTGTATATTGCCTTGTTGTCTTGCTTTATTTTATGAAAATTTTTTTTAGTTCCACCATTGATTAAGGCTGTTAATCAACTAGTTGGTGCTCCTTTAGGAAGTCACGTTACTTTGGAATGTATATCAGAAGTTTTTCCAAAGCCTTTAAATGGATGGTATAAAAATGAAGGTGAACATTTTAATTTAGTTTGTATAAACACATTTTTTTTGTTTTTAATTTTTGATACTGAATTTTAAATTAATATCATGTAATGCAATTCACAAAAATGTCATACATGTGTTTGTATTATATCGCAGGCGGTTTAAAAATGCATGATGGACAAAAATATAGCATAACCGAAGAAATGCTAAATTCGTATACATGGCAAATGAATTTAACGATAAAAAATCTTCAGAGTAGTGATTTTAGCACTTATACATGTTCTAGTGTTAATGCTTTAGGAAAAAGTGAAGCAAGGATTCGATTAAGAGGTAAATTTATAAAGTAGTCGTTTTTATAGAAAAAAATACATGATCATTTTATGTTATGAATTTTACATGTTATAATAATGTGTTTGTTTTTTTTTAAATATTTGAAAACCCAAAATGAATCAATAATTTATATGACACAGAACTTCGATTACCACCAAAATCAACAACTACACCGACAGCATTTATTTATACTACATCAAAGCCACGTCGAAAGCAGGTACCAAATTATAAAAAACAAATGAACGATGTTGTTCGGCCTAAGGAAACGGCAATTACCAATCATATAAAAGAAAATGATCTTGTTGGAAATGTACCAGAGGGTAAGTCTTGATTATATATCTCGAATTCTCAAATATTACAACACGGGTTCAATATTCATAAAATAAAGATTATTGCTAATTTAGAAGTACTTTTCTGTTCAGTGGTACCATTCATTTATAGCGTTATGGGGGCACATGACATGATGCAAAACAAAATAATTTTCTTATAAAAATGATTCCATTGTTAGTTTTATAAATAATTTTCTTTTTTTTGTGTTTTTTCGTTAATACATTTATAGTTCATACACAATTGCCAGCAAAAGCAAATTACGAAAAAACACGATCAAATGCTCAAACACCAGCTGTTGTGCCATCACCTAAATCACCATGGGTATTCTCGAATACTGGATCACAATTCCATAACAAATGTCTAAATTATTTAACAATATCAAAATTTTTCATGCCATTATATTTGTTATCATTGTATTTCAAATACATATGTATATTATCTGTGGGATAAATACAATACCAATTACTAATAATCAAACAAAGAACAAACTAATTTTCATAAGAATTATATAAAAAGGGGTAAGAGATAAATCCATGTGTTGTACTATAAAGATACATGTGCATGGACATTACACAGATACAAAAATGTTAATACTATGATTATGATTGTGATAATGATGATGATGAAAATTTAGAAAATATGATAATTTTATTTTTAAAATGGCAGACAATGAAAGTACAAGTCAAAAACATAAAATTTATTTTTCTTTTATTTGAATTTTGTATTTTATGTTTTTCAATTTGATTTGATTGTGTGTGGAGAGTTTTCCAAAATGAAATTTTGTTTTAATTAAATTATTATCAAAAATGTACTTATTTTATGTACGATGCATGTAGTTAGTATAGTTGAAAATTACAAACATACACACACATGCTGTATATTTTGTGATGAAAATTCATGAAATGTACTAAAATGCATACAAATTAATGTAAAATTCATTGTATTTATAACCACAACTGATTCATTTATATAAAAATAAAAAAACTATACCACAGATGTAACACAAGCCACATGCATACATACATATATAAAATACTTATATGTGTAATATTAAATATTTTCCGGAAATGATACATTAGATTAAAAAATATGAAAAGGACAATTATATAAATCGAATCATTTGAAAAATGCTCCTATCCATACTAATTCATATAGTAAGGATCGCATTCGGTATGTACATATGTACATATGTATATGTGCCATAAATGAACGTTGTATATGTAATGTTCATTTAGATGAATTTTGAAGGCTGTATTTTTGAAGATTTAAAATGTGTACATACAAAAAATGAATTAATGCATCATCACATTATCATATCGTATATATAGAAAATATACTTATAAACACATATCCGTACATATTACACATAAATTGCATATCCGTATATATCAGCATATGTTGTAAATTTTAAAATTAAAGAAAAGTAAAATTAAATGATAATATATCGCCTATACATAAACACACATATGGTATGTGTAACATGAATAAACAGATATATGACAATCTACATACAAATGTGGCATATGAATAATTTTAAAATGTTGATAAAAATTATATAAAAATGTACGCAATTTATTTGGATACTCAACGTAGATACTAAATATTACATGGATGTTTTCTACATGTATGTATGTAATCGTATATTTAATGTATACATATAAATTGTAAAGTTTTTTATGAGTTAATACGAAATAATAATTAAAAAGAAATAATACGAAAAAAAAAATTAGAAAATTTTTGTAGCTTTAAATTAAATATAATTTTTGTCTTACGACACTAAATAATTTCAGAATAATAATAATTCCATTATGTTTTATATTTTTTATTTTTTTAATTATACTAATGATACATTTTAATTATACATAATAATTAAAATTTAAATTGGTGTAATGCTAAGAACACACATTTAATTTTAATACTAGAGGTATCTTCAGAACCATATACGTGCGTACATAAATTACTGATGTGTCACTTGATATAACCTGATTAATAGGGGATAAAGTCAAGATTTCAAAACTGTGTATGTAATTCAAAGCCTGTTTATGGTATTAAAAGTAGTTTTGATTAAACTTTTTGCACATCTGCGTTATTTATTTTTGTAAAAGCATTCTAAAATTTGAAAAATTTAGAATTTTGAAGGCACAATAATAAGAAGTCAGTTGTATCAGGTGTATACTAGCATTATCCTTAATTTGAAAATTAGATGTGGCAATGCCATAAAATAATGTTGCAGTGCACTACTGGATATTGTTAAATTATTATTATTTAAATTGCCGCATGTGTACTGTCCAAGTATGTACTATACAATGTATCTTAAATTTATTAAAATGTTCATTGATTTGATGATTAAGTAAATTGTTCTCTTTTTTCTTTTTTTTTTTTAAAAAAGGAAAATGTCTTTTAGTATATTATACGAAATATGATATTACTTCGCTTCCTTTAAATCATGTTCCTCCTTTTAACAAATTTTTTTATTTGATTTACATTTGAAATATATCATACACATGATATATTAAAATTGAAACAGAAAATTAAATCCACATATATTTAATTGCATAAATATCGCGAATTTTTCTATAAAAAAATTATAAAAAAACTAAACCATAAAATTTATTTCATTGAATATAACTGATAAAGAAATAATAAAGTTCGTTATAGAAAAATGTACACAAAAATAAATGAAAATTTAAATCAGGATTTTGATGCATATTGAGACAATATTAGTTAATTATATATATATAATGTATTTGCATATACAGAACTATATAAAAAATCATAATATTAAACTAATTATAAATGCACATTCAATAAATAAACAGAATATGAATATACTATAATTGTTAAGCAAAAGTTTAAGAAACGTAATATATAATTATACTGTAAAATATACACATACATGTATAGGATGTTTACTAAACTGCAATCATTTACTTGAGAAAAAAAATTATGAAATTAAAATTATGTTGAATGCGTTCGAGTATCGTGATTTATCTGATAATTTTAAATTCCACAATTCTACAGTTGTCTTCAGTTTTGTGATCAGTTCCATACAGAAAGTGAGCAAAAATATTTTCTATCATTTCATTCACTTTATTATCAGTAAATGAGGACATTTTTTGTCCTGAGAAAATCATCAAGATTTAGGCCCTGACTCAACACTGGGCTGTCGCGCCAATTATGATGATGATGAAATGAGGATATTTATTAGAACAGAAAAATTTAATTTCGTAGATCAAGCAGAATTGTGGAAGTGAGAATTATCAAATAAATTATTTAAGTTGAACGCGGTTCATATTTAAGAACATAAAGTAAATTATTTTATGTATAATCAATGAAACATGAAAGAATGGTAAAGATATTAATTATAAACAAATTTTTGATAATTTATGTATGTAAATTCATGTGAAATAAATTAATATCATTTGTACAAGTTTTTATTTATTCAAAATTGTTTAACTTGCGTATTTTTTTCGTAATATTTTACGAAATGTTGAATAAACTTAAACTTATTTTCAAATTGTGTAGTTCTATGTACAGCAGTTCAAAATGTGTTAAATACAAACGTACATACATATGTATGTATGCATAAAATTCGAAAAATACATTGGTTCAATTATTTTAAATAACAAAAAATAAAATGTTTTTGCAACTAATAAGAACGAATGGGATCGATACAAAATTCAGAATTCAAAAATCCAGAGTGGAAGAAATTCAGACGTTTTCCAGACGAGACGCATTGCAGGTCTTTTAAGAAGTTATGTTATGTTTTGCTCCTTTAGACTACAGAGAATTTTATAAACAAATAAATTATACCATTTCTTTTATTAAGTAAGAAGAAGGTTTTTATCGACAATAACTGAGGCCCAAGGTCATTTAAAAAGAAAAAATGTTCTTGTTTTAGTTTTAATAACAATTTAAAAAAAATTTTAAAAATCCATTAAACTAATACATATGTACATATGTATGTACATGATAAAAATATCAAATGTAAATTTTCAATAAATTGTATATGTGAAATGTAACAAATTTTGAAAAGGACTATAAAACTGTAATGGAAAATGATGTATTGATTGTAAGAATAATTTATAAGAAAAATTCAAATGTAAATTAATTACGAGTAAAAAGACAAAGAAAATAAAATACAGGACAATAAAAATTTTAAATATAAAGATTCTAAATAAGAATACGTCTGTTTTCTAATTTAGTTACAAACGTCTGATATAGCACCACCTTTTATAGATTTTAGAATTAATTTTTTAAAGACAACATTTTTAGTTTAGCAAATCATTTTCAAGGATCACTCAGAGTGTTTCACAAGTAAATCTCGACAGATAATGGATCATGCCGAAAAACCAAAAAAGAAGAAGTTTAATAGAAGGGTCTATATCGAAAAATTTCCGTACGTTGTGTTGTGTTTCATTTACGGACGTTATCGAATGTATCTTTTGAACATGATGCGATATTTCATTGATCTTGAAGGCAAAAGAAGGTAATAAAAGATACTTGAAAAAAAGTAATACACAGTATCTACTCGTAAACCACACAGTTTATGAAAAGATGAGAGATTAACTTTAAAAAAATTCTATAAAACGCACATAAATTCAGAAAATCACATTTTCAAAAGGAAATTGAAATTGAATTATAAAAGAGTGCGCATCTTCTTTCGCTTTTTTTCGCTTTTCGGCGTTCTTAAAACCCTGTAAACCAGTTGATATATGTACGTCTCCATACAAGAGATAGATGAATGATAAAATTCAGTCTTTTGTTATATTTTTTAAGTGCATTCCGTGATAGCGGAAATGAAATTATAATGCCACATTTTTATGGTGTCTTCCAGATTGCGTACGTACAGATTCCGTACAGGTCAAAATTCGTCCAGATTGCGTACAAAAATTTTTAACGCATGAAATAGCAACGCATTCAAAAACTTAAGTGTCCAGATTGCGTACAGATTTTATTTTTACTATTTTTAACCTTTTTCGTTTCTTTGGTACCTGAAAAAAAATTGTTTTTGTGTATATACGGATTTGTTTATACACACTTGTGTTAAATTTTGAAGGCCTTTCTTTTGTTTATATACTTTTTTATTTCAATTTTTGTTTATATACTTTTAAATTATACTTTGTTTTTTAAATAAAGTACATGTGTAGTTTCATATTAAAAACAAAAATAAAAAACATTTTTCATTATATTTTGTGGAGACTTTGGACTCTTTATGTCAAAAAAATTAACTTTTTTAATCAAACAGGTACATACATATGTTAAAAATGTTTTTTTTTTTACTTCAATTTTTTATATGTATTTTTTGTTTTTGTATTTTTATATTTCTTATAATTTATTTAAATGTTGCTTTTGCACATATGTAAGTACATATTTAGTTCTTCTGTCTGACAAAAATGGCTTATGTTGTGTAGTTTAACAATTAAAAAATAAACAGAAGAACTAAATATGTGCAAATATGAATAGGCCTTTGACAGACGTATTGGAACACGTTTCAATTGCGAATGATCATTTAATGTAAATGAAACTTAGAAGAACGTAGAGACGCACGACTGATTATAGGTTTCATTTACTCAAATGAATTAAAATTCACAAATGATAGTTGAAAAAAATGGAAATTTCCAAAAATTTCGCAGCCAATCAGATCAAATAAAGTTCATAAAACATCAAAAGGTTTTTAAGTTTGATTTGCTAAAATTTTTGGTGACAGACGACGATTTTAATGAAACTTAAAAACCGTCGTCTGTCTTTAATAAAAGGGCTAAAATATAAGAAAAATCCAAAACTAAAATACATACGAGTACATAGAAAAAATTGAAATAAAAAAAAAATACATTTTTAACATATGTACCTGTTTGATTAAAAAAGTTAATTTTTTTCACATAAGGAGTCCAAAGTCTCCATAAAATATAATGAAAAATGTTTTTTATTTTTATTTTTAATATGAAACTTGATGAAACTATACATGTGATTTGTTTAAAAAACAAAGTATAATTTAAAAGTATATAAACAAAAATTGAAATAAAAAAGTATATAAACAAAAGAAAGGCCTTCAAATTAAAACTTGGGGAATATGATATGAACACAGATTATATAGTAGGAAAAGAGAATCATGTAGCGGACTTCCTTAGTAGAATTAATAACAAAACGAATGAAATCAATTTAGCAAAGATTCAACATCACGTAAAAGTGATGAAGAGCTTTCTGTTGTGTCTTTGATTAATAATGTAAATGACAGCGATTTAGAAACGGTGCATTCTCAACAAGAAAATTTGAATATCCCATATTTGAATATTCCCATCCTAAATACCATAGTAAACAGATTTAAGACTCAGATTATATTAACTAACAACAAAATAAGGGATCACGAAGTCAAACATAAACATAAAAAGATTTATATAATTTCAGAAGATTTAAATAATAACTTATCAAATATACTCAGAAGACACATAACTTCCGGTAAAATAGGCATATACTCTGAACTCAGTGACAACGAATATAATAAACTTCAACAAAAGATTATACAGTTATATGAAGATGATAATAAGGTAAAATTTGTGCGTTGCTCTTATCACGCGAAAGACATGGATAGCGAAGAGGAAACCTACCGCCAAATACAAAAATACCACAAATTCGAAACTGGTCATATGGGAATAAATGAAAATTATGAAGGACTGAAAAGACTTATATTCTATCCCAATTTAAAATTGTTAATTCAAAAATTTATCAATAACTGTGACACATGTAATCGTGTTAAGTACGACAGAAATCCCATAAAAAATAAATTTAAGCTAACTGAAACCCCTACCGACATTAGACAAATCGTTCACATGGACTTTTATATAAATTCAAAAACTAATTTCTTAACGTTTTTAGATAGATTCTCGAAGTTTGCTACTGTTTATTATCTCGAAGACCGGAACAATCAGACTATTGTAGAGAAATTAAGAGAATACAAGGCACGAAGAGGTCATTTCAAGAAACTGATTACTGTCAATGAATTTTTAAGTATTAACATCAAAGACTATTTAAGAAAAGAAAATATAGAATTCCACTTTGTTAAATCCAACAGTCATACAGGGAACTCAGATATAGAAAGGTTACATAGCACCCTTGCCGAAAGAATTAGAACATTAGGGATAGTGAATAAAGAACTTAACATAAAGGAAAAGATGAGTAAAGCAGTCGAATTGTACAATAACAGTTACCACTCAGCGACCAAGGAAAAACCGATAAACATCCAAGAAAGAAGAGTTAACATGAATACATACTATATATGACAATCTTTGTAAAGAAAAAGTTAGGTACATAAATAAATTAAATGTTAAGAGGAAGGATTATGTAGAAGATAGAGAAGAGGGTTATGTAATAAACTACAAGTGTAATAGACATAAAGAACAGCCTAAATTTGCTAAAAAGAAATTAGATAATATACGTAGTTCAAATATTAAACGAAAATACAAATTTTCAGGTAAACTGGATACTCAAAGTTTTCCTATTGCTACTGTTTGCTACAACAATCCAAAGCCATTTAATAATTGAGAAAATTGACACGATTCTTGGTTACTCTGAAATAAATTTAGAAACGGTAAATATTGTCAAAAATCACGACACCATACTGCATATAATAAATCCAGGCGAAATAATCAACATACAACATTGACAACCTAGAATACAATATTAAACAATCGGAATTGAAAGATAATACAGCCTTAGAACATCAAATAAAATCGATTAGAAACAAAGCTAAAACCCTAATTCCACACCGACGCAAAAGGGGTCTAATTAATTTCGTAGGTAGAATTAATAAATGGCTTTGGGGAACAATGGATGACTGGGATAGAGAAGAAATTGAGGAACACTTCAAAGTCGTAGATACTAACAACCATAATTTGATTGATGCCTCAAACTCTCAAATAAAGGTAAATAAACATTTTAATGACACTTTCATAAAATTAAAAGACGCAGTAGAGAAAGATCGGGCCTTAATTACAAAACAAAACAACGAAATACTCGATTATGTTAAAGCTCTAAACAGACGACATATTTACACCGAATTTGTTTTAAAATTAAAAATACTACAAGACAATATAGAACATATACAGGATAACATAGCTTCATCAAGATTAGGACTAATACACGGTAGCATACTGACAAACGAAGAAATAACTGAATATGACATAGACATACAGAAATTACAAAACAAAAAATTTGGTACCGCAATAGGCGATAACGAAAACATTATATTTGTTATCAGAATTCCTAGAGAAATCATAAGCTTAAAAAAATCAGTACTTATCCCAATCAGCAACGATATAAATAAAGAATTGATGTTTCCGGTACAAGAAATTATAAGATACGAAAATAAAATTTATAACTATGAAAAGGATAAAGACTTGAATAATTTAAAACTTTGTAACAACTGCTTAATAAAGAAAAATTGTATAGAAATATTCAATAATGCTTCAGAAATAATTGAATTACAAAAAGGAATAGTAGTAGTAAAAAATTTAAAAAATACATATTTTACAAGCACTTGCGATGAACGCAAAATTTCAATGAATAGAAATTATTTAATTAATTTCAATAACTGTTCAATTAATATAGGAAATCAAATATTAATAAATAATCAAAGAGAATTTAAGCAAAGCTTCACGTTACCAAACTATTTAGAAAACATAAAAGATTTAAATAAAAAATTGATATTTGACGACATTGTATTAGAACAAATAGAAAATATCAAAGAAATTAAAGAAATCAAGTTCGTGGAAAATAGTCCTTATATGTATGGAAGTATAAGTATCCTTGCAGTAGTAATAATCATAATTATTGTTGTAATACTGTTTTGTAAACACAAAAATTTTAAAATAAAAATTAAAAACATAACTCAGGAGAGTTCTCATCTTAAGGAGGGAGGTGTTGCGGCAGTAAACCTTACAAACATAAAAAACCCAGAAAATGAACAAACAAATCAATATTATAATTATAACATTTGATAATTCATATGATATGGCATTTCCTTTAATAATACAATAATCATCAAATCGAAATCCGGTTCGATTTATCTTTTAAGCTAAATCAGCAATTACTGTTAAAAATTACCATTAATGTGAAAATATAATTCAAAAGAAAGATATTTTTTTATAAATTTTTGCAAAGTAAGTAAAAGAAAGGAACCCCCCCGGAGGTTGCGCCTGGCTGATTACTGCAGAGGGAATAGACGTGGCCCCAATCCAGGAACCCTGGATAGTAAAGAACAGGGTTATGGGGCTCGGAACACTAGTAGGTAGGGTTATTTACGACTTACATGCAGACAAGCCAAGGTCTTGCATATTTGTCAAGAATGGCTTACAGATTTTAACTCTGCAAAAAAATTGCAGGGAATCTGACCATCGTTACGGAGGGAGGATGAAGGATAATTACTCTAGCATCCGCCTACCTTCCGTACGATTTTACTGACCCTCCACCAACCAAAGAGCTGGAGAGTCTGGTTGAGTACTGTGAGGACAATAACCTCCAGTACATGATTGGAGCAGATGCTAATGCGCACCACACCATTTGGGGGAGCTCCATTAAAATAGAAGAGGTGAGTACCTTTTAGACTTTATTATTACTCATAATATAAGTATAATTAACAAAGGTAACGAACGTACTTTTATAAACGCGATACGTGAAGAAGTAATCGAGACCAAACATTATGTATCGTAACCCGCGCAGAACTAATTGGGCCTTGTATAGTGAAAAAGTGAACGAGGGGGTAAAAAACCTTAAAAAGTCCATTAAGGATACACTTGACTTAGAGGTAGGCTCAGAACAACTAAAGGAGGTTGTTCTCGCCTCTTATCAAGAAAGCTGTCCTGTATCAAGGCGGTCCAGCAGGAAGCCAATTAACTGGTGGACCAAAGAACTTGATGCCCTAAGGACAAAAGTAAGAAAATTCTTCAATAACACTGACTCATTATAATAAGAAGATTGGTGAAGCCAAAAATTACTCGTGTAAATCCTTCTGTGGGGAGATAACTTCAATCTCAGAAGGAGCCAGACTCAACAGAGCTTTGGCTAAAAATTCCGCTAATCCCTTGGATCTATTAAAGACCAAGGACGGAGTTTATACGAAAAACGAAAGGGACACACTGGAGGTATTGTTACATACGCACTTTCCAGAATGTGAAACCTTTCTGGAAACCGATGACCAATCTGCTTTCCATGAGCTCCATCTAAGGGCGAAGAAGGTAGATTGGGAGTTGGCTGAAAGAGTGGTCACGCTGAACAGGACAATATGGGCTGTCAATACTTTTGAACCATATAAAAGTCCTGGTCCAGACGGAATCTATCCAGTACTACTACAGAAAGGAGGAGAAGCAGTAGCACTGGAACTAATCAGGCTTTTCAGGGGCAGCCTAGCACTAGGCTACATACCCAAAGCCTGAAGGAAGGCTAATGTGGTCTTTATACACAAACCTGGGAAAGATTGCTCCCAGGCAAAGTCGTATATACCAATTAGTCTATCGTCCTTCATTTTGAAGACGTTAGAAAGACTGGTCGAAAGGCATATCAGGGAAACCTGTCTGATTGAGAGACTCTTGAGCTCCAACCAGCATGCCTATCAGCCAGGTAAATCATGTGAAACTGCTCTGCACCAACTGGTTGCAGCATAGTTTACATAACAAGGAAACCAATCTGGGGGTTTTCCTTGATATAGAGGGGGCGTTTGATAACACCTCTTATAATTCTATCATAAGTTCTGCTCAAAAACATGGGGTAAGCAACACCATATGCAGGTGGATAAGCCACATGTTAAGAAGCAGAATAGTACAAGCCACTCTGACGGGAGTGGACATACGGATGTCGGTCACCAGAGGAACCCCACAAGGAGGTGTTTTATTACCACTTCTGTGGGATCTAGTAGTGGATGACCTGATTACCGAACTAAACAATAAAGGATTTTACACCCAGGGCTATGCGGATGACATAGTCATCATAACCCGGGGCAAATTCCTAAATACGATATCAGAATTAATGCAGTTATGCGCTGAAAATTGTGGAGCAATGGTGTAGCAGGGAAAACCTGAAGGTAAATCCAGCTAAAACCCCCCTTGTTCCCTTCACGAGGAAAAAGACGATGGAGGGTCTAAAACCTCTTGTCTTTTTCAACAGTCAGTTAGAGATTTCCAAACAAGTTAATTATCTAGGACTCATCCTAGATTGAAAACTGACCTGGAATGAACAACTGGCTGAAATTACGAGAAAGACAAAACCCTCCCTTTTTAATCTTAAAAGGGCACTCGATAATACATGGAGAATTAGGCCACATATGGTACTTTGGATGTACGATGTGATCTTGAAATACGGGTCACTGGTGTGGTGGCCCAAAACAGAACAGAAAAAGCCCAAAATTGAATTGGAACGAATTCAAAGATTGGCCATTCTGTGTACAACGGGAGCATTCAGAAGCACCCCGACGGCAGCCTCAGAAGCTATACTAAACGTACCTCCCCTTGAATTCGTCATCAAGGGGCAAGCAAGGATAGCGGCGTATAGGCTGTATTTGAATATACACTGGAAACCCCTGGTGGAAGCCGGGCATGCCAGTATTCTGCAAACAATCAAAGATAGAACTTTCGAAATGAGACATGATTTCATTGAAACTTCTATGAACTTTGAAAAGAGGTTCCTCACCCAGATAACAAGCTGGAAGGAATCGCGTGACATTCAGCTGGAGGGAGATCTCATCTGGTATACGGATGGATCAAAGACAGGTGAAGGAACGGGAGCCGGAATACATGGCATAAAACCTAGAAGGGATATAATAATTCCACTCGGGAAATATGCCACTGTGTTTCAGGCTGAAGTATGCTCCATAAACCTGTGCGTCCTAGAGAATTTAAAAAGGAGATATAGAAATAAAACGATCCTCATTCTCACGGACAGCCAGGCGGCGATTAAAGCACTGGAAAGTGTTAAAATCAACTCTAGTACTAGAGTGCAAACACAATCTAGTGAACTGGCAAACAACCACAACAATATTTTGGTGAAGTGGGTGCCAGGTCATAAAGGAATAGCTGGTAATGAAAAAGCAGACGAGTTGGCCAGGAAGGGATCCCTGATGGGGCCAGAGCCCGCCCTGGGAATCACTAAAAACTTCATTAGGAAAAAGTTGAATGATTGGGTACAAAACCAGCATAAAATTCACTGGATTTCTGATGGAGGAAAAAGACGTTCTGGGGGTCCTTTAAAGGAACCATACAGAGCGATTTCAGACCTGACACTGAAATGTGAAAGGAAAGTTATTAGACTTGTAATGGGACTAATAACAGGACATTACAAGTTTAAAGTACACCTACAAAAACTAGGCTTCAATATGAATAACCTAGACTGTAGGCTATGTCTTGAAGAGGAAGAAACAGCAACACACATTCTGAAGGGATGTGTGGCACTAGAAAGATGGAGATGGAAGACCACTGAGGGCAGAAATCTCGAAAATCTTTCAAATCTTGACTTCATAAAGTACGTTATTCTCCTTGCTAAAAGATAAATGCCTTTATGTAGACAACAAAGGTTGAGGGATACAATAAGCTTTCTTAAGCTGCAATGTCGAGGCAACCCAACCTCATATCACCCTTGTGAATTAAACTTAAACTTAAACTTAAAAGAAAGGAAATGCAATTTCCCTTAATTGATTTGATAATTTTTGTGTTTACAACAAGTAAATAAAATTTTGGTCAATAAACAATTTTAAGAAATCTAGTTAGTTCATAATTTCGACTCTGAAGAGTTAACATCGTAATCTTAAGATCGCGAGTATTGTAAGCTAAATTTTGAAAATAAAGTTACTATTAAACTAAGTGAATGAGTTTCATTTTTATTTTTTCTATAACGAACCTAAAGGTCACGTCATTCGCATGTATAATACATACATGTATGTAAGTTATTACACCACGATTACACGTGTCAATAGGTTATTCAACTTTCTTTGTAATTATATTAAATATTGTATTAAATATTGTATTAAATAAATTACAAATTAAATGTAATGTTGAGTAAACTGCAAACGCATGCGTTTCCTGTTTATTCATAATTAATATCAATAAGTTCAATATCAAATACGCTAACGCATGCATTTCCTGTTTACCAATAATTTTTGGCCAAATGTACTTATTTGTATTTGTTACCAATTGATTTATTGTATTATGATTTGTTCAGCATTTTTGCCCACTATTTCTAGAATTAGGAAAATTCCATAATTAAGTTAAAGAATATATAATAATCATGTAAAGTAGAATTAAGGTTCAGTCTAATTTTGTAATTCTTGGTGTTAAAGACGAAATAAATTTTTTTTAATGAAAATTGTATTATAATTTTCATAACTGGCGCCCGAACAAAAAGGTTTTTGAACAAGTGTCGCGAGTGAAGTGCACAAAAACAACAACAGTGAACACGAATTATACGTAGTGAACACTGAAGTGTGTGTGTTTGTGAAATAATATACAATAAAAGCGAGCACATATAATAAGTGGTAGACACTAAAAGTGCACGCGTTTGTAAAATACAGTAGTGAACACGAAAAATACGTAGTGAACATTAAAGTGCATGAGTGCGTATATAAAAAACGTCACGAAAAATCGGTAAATACGAATAATACGTAGTATATACCGAGCACGCATAAAACGTAACAAACACAAACAAAAGGTGCGTGAGTGCGTAATTAAAAACGCCGCGAAAATATCGGTAGACACGAATAATACGTAGTGTATTCCGAGACACGCATAAAAAACACATTTTTGTGCATTTGATATTTAGCGCAAGGCATTATAAACATATCCTGTGCTAAAAATATTGTATCGTGATAGTGAACGTACCATTAGTAGGCAGTTTTCAATCATCAACGATTACTGCTAAACGGGAACAATACGTCATATCCAGTGCAAAGCGACCTGTTCATACTTCCCATTAGACGAGGAAACGCAAATCCTTGCCGTTTTGACAAATGAAGATAATCATTTATTTGTAAGTAATAATAAAAATTCCAATTTAATGAAATAAAGATAATTTGAAGAAAAAAATCAAAATAAAATTAATAATAGAAATAAGAAAATAAAATAACGACCATTGCAACATAATTTGCATAATTTTGTAAAGAAAATAAAATAATAAATATTGTAACATAATTTGCGAAATTTTTCTGTAATTTTGTAAAGGAAATAAAATAATAAATATTGTAACATAATTTGCGAAATTTTTCTGTAATTTTGTAAAGGAAATAAAATAATAAATATTGTAACATAATTTGCGAAATTTTTCTGTAATTTTGTAAAGAAAATAAATAATAGATATTGTAACATAAATACAAATACTGCGAAATATTAATAAAATGTCAGATTTAGAAGCAATAAAAGAAGCAATCAAACAATTAACAGGGGCTGTCAATGCCCAGATTGAATTAAATAAAAAGTTAGAATTGAGAATACAAAATTTAGAGGGGAGGGGTGTTACTGTACAAGATGAATATCAAAGAAATCTTTTCGCCCCAAAAACCGAACAAGAATTACAAGAAATAAGCAAACTTCCGGACTGTGTAAAAGAATTACAAGTCTTCGATGGAGATCCAACGCAATACATTTCATGGATACACAATGTTGAGAGTATATTGAAAGATTATGAGATAGTTAAACATAAACCAATTTATCGAGCAATCCTACAAAGCATTAGGCATAAAATAAGGGGCAGCGCAGATGCAGCATTAGTAGCATACAACATCTTCAATAAGAATGGAGTGCAATTAAAAAATGTCTCTCGTTACATTATGCGGATAAAAGAGACTTGCGGACTTTAGAGCATCAGTTGTCTACCCTAACACAGAAAAATATGACCGTTGACGAATTCTACGCTACAGTCAATCACCACTTCTCACTGATTGTTAACAAGATTAAAACGGAGGAGTACAGTTTTGATACAATGAATGTTCTTGTCGAGACTTACAGAAACAGAGCTCTGGACATCTTTATAAGAGGACTTAATGGTGAAATGTCAAAGATGCTTATGATTCAAAGACCAGCAACACTTCCTGAGGCTTACACTTCGTGCTTAGAGATGCAAAATATCAACTTTAGAAATCTACCAATTCATGGTAAGAATTACAACAACAAAATAGTGGCTCCAATTAACCAGATGGCAACTCTGCAACATCGACCACATAAACCACCGATGCAAATACCATTACAAAAAAGGAATCTCGCATACAATATTCAGCATCAACAGAATCTCAGGCCACCACCACGTCCAAGTCAACCAAAGCCACCAATGCCCATGGATGTAGACAGTTCTGTCCAAACTAAACAAGTGAATTATATGAACCGTCCAACACAATATCCAGCCGGTAAAAGAGAACGTGAAAATGGTACAGAATCCCAAATACGAAAGCAACAAAGAATATTCAATTTAGATACTTGCAACGAAGACATGACATATGAAAAATATATTGGTCAAAGCAGTGACGTAGAAGATTTTATAGAGGAAGAACTAGAGGATAACCCAGAACTAAATTTTATGATGGGAGCCTCTCCAGTATTCCCTATATAGAGTACAAAATAAAAACTGGAAAGATACTTAAGTTCCTGATCGACACAGGTGCCAATAAAAATTTTATAAAATCAGAATATGCAACAAATTCGCGACCAGTCAATAAATCATTTAAAATCAAATCAGCGGGGGGTGATATCTTAATAACAAGAAAGATTTGCGGGAGATTTTTTGAGAATATAGGGAATAAAACATATACAGAATTTTTCGTCCTACCAGGTTTACAAACTTTCGACGGGATTATAGGTGATGACACGTTGAAACAGGTTGAAGCCGTTATAGACAGAAAGAATAAAATCTTAAAAATAGCACCAAACATAAAAATACCGCTAAAAGAAAAAATGTCTGCTCAAGTAAACAATATTGAAATAAGAGATGATCACCTTCCTGAACAGTCAAAAAAATTGGTAAGAACTTTAGTAAAGAAATTCAAGCATTTATTCGGTCCATTAATCGACCAGGAATTGATACAAACAAACGTCCGAGCTGAGATTAAAACTACAACTGATGAACCCGTTTATGCAAAATCGTATCCCTATCCCGTTAGCATGAGAAATGAAGTGGAAAAGCAGATTCAGAAATTATTGAACGACGGAATAATACGCCCTTCAAAAAGTCCTTACAATGCACCTATTTGGGTTGTCTAGAAGAAAATGGATGCCTCTGGCATTAAAAAATACAGAATGGTTGTGGACTTCAAAAAACTGAACGCTGTAACTATATCCGATACATACTCGATTCCAGATATTTCCAACACAATAGCAAATTTAGGAAATTCAAAGTACTTCACGACGCTTGATCTAACGTCTGGTTTTCACCAAATAAAGATGAAGAAGGAAGACATCCCTAAGACTGCATTTTCTACGATGAATGGAAAGTACGAGTTTACCAGACTTCCTTTTGGGCTCAAGAATGCTCCGGCCATTTTCCAGCGAATGATCAATGACGTAGTCAAAGAATACATAGGCAAAATCTGCTATGTATATATAGACGACATAATAGTCTTCGGGGGCAAATCAGAAGCAGAACACCTACGTAATGTTGAAAAAGTATTTCGAAAATTGGAAGCAGCAAATCTTCGGGTAAATCTCGACAAAACCGAATTTTTGAGAACACAGACGGAGTTCTTGGGGTTTTTGATAACAAATCAGGGCATTCGAACAGATCCAAAAAAGGTCGAAGCTATATCAAAGATACAACCACCAGAAAACTTGAAGCAGTTAAAAGGATTTTTAGGCATAACATCTTACTATAGAAGATTTATCAGAGACTACGCAAAAATAGCGAAACCACTAACTAATCTCACCAGAGGAAAATGGGCACAAGTGAAATCAAATCAATCAAAAAAAGTCAGGATACAGCTGAACGAACAGGAATTAAAAAGTTTCAAGGCATTAAAGGAAGCAATAAGCTCAGCAGAATTACTAGCCTTTCCAGATTTTGATAAACCCTTCATCTTGACAACAGACGCATCGAATTACGCCATTGGCGCTGTACTTTCACAGGGGGAGGTTGGAAAGGATCGTCCTATTGCATTCATATCACGATCATTAAATCGGACGGAAGAAAACTACGCTACCAACGAAAAAGAACTACTAGCAATAATTTGGGCCTTAGACAGCTTAAGAAACTACCTGTATGGCGCAAAAAAAATAAAAATAGTTACTGATCACCAACCACTCACCTTTACCTTAAGTAACCGAAATAATAATGCGAAACTCAAGAGGTGGAAAGCGCGTCTAGAAGAATATAACTATGAATTAATCTACAAACCTGGGTGTACCAACCAAGTTGCTGATGGACTTTCCAGATTAGATGGTGAACTTAACAATCTTACACCCTCGACATCGCAGTCAAACACAACGAATAAACATGAAGAAAATTCATCCGACCAAAACACAGTTCATAGTGCAGAAGAGGACAGCACAAACTTGATTCCACATTGTGAGTCACCTATAAATGTGTTCAGAAATCAACTCATCATAAGCGTGGGAAAAGACATCACCGCATTTGAGGAACCTCATCCCAATTTCCATCGACATTATATCAGTTTGGCGAAGGTAGAGAAAGAAACATTGTTAAGAGTGCTGAAAGAGAAACTTCAACCAAATATACTGAACGGCCTGAAAATTCCCGAAGAGTATATACAATTAATACAAGATTTGTACGTTGAACATCTCACCAACTACAAGATACGAATTACACAAAGGCTTGTGGAAGACGTCTCAAATGATGAAAGGAAGAGACTAATAATAGAAGAGGAACACAAAAGAGCACACCGGAATTGGAGAGAAAACAAAGAACAGATATTGGAAAAATTTTATTTTCCTCAAATGGCGAAGTTAGTAAAAAGTTACGTTCAGAAATGCGAAACTTGTAACAGCAGCAAATATGATCGACATCCTAACAAACCTGAGCTACAAGAAACACCAGTACCAACGTATCCTTCAGAGATAATTCACATTGACATCATCGAGATGCACAAGGAAAAATTTATTACCTGCGTTGATAAATTCTCAAAATTTGCAAAATTCTTTCGCATCAAAGACAAATCTGTGCTTCACATTCGAGACAAAATTATAAAGGCTCTGCATTAATTCACAGTACCAAGGATGGTGGTAATGGATAATGAAACATCTTTTATCAGCCCAATTGTAACTGACTATCTGAAAACACTCGGAATTGAAATCTACTTCACCCCGAGTCAAAGGAGCGAAGTGAATGGAGCTATTGAAAGGGTTCATAGTACAGTGGTAGAAATAGTTCGCTGTTTGCAAGAAGAGTATAAAGACATTACACTGAAAGAATTAATCAATATTGCCGTCGATAGATACAACAATACCATACATTCAGTAACAAAGTATAAGCCTAGCGACATATTTTTTGGACGCACTCAACGACTCAATTATCAAAATCTTGTCAACTTCAAACAGAGGGTTAACGAAGATTTAGTTGGTAGAATTCAGAGAAATCAAAAAAGCACCCTTCAAAGAGAAAATATTAAAAGAACCAAACCGAAGAAGTACGAACCAGGAGATGTTGTCTACGTCGCAATAAAACAAATCCAGGGCAAAAACAAACCAAAATTTAAGAAAGAGATTGTCAAAAAAGATAATAAAGTTACAGTCATAACCGAATCTGGGAGAAGAATCCATAAAGCACAATTAAAAAATATTAAATCTTAATACAATTTGATTCTATTACAGGTTGATGCTGTGGCATAGCAGCACATCATTTCAAGTCTACGAATATACTACTCCAATAATAAGTGTAAGACAGGGAAGCGGACAAATCATAAATGGAAAATTCAAATTGGTTCACATAATCAACCTCAGCAATTATAGTGAAATTATTAATAGAATGATGCCTACAATCAACAAAATCAAATCTACAGATCCATTCAAACAACAGATAAGTCATCAAGTTCAACACATACAAAAACTACTAGAAGAATTGAAGAATCAACATCCCAAGAGTAAAAGATCGATAGACTGGATAGGATCTGCTTGGAAATGGATCGCTGGGAATCCTGATGCGACGGATTGGGAAAAAATCACCAAAGTTACCGACAGATCAATTGAGAAAAACAATGATCAATACAAGGTCAACGAGGCACTGATGACTACAACCAATGAAATTATTCAAGAATATAATAAGGTACTAGCGCAAGGGTCCCAAGATATGATGAATCTAGTCATTTTCAACAAGCTAGCAATTATCAAGGAGGAAATTAAGGAGATAATCCGTGGCATTCAACTAGCAAAAGCGGGGATAATTAATACCAACTTACTACAAAGAGAAGAGATAAGGTCTGCACTTCTGGAATTAACAACTCTACCGTATTCTAATGAGATCGAAGCAATGGAATATGCCGAACCTATTATTGTCATTAAAAATCCTATCATCCTATATGTGGTATCAATTCCTAAAACGAGCAAAAAAGAATTTAATCATATTTCGATTCGACCAACCATAAGAAATAATAAACAAGTGTACTTGGAGTATCAAGATTTGCTTGTTAATCAAGAAGAATTATGGGGAATTAAAGAAAAATGCCGCTCGCTTGGAGAAACCACCATCTGTGAGACCAATCAAATAAAGAAACTTAAGGATAATAACTGTATAAGCCAGCTATTAAGAGGACTCAACGCTACATGTGATTACCGTTTCAACGATGAAGAAATCATAGAATCATTAAATGAAAATGTCATTCTGTTGTTGAACTTTCGAGGATGGGTCAATAGCAAAAACACTACCAATCAACTTAAAGGGAACTTTGTAATCCATTATGTAAACGAGTCTATTGCAATAAACAACATAACCTTCGTTAACTCTGAGGCTAAATCATCGCATATATTACCACCTGTTCTCCAGGCAAATATTACAGAGGGACAAATAAGACCAGATTTGAAGTACCTACATCACCTGCACCTAGAAAATGTTGGGAAACTCCAAAAATTACGAGACAATCACGAGATAACAACCATAGTCAATTCTACAACAATAACTATAATTACAGTCATACTCCTTATAATGGCTATCATTCACCGAATGAAAACAGGACAGCGAACCATCATAACACCAACAGTAGCATCATTCTCAGAGAATCATGGTGTGCAACCCATCAAATTAAACTTCTGATCCACGGGACGCAGATCTTTAAGGAGGGAGGAGTTATTACACCACGATTACACGTGTCAATAGGTTATTCAACTTTCTTTGTAATTATATTAAATATTGTATTAAATAAATTACAAATTAAATGTAATGTTGAGTAAACTGCAAACGCATGCGTTTCCTGTTTATTCATAATTAATATCAATAAGTTCAATATCAAATACGCTAACGCATGCATTTCCTGTTTACCAATAATTTTTGGCCAAATGTACTTATTTGTATTTGTTACCAATTGATTTATTGTATTATGATTTGTTCAGCATTTTTGCCCACTATTTCTAGAATTAGGAAAATTCCATAATTAAGTTAAAAAATATATAATAATCATGTAAAGTAGAATTAAGGTTCAGTCTAATTTTGTAATTCTTGGTGTTAAAGACGAAATAAATTTTTTTTAATGAAAATTGTATTATAATTTTCATAACTTGTATGTACGCACATGAATAATTTAAATGCCATCTCATCAAAACCTTCAATATTATCAAGCCGTGCTGTGGTTGTCAACACTAACACAATCAAAGCAAATAGAAGTGTTGTTTGTCAAACTGCAAACTTTCACTTCTGTCAGTTAGTAGTGTATTTTATATGGAGTTGGAATTGTTATTTGATTTTTCTTAAATAAAGTTATGAATTATTATACAATAATAATAAGACTAATAATAAAAAAATAATAAAAATTAAAAGAATATAAAGTAAATAATTTAATAATAATTGAAACAGTGAAATCGATTTGCAAAAATAATTTATTTATATATAAATTCAATTTTTTACATTATAACCTTAAAATGTATACATAGTCTTATAAAATTCAATTAATAATTTCATACGTAATATAGGGTAAAGATAAATATTGAAAATTATAAAACAATTTACAATAAAAATGAAATAATTAAAACAAAAATAATTTGTGTAAAAAAAATTAATTTATCTTAATAACAACGACTTAAGTGTATATATGTATGTTGTACTGTGTATTTGTTTATCTGTATAAATCAACATTTTGAATTTCCTTGATGAAGTGGCTCGCAGTATAAAACTATGCATATAGAAATAAAAAATAAAAAATATAAATTATGAATTCGAGAATTCGATCAAAATAATTAAATTTTTATGTACTTGCCTAAACTAAATTTTTCCATATGTACATGGTTTACTGTGAAAAAAGTTACGGGAAAAATGTGTTGTTTTAAGTATTTTATATAAATATTGATTATAAATTTAATAACCGATTTAATAAAATAAATCAATTTACTTACTTCAGTTTTATTTTAACTTTTTTTTCCCTGGTTTTAAACGTTTTTCTAACTTTATACACTTCTATTATTAGTACTAGCACTACTATTTTGACAGATAAACGAGAATGTAAACAAAACAGCCCCACTTCTATTTAATACATACAAAACACTAGTTCATGGCTTTTGTATAGAAGGTTTTGGTTAAACACATTGAAAATCAATATTTAATTGTAAGAATTATGAGATGACAAAAATTGCATATTTAAATGAAGAAATAATTAATTACAATTCCGTTTCCCACAAAAATCGTTATTTTTTTGACAAAATAACAAAATTTGTTTTGAAAAGCATTGTAATTTAACACAAGAATTTTCGTTATTTTCATAATAAATAAATAAATTGGTAAATACATAGAAAAACGCTTAGAAAGCAATTTTGCATTTTTACCCGTGGGAAATGAAATTGTAAGAAAATTCAAAAATTAAGGAAAAGAATTTATAAAATTAAAAAAGTTAGTCTTAAGACCGAGTGAAAAGGGAAAAGAACAGTTCTAAAGAGCTAATTATTAAAATTCTAAGTTTAAGTCTAAGTAAAGTGTATTAAATAAAATTTTTTTTTTGGAATAGAATAAATAAAAGTTTTTGTTTATACAATTCATAATAATAAATTTAACTCGCGCGGGTATTTTGAATTTTTCGTAAATTTTAACAATATTTACATTTTTTGTTATATTTTTAAAATCATCAAGTGTTATCTTGTTCTTAATATTATTAACCTCTGTCTTATTTATGTTATCAAATTTCTCTAACTTTTTTTGTTTTAATTTGTTCGTATGATTCAATTTCTGTAATTTCTGTCTTATTTTGCTTTTTATAAAGATTCTTTTCATATTTTATTTGCAATTCATCTCTTTTCAATATTTTGAATTCTTCACTTATTTTTATTATTCTTTTATTTTCTTTATTTAATTTTTTATTTTCTTTATTTATTTGTCTTTATTCAGCATTTCTTTTTTGGTTTTATATTATATTTTTCATATTTCATACTTTCTTTTATTTTATTTAAATTCTTTTTAATTTTTTCATATATTTATCTCATCTTTTTAATATTTATTTCTACACTCTTTACTTATTATTTCTTTTTTGTTTAAACAAACTGATTTTTTTATTTCATTATTATTTTCGTACTTATAGTTATTTTTATTTGGCTTTATCGTCTTGATTTTTTGATTACTTTGATTTTGTCCATTAACATATGTGTCATATGGAGAAGCTAAGACAAATATTTTATCAATTATCTGTTCTTCCTTATTTTTCATATGAGACGAAATTTTAATATGTGCATTTGAGCCCATTTTGCCGTCAACAGAATTTTTTCGAGATAACATTCGCTTATCAACAATTTTTTTATTATAATCTATTATAATATACATATATATTATTATAATTTGATTTGATAAAGCAAAGACAGTTGAATTAATTTTCGACTGTACTTTATCTACATAATTCTAATTTTCAGAATGTTGAATTTCAGACGAGCATATCTTTTGTTTTAAACCAGCAACCCCTGTTTGCACAGTATTTGCGAGACACTGTGAGGATTGTTGTAACTTATTAATACGGCTCTCTTTCATACAAATACTTTTACAAATACTTCTTCACTGGTTTCCTTGCGAGGGAGACGTAACTGCTTATTTGGCCCATCAATTACACAGTCTTCTGATAAAAAATCAAAACCTAATCTTCTTCGCTATTGTTGATATCTTGAATAAATTGAAAATCGCATCTCTTTGGATTTTCAAGTTCAAGTTTAGCAGTACAAGCACCTTTTGTCTCACCATGACCACAAACAATTTATTTTTAACATATTTTTTGTATTTATTTTTATATCATATTTTAATATGTTTTTCTTTAATAAACTTATTTTCGCGCCTGAATATATAAATAATTCGGTTTTATATTTTTTACTGATATCTGCTGTTAATTTTACTACAAATTTTTCTAATTTTTTATTTAAATTTTGGGGCTGACACTCATTTTTTTCATTTTCTCTGGCTGGGTGACAGCCCTTTTTTAGTTTCCCTGATTTTTATTTTGATTGTCCAACAATCTCTTAGCCGTTCAATCTTTCATAATATGCCCTTGTCTTTGACAGAAATTACATTTTATTTCAACGGTTTTACTTCTATTCTCATTTTTATTATTATTATGTTGTACATTCTCATTTTAATTGTCTTGACACTGCTGTATTGCATGTCCATACCGCAAAAATTACAAACTTTTATTTCGTATCTTTGATTAATATTTTGATGTTTAAAGTAAGAAAATTTTTTATTTCCATAACCGGAGTTATAATTGTTATTAATCCGTGGATTTCAATTTGAACAATTTCGGTTATTATTATTATTATTGAAAGATTTTAGATTTTGATTATAGTTATTAGGTGATGCTTGCGCCCTTTGTATGTACATATGTTAAATCTTGAGTTAGTATTGTTATAATTAACATTGTCATTCTGATAATTATTATGTATTTGTTCGTTTTTGTATGTTTGTAATAAATTAAATATTCATGTATTTTGTGTATTATGTGATCTTTGTATATTGTGATATTCATTTAATGTGTTTGTGGACTGAATACCGACTAGCAAAATTTCTTACAGATTCACCTGGAAACTGCCTAATCATTCTCAATTCATTCAATAGTGTGAGGTATGATTTGTCATTAACTAACGTGTTATGTAGAATAGATTTTATTGAGTCAAATGTTTCGCAATATATGCCGTCTAATAGTCTAGCTGCTCTATCTCTGGATTAATTTTCGAGCATTTGAAAAAATAATTTTTTATCTTCTTCTTTATCTAAACAATTATACATACTTTCGTAATATTTTACAAAAGTATTTGCTTCTGCACCTACATCTTCTGTATCTTCCGCATATAACATAGGAACATTATTTAACAATTGATTTACTTATTCTATGCCTGACATTTTTAAAATTTTATCTAACTCTGTAGTAAATTCTTCAGAAAATGTAAAATTATTTTCTTCACTTTCTTTTTCTGAACTTTGTGTTGTACCTAATGATGTAGTATGCTTATAAACTCGTGTGCCTGATCTTAGCTGAATAAACCCTAATATACGCTTTTCTTCCTTCTTTGTTAATGCTAAACTTGTACAGATATTTTTCTGTAACTTACCCGTTGATGTTGATGCTGCTTGAGGAGGTGTATTTTTATTGCTGATATCCAGTGCGTTGTCTTCTCTTGTTGACTGCTGATTTAATGGTACTGGATCATTACTTCCTTCAGATGTTTCACTTGCATTAAATATTGGACTGAGATTTTCAAAAGTGAATGAATTTACTTTGTTTTCAAATCTCATTTTTCTTTTTTGACCTTTAAAAGGTGTTGACCTCGTTTGACTAGTCGACATATACTTGCATTTTTTCCAAACTTTCATTTTCAAAATTTTGAAATTATATCACATTAAAGTTTTATTTATACATGTATTTATTTTTCATCAATTGCAAAAACTATTTTAATTCAGCATAAATAAAAATTTTTCACATTTTTGTATCACATTAAATTTTATTTCAAAATGTGATTTTATTCTTTATTCCGAAAATAATTTTAAAACTGTGCCGGATTGAATTTATTTTTCTGAATTTATTTAAAATGAATTTTGTTAATTTTAATTGATTAATTTTCTGAGTTTATTTTGCTGAATGTAATTTATTGCTATTATTCTGTATTTAATGTGCTGAATTAATTTTACTATTATATATTTTTATGAATTTATTATTCTCTTTCAAAATTTATATTAACATAATAGAATCACAAAAGTTTTACGGATGCACTAAATTATCGTTTCACAGCACAATTTAAATGTGGTTTCACTAGATTATAATGGAAGCGAATAAAATGTTTTTATTAAAAACGTTTACCGGCTGCACCAAATTTATTGTTATGGGGCAAAATTTATATACATATGAATTTGCTTCTTTTTTTCAATTTATTTAATACCGAATCTTAGCGCTTAACTTGTTGTTCTTAACACGGTTTACCGGCTGCCCCAAAATGTGTTATGTGTAAAAAAGTTTCTGGTGTAAATGTGTTTTTTTTTTTTTTAAAGGGAAATTTCGTCGTGGCAATTTATTTTCTTTTTATGTATAACATGGGTTGGAAGAATACGTCTTCCAAGTCTGTGTATTCACTTTTCAATTTAGGTTTAATAATTAACAAGACTGTATTTTCATTTTTTAAAAACTTTATTCACAAACACTTATTTTATATCAATGCAACAAACTTTATGAACTCTTAATACTTTAAATTTACTTTCAATAACCGACCGAAACCAATCTTAGAAGTCAAAAATGTAGAATTTGATATTTATTTGAAAATACTTCAAGTAATTTTTAAGGATTTATTTTATTTATTTAAAAAGAATCTAAGTCGGAATTACTTTATACAATCAAAGATATGCAGTAATTACTGTTGACTTTACTAATTCAAATCCAAAATATATCTATTCGATAATTGTAATTATTCTTCCATAACTACAATTATCAATTTTTTCTACACCATTTAGTTTAACTCATCAAAACACGGTTCCTTATTTCAAAAGATTATTTTTACGTTACGTTAATTTAATATTTTGGCTTTGCCAATAATAGGGATGATTGGCGTAATCATTTTCTTTTCTTATTGTCTTACTTCCTATTATGAAGACAGTATTTGTTTTTCTTTTATTACGTGTCTTCATTATTGCATATTACTCTATATTGTAATTACATGCTTAAATTTTAATTGCTTAACACTATGCATTTTTCATATAGTATATGCATTTACCATATGTTATTGTTACACAAGTTGTTATTTTTGTTTTTGACACAATTGTCTTAACATAATACATACATATGTGATATTTGACTGACCGACTTATGAATGAATTATCAAATCAAATATTACCTTGTTCTGATTTACTTAGCATACATATGTACTTATGTGTAACATGATAAATGTGATCTAAGGTTTTATTTTTCGTATAGCAGTTTACATTATTTTAAACATTTAGATTATTTTGCAATATTTTCAGTAACATGATTTTTAATTAAACTAGGAGCTGATTTACCAATTGGCAAGCCAATTTAATTTTGTTTATTAATTTATTTTGAAATTTCTACTCATGAATATTTTTGCGTAAATTTTGATTTTACATAAATATTTGTATTGATTCATCTTATTTATTAGCAAATTGTGTTAGAATTTGATATTTTTTATACAACTGCAGCATCATACGATTCTAAAAAACATAACGGTAACATAAAAGAAATTAAAATGTAACGTTAAATGTATTGTGTACAAATGTTTAACTATATGTATCAAAATACAATATTCATACCATATAATTTTTCCTCAATTGGTTCCACTCCATACATTGGCCATTTTCTTGGTGGCTTCTTACTTCCTTTAATATAAAATTTTGCTCTTGGCGCAAATGGTACCTGTTTGAAATTTTGATACCATGATTTTATAAAACAATTAAAAATAAAATAATTACTTTATTTTTTTTTTACCCATGATATACGTAAAACCATTACGGACGAATCGCATTTATATTTGTAAACTTTAAACATTGCACGACACCATGTTTACTTTTTGTAAATTAATGAAATAATGACAGCCACGTTTGAACGATTTCGATACTGCGCAAATGAAACACGATTTTCAGTACTGTATCGAAATTGTGTGTTACCATTATAACAGATTATTTAAATCACGATTTTCAATACTGTACCGAAATTGTGTGTTATCATTGTAAACGGTTTATTTTTAATCACGGTTTCAGTACTGTATCGAAATTAGGTCTTATCATTATAAATAGTTTATATTTAATCACGATTTTCATTGCTGGAGAAGTATTTTTTTCGATAATGGGGACTGAAACAAGTTTATTTCTTATATCGATACCGTATAAGTTTTCGTTCAGTACAGTGAAGAAGCTTCTGCATGGCAATAATAGTCGTCACAAAAAAAAGAAAACAAAAAAAAATATTTTTAATAAAGAAAAAGGAAAATTTTAAGTTTTTATTTTCTATTTTGAGCAGAAAATTTCCTATGAAATCTAAAAACAATTTAAGTTTGCTTCAGTTCCAAACACTTTATACCTGTTTGTGTTCATGTGCATGAAAAAATATTTTCTTTTGCTTCGTTAGCTACTTTTATAAAACATAGCTTCACATTGAAAATTTCTTAATTTCACCTTAAATTTCTTTTTATTTCCTTGCTTTAACTTTCTATTTTATCTTTTACAACGATAAAAAATATTTCAATAGTCGTCAAAGTTGGTCTATTTACATGTGCACATGAAGAATTCATTGGGATTTATGCATGAAACTTTGTAGCGGCAAGGATAACACATATGACTTTATTTAAAAAAAGTGATTTTCTTTTTTGGTTTTCCTTGAATATTTTATGCAAAATAAAATTTAACATTGAACCCGCGATACTCCCATTCACCTGTTCTTTGAAGAAATTTTATGTCTGTTGGATATTTCTTGTACTTCTCTTTACCGATTTTCTTTTCTCATTCGTTTTTTTTTTGTTTCGTCCTGAAACGTTTGCTATTAATAAACCAGAAAAAAGCAAAAAATTAAGTATGCTACGTTAAGAGTCATAAATTTCTTAGAGAAGACTACCCACGTCATGATAATTTTATGACTTTTCTGATAAAACTTTCCAGTGGTCATTTATTACATTACATGAAGCGAAACGTAACAGTTTGACGGTAATTTGTTTTTTATTTATCATGAAACATTTTTTTTTTTTTGTTTTCCTAAGTGTATTTTCTTGGTTTTTGTTTCTAAATGCGATAATAATAATAAATTTTTGCTTCCACATCCATATGTTAACAATATTTATTTTTATGAATTTAAAAAAAAAAAATCATATAATACTTCTCTCCAGAATAGCTGGTGGGGAAGTGCTAGGGTTGCTTATGGATACCCATTTGCCGAAAGGGGATGAGCTAGCCATAATCATTGACTCAACCAGACGAGGAGCTTTTGACTATATCCCGGTTGGTCTCAGTGATGTTACTATGTAAGTAAAACTGAATACTTCAAGCAATTTAAATCTGTTGGCCCGAATGGGATTATTGGGAAAGCAGGCAAAAGCTCCCATCGTATGTAGACCAAGGGATTTTAGATCCACCAGTCTTTCCTTGTTTTTGTCAAAGACGATGGAAAGACTGGTGAACATCCAGTCCTATCCATTTAGGGATAGGTTTCAGCACGCCTGTTATATTTAAAAATTTTCTCGTGTAAATGTTTTCCTTTTGTGAGAGGCGATTTCGTCGTGGCGATTTATTTTCTTTTCATATATAACATGGGTTGAAAGAATACGTCTTCCAAGTCTATGTATTTAATTCTGGTTAAATAATTAACAAGACCGTACTTTCATTTTTAAAACTTTATTTACAAACACTTGTTTACTAACAATGTGATGAACTTAAATATTCTTTGATACTTAAAATTACTTTTAATAACCGACCGAAACCAAACATAGAATCCAAGAATGTAGAATATTTATTTAAAAATACTTTATGTAATTTTTTAAGCATTACTTTATTAAAAAAGATCCTAGGTTTAAATTAATTAAACAATCAAAGATACGCGGAAATTTACTATATGACTTTACTTGTTCAAATCTAAATTATAACTCACTGATAATTGTAATTATTCTTCAATAAATAAAATTATCAATGTTCCCAACTCCATTAAGTTTAACTGATAAAAACACAGTTCCTTATTTCAAAAGACTATTTTACACACGTTAATTTAATATTTCAGCCTTGCCAATAATAGGGACGATTAGCGTAATCATTTTCTATTCTTATTGTCTTACTTCCTATTATGAAGACAGTAATTGTTTTTTTTTATTACGTGTCTTCATTGTTGCATATTACTCTATATTGTAATTACATGCTTAAATTTTAATTGCTTAATACTATGCATTTTTCATATATGCATTTACCATATGTTATTGTTACACAAGTTGTTATTTTTGTTTTTGACACAATTGTCTTAACATAATACATACATATGTGATATTTGACTGACCGACTTATGAATGAATTATCAAATCAAATATTACCTTGTTCTGATTTACTTAACATAGATATTGTGTGCAACATAATAACTGTGCTATAATTTTTGTCTTCCGTATAGCAGTTTATATTATTTTAAACAGCTGGATTATTTTGCAATATTTTCAGTAACATGATTTTTAATTAGAATAGGAACTGATTTACCAATTGGCAAGCCAATTTAATTTTGTTTATTAATTTATTTTGAAATTTCTACTCATGAATATTTTTGCGTAAATTTTGATTTTACATTTCTATTGATTAATCTTATTTATTACCAAATTGTGTTACAATTTGAAATTTTTTATACAATACGACTATACTGAATGCCGTTCTGTTGAGTCAGTAGACCGTCTTTACATAGCTTAATCCTTGATGAAGGAGATTGAGAAATCTCTTGCGTACTGTCAATGCATCTCTGAGGGGTGTTCCATCAGAAGATTGTGAGTAGGGGAACATCTCAAGGGGAGTCCTCTCACCAATCCTCTGGAATGTGGTGGTCAATAGACTGCTAAGAAAGCTTGAGGGGAGTGGCGACAAGGTGTTTGTTTATGCTGACGACTTGCCGATATTTTGCAGGCTGCTTTAAACAAGCTGGTGAAATGGACTCAGGAAAGTGGATTAAAAAATAATCCACAAAAAACGGACTTTGTTGTTTTCATAAGAAGGTATAAGGTACTTAATTTGAATGATATAGTTCTTTCGGGTACACCTTTATTGATCTCCAAGGAGGTTATTAGGAGGCTATTAGATTCTTATTCATGCTTTCTTATGTGTTACATAACATGGAGGTTGTTTTTCGAATTTTAATTCGTTACAAATACATACATATGTATGTGACATAAAAATGTGTATCAATGACGAAATTTACTTCACACATTTTTATCAGTATCTGTAAGAAGACTTAAAACAAACTTCCACACTTACAACAAAACGAAATCAAAAGATAAAAGACACAATAAAATGAATTTTATGTTGTTATTTTTATTGAAGATTTTCAGTTTGAATGCCATTTTTAAATTATTCCGTTATATTTTAGGTTGACATTAAATTTACATTGTCACCATAGTCGCGATCAGTGTTGCCATTTTGGCATAAATAATGCCAGATGTGGCAAATTTTCTTCTTATCTAGCATTAAATCTTTTGAAGAATATGCGGGCACTTTTTTGGCATTTTTTTCTCTTCATCCTTGCATACATTATACTAGATTTTTGCGCGGTGCAAATTACAAGTCATGAACAAAAAGTTTTATTCTTTTTGTTAGAATAGAAACGGAAAACGGAGTGAAACTTCTCTTATCACTTTATTACCGACAGTTTATTGTTCTTTTTCTTTTGACTGATATTCTTGTAAACTAAGAATATGATTATACGTAAGTATGTGGTGATTAAAATTAATCCATTTTATTTAGTTTAACATTATAATATTGTACTTACCTACTATTAACTGAAATATATTGTATTACACTAAATACTAACACAACTCAATACTTACCATTGTCATTTATTAAAGTAAACCATTGTAAAAGAATGTACTTATCACAAAATGTAATACCAATACAACTTAATACTTACCGTTGTCGAATTTAAAGTGATTTGTAGATAATATTGATAATGTGAATGGTAATGATAATGATAATGATACTGTATTAGTATCAATGTAAGGCAAATGAATTTAGAAGAGATGAATACAGCAGAAGGTAGAACAACCTTCTTTCTTTTCTCATCGGGTCGTCGAGGTGTTAAGTTGCGTTGGTAAGAATTCGTAAAATAACAAATGTACTTACCTTTAATTAATATAATGTTCAATTTTGCTATTATTATTATTTAATAAATTGTTTTAAACAATAAAATTATATTTTAAATCTCACATCTGGGGGCTCAACCGGGATCTTTGGTATTTTGAAGGAAGAAAATTATTTTCAAAAATAGATATAAAAAAAATATATCTTAAAGAAAATATTTTCTTCATGACACGTGTTTTGTGATGGTGTTTATTTAAATATATGTCTGAGGTGTTTCCTCAGTGGAATTAATTTCAAATTAATTAGAAGTGAAGACGTGTAAAATAAAATTTTGGAAGAAACGAGTGAAATTAATTTAAAATAATTTAATAGTGAAATTTGGTGAAAACGAGTTATAATAAAGGTAAAAAAGCCGATGAGAAAAGCAGGTGATGAAGATATAAATTTCATACACGTGCCTAATGAACATATAACAATTCTCCTTTAACAAGATCATCTTCACATATAGTACATTTTTTTTTCTTTTTTTTTCTCGAGAAAAAGAAAAAAAAAAAAAAAAACTCATTGCTACGATTTCTTTTTGAAAATTATTTTTACAAGTGAAAAATATTTGTTTCAAAATTCAGAAACCGTAATTCAAAAGCGATCAAAGTTCTCTGTATTCTTGAAATACAATACAACCGGTAAAGTTAATTATTATTGTACTATTCTATTATACAAATGCATAAGTGTGAAAGTGTATTATATCGTTTAATGTATTTTTAATAGTGTACCTAAATATCAAAGTAAAAATACATTAAATGTAGTAGTGTACATGAGCTATTAAGACAAATTCATTATTTTCGGCATTAGGGTAAATTCACTATTGTCGGTATTAAGGTAAATGCACGGTTGTCGGCACTAAGGTAGATAAACTGTTGTCGTCGGTCAAGAATATTTGAGAATTGCGAAGCAATTCGAGTTAAATGAAAATATTTTAAAAATTGTGAAAAGTTCGAAACTGAGTGATATTTGATAATCAAATCTAAACAATCGGTTGTTAAATGTATGAAATGAGTGGGAGAAGAAATCGGCGAAATCAACGTTCGGATTCAATGGTAGATTTTGAAGTGAACTCACACAATTCCACGCGTTTTCATATTAACGAAATGAATGAGGCTCAACCTAAATTCAATTTTGCCGATTTCGATAATATATTAAGAAAATTTTCAGGCGATGAAACGATTAGTGTACAATTGTGGTTGCGCGAGTTCGAACAGTATGCTGATACATTTCGCTGGTCAGAAATGCAAAAGTTTATATTTTGTCGAAGATTATTAAGTGGCGCAGCTAAAGCTTATATTGAATGTGAAGCAAAACCGTTACATTTTCGCGACCTGATAACAGCATTATTAAAAGAATTTCAATCACGTGTTAATAGTGCAGAAATTCATAAAAAATTACGGGAAAGAAAGAAACGGAATAATGAAACATTTCGCGAATATTTGTATCATATGATTGACATTGGTTCTCAAGCCAATGTAGACGATAGTTCAATTATCGGTTACGTGATTGATGGTATTCCATGTTGTACGGTACACATATAATAGAAGAATTTAAAGAGAAGTTGTTAACGTACGAAAAAATGTTAGAAAATAACAAAATAATAAGAAAAGTTGTAGGTCCAAATTTTCAGCAGAGGCAGACACACGAAGATAAAGCCATCGTTCAACAGAACAAGAGACGTTGTTACAATTGTGGATCGGCTGATCATTGGTCACAGGCTTGTCCTCGAAAGAACAATGGTCCTAGATGTTTTGGATGTGGCAAGTTCGGCCATAAAAACGCTGATTGTCCTAATTCGGATAGCACTGCAGTTAATAATGCTCAGACAAACAGAATGCTGACAACAAAAGGTACCCACGTTGCTGTTAAAAGTGGTATGTACATAACTGCAAAGGTAAATGGTATAGCAATTGAAGGGTTGGTAGATACCGGTGGTGATATTTGTATTTTAAAAAAATCATTACTAAAATTAATAAATCCTAAGGGTTTTTGTCAAAACATTCGTATGTCGTTAGCCGGCTTAGGTGCTGATGTTACAACCAAAGGATGCTGTAATGTTAGCATTGAATTAAGTCGAGAAATATTTGAAAATGTCGATGTACACATAGTAAATAACCGCTTCATGAAACCAGATCTGATAATAGGAATGGATTTAATTAAAATGGCTGTGGTGAACATTGAAGGGGGAGAAGTTCATTTCAAGAGAAAGGTTGTTACTACGGAAAGAGAACAAACAAAACCTGAAAGAGTTCAAGAAGAAGAGCTAGAAACCGCCACAAATATTTGTTTTTTAGCTCATGTGACTTCAGATGACAATAAACAAGATAATAACTTACCTGATTTGTCTAACATAAAAGATAAAGAAATGCTAAAAGAAGTACTTACCCTAATTCGAACATACTCACCTGATCAGCCGATCGAATCTCCCATACAGATGAAGTTAGTAACCACAGATGATGAACCAGTGTCGTGTCCTCCGCGAAGATTTCCACCTAAGAAAAGAAAAATAATCGACGACCAAATTAAGGATTGGATCCAGCAAGGAATAGTGCGAGAGAGCGTTTCAGATTATGCTAGCCAGGTTGTGCTTGTACGCAAAAAGGATGGATCGCATAGACTGTGTGTAGATTATCGCAAGCTGAATAAGAGGTTACACAAAGATCACTATCCCATTCCTAACATTGATGACCAAATAGATCAGCTTCATAGTGCAAAATATTATACAACACTTGATCTGCAGAACGGGTTCTTTCACGTCACTGTAGAAGAAGGAAGCAGAAAATATACTTCATTCGTTACGCAGAGTGGGCAATTTGAGTTTGTGCGGGTGCCGTTTGGGTTATGCAATTCACCCAGCGTTTTTCAAAAATATATAAATTATATTCTAAAAGATTTAATTAATGAAAATGTCGTTATAGTTTACATCGATGACATCGTATTACCATCGTCAACGCTAGAAGAAGGACTAGAAAAGCTGAAAAGGGTGCTAAAGGAGGCACAAAAACATGGTCTACAAATCAAGTGGAAGAAATGTCAATTCCTGCAAGAAGAAATAGAGTATCTTGGCCATGTTGTTCGAGAAGGAAGTATCTCACCATCAACAACAAAGGTGAAAGCGGTAATAAATTTTCCAATACCCACCACGACGAAGCGGCTACAAAGCTTTCTGGGTTTGGCCGGGTATTTTCGAAAATTTATCCACAACTTTGCAATTAAGGCTCGTCCGTTGACAGACTTGATGAAAAAAGGGGCAAAATTTAAAATTGGAGAAAAGGAAGTCGCAGCCATTTCGGAGCTTAAGCAAGCTTTATCCAGCAAGCCGGTTTTGAAAATTTTTCGCTACGGAATACTCACCGAGCTCCATACAGATGCTTCAAGAGAGGGGTATGGTGCAATATTACTGCAAAAGGGACCAGAAGATGATGCATTTCATCCAGTGCAGTAAATGAGTCGGAAAACATCAGCCGCTGAGAAGAATTATAGTAGCTATGAACTTGAGGTTTTAGCTGTCATTGAAGCTGTAAAGAAATTCCGAGTCTATCTTTTAGGCCAAAAATTTAAGATAGTGACAGATTGTAAAGCCTTTGAATGTACAATGCAGAAAAGAGACCTAACGACAAGAGTAGCAAGATGGTCACTTCTCTAACAAGAATATGATTATCAGCTAGAACATCGACCGGGAAATAGAATGAAGCACGTGGACGCGTTAAGTAGAAACGCTGTCGTTATGTGTATCACTGCCAGTTATGGGTTTCTGCAACGACTAGACGAAGCACAGAAAAACGACGAGAAATTAAATGCCATCATTGAATTATTGAAGCAGGGTCCTTACAAAGATTTTCTGATGCAGAATAGGGTACTGTGTAAAGCTGGCAACAAAAATATTCTTTTTGCGGTACCAGAATCGATGGTTGGGAATATTGTTAGAGAAGTACATGAGAAAGGACATTTTCACACAAAGAAAATTAAAGATGTAATTGAAAGAGAATTCTATATTCCACATTTGAACAAAAGGATAGAGAGATGTGTTGCCAGTTGTGTCAAATGCATTTTAAGTGAACGGAAGCATGGTAAACCAGAAGGCGTTCTATATCCGATCCCAAAAGGTGAACGACCATTGCAGACCTTCCATATAGACCATGTGGGGCCTATGCAAACTACAAAGAAACAGTGTAAGTACATATTGGCTGTGATAGATGGGTTTAGTTTAGTTTAGTTTAGTTTAATTCACAAGGGTGAGAAGAGGTTGGGTTGCCTCGACACTGCAGCTTAAGAAAGCTTATTGTATCCCTCACCCTTTGTTTGTCCACATAAAGGCATTTATCCTTTTGGCAAGGAGAATAACGTACTTTATGTAGTCTAGATTTGAAAGATCTTCGAGATTTCTGCCCTCAGTGGTCTTCCATCTCCATCTTTCTAGTGCCACACATTCCTTCAGGATGTGTGTAGCTGTTTCTTCCTCTTCAATACATAGACTACAGTCTAGGTTATTCATGTTGAAGCCTAGTTTTTGTAGGTGTACTTTAAACTTGTAATGTCCTGTTATTAGTCCAATTACAAGTCTAATAACTTTCCTTTCACATTTCAGTGTCAGGTCTGAAATCGCTCTGTTCGGTTCTTTTATAAGACCCCCAGAGCGTCTTTTTCCTCCATCAGAAATCCAGTGAATTTTATGCTGGTTTTGTACCCAATCATTCACCTTTTTCCTAATGAAGTTTTTAGTAATTCCCAGGGCGGGCTCTGGCCCTATCAGGGGTGTACTGGATCCCTTCCTGGCCAACTCGTCTGCTTTTTCGTTACCAGCTATTCCTTTATGACCTGGCACCCACTTCACCAAAATATTGTTGTGGTTGTTTGCCAGTTCATTAAGGTTTTGTTTGCACTCTAGTACTACCCTAGAGTTGATTTTAACACTTTCCAGTGCTTTAATCGCCGCCTGACTGTCCGTGAGAATGAGGATCGTTTTATTTCTATATCTCCTTCTTAAATTCTCTAGGACACACAGGTTTATGGCGCATACTTCAGCCTGGAACACAGTGGCATATTCCCCGAGTGGGATTATTATATCCCTTCTAGGTCTTATCCCATGTATTCCGGCTCCCGTTCCTTCACCTGTCTTTGATCCATCCGTATACCAGATGAGATCTCCCTCCAGGTGACTGTCACGCGTTTCCTCCCAGCTTGTTATCTGGGTGAGGAATCTCTTTTCAAAGTTCATAGAAGTTTCAATGAAATCATGTCTCATTTCGAAAGTTCTATCTTTGATTGTTTGCAGAATACTGGTATGCCCGGCTTCCACCAGGGGCTTCCAGTGTCTGTTCATATACAGCCTGTACGCCGCTATCCTAGCTTGCCCCTTGATAACGAATTCAAGGGAAGGTACGTTTAGTATAGCTTCTAAGGCTGCCGTCGGAGTGCTTCTGAATGCTCCCGTTGTACACAGAAGGGCCAATCTTTGAATTCGTTCCAATTCAATTTTGGCCTTTTTCTGTTCTGTTTTGGGCCACCACACCAGTGACCCGTAGCTTATCATAGGTTTTAGGATCACATCGTACATCCAAAGTACCATATGTGGCCTAATTCCCTATGTATTACCGAGTGCCCTTTTAAGATTGAAAAGGGAGGTTTTTGCCTTTCTCGTAATTTCAGTCAGCTGCTCATTCCATGTCAGTTTACTATCTAGGATAAGTCCTAGATATTTAACTTGTTTGGAAATCTCTAACTGACTGTTGAAAAAGATAAGAGGTTTTAGACCCTCCAACGTCTTTTTCCTCGTGAAGGGAACAAGGGCGGTTTTAGCTGGGTTTACCTTCAGGTTTTCCCTGCTACACCATTCCTCCACTATTTTCAGAGCCTTCTGCATTAACTCTGATATCGTATTTAGGAATTTTCCCCTGGTTAAGATGACTATGTCATCCGCATAGCCCTGGGTGTAAAATCCTTTATTGTTTAGTTCGGTAATCAGGTCATCCACTACTAGATCCCACAGAAGTGGTAATAAAACACCTCCTTGTGGGGTTCCTCTGGTGACCGACATCCGTATGTCCACTCCCGTCAAAGTGGCTTGTACTATTCTGCTTCTTAACCAGTGGCTTATCCACCTGCATATGGTGTTGCTTACCCCATGTTTTTGAGCAGAACTTATGATTGAGTTATAAGAGGTGTTATCAAACGCCCCCTCTATGTCAAGGAAAACCCCCAGAGTGGTTTCCTTGTTATGTAAACTATGCTCTATTTTTGCAACCAGTTGGTGCAGAGCAGTTTCACATGATTTACCTGGCTGATAGGCATGCTGATTGGAGCTCAAGGGTCTCTCAATCAGACAGGTTTCCCTGATGTGCCTTTCGACCAGTCTCTCCAACGTCTTCAAGATGAAGGACGATAGACTAATTGGTCTATACGACTTTGCCTGGGAGCAGTCCTTCCCAGGTTTGTGTATAAATACCACATTAGCCTTCCTCCAGGCTTTGGGTATGTAGCCTAGTGCTAGGCTGCCCCTGAAAAGCCTGATTAGTTCCAGTGCTACAGCTTCTCCTCCTTTCTGTAGTAGTACTGGATAGATTCCGTCTGGACCAGGACTTTTATATGGTTCAAAAGTATTGACAGCCCATATTGTCCTGTTCAGCGTGACCACTCTTTTAGCCAACTCCCAATCTACCTTCTTCGCCCTTAGATTGAGCTCATCGAAGGCAGATTGGTCATCGGTTTCCAGAAAGGTTTCACATTCTGGAAAGTGCGTATGTAACAGTACCTCCAGTGTGTCCCTTTCGTTTTTCGTGTAAATCCCATCCTTGGTCTTTAGAAGGCCCAAGGGTTTGGTGGGATTTTTGGCCAAAGCCCTGTGGAGTCTGGCCCCTTCTGAGATTGAAGTTATCTCCCCACAGAAGGATTTCCACGAGTTACTTTTGGCTTCACGAATCTTTTTGTTATAATGAGTCAGTGTTTGTCTATAGACATCCCACTGTCCTGTCTTCTTCGCTTTATTGAAGAATTTTCTTACTTTTGTCCTTAAAGCATCAAGTTCTTTGGTCAACCAGTTTATTGGCTTCCTGCTGGACCGCCTTGATATAGGACAGCTTTCTTGATAAGAGGCGAGAACAACCTCCGTTAGTTGTTCTGAGGCTACCTCTAAGTCAAGTGTATCCTTAATGGACTTTTTAAGGTTTTTTACCCCCTCGTTCACTTTTTCACTAAACAAGGCCCAATTCGTTCTGCGCGGGTTACGATACATAATGTTTGGTCTATCTATACCCTCGATAGCCATCATTATGTACCTATGGTCAGAGAGAGACGGTTCTCTAGAGACCTCCCACTTACAGATATTGGGCTCTACTTTACTTGACGACAGGGTTATGTCGATTACTTCTTCGCGTATCGCGTTTATAAAAGTGGGTTCGTTACCTTTGTTGATTATACTTATATTATGGGTAATAATAAAGTCTAAAAGGTACTCACCTCTTCTATTTGTATTGGAGCTCCCCCAAATGGTGTGGTGCGCATTGGCATCTGCTCCAATAAGGTACTGGAGGTTATTGTCGTCACAGTACTCAACCAGACTCTCCAGCTCTTTGGTTGGTGGAGGGTCTGTCGAATCGTACGGAAGGTAGGCAGATGCTAGGGTAATTGTCCTACATCCTCCCTCCGTAACGATTGTCAGATTCCCTGCAATCAGGTCCCTGAAAAAGAGATTTTGCAAGGTTAAAATCTGTAAGCCATTCTTGACAAATATGCAAGACCTTGGCTTGTCTGCATGTAAGTCGTAAATAACCTTACCTGCTAGTGTTCCGAGCCCCATAACCCTGTTCTTCACTATCCAGGGTTTCTGGATTAGGGCCACGTCTATTCCCTCTGCAGTAATCAGCCTGCAGAGAGACGCTGTAGCAGCCCTACTATGCTGAAGGTTTATTTGCACAACCTTCAGCATGTGTGGGCTTTGACAGCACTCGGAAGTTTAGTTGAGAGAAACCGAGGTACGCTTTGTATCCCGTTTCTCTCAACGCTTCCACAGACTTCTCGTCAAGGTAGAGGACCAGGTTCATGCCCTGTTCCTCTTCCCTGGAGCTGCAAATACTCCAGTCTTCTGTGTTCAGCCCCATGTTCTGGGTCTTCAGAAGCTGGAGTATTTTTTGGGGTGATTTCTCCCCCAAAAGATCCGTATTCGGGATTGTAACCAGGTCTTTGGTTGTCCTCACAATCTCCTTTGCTTCCCCAACTCGGAGGATCGCGCCCTCCCATGGGGTGATCAAAGGGACTGTAAGTTTCAACCAGTCCTTGGCAGCCTGGTTGGCACAGGTTACGAAAAGCACGCCCTTATCAAAGAAGCTATTCGTGAACTGAGGCCCTTTGGAGGGTTCACACCTCCAGACCTCTGCCAGAATAGCTCTCTGAACCAGGCGCGCCTTCTCCTGGTCCAACTTAGCTTCTGGGTAGCCTTCTAAGACTACCGCCATTTTCAAGGCAGACACCACCTGCCTGTAGGTGAGCCCCGTCTCCACCTCCGAGGAGGGGCTGGGTTGTCCTACCGCAGGTGGTACCTGCTTTGTCTTTTTGACAGGGGGTTTCGGTGGTCCCCCCTGTCTCAACCGCCCCACCACGACAAGGCGCAACCTCCGGGGGGGATAGATGGGTTTACTAAATTCTGTTGGTTATTTCCAACCAAAAGCCTTGGATCAGAGGAAGTGATTCAAAAACTCGAAGTCATCGCTGATACATTTGGTTACCCTGAAAGGATAATAGCAGATAAAGGTGGCGCATTCATCTCAAATCAGTTTCAGAACTATTGTAAAGCCCACGAGGTCAAATTGTATTGGACAACAGCTGGTGTACCTAGAGGAAAAGGCCAAGTGGAACGCCTACATGCGGTAGTCATATCGGGCCTCACCAAGCTATCATTGAGCGACAGTGAAAAATGGTACTGCCATGTGAAACCATTTCAAAGAGTTTTGAATGCGACAACACAAAGAGCTATAAACACAACGCCGTTTCACCTGCTCATTGGAACAAAGATGAAAACAGACCATGATTTAGAAATCCTAAAAATAATAGAAGAAGAAGCAATACAACAATTCTGCAATGCAAGAGAAGAGTTAAGAGAAAAAGCAAAACTTGAAATTAGCAGAATCCAAGCAGCAAATCAACACAGCCATAACAAAAATCGAAAACCAGCAAAGAGATATTCAGTAGGAGATTTAGTAGCCATCGAAAGAACACAGTACGGAGTTGGATTGAAGATCAAACCTAAATTCTTGGGACCATATAGAATTATAGCAGTGAAAGGGTACGATCGTTACAAAGTGGAGAAAGTGGGTGAACAAGAGGGACCAAAACTTACAGAAACCAGCGCTGACAAAATGAAGTTATGGATAAACGGCGATTCAGATGCTTTCGTTGATAAAGAGACTGAGAACGAGCAGTTTGGTATTTCGATTCATGAATCATCATCTGGGACAGATGATTAGTCAGGACGGCCGAATGTGGTGATTAAAAGTAATCCATTTTATTTAGTTTAACATTATAATATTGTACTTACCTACTATTAACTGAAATATTTTGTATTACACTAAATACTAACACAACTCAATACTTACCATTGTCATTTATTAAAGTAAACCATTGTAAAAGAATGTACTTATCACAAAATGTAATACCAATACAACTTAATACTTACCGTTGTCGAATTTAAAGTGATCTGTAGATAATATTGATAATGTGAATGGTAATGATAATGATAATGATAATGTATTAGTATCAATGTAAGGCAAATGAATTTAGAAGAGATGAATACAGCAGAGGGTAGAACAACCTTCTTTCTTTTCTCATCGGGTCGTCGAGGTGTTAAGTTGCGTTGGTAAGAATTCGTAAAATAACAAATGTACTTACCTTTAATTAATATAATGTTCAATTTTGCTATTATTATTATTTAATAAATTGTTTTAAACAATAAAATTATATTTTAAATCTCACATCTGGGGGCTCAACCGGGATCTTTGGTATTTTGAAGGAAGAAAATTATTTTCAAAAATAGATATAAAAAAAATATATCTTAAAGAAAATATTTTCTTCATGACACGTGTTTTGTGATGGTGTTTATTTAAATATATGTCTGAGGTGTTTCCTCAGTGGAATTAATTTCAAATTAATTAGAAGTGAAGACGTGTAAAATAAAATTTTGGAAGAAACGAGTGAAATTAATTTAAAATAATTTAATAGTGAAATTTGGTGAAAACGAGTTATAATAAAGGTAAAAAAGCCGATGAGAAAAGCAGGTGATGAAGATATAAATTTCATACACGTGCCTAATGAACATATAACAATTCTCCTTTAACAAGATCATCTTCACATATAGTACATTTTTTTTTCTTTTTTTTTCTCGAGAAAAAGAAAAAAAAAAAAAACTCATTGCTACGATTTCTTTTTGAAAATTATTTTTACAAGTGAAAAATATTTGTTTCAAAATTCAGAAACCGTAATTCAAAAGCGATCAAAGTTCTCTGTATTCTTGAAATACAATACGACCGGTAAAGTTAATTATTATTGTACTATTCTATTATACAAATGCATAAGTGTGAAAGTGTTTTATATCGTTTAATGTATTTTTAATAGTGTACCTAAATATCAAAGTAAAAATACATTGAATGTAGTAGTGTACATGAGCTATTAAGACAAATTCATTATTTTCGGCATTAGGGTAAATTCACTATTGTCGGTATTAAGGTAAATGCACGGTTGTCGGCACTAAGGTAGATAAACTGTTGTCGTCGGTCAAGAATATTTGAGAATTGCGAAGCAATTCGAGTTAAATGAAAATATTTTTTTAAAATTGTGAAAAGTTCGAAACTGAGTGATATTTGATAATCAAATCTAAACAATCGGTTGTTAAATGTATGAAATGAGTGGGAGAAGAAATCGGCGAAATCAACGTTCGGATTCAATGGTAGATTTTGAAGTGAACTCACACAATTCCACGCGTTTTCATATTAACGAAATGAATGAGGCTCAACCTAAATTCAATTTTGCCGATTTCGATAATATATTAAGAAAATTTTCAGGCGATGAAACGATTAGTGTACAATTGTGGTTGCGCGAGTTCGAACAGTATGCTGATACATTTCGCTGGTCAGAAATGCAAAAGTTTATATTTTGTCGAAGATTATTAAGTGGCGCAGCTAAAGCTTATATTGAATGTGAAGCAAAACCTTTACATTTTCGCGACCTGAAAACAGCATTATTAAAAGAATTTCAATCACGTGTTAATAGTGCAGAAATTCATAAAAAATTACGGGAAAGAAAGAAACGGAATAATGAAACATTTCGCGAATATTTGTATCATATGATTGACATTGGTTTTCAAGCCAATGTAGACGATAGTTCAATTATCGGTTACGTGATTGATGGTATTCCAGATTCTTCAACTAACAAAATGTTGTTGTACGGTACACATATAATAGAAGAATTTAAAGAGAAGTTGTTAACGTACGAAAAAATGTTACACATGTGAGTTACAAATGTTACATGTGAGTATATACTTATGTATGTACAATATGAAGTGAATTGTTCATTTTTTATTTTGTCTTTCTGTGTAATATACATATGTACATATATTCGAGTAAGATAATATCGTGGTTTTTTGGTCATTGTGATAATCGAAAAATATGGACAGGTAAGTTTTTTCATTATTTATAAATTTACGATCTACGAAGCTTATTTATAAATTTTAATTAATTTGTACTTTATATATTTATATTACTAACTACATAATTTTATTAATAGAACGAAATAGAACGTCCATTAATTTGCTAAACAGCATTTTACAAATAAAGTCAGGATTGCAGATTGAAAACAAATGTTGTGGAACTTTCACAATACCTGAAGATGTTCTTAAATTTATAAAAAAAATCATGCAAATATGAGAAATTAAATGCGGATGAAGGAGATATCCTTATAAATAAAATATAAAATTTTATTTACTTCTATTTATTTTAAAAAAACTTATTTTTTTCCATTATTTTTGTTATTTTATTTTATGTTTCGTTTTTGTTAATTAATTTTGTTATTTTTTTTAATCTGCAATAAAATGAACAATATAAAATTTATTTTTGTAAAATTTATTCATACACATATAAGAGCAAATTGGAAGCAGTAAAAAAATGATAGTAGAAAATAGAAATAAAAGCAATTTGGCATAAAGTTTTTTTAAACAGAAATCAGCATACTTTTCGGCATTTTTCTAGTTTGGGTTTGGCATATTCTGGCATTATTTTTTTGTCGATTTAGCATATTTCAGTCTCTACAATCTGGCAACGCTGGTCGCGATCTCAATCATTATATTTTGCCATAATTCTGATATATACATATATGTGAAAATGTGATTTGTGTGTGCGAAAGGATTTATAACGACAAATTGTGTCTTTTTTGTTTAACACGATTTTCATTCGTTGATGTTTTTCGCATACAACAAATAGCAACGAATGTATTTTTAAAATATAGAAATAGCGGAATTATTTGAATAAAAAAATTTCTAATTGTTATAAAATTAAATTGATTTTGACGTAATTGTGATCCAGCATTTAAGAATACCCACTGTGATTGAGGTGATGGCACAACAGCTGATTTTTAAATAGTTGTAATTGTTTTCTCGTGATAACTTCTTGCTGGTAATTGTGTATGAACTGTGTTATACAAAATAGAAATAAAACGAAAAGAAAAATTCAATAACAACGTAAAGGGAAAACTGAACGTAAGCACCAGAAAAATTTTAAATCATAATTGTTAAACTCAATTACTAGAAAATTTAATAGAAGAAATTATTTTAATCAACAGCATTCGTTTACATGTAAAGACCTGACCAAAGTATGAAAGTAACGTAAACTTTGACATGTCATTTTTCAATAAAGTTACCTGTCGTAAGGAGCTTACTTTTCAATTGCTATTTCAAAATGACAGACGTTACTGAACTTCAGTTCACTTTTCCATTATGGATAACACATCATTTTTGACTAATGCAATGCTTCTTACTTTGTTTGACTCTATTTTTTAATTTTGGCTAGGCATTAAGATACACATGTTTCATATGTGTAATAAAATCGTTTAATTCTTATCGGTATACACAACTAACATTGCATGACCAGTCAATGGTTTGTAATTAATAATTAATATTGCAAAATTTGTTTTCATGTGTATGATATTGAAACCTTTTAAACAACAAATTGTTCATGAAATTTCTTTGACATTTCTATGGCTTTATATGAGTATTTCTAATATGAAAGCAAAACACCGTTATAAAGGACATCGTCTGAAAAAACAGTCGTGTACACATACAAAACCGTATGTGATAATAATCTGTAATGAATTTTGTTTTAAAGCTATTAACTCTGTTGAAATTTCAAGCATTTATAACATGTTTGATATGTAAGGAAAGTGAAAAAAACATAAATGTATTATTTCACATAATATACAAACTTACCTTCCTGTATGGTTCTGACAAAATCATTTTCTTGTACATGATTGGTAATTGCCGTTTCCTTAACCCAAATAATCACATTCATTTGCTTCTTGTAATTGGGTACTTGCTTTTTGTACATAAATACACAATTGTGTGTTACTAAATGCATTATTGTATAATGTTCAGATACTTACAATGCTATTCATTGGATCGGTGTTTACTTGACACATGTAACTATCAGAATCATTTAATTGTACATGCGATTTATAAAGTTTCCAAATTTAAATGAAACCATATATGTATGCCTAATATGCTTTTGAATCTGATATAATCCGCGCTACCTGTATATGACAACATATAAAATTATTAAATATTTATAGTTTGTTTTTTTAACATAGGCACGTGCATTTTAAATGGGTAGTTTTTCTCTTTCTTTTTAATTTAATTCATCCTCTACTTTCATTCCTTCGTTGCTAGATTTCATTGTTTACATATTTTTTGAAAGAGAATATAACAAAATTTAAAAAAAAAAAAGTATTGCCAGCTACAATATCTAAGCAGAAACAAAAAATAAAAATGGTGTTACCAGTACAAAATACAAATTATTTTTCAAGTATATTAAGATATATACATATGAATAAAATGTATTTTTTTTGTCTATTTATATGTATACATATGATTAATTGTACTCTCAATTAGTAAATTGGCAGTCCTAAAAAGGACTTTGTCAATGTATTTATCTATATCTACATTTAAAAATAAACTCTACTTAATTAGATTCATCACTATCACTATCGCTATCAGACGATCCTCCAACAGTAAATTGGATTCTTTCCATTGTCTCGTCTATGAAACCGTCGAGTTGCCACATATTTTTTTCCACTTTTTCTGTAAAATGTTAGATGCACTTCTTCCATTTGGCACTGTTCACATTCTGCACTGCACTTTCAAATTAAATTTTCACATCACTTAATCGAAACGTGGTGTTTTTTGCTGCAACTTCACCTTTAATTTGGGCCCAAATTAATTCAATTGGATTTAATTCGCAGTGATAAGGTGGTAATCTTAAAACTGTGTGTCCTTTATTTTTGGCCATTTCGTCTGTTGCATACTTATCATACTTCCATCTTTCCTGTTTAACTAAAGCCATCAGCTCGGCTTTTACCATATCTTCGGTGATTTTAATATTTTTGGATTTAAGCCAATTTATCATGTCCGCTTTTTTCCATGCCATGTTGGGCAGCTTTTCTGTTTTCCTTGGGTGGTACGGGGCATTGTCCAAGACTATCACTGAGTTTTCATTAAGTTTAGACAATAATTTTTCAAACCACTCTTCAAATACCACAGAGTTCATCTCTTCATGATAATCACCGGTTTTTTTTCGACTCAAAGCATAACAAACCATCTTTAACAAATCCTTCATCACTCCCTATGTGAAGAATTATAAGCCGTTTGCCTTTAGTGTTTAATGGATTTTTGAGTCCGGTACTCAATCCTTTAATAAAAGCCTGGCTCGTTGAAGCAACATTCAAAACCTGCCAAACTTTTGACCTTGTTATGCCTTCATTGACCCAAGTTTCATCTAAATAATATATTTTCTTCCCTTCATTCCGAAGGTTTTTTATCTGTCTTAAGTAATGTCTGCGCCAGTTGATTATTTCCTGTTTTCCTATTTAATTACTTTTTCGGTTTCTAGTGCTAAATTTAATAATCAACCCTTTTAGCACTGTATACAGACCTGATCGACTTATCTTTGGTAAGTCGTCGTCATTTTCTATTTCAACTATTAATTTATTTAATGTTGGTAACTCATTCCTGAAAAAAAACTGTGCACTTTTCTTCTTATCGCACTTTTTTCAAAATCTAAAACCTCCAATAATCGCGGGCGTCCAGGAGGTTTCTTCGGTGAAGAGAGCACTTTTTCACTTTTTTTTTCTCTAACTATACGCCATATACTACGCGTCGAAATTTTTAAAAATATGGCGGCTTTATTCACTGCTTTATGTTCAGAATTTAACTCTGAAAAAATTTTCAAAAACATTAAAATTCTAATTTTTTCACTCGAAGAAAAATTTTTCTTTCCGATTTCCGCGCCCGATTCCATTTTTGTTTAGTTTTATATTAAAAAAAGAAAGACGATAAAACAAAATGGACAAAACGTAAAATAGAAACTTAAACAAATATAAACACAAAATTTTGAAAACAATTAATTATCTAAACAATTATCTAAATATAAATATATTTTGTTAAATTTATTATACCTATATACATATGTATTTTTTAATTGAATGTATGTTTTTTTTCTAGTTTTTTTAGTTTTTTAAATTTTACTCACTCTGACGTTATCAGCGGTTAAATTTGAAATGAATTTTGACTAGTTGAGAACTTTTTGATTCAGTTACACACATTTTTCAATTAGAAATTCAACTCAATTGAAAATTTGGTCGACTGAGTTGAAAGTCAAGTCGAATTGAAAAGTTCTCAATTAGTCAAAATCTATTTGTATTCAAATCCGACGATTGAAAACGTCAAAAAAATTAAGAAAAATGAAAACTAAACAACCGAAAGATATATACATTCAATTAAATTTAATATTTTTAAATCTTGTGAAAAGTGTTCACGTGTGGTGTTTTTCTTTGAAAATTTATAATTTCAAATACATATATAAATTTTATTATGTCTTTTCTTATTGTGTTTAACAATTATGTTAATTTCTTGCAGTAATTAAGAAAAAATAGTGAAAGCAATAACAATTCATATTAAAATATTCATACGAATTCAATAAAAAAAAATTAAATCTAGTCTTCGGAATATTTTTTATATGCTAAAGGTTACATACTAGTTCTGTTTTAACCTGGCAATGCTATTTGTATGTTCTTCCTGAAATTTTCTTCTGACAATAGTATGTTGTGATTTCAGCCGCCATATTCAATTCCATATCAAAATTTTATTTGACATTTTATCATATTTAATAATTAAAAATGATAAATTTATTTTATAAAATTGTTTTTAATCACTGGTAAGTTTTTGTGTTAGTTATCCTGAAAATCATGAAAAATTGATTCAAAATTGTGAAGTGGCAGAGAGTAAATGGTGAGAGATAATTACTGCAACATAAATTTTAGCATAATTTAGTGTTACCTTCGCTATATTACCAGCGCAACATAAAAATTTTTCATATATAGTATGTTTTTCAATTTTTTTATGTAAATTTAAATCGGGTAATCGAAAAAATAGTGAAAAGAGCGTAAAATTGACGAAAATATTGCAACGAGGCAAAATTTTTATGTTGCATAAGAATGTACGTGCCTTTGTTAAAAAAACAAACTGTAGTGTAGCGACACTCATTGCATTTACTATCACCCACTACAAGTCTACCTACAAGATAACCTTGTGTAGGTACTACTTTATATAATGCATGTACATAATCAACATCATCTCAATCTCTCTTGTATATAACAAGAGATTATAAATATTCTTGACTAATGTAATGAGTACCGCTACCACTCATTATTATACTACTTAATGTAATTAGTAATTAAGTTTAATCAGTAGTAAGCTACCAGTGGTCAAGTTCATATCAATAAAACTACATTCAGTGAAATATTAAAAAATAGTTTTTTCTTCTTTTGTGCAACAATTGGTGACCCCGACAGACAAATTAAAAATTTTTCAAAATTTTAGAAAAATAATTTCATTCTTATTTTAAAAGAAAATAATGAAAAATTAAAAAAATTAAAAATTGATAAATTAAAACAATTTTTAGTGATACAAGTGATCGTGAAAAATTCAAAAAAAAATTTTTTTTTCTAAGTACAGTGAACACGTGTGATAGTGAAAATTAACTTAGTGCGTATGATATATTTTACACATATCACGTGCATGTTTTCTATTTTTTTACACATCATATACAATTCAAAATTACACATATCAGATAATATAGTACAAACGTGCATTTTCCACATATCACACATATCATATCACACACATTGCATACACGGTTACATATCACACACATTACATACACGGTTACATACCACACATAGTACGCACCACATTTTTTTTTCTAAAATTTTTACACAGTGCAATTTTTTAAAATAAATATTATAAATTTTGCTAAAAAATTAATTAAAAATATTGGAAATAATAAATTTATTTCCAAAAAGTGAAAACATTTTGCATAAAATTTGCAATTTTAATTGCACGTGCCTTATCAGATATTTGCATCATACCACGAGGAAATTAACGATCCTATGATTAAATATTATTCAACATAATAGGATCACAACGTGGGAAATCAAAATCAGGACATTTTGCATGCGGATGATTAAAATTTCCACGGATTTTTCAAGATTACTTTTCCACATTTTCCTAGTACCGGCATATCAACATACGTTACTACCAACATACATTACGCAACACATCACATCTTTATCTTGGAATGGGTTTATTAAACAATTAATCTATTTATAACTATTATATTTTATAAATTATTTAAAACAAAAATTAAATTTACATAAATATTAATATTTTTTAGGTTATTAGCACTTTAACATATTATCCATACATATATACAAAACATAGGAAAGGCATAAAATTGGAATCATGTGGACATTAAATAAAGGCAGACAATGTAAGTAAAGTATCATTTCACTTTTATTCAAACTTCCTTTGTAATAAACATGTGTGATTATCTTTACATTCAATATTACATACATATATGACAAATATTTTTTCCTAAGTATCTTTTATAACGTTACATAGCAATTTATTTTAAAAGTTAAAGGTTTTGTCATTAGAGTTAAAGTACAATTATTTCACGACATTTTTGTATTAAACTTGTTAAAATTGAACCTTTTCGTTTAAGTCTGTATTAACCCGTTAATTTAATTTAAATTAATTGGTTTTAAGATGTTAAGCGACGGATCTGAAAACGCAAATACCAAAAAATCTCTTAATACCAGAGACAATAGTCCTTTACAGAATCCTGATCATGATAGTCAGCAATTAATTACACATGACACTTTTATTGGAAGCATGAAAATACCACCCTTTTGGAACAATCGACCCGATTTGTGGTTTGTACAGATCGAGACACAGTTCCGAGTTAAAGGTATAACATCCTCCAGTACGAAATACGACTATCTTGTTGCTTCTTTGCCATCTGAAACCATGGAGATTGTATCTGATATTCTTCTAAACCCACCACAACAGGAAAAGTATGAAAATTTGAAAAGGCATCTGCTCTCTCGTAGTACAAATTCAAAAGGTCGTAGACTTGACACACTATTACATAAAGTTGAATTAGGCGATTACAAACCTTCAGACTTATACAGACATATGGAATCACTAGACGGTGAAAACAGTTTGGTTAGCCCTTCACTATTAAAAAATTTGTGGATTAACAAGCTTCCTTCTTCCATACAAGCATGCATTATAGTTATAGAGAAATCTCATACGTTAGACAAAATACTCACTATAGCTGACAATGTCCATGATTCAACGGCCTCTACCAATATATCAGCTCTTAAATACAACAAAAATTTTCTTAGTGACAACAATAATAGCATTAACGACGCTATATCACAATTAACTGAACGTATTAAACGGTTGGAAACCCGAAACTTCAACCGGAGGCTAAGACAGCGTTCCAGATCAAATACCCGTTTCTCATCCAAAAGTCCTGCACGTACCACTGAAAACAAAAGGTTATGCTGGTATCATAAACGTTATGGATCCATGGCTCAAAAATGTTTACTTCCCTGTTCTTATGTTGCAAAAGAAGATTCACAAAAAAACTGAATGTAGCTGTTTCGCCTGTGGCAGCGAATACACATAAGCTTTCACGCCGCCTTTTCATTTATGATAAAACAAACAAGTTAAACTTCCTCATCGATACAGGTGCAGAAATTTCCATTATTCCAAAACGAAATTACGCTCGTTCTGTAACCAAGACAGTGTCATGTATAAATGGTAATTAGGTCATGCAGGTGTACGGTAGTTTATCGGTGAATCGCGTACATGGTAATATTGCAATTACCTAATTAGAACACTATTATACAATAGTGAAATAATTGCGATTACGCTAATTGAAATTGAACAATTTCCGTATATGAAGACACCTGACTTAAAATTACTATTCGTGTTCTCATAACCGCATTCTTTATGTTTTCGATAACATAAGTGGGGAACATTGAAATTAACTTTAAAAGTAACAGTGATAAGTTTGGTGAGTTGAGTTTTACTGTTCAAAGAATAAAGTTGTTTTACTCTAAAAACCTCTAACCAAAAATCCTAAAATACACAACAACAGATTATCGATTAATTTCAGCAAATGGTACACCTATCTCAACTTTCGGCTTTACAAATCTTTCGCTCAATTTAGGACTACGACGTTGTTTCGACCACTCTTTTGTAATTGCGGCCACTGATTACGCTATCATAGGCGCAGATGTTTTATATAAATACAATCTCATTGTCGATCTCAGACAGAGAAAACATTGATCAGACAACACTTTTCTCGGTTAAATGCATTTCACGAAAATGTGACTCATGCTCTCCGAAACTATGCCCCGTTGAAGGTGAATACGGTGCAATTCTTAATGAATTTTCATCGTTAAAAGCACCTCCCAATTTCCAAACGGAAGCACATCACAGTGTTGTACATCGTATACATACAAGAGGTCCTCTACCATCAGCGAAACCCAGAAGATTGCATCTGGAAAAATTTAAAATTGCCAAAGATGAATTTGACACTATGGTAAAATTAGGTATATGCCGTCCATCTTCGTCCTGCGTAGCCTCACCATTACACATGGTCCCTAAGAAAGATTCTGGTTGGCGACCTTGTGGTGATTATAGACAACTACATAAATGCTGTTACCGAATTTGATAAATATCCTTTGCCAAACATACAGGACTTTACTATCAATTTGCACGGTTGCAAAATTTTTTCGAAAATCGACTTAATACGAGCGTATCATCAAGCCAAGTAGCACCTGAAGACATCTATAAAACGGCAGTGACGACTCCTTTCGGTTTATACGAATTCGTACGTATGCCTGCGCCCAAACTTTTCAGCGCTTTATCAACGAAGTTTTAATAGGTCTTGATTTTTGTTTTTCATACATTGATGATATCTTAATCGGAAGTAAATCCCCAACTCAACATAAAGAACACCTTCGTCTACTTTTCACTCGTCTTGCAAAGTACGGCATCAATGTTAATCCTAATAAGTGCATTTTTGGTCAAACTGAGCTAGATTTTTTGGGACATAAAATCACAGATAAAGGTATATTACCTTCACACAGTAAAGTCGAAGCTATAGCTAATTACACTATTCCTACTTCAGTCAAAAGCCTACAACGTTTTCTAGACATGGCAAACTTTTACCACAGGTTCATACCTAACTTTTCAAAAATAGCTATACCTTTCTATTATTATAAATAAGCTTCTTCTCTAGAAGGTAACAAGCTGCTGCAAAAAAGTATTCAACGTTCGATCGTGAACTGTTAGCTCTATACTTAGCCATTAAACATTTCAGGCATCTTTTAGAAGGAAAGCACTTTATTGTCTATACTGACCATAAGCCACTTACGAAAGCAATAGGCTCCAAATCTGATAAGTCGCCTAGACAAACAAATCACCTTTCATATATTTCACAATTTACAAATGACATAAGATGTTTCAGGTTGTCAAAATATAGTTTCTGATGCGCTTTCCAGAACACACATCCATCCCATTCCACAAACACAAAAGTTAGACTTTCAGTCTCTATACCATGAACAACAAACTGACGAAGAACTTCAAAATATTCTGGTCAAACAGTCATCCCATTCATCTTCGTTTCGTCTTAAAAAAATTCAAATCCCATTAGAAAATCTTGAGATTTGGTGCGAAATTTCCACAGGCATAGATAGACCTTATGTTCCAGGAAGTCTCCGACGCATCGTCTTTGACTCAATTCACCATCTTTCTCATCCTAGCGTCAGGTGCACAAACAAACTAATCACTCAAAAGTATTTCTGGCCTAAAATGAATAGTGAAATTAAAATTTGGTCGAAAACTTGCATCTCTTGTCAAAAAGCTGAAGTCGTACGAAATATAGTATCACCTCATGGTAATTACAAAGTACCTGCCGAAAGATTTGAACACATTCACTTGGACATCGTTGGTCCTTTGCCTCCATCCAATGGCCATAGTTATATCTTAACTATTAAAGATCGTTTTTCACACTGGCCTGAAGCAATTCCCTAGCGAAACAATGATGCTAAGACCGTATGCAACGTTTTCATTCATAACTGGATCGCGCGTTATGGCATCTGTCAAACACTCACGACTGATCAAGGACTCACGACTCAGTTCGAATCCGCACTTTTCAAAGAGCTTTCACAAATCTTAGGTAGTCATCGCATTCGAACCACCACCTATCACCCACAGTCAAACGGTTCCGTAGAGAGATTTCACAGACAACTCAAAGTAGCCATTAGAGCTTCCACTAACCCTAAGGATTGGTATAATGCTTTACCCTGTATACTCTTAGGAATTCGCTCAGCTCTTATCGAGGATATTGGTCTTTCTCCAGTTCACCTTATGTATGGACAACCTCTTCGCTTACCAAAAGAATTTATCACCCAGCACATACTACCTGATTCCAAAGTTGATAATCCTACGGCTCAAGAAACTCAGCGTAGCATAGCCAATATTTTACCACATACTCAACGGTCTAGAAAACAATGTCATATTTTCGTACCGCAAGATATTCAAAAATGTACGCATGTATTTATCAAAGACGCAATCAGCGTTGCCAGATTGTAGAGACTGAAATATGCTAAATCGACAAAAAAATAATGCCAGAATATGCCAAACCAAAACTAGAAAAATGCCGAAAAGTATGCTGATTTCTGTTAAAAAAAACTTTATGCCAAATTGCTCTTATTTCTATTTTCTACTATCATTTTTTTACTGCTTCCAATTTGCTCTTATATGTGTATGAATAAATTTTACAAAAATAAATTTTATATTGTTCATTTTATTGCAGATTAAAAAAAAATAACAAAATTAATTAACAAAAACGAAACAAAATAAAATAACAAAAATAATGGAAAAAAAATAAGTTTTTTTAAAATAAATAGAAGTAAATAAAATTTTATATTTCATTTATAAGGATATCTCCTTCATTCGCATTTAATTTCTCATATATGCATGATTTTTTTTATACATTTAAAACATCTTCAGGTATTGTGAAAGTTCCACATTATTTTTTTCCAATCTGCAATCTTGACTTTATTTGTAAAATGCTGTTTAGCAAATTAATGGACGTTCTATTTCGTTCTATTAAATAAAATTATGTATAGTTAGTAATAAAGTACAAATTAAATAAAATTTATAAATAAGCTCCGTAGATCGTAAATTTATAAATAATGAAAAAACTTACCTGTCCATATTTTTCGATTATCACAATGACCAAAAAACCACGATATTAACTTACCCGAATATATGTACATCTGTATATTACACAGAAAGACAAAATAAAAAATGAACAATTCACTTCATATTGTACATACATATATATGTACATACGTATAATCATATGCTTAGTTTACAAGAATGTCAGTCAAAAGAAAAAGAACAATAAACTGTCGGTAATAAAGTGATAAGAGAAGTTTCACTCCGTTTTCCGTTTCTATTCTAACAAAAAGAATAAAACTTTTTGTTCATGAACTGTAATTTGCACCGCGCAAAAATCTAGTATAATGTATGCAAGGATGAAGAGAAAAAAATGCCAAAAAAGTGCCCGCATATTCTTCAAAAGATTTTAATGGTAGATAAGAAGAAAATATGCCACATCTGGCATTATTTATGCCAAAATGGCAACACTGGACGCAATTTACAAAGGTAGTTTGAATCCACCGTACAGTGGACCGTTAAAAGTATTAGAAAGAAATGATAAAATTTTTAAAGTTCTGATAAACGACAAAGAAGAAATGATAAACATAGACAGATTAAAACCTGCATTTCTTTTGAACCCAGATGTTTCCAATTCTTATGCACCTACTAGATCTACACAAGCCAAAAAAGTTCATTTTCGATTGTAATAAATTGTTAATCTTAAATGTAAGTTAAATGTACACATGTTTAACTAGAAACATTATTTTATGTCAAATTTTAAATTTCAATTTCAATTTAAGAATTCTTAAATAAGTTAATATATATAACTTCTTTTTCATAGGGGGGAGTGATGTAGCGACACTCATTGCATTTACTATCACCCACTACAAGTCTACCTACAAGATAACCTTGTGTAGGTACTACTTTATATAATGCATGTACATATACATACAATCAACATCTCAATCTCTCTTGTATATAACAAGAGATTAGAAATATTCTTGACTAATGTAATGAGTACCGCTACCACTCATTATTATACTACTTAATGTAATTAGTAATTAAGTTTAATCAGTAGTAAGCTACCAGTGGTCAAGTTCATATCAATAAAACTACATTCAGTGAAATATTAAAAAATAGTTTTTTTTCTTCTTTTGTGCAACATTTAGTAAAACAAGTAATAAAGGATATGGGTGAGTTTCAAAATGTCGAAAAATTTGATGTACTGGAGTATTACAGTTTTGATACAGAAATTTCATACTGCAACTGATGATGTTGCCGTTTTCAAGTGTTAGCATTTTGAAACATTAAACTTTGCATCAAGTCTGTTTGAACATTTTGGAACTCACCGTTTATTAAACGGACTAAATACATTTAAATTAAATTGTATTGCATATATGTAGAGTATTTTAAATTTACGGTCATCATCGTAATGAGCAATGATAAGGATAAATTGAAAAAAAAATTCATTTTATAGTGGGTATAAAACGATTTAAAAATTTGTACGTATGTACTCGATATTGTCTTAAATTGTTAACGACACATGTGAATGACACATCTCGTCCTTGTGTCAACCTCCTTATATTTATGTGTATATTTCGGTACCTCCTGCTAAAGCAATGGCCAAAAAAGTGTTGAAACAAATTGCTCTTGTTCTTATGTATTCTATTTCTATACTGTGATGATTTTTTGTATTTTTCACAGTCAATGTCCTTGACATTTTGAAAAATGTTGTTACCAGTTCTTTTCGAGTTCCAGAAATTAGGTTCCTAAAATCAATCATTATAATTTTTGTTCCATTGCAAAAATTCCATTTTATCTGTATGTGCTTCAGTTTTATTTTATTTTTTGTCGACTACACATTATCCCTGTTATTTTATATAAAGAAACAATGCACAACTACATATTTGGTACACTGTTAAATTTTCAAATATGGAATTTTTGCTCCGTCATTGTCTTTCTGATTTGAATAAGTTCTATGTGTTTGAATTCTGAATTAAATAATCGAAATACATATCCTTAAAATATCCTTTAACTTTTCTTTGAATGAAATGGTTACAATATTTTGGTAAATATGTAAATATGTAGATATAATATGTAATATGTAAATATGCACATATGTAATATCAAAGAAAATTCAAATTTAACAAGAATTCTTATGGGGCTTAAAAAAATTTTTTAGCCGATAGAGCGAATCGGGCGATGAAAGAGGGGACGGCATGAATGATGGAATAATTTAGTACATTTGTTGGTAAAAAAAGGGATGTTTTTTCGTATAAGATATTCAAAATAAACTCGAGAAATTTTAAGCCATGTACTTATTATATATATGGATGTACACATATGTAATAATATATTACATACGTGTGTTTGTAAATATTTTCATACGAATTTGGTATCTTAACTATAAATACCGTCATCCTAAACAAACATAACTTTCGTTCATAAGAACATTAGAACACAATTTTGTAATGGTTTTGAATGGTTCGATATATGAACGTGAATTAAAGATCAGAGACTAAGATAGTAGTAAAAAATGTGTAATTTCAGATTAACATACATACATACATATATCGTACAATATTTCATATACATACATTACTTTTTCTTTTTCACGTCGATTTTTGTTCATATTTTACACTTTTAATAATGTGTAATATAATACATATATACTATTCTAAATCTAATATAGTATACGTGAATTAAAGATCAGAGACTAAGATAGTAGTAAGAAATGTGTAATTTCAGATTAACATACATACATACATATATCGTACAATATTTCATATACATACATTACTTTTTCTTTTTCACGTCGATTTTTGTTCATATTTTACACTTTTAATAATGTGTAATATAATACATACATATATACTATTCTAAATCTAATATAGTATACGTGTGTATACATATGTACATAAATATGTATATATTCCCTACATTATATTATTATATTCACTACAGTCCTATGGTGTAAGATAGATAATTGATGGACTGATATCATTTTCATCGTCTCTGGGATTAAGAAGAGATTAAAAAAATAATATATGAAAACTAAAAAAAACAATTAAAAATAACATGAAATAGATATATAAAAAAATAGTAAAATAATAGTTAAATAATAATTTATTATTTTTATATTATTACTTTCATTTATTTTTTGATATCATTTTTACTTTAAAATGTTCACTTCTACATAATTACAACAACATAAGAGGGCTAAGATCTCCATGCAATGAGCTGCTAAGTGAAGAGACTTTCGAGTTTACAAATGTCTCTTAACCTCTACTCTAGAATACCGAATTTGTCTTAACTGAAGTCACCACATACAATAAGAGAGCAGCTTATTTCTTTCATCTCCTAACACTTAACTAGAATGGCTATTTCTGCTAATTGTCTGCTAATTGCAGTTAATAGGCTAGGCGTCTCTTACCTAGAATCGCCTGGATAGTTTTAAATTCCGACAAAGAAGGATTACTGTTATTTGTAATACGTGTTCGAACTTTAGAAAAAAAATTCTCAAGCGGATCTTGATTGAGAATTTTAGGATAAAAGTAAAACATATCATTGTGGCACAAAAATAAGTCGTCTGCTAAGGCTAAGGTTGAATTTATAGTTATTATCAAACCTTCGAAACAGTATCCCCTATAAGGTTTAATGTCTGCATTATAAGACTTTATTTTTTTCAAAAATCTACCACTTCTGCAGAATTCCTTTTTATTGGTAGTTAGCCATGTAGAATATCGAAAAGTTTGTTAATTTTTCCAATAAAGGTTGAAGTTGAGGAGCAAATTTAGCTATTTCATCGGGAAATATGTTTAGTGCTGGCAAAGTTCTAATTCCTGCTGCACCACTATAACTTAAAATTTGCACAGCCAGTTTCACACTCATTCTTTCAAAATTGTGAGTAAGTGGGATAAATATGTGAGTAAGTTAGTTTTGGACAAATTTTAGTAGCTTCATGTTTGTCATTTTCATATAAAAATTCAATTACACACCAACTCACAATTCAAGGTCGTTATCATGAAAATTATTTCTCAAACTTTTAAACAAATGGGGATAAACATATTGTACAAAAATTTTGTTGTTTTCTTCATTTGTTGTAAAAAAGTGTTCTTCAGGAGATATTTCCAGCAAACTAAAATATTTACGATTTGTAGGCCTGTCACACTTTTATTGCGACATTGAGGGGAAGAAAAAGACAACACTTTGTTTTTATTTATTTTTTATTAAAATTCTTTATTGACTTTTTCCTTTGTTTGTATTTTTTCAAAAACTTTATTTCCCAAAAATATTTTATTCTTATTATTTTCTTAAGTTTTTTTTTTTACAATAGTATGCCTTTTTAATTCCACTCACCAACTGAACTTTTTGAAATCAACTCACTAACTGACTCGTGACACTCCAAAACGAATTCTTATTTTTATTTATCAAAGGAGTTCTTCTTCTTACAAAAATTGCTTTGCTTAAATCTTCCCATAGTAAACTACAATGTATGTACATACTATATATGCATCTTTCAACAATACATATCGCACAACACGATATGCTTTTGTTTAAATTTTACTTAGCTTGCATTTCACCCTCATGCAAGTAAACTCTACTGTTGCCACTAATTCATATTATAACGTATTATATGTATCTTAAATGTGTGTACATTGAAAATATACATTTAATCAAATCACGCATATTTCATGTGAACAAAATGTTCAATGGTATTATCTTAAAGTAACGTATTTAGTTACACCAAAAAGAATTGAAATCTTAAAGAGCCAACATCAGTTTTCTAAACATCATTTAGTCGATGGAATGGTTCGGGCGATGAAAGAGGGGACTGTGTAATTGAGTCAGTAGCTGAGTGTATGGAAACATGAAATAATTTTATCGTATATTAACGTACAAAATGAACTCGAAAAATTTTGAGCCAAGTACTTATTATATATGTTCATATGTATATGCATATAGGTATATAGTATGTAATAATATATTACATGCGTGTGTTTGTAAATATTTTCATACGAATTTGGTATAGCTTAACTATAAATACCGTCATCCTAAACAAACACAACTTTCGTTCATAAGAACATTAGAACACAAATTTTGTAATGGTTTAATCATATAAACGAACGTAAATTACAGATCACAGACTAGGAGTAGGATCCTAGCAGCGAAAAAGAGTACTTCCAAACTAGTTCTAGAAGTAGATACTGGTAATGACTAGTACTTCCATCTTGGATTACCACCAATGGATAGAAGCAGAAATCCAAAACTAGGAGATACTGCAAGCAGTGCAAATTCGACGTTCAAAAATTTTTCTTCCTGGGTACTGACATCAGTACCCAGTGCTACCGTTTTATTCAAAAAATAAGGTGTAAAATAAGAAAATGTATTGAAATATATAAAAAAATAAACGTAAATACGAATACCTACCATACAATAGAAATATAAAATTTCATTATCGGCTAGACAATAATTTTCAAAAAATTGTTCTGTCATGCCATAAAATTGTAACGATGTTTGTTCGGGGTGTGACGATGTGGTGCTTCTAGCACGGATAGGACAGTCTGTCCAGGGTCGGTTGATTCCCACGTCGTCTGTTACTTTCAAATGATAAGGCCGGTGTTGATTATTAAACTTATAGATGATTTATTTACTACTAAATATCCTATGCTTAACAATGTTTGGCCCTATGCTATTATTAATATTATTTGTTATGTGTACAATCTTATATATACCTTTATTACAATATATTTTATTATATATTTGCCTCTTTCTCTAATATTCAGACTTCTATACAATGGTCGACCTTTGATTAATACCACACTCCTAAGAAACTTTACAGGGGTAAACCTATGTATATGAACCCTATGAACCAATATGATCAGTGAGGTTCCAATAACACTCACTACAAATTCTTCAAAATACAATCCCTTATAATCAAACAACCAAATTACCCAGTGAGCTCCAATACTCACTTTACCAACGATGATTTCCTTGTATCACTGTATACAAATCCAACCTGTAAATAATAACTCTAATACCAATATAAGACCTCCAATAGGTCTATATATTAATTAACAACGTTGCAGGACCGTGAGGGCCTAAGTTCCCTAATAATTACTAACCTGTCTGTCTGTCTTCTGAATATACAGCGGTAGTTACTCACAATATATATTCAGACCTAACCTGTCCAGTGAATATACAGTGGCGGTGTCTCACAATATATATTCACTTAGTCACGCGGACGGTGTAGAAGTCGTAGGGGTCTCGTACACACTAATACACCGGGGAGTGGAGGAGTATACTGTAGTGGTCTCGTACAAAGTATACCCTGAGTTGGTTGGATCAGGTGAAGTATACGGTGGTAGACACGCACAGCATATACTTGCTAAGGAATACCAGTTTATATACTGTAGAGGTCTCGCACAAAGTATATGAACTGGGGGAACAGTACTTCTCAGTGTGTGCACCCACCGATCGTACCCAACAAGGAGAGTAATTTTGAGGACAAGGTATGTCTTCGTCTTTACGTCTCTCGTAACGTCTAGTGCCTATGGAATGGCAATACTGATCACACTTGTAATCAGTGAAACCCTAACGAGTCAGCCTTGTTTTGAGCGAAAGCTTAAGAATCGTATAAGCTTTGTATACAACTCGCACAAGTCGATCTGACCGACGATACAGAAATCGACAGAAATTAATCAATATCGATTTTTATCTATGCCGACGAATTATGTACCCTAAACAAATTTTCCATATATAGGTCAGAAATACACTTTACTTATGTTGTAGAGCTTTAAGTTATGTAAGCTTTATATATTCCCTATAAACTTTCAATGGGCTTTATTATACATAGTCTCTTAACGCATGGGTATTCAATACGAAGCCTAGCGCAATGGGTGAATACTGGCTTTCTATACCAGAGGACCAGGTTCGAACCCCGTCGGAGGCAAATATATTTTTTCTTATTTTTTTATTATTTTCTAGGGGAAAATATGTAACTTCGTTACAAAATACAGTACTATATGTACATATGTACATATGTATGTATATTAAATACTGTGTTAAAGCATCAACATGTAGGATAAGGGCATATAATGGTGTATGTGATGTTACTATAGAAGTATACATGTGTACTGTGGGTAGTGGCAAAACAATATTTTGAATATGATCGTCGGTTCAATGTTGAAAAAATTTGTGATTTTCTGGGTATTCATAGTTATTTAATATACAAAAACAATTATAATTTTTTGACTTGATTTTGTAATCATATATACCGTATAAATATCATGCATACAATTTTCAGTACCCATAAATCTTCCGATCTAATATATTTGTACAATACGTGTATGTACATATGTATGTTAATCTGAAATAACATATTTAATATTACTATCCTAGTCTCTGTCTGGCTTAAAAATTTTTATTCATTTATATTTTACACGATCGAACCATCAAATCATCTTATGAATGAAAATTGAATTTGTTTAGGACGATAATTTGTTTGTTTAGGACAGTATAGTGTATAGTATTACACACGCATACTATATATACGATAAATACATACATTACAAAATATTCTTACAAATATTGCGCACAATATGTATACTTGAATTACATACGCACGTATGTAATATATTATTACATATGTATATATCCATATATATAATAAGTACATGGCTTAAAATTTCTCGAGTTTATTTTGAATATTCTTATACGAAAAAACGACATCCCTTTTTTTACCAACAAATGTACTAAATCATTCTATCATTCATGCCGTCCCCTCTTTCATCGCCCGAACCACTCTATCGGCTAAAAAAATTTTTGAAGCCCCATAAGAATTCTTGTTAAATTTTAAGTATTCTTTGATAGAAGTCATTACTTTTATCACACGATGTCATAGGCAGGAAGTACTTCTCTTTTTCATTACTCAGAATTAGTTCAGTAATATATTCCATAGATTGTGTTATGGAACTAGTTTACGGGAATCAGTTACATACATACATACATATACATACATATGTATATATTTTATATCTTATTTATTTATCTACTCATATATTATATTCATATTTATATTTACGAAACTAGTTTAAGGGCCAAGAGAATTAATTATAGAATTAACTATTTTTTTGATTCATGCATTATGTTTAAAATATTTATTTTTAAATATTTTAAAACCAAGTTTTATATCTCACCATATGTTTCTGAAATAAAATAAAATAAGTTGCAACATAAAATTTCCGCAAAATTTTCTACGTGTGCACTTTATAAAATCTTGAAATAGAATGAATTTATATTTTACGAAATTCTAAATGCGTCATCAATCTTATAGGAAACTTATACATAAGTGTTAAAAAATAAAACGCAATCATGATGCAATTTTAAATTTCATCATTTTAAAGACGTGACTCATCATAAGTGTTAAAAACTAAAACAAAGTCATTACCGTCAGCATTACATTTTTCGAAAAAGTAATGCAGAAGAGAAGTAGTTCTATAAGAATTTGGTTGGTAAAATTGGGCGGAATGAGTTGGACAATATTTGATGAATTTATCTTTCATTCTGAACTAGTTACAATGGTAATTACTTGATCAATTCGCTGCTGGGATAGTAGTAAAAAATGTATAATTTCGAGTTAACATACACACATACATATATCGTACAATTTCATACATACATATATGTATGTATGTACATTATTTTATCTTTTTCGTGTCGATTTTTATTCATATTTTACACTTTTCTTTTACTTTTCAAATCAGGCAAGAAAATATATACAAGTACGATCTACGAACCCACCAATTTGTGTACGGTTGAAAAATGTGTACAGAATATTGCACGCATGTATGTACATACATAAGTATGTATATGTATATTATATTTATATAATTAACAAAATCAAGTCATTAAATTTCTGGTACAATATGTGTACAGGGACATATAGGATTCCACGTGGGCTGTATACTTAAATTACATACCTACGTATACGATATATAATGCAATCATACGATCATATTTTTATTTATCATTACCAAAAAAGTATGAATATTATATACCAAAAAATCAAAATTTAACATTAAACCGATCATATTCAAAATACATTGTTTTTCATATACAATACATTACAACTTGAATTTACTATCATCGTTTCTGATGTAATAAAATTTAGACCGTTCATATGATCGTACAATTACTAAGTAGTATTTTAATGAAAAAAAAAAAACTATATTTGTTTAGGACGATAATTTGTTTGTTTAGGACAGTAGTATTACACACGCATATATACGACAAATACGCACATTACAAAATATTCCAACAACACGTATTACATATACGTACACTTCAATCTATTCACAGGCATGTTTAACGATATACACATTTGAACCGGTTTTCCTTTGAGTAAAATGTATATGGGGTTGCATGGGGTTCTGACTCATTTCTTATAAAAAATTTTTCTTTATGTTCATATATTTTTCTTCATACTAGCAAAAGAAAAATAATATAGAGTGCGTTGTTATTTGAGTGAAATGGGGTTGTACTGGAAAAATTTTTGAATGTGGCTTTTCCACCTGATAGTGATTCTCATATATAGAGTTTTCTGGTTACACATATTTTATATTTATGTATGTATGTGTGATATGTATGAATTTAACATAACGTATTTTCGTTATATGAGACAATGTATATATTTTGCAAGTATGTATATTGAAACTATATGAATACAATATAACGTAATTCGAACTTAGAAAATAAATGTAAAAATTCCGTTCAATAAAGAAATTTAATATTAACAAGTTAATATACGATTTTAAATATATATATCAATAGACTTAATATAAAATTGCTCAAAGTGAAATTGGAGTCTTGATAATTTTTATCATCTTTATTTTTTCCGCGATTTGTCCAATGCTATATTTATGTTATGTTCTTAAAAATGTCAAAAATTGACTAAAAGTTTATTCAATTTTCAGTGATTAATCAATCAGTGATTAGTTTTATTAACACCGTACTGTCCAGCTAATAAATGCCTCCTTGCCAACTTTAGCATTAAAGTCGCCCAATATAATTATACTATCATATTGCGGTGCTTTCCGGCATGTTTTTTCTAATGTATCATAGAAGTCATCCTTGCAAGGTTCATCACTGTCCCCTGTGGGTGCATGACAAGATATAAGAGTGATGTTATTAAATCTTCCCCTAAGTCTAAGTTTACACACTCTTTCATTCATTTCACACTCAAAACCCATTATGTAGTTTCTCACTTCCTTACTTACTATATACCCAGTTCCGAGATTACCAGCTTTTTCTTGATTTCCACTACATAGCATTGTGAAGTTCTTCTTGTCTATTCGACCTGACAAGAATCCATCTGATTTCCTGGAGATATTCCATCTGATTTCCTGGAGAGCAATCAATTCTATGTTTATTGCACTTGTCAAATAATGAAAATAAATATGGCCGGTTTAACAAGTGCAGTGATGTTGCAGTGCGTAAAAATATTAAAATATTAATTAATAGATAAAAATGGAAGTGAAAAATAATGATAAAAAGTAAATATGAATAAATGTGAGAAAATAATGTGAAAAAGAAAATAGTGGTGGAAAATAATGTGTTAGTGAAAATAAATTTGTTTATATAAAAAAAGGGGTTATGTTTTGCTTTTTGGGCAAAACAACAATCATATATTGTTTATATGTACATATGTAAACAAAAACAGCATTGTCCCTTTTCACAATTGTAGTACTCACATTTTTTTATTTTGGTTCATTCCAATGTCCCCAAAACCAGGTTCTATGTTAGGTTCAAGGGTAAGAGTGTCTTTCCCAATACTGGAACACCGGGTGCGGCAATTTAATGTTGCACTATTCTTTTGTGTTCAAAAGGAGGATTGTTCTTTTAAATTCTTACAAATAAAGTAAAACACCCCTTTTTATTCACAAACTTTCCTTTTTAAAAAATTTTATTTTTATCACTTATACTTTTAACGAATTTTATTTTACATCATTTAACGTTTTTTTAAAGAAATTTTATTTTTTAAGACTTATCTTTTTAAAGAATTTTATTTTATCAGACTTAGAACCTTCTTCTTAACTTTTCAAAATGAAATCTCGAACTATACTGTGACAATTAAAAGCGAATTATTATTTTAGCTTTGCAAGAGATTTTAGCTTTTGAGTAAGAGTTCCTTTTAGGATCCACCGCCAATTTTTTTGAAACTTTCACACTCGTTCTACTCAATGAGTACAATCCAAAAAATATGGTCTCTACGCGCAAAAAAGGTCAAAAAATTGAAAGAAAATCTCAAAAATTTAGAGAAAGCTTCGACTAACTCACGATGTTATTGTCCAATTTTTATGAAATTTTCACAGTTTAAAGACCTTGGTACGCCACAACTTATCCCACAATTAGTACAAAACTTTCTGTACAAAATTAACACAGGGTGACTCAAAAACCATGTTTTCTTCACGTACTATTTTTATGATGTATAAATACGTATTACAGCTAACTGATGTACTGCGATACAAACACGTGTATTTTAAATGTAAGTACATGTAAAATTAAAATGTTTAAAATCGGTCAAATGCGTAAAAAAATTTGAAGTTCATGATATCATATGAAATTAAACACCACCCCATATGTATTACAAAATATACGATCATCATAATAATAGTACATATTTGTTTGTATATATATTTAATTATCCTTAATACTTCGGTACAATAAAAAAAATGATCTTCAAACACTGTTTTTTTTTTTTCCACGCTTTTTATGATCATATGAATGTTTGTATATGATGTGTATACATACATATACGAAAAGTAAAGAACCTTTTATTTCTATTAGAAAGCATGCATTTCAAATTGAGATAAATGAATATATATACGAACATGTGCTAATTGATATACTGCAATACAAATACGTGTATTTTAAATGGAAGTATATGTAAAATTAAAATGCTTAAAATCGGTCAAATGCGTAAAAAATCTAATAGTCTTTAAGAAAAAAGAAAAAATCCTAAACATATAATTAGTGTTGGGTGGTGGTAATATTTTTACACATACATTCATGAAAATTGGTATTTCTTTTGTACATGTACACGATTTTTTTTGATTTTTTTTTTTTTTTTTTAACCTACGTGAGAATAATTCTCTTTACGAAAAATATTTTTAGCGTGGAGGAAGAATTTCTATCGTGGAGGTTTTCAAACGATGACAATTTCTCCCATAAGAAGTTGAATTCTCTGTAATACATATTCTTTAATTGTACGATCATAGGAAGGGTCATAAATTTTATCACATCAGAAACGAGGATAGTAAAGTCAAATTTTAATGTATTGTATAGGAAATACAATATATTTTGAATATGATCGGTTTAATGTTAAATTTTGATTTTTTGGTATTTAATATTCATACTTTCTTGGTAATGATACACATTTTGTACCAGAAACTTAATGACTTGATTTGGTTATTTACATAAGTACAATATACATATACATACATACATACATACATGCGTGCAATATTCATATTCTGTACACATTTTTCAACCGTACCCAAATTTATGGGTTCGTAGATCGTACTTGTGTATATTTTCTTGCCTGATTTGAAAAGTAAAAGAAAAGTGTAAAATATGAATAAAAATCGACGTGAAAAATAAAAAGTAATATACATATAGTATATGTATGAAATTGTACGATATATATAGTATGTATGTATGTTAACCTGAAATTACATATTTTTTTACTACTATCCTAGTCTCTGATCTGTAATTTACGTTCATTTATATGATCAAACCATTACAAAATTTGTGTTCTAATGTTCTTAGGAACGAAAGTTGTGTTTGTTTAAGATGACGGTATTTATAGTTAACTGTTAAAAAGATACCAAATTCGTATGAAAATATTTACAAATACACGTCCATATGTAATATATTATTACATATACCTATATGCATATACCTATATGTATACTAACTCTGATCAAAAACTACTCTGATACCTATATGAGGTAGTGTATACATTTTAAATTTACATATGTACACCTAAAAATATATATATAGTAATTTGAATTTACATTAGATGTGGCCATTATACATGTAATGTTTAAATTCTTTTAAACACTAAGATGACCATGTATTTTCACATGGACAATTTTGCAATGGAATTTGACTTGCGTATAAAAATTAAATAGCGTCAAATTCCATGAAAAATACCATCCCTCTTTGGAAAAGAAAATCTTCATATAAATTTATGAAGATTTTCGCTCAATGTCATCTCTTCTGGGGTGTGTTTGGTTGACAATGCACTGTAACAAGATGCCACAAATGACAATTTTTCAAATTCAAATTTATTTTTGTTCAAAAATTTAAAAAAAATCGTAGAGAATTCGTTTTATCGTGCTCACAATTCAATTATCTAACTTGCCTAAAGTGTTTTGTTTTATATTTACAATAAAACTTTAAGATTTATACCTAAATTCTATGACATTATTACAATTATCTTATATTCGAACATGATCCAATTTGATTTACAATTTTTGTTTATTTAAATTTTCGTTTTTTTTTTTAATTAAAAGCTGTATGTTTAATTCATATACATATAGAATTTGTACATTTATGGTTTTATTCAAAATATAATCATTACATTACATTTTATTACATTACTTAATTGATTAGTACATTATTATAATTGTATCAGTTTATTTTAATTTTACCCCTCTTTTTTTTATTATACTTTTTTTAAATATATATTGTTTTTTATATCTTTGATCTCCATTAGTATAATTTTTATTGTTCATTTTCTGTACTTATATGTTTACTGTATGAGATACAAAATAAAAAAGAATTAAAGAACTTACTGGATTACAATTACTATTATATAATAATTAATATATTGTATATATCAGTTGTAATAAAACTAATTTTATTATTTTATTAATCATTTGAATAATTACGCGTTTTGTTATTAAATATTATTTTTGTTTATTTTTTCTTTTTCTATGTATATTTTTTAAGATTTATTTTTGTACACTGTATGTGTATTTGTTTTTATCATTACTTTAATTTTCATTTATTCTTAATAATATTTCTAGTTTATAAAGACGTGAGCATTCACGTTGGTATTTGTTTCAATTATAATTATAATTTTTAATTGATAGATATATATATACATATATTTTTTTATATATTCGTCATTGTATTGTAATATATATTGTTATGTACGTATGTATGTATATAGAAATTTCTTTTTTCTTTACTCTCATAATGTGTTCATGTCATTATAATCTTTACATTACATTTATTACATTATGTATTTTATACATTCTTTCCCTTCTTCTTTTTTTTTACATGTATTTATAAAAATTTATTTTATTTAATTTTTTTTGTAAAACAGTTATCCGTAATTATTTATTTTATATATTCTTTCTCTTTTTTTTAAACATTTATTCATTAGTAAACATATATGTATTGATATACATTATATAATATAATTTTCTTTATTATTATTAAGGGTTGCTTTTGTTTTCATTTTATGTGCTAACTTCTTACATATTTGGTTAATTTCTAAATTTTAGTGAAGTGGAATTTACATTATTAGTATTTATTTTATTTTTTTATTTTTTTTTTTAATTATACGTATGTAGTTTAATTTATGCTATTTTAATCTGTGGGAAGTACAAATATATTTATTTATTATTTATTTGTTTTTTTATATATCTTATGTTTATTATCTTTCTTTCTCTTATTTTATTACATTCTTTCTTTTTACATGTTTTGTAAATGAATTTATATATATATATATAGTATATACTATATATATATATATATATTTTATTTATTTCTCTTTTCTTTGGAATTTTTCACCCCTTTCGTTTTTTTTAATATTGGTTATACACTGGTTAAACTCTTTTCCTTTTTCAGTGTTTTTTTTTTAAATTTTTTTGAAATTTGTTTTTTGTTTATACATTTTGTTAAACTGTTTGTACTGTTTGAATTATGGATGGACACGGCGGATTTCTCAATGAAACATTAGTTGAGAATGTTTTGAATTTGAGGTTTAATCGAATACAAGTAGCTGTGCAATACAAAAAATCAAGTCGAGTTCAAAGGCTAGTGACGAACAGTCTTTAAATTCGAAAAAGTGGAATTGCAGAGGAAACAGCACGGCCCTACTGCAAAGACACCACGAAGCTATTAATCGGTGATTACAAAGTTGAGAATCAGAAGAGCGAAAATAAACCTTCTATGGTACTATGATGTCGTTTTCAAGTCGTTCCCGGACTTGAGTATTGATTATTTCTCGCAGTGTCTCGGGTAGTCTATACATCTTTTGGTAGGGTCAGCTGAAGGATTACGTAACGTGTGTGGTAATTGCTCCATACTTAAATTAGAATTGGGTAAATGTGATGTTAATTTACTCAAAATAAAAAGATTCAAATTCATCTGTTGTGAATCAAAACGTGAGTGGAGCGTTAAGTTGACTACTCCTTTTGTTATACCAGTACCTACTGAAGCTAACCCTGAAATCGGCAAACGAGCATGTTTTCGTTGTAGATTTAACCGTTTTACTACTGACTCAGATATAAACGAAACTTCACACCCAGAATCAAGTAATATACGACATAAATGCGGACGACAGTAAATATCGTGCACGATAACTACTGCTGTTCGTAACAACGATGCAAAATGTGTTGAATCTGATGGGGATGCATGACTATTAACGACTTCATTGTTAACTACGGAATTACTGTCACTGGTTGTTGTTAAAGGTAGAGTAACTTCAGTAACAGAATGTACCAACGTGTGATGACGACGATAACATTTTTGACATGAATTTTTCGAACTTCAATTAGATGACAGGTGCCCATTGTAGCATAGTCGATGACATAGATGACAGGTAAACAGTTGTAGCATAGTCGATGATCACGTACAAACTTCCGGCGATTTGGATTGTTCATAGCATATAGCAATATGCGTCTGACTACTGCAATGAAGAACTAGAACTCGAGAATCAAATCCTAACTTCCTCCCAATTGTTTTTTACATGAGTACAAGGCTACCGTAGCTTTTCTCACACGCTCCATAGTGTTCGGCTTCCAGCTGAGCTTAGAATCAAAAACTAGTTCTATCTACTTAACCTGCCTAGAAAGTGCTAGAGGTATATTCGATAGGACTACATCATAAAGATTTGGAATATTTTACCTTCTCGTGAAAAGAACAAGGTCCGTCTTTTGCCAATAAGTTTTTAATCCACTTGCTTGAGCCTATTCCTCTAGCTTGTTGAGAGCACAATAGCTACGTCGTCCGCGTACGCAATCACCTTACAGGCACTCTTCTTCAACTTTCTCATTAGTCTACCTACTACTACGTTCCAGAGAAAAGGTGAGAGAACGCCCCCTTTAGGTATCCTCCTGCTCACCGTTCTTCTAGTGGCTCAGCCCCTCAGCGAGGCACTGAACCTGTTTTCGCAACAGATTATCAATGCAAACGACTAGAGAGCTGTCCACCTTCAGATGACCGCCTGTCTGGAGTCCGCTTTAGGCTCTTCAACTCTGGCAACCTTCCAATTGTTAGTTGGCAGGCTAGAGTTGGAGGTCTTTATCCAGGCCGAGTATCCTCTCTGGATCCGACATACGCCGGATTTCAGACCCAAGTTCTGGGTCCGCTGGGAATCTCTTCACTTCGAACTACTTTGGTCAATCACGCCTACAGTAACCGCGTCCTTCAGCACCTCACTGAATTTCCTTTTAGGGTGTGAGGAGTCACCAATCTTGGGTCGTTTTGCCTCCTGCACCTCCTCTTCCGTGGAATGCTGCTGTTTGTGAACAAGCAGCTTCTTGTCATCGTGTGTTTCGATGACCCCGCTGGCCTACTCTAAAGGTTTGAGGTCCTCCGCGGTTCTTTCCTCGACAGATATATACCCGATTCTGCCCCTCACCCTATGGACCTTCCTCAGCTCTCTATAGACGAGCTTCGATGGTGGGCAGTCCTTTTCGATTGAATCACCTTGCCCATTGCTACACCCTGGTTCAGAGACTTGATGATTGAAAATGTTTACGTTTAGACCTATAATCAACCGCCACGGGTTTATGAAATAAAAAAAAAATAATTCTGCATATTCTAGGAAGGTCATCATACCAAACTTGACATTTGTACTTTCTAATTTAAACAGATTTTGTTTTTCTAATGAATCTGATTTACACACATAACTTGAAATAAACAGTTTTTTATTTTATGCATTGTATGTTTTGTACCTAAATGTCATATAAAAGAATATACATATGTATAACATAAGAATTCGATTTTCCAATATGCATTTTACATGTAAATAAAAAAAATATAACGTAAAACATCAAATGTATACAATAAAAAAATTTTTAAAATAGTTTTTATGACGTAAATGTAAAATAAAATCAAAGGTAAATTTTCTTATTTCATTGTTCAAAACTTTGTTCACTTTCAGTAGTCAATAATATAGCATGACACAACCAATGTTGCCTGCAAAAGTTTGTAATCTATTTATATTTAAATATTTTATTGTAACTGATTTTTTCTAGATAAAATGAAAATTTTCTCAATAACTTCTAATGTAAAAGCCTTCAATTTTGCAAAATTTGATTTTTTGTCTCACAACCCAATCAGCTCTATTTTGTTTCATTTTATTAAAAGAGAAAAACTTTTGATCAAATAGACATTTAGAAAAATATCTTGTTTTGGTTTGTCTGTTCTTTGTTTCTGTGATTCGCATTTTCTTTTGATCCGCTGTGTGCTCCAGGCAAGAGTAAAGCTGAATAATATAATACGATAATTTTAAAAATATTCACATACGCATGTACGTACGTGAATATCGAATAAACTCATTCTTTGCCTTTGTTTAATGGTAACAAATATTGACTTAACTAATAGACATCAGCAAACACTGAGCCATATATTGTAATGACATGTTAGCTTTTATACAAACATTTAAATATCAGGGAAAAAAGTAGTATGTTTATGGGGTTTCTGAACCAGGGGATGGGGTGGATGCTGACGTCACAAAGGCATTGTCTTGATCTTGAACTTGTATTGATCTTGTCTTGTCTTGTCCAGACGAAGGGTGTGCGTGTGTTGTTGTAGTGATAAGATAAACTGGCAGCAGGTGTTACTTAAGGGTACATATTCAAGCATGTGTTTTATGTTGATTATTACTAAGAGCAGTGTGTGTGGGTGTGTGCGTGTGGTGTGTGTAGGTGCGATAAATTAAATAAATTATAATCCCTATTTATTAACATTGTGAAATTAGTAAAGATCTTGATAGAAAATGATTATTTAATTTAAAGGAATTTAAATGGATTCAGGATTTAAATTTTTTCCCATGACTATTGACGGTCCTAATAAAATAGTGTAATTTATGGCTTGTGAACCAATAGATTTCTTTCTAGAAACTATCCTGGGTTTTAAATATTAAATGAATTTAAATGGATTCAGGATTTCAATTTTTTCCCATGACTATTGACGGTCCTAATAAAATAGTGTAATTTATGTCTTGTTAAACTGTCAATGGTTTTAATATAATAGTATAATCTATGACTTGCGGTAATATTAGATTATTCCAGAAATTATTCTGATTGGTTAATTTTTTAGAGTGGGGGGTGAATTGATTATTCTAGAAACTGTTGTGATTGGTTATAAAGTTTTACATTTTCACTAAAGTTTGGAATTTTCCGGTATAAATTCACCCGAGTTTTGGTAAAAATTCACAGTTCAGTTTTACTAGTTAAAAGTTTAACAAGTCGAGTCAAAAATTTTTAATTCAAAACAAAGTGGAAAAGAATCAAATTGAAGCTAATATTGCTGAGTCAACAGCAAAAGCAAAAAAATTACCAAGACGGAAGAAACTATCTTGGAAAGATAAAGAAGAAGAAGTTCCTAAAAAAAGTTTGCTTCTTCAGTTGAAGCACTTAATTCTGCTCGTAGAATATATTTGAACTTATCAAGCATGGAAATAAAAAAACCATACAGAATACTAAAAACCGTCATGTTATCAACAACTTACGGCAATAGAATTTTATTGGATTTGGAGGATAATATGAAACTGTTTTTACCCGAAAAATATAGCTCGTTATACAAACATTTTGAAAAGGATATGAACGAAGGAAAACTACTTATTATCAATAATGGACAAATTGGAAAGGCATACGATTTGGTTTTTAAAGAACAAGAATTTGAAAAAAATGATGACGAAACGTTCCACTATGATGATTACAATATTTATTCACAACATAAACTACCTAATTTTTATAATGCATTTTACCTTGTAGATTATAACATAGTGTAATTTAGAAAAAGTAATTTTAGAGTATAAATTATTGAACAAAAAATGTCAATAAGTTAGTTTTAAATTAGCTATACAAGTGTGCAATTTAAAAAATTATTAATATAGTTTATATTAAAGAAATTCATTAAATTTAACGAATATGACTGTTGACAAAATAGAAAACTTTATACTTGATTTTAATGATGTCATACTTGATGAACATAAAGAAGAATTATTACGATATTTGGAATTTTTGAAATTTTATGGTAAAAAGGCAAAAATTATTTCAATCTATGGACTCCATTATGTTGATTGTCCTTGGTCCAAAAGTACTACTACTTCTGGACCTGACACATGCAGTTGTTGGAATGTACCAAGGATACAGCAAAAATCAGAAAAATTAATGAATTTGTATTATAGAATAAGAGGAATTAAATTTATAAATGAATAAATAAAGAAAAACACATTTGTTAAAACCAAAATACATGTTTTATTTAATATACAGTATACGGACACATAAACATTTTACAATTATTGATTATTATTTACCTTCGAATTTTATCCATTACAATATCCTAATTATTTAAAGCAACAAAAAAAAAAAGTTCTCTTCATTTTTTAAAATTTTCAATTAATTAAATATTAAACTAAATCTTTTTTATCAATCCATGCATTATGTTCATTTTTAAAACCCAACCATTTTACAAAAGCTTTATTATTCTTTTGTTTTATGATTTTGTCAATGAGAAATGTATCTGGATACTTTGTTCGAATTAGTTCTTATTCATAAAATCCACCTTTTAGTGGATTTCCTTGATAATCTTCTAAAATATACGTAACAGTGTTTGTGTTTTAACTTTTTTGATTTTAAATACTTCAGTTGTCCAGTTAGGTGTGTAACCTTTTTCAAACCCATATTTAAATTTACTAATGCGAACTTGATCGCCAACTTTATACTTTGGTTTACGAAAAACTTTTAAATTAGCATATACTGTTTTTAACAATGTTTTTTCGTTTTTGGAATCAACATCAACTGGTTTCATTTGAATAGTCCTGTGTTTTGTGTTATTGTATAATTTTACTAATTCGTTTATTTTATCAATCCATCGATAAGTACCATGCATACTAAATTCTTTCCACATCATTGACTTAAAAGTTCTGTTGAAACGTTCAACAATTGAGGCTTTCATTGTGCTGTACGTTGAATAATGGTTAATATTATATTTATTCATTAAATTTTGAAAATGTTGATTATAAAACTCTTTGCCGAGATCGCTTTGTAAATTATGTGGTATTGTATTAGACGAAGTAAATATCTTCTCCATTGCTTTGGTTACATCTATGCCATTTTTACTTTTAAGAGGAATCGCCCAGGCAAATTTTGAAAAAGTGTCGATTACAGTTAACAAAAAGCGATAACCTTTATTATTAGCAGAATAAGTACCCATTTCAATTAAATCTATTTGCCAAAGATCATCTATTCCTTTTGTAATAACCTTTCTTCGAATAAATCTTCTACGAGCTGATTTATGTAATTCCTCAACTAGTTGTCTTTTTCTCATTTTTTAACAAATGACGTAATGTTGACATAAGAGATGTATTTATTATTTAATGAAGACCATGTTGTTTAAATAACGCTGATCTTGCTTTAACAACGTATTCACCTGTATTTTTGTCTTTTTCGATATACAGTGCATTTTGTAAAAGCTGTTTGTAATAAGTAATATCTTTATGAAAATTAAGTAAATCAGTTTCCAATTTTTTTATTGCTTGTAAATAATTTTTATTTGTGATTAAATTTTTATCATAATTGTTTGTAATAATTTCTACCATGTTAACTCTGTGTAAAATATTATCAATTTCAAGAAAATGTTCTTGAAAATTATTTACAAATGTTTCTAGTTTTTGTAATTTTTCAATAAAAATTGTTTTAAATTCATTTATCGTATAGGCTACACTTTTATCAAGATTATGCAGTTTTTCTACTAAAAGATTTCTATTGCTATCAATTTCCTGCGAAAGATTTGTTCTTAAAGCTGTTATTTTATTTTCAAATATTGCTTTTGTAATAGCATCAAAATTTTCAACTGGTAATCCTATGTTTTGTAATCGTTTATATACTATATCAAAATTTCCATCAGGGGTTAATTTAAATCCAATCCCAGGTTGACCTGGAGGTCCTCGTTCATTATTACTTTTACATTTGAGTAAGAAAAGTCCAAACTTATCAACACTCATTTTTTAAATGACGCACTCTGTTTGTTAAATATGGTTTTTATACGATAATGTCAGCTTCTTTGAGCTCTCCAATAATTGAAATTATTTCATTTCCATGGTTATTGTGATCTGCATTCTGTAAGGCTAACAATAATCTTAATCTGTCTTCTAACTCGTTTGGATCATCCCAATAAATATAATCAGTTTTGTTTATTGAAAACTTCATTAAATCAGATCCTTTATGTGGATTTAAAAATCTTTTAATAAACTGATATTTTTTACTTCGAGTTCCTGTGATTTGTTTGTTTGCATCGTAATCACGTTTCATAGCATTTGTACTATTTAAGATTTGTACATAGGTCCTATGTCTTCAATAGTATATACTCCTTTACGGGGACTTTTTGTAAATATTAACTGTATTAAACCAGGTGTAAGTTTATAAGATTTGTTATTTATTACAATATTTTCATCATCTATTACAAATGCTGAATCACCTATTTTCCAAGTATATGTATCGTGATTTCATTATCTTTCAAATTTAAACTCTTTATAATACTGTTAGGTGAATTTGTAAACGCAAGAGGTGTACTTATTGTGTAATCATCAAATTTATCTGAACCTGAAGCTTGAAAATCAAAACTCTCGGTTGTAGAATACCTTTTGGTGTAGAAAACGGTGTGTTGAAATTATCGTTTACAATTTTTGAATTGTTAAACGGTATTTTAGTTTTTTCAGGTTTTATTTTCTTATTTTGGCATGGTGTTTCATTTTCATAATCACCTTCAAAATTATTCTCTGTTTTTTCTTTAAGTTTTGCATTAAGTATTTTTTTGAGAGGTTGTGTAATTGGTTTAAATGTATTTTCATGTTGGAAATTAGTTTCTGCTTTTCCTCTTTTTAGTGTTAGATATTTTATTTTAATTTCTTTTCTTGTTTTGATTATATCCTTAATATTTTCATCCATTTTAAACAGCTAATGTACGGAATAGTTTTAAACAGATATATATGAAGCAGTTGTCAACAGCTATAACACAGTTTTAAACAGGTATATACGATACAGCCACAAAATAGCTATAAAACAGCTTTAAACAGCTATAAAACAGCTATGAAACAGCTTTAAACAGCTATGAAACAGCTATGAAACAGCTTTAAACAGCTATAAACCAGCTATGAACCAGCTATGAAACAGCTTTAAACAGCTATGAAGCAGGTTGAAACAGCTACAAAACAGATTTTAAACTAATTATAGCGGTTTTTGTTCGTGATGATCAGTTTCTTTGTAGTTCACTTACATAAATGACTGAAACTTTCTTATTACTCTGTTTATATACTTGAATAAAGACGTCAAATCCTTTTCTATATCTTCCTCTGTTTAGTTCATTATCTTTACTAATTACTAAGAATTCATATTTATCCTTCCAACATTCGGAGCATACTTCACGAAATTTGTTATATGACATATCCGTGTTAACATGATCAGTATATATATGTTTTAAGTTTACATCATCTTGTTTAAAAGCTATTACTAAATTTGCATTATCCCGTATCAGGTGTTTTGGAATACGTGCGTATGTCTGATATAAATGAAAACTGTCTACATCCCTATGTCGACCCATACAAAAATATTCTCGTATATTGTTTTGTTTTTCACATGCAACATCGTCAAATACAAATATAGAATTACTTTTAGCTTCATTTGGAGGTATAACATCGTTATTTTCAGTGAATGTGTAATAACCAAGTCCCTTTATAGGTGCTAGTATGCGTTTTAAATATTCGTATTTAGGTTGATATAGAGATTTCGAATAAATATATATGTTTTTAAATTTAAGACCGTGTGGATGTTCGAGTAAACTAATCATAACATTTGTTTTACCACAGTTAGATGGACCTACAACAATAGCTCTAATACTGTTCGGTAGTAACGTACTGTGTCTAATTTTACTGCTGTTATTGTTTGTTTTAAAGTCTACGTTTTTTACTGCTAACGTGTCACGTTGTTTAATAAGTCGAATTCTGGATAGTAACTGCACGAAATTTTCTATAAATACTGTATTTATACCTTAATTGTCATCATTACACTTTAGTCTTTGCATGAAACGATATAAAATGATTAATCATAAATATAAATTTGTTAGTCGGTGTCCAACGCACAAAGGAAAAGGATTACTTAATTCATTAATAAACAAACTCCCATTTGAATTACATCTTCCTGGCTATCAATATTGCGGTCCTGGTACAAAGCTAAAAAAATGATTCAGAGGAGACCCAGGGATAAATCCGATAGACAGGGCCTGTAAAGAGCACGATATATTTTATTCAAAACATCTTGATAACGACAGTCGACATACAGCTGATCGCCTTTTAGCAGAAAAGGCTTGGGAAAGAGTAAAGTCTAAAGACGCTAGTATTGGTGAGCGTGCAAACGCTTTGTTTGTGACGAACGCAATGAAGACAAAAGTAAAACTTGGAATGGGTGTTAAAACTAAAATTAAAACTAAAACTAAAAAACAAATAGTCAAATCAAAAGAAAAAAAACTCTTTCATCAGGCTATTCAAAATGCCCGTAAAATTATAAAAGTACATCGGCCTAATGAGCTGCAAGATGCAATAAAATTGGCTCTAACAGCAACCAAAGATATTTTAAAGAAAAAAAAAATCATCAATTGAAAAACCACGAGTTATACCCGTACCTAAAACTGGAGGTGTTTTACCGTTTCTTGTTCCACTTTTTGCGGGACTATCAGCTGTAGGAGCACTATCTGGTGGAGCAGCGCAAATCGCAAAAGTAATCAAATCGAGAGATCAGTTGACAGAAAATCAAAGACATAACAAAACAATGGAAGCAATAGCAATGGGGAAAGGATTATATTTGAAACCATACAGAAAAGGATTTGGACTCTTCTTCAGACCTTATCCAAAAAACTTTTAAATAAGCTACCTAATAGACCTCTTAACGAATTTGACTTAAATAAATATTCAAAATTTATTCCATATATTCGAGATGTTTTTATGCGCAATAGATTACCAAAAAAGCCTTGGGAAAAAGAATGTGGAGTTATAAATTTAGATGATGCAAGTGGGCCAGGTACGCATTGGGTAGCTTATTACAAAAACAATAACTATGCTGAATATTTTGACAGCTTTGGGAATTTAAAACCTCCTTTAGAAGTAAAAGAATATTTAGGTAGTAATATAAGATATAATTACAAGAGACAACAAAATTATAATTCTGTTAACTCCGGACATTTGTGTTTAAAGTTTCTGTGCAGCAAATATAAAGAATATATACAAATAAAGTGAATTTTTATAAATTTGTTCAGTATATTTTTATTAGTGTTGGGCACTATCGATAGCAACTGTCGATGTATCGATAGTGCCTTTGGAAAAAAAGTATATAGATAGATAGTTTTCAAACAATTCGATGCATTCGATAGTTTTTTAGTAAATAATTACTGAATTTAAAAATAAAAGATAAAATTATTCTTTTAAATGTGTATTTGAAAAAAATATAATAACATGAAATAAAAAAAAATTTCAAACAAAACAAAAAAGTCTTATAAAGTTCAGTTCGAATAATCTTAACCAGAATTCTAAATACATGTACATATTTATACTTTATTAAATTTAATATTAATTTTCTTAAAAAATTTTCAAATTACTGTTCAAAAACAAAAGTTTATTGACACTTATTCCTGAAAGTAAATTTCTTCGATTTGTGATTAATTCACCTGCTTTGGAGAAAAGTCTTTCGGAAGGCACAGATGTAGCTGGAATAGACAAATATTTTAATCGCAACTCGTACAAAAAAGGAAATACTACTTTATTTCTTTCCCAAAATTCTGGAGGGTTATCTGTCCTGGGAACATAATCTATATTCTAATATCTTTTCAATTCAGTGTCTGCTGTCGAATTAATTTTTCCATCGCCAGAATACGACAATTGCTGAAGTTTGTGGTCTAAAAAACCACATATATCAGACTTTTCATCTAAATGTTGCTGTTCTGTAGTTGCAGTTGATTCTTGCGCCTGAGCAATTTGTTCTCTTGACTTTATTAAAGATGCTATGTCATGAAGTATCCAATCCTGAGTATTGTTTGCATTTGACTCGACACCGAACGCAGCCTTTTTGAATCTGGGATCCAGAAAAGTGGCTTTCGCACAAAATTTATCTACTTCCAAAATTCCCAGTCTTTTACTAATGAACTCCAACAGCAAGTCTCTTAATTGATTACCACAGACAGTTTCAAATACTAGTTGTCTCAATGTTGATTGCACTCCTCTTATTAGCGGGATAATTAAAGATAGTGTTACATAATTACTACCACACAATTCATTGGTCATATTATAAGCTGGTTTCAGAACTTTGATGCAATCCTCGATGGTTCTCCATTCCGAAACAGTAAAATTATCAGGACCATTTGTCAAAAATGCAGTTGTAGCCGACAATGGTTGTTTAATTTCAAACAATCTTTCTAGCATGAGGTAGGTGGAATTCCACCTTGTAGACACATCTTGAATTACTTTTAATTCTTTATATTCCATTTGTCTTTGAACATTTCTCAGTTTTTCTGTTGCTGCCACACTGTGTTTAAAATGACCAACAATAACTCGACATTTTTTTAGTAATTCATTTAAATTTTCGGTCTTTTTAATTGCTTCATTCACACTCAAATTAAGCGTGTGTGCTACACATGGATGATGGTGCTTTTTGATGTACTCATTTATGGCCTTTTTGATATTAGTACCATTATCACTGACTATTGTGACAATTTTCGATGAAATAGTCCAGTTTTCAAAAACTTCTTTAAGACTTTCTGAAATATTTAATGCCGTGTGTGATTCATGAAACTTGTCAATTGCAAGTACAGCGGATTTTAAAACTCCTGACTTTATAAAATGGCAGGTTGTACTAAGGTAAGCTTTGTTGCTTATTGAGGTCCACACATCTGTCGTAACAGAAACAAACAAAGAACTTTCCAACATTTTCTTCAGTTTTACAGCAACTGATTCATGATTTTCAGGAAGCAACTTTGAACTTACAACTTTCCTACTTGGAAGTTGTAGTTAGGATTAAGAGTCTTTGTATAATCTTGAAATCCCTTGTCATCCACTATGAATAATGTCTGACAGTCATTTGCAATCATTTGCACTAGCGCTAAGTCTATTTTGGCTTGTTGCTTTTCAGTTAATAAATTTGTAAACATTAGTTTTGACCGTACATTTTTTCTTGATTTCAAATTATTTTTATCAATACTTTCAGAGTCACATGTGAGAGGCGCATCATTATCTTTATGTGGATGTTTTCTTTTGATGTGGTCTTTCATATTAGTTGTATTACCACAATATTTTAATATTTTTTTTACATATATTGCATTTAACCTGACTTTGTGACAATATAATAAAAAATTTCCAAACAGCCGATCTTTTAACAGACACTTGGCTTTCCATTTTTTTAATGTTAAACTGAGGATGAGTTTATTTAATTTAAATAATTTTTATGGAATTTATTTATTATACTTACCAAAACTTGACGCAGAATTCCCAAAAATTGCAGCAATTGTAAAAAAACAATAAAATTGTAAAATTTAAAATTTAACCTGTCACTTTATCAACGATTAAACAAGTGCTCTAGATTTGGAACAAAAATGAAAAAAGGAATAAGTTGACAAGAACAACTGACAAACAAATACATAGAATATTTTTACATTATGAGATGAGACACTTAAATACTTTGTCAGCACGCATGTAAAATTGTGCCTCCCCCTTTTCATTACATTTTTCATTTTTTGATGTTATGAAACAAAATAAGATCATGTAAGATTATTATTATTCACTCGGTCCTGTTGAAAATCAATTGAGGTTAAGATTTGCTGTCAAATTATCGTCTATTCCCTTATTTCATTTTCTCTTTGATTATGCATTTTTATAATTATTAAATGCAATTCAAACAACAGTCGAGGGTTCTAAACTTACAGTTACAAAAGTGATGTGGAAAATACCACATGTTAGTGTATCAGATGAAGAAAGACTTCGTTTACTTAAATTTGTTCAAAATGGAAAATAATCTCGTATAAGTTTTCGAAGCTGGGACTTGCATGAATATCCTAGCGCACACAATTAGAAAAACCCCGATTTGTGATTGTTGCTCTACAAACAGACAAACAAAATAGAAAAGAGAAGGATGCTAGTAAATTCGATCATTGTAAACTTACTAACATAAAAGTTTATTTAAATTCTGAAACATATCCGTATGATAACTTAAATATTATGTATGACCGTAATCGGTATGCTTTACTGTATGATATGTATATGAAATTCCAAGAATCATACTATGGTAAAGAAAACCATCCATTACTAAAATGGAGTGCATTTAAAGAAATAGCATCAATTGCTGTTATTGACTGTTCACATCAAAATGAAATTGTTAAATCTGGTCCAGTAGATGTGAGAATAGAACTGCAAACAGATGGTAATATTCCAGCAAAAACAAATGCATACTGTTTACTTTTACATGATAGAATAATTAAATACAATCCACTTAATAGTGATGTACGAAAATTAGTATGATAAAAGAAGAAGCATGTGCATTTGCAAGTTAGTTTTAGTTTGTCAACGGAGATAAAACATCTAATAAAATGAAAAATATTGTCGTCATAGATATACAAGGATTTAAAATTCAAAATAATAAATTCATTGTAAAAGAATTAGCAATATCATATGATGTACGAGAGTTTCAACATTTTTTAATTAAACCGCCATACGAGTATTCATCTTTTACAGTAAAAGAACAAAAACAAGTTAATTGGTTAACAAGAAATTATCACGGATTAAATTGGGATAAAGGTTCAATTTCTTTTAGAACTTTGATTTTTTTTTATCAAAAACCTGAAAGACGCAATAATTTATGTTAAGGGTAGAGAAAAAAGATTATTTTTAAGCGAATCACTTAAGAAAAAAATTATAGTTTATGATTTAGATGAATTAGGATGCCCTAGTTTACATACTTTACATCAAAACCATCCTAATGTTCTACGATGTGTTATTCATGGCGGTTGTTGTGCTTTGCAAAATATGTTTATTTTAAGACATTATGTAGATGCAAATTTAAATGAAACATTGTAATTTTTTTTTTGTTTTCAATAAAATTTATTAAAATTAAATATATGTAAACTTATATAGTACTACTCTTTTTTATTTTTCATTTAACCTATAATGTCCCCAAGCATTCGTACCTATACCATCTTCATTCACGTGTCGCTTATCATCTATATAACTTAATGATATTTTATGTACATTTTGAGTATATAATGTATGTATTTGAGAACTGAAAACTAACATACTACTATAAAATATTTTTTTTCTATACAAGCAGTCCCTATAATTTTCTAAACTTAAATTATCTACAATTGTTTTTTTAACACCTCTTGCTTTCTTAACTACTTTACTATTTTCTACATCTATTGAATGCATTTTTGCCTTAAGACCTATAAATTCTTTCATTATTCTACCATTATTCTCGTCTTTTATTAATCCTGATACTTTTTTGTTTTTAATTGGAATGTTATATGGATTATCTGGAGCATATTCTGATGTATCAAATCTGCTATCAATGTCGTCTTTAATATCGTTATAGAAATCTTCAGTTTGTATAGTGTAAACGAAAGAGTCTGTATCCATATACTTAGTTTAACAAAATATTCTTGTCATATTTAGGTTTCATATAATTATAGTGAAATTCGTACATTTTCCATTTTGATAATTCTAATACGGTAAATCCTAAATAAATCGGTTTATTGTAATATGTTTGTACTCGGTTCATTTGAATAGCTGCCATGTTTTGTGTAAATTGAGCTAAGCTATGAAAATTTGGTTTTGATACTAATGCTCGAATACCTAAACGTTTTCCACAGTTTTCCCAGTTAGTTACAATTTTCACATCTTTACGGTTATCAACATTTTCCATTGTTTTTCCATACACTGCGTTATTTAATAACTTGACTCTTTTTATTTTCTGCACAAAATGGTAGATCATTGTGTTCATCATGTATTTCTTTTGGATATTCCAAATCAACTTCAAGAATGTATCCAATGTTAGAATTATCTGGTATTGATGTATTTCTTCTGGATTTTCAACCCATTTAAAGTCTGAATAAGGTATAGCTTGAGACATGGCGCATCCATACAAGTTGTTTGCATCCACGTATGTCAAGTACTTTGAAGGTTTAGTATTATCAAAGCCTTGCATATACTTATTGTTTGCCACTGAATGTCTATGTGAACATTGTGTTATACCTCCTCTAATACCTTTCTTGATAAAGTTATACATGTTAATGTCTGTTAAAAGTTGAAGATTTATTCCTGTTAGTTTAAGCATAGCGTCCCACGATAATTCAGGTGTTGCATAGTATTGACAAGGTTCAATGAATATATATTTTTGCATACTTTTCTAAAGTTTTCGAAAACATCGGTTAAAAGTAGCACATCTGTTATCAAATAAAGCTCCAAATAATCCCAAAGACTTTTACAGTTGAATTTTTCCCAAATCAACAAAGCATGTGAATAGTCTGCATCTTTACATTTACTGTTTGTCAATTTGTTATCAAATTTTTCTCGTGGAGAAAAAGAAGTCTCTTCCAAACGTTCCCACGAATTAATATATTCATATGGAAATACTCCTTTTCTTTTTATCATATTAAATGCTTCGTCTTCTGGATACATTGATTTGACAACTTCAAAATCTTGTGGTGTTAAATTTCTAACCAAAGAATCTAAGCTAGATTGCATGATCCTGGCAGAATCTAAAAATCTCAGCTCAATTGTATCTGTTTCATTTACGTATATACGTTTTGATAAGGATACATATAATTCTTCATTTAGTGGTATTAAATTTATATCTCCATCAATATTTGAAAGTTTTTTAACAAACAAATGACAGTCGTACTCAGAGAAATTATGAAACAAAATAGGCACAAATTTTGGTACTTGATAGTGCAAATTACATTCATTGTGAGCTGGACCTCTATATTCTCCTGTTAGGTGACAATGGTCAGCAACTCTAATGTTTCCCAAAAAATTCTTGCATATATGACTTAGTTTGCTTTGTTCTTGTATTTTAAGTTGATATGGTGTTAGAGGATTCATAGACTATGGTTTCATAATGCAGATATGAAAAATGTGAAGTACATCTTCAACCAATGATTGTACAAATTTTGATGGTGAGTCTTTTCCTTTATACACTTTTAATTTATTTAAACCATTGTCATATGAGCAATGTATATAGTATGCAAATGCACAAGGAACGTGTTGCTGAATATTTGTTGTAGATGACCCTGATGGATTAAGTAGACAAGAATTTACATCTTGAAGAATACATTCAAAATCTGCATAAACTGTGAATGGGACTTCCTACTGACGTTCGTATTTTTCAAATTTTAGTTCACTTTTCTCCGGTGATGGCATCAAAGTAACAATCTTGCTGCATTCATTTTTGTGTGTGTCATAAGCATCTTCACTGTAAAAATGTTGTAAGCAAGAATTACATAGGTGTATCATTGTTTTGTGTTGCGTTATTTGACTTTTGATTAATCTCGATGTAGTTTTAATCCATACATAATGGCTTTTATCATTATCTTGAATAAGTAGTAGGTTGATGTGTCTATTTTTCTCCTGTTTTGTACAATAAAAAGGACCCACTATCTTGCAGTTGTTTTGATTTATTTCTTCGTAACCAAATACGTTTATGCTAATATCAGGATTCATTTCTTCAAATTTTTGTATGTCTGTTATTTTTAACGGAAATTCGAAGTTCCCAAACTCTAATCTAATATTTTTTCGTAGAATAATAGTAGTAGCAGTAATATCATGAATAAAGTAAGATGATGATCGGTTGTTATTGTGTTGGTTGTCAACTGGATATAGAGCTGATATAACTGTCCACTTGAAACAATAACAATATTCATCTGAATTATTGACATTGACATAAACATGTTTTTGTTGAATGTACGGTGGTAATGGTAAATACTGTGACCCCTTAATTGGTTTGTATTGGTTAATATTCATTTCAAGGTGACTTATACCGAAGCCCCCGTCATTTTGTTAAGTTAAAATTTCATTTTTGTCTTCTTTTTTTTGAAATTACACTGCCTATAGCATTTTTATTGCACGTGAGGACCTTGTATCCAACCATACAGTATGTGGATTTAATAAAAATTAAATACAGACGTTTGAAAATATTATATGAAATGATAATCATTTGGACTCTGGTAAATGATAATTACATTTGTAACAATGTAATTTCGGAATTCTACTATTCAAAGTTATCCACATGAAGTATTAAAATTAAATAATCAAATAAAGAAAAAACAAAAGTAAAAACTATTATTATTATTTTTTTTGCCTGTTTATTTATTTTTGTTTTCAATTTTTCTGATTCAGAAAAATTTAACAGACTGCAGCCTCTTTAAGTTCTAAATTAAATCTATTTTTCAATTCTCTTATTAAATCCTCTGAGAATTTGTGAATTTGTCCTGATGTGATAAAACAATGGAATGATACTTCACCATATACATCTTGTTTTAATGACTGCATATATATGTATGTATGTCGGCAAAAATTTTCGACCAAGAAATCCCTATTCGTCCTTCTTAAATTACATCATTCAAGACATTTAGGAATATTTCCATAAAAAGCATCTTGAAAATAATTCGTTTGCAATTAATGAACAAAAATTGTATAAACTTTATTAAATATACATACAACAACATGCCTTCTGGATAGACCCATATATATTTACACCTATAAAAATGTGTTAGGGTGTAAAAACAAAACCGGTCTTAACTTTATGAATATTTATTCGCAACTAACTAATAATTCACAATAATGTAAAATTAATTACAGAAATTTCATATTACAGTATTGTTATCTTATTCTAATCTTTATACAAATCAAGTTTTATTAACAATAGCTGTTAATACAATACATTTGAAATCTTAATTAAATAGGAAACATTAGTATCAGTGTTTCATTGAATTAGATCTCTTACAATGCCTACCCTCAATGTAACACTATTAAGAATTGTAATGCTTTAAAATTTTAACTAATTAAGTCCTGACATTCTAGTAAATTTTTCATGTTTTGTTTTATTCAAGTTTTTTGTTAATATATCAGCTATCATATCATCTGTGGGTGTGTATGCTATGTCGATGATTTTTTCATTGTATATTTCTCGTACATAATGAACCTTAATATCTATGTGCTTTGTGCGCGAATGATACAGCTGATTTCTTACTAGGCGTTGAGCACTCAAATTGTCATTATTTATAATCGTCGGACCTTCAACAAAATTTGAAAAACCCATTTCACCAATCAATTTTTTTAGGTAAACTGCTTCTTTTGCTGCATTGGATACTGCAACGTATTCAGCCTCTGTGCTGCTAAGAGCTATGGATGTCTGTTTTTTCGATTCCCATGAAATTGCTCCTCCAGCTAACATAAACAGGATACCACTGTACGATTTTCTATCATCCTGACCTCCAGCCCAATCAGCATCAGCATACCCTGTTAATTTTTTACCTGTCTTAACGAAATTTAGTTTAAGGTCAATTGTATTTTTAAGATATCTTAATAAATGTTTCACTGCACTTAGATGTTCTTGATGTGGATGATTATTAAACTGAGCCAATTTACAAACAGAATGTATAATATCAGGTCGTGTGGATATGCTAATATACATCAAAGAGCCAATAATTGACTGATATAATTTTGGTTCAATTATCTTACAGTTTTTCTCTTCACACTTTCTTAGTTTTATACCTGGATCTAATGGAGTGCTGCATTTTCGACAATTTTCCATCCCATTATTATCTAATAGATTTTGAATTAACTGTTTTTGTTTCATTTTTATTGACCCCCTTTCACCATCTCTTTCTATTTCAATTCCAAGGTAATAATCGATTGGACCTTTATCAATTATATCAAAATTTAAGCTTACTTCATGTTTAATTTTATTCAAAGTCGATTCTTTTGAAGAAACAAGAATTAAATCATCTACATAGACTACGATAACGTTGTATTCATTTTCATTATTCATTACGTATACACAACTATCAGTTTTGCTCTGAACAAACCCAATTTCTTTCAGTACTTTATCTAGTTTTTTGTTCCACTCACGACCAGACTGCTTTAGACCATACAAAGCCTTTTTTATTTTACAAACCTTATTGGGATATTCATTATTTACAAAGCACTCAGGTTGTTCCATGTATATTTCATCTGTGAGCTCACTATTCAAATATGCTGTTGTTACGTCAATTTGATGTACTAACAAACCATGTTCCACAGCCAGTGATAACACCAATCTTATGGTTGAGAGTCTTGCCACAGGTGAAAATGTTTCATTAAAATCTATACCAAATTTTTGGCTACATCCTTTTGCTACCAATCGTGCTTTGTATCGTTCAATGTTTCCTTCTTTATTTCTTTTAATATTGAACACCCATTTCGATTTTATTGGTTTTCGCCCTTTTGGTAATTCAACTAATTCCCACGTATCTTTTTCTATTAATGACATATATTCTTTTTTCATGGATTGTAGCCACTCTTTCGAGTCTTTTCTAGATAAAGCTTCTTTAACATTTTATGGATTTTTTAATTCATCTTGTGTTTTAATTATGTTTAAAGAAAGGAGTTGTAACTTTTTTGGTCTACCTGGTTTACCGGTTCTTAATAATCTTGGCCTTCCACGCTTGTTGACGTTCATAGGAGTTTCAGCACAATTCTTATCTTCATTTGTATTTTCAGTACATGTCGTTTCAATGTTGTTTTGTTTTTGTTTTTGTATAAAGTTTTCTGCATTATCATTTAAATTTATGACATCTGTAGCGTCATTAAAATCATCGTCGTAATCATCTGGAACGTACTCATTTTTTTATCTTTTCTGGCGATTCTTCTGTCTCAATATTTGTGTTGTCTTGTAGATCTAAAATTATATAGTTATTATCGTCATCATTTTGATATGAATTACCTGACTGCTCGATGAAAGTTACATCACGGTTTTTGTAGATCTTCTTTGTGCCTATTTCACACAATCTGTATGCCTTGGTATCATCACAGTACCCAGTTAACACGCACTCAATCCCTTTTGGCTGAAATTTTGGTCGTCCTGGACGTTTATCCAACATTATTGCCTTACATCCAAAAGGTCGAATGTGAGCAACTGATGGTTTTACACCGCACCACACTTCATACGGCGTTTTCTCACCCAAAATCTTCGTCGGGCTTCGATTTCTTAAATAAGCTGCCGTATTTATAGCCTCGGCCCAAAAACTTTCGGGTAAACCCGCATCGATCAGCATACACCGCGCCATTTCAACTAGAGTCCGATTAGCTCTTTCAGAAACTCCATTTTGCTGTGGAGTATACTCCGCTGTTAGTTGATGTCGTATACCGTTATTCGCGAGATATTCAGTAAACTCATTACTTGTATATTCACGACCATTATCTGAACGCAACATTTTTATGCATTTTCCGGTATAATTTTCAACTTCTGCTTTAAGGATTTTAAATTTTTTGAAAATTTCGTTTTTAAATTTCAAAAAATACACGAATATCTTTCTCGAATAGTCATCTATAAATAAGGCGAAATATTTTGCACCACCATTGGAGATTTTTCTCATCGGTCCACATATATCACTATGAACAAGCTCTAATACACTCTTGCTACGCGGTTCAGAATAAGACGGAAAAGGCTTAACTCTTATTTTCCCTTTTGCACATGTTTTACAATCAATAGGTTTTAAAACTGATTTTACATTTAAACCACGCACCATATTTTCTTTTTGCATCAATATAATACTTTTCATATTTAAATGCCCTAATCGCTCATGCCATTTCAATGAGTCTGATTTTTTGTTTTCGACACAAGAACATAGAGCACTTTCTTTATTTTTATCACTTGTATACACAAATAGGTTATTCAACTTTTTAGCACAAAATTATTGTTTTATTATTCTTCTTTATTTGCACAGTATATTCATTAAAATTTACAATATATCCACTTTCGACGGCTTTACTGACTGAAATGAAATTTGATTTTAATTCGGGTACATAAAGAACATTGCGCAAGGTCACTTTTTTATTTTGAGTTTTTAACATTACATCACCTATACCCTTCGAATTAATATAATTATCAACTGCCAGTTTGATTTTTTCTTGTTGATCTTTAAATGTAATAAACATACTTTTATCACAACACATGTGACTAGTAGCGCCACTATCAATTATTCAGACACTTTTTAACGATGAAGTCACATTAATATTTAACAATGCAAATGATGCATCATCACTTTTTTGTCTTTATATTCTATTCTCTTGTATTTGCAATTTGCTGCAAAATGTCCTTTCTTCTTGCATACGTAACACTTCCTTGTAGATGGTTTTATTTCATTTTTAGGTTTATTTTTTGATTTTGAAAAATATGATTCTTCACGTTGATTTCCATTTTCCAAATTAGTGCCACCATTTTCACGCCTTTGCCCTTCTTCAAGTAATTTTGTCTTGAGTGCAGATGTACTCGGCAAAGTGTCTCTCGACTCAATTGCAACTACAAAGTTTTCATAGGACTTAGGTAAGCTTGATAGTAAAATAATACTTAATAATTCATTTTCACCATCTAATAAGGATATTCCAATTTCACTTAACTTTTCTACCACATCAAAAAATTCATTTAAATGTTCAGTAATACTTTGGTCTTCAGCCATTTTGGTATGCAAGAGTTTTCGAAACAAGGTGACCTTTCTCGCTGGACCGTTAGGTTGATGAATTTCTTCTAATTTTTTCCATGCTTCCTTTGAGGTTTTACATCTTTTCACGTGGTTGAGTTGATAAGACCACAATTCACTATGAATTAGTACACTTTTCATTTGAACTTTCCATCCATCATAATTATTTTCATCAAGTTTTTCAATTTGGTACAAAGAAGAACTCATCTTCACTTTTTTCTTGAAAACTAATTTCAAATTCACTTTTTACTTTTTTTATTTTTATTTTTTATTATTATTATTTTTTTTTTTTTAAATAATCAATTTTATTTTCTTTTACACACACTTGCACACTTTTAGCACACTTGTTATCACACTGGGCCCATAACCTTTGTTAGGGTGTAAAAACAAAACCGGTCTTAACTTTATAAATATTTATTCGCAACTAACTAATAATTCACAATAATGTAAAATTAATTACAGAAATTTCATATTACAGTATTGTTATCTTATTCTAATCTTTATACAAATCAAGTTTTATTAACGATAGCTGTTAATACAATACATTTGAAATCTTAATTAAATAGGAAACATTAGTATTAGTTTTTCATTGAATTAGATCTCTTACAAAATGTATTATAGAAAGAATCTTAATATAAAAGTCATACATAAATTCAACATACATGTACACGTTAATTTTTTATAGATATTGTTAATCGGTAAATAATTTATATATAAAATTGTAATGTCAGCAGAAGGAAATTCATTCATAAGGTAAAAGTAAAATTTCGTGAAATTGAAAATTAATGCAAGAACAATAAAATCCACTTTTTATATATTAAGAATAGACTATGACCGTTGATCATTAATATTAATATTACACATGTTGCTTATTACACCTATTATATCCATTGTAATGTGATGTGTATGTACGTTTGTATCAATGCATTTTTTCCTGTCAAAAGCAATTTTTTGATCGATTATTGGAAATTATGTTAGGTGGAAATTATGTTAAGAAATTTTTAATTATAAATATTTTGGAAATTATGGTAATAAAGTCAGTTATAATTTTAATTATCAGTCAAGCCTTTTAGTTTCTTCTTGGTGAGGCTTCCAAGAAACTTAACAAATTCATCCGAAATATTCAGGTAGTGAACTTGAATATTTTCAACAAAAAACTCTCTGATATTCAGGTATTCATATACCAATTTCATATTCAAGTATTGCACTTGTCAATTTCAAAAACTTACAGGAAATTATCAATTTCAAAAACTTCAAAAAACTTTATCTTTACAGGATTACTACATCTTGAAAGATTACAGAAATATGTACACAAGTTGTGTTTCAATAATGATAGATCCATTTCCGTACTCGAAAATTTGTGTAGTGCATAGTTTTCTGGTAAAAAAACCTTCTTTTTCCTTTCCTGCAGGAAATTTGCAAATTTTAGAAGCTGATTAACTCTTGATTTTGCTTTTAAAAATACGGGTTTCACAAAACTTTTAAAAATGTATCCTTATCCCAATTAATGCAAGTTACAGAAGTTTTTCAACGGAAGTACAGGAACAGACCTAATTACTGCAGTTTCTAACTATAATACAGAAAGGATAATAAAAAAACATTGAAAAACCTTTTAAGCAAAGTCGATATTACGAAACTATACGCAATTTATTTAAAGATATTTTCATTCAATATACATATTTTAAATGAATAAGAATGTCATATGATATGAACATAGTGGTTGCTCATAATCTTTCATCAAATCTTTCCCTCTGTATGCGAGAAATTTTTTTTGTACTTCACACAGAGTTAATTTTTTATGCAAAATCAATAATTACTAAATTTTAATTTACTTCAATTTTAACTATAAATTAAATTTGTTAAATCATCCTTTAAAAAAATTTTTTTTGTTTTTATTGGAATACATGTTTCTGTTGTTTCAAAGTAAATTTTTCCTATTATAAATTATGGTAATAAATAATATGAATTTGAAGTTTTGATTTTGGTACATAGCACAAAAACATTTCAATATTTCGTAATACGTACGTACATATGTATGTGAACGTGTAAAATGCATATACTTTATATAAATTTTGTAGTACACATGATAAATTTTAAGTTTTCATATTATGTATTTGTTTATTTTATGTATTTCTGATATGGGCGTTTAAAATTTACAGTGTCAAAGATTTATTATATTTTTGTTGCTTCGTTTCATATTGTTTTAATTTCACGCGTATAAATTGTACGTATACGTATTGTACATGCATGACATATGAAATAAACATAATACATGTAATATACATATGTAATATGAATATATGTATGTCGGGTGATCAGAATGTCTCTTTTAAAGAGCACATGTCCTATTTTTTAGTCGGGATCTTTTTTACTCTTTTCTTCTTTAAATGTCCTCTTTTGTCCTCTATTTTTTAGTAACTATTATTATTTATTATAGTTTTCTTCAACTTTTTTTTAATATCTTGTACAACATGTATCAGCTGAATTCTTATACCGTGTTTCTCATCTACTGAACGTCATTAAAGTATTTTTTCTTTGCCTTTACCAAAATGTCATGAAAAATGTATCTAATCAAATCTAATATTCAGAAACTTACAGAGTAATATTTTACAGTGAGAATAAAACTTATTGTCAAAATTCAAAATAATTCGTATTTTGTGAAAAATTAAATGTAGATTTAGCTTATTTAGTTAATTATAAATTTGTCTTATTTAGATCATGAAATACCGTCAAAAGTCAATTAATAGATCAATTATCAATGGTTTTTATTGACAGCGATTAAAAATATTGTCGTATGGTGTTTAAACTGGTAAAGTTGAACGAGTATTCGAACTCTAAAATTTCTTTCTTCTGCAATACAACCTAAATTATAGATAATTATAAATTAAGGACGAAAATGCCGAAAAGGAAGTTCGTTGTTTCAGATGAATTTCTTGCTCAATACAAATGATTTTCAAAAGTCAAAGCTCGCAATATGAAACAATTTACACTGTTTGTATGGCTGTCGTTTCAGGGGGAAATAAAGTCTTTTTTGATTTTAAACAGCACTTAGAATCAGCGAAACACAAAAACCCAATATGCTCTGCAGAATCAACAATGAATATCGAAAATTATTTTGCCGAACAATTTTCCAAGTTGGATATTATTTGTTCACACACACACCCTATAAATATTTTTTGTATTTCGAAACATTTTCTAAACCAGCATTGCTAAACCAGATATTTAGGATTGATTCACCTCACAGCAGCTTTTTGTATGCAATGTATATAACTGAATTTGACATTCATAATTTAATGACAGAAATATTATGACCTATGATTTGTAATGTTAAAAATAATTGTTTTGTATGTAATACGAGTACACCAGTAAAAGACAATAAAAAACAAAATGGACAAATCGTTTTATTTAAATAACGTCAACTTTTATAAATCAAAATATTTTTTTGATGGTCAAATGCAAAAGTAAGTACACAAATACAAACGAATTGTCAATGCATACTCAAATGCATCACGTTACTACAAGATATATACGTGTATATCCATAGTATTGAACTCTGAAGTTTTTGGTTTATTCATACAATTCGAATAAATTTATTGTTCAATGTCCGTTTCTGTAGTGGCTTTTTCATGATTTAAATAATCGTTTCAATTCAAACACGTTTACACATGTACAAGTGTGAAAATTAGATCACCTGTGAGCTCGTGTACATACGTTACTTACAATTATATCCAGAAAAAACAAAATAACTAAATATGACTACACTTTTTGAAATTTCGAAAATAAAATAAAAAACTTAAAAATAAATAAATACTTTGAATGAAAAATGTTGAAATTTCATAGAAAAACTTTTTATATTGTTCATGTGCTGCACCCTTAACATATGTAAATGAACAATGTATGAACAGAAATATTGTTGATTTAGTCTAGAAAACAAAACAGTAAGAAAAAATACTTTTTACTTGTTAATTTTGTAGTGTAACAGAAAAAATTTTTTGTTACAGCTCATTTACAATGAAAGTGAATTTTATTTTGTGTGCTTTTTCTTTTTGGCATGAGTTTTATTTCAATAAAATGAGCATTTTGTGTGTATCAGAAATGGAAAAATTAACGAACCCCTATAACTTTTGAGTTAATTTACAATTATTTTAGAAAATAAAAACTATTTGCAGTGTTAATTTTTTTTTGTATTTGAAAACGAATTTTTAAATGACTACAATTATTCAGGCCAACTGTGTACATATGTAGCTTTAATGTCGCACAGAGTGGCCATCACTTTGAGGTAATTAAATTCTCTTAAAAAAAATTTTTTTTTGAACAACAGAATTTTTAGGATTGTTATTTTATAACAACAAATTAATATAAAAAATCGACATAGTTTGGTATCTCCAACCTATAAGGGCAGCAAAGGTTTGTATTAAAATATCATTTTCTTTTCAGAAATTGACTGGAAATCATCTAAAAAATCTGGAAGATGACCAGATCTCCAAACAAGGTACTGACATATTTATACTAACAAAACTCATATTGAGAATTTTAACTTACTGGATACTAACCAGAACTTTTGTAATTGGATATTGACCGATTACAAAAGATATCCAAAATATTGATTTGGATATATTAAACTTCTGGTTCCTTCTTTTGACCATAATTTTTTGTAATTGGATTTTGACCGATTACAAAGATATCAAAAATATTGACGTGGATATCATTTTGACTTCTGAACGTTGACCAAAATTGTACAAAACTATTAGTAGTAGGCCTCATTCCATTTTTTTTATACTGTTGTAATTACTAATCTTTTGTATTAACAATTAATCTTCTGTCAGCCATTTTGATTCATCTTATTTATATTTTCCAAAGGTACTAAAATATAACTTTGTCATTTCTTTAAATCTTCGTACATTATCATTATATAGTTTTGTCTAATAATCATTCAATTCTCATTCTTATTATAATTTATTAATAAACGTTTTTGTGTTTTTTTTTTCTCTTTATTTCTTATTACAGACCCTTTTACGTAGAAATTAATATATTTTATTACATTTAGTATATAGTTTTCCTTTTTATATTCATCTTTCTCATAAAAAAATTAGTACTTTGTATATAATCTTTTCAATTTTAAATTTATAACATTTTTGTATAAACTATTAACTATTTGAAAAATTAGAACTTTGTATAAAATCTTTTTTTTTTTTTATTTTAAATTTTATTTAATCTGAATAATTTTGTATATATTTTGTTTTTCAATTTTTGAATAAAGGATACGTTTTTTTTTTTTTGTTATAAAAATTTAAACAATTGACTTTTTATTTAAAGAAAACCTTGCTATCCTTAAACAAACGTCCTACATAATCTTTTTTAGTTTTGAGCATTAGCGCAAACATTTTGGTCCTACGAGCCAGATAGCAAAGTAAATTTAAATAAAACTGACTGAACTAAAAAAAGTTGTTAAGGTTAAACATGACCTTAATACACCATTGTAGCACTGATTCAAAAAGTCTTTTTATATTTTGTTTTTAATACTATTTTATTATTATAAGCTAGCGACTGTACAATATGAAATGACTCTTAAGACTAGTAAAAGAATTACACTAAGTAAAGAAATTGTAATGATAGCGCCACTCATTATATATTGTTATCATTAATATTTCTCTTCTCTTGTAACTGCAAGAGAAGTTGAGAAGGTTTAATGTGTATGTATGTGTTTGATTAGTATAAAATTAATAATGCAATATTGATAATAGCCATTGGAGACTATCTTGCAGGTAGTCTTACAGTGGGTGCTAAATGAATGTATACAATGAGTGTCGCCACATCACTCCCCCTTAATGATAAAAGTCCATTATATATATATTTCAAATAATTCAATGTCTTAACGCATCATATAGCTTAATTTATGGTTATACATTTATGTTTTACATATTTTGTTTTCTTAAAAAAATCTAAAAAATAATACAACTACATACTTATTTATCTAAGATGTAATCATTGTAAAATCCTAATATAATAGATATATAGAATATATGTAAGATTTACATATTCTTATATTCTAAGGTACTTAACTTAGTCATTTACTTCAAATTTTTACACAACTTAATAATTTAATAATTTAATTTTCTATTTTTCTTTTTATTTATTATTCTATTACAATGGAAAACAGACTTTTTGTTGAGGAATTCCGAGGAGATGGTAATTATGCATTAACCTCGTTCTTCAGAGAAGTGGACACAATATTGCCTTTTCTGGACAACTGCCCTCAAGCGAAAACATATATCTATCAACGAATAATCATAAATAAAATTCAAAGACAAGCATTGGACGTAGTCAGGACATTGGGAAATGCAGCTTCTTGGAATGAAATAAAAACAGCATTGATCATTAATTTTGGAGTAAAGGAAACATACCATCAACTATATCAAAAAGCACTTTCCCTAAGGAATTTTCAAGTAAGAGAATATTATATAGCTTTAAGAGATATGTTGTCTAAATTAAATGAAAAATATGAGTACGACAATGATAAACCGGCAGAATTTAGCCCTACAGTCAACGAATCAGTAATATTAAGTACATTTTTAAATAATATTGATACTAATTTAGCTTCTGTAGTTATAAATAAAAATATAAAGAATATACGTGAAGCTTATAATGCCTTAGAAAATTTATAATTAATAAAAGATGAGATTAAAACAAATAATATATTTGATAACAAAATAAGTGGAAAAAATCACAAGTATAAAACGAATAATGTTTTTCAAAATAATTACAAACAAAACTTTAGACAAAATACTGGACAGACTAGTTTTAAACCAAGTTCAGGGCAGTACAGACAAAATTACAATAATAACTTTAGACAAAATTCTGGACAGTACAAACAACAGTATCTGAAGTATAATGTTCGAAATAATGTTGAACCAATGGACGTTGATCATGTTCAAAATGAGGCAAATTTACTGTTAATGCCTCACAAGTTTACTTACCAATAGTAGAGTTAACAATAGACAATAATAAAATAAAATGTTTAATTGATACCGGTTCTTCAACTTCCCTTTTAGATAAAAATAAATTACCCTATCATAAAAGAAAATTCTTAAAAAAACCTATTAAGTTTAATACGTTAAATACAAAAACGTTTGTAAACAAAGAAATAAAAACTAATGTACCTTATGAATTTAAAATATATGCATTTATGACTTGGAAGTTAACAAAATTTCATAATAAAAATGTTGATGCAATAATAGGTCAAAATTTGCTTAGACCTTTGGGTGCTATAATAGATATGGAAAATTAAGTTTTGAAAGTTAATAATAATGAAATAAAATTTGTCAATGGGTGTCCATATAAACCAAATGAAATTCATCAGTTAGAATTTACAGATGAACAAAAATATCAAAGTCTATTTAAAGGTTCAAATTCTGAAGAAAGTAAACATTTAAATAAATTATTAAAATCTTATAAAGATTTATTTTTTAAAGAGGGAAATAACTTAACAAATACATTTGATATTCAACATCAAATAATAACTACAACTGATAATCCCATATATTCAAAAATCTATAGATATCCTCAAATTCATGAAAAGGAAATTTAGACACAAATAAAAGATATGTTAAAACAGGGAATTATTAGAGAAAGTAATTCACCTTATAATACTCCTTTATGGATTGTTCCAAAGAAAATGGACAATTTAGGAATTCCAAAATGGCGAATAGTTATTGACTATAGAAAACTAAACGATGTAACTGTCAATGATAAGTTACCAATTCCAAATATTGAAAATATCTTAGATAAATTGGGAAGGGCACAATACTTTACCACTCTAGACTTAGCAAAAGGTTTCCATCAGATCTTAGTAAAAGAAGAAGATCGAAAAAAGACCGCCTTTTCTACGCCTCTAGGTCATTATGAGTATGTAAGAATGCCTTTTGGCCTTAAAAATGCTCCAGCAACGTTTCTACGTTTAATGAACTTGTGTTGTTTACTTGGATGACATTTTAATTTTTAGTACATCCTTAGATGAACATGTTAATAATATACGAAAAATATTTGATAGATTGCAATTTCATAATCTTAAAATTCAAATAGATAAGTGCAAATTTTTTGCTAAAGAAACAGAATATCTAGGTCATATTTTAACACCTGAAGGCGTTAAACCAAATCCAAAAAAAGTAGAAGACATTCTGAAACTTAAGTTACCAAAAACACAAAAACAGATAAAATCATTTCTAGGAATAACAGGATTTCACCGAAAATTCATAAAAGATTATGCAAAAGTTGCACAACCAATAACTAAATATTTAAAGAAGAATAAAAAAATTAATATAAATAATCCTAATTATATAAATGCTTTTGAAGAACTTAAGAAAATCATAACAGAAGCTCCTGTTTTAAAATACCCCGATTTCAAAAGAAAATTTAAATTAACGACTGATGCTAGTACATTTGCAATAGGAACTGTTTTTCAACAAGATAACCATCCAATCTGCTATGCTAGTAGAACATTAAATGAACATGAAAGAAATTATTCGACAACTGAAAAAGAACTTCTAGCTATTGTCTGGTCCATTAATTATTTTAGGACGTATCTTTATGGTACACAATTTGATCTTTTAACTGATCACCAACCACTTAAATTGCTTCATACCAAAACAAAAGGAAAAGATGTAAATCCTAGACTTTATAGATGGTTGCTTAAACTGGGAGAATACAATTTCAATATAGATTATATAAAAGGCAAAGAAAATAAAATAGCCGATTTTCTCAGTAGAATTGATACAAATAATAATGAAATAAATATGGTCGTTAATAATAATGAAGTGAATAATGAAACAGAAAATTCTGAAGAATTATCTGAATGTTCAATGTATAATAATATAAATGATGAAAGTATTAAAACAATACATTCTCAAGAAGAAAATTTGAATAATCACATTACAATACTGGATACCGTTGTGAATAGATTCAAAACTAAAATCATTTTAATTGATGATAAAGTAAAAGAACTAGATATAAAATTTGGAAATAAAAAAATGTTTATCAATTCAAATGATTTGGAAAAAAATTTGTCTGACATTTTTCGGCGAAATATTCATTCAGGTTTAGATGAATTAGATGATCAGAAGTACAATATATTACAACAAAAAATTATTGAATTATTTGATAATATACATAATATAAAATTTTTCCGTTGTTCTTATCATGCAAAAGATATGATAGATGAAGAAGAAACGTTTAAATATATTCAGAAATACCACAAATATGAAACAGGACACAAAAATGAAAATTATGATGGTTTAAAAAAATTAATTTATTTCCTAAATTTAAAAATATTAATACAAAAATATGTCAATAATTGTGATACTTGTAATAGAGTGAAATATGATAGAAAACCCATTAAAGAAAAACTTAAACTAACTGAAACCCCTACTGATATCAAACAAATAGTACATATGGACATTTATATAAACTCTAAAGCCAAATTTCTCACATTTATAGATAGATTTTCTAAATATGCTACAGTATATTACCTTGAAGATAGGAACAATTAAACTATAATTGAAAAATTGAGGAAATATAAATCACAGAGAGGGTATTTCAAAATACTAATACTTGTGGTACTAATAATTCCGTTGAATTTCCAATGACGAATTCTAGTCTGACGTGTGCGTTCAATTTCATTCATTTCCATTTCTAAATTATTCACAGTCTTGCTTTGTTCTATCAAAGCTGTTCGTAAATTAGAAGGATCTAATACTGTCAATTTCTCGAATTCTAAACTTTTAGCTTGCGAAACTAGGATAAGTTCGTAACGATTCATTTTCGGTACTTCTATTAATTTGGACTCAACAAAATTTAATTCATATAATGTATTTAATTTAAAAGGAAGAATAAATTCAGTTATTCGAAAAATACAAGATTGCGTTAATTTTAGTATACCATTACCTGTTAGTTTAGTAACATACATTCCTTCTCTACATTGACTGTGTGATGATGTTTTATTATGCATACAGTAAAGCCAGGAATTTTTATGTTTCAATCTTACTAAATAACTATTGAATTTGTGTAAAATAAGGTGCTTACACACTGACGAATTTGAGGTTGCACCTTCGAAAATACTCTATACACAATCTTCTTCCTTGGGTTTCCAACGCATTGGCTCTAAAACTTTACATAAATATAAGGTTGTATTATATACTATACAATCTTGTTGAAATTGAAAATCACTAAACTCAAAATTCTTGTATCTAAAAGAACTATTAAAGAAATAATTAGGCATATTTTTTAAATTGAATATCCTCCAGTTTCTAATAATAAAGGAAGAACGTAAATTTTATTAACCGTAAAATATGGTTTTTCAAGATTTGGAATTAATATTTTGAAAAGAATTCTATCTTCGATACATTGTGAATATGTTTTTATTGCCAATTTGACCAAAACGAAATTATGTAAATAATCGACATTATGGTCAGTAATATTGGTATAAAGTGATATAAAATCTTTTGCTGGTATCATTAGTGGATTTAATTCTTGTCTTTGAATTGATTCCAGAATTAACAAACTGTTTGTTAATTGTTCAGAAATTTTTTGAAGTTGATTTAACATGAATAACGCTATTTCATTCATTTGAGATATAACATGTACGTATTTGACTTCTAAAGTTACGTTACCTAATTCTGAATTGAAAATATTTGCAAATTTTGTAATTTTTTCGGCTAAAATATTTTGTTGAGTTGTTAGATTTAATAAACTATCGCCCATTATTTGAGTATTTGCTTTTATTAATGTAAGCTGTTGTTTCACTATATTAATATTTTCACGTTTTCCTGATTCTAATTCCCCTTGTCTTGAATAAATATCTTCGGAATCTGCGTGATCCATAGTACCAAATAAAAACTTAGAAAGATGACCGACAATGTCGACTAAACCTCTCTTATTTCTTTTGTGTTTACAATCCAAAAGCATATTTATCCCTAAAACTTTTTCTTTTACTTCTTTGATTCTTTCGGTTATTTCTACTAGCCAATGATTACAATTAGTGTCATTAGCTTCAACATTCACATCCACGCATAATTTATTTAAAACTGATTCGCATTCGTTTACAAAATTTAACATTTCTACACAATTTGGTATTTTAATTTGTAACACCACTGTCCAATAATGACGAAAAGTGACAGTATTTCTAATATTTTCGAACAATGCACCTGTTTTATTTAACTTATTTTTGATAAATATTGGTTTTTATTGAAAATAGTATATTTTTGTTAACCACTTTTTTTTTTAAATTACTTGACCTATTTCTAAATGATTTAAATTGTTATATTATTTAGTACAATTTTTCGAAAATATATTTGCATAATTACTTATTATTTTGTTTTTTTTTTTTATTATAATATCAAATTTTATTTTGTTTACAACTGTTCATTTGTTTATTTTTTATTAAACAGTTTTTTTTTTTTATTATTCTTATTTCTTTAATTCATATACACTTCTTCTTTTCATACAATTATAATTATAAACTATTCGAAAATAGCTGACTTGCATTAAATTTAATTGTTGATATGTTCATTTGGACAATGCTTTATAGTAATATGTATATATTTGTATGTAATAGATTCTTTAAAATATTTATGGGCTTTGTTGCATTTTTTATTTATATATTTTTTTATTTTTTTTATTTATTTTTATATAAGTATATGAACGTCGTACAATTTGATATTTTTACATGACAAAAAAAAATTAAATGTTTTAATATACTCGTTCTAATTCTATTAAGAAAATCTTTTAAAACTGTCATTATGTTTTCTTTATCAGTTAGGAAAATTACACTTGAATTTGAAACAGAATTTTGTTTATTTGTAGGAAAATTTGCAATATTTGAATTATTTGTTTTATTTAATGAAATTTTTTGTTCAGGTGAGGAATTCATATTATTATTATGTTGAATTGTTTTTGCTTTTGACCTAGTTACAACCATGCATTTATTAATATCGTTTGTTTCTTTATCAGTTTGAAAAATTCAACTCAGGGCATCTGCATTGGTATTTGATTTATTTATACTTAATTGTGGAATCATATTCTGATAATTTATGTCTCAATCTTAATATTCTACTAGTGGGATCTTTAATTTTAATTTCTCCACGTAGAGGTTTGTGATCAGTGAACACAGTAAATGGACGACCATAAAGATAGCATTTAAATTTTTTTACTGCCCAAACAATGGCTAATAATTCTTTTTCAATACATGAATATCTTTTTTCAGAATTACTCAAAGATCTACTGGCATATGGGACAGGTCTATCGTTACCTATTTCATCTTGAGACAAAAAAGCACCTAATGCATCATTACTTGCATCTGTAGTTAAAATAAATGTCCGATTAAAATCAGGGTATATTAAAACTGCCGGATTAGTTAAAATTTTCTTTAACGTATGAAAAGCTTTTTGACAATCAGTATTCCAATTAAATTTTACGTTTTTTCTGAAAAGATTATTTATTGGGTGTGCTATTTTAGAAAAATTGGGAATAAATTTACGATAGTAATTTGCTAAACCCAAAAATGATTGAACTTTTTTAATTGATGTTGGAACAGGAAATTTTTTTACACATTTAACTCTATCAAGGTCAGGACATATGCCCTCAGTTGTACATTTATGTCCTTAATATGTAATTTCTAAAATGTAAATTTAAAATTACATTTTTCTGGTTGTAATTTTAAATTATGTAATCGTAATTTTGAAAAAACCTCAGTTAATTTTTGTTCATGATGATGTAAATTTTTCGCATAAACTAAAACATCATCTAAATATGTCCATGACTGAAACATAGAAGCACCCGATAAAACATGATTCATGAGTCTTTGAAATGTTTCTGCAGCACCCTTTAAACCAAAAGGCATTCGTTTGAATTTAAAATGACCTTGAGGTGTGCTAAATGCAGTTTTCTCCCTGTCTTCTTCATTCACTCCTACTTGATGGTAGCCGCTTGCGAGATCTAATGTGGTAAAATATCTAGAATGTCCCAACTGGTCCAGAATATCCTCTATTCTAGGCAGTGGATACGCATCTCCGATAGTAATATCGTTGACCTTTCTATAATCTATCACGATTCTCCAACGCTTCTTCCCATCCGGTCCTGGTTTTTAGGGACTACAAGAAGTGGTGAATTCCAAGGACTTTTACTCATTTCAATTATATCATCTTGCAACATTCTATTAACCTGTTCATTAATTACTTTCCTATATGTCTGAGGTAACCGATAATTTTTCTGATTTATTGCTGCGTAACATTTATTTTGTCGCAGTGTTAAAAACAGGTTAAACGCTAGCTTTCGGTATTAAATAATTTTGAAAAAAAGAAGCAAATTCATGTTTAAATTTTGCTGCGCAACATATAAATTTGGCGTAGCCGGTAAACATTTAAAGTTAAACATTTTAAACGCTTCCATTTAATAAAAAAAAATTAATTTAAGAAAGTAAAATTTAGAAAAAATAATATTTTCAATTCAGAAATTAAATCCACGAAAATAATAAATTTATTATAAAAACATTTTAAATAAACATTAAGAGTAGCTAGCAACAGCTGATTGAAATCGGAATCAGCTCAGTCAAAAACGTAAAAATTAAAAATCCGTTGAATCCGTTAATAACTAAAAAAACAAAAAAGAAATATGTAAATACATATGTCACGTATGAATTCAAATGTATATCATTTCATGCATAAGTACTTATTTACATGCATATATATCTACACACATATATGAACATTGAACACACAATTTGCGTGCACTTATACAGATATTCAATCACCAGCATCAACATCAGCAGAGGGTAAGTCACGAAAAATTATTCACCCAACTATAGCATTAAGAAGAGAAGAGGAAAAGCAAATGGTACATTATTTTCAGGTAAGATCAAGTGTAAAGGTTTGTTAATGTATTTGTATTATTTCACTGTTCAAAATCAGGTATTTCTAATTCTGATACAGTGAAATTCTATGAGAACTTACAGCCAGGTAACTCTAACTTCAAGTTCTTTTAAATGAATGATTTCTCTAAAGAACGTGTGTTGCACTGATTCAATAGAGAGTTTAAGGGTTGATTTGTGAAATTGAATTTGAATTAAAACAACTTGATGAAAGTAAAATTTTAACTGGTTTTATTAGATTAATTAAACTACTCATATACTATTTCCACTACTCCAAAAATTATTAACAATTGTTCTACAGAAAGAATAACAATACAAAGTTCATAGCAAATACATTCACCTACCATAAAATTTCCATTAACCAATATAAAAATTATTACAAATATTGCCAAATATAGGTCAGTATATTATGCCATTTATGCAATTAACATATAATTCTGCATTATTGCAACAACTCATACTTTGTACTGTATACTTTCATCATACATTATATTAACACATTATACATTATACATTATATTAATGTACAGTATTGTCGTAACAAAAAAATGATTAATATGCGAAATACAGTAACTAAATAATTAAAGTACAAGAACATATGAAATGTTAATGATATGAAATTTATATGAAATTTATGAATTCTTTTTTTTTGAGGAAAATTAAAATATCTAAATTTTATCTTAAAACTATCGTCCTGAACATTCTGCCCCCCTTGAAGTGTCTTCACTTCAAAAATATAATCAGGAACTCGCTGAGTTTGTTGAGTCCGTTGATCTGGTTGTTGTTGACGAATTTGTTATTGGACAATTGTCTTTGCAGATGGTATCGGTTTGATTATAGTTGCTTGTGGTTTACCTCGGCACTGTTTGATACTCAAATAAACGACAATAAGAAGAACAACTGCAATTGAGATATAACTGGCTGTCATATGATGTTTATTATATGGCTGAAGATCTTTCAACTCAGTTTGTTGCCGTTTGACATCAGATAATTCTTGGTCCAATCTGTCAAAATCCTTCTTATGCGTCTTCATCTTCGAGTGTATGAAAATATTCATGATTTGCTATATTATCTTCGTTGAATGTAAGATTTATTTTCGGATGAAATGATGTCAAAGATATTTCACTCTGAACTGTTACAGTTGATTCCAAAATTAAATCTTCATTCTTCATAGTACAATCTCCGTGCATGGTCAACATACCATTTCCATACAATGTATTATGAGTGATTTCATTATTACAAATAAATGTCACATCTACTTTTTTGTTCAACGAAAACAACCATTGGTTTTGTATTGATAGTTGAATCCAAAATTTATTTGCTGCAGAAACCTTTACTGAACATGATGATCCAACTTGTTGTTGTTGCAGAAATATTTGAATCTCACAAATTTTATTGTTCAATGTCTTGAAATATATAGGCCGAATTTGTTTGCACAACAATTGTTTATTACTCAGCTGCAAACAGTCTGTAAATTCATTAGCAGTCATCAAATAGAATTGATCTTTATAGTTGTTCGTCATGATGCACTCAAATTTCGTTATAATAGACACTGTAGTGTCATTGATTATAGTTAGAAATGGAATCAATTTGTAGACTCTGTGTTTTGTTGTCAAAATTAATGGAATTTGAATTCCAAAAACAATGTACTTATTGATCACCTGACCATGTACGTTCATTAATTTATATATTAGCGGTATCTCTACTTGTTGTTTAATCGAAGGCAAAGACATTCCTGTTGGTAGATTTGCCTTAATGGTGAATATCTGTGTCCTTAATTGATATGGTGTTGTGATTAGCGGATTTGCTTTACCATGATTAGCATCATATAATACGCTCAGAATTGATTCTTGCATAAATCTGCATTCAGTTAATAGCGATAGCACATATACTGACAAAGTATTAAATGCTTCAGTCAACTTTTGCTGCTTGATATCAGTACTCATATTCTTCAGTTTGCCATACACCATGTCCATATTCGCTTCAATTGATTCTATTTGCTTGCTTCTTTCTTCAACTGTTTTCTTCATAACATTGATTGTCGAATCCAGCACAAGTGTTTGATTTTTAATTAATTCATTTAAATGACCCTCATTTGTCTTAACCTTATTGATGGTTGCTGTCATTTGTTCAGCGTACTCATTGTCCAGAACACCAAACAGTTTATTCGCTATGTTGCCCACGATATCCAACGGAGATCGCCTTTTTGTGATGGTGAAATCAGAAACTCATTTTTCGATTTTATTTCATTCAACTGATGTTGATATTGACTGATAATTTCACTCGGATAATCATTGTGCGTTATGTACTGATTCATCTTCTTCAGGTGTCTTATTGCATTCTCAATGGTCATTATTGTCGCAAAATAGCCTGACAGATCATAATACACCAATAGATTCCAATTACTAGAAGGTATACTTGCTTTTGCTGTTTCTTCAACATAAACCCCTGCATTGTGATTGAATTGTTGTATATCCACATCTGTAGCTGTTGTATTATACATCATTAGTGGTAGTATAGCCGCTGAGAGTAAAAAAACCTTTGCTGCACTCATATGGCTTGAAGCTCTTCTTTTCCGATGATAGGTTTATCATTTTCATCGTTTCGATTGGGAACATCTTCATTTTGTTTGATGACATCAGTTTGTTCTGATAATTCTACTGGTAGAGGGGCAAGCTGGTGTATCGATCTTCGAAATACTCCCTTTGCAGTTTTGACATCTGCAACATTGACTTTACCATCTTTACCTTGTATTACCTCTACTACTCGACCCATAGCCCATTTGAGCGGAGGCAAATTGTCTTCCTTTATTAATACTAATGACCCTTCTGTCATATTGCGATATTCATGAGCCCATTTTGCTCTCTTTTGCAATTCCTTTAAATACTCTTCTGGCCATCGGTGTAAAAAGTTCTGCCTTAATGCACTAACCAGAGCCCATCTAGATAATAATGACCATTTATCTTCTACTGTATGTGTGTCTACAGCAGCTGTCATTGATTCTCCAATGAGAAAGTGTGCTGGTGTTAGGCTGTCAAATCATTCAGATCAGATGACAACGGCGTGAGTGGTCTTGAATTCAAAATTGCTTCCATTTCAGCTGTAACAGTGCAGAGTTCTTCATATGTAAGAGAGGCTGAAGCAACTGTTCTTTGTAGAAAATATTTTGTTGATTTGACCCGTTCCTCCCATAATCCTCCAAAGAGGTGGTATGAAGTGAAACTGAATTTTCTTGTTTATACACATGTCTGTAATTTGTTCTTGTGATCTTTTATCTTTCAACATTTCATACACTTCGTCTAATTGATTCTTCGCTCCTACGAAATTAGTTGCGTTATCACAATAAATATTCTCACATAATCCTCTTCTGGATATAAATCTTTTCAATGCACCTAGAAAACTTTCAGTTGTCAGATCTAATACAACTTCAAGATGAATCGCCTTTGTGACTAAACAGCAGAATAACGCAATGTATGATTTTTGGGGTCTCTTGCCTCTTAATTTGAAATGTGTATAAACAGGACCAGCAAAATCTATACCACAATTAATGAATGGTCTGGCTTTCTGTACTCTGATAGCGAATTTTCGTGCATCTTACACAGTGTAACACTATTGTTTTTGCAATATTCCTTCCTTGCAGTATCCAAAATTGTTGTCTGGAAATCGTATGCAACGCTTGTGGTCCTGCATGCAAGTGCTCAATGTGCAGATTCGTCATCAATAATCTCGTCAGGAAACTGTCTCCTGGTAACAAAAGTGGATGTTTAGTTTCATAATTCATATCAGCATTCTCTAATCGTCCACCCACACGAAGCAATCCTTGATGGTCCAAAAATGGCGTTAAACTGGTTATCTTGCTTGATTTTGGCACATTGTTATATTTCTTCAAATGATGAATGTCTTCGGTGAAACTTCTGCCTTGTGTTTCTTTTATCATCACTTCAAGTGCATTGTTTAGTTCTGCTACAGTTAGGAACGAATTTTGAGTGTTCTTGAATTTGCTCTTATTTTTAAAACCTTTAACAGCTCATAATACATAAACCATTGTTCTTTGTAGTTTTTTAAACGAATTGTTATGATTAATTCTATCCATTGGATGTGATCCAATATCACTATTGATTTTCATAACAATTGGCTTTATTGTTTTCTCTTCTGATTCAAGTTTTACATCTTGAACGATATTTCTCGGCCATTGAGTTTTCGACAACTTCAGGAATTCTGGACCTTCAAACCATATTTTTGAAGTGATTAATTTTTCTGGAAACAGTCCTCTTGAGACTAAATCAGCTGGATTTTCCTTTGTATTCACGTAGTTCCAACGCTTGATATCAGAAATTTCTTGAATTGACGCTACACGATTAGCAACAAATGTCTTCAGCAGTGAAGGGTCACCCCTTATCCATGAAATCACAATTTGTGAATCACTCCAATAATAAACGTCATCAAATTTCATATTAATCACTTGTCTAACATGCTGCACTAGTTGCGCTGCTAACTTGGCTACGCAGAGCTCCAAACGCGGTAATGTAATTGGCTTGATTGGTGCTATCCTTGATTTAGAACACAATAATCTGACTGTAACTTTACCATGCGTGTTCTTTGATCTTATATACAATGCAGGTCCATATGCTTTTTCACTTGCATCAGAAAATGCATGTAATTCTATTGAAATGATTTGTTCATCAGTGAACATATATCTTGGAACCTTTATTTCTGCTAGCCTTTTCAAACCTGATCGGAACTGCAACCACTTTGAACATAATTCGACGGAGAGACTGTCATCCCAATCAAGCTTCTGCTTCCACAAATCTTGCATAAATATTTTGCTCATAAGTACTACTGGATTCACTCACGCCAGTGGATCAAAAACCTGAACCATATCAGCCAATACTGATCTTTTCGTTATCATTTTGTGATTTTTCAGTGATGATGTGATTGAAAAAAAGTCAGTTATAGGATGCCATACTAAACCCAATGTTTTGACATGTTCTCCTTCCAGGTCAGCTAATGATATGTTACTTGGTATTTCCCAATTATCAGTTTTTATGAATTTCTGTGGCTGATTTGAAGATATTTCTTTGATCACAATTAATTTTTGATTTCATCGTCAATTGTAAACGATCTGTTACCTTCACTTTTGCATCACCAATTCCTGATATGTGCAAAACATATAACCAATGTAAATCATTGATTAAAAAAAAACACAATTTATAAGAACTTAACACTTTATTCAAGTTTTGAATTGGTTCGTTTATAAATTTGTTAAATTACAGTATTTTATTATTTATTTTACAGATAGTTGCACTTAATATATTTAAATAAAATATATTTTATTAAAAAGAATTATGTTTGCGTCTTTATTCATTTACAAAATTGGTTTTATTTATTTATTATTTATTTCACAACTTCTAATTAACTGTTTACCATTTATATTACAGATATTTATGAAAAATTATGTTTGTTTCTTTATTTAATTATCTGATAGAATTAATTTTATTTATTTCACAAACATCAATTTGACTGTTTACTATTTACTTCACAAAAATTATATTTTACAAAGAATATTCACAATTTGATCTTTATCACTCAAAAATAGAAGAAGAACTGAACTGAAAAATGCAACTTAATTTCATAAAGAAGTTATAAAAAAATTGATTATGGAAAATTTTGTTAATAATTGCAATTACAAGTGAAAAAGAAAATTCGCAAGGTAAATAAAAATTATTTTACGCGTGTAAGAAATTTGATCATGTGAACTTTTTTAAAGTTCATGCAAGAAATTCGTATATGAACGTGACTTAATTGCAAGGTTTACATTTTTATGGGAATTGAATCTAAAGAATTACCTGAATATGTGACTTGCACATTTACTTGTGTATTTGGAAATCTCAATTTCCTTCTCAATTTTTCAGTTATAAAGTTCAATTGAGATCCAGAATCTAGTAATATTTTACATGGCACTGTATTGCCTTCTAGATCTGTTGTTTTAGCCAGAAAAGTACCAAGAAATACATAACCTTCTTGACTGTCTCTTGTTTGTGCTGCTAAATTTGTCATTTTTACCACTTGATCATTTTGCGACGCATCTTTTTGTACTTGTGATGTTGATACAGGTTGCACTTGAAAATGAAGCAATGAACTGTGTTTCTTATTACACTTGGTACAACCTCTTGATAAACATTTTGTACTTGTATGCTCTTTTTTCAAACAATTTAAGCATACATTTATTTCTTTTGCTTTGATTTGTCTGTCTGATGAACTTAATTTCAAAAATTTGTCACAAAAATATATTGCATGATTTTTGTTACATACAGGACACTCTAATTTATTGTTTTTGTTTGTATCGAACACAACCGGTTTCGAATTTTTATGATGTGGTCTTGTAATGTTGGATTTTTGCCCCAACGCTTCCAACGCTTGAAATCGTAGTTCTATAAAATTCAATATATGTTCTACAGACTGAAAATTTCTTGGTGCAGTCAATGATTGATGTTAGTTGATACACCCGCTTTCAATTTGTTTGCGTGATACAGTTTGACTAACATGTCTTGAACTGAATTTTCTAAATTGAAATATATTTGTGGATCATAACCATATTGTTTATAATTTTCAGATTGTTCGCAAATTTCAGAATTATTATTCTCAATTTGGGTCCAATAATGTTTGATTGTTGCAATTTTCAATTCAAAATATGAATTTATCTGGTTATCATCAATAACAATTCCAGCAAGTATGTTTGCTAATGCTGTGATCAAGCTATTTATTTTTTTCTGATAAGACGAAGGGTTACTTCGTCTTTAACCTGTCCATCAACATTGCTTTTCTCAGTATCAACATCTCGTCGATTGAATACACCATGTATTGCTTTTTGATGCTTGAATATACTTATGTTATAAGTGTGCTCATCTCACGTTTCAGCTTTTCATAGTCAATTTTAACAACATTGTAATAGTCATGCTTAAAATACTCATGATAAGTATTATCGCCATAAATTGATCTCAATTTATCGTCATTCTTTTCAAACGATCTCCAATAATTCATCCAACTTTTCCAATTTATCTTGTAAATACGAGATCGTTTTTCTTTCAGTTTTCTCATTAGCATATATTAACATTTAGTGAAGCAAATTAACACACTGGAGACCAGTTATACAGATATTCAATCACCAGCATCAACATCAGCAGAGGGTAAGTCACGAAAAATTATTCACCCAACTATAGCATTAAGAAGAGAAGAGGAAAAGCAAATGGTACATTATTTTCAGGTAAGATCAAGTGTAAAGGTTTGTTAATGTATTTGTATTATTTCACTGTTCAAAATCAGGTATCTCTAATTCTGATAAGGTGAAATTCTATGAGAACTTACAGTCAGGTAACTCTAACTTCAAGTTATTTTAAATGAATTATTTCTCTTAAGAATGTGTGTTGCACAGATTCAATAGAGAGTTTAAGGGTTGATTTGTGAAATTGAATTTGAATTAAAACAACTTGATGAAAGTAAAATTTTAACTGGTTTTATTAGATTAATTAAACTACTTATATACTATTTCCACTACTCCAAAAATTATTAACAATTGTTCTACAGAAAGAATAACAATACAAAGTTCATAGCAAATACATTCACCTACCATAAAATTTCCATTAACCAATATAAAAATTATTACAAATATTGCCAAATATAGGTCAGTATATTATGCCATTTATGCAATTAACATATAATTCTGCATTATTGTAACAACTCATACTTTGTACTGTATACTTTCATCATACATTATATTAACACATTATACATTATACATTATATTAATGTACAGTATTGTCGTAACAAAAAAATGATTAATATGCGAAATACAGTAACTAAATAATTAAAGTACAAGAACATATGAAATGTTAATGATATGAAATTTATATGAAATTTATGAATTCTTTTTTTTTGAGGAAAATTAAAATATCTAAATTTTATCTTAAAACTATCGTCCTGAACATTCTGCCCCCGTTGAAGTGTCTTCACTTCAAAAATATAATCAGGAACTCGCTGAGTTTGTTGAGTCCGTTGATCTGGTTGTTGTTGACGAATTTGTTATTGGACAATTGTCTTTGCAGATGGTATCGGTTTGATTATAGTTGCTTGTGGTTTACCTCGGCACTGTTTGATACTCAAATAAACGACAATAAGAAGAACAACTGCAATTGAGATATAACTGGCTGTCATATGATGTTTATTATATGGCTGAAGATCTTTCAACTCAGTTTGTTGCCGTTTGACATCAGATAATTCTTGGTCCAATCTGTCAAAATCCTTCTTATGCGTCTTCATCTTCGAGTGTATGAAAATATTCATGATTTGCTATATTATCTTCGTTGAATGTAAGATTTATTTTCGGATGAAATGATGTCAAAGATATTTCACTCTGAACTGTTACAGTTGATTCCAAAATTAAATCTTCATTCTTCATAGTACAATCTCCGTGCATGGTCAACATACCATTTCCATACAATGTATTATGAGTGATTTCATTATTACAAATAAATGTCACATCTGCTTTTTTGTTCAACGAAAACAACCATTGGTTTTGTGTTGATAGTTGAATCCAAAATTTATTTGCTGCAGAAACCTTTACTGAACATGATGATCCAACTTGTTGTTGTTGCAGAAATATTTGAATCTCACAAATTTTATTGTTCAATGTCTTGAAATATATAGGCCGAATTTGTTTGCACAACAATTGTTTATTACTCAGCTGCAAACAGTCTGTAAATTCATTAGCAGTCATCAAATAGAATTGATCTTTATAGTTGTTCGTCATGATGCACTCAAATTTCGTTATAATAGACACTGTAGTGTCATTGATTATAGTTAGAAATGGAATCAATTTGTAGACTCCGTGTTTTGTTGTCAAAATTAATGGAATTTGAATTCCAAAAACAATGTACTTATTGATCACCTGACCATGTACGTTCATTAATTTATATATTAGCGGTATCTCTACTTGTTGTTTAATCGAAGGCAAAGACATTCCTGTTGGTAGATTTGCCTTAATGGTGAATATCTGTGTCCTTAATTGATATGGTGTTGTGATTAGCGGATTTGCTTTACCATGATTAGCATCATATAATACGCTCAGAATTGATTCTTGCATAAATCTGCATTCAGTTAATAGCGATAGCACATATACTGACAAAGTATTAAATGCTTCAGTCAACTTTTGCTGCTTGATATCAGTACTCATATTCTTCAGTTTGCCATACACCATGTCCATATTCGCTTCAATTGATTCTATTTGCTTGCTTCTTTCTTCAACTGTTTTCTTCATAACATTGATTGTCGAATCCAGCACAAGTGTTTGATTTTTAATTAATTCATTTAAATGACCCTCATTTGTCTTAACCTTATTGATGGTTGCTGTCATTTGTTCAGCGTACTCATTGTCCAGAACACCAAACAGTTTATTCGCTATGTTGCCCACGATATCCAACGGAGATCGCCTTTTTGTGATGGTGAAATCAGAAACTCATTTTTCGATTTTATTTCATTCAACTGATGTTGATATTGACTGATAATTTCACTCGGATAATCATTGTGCGTTATGTACTGATTCATCTTCTTCAGGTGTCTTATTGCATTCTCAATGGTCATTATTGTCGCAAAATAGCCTGACAGATCATAATACACCAATAGATTCCAATTACTAGAAGGTATACTTGCTTTTGCTGTTTCTTCAACATAAACCCCTGCATTGTGATTGAATTGTTGTATATCCACATCTGTAGCTGTTGTATTATACATCATTAGTGGTAGTATAGCCGCTGAGAGTAAAAAAACCTTTGCTGCACTCATATGGCTTGAAGCTCTTCTTTTCCGATGATAGGTTTATCATTTTCATCGTTTCGATTGGGAACATCTTCATTTTGTTTGATGACATCAGTTTGTTCTGATAATTCTACTGGTAGAGGGGCAAGCTGGTGTATCGATCTTCGAAATACTCCCTTTGCAGTTTTGACATCTGCAACATTGACTTTACCATCTTTACCTTGTATTACCTCTACTACTCGACCCATAGCCCATTTGAGCGGAGGCAAATTGTCTTCCTTTATTAATACTAATGACCCTTCTGTCATATTGCGATATTCATGAGCCCATTTTGCTCTCTTTTGCAATTCCTTTAAATACTCTTCTGGCCATCGGTGTAAAAAGTTCTGCCTTAATGCACTAACCAGAGCCCATCTAGATAATAATGACCATTTATCTTCTACTGTATGTGTGTCTACAGCAGCTGTCATTGATTCTCCAATGAGAAAGTGTGCTGGTGTTAGGCTGTCAAATCATTCAGATCAGATGACAACGGCGTGAGTGGTCTTGAATTCAAAATTGCTTCCATTTCAGCTGTAACAGTGCAGAGTTCTTCATATGTAAGAGAGGCTGAAGCAACTGTTCTTTGTAGAAAATATTTTGTTGATTTGACCCGTTCCTCCCATAATCCTCCAAAGAGGTGGTATGAAGTGAAACTGAATTTTCTTGTTTATACACATGTCTGTAATTTGTTCTTGTGATCTTTTATCTTTCAACATTTCATACACTTCGTCTAATTGATTCTTCGCTCCTACGAAATTAGTTGCGTTATCACAATAAATATTCTCACATAATCCTCTTCTGGATATAAATCTTTTCAATGCACCTAGAAAACTTTCAGTTGTCAGATCTAATACAACTTCAAGATGAATCGCCTTTGTGACTAAACAGCAGAATAACGCAATGTATGATTTTTGGGGTCTCTTGCCTCTTAATTTGAAATGTGTATAAACAGGACCAGCAAAATCTATACCACAATTAATGAATGGTCTGGCTTTCTGTACTCTGATAGCGAATTTTCGTGCATCTTACACAGTGTAACACTATTGTTTTTGCAATATTCCTTCCTTGCAGTATCCAAAATTGTTGTCTGGAAATCGTATGCAACGCTTGTGGTCCTGCATGCAAGTGCTCAATGTGCAGATTCGTCATCAATAATCTCGTCAGGAAACTGTCTCCTGGTAACAAAAGTGGATGTTTAGTTTCATAATTCATATCAGCATTCTCTAATCGTCCACCCACACGAAGCAATCCTTGATGGTCCAAAAATGGCGTTAAACTGGTTATCTTGCTTGATTTTGGCACATTGTTATATTTCTTCAAATGATGAATGTCTTCGGTGAAACTTCTGCCTTGTGTTTCTTTTATCATCACTTCAAGTGCATTGTTTAGTTCTGCTACAGTTAGGAACGAATTTTGAGTGTTCTTGAATTTGCTCTTATTTTTAAAACCTTTAACAGCTCATAATACATAAACCATTGTTCTTTGTAGTTTTTTAAACGAATTGTTATGATTAATTCTATCCATTGGATGTGATCCAATATCACTATTGATTTTCATAACAATTGGCTTTATTGTTTTCTCTTCTGATTCAAGTTTTACATCTTGAACGATATTTCTCGGCCATTGAGTTTTCGACAACTTCAGGAATTCTGGACCTTCAAACCATATTTTTGAAGTGATTAATTTTTCTGGAAACAGTCCTCTTGAGACTAAATCAGCTGGATTTTCCTTTGTATTCACGTAGTTCCAACGCTTGATATCAGAAATTTCTTGAATTGACGCTACACGATTAGCAACAAATGTCTTCAGCAGTGAAGGGTCACCCCTTATCCATGAAATCACAATTTGTGAATCACTCCAATAATAAACGTCATCAAATTTCATATTAATCACTTGTCTAACATGCTGCACTAGTTGCGCTGCTAACTTGGCTACGCAGAGCTCCAAACGCGGTAATGTAATTGGCTTGATTGGTGCTATCCTTGATTTAGAACACAATAATCTGACTGTAACTTTACCATGCGTGTTCTTTGATCTTATATACAATGCAGGTCCATATGCTTTTTCACTTGCATCAGAAAATGCATGTAATTCTATTGAAATGATTTGTTCATCAGTGAACATATATCTTGGAACCTTTATTTCTGCTAGCCTTTTCAAACCTGATCGGAACTGCAACCACTTTGAACATAATTCGACGGAGAGACTGTCATCCCAATCAAGCTTCTGCTTCCACAAATCTTGCATAAATATTTTGCTCATAAGTACTACTGGATTCACTCACGCCAGTGGATCAAAAACCTGAACCATATCAGCCAATACTGATCTTTTCGTTATCATTTTGTGATTTTTCAGTGATGATGTGATTGAAAAAAAGTCAGTTATAGGATGCCATACTAAACCCAATGTTTTGACATGTTCTCCTTCCAGGTCAGCTAATGATATGTTACTTGGTATTTCCCAATTATCAGTTTTTATGAATTTCTGTGGCTGATTTGAAGATATTTCTTTGATCACAATTAATTTTTGATTTCATCGTCAATTGTAAACGATCTGTTACCTTCACTTTTGCATCACCAATTCCTGATATGTGCAAAACATATAACCAATGTAAATCATTGATTAAAAAAAAACACAATTTATAAGAACTTAACACTTTATTCAAGTTTTGAATTGGTTCGTTTATAAATTTGTTAAATTACAGTATTTTATTATTTATTTTACAGATAGTTGCACTTAATATATTTAAATAAAATATATTTTATTAAAAAGAATTATGTTTGCGTCTTTATTCATTTACAAAATTGGTTTTATTTATTTATTATTTATTTCACAACTTCTAATTAACTGTTTACCATTTATATTACAGATATTTATGAAAAATTATGTTTGTTTCTTTATTTAATTATCTGATAGAATTAATTTTATTTATTTCACAAACATCAATTTGACTGTTTACTATTTACTTCACAAAAATTATATTTTACAAAGAATATTCACAATTTGATCTTTATCACTCAAAAATAGAAGAAGAACTGAACTGAAAAATGCAACTTAATTTCATAAAGAAGTTATAAAAAAATTGATTATGGAAAATTTTGTTAATAATTGCAATTACAAGTGAAAAAGAAAATTCGCAAGGTAAATAAAAATTATTTTACGCGTGTAAGAAATTTGATCATGTGAACTTTTTTAAAGTTCATGCAAGAAATTCGTATATGAACGTGACTTAATTGCAAGGTTTACATTTTTATGGGAATTGAATCTAAAGAATTACCTGAATATGTGACTTGCACATTTACTTGTGTATTTGGAAATCTCAATTTCCTTCTCAATTTTTCAGTTATAAAGTTCAATTGAGATCCAGAATCTAGTAATATTTTACATGGCACTGTATTGCCTTCTAGATCTGTTGTTTTAGCCAGAAAAGTACCAAGAAATACATAACCTTCTTGACTGTCTCTTGTTTGTGCTGCTAAATTTGTCATTTTTACCACTTGATCATTTTGCGACGCATCTTTTTGTACTTGTGATGTTGATACAGGTTGCACTTGAAAATGAAGCAATGAACTGTGTTTCTTATTACACTTGGTACAACCTCTTGATAAACATTTTGTACTTGTATGCTCTTTTTTCAAACAATTTAAGCATACATTTATTTCTTTTGCTTTGATTTGTCTGTCTGATGAACTTAATTTCAAAAATTTGTCACAAAAATATATTGCATGATTTTTGTTACATACAGGACACTCTAATTTATTGTTTTTGTTTGTATCGAACACAACCGGTTTCGAATTTTTATGATGTGGTCTTGTAATGTTGGATTTTTGCCCCAACGCTTCCAACGCTTGAAATCGTAGTTCTATAAAATTCAATATATGTTCTACAGACTGAAAATTTCTTGGTGCAGTCAATGATTGATGTTAGTTGATACACCCGCTTTCAATTTGTTTGCGTGATACAGTTTGACTAACATGTCTTGAACTGAATTTTCTAAATTGAAATATATTTGTGGATCATAACCATATTGTTTATAATTTTCAGATTGTTCGCAAATTTCAGAATTATTATTCTCAATTTGGGTCCAATAATGTTTGATTGTTGCAATTTTCAATTCAAAATATGAATTTATCTGGTTATCATCAATAACAATTCCAGCAAGTATGTTTGCTAATGCTGTGATCAAGCTATTTATTTTTTTCTGATAAGACGAAGGGTTACTTCGTCTTTAACCTGTCCATCAACATTGCTTTTCTCAGTATCAACATCTCGTCGATTGAATACACCATGTATTGCTTTTTGATGCTTGAATATACTTATGTTATAAGTGTGCTCATCTCACGTTTCAGCTTTTCATAGTCAATTTTAACAACATTGTAATAGTCATGCTTAAAATACTCATGATAAGTATTATCGCCATAAATTGATCTCAATTTATCGTCATTCTTTTCAAACGATCTCCAATAATTCATCCAACTTTTCCAATTTATCTTGTAAATACGAGATCGTTTTTCTTTCAGTTTTCTCATTAGCATATATTAACATTTAGTGAAGCAAATTAACACACTGGAGACCAGTTATACAGATATTCAATCACCAGCATCAACATCAGCAGAGGGTAAGTCACGAAAAATTATTCACCCAACTATAGCATTAAGAAGAGAAGAGGAAAAGCAAATGGTACATTATTTTCAGGTAAGATCAAGTGTAAAGGTTTGTTAATGTATTTGTATTATTTCACTGTTCAAAATCAGGTATCTCTAATTCTGATAAGGTGAAATTCTATGAGAACTTACAGTCAGGTAACTCTAACTTCAAGTTATTTTAAATGAATTATTTCTCTTAAGAATGTGTGTTGCACAGATTCAATAGAGAGTTTAAGGGTTGATTTGTGAAATTGAATTTGAATTAAAACAACTTGATGAAAGTAAAATTTTAACTGGTTTTATTAGATTAATTAAACTACTTATATACTATTTCCACTACTCCAAAAATTATTAACAATTGTTCTACAGAAAGAATAACAATACAAAGTTCATAGCAAATACATTCACCTACCATAAAATTTCCATTAACCAATATAAAAATTATTACAAATATTGCCAAATATAGGTCAGTATATTATGCCATTTATGCAATTAACATATAATTCTGCATTATTGTAACAACTCATACTTTGTACTGTATACTTTCATCATACATTATATTAACACATTATACATTATACATTATATTAATGTACAGTATTGTCGTAACAAAAAAATGATTAATATGCGAAATACAGTAACTAAATAATTAAAGTACAAGAACATATGAAATGTTAATGATATGAAATTTATATGAAATTTATGAATTCTTTTTTTTTGAGGAAAATTAAAATATCTAAATTTTATCTTAAAACTATCGTCCTGAACATTCTGCCCCCCTTGAAGTGTCTTCACTTCAAAAATATAATCAGGAACTCGCTGAGTTTGTTGAGTCCGTTGATCTGGTTGTTGTTGACGAATTTGTTATTGGACAATTGTCTTTGCAGATGGTATCGGTTTGATTATAGTTGCTTGTGGTTTACCTCGGCACTGTTTGATACTCAAATAAACGACAATAAGAAGAACAACTGCAATTGAGATATAACTGGCTGTCATATGATGTTTATTATATGGCTGAAGATCTTTCAACTCAGTTTGTTGCCGTTTGACATCAGATAATTCTTGGTCCAATCTGTCAAAATCCTTCTTATGCGTCTTCATCTTCGAGTGTATGAAAATATTCATGATTTGCTATATTATCTTCGTTGAATGTAAGATTTATTTTCGGATGAAATGATGTCAAAGATATTTCACTCTGAACTGTTACAGTTGATTCCAAAATTAAATCTTCATTCTTCATAGTACAATCTCCGTGCATGGTCAACATACCATTTCCATACAATGTATTATGAGTGATTTCATTATTACAAATAAATGTCACATCTGCTTTTTTGTTCAACGAAAACAACCATTGGTTTTGTGTTGATAGTTGAATCCAAAATTTATTTGCTGCAGAAACCTTTACTGAACATGATGATCCAACTTGTTGTTGTTGCAGAAATATTTGAATCTCACAAATTTTATTGTTCAATGTCTTGAAATATATAGGCCGAATTTGTTTGCACAACAATTGTTTATTACTCAGCTGCAAACAGTCTGTAAATTCATTAGCAGTCATCAAATAGAATTGATCTTTATAGTTGTTCGTCATGATGCACTCAAATTTCGTTATAATAGACACTGTAGTGTCATTGATTATAGTTAGAAATGGAATCAATTTGTAGACTCTGTGTTTTGTTGTCAAAATTAATGGAATTTGAATTCCAAAAACAATGTACTTATTGATCACCTGACCATGTACGTTCATTAATTTATATATTAGCGGTATCTCTACTTGTTGTTTAATCGAAGGCAAAGACATTCCTGTTGGTAGATTTGCCTTAATGGTGAATATCTGTGTCCTTAATTGATATGGTGTTGTGATTAGCGGATTTGCTTTACCATGATTAGCATCATATAATACGCTCAGAATTGATTCTTGCATAAATCTGCATTCAGTTAATAGCGATAGCACATATACTGACAAAGTATTAAATGCTTCAGTCAACTTTTGCTGCTTGATATCAGTACTCATATTCTTCAGTTTGCCATACACCATGTCCATATTCGCTTCAATTGATTCTATTTGCTTGCTTCTTTCTTCAACTGTTTTCTTCATAACATTGATTGTCGAATCCAGCACAAGTGTTTGATTTTTAATTAATTCATTTAAATGACCCTCATTTGTCTTAACCTTATTGATGGTTGCTGTCATTTGTTCAGCGTACTCATTGTCCAGAACACCAAACAGTTTATTCGCTATGTTGCCCACGATATCCAACGGAGATCGCCTTTTTGTGATGGTGAAATCAGAAACTCATTTTTCGATTTTATTTCATTCAACTGATGTTGATATTGACTGATAATTTCACTCGGATAATCATTGTGCGTTATGTACTGATTCATCTTCTTCAGGTGTCTTATTGCATTCTCAATGGTCATTATTGTCGCAAAATAGCCTGACAGATCATAATACACCAATAGATTCCAATTACTAGAAGGTATACTTGCTTTTGCTGTTTCTTCAACATAAACCCCTGCATTGTGATTGAATTGTTGTATATCCACATCTGTAGCTGTTGTATTATACATCATTAGTGGTAGTATAGCCGCTGAGAGTAAAAAAACCTTTGCTGCACTCATATGGCTTGAAGCTCTTCTTTTCCGATGATAGGTTTATCATTTTCATCGTTTCGATTGGGAACATCTTCATTTTGTTTGATGACATCAGTTTGTTCTGATAATTCTACTGGTAGAGGGGCAAGCTGGTGTATCGATCTTCGAAATACTCCCTTTGCAGTTTTGACATCTGCAACATTGACTTTACCATCTTTACCTTGTATTACCTCTACTACTCGACCCATAGCCCATTTGAGCGGAGGCAAATTGTCTTCCTTTATTAATACTAATGACCCTTCTGTCATATTGCGATATTCATGAGCCCATTTTGCTCTCTTTTGCAATTCCTTTAAATACTCTTCTGGCCATCGGTGTAAAAAGTTCTGCCTTAATGCACTAACCAGAGCCCATCTAGATAATAATGACCATTTATCTTCTACTGTATGTGTGTCTACAGCAGCTGTCATTGATTCTCCAATGAGAAAGTGTGCTGGTGTTAGGCTGTCAAATCATTCAGATCAGATGACAACGGCGTGAGTGGTCTTGAATTCAAAATTGCTTCCATTTCAGCTGTAACAGTGCAGAGTTCTTCATATGTAAGAGAGGCTGAAGCAACTGTTCTTTGTAGAAAATATTTTGTTGATTTGACCCGTTCCTCCCATAATCCTCCAAAGAGGTGGTATGAAGTGAAACTGAATTTTCTTGTTTATACACATGTCTGTAATTTGTTCTTGTGATCTTTTATCTTTCAACATTTCATACACTTCGTCTAATTGATTCTTCGCTCCTACGAAATTAGTTGCGTTATCACAATAAATATTCTCACATAATCCTCTTCTGGATATAAATCTTTTCAATGCACCTAGAAAACTTTCAGTTGTCAGATCTAATACAACTTCAAGATGAATCGCCTTTGTGACTAAACAGCAGAATAACGCAATGTATGATTTTTGGGGTCTCTTGCCTCTTAATTTGAAATGTGTATAAACAGGACCAGCAAAATCTATACCACAATTAATGAATGGTCTGGCTTTCTGTACTCTGATAGCGAATTTTCGTGCATCTTACACAGTGTAACACTATTGTTTTTGCAATATTCCTTCCTTGCAGTATCCAAAATTGTTGTCTGGAAATCGTATGCAACGCTTGTGGTCCTGCATGCAAGTGCTCAATGTGCAGATTCGTCATCAATAATCTCGTCAGGAAACTGTCTCCTGGTAACAAAAGTGGATGTTTAGTTTCATAATTCATATCAGCATTCTCTAATCGTCCACCCACACGAAGCAATCCTTGATGGTCCAAAAATGGCGTTAAACTGGTTATCTTGCTTGATTTTGGCACATTGTTATATTTCTTCAAATGATGAATGTCTTCGGTGAAACTTCTGCCTTGTGTTTCTTTTATCATCACTTCAAGTGCATTGTTTAGTTCTGCTACAGTTAGGAACGAATTTTGAGTGTTCTTGAATTTGCTCTTATTTTTAAAACCTTTAACAGCTCATAATACATAAACCATTGTTCTTTGTAGTTTTTTAAACGAATTGTTATGATTAATTCTATCCATTGGATGTGATCCAATATCACTATTGATTTTCATAACAATTGGCTTTATTGTTTTCTCTTCTGATTCAAGTTTTACATCTTGAACGATATTTCTCGGCCATTGAGTTTTCGACAACTTCAGGAATTCTGGACCTTCAAACCATATTTTTGAAGTGATTAATTTTTCTGGAAACAGTCCTCTTGAGACTAAATCAGCTGGATTTTCCTTTGTATTCACGTAGTTCCAACGCTTGATATCAGAAATTTCTTGAATTGACGCTACACGATTAGCAACAAATGTCTTCAGCAGTGAAGGGTCACCCCTTATCCATGAAATCACAATTTGTGAATCACTCCAATAATAAACGTCATCAAATTTCATATTAATCACTTGTCTAACATGCTGCACTAGTTGCGCTGCTAACTTGGCTACGCAGAGCTCCAAACGCGGTAATGTAATTGGCTTGATTGGTGCTATCCTTGATTTAGAACACAATAATCTGACTGTAACTTTACCATGCGTGTTCTTTGATCTTATATACAATGCAGGTCCATATGCTTTTTCACTTGCATCAGAAAATGCATGTAATTCTATTGAAATGATTTGTTCATCAGTGAACATATATCTTGGAACCTTTATTTCTGCTAGCCTTTTCAAACCTGATCGGAACTGCAACCACTTTGAACATAATTCGACGGAGAGACTGTCATCCCAATCAAGCTTCTGCTTCCACAAATCTTGCATAAATATTTTGCTCATAAGTACTACTGGATTCACTCACGCCAGTGGATCAAAAACCTGAACCATATCAGCCAATACTGATCTTTTCGTTATCATTTTGTGATTTTTCAGTGATGATGTGATTGAAAAAAAGTCAGTTATAGGATGCCATACTAAACCCAATGTTTTGACATGTTCTCCTTCCAGGTCAGCTAATGATATGTTACTTGGTATTTCCCAATTATCAGTTTTTATGAATTTCTGTGGCTGATTTGAAGATATTTCTTTGATCACAATTAATTTTTGATTTCATCGTCAATTGTAAACGATCTGTTACCTTCACTTTTGCATCACCAATTCCTGATATGTGCAAAACATATAACCAATGTAAATCATTGATTAAAAAAAAACACAATTTATAAGAACTTAACACTTTATTCAAGTTTTGAATTGGTTCGTTTATAAATTTGTTAAATTACAGTATTTTATTATTTATTTTACAGATAGTTGCACTTAATATATTTAAATAAAATATATTTTATTAAAAAGAATTATGTTTGCGTCTTTATTCATTTACAAAATTGGTTTTATTTATTTATTATTTATTTCACAACTTCTAATTAACTGTTTACCATTTATATTACAGATATTTATGAAAAATTATGTTTGTTTCTTTATTTAATTATCTGATAGAATTAATTTTATTTATTTCACAAACATCAATTTGACTGTTTACTATTTACTTCACAAAAATTATATTTTACAAAGAATATTCACAATTTGATCTTTATCACTCAAAAATAGAAGAAGAACTGAACTGAAAAATGCAACTTAATTTCATAAAGAAGTTATAAAAAAATTGATTATGGAAAATTTTGTTAATAATTGCAATTACAAGTGAAAAAGAAAATTCGCAAGGTAAATAAAAATTATTTTACGCGTGTAAGAAATTTGATCATGTGAACTTTTTTAAAGTTCATGCAAGAAATTCGTATATGAACGTGACTTAATTGCAAGGTTTACATTTTTATGGGAATTGAATCTAAAGAATTACCTGAATATGTGACTTGCACATTTACTTGTGTATTTGGAAATCTCAATTTCCTTCTCAATTTTTCAGTTATAAAGTTCAATTGAGATCCAGAATCTAGTAATATTTTACATGGCACTGTATTGCCTTCTAGATCTGTTGTTTTAGCCAGAAAAGTACCAAGAAATACATAACCTTCTTGACTGTCTCTTGTTTGTGCTGCTAAATTTGTCATTTTTACCACTTGATCATTTTGCGACGCATCTTTTTGTACTTGTGATGTTGATACAGGTTGCACTTGAAAATGAAGCAATGAACTGTGTTTCTTATTACACTTGGTACAACCTCTTGATAAACATTTTGTACTTGTATGCTCTTTTTTCAAACAATTTAAGCATACATTTATTTCTTTTGCTTTGATTTGTCTGTCTGATGAACTTAATTTCAAAAATTTGTCACAAAAATATATTGCATGATTTTTGTTACATACAGGACACTCTAATTTATTGTTTTTGTTTGTATCGAACACAACCGGTTTCGAATTTTTATGATGTGGTCTTGTAATGTTGGATTTTTGCCCCAACGCTTCCAACGCTTGAAATCGTAGTTCTATAAAATTCAATATATGTTCTACAGACTGAAAATTTCTTGGTGCAGTCAATGATTGATGTTAGTTGATACACCCGCTTTCAATTTGTTTGCGTGATACAGTTTGACTAACATGTCTTGAACTGAATTTTCTAAATTGAAATATATTTGTGGATCATAACCATATTGTTTATAATTTTCAGATTGTTCGCAAATTTCAGAATTATTATTCTCAATTTGGGTCCAATAATGTTTGATTGTTGCAATTTTCAATTCAAAATATGAATTTATCTGGTTATCATCAATAACAATTCCAGCAAGTATGTTTGCTAATGCTGTGATCAAGCTATTTATTTTTTTCTGATAAGACGAAGGGTTACTTCGTCTTTAACCTGTCCATCAACATTGCTTTTCTCAGTATCAACATCTCGTCGATTGAATACACCATGTATTGCTTTTTGATGCTTGAATATACTTATGTTATAAGTGTGCTCATCTCACGTTTCAGCTTTTCATAGTCAATTTTAACAACATTGTAATAGTCATGCTTAAAATACTCATGATAAGTATTATCGCCATAAATTGATCTCAATTTATCGTCATTCTTTTCAAACGATCTCCAATAATTCATCCAACTTTTCCAATTTATCTTGTAAATACGAGATCGTTTTTCTTTCAGTTTTCTCATTAGCATATATTAACATTTAGTGAAGCAAATTAACACACTGGAGACCAGTTATACAGATATTCAATCACCAGCATCAACATCAGCAGAGGGTAAGTCACGAAAAATTATTCACCCAACTATAGCATTAAGAAGAGAAGAGGAAAAGCAAATGGTACATTATTTTCAGGTAAGATCAAGTGTAAAGGTTTGTTAATGTATTTGTATTATTTCACTGTTCAAAATCAGGTATCTCTAATTCTGATAAGGTGAAATTCTATGAGAACTTACAGTCAGGTAACTCTAACTTCAAGTTATTTTAAATGAATTATTTCTCTTAAGAATGTGTGTTGCACAGATTCAATAGAGAGTTTAAGGGTTGATTTGTGAAATTGAATTTGAATTAAAACAACTTGATGAAAGTAAAATTTTAACTGGTTTTATTAGATTAATTAAACTACTTATATACTATTTCCACTACTCCAAAAATTATTAACAATTGTTCTACAGAAAGAATAACAATACAAAGTTCATAGCAAATACATTCACCTACCATAAAATTTCCATTAACCAATATAAAAATTATTACAAATATTGCCAAATATAGGTCAGTATATTATGCCATTTATGCAATTAACATATAATTCTGCATTATTGTAACAACTCATACTTTGTACTGTATACTTTCATCATACATTATATTAACACATTACACATTATACATTATATTAATGTACAGTATTGTCGTAACAAAAAAATGATTAATATGCGAAATACAGTAACTAAATAATTAAAGTACAAGAACATATGAAATGTTATTGATATGAAATTTATATGAAATTTATGAATTTTTTTTTCTGAGGAAAATTAAAATATCTAAATTTTATTTTAAAACAAGGTTTATAAACCAAGAACACCCTTAGGGACAGGAAGTGAAGAACAACATAGTGAAGAAAATAATATTAGTTTTTCAGAAGGATTTGCTAAGAATTAGACAAAATATTTAAAATGGCAAATATAGAATTAGTAAATCAATTGTTAGGTAATGTTCCTGTATCATACGATGAGGATACAGATGATGTTAGTATAGAAGTTAACACATTTATAAAATGTTACGAAAGTATGTGCAGACGTTTAATTAAAGATGAAGATAAAGACTAGTTTTTTGCAATGTTACCTGTTAAATTAAGAAACTGTGCATGCATTCATACTTACACGTAAATGTGTTTTTGTGTGCACATTTTTTTCTTCGGAATTTTTTTTCCATTTTTTTTTAAAATCAATTTTATAGTTTATATTTTTACAAATTACAGATCAAAGCATAAATCATTTGTTTTGTATTCCAATATACAATATATGTACATACTTTTATATCAATTTTGATGCGTATGTATAGGAAGTGCACCTGCACGCAAATTGTGTGTTCAATGTTCATATATGTGTGTAGATACATATGTATGTACATACGTACTTATGCATGAAATGATATAAGGTCAACGATATTACTATCGGAGACGCGTATCCACTGCCTAGAATAGAGGATATTCTGGACCAGTTGGGACATTCTAGATATTTTACCACATTAGATCTCGCAAGCGGCTACCATCAAGTAGGAGTGAAAGAAGAAGACAGGGAGAAAACTGCATTTAGCACACCTCAAGGTCATTTTAAATTCAAACGAATGCCTTTTGGTTTAAAGGGTGCTGCAGAAACATTTCAAAGACTCATGAATCATGTTTTATCGGGTGCTTCTATGTTTCAGTCATGGACATATTTAGATGATGTTTTAGTTTATGCGAAAATTTATTTCACACCCAATTTATTTTACACCCAATTTATTTTACACAAAATCAATAGTTATTTAATACCATTGAAACATAAAAATTCCTGGCTTTACTGTATGCATAATAAAACATCATCACACAGTCAATGTAGAGAAGGAATTTATGTTACTAAACTAACAGGTAGTGGTATACTAAAATTAACGCAATCTTGTATTTTTCGAATAACTGAATTTATTCTTCCTTTTAAATTAAATACATTATATGAATTAAATTTTGTTGAATCCAAATTAATAGAAGTACCGAAAATGAATCGTTACGAACTTATCCCAGCTTCGCAACCTAAAAGTTTAGAATTCGAGAAATTGACAGTATTAGGTCCTTCTAATCTACGAACAGCTTTAACTACAAAGCAAGACTGTGAATAATTTAGAAATGGAAATGAATGAAATTGAACGCACATGTTACGGTAGTAACCCTTACAAACATAAAAAAAAAACCAGAAAATGAATGAACAAATCAATGTTATAAATATAATATTTGATAAATAATATCATATGACATTTCCTTTAATAATACAATAATTATCAAATCGAAATCCGGTTCGAAACTCATAAGTTCATTTATTCAATTTGTTTTTTTTAGATAAATCAGCAATTCCTGTTAAAAATTACCATTAATGTGAAAATATAATTCAAATTAATTCAAAAGAAAAATGTATTTTTTAAAAATTTTTGTAAAGTAAGTAAAAGAAAGGAAATGCAATTAGCATTAATTGATTTGGTAATTTTTATGTTTAATATTATTTACAATAAGGCGTCAATTATGAGAGTCTATTCCTAATAGACTAAAGTCGAAAATAGACTTTCGATATTACGAAAGTCTATTTAAGTAGAAATTTTTCTATTTAATAGACTTTGAAAGTCGATCAAATTTTTATGATAGATTTTCAGAATTTGAGGTTAAAGTAAATAATTTTTATGCCAAAGTGTTGAATATTGTGCTGTGCTGCGTGAAATGGAGAACGAACAAATCAAGTAAATAATTAAAGTAATATGCAAAAATATATTTTAAATTTTTAAAATTAATTAATAAAAATTATTTTAATTTTTGCTCTTTTTTCAGAAAAAAAGTGTTTTAGCAATAGGAGTTAATTAGAAAAACTGGTGACTCTTATGGAACAAAATCCCTTAATAGCTAAGGGGATAAGTAAAAAAAGTGAAGCAGAAGTGAAATGGAAAACAATTTCTGTTGAGTTAAACAGTTTAGGACCTCCTCTAAAAACTGCTGAAAAATGGAATAAGGTTAATATTCAATTGTTTGTGAATTTTTTCATTCTGTATATAAATTATTATATTTAAGGTTTGGATTGATTTAAAAGCAAAAGTAAAAAAAAAACTAGTGTATAATAAAAAAAAATTCGCAGCACAGGTGGTGGTCCATGCAACTTGCAAGTTTTAAATCCGCTAGAAAAAAGGACAAGTGAATTTCTAGGCTTAGAAATATGTGTAAATCCTCCTGGACGCCACTTTGGAATTAGTAATGAGGAAAATGTAGAAACAGAAAATTTGTTTGAAAATGTCGAGTTGAGTGAAAATCTTCCTGCTTCTGTTCAAGAATCACCATCTTGTAGCAACGACAATAGGGGTACAAGATGCAGAAGAACGAATGTTGTCGAGGAAAAAATTAAGTTATTAGAAAATCATAGCGAAGATTTTAGAGCATTAAGAGATGATATGTCTAATATAAAAAAATGTATGGAAAATATGCTTGAATATACAAAAAAAAAAATATTACGCAAAAAGAGATAAAGATAAAGAATTGATAAGTTTAAAAAAAGAAAAATTAAAAATTTATAAAGAAAAAATAGAAAAAAACAGAAAGACAGAGCACTTAAGCTCAAACTGAAAATGGAGCTAATAGAACTCCAGAAAAAAGCACTTGAAGGATGAGAGGTGAATAACACTTAATAAATTTAATTAACTCCTAGTGATGTGCCATGAAGGCAATTTTTTTTATCTGAAAATTGAAACGAAGTGCCTTATTTTATACAAATTTTTATATCTTTTTAGTTTTTAATATGCCAAGGAGGCTTTTTATTTTTCGTTCCTAAATGTATTATCTATAGTATGATCTTCAAAAATTTTGATAACTTCCTTTAATACAACACAAACTGTTGGTTGACTCATACCCAAGTTGTAATCACTTCCAACGTTCATCTGGTAACTACCTTGAACACAAAATCGTAACAGACAAGCAAGCTTCAATATACTGGGTATGAAACTATTTCTCAATGCAGGGCTCAATTTACTTTCCAAATCCTCAAGTAAATTTCGAAATGATGAACGCGAAAGTCGAAAATTTGCTACAAAGCTGAGAAGCAAAATTGTAAATGAATTTTTTTGCAACACAGAACAAATATAATTTTCACATACTGTGCTTCATCCATTTCGAGTGGATTTGATGCATCTCTTAATGTCCTTCTTCTACGTAAAGTAGATAAAACTTCATTGTGATAGATTTCATCAATATCTTCATCTAAATTATATAAGTAAATTAAATCCATTTTTCTCAACTTTATCACTTCACAACAAAACACTAAATTTATATAATTAATTTAATATTTTTTTTCAAAAAGAAAATATTTCAGTAATAAAATCAATTTACTAATAAAAATAAATTACATTCACTTTTTTTTTTTTCACTTTTACACTTTACAATAATAAACTTTTATTTCTCATACAAATCTAAAAAGTAAACAATCAAGTTTAACCTCACTTTTAATTGGTATAATAGAAATTTTCATCAAATTATGTGGCCACACTATGTGTGTAAGTCGATCGGTTTACATAATACCGTGACTTTATTTGATAGACTTTCAAAAAGTCGATTCTATTCTAATAAATAGACTCTCATAATTGACGCCTAAGTAAATAAAATTTTGGTTAATAAATAATTTTAAGAAATCTAGTTAGTCCATAATTTCGGCTCCAAAGAGTTAAGATTGTAATCTTAAGATCGCGAATATTGTAAGCCAAATTTTATAAATAAAGTTACATATCATTAAACTAAAGTGATTGAATTTTATTTTATTTATTTTAACGAACCTACAGGTCAGGTCATTGGCGCAGTCGGTAGGATTGCAATCCGAAGCATTGCAATCTAAGAAAAAAAATAAAATAATTTGAACTAAAGTTTCAAAACAGAAACAGTAAAATATATGTTTCGTTATTAACGTTTTGTATTTGTTTCTTTTTGTAAACAAAATACGATTTACAGTGAAATCAAAAAAAAAAAAAAAATCCGAATTTATCACAGAAGAAAAAAAAAAAAATAAATAAAAAATTAAATATATATATACATACATATATATATGTATATACAGTGAATGCTACGTTGATAAAAACATAATGAAATCCAAAAAAATCCAAATTTATTAGAAAAAATAAATAAAAAAAATAAAAAATAATATATATATACCTGATCTATATACTTACATAGCTATATGAAGAAAGTGTCAAAATTCAGTAACTTGTGAATTTTTTCTTTTGATACTTTTGTTTTTACGACATCTGAGTATAAGCAAAAATAATTGAAATCTATATAATGTTTTCTGGTATAAGTTATTTGTGTTATATTATGAAATACAATATTTCATAAAAGAGTGAATCATTTAATTTTAATTAAGATATTCAATTATTAACACATAGTGACCAAAATACTTATGCCTGAAGTGAAAACAACAAAACGAGAAAGTGAACGTTTCAATTTATATTTTGAAATAATAAAAAATAAAAATAGTAGTGATAATTTAGAACTTGATAATCAAGATCAAGAAGTTAATGAAACAAATATAAAAATGTTGACCAACATAACAGCAAACACAATCAAACGACATCAAATAATACAGCAACAACAAGAGCACCAGTGTTATCTATCAGTGACGTTTTAAAAGATGCACAAAGGATTCATGAATTTAGAGGTGATGACAGCTACGAATTATCATCCTTTTTGAGAGACGTTGATACTATTTTGCCACTGCTAGCTGAAAGTCCTCAAACTCAACAATACGTATTCCGAAGGATCATCGTCAACAAAATACAAAACTCAGCTTTAGACTTTGTTAGAACTCTTGGACCTAGAGCAACATGGGGTGAAATAAAAGCAGCTTCGGTACAAAATTTTGGTGTGAAAGAAAGTTATAATCAGCTGCATCATCAAGCCTTCTCAGCAAAAAATTATCAAGTAAGAGATTATTTTAATATTTTATTAAAAATATTATGTAAACTAAATGAAAAGTATGAATTATGATGAAAAAAGACCCGTAGAATTCAAGCTTAGTGTTAATGGAGCAACTATTTTAAGAACATTTGTTACTAATATAGATCCAAATTTAGCATCCATAATTTACAGTAGAGATATTAAGAGTCTACGTGAAGCTTTTACATTGTTAGAAAATTTTGGTATGATAAGAGATAAAATAAACGTAAACAATAATTTTAATCAAAAAAAAGTTATTCATAATAAAAAACAAAGTAATTATACTTTTAATTTTGTACAACCCCGACAAAATGACAATCAAAAAGACAAAACAATTCAGGAAATTTCAAGTAATCGAAAAATTATCATAGACAATTCAATAATAATTTTTCACGAAAGGACGATAATTCCAGACAAACTAGACAAAATTATTTCACCAGGGTCGAGGGTTGCTGATATGAAAAAAATACGTTTTTCTGTAGCACAAGGTTTTGATCATGAAAATGATGTTGAAAAAGTACAGTCAAAAATGGATTCGACTGTCTTTGCTTTTTCAAATCAGGATAATGATAATAGTTTTGTTAACGATCAAATGCTATCTCCAAAATATTCTGTTAAGTTCACTGACAACAAAATTGGTACAAAAAATAACACAAATTTTCAGTTTCCTCTTCATATGAATAAATGTAGGGAAGTACGGGTTAAAAATAAAATACCTGTCTTAGCTTCTTTATATGAAAAATATGTACAGGGAAAGGGTCATAATGCAGAAAATCAAATCAAAACGCTAAGTACAGAAATTAATAAACAAAATATAGAGAAAGCAAAAAAGTAGGTTCAAAAATAAAAGTAAAAGTTCAAGTACATGACGAAAAAATTAAAAAGAAAGAAATAGTTACAAAATTAAATTTAGAAGAAATAAAAGAAAAGTATGAAAAAATTAGAAAGAGATTAAATGAAATTAAAGAAATAAGAGAAGAGAAACATAATATAAAAATAAATAAAGAAAAATTCAATACAGATAAAGAAAGTGTTGTAAAATATAATAAAATATTAAATAAAAAAATTAAAAATATTAAAGAAATGGGTAAAAAATTAGAGAAATTGAAATTTAAAGAAATTATTAAAAATTACAAAAAGGCAGATAAAAAATATAAAAATAATAAACCAGAGATTATAAAATTTGAATCCTTAAAACATAATAACGATTATATGTTAGAGAAATTTAATTACAAAAATAAAAAATACGTTAACAATTATATGAATAATCAGTCAAATAAAAATATATTAAAAATAAATGAAATAATTAAAATACCTGCACGAACAAAAAAATTGATATAAATTAAAGTAAATTTTAAAGAAGAAATAATTAGTGAATCACAAGAAGTCAGGTCAAGAGTGTTCCTGGCGAGTTCAATAACAAAACCTTATAATAATGAAATAACCGTAGCAGTTTTGAATAGTAATGAAAAAGATGTTTATATTAAAAATTTTGAATTAATTTTTTATCATTTAAAGGATTTTGATATTTATAAATTTAAAAATAATAAGTATGAATTTAATAAATTACATAGGTTTTATGCAAATGAGAAGTCGGTAAAAAATAAAATTACATATAATAAAAATCTTAACAATATAAATATTAGAAAAATATATGTTACGTATATAACATTTAAGAGGTTCTTTCGAATGTTGGGAAGAAATTTAGGTTTATTTAATTGAAAAGATTTTGGTTTGATTTTTAACACTTTATTTCACTAAAAATATCACTATAACCAGAAAATACTATGTATGAGAACCCCTATCCGGTGGAAAAGACACATTCAAAAATTTTCTTCTGGGGTCTATCCAACACGACCCCATTTCACTCAAATAACAACGCACTCAATATTATTTTTCTTTTGCTAGTATGAAGAAAAATATATGAACATAAAGAAAAATTTTTTATAAGAAATGAGTCAGAACCCCATGCAACCCCATATACTATACATTTTACTTAAAGCAAAACCGGTTCAAATATGTATATCGTTAAACATGCCTGTGAATAGATTGAAGTGTACGTACTTATATGTAATACGTGTTGTTGGAATATTTTGTAATGTGCGTATTTGTCGTATATATGCGTGTGTAATACTACTGTCCTAAACAAAAAAATTATCATCTTGTGAATATTGTGACACAAAAAATATTGTGTTTATGAAATTTTGTACTGCATAATTATAATTCGCATGGCGTATATTTTGTTTGTGTAATTTCATGACCAAAAAATTTTCTGATTCTAGTTTTTGATCATGAAAATGAATAATTTTTGTATATAATTGATGATATTCAATTTTTGGCTTTTAAAATTTTGTATTCAAACTTTTAAAGAATACACAAACAAAATATATTCATGATCATGAACAATTAAATAGTCCAGAATTAGAAAAATTGTGTGTAATGAAATTACACAAACAAAATATATACCTGCAAATTTTAATTAAAAAAAAAATGTAGATCCGATCATAATTCTAGGAATACACAAACAAAATGTATTCCACAAAACGAAAGACCCAGTGATCATTCATGCGTAACTAATTGAAGTCATATATTTAAATATACACACAATCAAACGTATGTAAAATCGTGACTTATCATATGGCTGTAATATAAAGTCTTGTTTCTTAATAGAAAGATCATATGGATAGAACTTTGAAGCTGGTAAATGCTGAACTTTACCCAGCTTCAACTTCATTCTGATCTTTCGCACTGGTTTTTTAAAATTTTAGCGTGAAATTCAAAAATGAGTTATCTCTATAATATAGGATCTCTGATAATATTCATACTTTTTTGGTAATGATAAATAAAAATATGATCGTATGAATGCATTATATATCGTATACGTAGGTATGTAATTTAAGTATACAGCCCACGTGGAATCCTATATGTCCCTGTACACATATTGTACCAGAAACTTAATGACTTGATTTTGTTAATTATATAAATATAATATACATATACATACATATGTATGTACATACATGCGTGCAATATTCTGTACACATTTTTCAACCGTACACAAATTTGTGGGTTCGTAGATCGTACTTGTATATATTTTCTTTCCTGATTTGAAAAGTAAAAGAAAAGTGTAAAATATGAATAAAAATCGACACGAAAAAGATAAAGTATTGTACATACATACATATATATATGTATGAAATTGTACGATATATGTATGTATGTATGTTAACCTGAAATTACACATTTTTTACTACTATCCTACTCTTAGTCTCTGATCTATAATTTACGTTCATTTATATGATCAAACCAATACATAATTTGTGTTCTACGATTGTTATGAACGAAAGTTGTGTTTGTTTAGGATGACGGTTGTGGGTTTTGTGTGGTTAATTAATTAAAAATGCACGTGGTTGGATTATGCTACACTTTATTTTATAAAATATTAACACAACGTGTGAACTCTATCGCAGTCAGAATAAGAAGAGATTAATATATAAAATTATATATTAGACAACCTAATTACTAATTATTACATAGGGTTTGGTACATAGTAAATAATAATAAGCTTCCTGCTACTTATTAATAAATAATATTAAGTGTATGAGTACTGTGTGTGTAATCGTTACCAGTGTGTATGAAACTCAACTACCTCTAAGGCATGTGCCACACTAAGACGCGATCTTGTGATTTTGCGATTTTTTTATCGCGCGATTATCATATAATGTTTGCAAGTAATAAATCACATGATTACCATATGATGATACTGGCCACATTAAATTGCGAGATGTTATTTCGCGATATTGCATATAATACAAAATGGACTTTGAAGATGAAGAGAATTTTATTCTATTATTATTATTACGAAATAATATAAAGAAAAACCGGACACGTAGATATTGGGTTCATCCTTCTATTACCCGGAATGTGAAATATAGTGCTGCAATTATTGGGGAAGAATTGCGACAAAGCCCGGAGAAATTTTATAAGTTTTATAGAATGAGTAAAGACTCGTTTGATTTGCTAGTAAAATTAGTAGGCCCGAAAATAATACGAAAAGACACAAATTTTCGAAAAGCAATACCTGTTAAAGAAAGATTATTAATTACACTCAGGTAAGTAAATTAATTATACATATATTTGTATATTTAATTTTAGTACTACAGAATTTCTAGTATTATAAAATGTATGTAATATAACACCTACATAAAAGTATATGAATATTAAATAAGTTTTGATTATATTTCAGGTATTTAGCAACGGGTAGTAGTCATACAACCTTATCTTTTACATTTATGCGTGGAAGAAGTACAATTGGAAAAATAATTTCAGATACTACAAAAGCTATCTGGGAAGTACTTTATCCACTGTACATGCCGCCACCAACAAAGGAAAAATGGCTGCGTGTTGCAGAAAGATATAATGAATTGTGTAAGCTACCACACTGTATTGGATCTATCGACGGCAAGCACATTAGAATCAAAAAATTTGCTAGAAGTGGCTCATTATATTTTAATTACAAAGCCTTTTTCTCTATTGTACTCATGGCAATAGCTGACGCAGATGGCTTCTTTATTGCAATAGATGTAGGAGAAATAGGCCGCAATAGTGATGGAGGAGTTTTCAACTATTCAAATATTAAACGTAAATTAGAAAATGAAAATTTTAATATACCCAATCAAACACCACTAGAAAATGATACATTATTCCCTTATTTTTTGGTGGGAGATGAAGCATTCCCTTTGAAGGAATATTTATTGAGGCCATTTTCTAAAAGAACACTCACAAATACAAAGAGAATTTTCAATTATCGTCTTTCGAGAGGCAGAAAAAGCGTTGAGTGTGCATTTGGCATGCTTGTTTCGAAATACAGAATTTTTGAAACACCTATTTGTTGTAAAGAAAGCACAGTGAATTATATTATAAAATCAGCCTGTGTTTTACACAATTTTGTGAAAAGTAAAGAAGGGACTTTATCAAAACCACCAGAAGTTGAAGAAAGTTTATCACCAGAGTGTACAGTAATACCATTATCTACTACAGAAAGAGGATTAACAAGAAGTGAAATAATGAGAAATAGATTGGCAAACTACTTTATAAGACCAGAAAATGCACTACCATGGCAATGGAATTATTGTATCACCGATTAAAAATATAAAATAAAACAAATTTAGAAAAACATATGTCCAGTTTATTATAATTTTGTAGATATGATAAATTTAATTTGAACATGCAAAAGTAGATTACATAAGTGTATATACTATGAACATGAATGTGTATGCTATTTAATATATTTATTGTTCTCATGCAAATTTTGTTCTGACTCTGTAGAGACAATTTGAATAGGTGAACTCTGTGATAACTCAATATAAGTAGACGAATTACTATCTAGAAGAAAAGTTCTAGATTGTGTGCGTCCTTCCACTTCGTTTCCATTATCTTCGTGCATATCACTAATTATTTCTACAAGTTTTCTTTTCAAAAGTCTTTGCTTATCAGCTGGCAACGGTAAAATATCTGGAATAAGACCCTTAAAAAATGAAATCCAACTGGATTCCGCTGCTGAAGCTCCGTGCACCTCTTTTTTCCTTTCAGCCAAATAATTCAGAAGAACAACGTCTACATTTTCTGTATTTTTTGCCCGTTTTCCTCGTATTTTAGGTGAATTATCTTGGACATTTTGCCTTTTTTCAACTTCAGGTTCTTTGGAACTCAAATTATGTAGTTCTTCTTCATTGCCATCTGGGGAAAAAATTCCTTCACTTTCATGTTCTTTACAGACATCTCCAACCAGATCACTTAAATTTCCTGTTTGTTCATTTCTTTTCAAATGTGGTATCAAAAATTGTAGTTCATCATGTAGATAAAATGCTTTTTTTAAAGAAGCTGCTGAACCACTTGGCTTAGAGTCTTTGAAGCTTCTTAAAAATCCAGTGCGAACATTCCTCCATTTGTCTTTACAATAATTTTCTGGAAATAATTACACGTAAAAGAAATCAGTGCGATGAAATTAATATATTAATTTATGAATTAATATAGAAAAAAGATAAAGTAAAATATAAATAAACATGTGTGAAAGTAAATATACAATTGAAAATATGTTTTGTACGTACCTGGTTTACTAATTTCCTCAGCTACTTCTTTCCACGCTAATTCTAATTTGTGCCTTTTTGAATGATCTTCGCAGGTTGCATCCCAAATACATTTTCGTTTTTCTACACTTTTTATTAATTTAATAATTACCGACTTGTTTTCACTCATTTTGAATTTATAAAATGTTAACAATGATCTGCTTCAATCAAAATGTCATGTGATAATGACCGACAAGCAGATCGCATGAAAAACATCAGACGATTATCGCAACATCATAATATCATGACATCACACATAACAGTCGGCGTGGTACCATACATCTAATTACACATGCTCGTGATAATCGCGCGATAAAAAAATCGCAAAATCACAAGATCGCGTCTTAATGTGGCACATGCCTAATGTGCATAGAGCTAGTTTGAGTGAATTGCATTAAACTTGTAATTGTTATGTACTCGAAACCATATTATGTATAGTTTCGTAGTGCAGTAAAAGTACTGATAACGATTACCGCCACATCACTCCCCCTTGGGAAAAAAAAATTTTGCAAAAATTTTATAAATTTAAAAATGAGAATAAGCGTACGTTAAAAACAAATTTACAACTGAAATGTTACTTTACGTTTTGTTTCTGATCTTGTGACTGGACAAGAAATGGTAGTATCTGGATTTAGCAAAAAGGCGGGCTTTAATCTATCGATGTTAATGAACTCTTCCTTTCCATTCATTAATATTTTGAAAACTTTGTCCTGTCTTGATAAAACTTCGTGTGGACCAGTGTATGGCGTATTTAAACTACTTTTATAAAAACTATCTTTGACGAAAACATGTGAACAAGTGTGAATGTCTTGTGGTACAAAAATGCTTTTTTGTTTTCTTGTTCGCGAAGAATGAGGCTGTAAATTAGTGAGTGTTTGTTGTATTTCTTTGGCCACAGGGTTTGTTAATTGAAAGTCTGGTGAGCTATTTGATGCGATGAATTCGCCAGGTAGACGTAGAGGCTGACCATAGAGGAGATGTGCAGGAGCGAAACCTACATCTTCAATAAGGGCCGAGCGAAGTCCCAAAAGTATCCAGGGCAAATTGTGGTACCAATTTTTGGGGTTAGCAGAAGCTCGAATGGCCACTTTTAGTTGTCTATGGAACCTTTCTACCGATCCGTTGGATTGAGGACGATAGGTTGTAGTCCGAATCCGATGGTTACCTAAGACGTTTGAAAGTTCTTTGAAAAGTAAAGATTCGAACTGAGTTCCTTGATCAGTCGTTAAGGTGCGACATACACCAAAACGTGAAATCCAATTATGGATGAAAGCCGTACATACTGTTTTGGCCTCAATATTTTTGAGAGGAATAGCCTCTGGCCAATGTGAGAAACGATCTTTGATAGTTAGAATGTAACTATAACCATTTGAAGGGGGAAGTGGTCCAACTAAGTCCATGTGGACGTGTTCGAACCTTCCTCTAGGTACCTCAAATTTTCCATGAGGTGTTGAAATGTGTCGAGTGATTTTTGCTTTCTGACAAGCAATGCATGTTTTGGCCCAAAAATTAATTTGCTGATTCATTTTTGGCCAGAAATATTTAGAAGATATGAGTTTGTTAGTGGATCGTATACCAGGATGTGAGAGATTGTGAATGCTGTCGAAAATTAAACGGCGAAGATTTTCCGGGACGTATGGTCTATCTTGGCCTGTTGAAGATTCACACCAAATTTCTACGTTTTCAAAAGGAATGTGTACCTTTTTGAGTATGAAAAGTGAATTATTTTGTCTTTCTTTATTGGTGAGTAATTCTTTTAATTCGTCGTCATTTTGTTGTTCTTTTAAAAGGATGTCAAAATTGATTTGTTTTTTGTCTACAAATGTATCAATGTGAGTTCTAGAGAGGGTGTCTGCGACTATGTTTTTACAACCTTGGATGTATCGAATATCATTAGTGAATTGTGAAATGTATGAGAGGTGATTGATTTGACGAGGAGATTTATCTGCTTTAGATAAAATTGCTTTGGTAAGTGCTTTTTGATCTGTGTAGACAGTGAAATTTTTTCCTTCAACGAAATACCTGAAGTGTTTGATAGCAAGGTATAAAGCTAGAAGTTCGCGGTCAAAAGCTGAGTATTTACATTCAGCTGGCTTTAGCCTTTTTGAGAAGAAACTGAGAGGTTCCCATAAACCGTTATTATTTTGTTGTAGGACTGCTCCAATGGCGTCACTAGAAGCGTCTACCCATACGCTAATTTTCGCGGTAGGATTGGGATGTACTAATAAAGTACAATTTTCTAGACTGCATTTGATATTTTGGAAGGCTTCATCGTGAATATGCTTCCATTCTAAAGGTGATTTTAAATTTTTCTTCACGCGTTTTATTTTTAATAAATCGTACAGTGGCGCTGCTAACTTAGCGAAATTGGGGATGAAGCGATGATAAAAATTTGCCATTCCTAAGAAACGCTGTAATTTTTTAATGCTTGATGGTTTTGGGAAATCTTTAATTGTTTGAATTTTGCTTTCGGAAGGTCGAATGCCATTTTCTGAAATTTTGTGACCTAAAAAGTCTAATTCTTTTTGGCCAAAAATGCACTTGAGAGGGTTTATACTCATTCCATATTGTTGTAACCTCGTGAAAAGTATACGTAAATGTTCTTTATGTTCTTGTGGTGTTTTGCTTGCTATGAGAATGTCATCAACATAGGTGAAAATGAAATTAAGATATGATAATACTTCGTTAATAAAACGCTGAAAGGTTTGAGCACCATTTTTGACACCAAATGGCATTCTTAAAAATTCAAATAAACCGAAAGGAGTTATGACAGCGGTCTTGTAGACATCTTCTGGCGCGACTGGAATTTGGTGGTACGCCCTAACAAGATAAATTTTTGAAAAAATTTTGCACCCATGTAAATTGATTGTAAAATCATAAATATTTGGTAGAGGGTATTTATCAAAAACGGTAGCCGCGTTTAATTGTCGGTAATCACCACATGGTCGCCAGTTGGAATCTTTTTTTGGGACCATGTGCAAAGGAGAGGCAACGGGAGACGATGACGGTCGACATATGCCCAGCTTGACCATGTCATCAAACTCTTGCTTGGCTATAGCATATTTCTCCGGGTGTAATCTTCTGGGGCGTGCAGCGGGAAGTGTGCCCTGAGTGTTAATTCGATGTACCACATCATGACTGACCTTTAAATTGAAATCTGGTGGTGCTCTGAGGGAAGAAAATTATTAAGAATAGCGCCATATTCGTTTTGAATGGGAGCCAGCTTGGGAGAACATGATACGCAATTGCGTGCAACGCAGTTGATTGAAATTGATGTTGTTTGGTCGACAAGCTTTCTTTGACGAAGATCCACTAACAAATTGAAATTGTATAAAAAATCAGCACCAATAATTGGGTAATCGACAGCTGCAATGATAAAAGAATGAGTAAACGAACGTCTTAAGCCAAGATCTAATGTCATTTGTTTATGACCATAAGTTGAAATGGGTGAGCCGTTTGCTGAAGTGAGATCGTAATTTGATTTGAAAGCTTGTTTGAGAAATAGTTTTTTAGGTACCACAGATATCTCGGCGCCTGTGTCAATTAAGAAATTTAATTTGGAAGATTTATCAAAAATGAAAAGGCGGCGAGAGAGACCGTTTGCTTTCGCTGCCGCGTGCGAGGAAGCAAAATCTAATTTTTTTGAGTTAGTTTTATTACACGGAGGTACACATTTTTGAGCTTTTGTTCCATATTGCTTGTGATACCAACAAACATTGAAATTATTCTGACTGACAGTATTATTGCGCCGACTACTTTTTGAACGAGATCTGTTTGGTGTAAAACTTCGGTTAGAATTTTTTATTTCAAGATGTCTAATGCGGTCTGTTAATTTTCGTAAGACTTCGTCAGTGTTATTTGAGGATAGTGATTTTTTATGACTAATGGCAGAGACATTGGAAATGGTAGTAGCATCGTAAATTTGATCAGCAATTTTAAAAATTTCTTCGATTGGCTGAGTGTTTTCAATCGCGATAATACAAGCTTGAATAGCTGACGGAAGTTTATTTAACCATAATTTTTTAAGCAAAGATGTGTTAACTAAACTGTTACCACCAGCTAGAGATTGCATGTGTCGATATAATTCGGATGGTTTATAATCACCTAATTCAACTTTGTGTAAAAGAGTGTCGAGCTTACGCACTTCCGATTCTGAACTGCGTTGAAGTAGGTGTGTTTTCAAGTTTTCATATTTGTCTTGAGCTGGCGGTTTTGTTAATATGTCAGCTACTATTTCCATTGTCTCTTGTGTTAAAGAAGCTACCAGATAATCATATTTGGTGTTTGACGAAGTGATGCCCTTAACGCGAAATTGAGATTCGACCTGGATAAACCAAAGATCCGGTCTATTATTCCAAAAAGGAGGAATTTTCAAAGAACTGATGTGAGGATTTTGTAATTCGTCATTTTGTTTTGAACCACAAGAAATGTCTTTATTTTCACTACTTGTTTTACACGTTTTATCGTCGTTACTTGTTATTTTATTTGTTATTTTTTTTGTTTTATGTAGCGAAAAATTTGAAATTTAATTTTTTATTATTGTTAGTATCATTTTTCGTAATTTAAATACCGAAATTATATACCGAAACGTTTACTTACTGTGAATTAGAAATGGAAAGGAAGAAGTTGAAATCCACTATTTATTCCCGTATGTGTGAAAATGTTGCATGAAAATATGCCCAAACATCCAGATACTTCCACCTCTGTGTCCGTTTATATATGTGAATGTTCAAAATTTATCGTCTGCTATTTATTTTTATTTTTACAGTATTTCAAATATATTTTGTATATTGAATTTATTTCCTAAAATTAAAAAAAAATTATTTAAAAAACTTTTGAATACAAAAAAATTAAAGATTATTATGAAAAAAAATTATCTATATTTGTTGCTTGTTGAAACGTGTTGAATGAGCGCCGGTGTACTATAGATGTATATTTGTATGTATGAGTGTATGTGTGGTTTTAGGCGGCATGCGTGAATTTTAAAATCCAAGAAAATCCTTGTATGTCCTCGTCATCCGTTGCCAAAAATGCAGCATAAAGGAAGTATTTTTTTTCCTTTTATATTCCAAAATAATATTTTATTGTATTTTAAACAAAAATTTTTGTTGTTCACAATATTAAAAATGTGCACAAGTGCCAACCGTGCGAAAACCCAGTCAAATGCAATGTGTATGAATTTATTTATATTCTGATTTCTTCACTTTGTAAAAAAAATTGAACCACTCTAAATTTATTTTATCTTTAAATTAAAAACCAATTGATTTTTTTAATTTTCATGAGTTTTCAGTTTAAAAAAAAAATTGTACACTTTCCTGGAGTACACTGTATATGATGTGAAAGGTTAATGTATATTGATAAGGACACAACAAAATTGTTATTTTCACTTTTTGTTTTTTTACAATATTTTTCACTAAATGAAATTTTTTTTTTTTTTTTTTAAATTTTTTTAATTTAAATAATTTTTTAAAATTGAATTTTAAGTCGGGGTCACCAATTGTGGGTTTTGTGTGGTTAATTAATTAAAAATGCACGTGGTTGGATTATGCTACACTTTATTTTATAAAATATTAACACAACGTGTGAACTCTATCGCAGTCAGAATAAGAAGAGATTAATATATAAAATTATATATTAGACAACCTAATTACTAATTATTACATAGGGTTTGGTACATAGTAAATAATAATAAGCTACCTGCTACTTATTAATAAATAATATTAAGTGTATGAGTACTGTGTGTGTAATCGTTACCAGTGTGTATGAAACTCAACTACCTCTAATGTGCATAGAGCTAGTTTGAGTGAATTGCATTAAACTTGTAATTGTTATGTACTCGAAACCATATTATGTATAGTTTCGTAGTGCAGTAAAAGTACTGATAACGATTACCGCCACAACGGTATTTATAGTTAAGCTATACCAAATTCGTATGAAAATATTTACAAACACACGTATGTAATATATTATTACATATACCTATATGCATATACTATACATATGAACGTATATAATAAGTACTTGGCTCAAAATTTTTCGAGTTCATTTTGTACGTTAATATACGATAAAATTATTTCATGTTTCTATACACTCAGCTACTGACTCAATTACACAGTCCAAAGTTTATTGCACTTATTAGCTGGTATGTAATTATGTGCAATATGAGCTTTGTATGCCAGTGCACTTATCAATATATGCAATTGTTACTATGAGCTTAACGTTAATAAATTTGCATATGTTAATATATTTGTTGTTTTTTATATTTCCGTCTTAATTATAATATATAGTATGTACTTTGGTTAAAATCGTTAATTGCTAATTCTTGTTTTTGTATTTCATATGAATTTTTTTCACGTTATTTTGCAATATGGAAAATTACTGGTAAAAAGGGTTGAGTGTAATTTTGAACTATGTTGCTAAGGAATTTATATTGAAACATATTGGCGTATACTTTTGCGTACTTTATTTTTGTGAAACGAATTATGACTTTAATAATGAATGAAACGGTTGCCCAATTGGCGAGTCATCGAAATATTTATTTTTTGTTAATTATTTGTCTTTGTTAATACAATTAACGGATATGAGTTGCCCGAAATTCCTTTTAATGAAATTTTTCAAGAATTGAATATATGAAATAATTTTGAATTTTCTTTACGAATTATTTAAATAATTTTAAAATGTATGAAATTATTGAATTTATCTAATGTTTTATTAAATTGTGTTACAATTAATAACACTCAAAGACAAGTGACATCCTCAGAACACATGGATGTGGATCACATCCAGCATGAGGCAAATTTTCTATTAATGCCTCACAAATTCAGCTACCAATAGTGGAATTGACTATAGGTACAACTAAAATTAAATGTTTAATTGACACTGGGTCCTCTCTTTGACTCCTCGATGAACGACAGTTACCTGAATACAAAAGAAAAATTCTAAAAAATCCTCTCAAGCTTAATACATTAAATAACCAAACCATTGTCAGGGAAGAAATAAAAACTGATTTACCACTAGAATTTAATGAGGATGCGTATATGATATGGAAGCTTACAAAATTTAGTAATAAATGTTTTAATGCCATAATTGGTCAAAATCTTCTCAAACCGCTAGGAGCTACCATAGATTTTAAGAACGATACCTTGATAATTAATAATAATAATATAAAATTTGAAAATGCCTTTCCTTATAATACTCAAGAAATACATAAGTTAGAACCTTCAAGTCTTAACAAGTTAGAAATCGAAAACCTACTTAAACTCTGAAGAAAAAGTAAAATTGAATAGTTTACTTTAATCATACAGAGATATTTTCTTTAAAGAAATAGATCAATTAACCTGTACAAATGAAGTAGAGCATAAAATAATTACAACTACAGATAAGCCAATATACGTTAAAAACTACCTGGGGATACCGGTAGTTTCATGAAAAAGAAATTTCAATACAGATTTCAGACATGCTCAGACAGGGAATAATTAGAGAGAGCAACTCTCCTTATAATAGTCCTTCGTGGATTACAATAAAATTTAATTTAATCGTCATTAGTGTCTTCTGAAACATCTAGAGTATGAATATTTGTAGGAGAAAGCCTAGAAAGACAGTCAGCATTTGAATTAATTTTCTAATTTCAAGTTTGTTTTAGTTCACTTCTCATTTATTTATTTACTGGTCATATATAAACACAAAAATGGTTTCGTTTGTAGACCGTTTGAGTTACACAATAAAATTTTATGTGAGCTGATATCAAATATTTAACAGAATTATTCAAATAATTGAATAAAAAGAAATTACACAGTTGTAACTAATTAAAATAAAATTGAATTCAAAAAGTATAAAAAATTACAATGAACTTAATCGTGTATTCTGGGAGCACTATTTAGTGATAATTATAAAATACTTATTGGTTTACTCAGTTACGTGTATAAATTAACGTTTAAGCATGAAAATATCCTATGCATATTTCGTAAATTTTTGGTAAATACTTTCATATCATAATTGACATTATACTCTGTTTGTCAAATTTTAATCAATTAATTAAGACGTCATTTGCTCCTTCTTGGTATGCGATGTGCCATAATATGCAAATACAGAGAGATGAAAAAGTTTAAAATTTTTTAAAAATAATTTTACTTTTGATTTTAATTTTCTTTTGTGAATGATCTTGTTGCAACAATAACTATTCTGTTGTGCCAGCAGCTTAAGATTAGGTTCAAAATCGATTATCAAGAGAAGCTAGTTACGTAGTAGAAGTAGTATAAGAAGAGAAGTTATCAGCATAAAATTTAATGTACAAAAAATAACAGAAAGTAAAAATACGTACTCATGTAAAGATCAAATTTATTCTACGTTGAAAATCATTTTGGTACGACTTTGCGTACGTTGTGAATTCATGGAATACGGACTAAAGTGTACATGGCTTTTTTTGTTATTTCAATTTGTTATTAATTTTCTTAAACATTTTGCTGTATTTCTTCCAGTTTCATTCTCATTATTATTTTCTTAATCTTATTGTACAAAGGTTTGCAATTATAGCGGGTTTTTTGAAAGCGTTTTGGAATTTCTTTTTTTTTTTGCATAAAATTGCACATTGCTTATATTTACCCATGATATTTATAGTTGAACTGCGGTTCTACAGTTTAATTGCGATCATCCCAGCTGTCGTGGAACAAAGCTAATGTTTTACTTTTACACTCAAACTTACTGCAATTTACACAATAAAGAAAATTTAGTTTACGTATTGTATTTTCAATTCATACAAAATACTTAATAGAATGATAATATTGAGCGGTAAATTTTATTCCATTGTCATTATCACAGAATGACATTCATGCAATTCATTTGACCCATAAAATTGATTATTTAACAAAAATTTTGCATGTGCCATTTTTTTGGTGTAAAATATTTTATATACATACATAAAAACGACAATGTTTCACATTGCAATTGACATATGCTTTATATTGGAATCTAATTTTTTGCATCTGTTTTGTGTTTTGTGTAAGGGGATTTCCATTGATTTAAATTTTAAATTTGAATTTTTGCAATATTAAAATATTTTAATAATTGATGAAAAATAAATCGAAAGAACATAAAGTTCGCGAATAATAGATACATTATGCAACAAAAACAATTCCATTTTATAGAAAATTACAATTTCCCACTAAACAGCGGATTATTGATATCACATACCATACGAAATACAGAAATTCTTAGGAAAAAAATGCAAATGCATGATTTCGATCATAGTTGGTCTTGCATCTCAAAAACTGTTTGGAATTTTGGAAAATGGTAAAAATGTGACAGAAAGAGCACCACCAAAATTCAAAGTAATAAAAAAATGATTGGAGATATTTTACTTAAAACATAAAATTTTATCTTTTTTGTTTAAATTTTTAATTTGAACATTCTTAACATGTGATAAAACAAAGTCGTTCGGTTGTTGAAAACGGCGTTTTATTATCTTTATTTTTCAAGAAGCACGTAACGCATTAGGCTCAAGAGGTATGTACATCAGACATCATCAGGTAGTATCCATAAATGTCATTCCACGTACAAAGTTTACTCAAAACATGGTAGTGGGACTGGAGTGAGAGATGACCTTGACGAAAGATCTCGATAGTTTTCTTATGCCTACATCATTTGGGGAGCTGATAGCAAATTAACATTGACTTGCGATATTTCTTGTACATTTTAGTTTATTTTTTCTTAATTTTATGCGCCAAAAAAAATTATATATAAAAACATTTCTAAACAATAAATAAAAGTCTATTACGGAGTACCTATGTCTTCTTCAATTCGTATGCGTATTTACATTGCTTTGTAATAATGGAAATTTTCTCAAAAAAGGACAGTTATTTCGTTATGTACAGAAATGCAAAATATGAGTACAAAAAATGAATTAAAAAGTATGAATCCCATAAGAGGAAAAACTCATATCGTTTAAATAAATATATTAGCCTCAAATGTCCATTTTAAAAAACTGAATGGTTGTTAATAGTTTTGATTAATCTGTCACAACAGCATTGAATATTATCGTATATTGTGTGGTACGTTATATTTTTAACCGACAAATTCGTAAATGAAATGTTTTTACAAAGACTTTTTTTTTGTTTTTCGTTATGTGGTTGATTTATGATTTGTTGAGTGAATTCATGAATTTCATGATATGCAAAGAGATCAAGAAAAAAAAATTTTGTTTACAAATTTCACATCGACAAAAACTGATTTTTTGTTCTTCCCTTCCAAAATTCAATTCAAGAACAAAATTTATTAATGAATTTTTAAATAGATTTTGACTTAAAGAGCAACATTGATGAAATTAAAAACTGAAATTTTTCCTTAAAAAAAAGTTGTCTATCATATTGAAGTAACGTAATGTGTGGTTACACATTTTCCTCTTTCATATGTACGTTATATAAAAAGAACGTTTGCATAGATACTAAGTACTGATCTAAATAAAAAAAAAAAAAATTGAAATATAATCAAAAATAGAATCAAAACACAATTCATTAATTATTTTCGTCTCAACTGTTCACTTTCAAAAATTAAGAATTTAAATTATTTAAAAAAAAATTTTTTTAAAAACCGAAATTTAAAAATATTGGTTCAAAAAATTGAAAAAACAAAAAGAATTTCATAAAATGAATGAAAAACTTTATGTTCTAAATCCTGGAGTGCGTTCCAAAACTATACTATAGTCATGGTTATGGTATAGTAAAGTTTAGCCGAGGTTATGTTTCCGACAACTGAAGTTATATTGTGTTAAAGTAGTTTTTGAACGCACTGTGGTTAAAATGATCATTTATAAATTCATTTCAATCACATAATCTTTCTTTAAACTGAAATAAATATTATTTAGAGTCTAAATTAAGTATGTATTATAGTCTAAATATATTTACTTAGACTTACTAATAATTAGCAGTCTTTTTGATATCACCAAACAAAATAGTATAAACAAAAAGTATCAACTGTCTGACAGCTGATTAACTATCGCTAACCATGCTCGAGAGTGTGGTAAGTTTTTAACTACAAATAGTTAAAAATTAACTATACCATGACGTTTCTAAACGCTTAAAAGTTATGTTGGTGGTTATGTTTCTCTTTACCATAAACTTTTTTTATTTACATATGTACATGATAAAATTTCAACTTTTTGTCACACCTTGTACGCATACACCTAAATATAATTTTAAATTTATTCATGTTTTATGTGAAAGTCGAATGTTGACAAATTGCTTTAATAAATTGCTTATGTGTGTAATAAGTATGAAAAAATGGGAGTGAATCTTATTCAATGTTTTTACATTTTTAAAAGCAAAAATTTATAAGATAATAAATTTAATGTGAAATTTATATCCAATTTTCACATATATGTAGCTTCTAGAATTGCAACTTAACTTAATTCTAACTTAATTTTAGGATTACAGATCAGGTTTTTTGAAATCTAATTATTTTTTCTGATGAAACGAATCAATTTTTTAATTTGTGTTCGTTATCGAACTTGCTGTGATTTAAGTTGTTCCTGCATTTTTAAAAATTATTTCTATGGTTTACAAAAGAAAAACAAATTGAAGAACTTTCTAGCTCACCGAAGCACGGGAACATATTAAAGTTAAAACCGAAAAGTATCCTTAAACATTTAGATGCAAGTCTTTCAAGAGTAATCATATCGAGAAAACGAACAATAACGGAAATTCGGTGATCTACTTCTTTCGCTTTTGTAAGAACATAAATATTTTCTAGTTAGTATTAAATACGGAAATTATTTTAATTTAAAATTCTTAAAATCTTGAATAAATGTTTTTTTTTGAGTTAAACATTCTTCAATGTTTCATATTCGATGTTTCCATTTATTTTATTTTTGTCCAATATTGAATACATTTTAGGCATATCTGTGCCCCTTATATTTTTTTACACACTTTGTGACGTACACACATTTGTACATGTCCTACATTTCTATTTTAAAAAAACGATTTTTTTCATTGTCAATTGAAAAGGCAAATCAGTATACTTAGCTTATCACGCACAAAAAATTTCAACAGTTTTTCCTTCTTTTGTAAAACTGTTCACTCCTCTGGAGTGGCAGCACGTAAACAAAAACAAGATTAATTATATTCGACGATAGCAATTTTACTGCCGACTAAATTTCTTCGTCACAAGTTGTCAAAATAAATGAAACTACTTTTACGTGCTGTGCTGCCAATATTAGTCGAAACAAACTGTCATGTGGTCGAAACAAACTATAATATGGTCGATATATATTGGAGGACCATTTTGATTCAAATGTTCTGTAAGTTGTGTCCACAATGAATTACAGCTTCTGCGGGCTTGAAGACTTTTTAATCTTCCTTTGGCTGAATCATAGTTATTCTTCATAAATTCAATCATACATTCTGCTTGTTCTTTATTTAATGCTGTTCCTTATTACTTTCTTCCCTTTTAAAAAAATCTTTCTTGTATTCTATTTATTTTAAAATTACTTATTTCTTTGATAATTACAGCAAGTAATTATAATTTTTATATAATACTTACATTTTGTTGAAAAATTAAAATTTTAATTAATAAATAAAAATTTTTAAAACATAAAACCAAACAAAAACAAGATTAATTATATTCGACGATAGCAATTTTACTGCCGACTAAATTTCTTCGTCACAAGTTGTCAAAATACATGAAACTACTTTTACGTGCTGTGCTGCCAATATTAGTCGAAACAAACTATAATATGGTCGAAACAAATTACATGCTACGTAACGCGCCGCTTCGTTAAATTTTACCGGACGATACGTATTTTTGATAATTGAACCAAAATAGAAACGTATACATACGTATACACCTGTGTAGCACTGATTCAAAAAGTCTTTTAATATTTTTTTATTATTATAAGCTAGCGACTGTACAATATGAAATGACTCTTAAGACTGAATTAACTCTTATGATAAGTAAAAGAATTACATTAAGTAAAGTAATTGTAATGATAGCGGCACTCATTATATATTGTTATCATTAATGTTTCTCCTCTCTTGTAACTGCAAGAGAAGTTGAGAAGGTATAATGTGTATGTATGTATAATAGCCACTGGACACTATCTTGCAGGTAGTCTTACAGTGGGTGCTAAATAAATGTATACAATTAGTGTCGCTACAACCTGTAACCAGCTGTTACAAGGAGGATAAAGTAGCTTGCCTCCACGTGGTGTCCCCTGGTTAAAACAGCCAACTTCCCAGAATAAAGATAGAAAAGGTGTATCAAGGTGTGATGAAAAGTGCAATAATAAATAATAAAATAACAAAATAATTATTATAATACAATAAAATTTAAGATTATTTTAGTATCCAGATCGGGTTGAAAAATAACCTTACATAACCTAGTATATTTTTGACAGATGATAGAGACATTACAATAAGCTAGTGAAGTAAATTAATAAGTAAAATTCCTAATAAATTCAATATAATATATTAAAATGAGAATATAATTAAAATTATTAAGTCAATTATTGGTGCATAAAAAAAAAGGAAAATGTTATGTAAAACTACAGTTAAAACTCTACACTGGAATGCTGGTGGGTTATCACAATCGAAAGTAATACAACAAAATGAGGTAGACTGTTTCTTTATCACCGAATCCAACATAAGTATGACAACAGAGAAGTATTTTAGAGTTAAAAACTATTATATTTACAATTTATACAAAAATAGACAAATAGCAAGTGGTATTCTTGCAGGTGTAAAACTGCGTTAACATCTAATTTCTGCATAATTAAATAAATGAACGCAACACACAAGGCTGAAATAGTAAAACTAATATTATGGAAAAATGAACATAAATTTACAATATATGGCATGTACAGTCCACCTGGCAACAAAAACCTAAATATGGATATAATACTCACTGGTGACTTGAACGAGCACTCACCAAGATGGGGGTATAGAAACACTAATGAAACAGGTAAAATAATTGAAGATTATATTGACTCCACACAAATGATGCTAATATACGATACAGATGATCCCAAAACTTACATACACTATAATGGACAATCGAGCAACCCTGATTTGATATTAACATCTGCAGACATAGCTAACAACACTAAGAGAAATGTAACAACTGACATAGGCAGTGGGCATCGTGTAATAATTACTGAAACGCCAATAAACACTCATCAACGGCAGAAACAACAAATTAAAAGGTCATGGAACTATAAAAAAGCGAACTGAACAAAATATAAAAAGAATAGATAAAAATAAAGGCATAATACCAACGAGTTTACTGAATATATAATAAAAGCTGCAAAGAAAAGAATACCCAGAGGGAAATGCAAAAGATATTCGCCCTACTGTAAGCCAAAAATAGAAAAACTCAGAAAGGAAAGAGACTCGTTGAGAAATAAAGCAGAATGAAGTAAAGATCCATTAATCGTTAAAGAGTGGAGAAAATGTGTTGCATCGTTTAATAAAGAACGCAGACAAATGAAAAATGAAACATTCAACACCTTTATAAGTAAATTTGATGACAGAACTAATAGTAACAGAGTACATAAGTACATAATATAATAAATGGGAAGTATGGTAACAAAACAAAAAATCCAATAAAACACAAAGATAAAGAAATAGCCAAAGACTATGATATTGCAACCTCTCCGTGCACCTACACCTTGTCGCGGTGGGGAGGCTTGTGTATCACAATGATCAACTGAGCTATGCCGACTGGACAGCAAGCAGCTGTCCTGACAGGGCTACCCATGTCGGACAGGTCAGTTGGATGTGATCAGACGAAGCTAGGTGCAGGGGGAGTAAACCCTTCTAAAAAATCCCACCTAAGCCAAGGTGTTGAGATACCCGTGCCGAGGGCTGCGTGATCAGCTGGTGGTTAAAAAGAGCTGATCGTTAACGGTTCCCTGCGATGCTCAGGCAAGGTCGCTTGTATAAGTGCCTTAGTTTAGCATGTCGGCTCTGCTAAACCGGACCACCATTTCCGACAAACTCGTGGGATCAAAATGGATTCAAATAAAAATTTAAAACAAAAACAAAAAACGCCTGTGTCATCAGAGGCGGAAGATCTGTCTTCCGATGACACCTTGATTTCCAGTCAGGAGATCGAAAAACCGAAAAACCTCAATGACAAGGGTGCCAGTCATAGCACCCCTTCATCGCCCAAGAAAAAGGTGGAGGCATTGGTCAAGGTCGCCAGCCATAGTGACCAGACCAAAAAGCCAAAACCGAAAAGGAAAACGCCCGGCGTACTTCTAAAGAAGCAGTACCAGAAGGCTCTTTTCATCCTTGACAAGATTGTCAAGAATGAAAGAGAAGGAACGGTACAAGAGAAAGACGCCGAGGACAAGGTCAAATACCAGAGGGTAGTTGACGAATATACGAGGTGGATGAAAGAAAGGGAGAGCAAGCCGAAGACCGGCAAGGCCTCGAAGAGAAACAGATCTCAAGATGAGATCCTCCAAGAGATGAAGAGGTCTAAGGTAAGCAAACCCTCAACTTCAGCCTCCAACAACAAACAATTGAAGAGAACCTTCAATGAAGTAGCTAGAGACCATCTCCACGTGGCTCTAATTGACGAAAACGCTTCGGGTGGCAGACTGTCACCGGAAGCGTGGGTCAAGATTGAAGCCAAGCTTACGGAGATGGTGATGAGCTACGTTTTAGAGGGCAAAAGCTCCACCTTGCCATCCTTTGACTCCTCGGAGGTGGTCAGAGGATGCAGGGTAATCATATGTGAGAACGAGTTCTCTAAGGAATTCCTTAGCTCGTGCATCGCTAAGATAGGCGATGCCTGGGAAGGCTTGAAGCTCAAGCTGATCCCGGCTAAGGAAATTCCGAAAAGACCAAGGGCTCGCATATGGTTGCCGAAAATGGAGCTCGAGCCCGGTAAGCTGCTGAAGTGCTTGCAGCTGCAGAACCCTGCGGTTCCTATGCAGGACTGGATGGTCATCAAAGCTGAGGAACCGCAGGCAAACTCTACCTCCTTCCTCCTTCTCATAAATGAGGAGAGCCTAGGGGCTCTGGAGAAGACGGAATACAAACTTAAGTTTGGCATAAGGAATGCCAAGCTTAAGATATTCCGCCAAGCAGGGCAGGAAGAGCAGGAAGACGCACTGGCTGAGGACTTGGGGGTCCTGGTCATTGCGGAGGATACTGGTGAAGGGCCTTCGAGTAGTGCAGATTAATCTGAAGCACTCTAGAGTAGCTTCAGATAATCTGTCGGTCTTCCTAGGCGAGGAAGACATCGACGTGGGCCTGATCCAGGAGCCCTGGACCAAGGACGGGGTCGTTAAGGGACTCAAGAACGCCAGTTATAACCTGTTCTACAGGAATAGAACAGATGCAGGAGGTAAGCCAAGAAGTTGTATTCTTGTTAAGAAAAGCATAAAGGCTTACCTTTGTATTAATTACAGCTCAACAGACGTAACCGTCATTAAGATGGAGGTCCAAGGCGGGGAGGAAATCTATATTTCCTCGACCTACATGGCTCACGAAGAGCCTATACCGCCTCCGGAGCTTATCCAGCTAGTTGCCGGCGTTACATCAAGAAGCGCGAAGCTGATTGTTGGCTGTGATGCAAACGCCAGACACACTCTGTGGGGCAGCACGGAGTGCAACGAGAGAGGTGAGTTCCTTTTTGATTTCATTATAAATACTAACCTAGTAGTAAGCAACAGGGGTAACACTCCAACATTTGTCTTTCCAAGCTCGAACAGGTTCTGTGGTTGGGAGGAGGTGCTGGATGTTACACTAACTACAGGTAATATAACTGCAGACAGGTGGAGAGTATCCCAGAAAAAGTCTTTTTCTGATCATAGATGGATACTTTCCGAGTTAAACCTTGCCTGCAAAAAAGATCCTCCATATCGTAACGTTAAAAGAACTGATTGGAGGAAGTTTAGTCACGTTTTCAATTCCAGATTTCCAGTACAACCAGGAAAAGAGAGGCTTGACACCACGGAAGAGGTGGACAGGAGGGTTCGTGACATGGAGGAGGCCATGAGAACCTCCTTCGTAGCCTCCTGTCCGCTGACGCGTGGTAAGAAGCGTCTTCCCAGTTGGTGGAACGAGGACCTAGCCATTCTCAGGAGGATGACTAGAGATATCTTCAACATCTGTAAAAAACAGAATTTCTGGAAACCCTATAAGGATTTTCTTAGGGTGTATAAGAGATCCATTAGGGTAGCCAAGGCAACAGCCTGGAAGGAGTATTGTCACTCCATCGAGAATATTGGGGAGATGACAAGGCTCGGAAAGATCCTGTCAACAGAGCGGTCTTGTCCCGCGTTCCTCAGGAAAGGGAGGGAGGAGTGGACGGAGACCGAGGAGGAAACTCTCGAGCTGTTGACGGAAACTCACTTCCCGGGATGCAGCAAGACAGCGGACGAGCGTGCTATGGAAAGTACGCAGGCGTCTTGGGAAGAGGTAAGCAACATAATCACCAGGGACAGGGTATCCTGGGCGATTAATAGATTTTCACCGTACAAATCACCAGGACCGGATGGGGTCTATCCAGCAATGTTGCAGGAACTACAAAGTGTAGTGGTTCCGTGGCTGGTGGTGATTTTTAGAAGCTGCCTGTGGCTGGGGCATGTCCCGGACAGCTGGCAGAGGGCCCGAGTGGTCTTCATACCCAAGGCAGGAAAAAGCGGTCACGAAGCAGCGAAAGATTTCAGGCCGATCAGCTTGACCTGCTTTGCGTTGAAAACACTGGAAAGGGTGTTAGATGCTCATCTGAGGAAAAGGGTGGAGGTCACTCTCTCCAGTTCCCAGCATGCTTACATCAAGGGGAGATCCACTGAGACGGCGTTGCACGAGGTAGTGCGTACAGTGGAAAGGTCCCTTGAGTTCAAACAATACACGTTGGCGGCCTTCCTAGACATAGAAGGTGCTTTCAACAACGTGAAACAAGAAACCATTATGGAAGCACTCGACTCGTCAGGTGGTGAGGGGAGCATAAACCAATGGGTTGGTAAATTGCTCAACTCAAGGCTAATCCAGACAGAGTTGGGAAACACCAAACTGATAAGGTACGCAAGAAGGGGGACTCCCCAGGGAGGGGTAATGTCACCTCTCTTGTGGATCCTGATCATGGACCGAATCCTGTCCCAGCTGGGAAGGGACGGGGTCAAAACGGTTGCATACGCTGATGACCTGGTTCTGTTAGTATCGGGAATGTTTCCTGACGTGATGAGTGACATCATGAACAGGAGCCTGAAGAAAGTTGATGCTTGGGCCACAAGTTGTGGACTAAGGATCAATGCAGGTAAGACGGACCTGATGCTATTTACAAACAGAACCAAAGTCCCCAGTTTCAACCTTCCGACCATCGGCGGAAATCAACTTACATTGTCCAATAGAGTCAAATACCTAGGAGTGTATTTGGACTCCAAACTTAATTGGAAGGACAATGTGGAAGAGAGAGCGAAGAAAGCTTGTATTGCTTTGTACGCTAGCGAAAAGACCTTCGGCAAGAGATGGGGTCTCAAGCCGAAGATGCTGCTATGGCTATTCACAGCAGTGATACGTCCGATCCTGACTTACGGCTCACTGGTTTGGTGGCCTGCGATGGAAAGGAGATATAACCAACAGAGGTTAGGGAGGATTCAGAGGACGGTGGGGTTGGGGGTTACCGGGGTCATGAGATCGTGTCCCACGGAGGCCCTCAACGCAATTCTGTGCCTGGTCTCCCCGGACCACTGGGTTAAATACACGGCGACATGTAGTGCGCTTAGACTCAGGGAGTTGGGATGTTGGCAACCCAGATTTTATGGGCATGGCAACATCCTGAACCTAATCCCAAAAGAGTTAATAGCCAAAAATACAGACTACATGACCACTATATTGCGCTTTGACAGGAACTTCGAAGCGCGGCTCCCTTCCAGAGATGAATGGAAGGATAATAGGGCCACAAGAGACTTTAGATGCCTGGTGTATACAGATGGGTCCAAGATGGATTGTGGGGTGGGAGCCGGAGTTCATGCGGACTGCCCCGCAATCAGCAGGTCGTTTCGTCTCCCTGATGGGGCTAGTGTCTTCCAGGCGGAGATACTGGCAATCATGAAAGCCTGCGAGGCCCTAAACAATACACGGGCGTGCTTGCCGGATGCTATAGGCATCTGTTCGGACAGTCAAGCGGCGATCAAAGCTTTGATAGCCAATACGTTTAGATCTAAGCTAGTAAATCAATGCAGATCGGAGCTTGTGAAGCTAGGCAGTAAGGCCAAAGTTACTCTGGTATGGGTTCTAGGACATAGGAACATACAGGGTAACGAGAAGGCTGACTCCCTAGCCAAATCGGGCACGTTGATGCACTGTTCGTCCCAGGAGGACGCGTGTGTTCCAATAGGAAGTGTGAAAAGAGCTGTTTGGACACACTTCCTGGAGACTGCCAATCGCAGATGGAGAAGCCTCTCCAACTGCAAGATTGCAAGACAGACCTGGCCAAGGTTGGATCCAACAAGGACCAGGTCATTAGTGAACATGAGCAGACACACTATAGCTAAAGTGGTGTCTGCTCTTACGGGGCACTGGCCAATAGGCAGACATGCGGCCAAGATAGGTGTGCCCTTTAACCCGCATTGTCGCAGCTGTGGAGCGGTGGAGAAAGAGGAAACCCCACTGCACTACTTCTGTGAATGCCCAGCTCTAGCCAAAGCAAGGTATAGAGCGTTTGGCAAGTATTTTCTAGATGGCCTCGGGGAACTGTCTCAGATGAGCCCTGGCAGCATTGTTTGTTTTTTGGGCTCGACTGGATGGTGGTAGCCGAGTTTTTCCGCGTTTATACCCGTAGGGAAGGTACCCACGAGCGACTGTGGTATCAAAACGGCATTTTAATATGCTAATTGGGTGCAACTACGCCAAGGTTGCACAGCCACTACAAACAAACAAACAAACAAACATGATATTGCAAATATATTTAATAAATATTATAAGAATAATTATAAATTAACAAGAGAAGTTAAGAAACAATGCAAACACTACAATAAAATAATAAAACAAAACTCAATGCCTGCAGAACATAGAGAACTTGAAGAAGATTTTACTATAGACGAGTTGAAACAAGCTATTAAAATAATTAAAACGAAAAAACAACCCGGTCATGACATAATACAAGCTGAACTAATAAAACAACTAAGCAATGATGCGCAGACATTTTTATTAGAGTTATATAATAAAATATGGAATACAAAAAATGGTATGCCTATGTGTTGGAAGAAAGCAATAATATTTCCTATCGTGAAACCTAAAAAACCAGCTAATAGTATTGAAAGCTATAGACCCGTTTCGCTAACGCCTGTACTAGCTAAAACTATGGAAAGAATAGTAGTAAATCGTTTAATATACCATATTGAAAAACAACAAATATTAACAGACAATCAATCAGACTTTAGACCAGGCAGGTCAACAATACAACAAGTTATTAAAGTAATACAGGACACAAAAGAATCATTCAATGAGAATAAGAGTGTCCTAGATTTATTTATCGATTTCAAACCTGCTTTTGATACTGTGTGCCGACAAAAAGTGCTTGAAAAACTGTTTAAAAGGGGATTGAATGAAAGCATTTAGATGGATAAGAGATTTTATCTCTGAGAGGCTTATATGTACGAGATGGAATAACGCATTATCAAAATGGCAGAAAATTAAGGTAGGCCTACCTCAATGTACAATATCGAGCCCTGTAGTATTCAATGTGTATATTAATGATCTACCACAGGCGGTTACCATCAATGAAGATGTTGAAGTAAGCATGTTCGCAGATGATGTGATAATTTATTTTAAAGTAGATAACAAAAAATTCACAAAAGAAAATCTAGAAAAGAAAATGAACCCGATATTAAATGAATTAATAAAATGGAAAAATATAAATAATATGAAAATAAACTCTAATAAAACGGTTTACCAACTTTTCACATTAAAGCATAAAGCCGAAACAATAGCATTAACAATTAAAATAAATATTAACGAAATAGCAAAAAGTAACCTTACAAAATATTTAGGGATAGTACTAGATAACAAGCTCACATTCAAAAATCACATAATAGAAAAAAGTTCATTAAAATTCAACCTTATTAAAAAGATTAGCGAGATGTAAATTGTGAAGCTCGATAGAAACACTTAATCACACCTACAAAACATACATAAAATCAGTGTTAAATAATAACAATGGCAAACAATAAAAATCAACTTAAACTAGAAGAATGTCAAAATAGAGCTTTAAGACTTATAACAGGGGTAGTAAAAACTACACCGACGGCAGTAATGAGACTAATTACTGGAAACATGAAACTAGAATATGAAAATCAAGTAAAAGCTGTGAAAATGTATGAGAAATTAGATAATGACAAAAACAAATTTGTCTGGTTTCAAAAATATAAAAATAAAACTAGATTGAAAACACAAAGAGGATTCAAAGAAACAGCTAAAGAATTAATAAAAAAATACCCAACAAACTACATAATTACACCAAAAACATCGCTAACAAATCCATTAGATTATATCACAGTAGACACTAAGTTAACACTAACAGAAGAAGTTGATAAGAAAAAAGATCCAGTTGGAAAAATAAAAGAAATCACAACAGACCATATATAAAAGAAAAGAAAATCGTACTGCTAGTAGACTCAAAATCAGCAATCAATGCAATCAATAATAATACTCAAAAATTAGTTATCGTTAATGAAATCAAAACAGCATATAAGATGATACTGGAGAGGAATATCAGAATAAAAATTCAATAGATACCATTTCAAATTGATTTAATCAGTAATGAGGTAGCTGATATGTTAGCAAAAAAAGGAAGCAAAGTACTACACAAACCACCAGGTAGAATATTGACAATAGATTACAGAATCTAAAATATAAACTAAATGAGTATAGTTATAATAGAGATAAAGAACAAATAATAGGGAAAATTTACCAAAATATTGAAAGTATAAGAAATGAAATAGTTACACTTCCATGCAAAAAACCAGTAGCTAAACTTCGACTAGAAACAGGACATGATTGCCTTAGACACCATTTTTATAGAATTGGCACCGTTGCACAATATGTGAAACTACAAAAGTAATGGATAAATATCGTCTAACATCATGTAACAAACTCAGCGCAGAAAGGAGAAGCAGAAGTGATTATGAAGGACTTTACTGGGAAGCAAGGGAAATGATGGCGTGAGCCAGTATCCAATGCCATTAGAAAACAACAACAACAGCTGTTACAAATTACATTGGCAACCTAAATATCTTGTTATAAACATATAGTTGATAAATTTAAAAAAAAAATTCTTGATAATTTCTTATAAATTTAACCACAAAATTTAAAATTAAATTCAGAAAAAATATTTCATTTTATTTTTACATACCATTTCTCACATAATTTCAAAAAATGTTTTAAATAAAAATTTTTAAAGATTTAACCTTAAACGTGCGTAATCTTAAATGTGCGTAATCTTAAATGTACGCATCCCTTATTTTTAGTGCTTCAAACCTAAATAGACGCATACTTACGTGAACTTACGCACGAGTTACGTTTCTAATATAAAGAAACTTTAAAAAAAAAATAAAAAAACTTTTATAAGTTTTAAAATACGTTTATTAGATAAAACGTCCGATCTGTACAATTGCTACTTAAGTAACTAACTTGACTTACTTTATTTTTAATTAATTCTACTTTTTCTTTCTTTTCTAGTATTAATTAAAAATATATAAAAAAAATAATAAAAAATGTTAATTTTGAAATCCTCAGCAAACTCGTGTAAAGCGTCGTATTTCATTATTTTTCACAATTTTGAAAAACAAAAATATCAAATTAAATATTATAGAAAAAATATGGTTGAGACGCTGATTCATCAGTTTGCTGAAAATTTTCTTTATTAGTACCGTGGGACTTTGACGTAACTTCCCCATGCCTAGCTTGAAAACTCTCCTGAGTTTTAACAATATTACTTATCTTGATTTTTCCTGTTTTTGTTTTATATATAGTATATAAACTATTATTATGATTAAAACTATTAATAAAATTATGCTTAATGTACCATTATAAATGTACTGGGATTGTTTCTGAAATTTTATTTCTTCTATTTCCTTTGTATTTTCTATTTGTTGCAAAATAATTTCATCAAATGTTAATGTTTTATTAAATTCTTCAATATTTTCTAAATTATTTGGAATTATAAATGTTTGTTTGAACTCTTTTGCTTTATTATGTATTACATAGTTATTGACTTTAATTGAACAATTATGAAATGATAATAAATAATTTCCTTTTAACATAAACTCTCTTTTATCGCAATCACTACTCAAATTTACATATTTTTGATTTTTTAAGAGTGCAATCCCACTATCTATTTCTATTATTTCTGGTGTATTATTGACAATTTTTGTACAATTTTTCGCAACTAAACAACTTGTATATAATTTTTGATTTTTTAAATCTTTATTTTCTACAAATTCATATGTATTATTATTATATCTTATGATTTCTTTAGATTCTAATACTAATTCTTCATTTTTATCATTAGTGATAGGTATAATTAATGATTTATTTAATGTAATTATTTCTTTTGGTATCATTACAGCAAATATTATATTATCTAAGTTATCTAAAATTGTGCCTAACTTTATGTTTTTAAATTTCTGTAAATCTATACTATATTCTTCTATCTCTTCACTAGTTAGAATATTACTATGCAATATGCCTAATCTATATGATGCAATATTTTCTTGTATGTGTTCTATATTGTCGGATAAAATTTTCAATTTAAGGGCATAATCAATGTAATTTATTTGAATAAATGATTTTCTGTAATTGGAATTAATTTCGTTTAACCTATTTGATATTGTTACCCTATCTTTTTCAATAATTTCCTTCAGTTTAACGAATGTTTGATTGAAATTTTTGTTTATTTTTACCTGTTGATTAACGTTATTTATTGCATTATGAATGTTTGCGTCGATCGTATTGAGATGATTTTCTATTTCCTCCCTATCTTGGTTGTCCATAGTACCATATATCCATTTGTGTGCAGTTCCTACAAAATTGAGCAATCCCCGTTTGTGGCGATGTGGTATGAGTGTTCTCAGTTTGCCTTTAAGAACTTTGATTTCATGTTTTAGAGTCAATAATTTATCCGGGTCAACTTCTAGGCTTTGTACGTTATTTTCTAATTGTTCTATGATATTTTTAACTTCGTTGGGATTTATTATATGAAGGATAGTGTCGTAGTTTAAAACGATTTCCGCTCGTCCTAATTTTATTTCAGTGTATCCTGCATTGGTTTCAATTTTCTCCACTGTCAAGTGAGCTTGAGTCATCGTCATTACAGCGAGTCGTAGAAACATTTTGTAGATCCATTTTACCTGCAAATTTAGTTTCTCGTTTAATATTATTGCTATGAATATTTTCTAATTTGTGTTTTATAAATTTTGGTTCTTCTTTATGTCTATTAGCTTTGTAGTTCTTTATATAGCCCTCAGATCTGTTTTCGATGTAATCTTCTCGTTTAACATTTCTTTTATTTATGTACCTTTCTTTCTCTTTGTTTAAATTATTAAATATTTGTACTTTATTACATTTTCCTTCTTGAACGTTGATAGGTTTTTCTCTTATGGTCGAATGAAAATTATTGTTATACCATTCGATTGCTTTTGACATTTTTTCTTTTATACTTAATTCTTTTTGATCAATTCCTAATGTTCTAATTTTTTCGCTCAACGTGTTGTGTAACCTTTCGATGTCTGCATTACCTGTGTGGTTATTTGACTTGACAAGATGCAATTCTATTCCCTCATTCCTTAAAAAGTCCTTAATATTTACGCTTCTGAATTCATTATCAGTTATGAGTTTTGAAAAATGTCCTCTTTGGGATTTATAATCTCTAAGTTTTTCTATGATTGTCTGGTTATTTCTGTCTTCTAAATAATATGCCGTAGCGAATTTTGAAAATCTATCAATAAACGTTAAAAAATTACCTTTCGAATTTATATATATATCCATGTGAACAATTTGTTTAACATCTGTTGGCGTTTCTGTCGATTTAAATTTTTCTTTAATTGGATTTCGATCATATTTAACTCTATTGCAAGTATCACAATTGTTTGTATATTTTTGTACTAAAGATTTTAGTTTAGGAAAATATATTATTTTCTTTAAACTTTCGTAATTTTCATTAATTCCTGCATGACCAGATTCATTTTTATGGTATTTATGTATCTCTTTAAAAGCTTCATCTTCATTTTTCAAATCTCTTGCACGATATGAGCACCGAACAAATTTTGTTTTCGAATCATTATCAAATAATTGAATGATTTTATTTTGCACAATGTTATATTTGTGGTCATTTAATTCGGTGTATATTCCAATTTTTCCTGGTTTAATATATCTTCTCAAAATATCTGAGAGATTATTATCAATATCTTCAGTATTGATATATATTATTCTATTTCCCTTTAAATTTTCTAGTTCCTTTTGTTTCTTTTCTGTGAGTATCAGCTGTGTCCTGAAGCGATTGACTACGGTGTCTAATATAGGAATATGATTGTTCAAATCCTCCTCTTGAGAGTGAATTGTTGGTACTGGTTGGTCTATATCTGCATTATTTTGCACTGAAATATTTGACTGCATTTCAAATTCTTCATTTTCCCTTAATGTTTCATCTTCCTTGTTACCATCAATTGTTTTAACCATATTGATTTCGTTCGTATCTACGTTGATTCTACTTAAAAAGTCTGCGACTCTATTTTCTTTTCCTTTTATGTAGTCCATATTTATATTGTATTCACTGAGTTTCAACATCCATCTTGATAATCGCGGATTTGCATCTTTACCTGTTGTTTTTGCGTACAACCATTTTAATGGTTGATGATCTGTGAGGAGATCAAATTTTGTTCCATACAAGTATGGTCGAAAATAGTTTGTTGCCCAAACTATTGCGACCAGTTCTTTTTCTGTTGTTGAGTAATTTCTTTCATGCTGATTGAGAGTACGGCTAGCATAACACACTGGGTGGTTGTCTTGTTGCAAGACAGCTCCAATGGCATGATCGCTTGCATCCGTGATTAATTTGAAACTCTTGTTGAAATTTGGGTATTTTAATACTGGTGATTGTGTTATCAATTTTTTCAATTTTTCGAACGCATTAATGTAATTAGGGTCTTTGGTGTTTACCTTCATATTCTTTTTCAAGTATTTGGTCATGGGTTGTGCTACCTTCGCATAATCTTTCACGAATTTCCTATAATAGCTAGTAATCCCTAAAAATGACTTTATTTGTTTTTGTGTTTCGGGCAGTTTTAAATTAACTATTGCTTCTATCTTTTTGGGGTTAGGCTTGACTCCGTCAGGGGTTAAGACGTGTCCTAAATATTCCGTTTCTTTCGAAAAGAAATTACATTTATCGATTTGAATTTTTAAATTCGCTTCTCTTAGTTTATTAAAAATTTTCTTTATGCTATCTATGTGCTCGCTCAGGGAAGTACTAAAAATAAGGATATCATCCAGATAAACCAGACATATTTTATTAATATATTCTTTTAATACTGAATTCATTAGTCTCTGAAAAGTAGCCGGGGCATTTTTAAGTCCGAACGGCATTCTAATGAATTCGTAATGACCATTTGGCGTGGAGAAAGCAGTTTTCCTTCTGTCATTTTCGTTGACTAGGATTTGGTGGAAGCCCTTTGCCAAATCGAGCGTTGTAAAATATTGAGCCCTTCCCAGTTTGTCTAGAATATTCTCAATATTGGGAATTGGATATTTATCGTCAATTGTGACCTCATTTAACTTTCTATAATCTATAACGATTCTCCACTTTCTTTTTCCCGAATTATCTAACTTTTTCGGTACAACCCAAAGTGGACTGTTATAAGGTGAATTGCTTTCTTTTATGATTCCATGCTTCAGCATTTCATCAATTTGTTTACTTATCTCTTGTTCATGTATTTGAGGATAACGATAAATCTTTGAGTAAATTGGTTTATCTGTTGTTGTGATGATTTCATGTTTAATATCATTTGTGTTTGTTAATATCTCGCCCTCTTTAAAAAATAAATCTTTATAAAATTCTAAAAGTCTTTCTAATTCAGATTTCTCTTCTGAATTCAATTTTTCGAATAATTTGATTTTTACATTTTCATCAATTTCTGATGGTTCAAGTTGATAAATTGTCTCTTCGTTGTATGGACATTCGTCATAAAATTTTATTTCGTTTTTGTTTATTATTATAGTGTTACTACTCATATCAATAATTGCACCTAAGGGTTTCAATAAATTTTGACCAATTATGCCATCGAAATTTTTGTTATAAAATTTTGTTAACTTCCAAACCATATTAGCATCTTCATTAAATTCAAAAGGGAGAGGTGTTATAATTTCTTTATCAATACGAGTTATTGCATTTAAAGTGTTAATTCTTAATGGGGTTTGTAAAGGTATTCTTTTATATTCTAACAAGTTATTTTCATGTAATAATGATATCGTAGATCCGGTATCGATGAGGCATTTTATTTTATTTTTTCCGATCGTTAATAGTACTATCGGTAAACCTTTTTTGTGGTCGCTAATTGAAAATTTACATCATGTTCGACGTGATCAATATCCATAGGTTCATGATGATTTCTTCTTATTTGCTCAGAATTATTTCGATCATTGTGTGTTGTTGGGTTTTGTCTTATTTGGTTTGAGTTTGCACGATAATTATTAAAATTTTTAAATTGATTGGAATTTGAATAGTTATTATAATTATGGTTCTTGATTTGCCCTAAATTTTGAAAATTTTGTTTGTAAGATGATTGTTGATTTTTATTTTTATTAAAATGACTTTGATTTTGTTTATTGTGATTATTCGAATATAATTTATTTCTTTCTTTAATCAAACCGTGTGTTTCTAAAAGATTAAATGCATCACGTAGAGTAGTCATATTTCTACTTAAAATTAATGAACTTAAACTTGGATCTAAATTATCTAGGAAGGTTCTTAATATAATAGATTCATTAACCTTAGGACTAAATTCAACTGGTTTTTTATTATCATATTCAAATTTTTCATTAAGCTTAGCTAAAATAGATCTTAAATTAACAAAATATTCTCTTACGTTGTTATTCCTTAAGGATATTGCCTGATGATAAAGTTGATGATAGGTCTCCTTGATACCGAAGTTGTTTATTAATTCATTTTTGATGTCCTCCCATGTAGCATCCGACCCTAACGTCCTTATTACATCTAGAGCAGGTCCTTGTATTTTGTTGATGATGATTCTTGAGAATACATACTGTTTAAGTTGTGGTTGACTATTGAACAATGGAAGAATAATATCGACTTCTCTTAGAAAAGATGTTAGAGCATAACTTTTGTCTCCTCTGTATTCTCGAATTCTTTGAGCATCTTTAATGAGTTCTTCGGCGGTAAAAGTAAACCCTAGATTTTGATTAACTGATTGATTTTCATTTGCCATTGTTTCAGATGGTGTTAAATTTATTTCATAAATTTTAAATCTGTCCTTTTTTATTAGGGAGTCTTTCACTTTAGGCATGTAAAACTACACGTTAATTTATACACGACACTGTATACACAAAAGTGTGAGTGTATTTAGATGCACTATTTGTTCAAATAATTTTCAAATATTTGTTCAAATTATTCACAATATTTTCATTAAAAAAAAATATATATTTCTTATATTAATATATTATCATATATATTATTTATTTATTTATATATTTTTTTTTTTTATAATTTATGTTGCACAATACACATATATGTTCCTTTTTTTTTTATTTAATTGCACTATATCACATGATATTATATTATACTAAAAATTTCTTTAAAACTTCGTATCTTCGCGAGAACAATTTTTACGAGTCTCACTACGTGTCCGTTTCAAGGAAAAATTGTATATTTTGTTTCACAAAAAATTTTTTTATTTATTTATCCTTTTTAAAGGAAACTTATAAAATTCGATCACTGGATTCCAATACTTTTGAAAGGAATCCTACCGACTGCGCCAGTTACGTTTCTAATATAAAGAAACTTTAAAAAAAAATAAAAAAACTTTTATAAGTTTTAAAATACGTTTATTAGATAAAACGTCCGATCTGTACAATTGCTACTTAAGTAACTAACTTGACTTACTTTATTTTTAATTAATTCTACTTTTTCTTTCTTTTCTAGTATTATTAAAAAATATATAAAAAAATAATAAAAAATGTTAATTTTGAAATCCTCAGCAAACTCGTGTAAAGCGTCGTATTTCATTATTTTTCACAATTTTGAAAAACAAAAATATCAAATTAAATATTATAGAAAAAATATGGTTGAGACGCTGATTCATCAGTTTGCTGAAAATTTTCTTTATTAGTACCGTGGGACTTTGACGTAACTCACGTATTATTCGATTCTCACCGAACTATACGTACGGAAATTTGACATTTTGAAGCGAACGAAACTTGACGAACTTAAGTTTACGTATATTTAGGATTGCCTTATGGGTTTCAATGTATTCAAACCTAACGTTGCATTGTGTTACGTCTTATTTAGGTTCTAGCTAATGGCGTTGTTACAACTTACGTGCTGCCAATCCTGTATTTTTTTAAAGAATTGAATGAGTAGCAAAAATAAAACAGAAACATGTTAACAATACAAATGGAAAAAAGCGAAAAATCCTTTTGTAATTGAAAAGCTAAAAGACTGGCTACGAAATTTCTTGTAAATGTTGTTATTTGTATTTTGTATTATTGTTTTTTTAATCTAATGGAAATTATGTTCACTTTTGTGAGTGTTTGATAGACATTTGTAACGAACGAATATATAAAATGTTTGCCTATTCAATTCAACAAAGGACTAAAGAAAAATTTTATTTTCTTTTTGTCTTTACTAGCACATAATAATTAATGAAATCGAGTGGACAAACTATGAATTGATTGACTACACTTTACAAATTTTTTGTATAAATAATAAAAATTTAAAAAAAAAATATGGATGAAAATGGAAAAATCAATGATGGTAAATGCTATACAAATCACAACAAAATTTGGATACTAACAAGTTAATTCAATTGATTTATGAAAAATTAATTTCCTATGGATTTTCATTCATTTTCATTATTTGTTCACATGCATTCAGATCAAAACGGCCTTTCAAATGACCCACAAAAAATTTTACTTTTGTTCTCAATCAGATCAGTTCTAACGATTTTTGAAACGCCCTAAAATTGCGTAAAATTATCAATTTTACCAAGGAATTCAATTTATTTTTTTTTATTTTATTTTTCGTTTCTAATTGGAAACGTGTATTTAATTTTGTTTAATCACAGCAAAATATGTAAATGAACTATTTTCTATTGTTTTTCCAGTTTACTTAAATGTTCACCGTTACAATCCTTTTTTTCAGACTTAACCATTTTATTCATCTCCAAAATTTTTGAAAACATATCACCAAACCAATATGATTTTCTCAATATCAAATTCACTGTCCTTAAAATGTAGCAAAAGTTTGTTTTAATTTCACTTCTTATTTATTTATTTACTGGTCATATATAAACACAAAAATGGTTTCGTTTGTAGACCGTTTGAGTTACACAATAAAATTTTATGTGAGCTGATATCAAATATTTAACAGAATTATTCAAATAATTGGATAAAAAGAAATTACACAGTTGTAACTAATTAAAATAAAATTGAATTCAAAAAGTATAAAAAATTACAATGAACTTAATCGTGTATACTGGGAGCAATATTTAGTGATAAATATAAAATACTTATTGGTTTACTTAGTTACGTGTATAAATTAACGTTTATGCATGAAAATATCTTATGCATATTTCTTAAATTTTTAGTAAATACTTTCATAACATAATGGACATTATACTCTGTTTGTCAAATTTTAATCAATTAATTAAGACGTCATTTGCTCCTTCTTGGTATGCGATGTGCCATAATATGCAAATACAGAAGAGATGGAAAAGTTAAAAATTTTTTAAAAATAATTTTACTTTTGTTTTTTAATTTTCTTTTGTGAATGATCTTGTTGCAACAATAACTATTCTGTTGTGCCAGCAGCTTAAGATTAGGTTCAAAATCGATTATTAAGAGAAGTTAGTTACGTAGTAGAAGTAGTATAAGAAGAGAAGTTATCAGCATAAAATTTAATGTACAAAAAATAACAGAAAGTAAAAATACGTACTCATGTAAAGATCAAATTTATTCTACTTTGAAAATCATTTTGCTACGACTTTGCGTACGTTTTGAATCCTTAATTTTCTTAAACATTTTGCTGTATTTCTTCCAGTTTCATTCTCATTATTATTTTCTTAATCTTATTGTACAAAGGTTTGCAATTATAGCGGGTTTTTTGAAAGCGTTTTGGAATTTCTTTTTTTTGCATAAAATTGCACATTGCTTATATTTATCCATGATATTTACAGTTGAATTGCGGTTCTACAGTTCAATTGCGATCATCCCAGCTGTCGTGGAACAAAGTCTATGTTTTACTTTTACACTCAAACTTACTGCAATTTACACAATAAAGAAAATTTAGTTTACGTATTGTATTTTCAATTCATACAAAATACTTAATAGAATGATAATATTGAGCGGTAAATTTTATTCCATTGTCATTATCACAGAATGACATTCATGCAATTCATTTGACCCATAAAATTGATTATTTAACAAAAATTTTGCATGTGCCATTTTTTTGGTGTAAAATATTTTATATACATACATAAAAACGACAATGTTTCACATTGCAATTGACATATGCTTTATATTGGAATCTAATTTTTTGCATCTGTTTTGTGTTTTGTGTAAGGGGATTTCCATTGATTTAAATTTTAAATTTGAATTTTTGCAATATTAAAATATTTTAATAATTGATGAAAAATAAATCGAAAGAACATAAAGTTCGCGAATAATAGATACATTATGCAACAAAAACAATTCCATTTTATAGAAAATTACAATTTCCCACTAAACAGCGGATTATTGATATCACATACCATACGAAATACAGAAATTCTTAGGAAAAAAATGCAAATGCATGATTTTGATCATAGTTGGTCTTGCATCTCAAAAACTGTTTGGAATTTTGGAAAATGGTAAAAATGTGACAGAAAGAGCACCACCAAAATTCAAAGTAATAAAAAAATGATTGGAGATATTTTACTTAAAACATAAAATTTTATCTTTTTTGTTTAAATTTTTAATTTGAACATTCTTAACATGTGATAAAACAAAGTCGTTCGGTTGTTGAAAACGGCGTTTTATTATCTTTATTTTTCAAGAAGCACGTAACGCATTAGGCTCAAGAGGTATGTACATCAGACATCATCAGGTAGTATCCATGACCATAAATGTCATTCCACGTACAAAGTTTACTCAAAACATGGTAGTGGGACTGGAGTGAGAGATGACCTTGACGAAAGATCTCGATAGTTTTCTTATGCCTACATCATTTGGGGAGCTGATAGCAAATTAACATTGACTTGCGATATTTCTTGTACATTTTAGTTTATTTTTTCTTAATTTTATGCGCCAAAAAAAATTATATATAAAAACATTTCTAAACAATAAATAAAAGTCTATTACGGAGTATCTATGTCTTCTTCAGTTCTTATGCGTATTTACATTGCTTTGTAATAATGGAAATTTTCTCAAAAAAGGACAGTTATTTCGTTATGTACAGAAATGCAAAATATGATTACAAAAAATGAATTAAAAAGTATGAATCCCTAAAGAGAAAAAACTCATATCGTTTAAATAAATATATTAGCCTCAAATGTCCATTTTAAAAAACTGAATAGTTGTCAATAGTTTTGATTAATCTGTCACAACAGCATTGGATATTATCATATATTGTGTGATACGTTATATTTTTAACCGACAAATTCGTAAATGAAAGGTTTTTACAAAGACTTTTTTTTTGTTTTTCGTTATGTTGTTGATTTATGATATGTTGAGTGAATTCATGAATTTCATGATATGCAAAGAGATCAAGAAAAAAAACCTTTTTCACAAAGTTCACATCGACAAAATTCAATTGAAGAACAAAATTTGTTAATGAATTTTTAAATAGATTTTGACTTAAAGAGCAACATTGATGAAATTAAAAACTGAAATTTTTCTTTAAAAAAAAGTTGTCTATCATATTGAAGTAACGTAATGTGTGGTTACAATTTTTCCTCTTTCATATGTACGTTATATAAAAAGAACGTTTGCATAGATATAGGGTGACCAGAACTGCTACTGAGAAAAAGAGGACATTTTAAAATAGAAAAAGACGACTATGCAATGTTCAAGAAAAAAGCATTAATGAATATATTTGATGTAAAATCAATACACGGTTTTATTCAAAATTTAGACGACATAACAAAATAAAATAAAAAAATCAAAACAATTCGTTTATTATTAACAAATAATATCCAACTTGAAAAATTTTTCGGTAAAATAATTTTCGATATTCATTGTTGATTCTGCAAACCGTATTGTGTTTTTGTGTTTTGCTGATTCTAAGTGCTGTTTTAAATAAAAACGGGCTTTATTTCCCACTGAAACAACAACCATGCAAACAGTGCAAATTGCTTCATATTTCCAGCTTTGACTTTTGAAAAAAATTTGTATTGAGCAAGAAATTCATCTGAAACAACGAACTTCCTTTTTGGAATTTTCGTCCTTAATTTATAATTATCTATAATTTAGGTTGTATTGTAGAAGACAGAAATTTTAGAGATCGAATACTTGTTAAACTTTACCAGTTTAAACACTATACGACGATATTTTTAATCGCTCTCAATTAAAACCATTGATAATTGATCTATTAATTGACTTTTGACAGTATTTCAAAATCTAAATAAGCCAAATTTAAAATTTAACTAAATAAGCTTAATCTACATTTAAATTTTCACAAAATTACGAATTATTTTGAATTTTGACAATAAGCTTCATGCTTACTGTAAAAGATTACTCTGTAAGTTTCTGAATATTAGATTTGATTAGATACATTTTTCATGACATTTTGGTAAAGGCAAAGAAAAAATACTTTAATGACGTTTAGCAGATGAGAAACATGGTATGAGAATTCAGCTGATAAATGTTGTACAAGATATTAAAAAACCGTTGAAGAAAACTATAATAAATAATAATGTTTCTAAAAAATAGAGGACAAAAGAGGACATTTAAGGAAGAAAAGAGTGTAATGGTTTTTACCAACCAACCAAAATTCAATGTTCGACGTGGATGCTTAATGTGCGGATAGTACAGCCTGTCCAGGGTCGATTTGTATCTCCACGACGACTGTTGTATATGAATAATAACGCTGATTTGTTTATACTTATGCTTATGCTTTATTATAACTATATCCTAATCTTAACAATTCGTTTCCCTATTCTAAGCCTTAAGCTATACTTATGTTATGTTTACAATAGTTATCTCTTACAATAATTGTTTATAAACCTTTCGTTTTACTTTCGTTATTTGCCTCTTTGGTAGTAAGATTTGCTAGCCTTTTTAAGTAAGAGTTGAATGAGACAAATGGTATGGAAAGTGTTGCTCTTGACAGAGAAAGGAAAATATCAGAAAACCCGGTATGTATCAAGGAATGTTACTTGTAACCAAAATAAATAGTAAACCAAATAATCGTGGTAACCTTCAGTGAGCTCCAATACTCACTAGTATTGACAAATACTGTCTAACTCAAATAACAAATTTACAACCTTCAGTGAGCTCTAATACTCACTAGTATTGACAAATACTGTCGAACCCAAATAAACCAATTTACAACCTTCAGTGAGCTCTAATACTCACTAGTATTGACAAATACTGTCCCAATACTGAACCCAATAAATATTCCTTGTACAATCTCACCTGTAAAAGAAAACCTCCAATACTAGTATAATACCTCCAATAGATCTTTATACTAAATAACAACGTTGCAGGACCGTGAGGACCTAAGTTTCCTTAATAACTCCTATCAAAGGTCTTGTCTAGTGGATATACAGCGGAGGTACCACACAATATATATCCACTCTTGTCCACGGAACGGTGTATAAGCCGTAGAAATCACCGTACCCACTTGTACACCGGGGAGCGGAGGAGTATACTGTAGAGATAACTGTGGGTTTGTGTGGTTAATTAATTAAAAATGCACGTGGTTAACTTATGCTACACTTTATTTTAATAAATGTTAATACAATGTGTGAACTCTATCGCAGTCAGAAAAAGAAGACTTAAAATATAAAATTATATATTAAACAGCCTAATTACTAATTATTACATAGGGTTTGGTACATAGTAAATAATAAATAAACTACCTGCTACTTATTAATAAATAATATTAAGTGTATGAGTACTGTGTGCGTAATCGTTACCAGTGTGTATGAAACTCAACTACCTCTAATGTGCATAGAGCTAGTTTGAGTGAATTGCATTAAACTTGTAATTGTTATGTACTCGAAACCATATTATGTATAGTTTCGTAGTGCAGTAAAAATACTGATAACGATTACCGCCACATCACTCCCCCTTGGGAAAAAAAATTTTGCAAAAATTTTATAAATTTAAAAATGAGAATAAGCGTACGTTAAAAACAAATTTATAACTGAAATGTTACTTTACGTTTTGTTTCTGATCTTGTGACTGGACAAGAAATGGTAGTATCTGGATTTAGCAAAAAGGCGGGCTTTAATTTATCGATGTTAATGAACTCTTCCTTTCCATTCATTAATATTTTGAAAACTTTGTCCTGTCTTGATAAAACTTCATGTGGTCCAGTGTATGGCGTATTTAAACTACTTTTATAAAAATTATCTTTGACGAAAACATGTGAACAAGTGTGAATGTCTTGTGGTACAAAAATGCTTTTTTGTTTTCTTGTTCGCGAAGAATGAGGCTGTAAGTTAGTGAGTGTTTGTTGTATTTCTTTGGCCACAGGGTTTGTTAATTGAAAGTCTGGTGAGCTATTTGATGCGATGAATTCGCCAGGTAAACGTAGAGGCTGACCATAGAGGAGATGTGCAGGAGCGAAACCTACATCTTCAATAAGGGCCGAGCGAAGTCCCAAAAGTATCCAGGGCAAATTATGGTACCAATTTTTGGGGTTGGCAGAAGCTCGAATGGCCACTTTTAGTTGTCTATGGAACCTTTCTACCGATCCGTTGGATTGAGGATGATAGGTTGTGGTCCGAATCCGATGGTTACCTAAGACGTTTGAAAGTTCTTTGAAAAGTAAAGATTCGAACTGAGTTCCTTGATCAGTCGTTAAGGTGCGACATACACCAAAACGTGAAATCCAATTATGGATGAAAGCCGTACATACTGTTTTGACCTCAATATTTTTGAGAGGAATGGCCTCTGGCCAATGTGAGAAACGATCTTTGATAGTTAGAATGTAACTATAACCATTGGAAGGGGGAAGTGGTCCAAATAAGTCCATGTTCGAACCTTCCTCTAGGTACCTCAAATTTTCCATGAGGTGTTGAAATGTTTCGGGTGATTTTTGTTTTCGCTGCCGCGTGCGAGGAAATACAATCTAGTTTTTTTGAGTTGGTTTTATTGCTAGTTTTATTACACGGAGGTACACATTTTTGAGCTTTTGCTCCATAATGCTTGTGATACCAACAAACATTATTGAAATTATTCTGACTGACAGTATGATTGCGCAGACTACTTTTTGAACGAGATCTGTTTGGTGTAAAACTTCGGTTAGAAATTTTAATTTCAAGACGTCTAATGCGGTCTGTTAAATTTCGTAAGACTTCGTCAGTGTTATTTGGGGATAATGATTTTTTATGACTAATGGCAGAGATATTGGAAATGGTAGTAGCATCGTAAATTTGATCAGCAATTTTAAAAATTTCTTCGATTGGCTGAGTGTTTTCAATCGCGATAATACAAGCTTGAATAGCTGACGGAAGTTTATTTAACCATAATTTTTGAAGCAAAGATGTGTTAACTAAACTGTTACCACCAGCTAGAGATTGCATGTGTCGATATAATTCGGATGGTTTATAATCACCTAATTCAACTTTGTGTAAAAGAGTATCGAGCTTACGCACTTCCGATTCTGAACTGCGTTGAAGTAGGTGTGTTTTCAAGTTTTCATATTTGTCTTGAGCTGGCGGTTTTGTTAATATGTCAGCTACTATTTCCATTGTCTCTTGTGTTAAAGAAGCTACAAGATAATCATATTTGGTGTTTGACGAAGTGATGCCCTTAACGCGAAATTGAGATTCGACCTGGATAAACCAAAGATCCGGTCTATTATTCCAAAAAGGAGAAATTTTCAAAGAACTGATGTGAGGATTTTGTAACTCGTCGTTTTGTTTTGTACCACAAGAAATGTCTTTATTTTCACTACTTGTTTTGCACGTTTTATCGTCGTTACTTGTCATTTTATTTGTTATTTTATTTGTTTTATGTAGCGAAAAATTTGAAATTTAATTCGTTTATTATTGTTAGTATTATTTTTTAATTTAAATACCGAAACTATGAAAAATACCGAAGTTTACTTACTGTGAAGTAATGGAAAGGAAGAATTTAAAATTCACTATTTATTCCCTTATGTGTAAAATGTTGCGTGAAAATATGTCCAAGAATCCAGATACTTCCACCTCTGTGTCCGTTTATATATGTGAATGTTCAAAATTTATCGTCTGCTATTTATTTTTATTTTACAATATTTCAAATATATTTCGTATATTGAATTTATTTCCTAAAATTAAAAAAATAATTATTTAGAAAACTTTTGAATACAAAAATTAAAGATTATTATAAACAAAAATTATCTATGTTTGTTGCTTGTTGAAACGTGTTGAATGAGCGCCGGTGTACTATAGATGTATATTTGTATGTATGAGTGTATGCGTGGTTTTAGGCGGCATGCGTGAATTTTAAAATCCAAGAAAATCCTTGTATGTCCTCGTCATCCGTGGTTGAAAATGCGGCATGAAGGAAGCATTTTTTTTGCTTTTTTATTTTAAAGTATTATTTTATTGTATTTTAAACAAAAATTTTGTTGTTCACGATATTGAAAGTGTGCATAAGTGTTAACCGTGCGAAAACCCAGTCAAATGTAATGTGTATGAATTTACTTATTTTCACTGATTTCTTTACTTTGTAATAAATTGAACCACTCTAAATTTATTTTATTTTTAATAAAAATTAATTGATTTTTTTTTAATTTTCATGAGTTTTCAGTTTAAAAAAAATTGTACACTTTTTTGGAGTACACTGTATATGATCTTGAAAGGTTAATGTATATTGATAAGAATATAATAAAATTGTTATTTTCACTTTTTGTTTTTTCACAATATTTTTCACTAAATGAAATTTTTTTTTTTTTTTTTTAATTTTTTAATTTAAATAATTTTTTAAAATTGACTTTTAAGTCGGGGTCACCAATTGTGGGTTTGTGTGGTTAATTAATTAAAAATGCACGTGGTTAACTTATGCTACACTTTATTTTAATAAATGTTAATACAATGTGTGAACTCTATCGCAGTCAGAAAAAGAAGACTTAAAATATAAAATTATATATTAAACAGCCTAATTACTAATTATTACATAGGGTTTGGTACATAGTAAATAATAAATAAACTACCTGCTACTTATTAATAAATAATATTAAGTGTATGAGTACTGTGTGCGTAATCGTTACCAGTGTGTATGAAACTCAACTACCTCTAATGTGCATAGAGCTAGTTTGAGTGAATTGCATTAAACTTGTAATTGTTATGTACTCGAAACCATATTATGTATAGTTTCGTAGTGCAGTAAAAATACTGATAACGATTACCGCCACAATAACCTTACAAAGTATGCTCCGATATGGTAGGATAAAGGTAATAAGTATACGGTGGTTGAACCTCACAGCATATACCTATTAGGGAATTGCAGTATATACACTGTAGAGTAACCTTACAGAGTGCATAGACTGTGGGATGGTATTTCACGAAGTGTGCACCCAACGTTTGTACCAAAAGGAAATGTAAATTCGGGAATAAGGTATGTCTTGTCTTGTAATGCCTTTGGAATGGCAAAATCTGATTATACTACCTATAATCAGCGAAACCTATAGAGTCAGCCTTGTTATGAGCGAACTTATAAAAATGTATAAGTTTTAAACCTACTCGCACAAGTCGATCTGACTGCCGATGTTGAAATCGACAGAAATATATCAAATCCTATTTTTAGGTGTGGCAGCGATTTATATGCCAGGTCAAATTTAGGGTTATTACCTATTTACCTTATATACCTTATATATTGAGTTTAAGTTGTCAAATGAATTTTCTATTATACTATAAGTTCCTAGCGCATGGTTACCTAACATCAAGCCTAGTTCAAGAGCTGGGCTTCGGGCTGTTATGCAAGGTGGCTGGGTTCGAACCCCGTGGCAGGCAGACATTTTTTTATATAAATATACTTTTTTTTATATATTTCCTTCTTTTTACGATCCTTTTCTTTTATTCTAGGGGTGGTAAAATATAACTTCGTTATATCCCCCCCTTTCTTCGTTAAAAAAAAAATGTATATAATCATATATATTTTTTTTTTTCTTATGTTTTCTACCAAGAGGACTTTGGGTAATTTCAAAGAGGCAATGTTTATTTCAAGATTTATTTACTTATTTATTTACTTTAAATTCATTTTCCTTACATTTATGGTTTCTTACTTATTTATTTTATATTTTTGGTTTCTTTTAAATTCATTCATTATTATTTTTTTTATTTTTTATTATTCTTAAGTACTAGTTAATTCATTTCTTAATAATTCATTTCTTTTTACATTTTCTATCCTATTTGATTATACTATATATATATAATTTTTTCATCCATATATTATATATATGGAATTTTTTTTTTTTGCCTTTTGGAAAAAATTTTTCATTGCACTTATAGATCGTGACCGGGTGTTTCGCTTTTTTCAAAGAACAGGTACGATATTTAATTTTTTTAAGATTTTAAGGCAAATTTTTAAATATTTTTAGCATGTAAATGACCAAAGAACCACAGAAATGACTTTTCTACGAAACGGAAATGACTTATGTTACATGGAAATGACTTAGAAATGTGTTTTTTGGAGTTTTATTTATTTTCATATTCTTTTTAACAAAACAAAATAAAAATTTATATATATCAGACCTTCATGTTTAACTTAAAATACTTGTTAACAAAATGAACAAAAAAAAATCAATATAAAATGAATAATAAAAATGGAAAATTAAAATATCACGAATCCATTGTGATTGCTTAACTTAAATCCTTTTATACTTCATACACTTTTTTAACAAAATAAAAGAATAAAATATTACATCGAACAGTAAATAACAGTTTTGAAAAAAAAAATATTATATACAAAAATTATGTATAAGTACATTCAAATTCATATTAATACATATTCAAAATTTATATTTCATATACCTCAACTGATTTTTCAAATTCATAAATAATAGAATTTTTATTTTTATCTCCGATTTCTAAAGGCTTTTTCAATACTTTTAATACTTGTTTTTTGTTTATATATGATATGTCATTTTTAATAATAGCAAATTGAGTATTGTTTGAATTAATACTCTTCAATGATATTATTTGCACCTCATAATCATCCTCATTTGTACTTTCAGGGTCCTTAAGACACATGCTGACGTATCTAAAAAACATTTAAGATGGAATGATGATGATTACTTGTTAAAAGTTGAACAAAATTACCTGTATTTTTTTCCTTTTCGTCCAGGAAATTCAACTAAAATGAAACTACCATTTTGGACAAAAATTTGTTCAGGTTGTAATGGCGAAGATGAATCTGACGATGATGGTGAATAAACTTCTCTGAATCTTAATCTTTGTTTTGCATTTGAAAGATAACCTGTTATTTCATTATTAAGGTCTTCGTTGTCTTCACAGCGTAAAGTTCCAATTTTATAATGGCTACACTCGTAGAAGCAATCAAAACAGCTAAGATTTGTCATATATAATACTGAAAGATTTATTCCCGACGTTATTTGGTGAACTTTCAAAGTTCCTTTAAATGGAGGTATGCTTTTACAAGTTAACTTATTAATTTTTTCAATGTCTGCTCTTTCGATTACAAAAAATTTAATGCCGGTACAGTACTGCTGTAAGACTCTGTGAAAAGTAGAAATATTTGTTATATAGTATCTTGACCAAAAGCTATTTGACGATCAGCTATTCGTTTGCAAGTACCACCGATGCCATCTGGAACACCTTTACCGTGTCCTGATTCTGAATAATTCCAAGTAAAATATCGAAATTGAGGATATATTTTTTTGAATTCGTTTCCCAAAAAAAAGAACATTATTTTGTTCCTATATTGAGTAACAGGACCATCACTTAAAAAATGAACTGTATCAAATTTTTCAGGTAAAGTCTTCAAAATTGGATCAAGATGTGCCCAAATAGCAGATACATTATGAAGCAAAGATTCGCTAATTGTACAGAAGCTATTTGTTTGTAAATCACTTCCTGTTCTTGTGTACGTTACTACAGTATGCAATGTTATCTGTTGTCTGGAGCCTCCAAAATGGAAACTTTGGATTTCCTCAGCATGTCTTTCTTTTAAGTTATCTTTCAAATCTTTTATTTTTAGATATTGATGCAAAACACGCCCTTCATGTTTCAGGAATTTTGAAAAAACTGTATGGAAATATATTGAAAGATCAGACAGTTTTATTTTAATGTTTGTTTTTACAGTTTTACTGATGATTTTTTCTTTATTACTTTTCTGGCAGTAAATTTTCTCTCGCTGATTTGACCATTTAGAATAAGTTATCTCTTTATTAGACTCACATCTAATATTGACTGTTTTATTTTTACAAATCAAACAAGTCCTTAGAAGGCATTCAGGATTATGTTTAGAACAACATACTGACTCAGTCAATGCAATGGTACTTTTTTCATCTATTGCGTCATTTTGTGCAAGTGCTTTAACTATATATTCCATATTTGAATGGATAATGCATTTGCAAGTTTCTCTATCTGAAACTTTCATTTGTTTAACCCAAAATGGGCAGCATTGACAAAATAAAGTATAACCCACTGTATTTTCAGGGAACTTCAAAAGGAACTTTTGATGTAAATATTTGAGCGTGTAATTTAAATACCTTTTTTGTTTAATATTTGTACCTTTTCTTACGTATTCTTTTTTACCTGGACACAATCTACTATTCTCGTCTTCCGTTAAAAAGCCAATAATTTTTGCTCGTAGTTCTACATTTGATTTATTTTTAATTCTACATTCCTCCAAGTTTGGCTTAGATTTTAAAAGATTTTTAACATTTGCAAATGTAGAACATTTGTATAAAACTTTATATTTTTGTAATATTTTGTTTCCAATTAAAGTTGTAAAATATTGTTTCTCTTTTATTGTTTTTAAGTTTAAGTAACTGAAGCGTAATTGGCTTTTAATTACTTCACCAAACATGAGATTTTCTTGAATTTGAACAGGTCCTGCTTGCAATATATCATTAACTTTATTTATTAATTCATCTGGATTTTTTTCTTTTCCTGCTTTATTTTTCAATCTTTCGTATCTTTTTTTATACATGGCAAGTTTTCTTTCCAAATTTTTTATATATTTGTTGCGTTTAGCTAAATCACGCGACTTTCTTTTTCTATTTCTGTTTAGAATCTTTTCACTTCTTCTGTTCACCTCAATCTGAATTCTGTCTTCAGCGTTAACAAGATTTTCATCATCACTATTTGGTGGAGTATTTTCTCCTAATATTTTCATTTCTCTTTCTTTCTGTTTCTTTCTTTCTCTACACTTTCTTTGGTTAAGTTTCCAAGTTTTTCTTTGCTTTCTTTTTTCTCTTTCTGACATTTCATTAATGGATACAACTTTTTTGTTTGCTTTTTTCTTCAGGTATCTTTGATGCTCCTTGATTTTTTGTTGTTGCCGCAACTCTGGGTTTTCTTTAATTTTTCGCCTCCTTTCCCTTTCTGCTTCCCGTTTGAGTTTTAATTTTTCTTCTTTATTTTTTGCCATTATTTCTTGAAGCCATTAAATACTAAAAAATAATATTAAATGAAGTTTTTCAGTTAGCAATTTGCCAAATGTCATGCGTGTGGGTCGATTGTCATTACCGTGGACGAAAAATAACACGGTAATGACGACCACGGAAATGACATTTGTGAAGTTTATTCCAAAAATATATAGGGAAATACCTACTTTATTTTAAATAAAAAACATTTTGCTAAAACGGCAGAATATGACACCGTTCTTATAAGCAATAACACTATTAAAATATATTATAAAGAAAAATATACTTACCACTGTAATGACAACTCCTCACGTGACACATACAAAATTTTCTAACAAAAAGGCACTTGTTATCACACCGGAATCATTTCATAAACTAAAAGCTATTATTTAGATACTGCAAATGTTCTTTAATTCATTGACATCGAATTCGAATTGCGTAAAACTTGTTTTCTCTTATTTTTACCAAAAATGATACATCAATAGAAAAAAGGTTAAAATTCTAGAGACAAGAGAAAAAATTTGAAAAGAGAAAATTTTCTAAATAGTTTTTTTTTTATTCCTTATAATTTTATTTCTAGAATGTTCTCTCATCAAATATTTAAAGTATGATAGTATTGCGTAGTAACAAATAACGCATTTTTATTTTCTTTGTTACACATATCGCTTGAAGACAGCCATGGAAATGACAAAATTAATATTTTATGGAAAATTTCTCAAAAATGCAAATGTTAATTTCTTCGTTTTTGTTCATAAATATTAAATAAACTATTTTAAAATAGAGTTAAATTGATTTCAAAGTAAAATATTGAGGAATTTTGGCATTCTTTAACAAGACATCGAATCAGCCAGTTTGCGTGAAATCACCCATATATTCTTTTATGTTTAAATTCAAAATTTGTTCTTATTGGCAATAATATGTATATATATGTATATAGTATATATAGTTTTAATATTTATTTTCATCATATTTTATGTTTATTATTTTTTTTTTAAAGTATATGTTTTATATTTTCACAATTTTATATATTTACATATAAATATATATATATATACTTAATATTATTTTACCTTATATTCTAACCCTTAAATTCTATCTTAACTGTCCAACCTGATCCCTTTATGACAATGTGGTTTGTTCTTCTTCTTACTCGAACCGGTTTTCCGTTAATGAAAAATACCCCTGCTCTAATTTGTCCGTGTAGGTTGATCTTTTGATATGCTGCCTTTAATTCTTCTTCTTGTGTTGTTGTTAGTGGTGTTGGTGTTTAATATGGTGGAAGTGCTGTTGGTTGTGTCGTTATGTTGTTGGTGGTTGCTGTGGGTTGCCTTGGTTGTGTCTTTGAGGTCTGAATGGATGGTGGCTTGATTTGTCTATTTTCTAGTATGATTATTTTCGGTTCCTTTGTTGGTGTTGCTATGGGTGTTGTTGCTGGTGTTGTGATGGGTGCTATTTTGGTGTTTTTGTTGGTGTTACTGTTGGTTTTATTAGTGGTGTTGTTGTTTGTTTTATTTTTGTTTGTAACACGGGACTGTGATTGTGGTTGCTCTTGTGTTGTTCGTGATCGCGTTGCCTTAACTCTGTTGGTTTTTGGTGTCTTTGTTGGACTTTTAGGAGGCTTTTTATACCAGCGATGTTTTACCTCGCGCCAGTCTGTCATAATAATCGTAGCCTGCTGACTGGTGGATGGTGTGGCTATGCTGTTTGGTGATTCTATTTGCACCTGCGTTAACGCTGTTTTAAAGACTCCAGGTTTTATGGGTCTGGTCCTTTTCCTTATACAAGGGTTGTTTGGAGGTGGTGGAATCAGGACACTGTTTCGCCTTGGATTACGCCTGTTTTCTTCGGCTGCCATTTCTTTTATTTTCTTTGTAATCTCCTTAAGCTTCTGGTTTGAATTCATTTTTACGCCTGATGGTTTTGTTTTGGGGATCGTCTTTTTATAGCAATTTTTGGTGGAGTGCATTAAATTTATACGAGTATGATATTCCTTCATATCTTTTACATGCACTCTTTCTATTTTATTACTATGCTGATTTTGGATTTCAACTATGACGGGTGATATTACTCTTATGACTTTATGGGGGCCGCTGAATTTGTTGCTGAGTTTGGCGTTGAAGTTTTTCATTTTCGATGAAAGTGCTCTTTCCCTTTTCATAATTTGGTCTCCTTTCTTAGGTATCCAATCTCTGTGTCTAAGATTATAATGATGGCTCTGCGTTGTTAGTGCTTTGCTCATGTTAATGCGGAATAAATCAAAAACTTCACGAAGTCGCTGACGACTTTGTTCAGCATCATGTTCAGCATTTGCGGTTGTAACTTTTCTGTATACAGACGTTGGTAATATGATTTCTCGGCCAAAGTTTATATAAGCTGGTGTGTATCCCGTAGTTTCATTCTGGCTTGTATTTAATGCTAGCATGAGTTCTGGGAGGTTTTCATCCCATTCTCGTTGGTCTTGTTTTATATATTGTGCTACCATTGTCTTAATTACTCGGTTCATCCTTTCTGTTGGATTAGCTTGCGGAGTATACGGAGGTGTTAGTTTGTGTTGGATACCATATTCTTCTAGCATTTTCACGTATTTGTGGCTTGTATATTGATGACCATTGTCTGTAATCAAGATTTCGGGAATTCCATTTCTAGCGATGATTCTTTCCTTAAATTGTTTGATCAATATCGGCGTTGTTGCATCTCTGACTGCTGCAAACTAAGTCCATTTTGAAAACTTATCATGAAATACTAATATCATAGTATTTCCTTTCTTCGATCTAGGCAATGGTCCGATGAAATCTGAACTAACGACTTGCCAAGGTCTGTTCGCGATTGTACTAAACATTTTACCAGCTGGAGCTTTCTGACTCGGCTTATGTTGTGCACATGAAATGCATGATCTTACGTACTTCGTAATATCTCTGAACATGCCTGGCCAGTAGTATAATTTAGCTATTCGTGCTATGGTTTTTCTAATACCCAAATGTCCCGATTTTACATCATCATGATTTTCATGTAATACCTTTTGTATTTCATCTTTGTTTACACATTGCTTCCATTCTGGTCCAGTATCGTCTATGCTGGATGTATGGAAATGTCTGTATAGTGTTTCATTCTGAATCATGTAGTCTGGATGATCTTCTGGTCGTTCTCTGACGGCTTTCATCGTACGGACATACCATGTTTCTTTCTTTTGTTCGTTTATGTTGCATATGTCGGCGTCTCCTATTAATGGTAATGGTTGTCGTGATAATGCATCTGCTACCACATTGTATTTTCCTTTTCTGTATTTTATCTCGAAATCATATTGTTGTAACTCAAGCGCCCATCGTGCTAATCTGCCTGATGGATTTTCCATCGTATTCAACCATTTCAATGACTGGTGATCAGTCACTACCATGAAATGGTATCCTTCTAGATAAGGTCTCATCTTCCTTATTCCCCATACAACAGCGAGACATTCTTTCTCTGTCACACTATAGTTCTTTTCGGTATCGGTGAGCGTTCTGCTCGCATATGCGATAACCTTTTCTTTATCATCTTGTATCTGGTATAACACTACCCCAAGTCCATCTTGACTTGCATCTGTTTGCAGAATAAACGTATTATTAAAATCTGGGCATGCTAATACTGGTGCTTGAGTGAGCTGTATTTTGATATCTTCAAAAGCTTTTCGTTGTGGTTCTTGCCATTGCCAAGGTTTGTTCTGGCGTAGTAATTTATTCAGAGGTGCGGCTAATACAGAGAATGAAGGGACAAATCTTCTATACCATGACGCAATCCCCAGGAATCTTCTTAGTTCCTTAATATTTGTTGGGGCTTTTAATTCTTCAATAGCCCGTACTTTGTCTGGATCTGTGCCGATACCTTCTTTGGTAACTACGTGGCCCAAATACTTGATTCTGGTTTTAAAGAATTCACACTTCTCGGGATTTATCTTTAAATTAGCTGCTATTAGACGATCAAATACTTTGATGAGGTGCTCGATGTGCTGTTCCTCATTTTTACTAACCACTATAATATCATCAAGATATGCGAAGGCATGCGGTTCCATTTCAGGACCGATTACTTGGTCTAATACTCGTTGAAACGTTGCTGGTGCAGAATGATGACCGAAAGGCATCACCTTCCACTGAAATAGGCCTCTTCCAGGGACCGTAAAAGCAGTATATAGTCTACTCGTTTCTTCGAGGGGTACTTGCTAGTAACCATTCTTTAAATCTATGGTTGATATATATTGAGCTCCTTGAAGCTTATCGAGTATATGATTAATTTGCGGCAGCGGATATGCATCTTTTATCGAATTTTCATTTAAGACTCTATAGTCAATGCAGAGTCTCCATCCTCCCTGTTTCTTGCGGACCAATACAATTGGTGAGCTATAGGGGCTGCTGGATGGTTCAATTCTACCTTGCTGGATCAGATCATCAATTTCTTTGTTGATAATTTCCTGCATTGCTGGGTTACGTGGATAGTAGCGTTGTTTGAATGGCTTTTCAGTTTTCATTCTGATGCTGTGTTTTGTCAATGGGGTAACCCCTTGGATTTCATCAAAGCGTCTCAACTGACTTGCAAGAAAACTTTGGATTTTATCTTGTTTAGTTTGAATATGGTTTATATCTGCGTAATCTTCTGGTATTTCTTTTAGCGTTATTTGCTTGTTGGCGATGATAAATTTGGCTTTCATGGCATACAGGAAATCTATTCCTATTATTACTTCTTCAGTGAGGTTAGGTAGGTAATACAACCTGTGACTGATGGTTTGATTTTCCCATGAAATGTTGAAATCAAAACATTCTTTCACTTTAATGTTCTTTCCATCGGCCAAATATGTCTCTATTTCACACCGCCTTATCGGGTGTTTTCTTTTTAACAGCATATTCCTTACTTTATTACCAATAAAGGTTAGTCCAGCACCAGTGTCTATTAGAGCTTGGTAGTCATGACCAAAGATGTTTACGTTCAATACATATCGTCTTTTAGTCTTAATAGTTGAGGCGTCTTTTCTTGGGATGTAAGGTTACCTCTCTATGCCTTCATCCCGTTGTCTTTTCCCGGTTGGCACTTGCATCGTTGATTTGTGCACCTGTTACATCTGTTTTTCATTTTACATGCTGCTTGTACGTGACCTGGTTGTCCACATTTCCAACACTTCTTATGGTTAATTGGAAATATATAGTATTTACTGGCTTTGTCTTTATTCTTGCTTCTTGTTGGTTCTTGTTTTTCTGTTGTTGTACTTTATTTTCGTTGCGCACTCGTTCGTATTCTTCAGCCAATTTCACTAGCTCGTTCAAATTTGTAAAATCTCTTGGCTTTATGTACAGGCGATATTCGGGCAGTAAATTCTCGTAGATTCATTCTAATTTTTCTGCTGATGTATATGTTGCTTGCCAGCGTTGTAACGCTTGAATTGCTGTCACAAAGTCTTTGACAGGTTCATTAGGCTTTTGCATCCTCTTTCGGATATCATCATCCAGCTTGACGTGATATCGAGGTGGCAGAAAGAAATCTTTAAAGTCATTTACAAATTCATCCCATGTTGACCAGCTATGCTTATTATTCCTATACCATATTAACGCAGTCTTAGTTAATAATTCAGACAAAGCCTTTAACAATCTTGATATGGGTATGGTATAGCATTCTGCTAATTCTTCAATGCGTTCTAGGAAGTTTAATGGATCTTGTCCTTGATCAAACTTCACATTCCATTTTCTTACTTTATCCATAAATTCTGCATCACTTATCTTGTGTACATCATTTTGTATTTTTGCCTCCGGTGTAAGATGTGATGTTGTTGTTGCAGGGAAAGTACTTGTGGCTGGTAGATTCATGTTTGATGTAGTGTATGATGTTATGGGTGATGTCCAGAAAGATGGTATCGGTGGATAGTATAGATGATGTGGTGGTGAATACATTGTTGAGAAAGGGATGGAATACGGCATAGTTGCTATCGATGTGGTGGTAGTTATACATGTGTTTGTATGTACTGGTCGATTGATGAGCAATGTGTTAGGAGTTGTGTTGATGTTTACTGCTGTTTGCGATTCTTGCGTAGTTGTAGCTTCACAACTTAGAGTTGCGTTATCTGTATTAGTTCGATTTATCTCGGATATATTACTAGATCTTGATAAGTATTCTTGCACAGCAGTGTGTTGCTGTCGTAAGTGATCAATCAGTCGCTTCGTAATTCTTCTACAGTACCAGTTGTTGGTAATCCTCGCTTATTGACTTCTTCAATAAGATCTTCTTTACGTAACACGTAGATCCAACTTGTAGTAGTTGTCGTAGTATTTTCAGTAGCCATTTTCAAATATACATACGTTTCCTGACCTTCTCTGTCTTTTGGATTGTTTCCGGACTTATAGTCCCTGCTCGGGCGCCAAAATTTTGTAATGGTTTTTACCAACCAACCAAAATTCAATGTTCGACGTGGATGCTTAATGTGCGGATAGTACAGCCTGTCCAGGGTCGATTTGTATCTCCACGACGACTGTTGTATATGAATAATAACGCTGATTTGTTTATACTTATGCTTATGCTTTATTATAACTATATCCTAATCTTAACAATTCGTTTCCCTATTCTAAGCCTTAAGCTATACTTATGTTATGTTTACAATAGTTATCTCTTACAATAATTGTTTATAAACCTTTCGTTTTACTTTCGTTATTTGCCTCTTTGGTAGTAAGATTTGCTAGCCTTTTTAAGTAAGAGTTGAATGAGACAAATGGTATGGAAAGTGTTGCTCTTGACAGAGAAAGGAAAATATCAGAAAACCCGGTATGTATCAAGGAATGTTACTTGTAACCAAAATAAATAGTAAACCAAATAATCGTGGTAACCTTCAGTGAGCTCCAATACTCACTAGTATTGACAAATACTGTCTAACTCAAATAACAAATTTACAACCTTCAGTGAGCTCTAATACTCACTAGTATTGACAAATACTGTCGAACCCAAATAAACCAATTTACAACCTTCAGTGAGCTCTAATACTCACTAGTATTGACAAATACTGTCCCAATACTGAACCCAATAAATATTCCTTGTACAATCTCACCTGTAAAAGAAAACCTCCAATACTAGTATAAGACCTCCAATAGATCTTTATACTAAATAACAACGTTGCAGGACCGTGAGGACCTAAGTTTCCCTAATAACTCCTATCAAAGGTGAGGACATGTACTCTTTAAAAGAGACATTCTGGTCACCCTACATAGATACTAAGTACTGATCTTAATAAAAAAAAAATTGAAATATAATCAAAAATAGAATCAAAACACAATTCATTAATTATTTTTCTTGTGAAACGTCTCAACTGTTCACTTTCAAAAATTAAGAATTTAAATTATTTAAAAAAAAAATTTTTTTAAAAACCGAAATTTAAAAATATTGGTTCAAAAAATTGAAAAGTAGTTACCTATAGTTAACTATAGTAAAGTTTTGGAACGCACTCCTGTTCGGTTTGTCTTAAATACACATATGTACGTATATGTACGTACCATTTTAAATAAGTACAATTTTACCATTTTTAAACAAAAAATATATTATGCAAACAAATAATGTAAAAGTTTTTCTATTTTCGAAATAAAAATTAAATATTAATTTGTTTGAAATTTTATTTATATAAATGTACAGAGAGTCCAGAAATAAATGTCGCTAAATATTTTTCTTGTTTTTAGATTCTAGATTCCTTCTTATAAATATCTATTTCTGAGATACCGAGGGTTGAAAACTTTCAGGCACGTTAAATGCATATGTATTTAGTCATATGCTATGAACCACTCTATATATTCAACTTATATTTACTACAAACTCAAGCTGAAGCTTAGACCTTTCCAATGGTGTAGAACAATTTTTTTGGTAGAAACAGTTTGAATTACAAGCAAAACATAATTTGTGATAGTTGTCTTGGGACAACCTGTATCCTGATAATTGTTAAATTGTCTATGCTTTAAGAAAGACAACATAAAGGAATTAAAAAAAAATTTCATACTTAATATTGCGAACCATAGTAAGATCATGACGAAGTATTCATTAACAGACACTCCAATCTAAAGCAGAAATTTTGTACCCAAAATTTTTCAAGCTTTTTGATGAATTCGGGCATGGTGAAGGAAGCATGGGAGCTTTTCTCTTTGGTGAGAATTGAATATTTCTTAATTTTTAAATTTAAAAATGCTATTATGCTTGTACAAGGTTTTCTTTCCCACTTATTATCAAATTGAAAGTATTATTCCTTAGTCCTTATGCTCAAACATGTGCGCCTGTTCAAAAATATCATTTTACATGTAATTTTCAATACTTTTGCGTATTAAAAACATAATGTAAAAATATTGTATATAGGAATACTTTTATTGCTTTTATTTTCAACCAATCCATGCGGACTACATAGAATAGTCGATAAATATGTTAAGAAATCCTTGTAAAAAGATATGATATTTAAGTAAAAATAAACATGAAAAGTGTATCGATAATGCACTTTACTTTGTGTAATATATAGTCCACTTAACTGAAATTGTTTGAATGTGTAATAGAATACACGATTGAAACATACATATGTATTTGTGACTAAAAGAAATAGTACAGTTGAAGGACAATTAAAAGTACACTTGTTGAATGTTTTGTTATTTTTACGTACAAATTCGTAAAAATTTGTATGTAAGAATAGAAGACATTTGATTTTTAATGTTGTACTTTTTTTTATGCCTAACTGTGGTTTACATGATTAAATATGAGTTGAAATTTTGAACACAAAAAGTACGTGAGAATATTTCTCATAAAAGATATTTTTATCTATCACAGGCCACTTCCCCTCCTATCACAGGCCAAAAAAAGTGACAATTTGCCCGGTATGCTTTGGAAATCTGTTAGGAAATTGTTAGCTGTGGTAAGATCAAGTAAAATTGTAATACTTGTATGTATGTCAAATATTAAAAAATGTTTTGTATTGTGAATATCAAAAAAGAAAAGTTTTAAGAAGGTTTCCAACAAGATTTTTTTATGAATTTGTTGTCACAGCCTTGTTTTTCTTCTTGTTGTATCCTGAAACAAAACATTGTCTTCTATATATGCGTAGGAATAATATTAGACAAAAAATGTTTAAATGTAAATTACGTATTTGTCATTGAGTTTCAAGACAAAAAAATATTGTATTATTCATTCTCATGTAATGGTATCATTTTTTAAAAGAATTATTCCTTAAAATAAAGAAAACCAACACGATTTGTGTTTTACAGTTTAAGTATTTATGTTTGAAAATAACACGTTTTTCTCTCTGCTATTAAATCTTTTTTTTTTAATTTTAATCGCATGACTAGTAATACTTTGCATTACACGCTCTAGAAACACGGGATACAATGCAGAATGTAGTAAGGTCGTTTAAAAAAGCGTTAAATACACTGTGTATAGACATATAATCAATAAATATCCTCTTTGTAAATTATTGCGTTATACACATAAATGAAATTTACATGTTTAAATATGAACACATTCAACAAATTCGTATCGATCGATATAACATGTTGTTTTTAAATAGTGTACATATTATACTTATACTATGCAGTTATTACAATTTAATTTAGAGAATACTATAAATTTATTATTACACAGTATTTCAGGCATGAATGCATTCACATGTGGAACTTGGGGTTTTTGATGGTCAGAGATTAGTGGTCAGGGATTTTCCAACCAAAAACGTAGGATTATTTATTTATTTTATTGAAAATATACTGATGTGTTTTATTTTTGATAACTGATTCTGATGCCACTTTTTTTCATAATTAACAATCATATAAAAATTCTGAATAAGAAATTAAAATGCTATATGAATTACAAATAGAATTGGTACAAATATAATAGAATGGATGACATTCAATCCCAATGGTAAGGTCAGCATCAGCGAACTTTACATGACAACTACGTTTTTAACACAGTATTGCATGTTTTAAATTTTTCATTTAGGTGTCTTAGGAATGTGTGTTTTCTTTTAAACTAAGGCAAATTTACTTATTTAACAGACTAATAATAATAAATACCTAGAAAACGAGAACAAAAATAGGATTGAAATAAATTTGGAAATCATTAAATGTATATGTACATACATACATTGTTTTTCACGTGTTTAAATTTATTACGAGAAAAAGTATCAAGTATCTTATCAATGAGTTATATTTTGTGGTCTTATCTAAAAAACGGGTCTCAGTTCCATTTCGAATTTGATTGAGATCAGATGTTTATAAATTTGTAATTTTAATCAAAAATCATAATTAATTACATATATTACGAGTAGCTAACAACAGCTAATTGAAATCGAAATCAGCTCAGTCAAAAATGTAAAAATTAAAAATCCCTTGAATCCATTAATAATTTAAAAAAATAAACAAATATGTAAATATGTTACGTCTGAACTCAAATGTATATTATTTCATGCATAAGTACTTATTTACATATGTAGATACATATATGAACTATGAACATTGAACACACAATTTGCGTGCAGGTGCACTACCTATACATACGCATCAAAATTCAAAATTGATATAAAAGTATGTACCTATACATCATCTCTAATGGTTTATTGTTATTCATCATACATACATATGTATATGTATGTGCAAATAATGTATATTGTAATACAAATGATTTATGGTTTGATGTGTAATTTGCAAAAATATATAATAAAAAGTTGATTAAAAAAAAAATTGGAAAAAAAATTCCGAAGAAAAAAATGTACACACAGAAATGTGAACATGCCTACATTCACGTATATGTATGAATGTACATATGTACTATGTACTTCAAACAAATTCGGCAGAAAAAAAAAATTTTTTTTTTTTCTTATTGCTTTTTTCTCACACTCAATGTTCTATGCGTATACATATGTACATACATGTACATCAAATACTATATAACACAATCATGATCATTGTACATATGCATATCGTATATATCTACTTATAATACGTACATATGAAATACAAAAGTCGTTTATTGACTGTACAGTGCAAATGCAAATTAAAACATTTGCAACAAAATTATGAATTCATTTCCTTTGAAAAATGAATTCATATTATTCTGAAATAAACAACAATTACAATACAAACATTATTATGATTTTCAATTATTTTATTAGTAATAATTTAAAACCAAGTATCACATTTTATTGTTGTTTATTATGAAGATAATAGTACAAATGTACTAATTGCAATTTAGCAAAATGGTCATATGTATTTTATTCGGCACTGTATGTGTATTATTTTAAAATCACCTATATTATTGGTGTCACCTATCAAGTTTTGCCTGAACTGTTTTTTGAAAATTTTCAAATATAAATTGAAACAGAAATAAATATGCAATGAAAATTGAAAATTTCATACAAAAAATAGTAATTTTCATTTATTAATAAAATGTAAACTACGAAACATTTTTAATTGTTTATTTTTGCAATCAGTTAGGAAAAGTTTAAATTTTATGTTCACATCACAAAAATTACATAAATCATACGTTTAATTGCAGATAAATTGTAACAAAATCAAAGTACTTTTTCAGGAAACATGATTTCACTCTTTTTCAATTTTCACTGAACGGAGTCCTCTATCAAAAATCTGTCTATTTAAGCACCACAATTCCCTTCAACCTATATGTGTTCAAAATTTCATTGAAATCGGTTGTATAGTTTTTGAGCTAGAAGGTCACTTTGAAGCATCAAAAAACATCGAACACAATAGCGCATGGAAGAGTTGCTATACTAGTCGATAGCAACATAACATATAATAAAATTCATATAAAAACAAACTTTCAAGCTAATGCAATAGAAATTTACAAACCATTAAAAAAAGCAATCATCAATATATACTCCGACAAATCAATTAAATGTAATGATCTCCAAAATATAGTAAATCAAGTTAAAACACCCTATATATTATTAGGAGATATAAATGCACATAACCCTCCTGGGGTTCAAAAAATAAAGATTCCAAAGTCACAGAAATTGAGAAATTCATCCATCAAAACTCCTTCATAATTATGAATAATAATGAATCAACCTACTTCAATTTTACATTCGAAACCTTCAGATTGACATCACACTCTGCTCATCTATAGTACAAAACTTCTCTGAATGGAAATTTGAAGATGACCTCTATGGCAGTGATCAGTTTTCGTTTATTATATCTACCAAAAGCCAATGCTATCCAATAAAAAGAAAATTATTTAAAATAGATATGCAGCAAACTGGGACAAATACACTAAAGTATTAAATTTTAATAAACCAATATCAGAAATAGATTATGTTGACTCCATAAATTATATCACTTCAACAAAAATTCAAGAAGCAGCAGTAAAATCCATACTTATGACCAATACAACACAACATAAAATAGAAGTACCATGGTGGAATCATGAAATTGCATCTGCCATAAGAACTAAAAAGAAATTACTTAGAAAATACAAAATAACAATGAAACAAACTGACTTTATAAACTTCTTAAAAATGAGACGAGAAGTAGGAAGACTAGTAAGACATTACAAGAACGTTTCTTGTATGCGTTATGTCTCCACAATCACAAAAAACACATCGAACAAAGAAATCCTATGAAAAATAAAATGTATTAAAAATAGGAACAATTATCCTAATATGAACGCCATCAAGATACATAATGATTACATAACAGATACTCAACGAATAGCTGATGAAATGATAAAACACATCACTAGAAATTCAAATGATGGCCACGTTAACAGTAAATATCTAAAAACAAAAAGTCAAATGATACCTAAACCAACCAAAGCAACAAAAAAACCAAGTACTCAAAAATACAACACAAAGATCACCTTAATAGAACTGGAATACTCACTTAAAGAATGCAAAAGCTCATCACCAGGCGACGACCTTATACATTATGAAATGATAAAAAACTTACAAATCAGCAAAAGTCATACATATTAAACTTCTATACCATCATATGGAAAACAGGTAGATTACGTAAAAGATGGAAAGAAGCATTACTGATTCCAATTCTCAAGCCACAAAAAAATCCTGATAATCCAGAAACTATAGACCAGTATCATTAACAAGTTGCCTTTACAAGGTTTTAGAACACATAATTAATAAGCGTTTATCATGGTACCTAGAGACTCATTGCAAATTAGACAAATACCAATTCGGATTTAGAATAAATTACGGTACACAAGATGCATTGACATACTTTGAAAGCGAAACCATCCAAACGTTTAACAAAAATGAATACATGCTGACGGTATTCGTTGATATTGAAAAAGCCTTCGAAAAAGTATGGAAAGAAAACATAATCGAAGAATTAATAAATATCGGCATCGAAGATAAAATGTTCAATTTTATAACAAATTTCCTTGAAGATAGATATCGAAGAATACTAATATATGTCACAAAATCTCTCAAATTACGGGTTGAAAATAGTGTACCACAAGGCTCAGAGTATTGAGCACTACTCTTTTTAAAATAGCAATCAATAGTTTAAACAATCAAATTCATTTTTCTACTAAACACATAATATATGCTAGTTATGATCTAGCTATCTTTACATCCAACAAAAATCTAAATCAAGCAACTTCAATAATATAAAATACAATTAACTCGATAATAAACTGGGCAAAATAAAAAGGAATAAAACTCTCCGAAAACAAAACAAAAACAATGATTTTCACACGCAAAAGAAAAAATTTCCAAAATCCCACACTAAGAATCCAAAATACGCAGAATAATTTGACAACCGAATATAAATACCTTGGACTGCTGTTTGATACCAAACTTACCTGGGATAAACATATTAATTATGTCAGAACAAAAACTTTTAAAAATATGAATGTTTTGAAAATTCTATCCAACACAAATTACGCGTCTGAAAGAAGAGCGTTAATCAAAATATATAATGCAATAATAATCAGTAAATCAATAATTGATTACGGTATCTAACTGGACTCTATACAATTATGATGCATAGGACTCTGTTCTGGAGCATATAGAACAAGTCCCAGAAGTAGTGCCCTAGTCAATGCAGGCCTAATTTCCAACTATCTCCGTAGGCAAAAGCAAGAAATTAAATACATGCTAAAAGTCTTAAGCAATAACCAACATCCATTAAACGAAAAATTAAAATTTGCAATTATCAGCATTCACGAATACAAACATAAATACTTACCATATTACCAACGCACAAAGGAACTATCTAAGGTACACAATATAATAAAAAAAATTAAAATACATATATATGACAGTAAACACAATGCATTTAAACCATGGGTATTAAAAAAACATTTATATCGATACCGGAATTTCTAAGTACAATAAAGAAAAAACGAATCCATTAATATTTCATAAACATCTATCTGAAAAATTGAACACGATTTATAAAGACCACGTAAAAATATATACAGATGGTACAAAACAAGACAACAATACTGGATGTGCCTACTACATGAACGGTAAAAGTAATAAATATAAAATTTACAATGGTTCAAACATACATACCGCCGAGCTCCACGCCATCAAAAAATCAATTGAAGAGACACAAAACGTGAAACAAACAAACATATTAACATGCACAGACTCAATCAGCACAACATACTTAATTCAAAAATTATGCACTAAAAACCTATTAGTCTTAGAAACAAAATACCTTATATCCAGAAATCCAAGTAAAAATTATAATAATATGTGGATACCAAGTAATACTGATATCGAAGAAAATGAAATTGCAGATTCACTAGCAAAAATGTCCTATGAAGAAAACGAAGACACCAATTTTAAAATGATAGTTACAGACATTTTTTCAAAAGCGAAAAAAGAAATCTGTAAAAAATGGGAAACAATCTTAACACAAAATAAGCTAAAACAAATAAAAAATTATATAAAACCATGGACAAATGCATCCCAATCAACAAGAAAAGACAGTGTTATTCTCACAACATTAAGAATCGGGCACACCAAATTAACTCACCACCACCAGTATCACCTAAAAAAAGAAGCTGCTCCTCTATGCAGATGCAACCAACCGCTTTAAATCAAACACATATTTAATGACTGTCAATACTATAGGCAACAAAGAGTCTATTATAAAATAGATGGTACAAATTCACTAGCAAACGAGCAACAAGACAACATCAACAATATCCTGATCTTCCTAAAAAAAACTGGATTATATACTAAAATTTAAGAAATAAGTGTATAAATAAGGATATATACATATATATAAGTATCTATAATTATTAAATTATTAACATAAGATCTTGGTCTGATATGACTAGTATTAGTTGGTAGACCAAAAAACAAAAAAAAAAAAAAAAAAAAAAAAAAAAAAAAAAAAAGTCTGTGTAATGTTCTGGTACATTTGGATTCATGTTTAAAACGTGTTCTTGTGTGTACAGTGTTGAAGACAACATATTATGTAAGTATTTACTTGATAAAACTTACTTGATATGTATTTAAGTTCGAAAAAATTTTCGATTAAAATTAAATAATCGTATTATATTTACCGTCCAAAAAGTTTGCAGTTTATTTAAATTACAATTCATATTTAAAAAAAAAAAAAAAAAAAAAAAAAAACTTTTGTTTTTATTTTATTTTATTTTTTTTTTTTTTTGCTTTTATTACATCTTGAATTCCTCATGTCATAAAATATCAAAAATCTTTGCTTTAAATTTTATAAAAATATTGTTCCATGTGTACATTGCTGAATTTCACTGAACTAATTTTTGTATTCCAGCCGAAAATTATTACAAGAAATAATGCACAAATTTTTTCATGATGGAATTGTAAATTTTCAAGAAAAATATTTTTTAAAAAAAAATTTATCATTAAAAAAAAAAAATAGAAACTGATTATCAACACAATTCGACGAATTGATTTATCGTAATTCTTTTTTCAATATTTCACATTTTCGCTTTTTTTGGCCTCATAAATTCACGTTTATTAAATGACTGAATTTGACAAACATAAATTATTGAAAGGTTTAATATAATCTACTGTATGATGAAAATCACTTATGAATTTGCAGATCATAAACTCAGTTATACACAATATACCACTGAATAATTATTTCTAAAAATGGAACATAATTATTTCTAAAAATTAAATATTGAGATACACTAGTTGTTGAGAAATGGATCTAGTATTATTGTATTACATTTACTACTCTACTATATATTACATTACTTATGTACTATACTACTGTACTATATTGTACTACATATATGGATTTAGTATTATTTAGTATTATATTGTATTATATATAGCTATTGTATTATATTTACATTTACTTTCTCATATTTTTTGATTGTGTTCTCTCTTTAGTTCTCATATTGCCTGTTAATCATAATTGATAAATTGTAAATTTCTACCGTAAATTTCTACCTAACTAAAATTGTATATTGCTTGATTTGTGACATAACTTATGTACATTGCATAGCTTAAAATATTGAACATTGTATTGTAATCTCATCCGATTTGTTTGAATACCATTCACACACACACGCACTCTTTGATAGTTTGGTGTAATGGTATATCTCATTGTTATTCTTATCTAACAGCATTTTGAATAATTGATGGTTACATTATTAATTTTAATTTATCAATCGTTCTTCTGGTTTTGACGGTCATCGGGTGAGGTAACAATATTATCAACTTGAAATTTGTGAAGTAAACGCATTTTTGTGATTGAATTGTACAACGATAACAAATAAATTTTGTAAATTAAAATACATTTTTTTTTTATTGAAATATTACAACACTAGTGTTTGAGTTTGAGGACAATCGAATTTTGTATTTGAGTCATCCGTATATACACATGCACCCGTTTGAAAAAGTCCTTTGGAAGAACAGCCAAATAAAAACCATATGAAACGCGTGGGAAAACCATGAGCTCATCTGTTTGTTGTATCAGTCATAGCCACATAAAAAAAGCATTAGAAAGTAAAATTGTTCGCCAGGTAAATTTGTGTCTGACAATTAAAAATAATTAAAACAGCGTTAAATCTTCGGGAGCTAAAATTTTCATAGACACGATTTTTTGTTTCCCAGACGGGGCAAAATTTTTACTTTCATTTTTATTATGATCATTATTATTATGAATAATTGAAGTCATATATTTAAATATACGCAATCGTATATTTAATCACACGTGTTTAAAATTGTGACTTATTATATGGCTCAGGCTGCAATATAAAGCCTTGTGTCTTAATAGAAAGATCATACGGATAGAACTTTGAAGCTAGTAAATGCTGAACTTTACCCAGCTTCAACTTCATTCTGATCTTTTACACTGGTTTTTAAAAATTTTAGTGTAAATTTCAAAAATGAATCATCTCTTTATGATACAAGATCTATGGTATTTCTAATAAAAAGAAGAGAAAACCAGCCTTTTGTTGAAAGCTCTTCTCCAGTCTTTTGTTACAAAAAAAGAAATTATTTTCATTTATAAAAATAATGTATGGAAATTTTCAAATCAACTCCATTTTGTAATTAATTTCACTAAAACGAAAAAAAAAATTACAAAAAAAAATTCAATTAAATGTTGCTTTTGTTATGAATTGTAATACATCTGTATAATGATGGTCGTGTATTAAAGGAAAAAAAATTGTATGGTATTTTCAATGACTTTTGATTGTTACTTTACAATGTGTTCAAAAATCAAAATTTTTCAAATGTTACAATAAAAGGTTACCACTAATACGATCAAAATCTGAGTACAAACTGGGAAGTCTTATACTTTTTATGGCGGATATCACTTTGATATAACTTTTATGCACCAATATCGTCCAATGTTTCCATGGATGAGTCCAATGTCACTGTGGTGCAGAAGCCTTCTGTTCATGAAGGTGATCCAGATCAATCCGCACCACAGTAAGGCAGCCACGGCTAATCTATTTCTTCGACTCAGTCAGGGGAAGAAAGACTAAGCCCTGGTGCAAAAACCATGGTAAGTGGGTGGCAAAATCTTTGGGCTAAAGATTCCTGGATTCAATTTATTCTATGTAAGTAATGCAAGTATGTTGAATAGGCAACAGTTGAATGTTGTCCAAATTCTAAACCCATAGGTAAGTTCAAATCTCCGTGATGCTTGCCGAGTTAAGAAAGATAGACTGATGAAAGATAGAGATGTAAAAGGAAGACTTTCTACAGCTCCATAAATGAGGTTGCAGAATTCTCCAGACTTAGAGAAATGCTGGCAAAAAATCCGTTGTCTCCGACTTCTCTCAAGAACAATGCTGGAGGTTGGATGAAAACTGGAAAGGAAGTGTTGGGGTTGCACATGGATACCCATTTTCTGAAAGTGATGAGGTAGCTCTAATAAGTAGGTCAACCAGGCGGGGAGCCTTTGACGCCATTACGGTTGGCTTCAGTATTTATTGCAAGATCGAATGGGCTATACGTTCGTTCAAGTCATTTAAATCTGCTGGTTGGGATAAGATTATTCCGGCAGAACTTCAGCAGACAGAGGAAACTATTATCCCCAGGTTGAAGGCGATATTGGACGCCTCTCTGTCGCTAGGGCATACTTCCTCCTTGTGGAAGGAAGTGAGGGTGACTTTTATACCGAGAGCGGACAGAAGCTCCTATCACAAGCCTGGCGACTTCCGACCCATCAGCCTTTCTTCTTTCATGTTGAAGACTATGGAAAGGCTGGTGGACTTGCATATAAGAAGTAGTACTGGGGATACGCTGTCCAAGTCTCAGCACGCCTACACTAAAGGGAGAAATGTATTATAGCTAAAATTCATCTCCGTCAAAACTTCAATTGCCTTACGAACACAACAATTCTTATCTTTAAAATACAGAAGAATTTCGCTTATATAATTTCATTTTATGTTAAACATTCAATGAATTACAGATTAGAAAAAAATCCTTTTAACATACGCTTCAACAGATTTACAATATTGTCGAATACACATGCAGATATGTCTTTTTGTGGGTCGAAATGTATTTTGAATGTATCTTATTAATTTATTTGGATGTTCTACAAAGTATTCGAAATATTTTTAAAAAGTTTTCTGTATTGACACAAACTCGAGAAGAAGAAAAAAAATTCGATTTATATATTTTAATCGTACACAGTGTGTCACCAGCATACGTACATGTGTATCGTTTATTACCGTTAATACACATATATCTGGAAGAGTAAATCCTCTGAGTTTAATAATATAAATTCTCAAAAGAATATAAAATTCTTTGTTGTTTTTTCGTATTTTATTTTAATTACGATATTTTATTAGTTGTCTTGTACACAATGCGTGTAGCTACATAAGTGTACATTTGATTTAATGGAGAAAAACTTTTGCGCACACACACACACCACATAAATCCCATCATCTATACCACCCCATACCATCCGTTAATGTACTGATATAGTGTGTACTTTCGACAGTTGAGGATTTTCTAAGAATCGCAGTACAAAACAAATTCAATTAAAGCTGGATTAGAATTAATAACGAAACAGAAACAATAAAAACGATGATAATTGTAAAAAAGAAGAAAGTATTTAAAATGAGCCACAAATAAAAATAATCACCAGAATTTGGTGTTTCAAAGACCTAATTCGTTGTTATGACAAAGATTTTATCATATCACAATACGTTCATCATTTCAATTACGAAATTTAATTAAATGCCATACATTAAAACAAGTTGAATTTCTTGAATTTCATCTGACTTTCATGTTTTCTATGCTTTCCCATGAACAAAAGTTCTGCCATCGCCTCCCATACTCATCGTCATAATTCCAAATTTTGTTCATTGCAAGCAATTCCAAACATTTTCTCTTGTTCATTGCAGAAACTTTAATTTTTGTTTAATTTTCTGGCCAAAGATTTTTGTTGCTTTTAATTTTTTCTGTATTTTAAAATGTGTACATATTTTGTTGTATGTTTTTTTTTTGTTTCTGTTGAATTTGAATCAAACGAAAATTGTTGTTTTCGAATAAAAAGTAAAAAACTAAAAAAACAAATAATTTTCAAGTTTTAAAAACGTACTGAACATGTAAAGGAAATTCACATAAAATCAGTACTATTTTTTCAAAAAAATCACTGCAAATTAAAAATTATGAATTTGAAATGAAATAAAAATAGGTGCAATTTCATTCCAAAACAATTTTACCTGCAACTTTACCTGCATTCATTCGGTATGTGGAATTTTTTATGTCCAAGCGTTTTTACTTAGAGTTTTTAAAGGAAATTCACAAAAAATCAGTCATAAAGTTATAGATTAAAATGTAAAAAAAAGTAATTATTAAAACCTTATTTACTGAAGAACACAATATTTGATATTTTGTGGTGCAACCCTGTTTTTGAAACCCTTCACAAATTCTATTTGACATCATCTCAGTGAGATTCCGCAGTTCATTGCATGAAATTTTCTTCCATTCTCTGGTTACGGGTTTTTAGCTCATAGACAGTACCAAATTGTCTTCCAAAATAATTAGTTTTAAACGATGTTATGTCGTGGTTATTACCATAATTACGAAAGACGATACAACTGAAGTTGAAAATTTCCTTTACTATCATAAAATACTTTATTCTTACTGGGAACCTTCTTTTTCTATGTTAAACGTTTTGTCTTACTACGCTAGTGCATACTAAACACAATTACACATTCATATTTACCACGAAATTTGTTTGCGTAGATTCACATATGTACATGTGTCTAGGTATAGTTAGCGTATGAGGCATCAGAAGAAAGGAAAAAGAATGTAAGACAAAACGTACGTAACACACATACTCACACTCAGCCTTTTGTGTAATGTATCGGAAAATGAAATAAATTCTTAAACAATATATCAGTTGAAAAATAAATTTTCTTTCAACAAAACAAAACAAAAAATTCTGAATTAAAACGAAATTCTCATTTACGTGTGTATGTATAGTACGTTTACAAGGACTATGTGAGATAAATTTTGGAAATCACTGTACGGAAATTTATGAACAAGTGTGCATTTTCATGTACCCATACTCCCATACACTGAATATCCCAAAATAAATGTGACTTTGATCCTTCCCTTCTCCTTGATGGAGGGTGAATCCTTGATCACCTCCATAAAATCTTCTTCTTCTGGGATACTATCATAGGGTGTGGATTCGTTAGTTTCAGAGGATATCATGTAAGGGAAATATTTGACACTTTTTGCTCAAGTTCTTATTTTAAAATAGTCAATTTCGGTACAGATTTCCTTTTAGCAAGGTGATCATTTTGATCAGGATCAATTTATGTACAACAAAAAATCAGACTTCTATAAGGTACACAGTTTGAATATTCAAAAATATTAGCTCAATGCCATGTATTTTAGAATAACTTGTGTATATCATTCAAATTAAGTTGACTGAATTAAGAAAACGAATGAATGAAGACAGTACAGCAAAATGTTCAAATAAATAAAATTTAGAAAAAAATTCTATGTAAAATTCTGTGAAACATCTACATGAGATTAAAATATGGAAAATGTTCGACATGTGGGAAATAAATGAACCATTTAATTTATAAATGTTGAAATTTTTTAAAAAGACTTTGTGAAATTCATTTAAATTCATATCAAGTGTACTCGTAGTATGAAAATTTACGATTCAGAGTTTGTGCGTTTAATACAGAATTTCTGTTTAGTAATATCGCACGTAGGACATTTTGTAGTAAATAAAAGACGTTTTTGTTGTTGCGTTGCGTTCAAGTGTTCCTTATAAATTAATAAATCCATGAAAACTTGAAAAATATTAAGCTCAAATTAAGTCTAAATAATTTTCCAAATATTAAGGATATTCGTTTCAAATTACTGAAAATTCATTTTTTCAGCATAATCTAGTTTACTCTTATGGACCATTCAAATTTTGCCTCGTTGCAATATTATTATTTGTATTGTATTCTTTCCATGGTTATGTTTTCGTTTTCAAATACAGAAAACCAACAATCAAAGAATTAACAACTTTACAACTTTAGTTCATGAGTAACATTTTCGCCTAGACAAGGATTATGCAGATTTGATTTCGAATTACGTCAAAGTGATTCAAGTTGAAACAATGTTCAATTTAAAAAACCAAAAAATAAATATAATAAAAAGAGAATAAAAATGGCTTTTATAAGAATTATTCAAACATTTAAAAACATTGAGAAATATCGCACTGTTCTTCATTGCAATGATCAAGCGAGTTTGTTATAAATGTGCATATTTACATTCAAATAATTATTCGAGTTGACATTTGATTATTTTGTTTTTGTAATTTTATAGGCAGTACGTTAATACTGTAAATTAGAAATTTGTAACGAGTATCTGTCCATTTAGTCCTTTGATTATTAGTAAATGTATTGCAAATCACTCTGAAATTATTGGATTTAAGTTCTTTACTGGCTAGTACGCATGTATATACGTACATACATATATACTTATGCACGGAATAAGTGTCGTTATTGCCCAGTATTAAAGTTTTCAACTTTCCTCATCGCAGAAAGGGTGAATTTTAGCGAGAGGATCTAAAACGATTTCTTGCTAGGTAAAATATATTTTGTGACACTTATTATGGAACACCTTTAAGTTTTGAATTTTTATTTCAAATTATGTGTTATAAAGAATGTTCAAATGTATGAAAATGTTAAAAAAGGGATTGTAAATGTCAACACCAATTTTCAATTTCATTATTTTGCTTATGCTATGCAGTATACGCTACAACGTAGTGAGAAATGGGTCAAAAATCAGTCAATATACAAAACGTACTTTATATATTTTGAGCCTTATTTATACACACACCTTATGTAAATGTATTATACATATATGCACGAATTCATTATTAATTATTTAATTAAACATTTTCTGTGTATGTACTCGTTATAAATAACGTTTAAATAGATATTGTCATCTCTTAGTGTTTCAACTAGCAAGAGTTTAAATTAATGTAGATTCCATTTATTGAGCAAAATATTGTAAGTATTTTATTCGAAGAAAAGTTAAAGGATATTTTAAGAATTATTTCATTCAAAATTCAAAGCACATACAACTTATTCACAATAGAAAAACAGTTACGGAACAAAACTGTGATATTCCAAAATTGCATAGTGTTACTAAATGATTGTACATACATAGTTCCTTATAAGGAATAACACGGATAATGGTGTAGTCCATAAAAGTAAAATAAAAGTTGAGCACATGTGTTACAAATAAAATTAAGTTTTTGCAATGGAACAAAAATTATAATGTTTGATTTTAGAAATCTCATTTCGAAAAGAACTGGTAACTACATTGACATTGACTGAAAAAATGTAAAAATTCATCAGAGTATAGAGACCGCAATACATTATGCCGAAATACAACTAGGAAAAAATTTTAGATCTGTTCTAATGATTTCATTTTCAAATACTTTTTACTTCCTAACGTTCAGGACATAATCAAGGGACTGAAACTGAACCAGAATTTCTATTACAATGGGGGGATTTACATTAGGAAACTCGTATGAAAAATTTTACTCGATCCTGTAAAAATTTATTCAGATGTCAAATTATCGTCTATTCTCTTAGTTCATTTTCGCTTTGGTTATGTTATGAATCAATGTATAATAAATAAAAGATAAAAATTTTATCGAGTCTATTATTTATTATTTACATTTGATTTGTTTTATTTTTAAAATATTTTTGGTAATTTTTCATCATTTAAATTGATGCATACATATTTTGATGTTATTCGATGTTTACTGCATGGCAGCGGAAGAAAATAAAACGGAGAGGAAAAAAATAATATGGCGTAAAACAAAATGTGAAAAAAAGAAGAAAATTTTGTAACGAAATGAAAAACAGATGGGTACCGGGCTATCTGATACTCTCCTCACTTTTCTTCACCAAGTAAATTAGAATTATTGGAAAGTGTATCCTGAAAAGTGTAGGTTAATGTAAAAGCAGTGAAATAGATAATTTAACGGTGCACAAGGACGAGATGTATCATTCACGTGTGTCGTCAACAATTTAGGACAATATCGAGTACATATAAATTTTTAAATTATTTTATACCCACGATTAAATGAATTTTGTTTTCAATTTTATAAATAAAATACTTATTATTGCTCATTACGATGACCACTATAAATTTGAAATAATCTGTTCTTTCGTGTTTTTGTATCATTATTATTACAATATACTTTAATATAAGGAGGAAGGGATAACACATAAAAACAGTAGTACAAATTTCAATCTTTTAAAGTAAATAATGGGTGCTATTCAGTAAGATTTTCAAACCCTGTTAGGAAATCTGTGACGAATTGTAAAAGATTATGATTTTTACAGATCTGTATGAATCGGTATTCAAGATGTACATTAGTAACGAATCTTTTCAGTTTCCATAATTTTTAATAAGGAAACTGGAATATGTTGTCAAAACATTTGACATACATAATTGTATAACTGTATAATGTTATAAATAATTTTTTTACATATGTATGTACATATAATATGCGTCTTGTAACACAATTTGATAAAATATTAAAGAATTTTAATTTAAAGAATTAATTCATGTATTTTAAATAAATAAAACATAAGATAAAATTGATTTCAAAAATTTAATTCAAACAATTTGGCAATTCTACAATTAATATAATTTCACAATTTAATGTAGAACAATTTTTAAAAGAATCATAGTCCGTTAATTGATTTGTCAATTGGGTAATCATTTTATATGCAAAACTCATACAAGTTAAGACACGCAAAATATAATGAAATGTCACCTAATTAAATATATAAAAAATTTCAATTAAGCAATTTTCAAAAAATAGATTAAATAAATTATTTAAATAACTTATTTAAAGTTCATAACGTCTTTTTTAATTATACCAAATTTAATGCAACATAGAAAATATCCATGCACTAAATTCAATACTATTACCAATATATAAATTCCATATGATTTCCTAATAATATTAACATACATAAATTATATCATATATCATAATTATATTAAATCATTTGTAAATAAATAAAGTAAAAGAAAATTCATAACTAGGTCAATAAAAACCAAAGATCAAAATTCGACAACAGTATAAAGTACAATAATAATTAATGTAATAATTGCACAATACAAAAAGTGGAGAGTTGGGCCATTGAGCTCAACACACATAAGTGCATGGTTAAAAGTTAAATTTTAAATACACTTAAACACATATGAGTGACATTACTTTAAAACAAGGTAAAAAGTGTCGAGTAAACAATTAACCATTTAATTAACATTATGAATGAACGAAAAAAGAATATAAGATGACAACGCCCTTTCTCCCTACAATTGTCAATTTTAGTTAAAATTATATTTAAATAATATTATAATAAATTTCAAAATAACGAACTTCAGACTCAATTAAACAAAATTAAATTAAGTAGGGAAAATGGATAATTGTATTTATTGAAGAATAATTACAATTATCAAGGAGTTATAATTTGGATTTTACAACGAACATTAAGAAGTAAAAGTAATGTGAAATTACAATTCGTTTTTGATTATTAATCGCGTTGGATAAAACAAAGTTTTTAAACTTAGAATTTTTACAAGTAAATTAAACTTGGAAAAATTCTAACGAACCGGACATAGAAAATATTTCGGTTGAAAGTACTTAGTAACAAACGTTGGTTTCGGTTCGGTATTAAATTAAAAATAAAAAAGTAAATAAATATTTGAATTAGTTTAAGTAAATTTTGTGAACATAGTTTTAAATGTTAAATAGTGAAATAAATATTTAAAATTAAACCACAAGACTTCTTATTAAATAAACCCAGTTAAGTTTGTTCCCTTAATTTGAAAAAGGCCATTCAAGAAGTAAAAATAAATCGAGCTATAGAAACCCTCTGATAGCTTCACTCAAATGTTAAATACATAACATTAATTTCGGCGCAGCCGGTAAACAGTTTTAAGAAGAACACGTTAAACGCTAACATTCAATGTTAAAGAATCTAAAAAAAAAGAGAAGCAAATTCATATTTAAATTTTGCTGCGTAATATTTAATTTGGCGCAGCCGGTAAACCGTGGTAATTGAAACACTTTAAACGCTTTAACTCGGTTTTACAATATAAAAAAAGAATTAATTTAATGCACAGTTTCAAATTAAATAAAATTAAAATTCAGCAAAAATATTTATTTGGCTGAAAAAAAAACATTAAATTAAACATTAAGTAAAATAAAATGTGTGAAAAACTGAAAAAATTTTTTTTTTGTAAAAAATAAATAAATAATAAATTTTAAAAATAGCACAATTTTTAAAATACAATTAAATACAAAAAAAATTAATTAAATTCAAGCGATATTTATTAAAAGGGAATAAATTATTTTTGAAAATCAATAAAAGTGGTTTTTCCAATTAATAAAAATAATATATACATATGTGCATAAATAAATATTTTTTATGCGGTGTAATTTAAAAAAAAACAAATTTTTGGAAATAAAATTTTGAATCTAAATTAAATTATATGTCGGCTGGACAAACGAGTTCGACAAATAATAAAAGTGAGATTTGAAGAAAAAGTTGATTCTTTCACTTTTGAAAATCTAAGTCCAGTATTCAGCACAAGCGAAGCATCAGAGAAAAATTATTCACCAGAGTATAGCATTAACAAGAGAAGAGGAAAAACAAGTGTTGTATTTTATTCAGCTAAGATCAGAAGCAAGGGTTTATAAACCAAGAACAACTTTAGGTACAAAGAAAGCGAAGGGCAGTATAGTGAAGAAAATAATATTAATTTTTCAGAAGACTTTGCTAAAGAATTAGATAAACTATTTTAAATGTTCCTGTATTGTACGCTGAAGATACAGAAGATGTTGGTATAGAAGTAAATACCTTTATAAAATGCTATGAAAATATGTACAATTGTTTAATTAAAAATGAAGATAAAGACTTGTTTTTTGCAATGTTACCTGTTAAATTTGGGCGTAGAGCTGCTAGATTGTTAGATTGTTAGCTGCTAGATTGTTGGATGTGATAAATTTGAATAAAAAACGGTTTTTCATAACACATTAGTCAATAATAAATCATAACTCACACTGTTAAATGAATTAAGAATGGTTAGGCAAATTCCAGGTGAATTTGTTAAAGCATTTGATAATCGAGTACAAAAAATTTTAAAAAATTGTGAAAAAAAGGCTGAAGAACGTCATAGAGAAAAAAATGACACATTAAAACGGATTTGCAGGAAATTGCTGCATTCTCATTCAAGACTGGGCTAATAAATTCAACATATAGATTATTAGCGGCAAACGAAGATTAAAATAATTTAAAAGACTTAATTAATAAATTAGAAAATATTGTAACACAATTTGCTAAAACATTAGAGAATTTTAATTAAAGAATTATTTCATATATTTTAAATAAGCAAACATAATACAAAATTGATTTCAAAATTTAATTTATATAATTTCGCAGTTCCATGGTTCATACAATTTCACAATTAAGTGTAGAACAATTTTTAAAAGAATCATAGTCCGTTAATTGATTTGTTAATTGATAGAAAATATTTGGTTCGGTAATAAATAAAATATTGCAAAGTAAATTATCGCAGTTAGTTTAAGTTAATTTTGTCAACATAGTTTTAAGTGCAGTTAGTAAAATAAATAATTAAAAATTAAACCACAAGTCTTATCATTAAAATAAAAACCGTTCAGATTTCTTTCCTAAATTTCAAAAAGGCCATTTAAAAATAAACATAAATCGAGATGTTAAATAACCTCTGATTGCTTCACTCATATGTATGTTATTTATATAACACATATATGTACATAGCTATATGAAATAATATATTACATACGTATGTTTGTAAATCTTTTCATACGAATTTGGTATCTTAACTATATATACCATCATCCTAAAGAAACATGACTTTCGTTCATAAGAATATTAGAACACAATTTGGTAATGGTTCGATCTATATAAATGAACGGAAATTTTTTAGATCAGAGCCATTGATATGTTGTGAAGTACTTCTCGAATTGCATCTGTTTCCTTTACCTTACATTGCAACATATTGCAACGTAAAAATATGATGAGCTGTACAAATTATTAACCTTTATTCTTCATACATTATTCAAAATTCTTTTTCATAAAAGTACAGTCTGCATGTGTATAAAACTGCCTAATTAGCTAATTATGCATATATGAAAGACAATATTTCTTTTTTTGCAATGTGCAATATGCTAAGTATACGCGAAGCAAAAATACACGTTCGTATGACAAGACAATAGCAACAGAAAAAGTGAAGATAAAAATCCATCATTAATTAATTGAATTCTTAAGAGTAAAGTTATGGGTTCCAAATTTAAGAGTAGAAATATGTATGTAGTCTTTTTTTTTATTAAAGAATAATTAATAAATTATTGTGAAAATTATAAAAGTGTTTTAATTGAAAATTATTACAACAAAATAAATGGTGTAACGTGTGGGGTACCACATTCGAATTCATTCATAAATACATTTAGTACATAATAAAAAATAATAAAATACATATTTAACATGTATTAAAATAATTGTTGATTTACTGAATGAAAAGAATAATTGAAAAACATTGTTAAATGATCAATGAATGCGTTTACAATCATATCTATATTCTATCATATATATTCTGAAATTTATATGGTGTAATTTTACTTTTTAAATATGTGTTTCTATATATGATATTAACAAAAAATTATTATCCCGAATCCAAAAAAAAAAAACAATAAAATAAAATAAAATAAAAATAATAAATCCTGAGTCATCACCGAGGAACTGAGGAGTCTGTCAACAAGGAGTTGAGTCGCTGGATATCAACTTTTTTTAAAAGGAGTTGAGTAGATGACTCTCAAATTTTGTTTTTTTAAAAAAGAAGAGCAAACATTTTAAGGATGGATTATAGGTACACGTAAGTCATTAGATAGGTGTAATTAATCAAACATTTCAGATTTGTATTTGTATTTTATTATTGAAATAATATGTGTATACCTAATATGTGTAAAAAAAAAAGAAAAAAAAACAAAATATACAGTGCCGGACACTTGATTACCCTCACTTGAATTTTTTTGAATTTGTTTAATTTTTCCAGTTCTTTCTGAAAACTAATGATGGATTTTTTTGATTTAATCCATTTTCAAACATTTCGGGTGAAAAAATTTCAGAATTTGGAAAAATACCAATAATTATTCAAGTTTATAAAAAATTTACCTTCAAGCAGAAGGACACTTGTTTACCCTCACCCATTTTATTGAGTTAAAGGGTTAAAATAAACGGGAAGTTTCAATGTTTTTGTTGTTATTTCTAATATTTTATTGAGTTATCTTTATATTCCATAAATTTTAACGAACTTTTGGGTACAAAAAATGGGTAATTTTGGGTAATTCCAATGGAATTTCACGCCAAGCCTTTAAAACTGCTGTCGCCAGTTCTTGCTTAGCGTAAACGTGTCCCATCAGCTTGAACGTGTCGAGAAAGGTATCCCCATACGTTTTCAATGATATTGAGGTCGGGCGATAACGCAGGACTCTCAAGGATTTAAATTTTGTTTATTGTAAATAAGAGTTTTTCTCTTTCAGCTGCGTGAATTGCATCATTATCTTGTTGAAACACCCAATGCTGACCTTCAAAAATGTGGTTCATTTTACCAATTTTATTATCTAGAAGTTCTAAGTACTTTCCAGAATTTTTTTGGCCTTTTAAAACGACAAAATCCACAATCCCATAGTACGAAATTTCACCCTATACCATTATTGACCTGAGAGCACTATGTGGCCTGACCAAACATGGTCCAGACCTTTTCTAAGATAAAATTATTATTATTTTCATGATTTTAGAAAAAAAGAATCGTGTTTGGTGAAATTTCGTACTATGGGATTGTGGATTTTGTCGTTTTAAAAGGCCAAAAAAATTCTGGAAAGTACTTAGAACTTCTAGATAATAAAATTGGTAAAATGAACCACATTTTTGAAGGTCAGCATTGGGTGTTTCAACAAGATAATGATGCAATTCACGCAGCTGAAAGAGAAAAACTCTTATTTACAATAAACAAAATTTAAATCCTTGAGAGTCCTGCGTTATCGCCCGACCTCAATATCATTGAAAACGTATGGGGATACCTTTCTCGACACGTTCAAGCTGATGGGACACGTTTACGCTAAGCAAGAACTGGCGACAGCAGTTTTAAAGGCTTGGCGTGAAATTCCATTGGAATTACCCAAAATTACCCATTTTTTGTACCCAAAAGTTCGTTAAAATTTATGGAATATAAAGATAACTCAATAAAATATTAGAAATAACAACAAAAACATTGAAACTTCCCGTTTATTTTAACCCTTTAACTCAATAAAATGGGTGAGGGTAAACAAGTGTCCTTCTGCTTGAAGGTAAATTTTTTATAAACTTGAATAATTATTGGTATTTTTCCAAATTCTGAAATTTTTTCACCCGAAATGTTTGAAAATGGATTAAATCAAAAAAATCCATCATTAGTTTTCAGAAAGAACTGGAAAAATTAAACAAATTCAAAAAAATTCAAGTGAGGGTAATCAAGTGTCCGGCACTGTATGTATGTATAAATATTTTTTTTAAATTAAATGTATAACCATAAAATACATCTAATATTTAGTGATAAAGAAAGCTCTGCACCTAATTTTCGAGTACATACAAAAATAATCGGTTTTCTAAATTTACTAAATGTTTAACAGTGCAAATCAATGACTTTTCGTACAGGTAACCGTCGTGTAAAAGTGGTAGTCATGTAAAAGAAGTTTTGTTTTAATTATGCTTCATCATTCTGTGCAAAACAAAAAAAAAAACGTTTCGATGTATGTGTATAAAGATACTTCAAATTGAATGAAATAATAAACCCGTAATTCAAAAAGTATATAAATATTAAAGGTATCATTTGTGAGATTTGTTTATATTTTTCCTCTCCCTTCTTCATTGATAACAAAATCTTGATGGTGATTAAATAAAATAGAGTGATCCTTGTTTGGCGTAAAGTGTTAGCGTTTCAATCTGATTTCGTCTTTCAAATTCATTTATGAATATATTTTAAAATTGATTTATGTCTCAATTGTCTCTGAATCTTTCTCTAAGAAGCGAAAAAAAGGTTGAAAAAACTATATCAAAACGGGACGGAACTGGTGACGACAGTGAAAAAGAAGAAGAATATCAATCTCCAGAATCAGAAGATAGAAAACTAAACATGACATCCACATTCAACCTCGACAATGCCATTAAAATAATCTCTGAATTTGATGGGGATCCAAAAACTCTTTCGCGATTTCTCCAAATCACCACAATTCAATCGTCCAAAGACTCCAGTGCAGCACACAAAACTGAATTCCTCGATTTGATTAAAACAAAACTCACAGGCAAGGCTTACAATGTACATATTATTGCGATATAATCAATACGATACATGGGAAAGTTTGAAAAAGGCATTCGAAAAACATCTTTCTAAATATCGTTCAGTTCAGGTAATACAAACTGAAATATTTTCCATTAGACAGAGATCAAATGAAACAGTAGCATCTTATGGGAAAAGAATTGAAATGAGTCAGAAGAGGGTAGTATAGCTATAAGAAAATTTAATGAAAATATCGCAATTAATAATTTCAAAAGAGGATTAAAATCAAATCTCAAAATTATAGTCAAATCAAGCAAACATGATTCTCTTTCGGCAGCTATTAAATATGCAGTTGAAGAGGAACATTTTTCTGAAGCCGACTCGAAATCAAACGAATATAAAAAATGCACATATTGTAAAATTTCTGGCCACAATTTTAACAAATACCGTAAACGCTTGCGAGCAACTTCATCTGCTTCCCCATTTATTTGAAAATTTCAGAAAAGCAACGTAGTAAATACCGTTCAAAGTATTCCTGTATGCCGTTATTGCAAAAAGATGGGACATCTTATCAACGAATGTAACAAAAGAGAATACAATAATTCAAAAAACAAAAATGCACCGGTCTCTTCGACACCTAATTTTATCCAAGAACATTTTCCTAATAATAATTCGAATGGTAAACGAAATACTGAACGATCAAATACGGGAAACGCTTTTGCCCCCGAAACCAGCGGCACACGGGTACGGGCATGAGAAATCCATTAGTGTGCCACTCTCTAAGTAGAACAAGTCCATGCGAACCTATTCTCAATCTTAATTCCAGTAAAACTTTTCAAAGTGAGGTCGCACTAAATATTTCAGAAACAATCAATAACCTGAATTCATTTCTTCTCGACACAGGAGCATCAATTAGTCTAATAAAACTTTTTAGTTTCACTTCGAGGTTTTCACTAATTCGGCTACTTCAATAAAAGGTGTATCTGAAACAACTATTCTAACAAAAGGTATTTGTCTTCTTCATATAAAACTGCAAAACTCAATATTAAGCATTCTTTCACGTTGTCTCCTCCGATTTCCCTATCAATTGCGACGGTATCATAGGCGAAGATTTCTTTTCTAAAACTAATTTAGTGTTGAACTACCAAACAAAAAATCTTTCTCTGTGCGTGAATAAGCAACACATGCATGTCCGTTTCCAATGTTTGGGAAGAAAAATCAAAATCCCTGCTAGATCAGAAGCTATACTTAAGTTTGGACCAATTTCAGGGAGTGAAGAAGTTATTTGTTTCTCTACAGAAATAATTCCTCAGGTCTTCACATCAGGGTGCATCGTTAAACCTACAGAAGGTTATATCTTGATGTCTGTTATCATTTCTTCAGAAACGGATGTAGAAGTAACAGACGAAATAAAGTTCAAATACGAAAAACTTGCCGATTACGAAATCTATAATCTTAAAAACGTAGATAACGTCGACAAAGTTGAAAAACGCCTCTTTAAATTATTGTCATATTTAGCAGTATATCACTTAAACAAATAAGAAAAAGATTCGATTATAGAACGCTGTCATGAATACAATTCACTGTTTTTCCTTGACGACAAGTTATCTTTCACTCCTTCTATCACCCATTCTATTCCGACAATAGCAAATCAAACGCCTCTGAAAATAACACCTTATCGCCTGCCAGAGATTCATAAAGCAGAAATCAAAAAACAAGTTGATCAAATGCTGGATGACGGTATTGTACGTCCTACCAGTACTTGGAATGCTCCATTACTCGTGGTTCCTAAAAAGCCAGACGAAAATGGTAATAAAAAATGGCGTGTAGTTGTCGACTTTCGCAAACTCAATGAGGTAACCTTTGCCGATGCTTACACTCTACCAAACATTGAAGATATACTGAATCAACTGGGGAATGCAAAATATTTCAAGACGTTAGATCTGGCTAACGGCTTTTATCAGATTCAGGTAGAAGAAAAAGATATGCTCAAGACGGCCTTTTGCACCCCTTTCGGTCATTTCGAGTTCAACCGAATGCTTTCGGTTTACGGAATGCCCCTCCTACTTTCCAAAGATTGATGAACAAGGTCCTTACAGAGTTACAAGGAATAAAATGTTTTGTTTTTTTTAGACGACATCGTTGTTTACGGAAAAGACCTTTCAGATCATAATGCTAAACTCAAAGAAGTCTTCGATTGTCTCAAAAATCCTAATCTAAAGCTGCAGCCGAATAAGTGTAAATTTCTTTGTCGTGAAGTCGCTTACTTAGGACACGTTATCACTGAACAAGGTATTAAGCCCGATCCTCACAAAATTCAAGCAATAAAGTCTCTGATGCCTCCTACTAATGTCAAAAATCTTTAATCGTTTCTCGGACTAGTAGGCTACTACAGAAAATTTATCCCGTCATTTTCCAAAATTGTAAATCCGCTAAATCAGTTATTAAAAAAAGACGTTCCATTTAACTGGGACGCTCATTGCGATGAGTCATTCAATCTTTAGAAGGAAGCAATCATTCAGTCTCCTGTTCTGCAATATCCAAATTTTGAGAAAAGGTTCTTTATAACTACAGACGCCAGTAACACCGCAATTGGTGCAGTGCTTTGGCAAATCAATTATTCTAACTGCGTTGACCTATCAATCGCTTTCGCGAGTACGGTACTTAACAAAGCTGAAAGGAATTATTCTACGATTCAGAAAGAAGCTCTAGCGGTAGTATGGGGCACAAAGCAATTTCGTCCGTACGTTTACAATAGGCAATTTACTGTTGTAACGGATCATTAGCCACTCGTGTGGATATTTACTCTGAAGGATTCATCGTCCAGAATAATGCGATGGCGAATAAAACTCGAGGAGTATGACTTTAATGTTATCCATAAATCAGGGCATTTGAATTCAAATGCAGATGCACTAACCCGATTGGAAACAGAGAAGGTCAATGTAATTACTCGATCGCAGACCAAAGCCCAAGTTCAAACGAAATAGGATAATTCTGGTAAATGAAAAACAGATCCTGAATTAAACCAACAGTCGAAATCACAGTCAACCGAAAGTGACAGACAATTGCTCACAAGTAAAGAGGAAATTGAACGTGTACTAAACAAATACCATAGTTCACCAATTGGCGGTCACCAGGGAGTATCACGCACGTATAAACGCATAAAGAAAGACTATGTTTGGAAAAATATGTTTAAAGACATCAAGAAATACATATCAGCTTGCGAGACTTGCCAGAGAAATAAAACCACATTCAAGACTAAAATGCCTTTAAAGATTACATCCACTTCAACCAAACCATTCGATCGAGTTTCCCTTGACATCGTCGGACCACTACCCGTCAATAGACACATATTAACGTGGCAATAAATACATATTAACGTTTCAAGACGATCCGACAAAATTCATACAAGCTATACCAATCTCAAATCAGGAAGCTAACACTATCGCCGAAAATTTCGTTAGAAAAATAGTTTGTGTCTTCGGCACACCTTATATTCTCACTGATCAAGGACAAAACTTTCTTAGCGATTTGCTAAAACGCTGTTGTAAACTATTTAAGATTAGAAAAATTCAAACAACCCCTTACCATCCGCAATCAAACTTTTCATTGGAACGTTGTCATGGAACCCTAGGTGATTACCTCCGAAGTTATGCTTCAAAAGATCAAGAAAATTGGGACTCTTGGTTAGATTACGCCATGTTTTGATATAACACAACTCCGCATACTGCAACGCATTTTACTCCATATGAAGTACTATTTGGCAATAAGCCACAAATACCCAGTTCCTTAGCACCAGTATATAATTACGATGACTACGTCTTTGAATCAACAGCTAGACCTTAAAATTGTTATCAAATAGTGCGTGATAACCAAATCCAAGCTTAACTTCGTTCAAAAAGCTAGTACGACCTCAGTTCTCGTGAGTTAATCCTTAAAATAGGAGATAAAGTATTACTTGAAAGAAAAACGAAATGAAATAAGAAGCTAAATAACTTGTACGAAGGACCATACGTCGTATTAGAAGTCCGTTTTCCTGAAACTACTCTAATTAAAATTGGAAAGAAAACAAGACTCGTTCACAATAATCTGTTGAAGCCGTATATTTCTTAATCAATATAAATTGGTTTATTATTTTTTTTTTTTAAATAATAAAACAGGTATTAAAACAAATTCTTTCAAAATATTTCTTTTTAGGATCTTAATTTACTTGATTTTGATAAAAACTGTGCAGCTCAGATGTACAACGATTCACACATAACAAATGCAAGAAATTGTATTACTTTGAAGAAATTGGAACTTTAGCCAAATCAACATCTTATTGGAAATTCATAATTCACTTCAACTTCACTGAATTCTACAGAGAAGAAACGGTTCTCAGGGAAAGATTGAATGTTCTCTCGTCACTATGTGGCAAAATACTCTCTCTATTCCGATGGGATTCATGCGAAAGCTTGTTAAGAACATTAAGTGCCGCTTTTAATGAAGTTAGCGCTAATAATGAGGTAATAAAACAATTTTTTCATGATAAATCTCTCTCTCGAAATCGTAGAGGCGTCATCAATGGATTAGGTAGATTATCAAAATTTCTTTTCGGCACTATGATAAGTAAACAGTTCTTTGTACACATCGTCGAAACCATTAATAAAACTAAACATGCTCTCAATCTACGATTTCATGAGCTCCAAAAACTATTGAAAAACGCGACAGAAGATCGATATAACGAAACTCAGTATGGAAGAACTTCTCATTTGTTCGACGAAATATCCAATCTAATGATTTTGTCTCTTAGACAATTTTTAACAAAACAAACCGAACTCAATGACATAATGAATGATGCGAAAATTGGAAAGCTTGTCAGACATCTTTCTAGCTCTGCTCTTTTAATCACAGCCTTAAAAGAAGTTCAATTGGAGCTTCCCCGTGAACTCTAGTTTCCAATGAATTTAAATTTAGAGAACCTACCACTATTAGATAGAGTATCTTCTGTTAAACCAAATTATGCGGCTAATAATCTTACTTTGATTATTAAAATTCCTCTTATGAGTGACGTATACAAATTGTATCAACTATCAAGCATCCCTGCAATATATTAAAACGATATGTATTATTTTACCAAACCAGATTCGGATTACGTTACAATTCACGAAAAACTTGAGCAGTATATATTTCTGAGACAAACCCAACTCAATGATTGCATACGTGTAGAAAGTAACCTCTTCTTATGTACTCACATTTTTGACATTTAATGAAAATTCGCATAATTGCATAATAGAATTACTAGATATACTCAGATAATTGCGACATTAAAATTTTCAAGGCAACACACGAGATGTGGTACTCACTCTCAGCATATAATACATGGTTATACGTAGTTCCAAACAATACGAATGTTAGAATAACGTGTGAAAACTCTGCAACAACAATTTAAATTTCTCAAAGCGGCATATCAGAACTATTTCCAGGTTGCAAAGCATCTACTAAATAAGTTAATTTAGAAACAAAAAGGGAGATTTCTTTTATTCAACTCCAATATTGAAGACGAAACATCAAAAATTCACGTAAATTTCAGCAATACAATCTTACAGACTCAGAAAAAAATAAATTTAGAAAACCTAGATTTCGAAAAATTCAGTATAAATTTGGAAGACCTTCTTAAATCAAAAAATTTAATGGATCATGAAGAACTTTCTGAATCATGGGATAGTAATCACATATTTGTTCCAATAATAACAGGTTTTTGTAAAATTCTAATAATTTCGATTTTTTATTATATATGTATTTAAAAAGATTGTAAAATGTAAAATTACAAATATTGAGACAAAATAACTCAAAAAAAATAAATAAATAAAAAGAAGAAAATAACTCACAAAATAATGAAAATGAATTTAAAAAAATGATGATTGATTTTAAAAAATATATATATGATATAAGAAAATGTAAAAAAAAACTGAAAACTGTAAATTATTAAAAAAAAAATATACTAATTAATTATTGTATTATTAAATAAATAAACATTATTAGTAAGAAATCAATATATGTATGTACAAGTTCATTAATTCAATGTTTAACAAATTCATGTTAATAATAGATTACTAAAAATAAAATCACAAATAGATTAATAAAAGAAAACAAAATATAGCATATAATAAAATATGTATACAAAAAAAACAAACTTTTGTTTTGAAATTTCTGGAATGAATACATAATTGCAAAAACAACAATTACATAAAAGTAAAATATATAGATAAAATACTGAACAATTATTTCAGTAATGTTACACGTATAAAATTTTTTTTAAATAGTGTAAGACATAAATAACATTAATGAATAAAAAAAAAAAAACAAAAAAGAACAAAACAAAACGTATAAAAAAAAGTAAAAAAAAAAAATAAATAAATAAATAAGTTTACAATAAATTTATTTATTTTAGTTATAAAATCATTAATAAACATACCTACAGATATATGTAGATATGTACATACAAATATGTATACATATATAATAAATATGAACAAATTAGTTATTAAATTGAATTCACCGTCATCATAAAAATAATAATAATAAATAAATCAAATAAATATTAATTACATAAATATTATATAAAAATAATATATAAATATAAAAAAAAATACAAAATCGAATAAAACTCGAATCATATTATAGATTAAAAAAAAAAAACTAATAAATAAATAAATAACAATAAAAAGCATGGAAATTAGGTTAGATTTTAAAATATATATATAAAAATAACACAGTAAAAAAAAAAACCAAAAACAAACAAAACAGAAAAGCATTATTATATTAAATTTGAATAAAATTAAAAAAAAAAAGAGAGAAAACGTTAAAGACAATTAAAAGTAAAACAAGAAGAATAAGAAAAAAAATAATAAAATTGAAAAAAAATCTTTAAGTAAAAAAAAAATATTAAAGAGTAGTAATATAAGAAAAGAAAGAAAATAATATATTATCAATAATATCAATCATTATCAATATACATTATAACATTGTTTATTCAAAATTATCATGGTCCATAGGACTCATGAAATTTTTTATTAAAGAGGGAGGAATGTTGTGAAATACTTGTCGAATTGCATCCGTTTCCTTTACCTTACATTGCAACATATTGCAACGTAAAAATATGATGAGCTGTACAAATTATTAACCTTTATTCTTCATACATTATTCAAAATTCTTTTTCATAAAAGTACAGTCTGCATGTGTATAAAACTGCCTAATCAGCTAATTATGCATATATGAAAGACAATAATTCTTTTTTTGCAATGTGCAATATGCTAAGTATACGCGAAGCAAAAATACACGTTCGTATGACAAGACAATAGCAACAGAAAAAGTGAAGATTAAAATCCATCATTAATAAATTGAATTCTTAAGAGTAAAGTTATGGGTTCCAAATTTAAGAGTAGAAATATGCAGTCTTTTATTGTGAAAATTATAAAAGTGTTTTAATTAAAAATTATTACAGCAGATAGTACATAGTACAAAATGTGTAATTTCATGTTAACGTAGGTACATACATATATATATATCATACAACTTCATATATGTACATTACTTTTTCTTTTTCGCGTCGATTTTTATTCATAGTTTACACTTTTCCTTTACTTTTCATATCAGACAAGAAAATATAATGAAGTTGTCGAAGGGAAAATAGATGCAAAAAAAACACCACTTTTATCTTATTCACAAAATTTATTTATATATTAGTTTTTTTTTAGTCACAATTTTTGATTTATAATTATTATTTTTTATTTATTTATTTAATAAACACAATACAAGATTATTAAAATTTTCTTTACGATGTTAACGATGAGACACTCTTAACTACAACTGAACTTCTTTTAGAATTTTTTACTTTTCATTAATTACGTTAATGCGGTATGAAAACGTGATCGTTTCATATTTCTTACATTTGACGGAAACAAAAGAAAAACAAATTTTTCTAGTGTGAGAAAATTAATTTTGAATTTTGATAATGTTGTGGATTTTGCATTTACGCGAATTTATGAATTTACAAAAAAACAGTCTCATCTTTACATTACGCCAAAAAAAAAAAAAAAATGAATTTGAAAATTTTTTTTCTTTTTTTATGTGAATGGAAATGTTTTTGGGAATGGAAGTTTTTCTTGTGGCGATGTAACCTCTCCCTCCTTAGTTATCGTCTCCGGGTGATAATCCTTTAGCTGAATGTTTACTGTCGTGTCCTTTTTTTTATAACGCAAGCGTATGTAGATGAACAACCCGATTGCCAATACGATTGAGAAGATGATAAAATGTGTTACCAAATTCACATACCATCGTTGTTCGGTTGTCATTTCAATTTCTTCGATTTGTTTGGTGTTGTTAAAGTTTCTATAATAGAGGTGTTGTAATTTGACTTCGTTAACAACTTCTTCAATAGCAATGTTGCGTTCTAAATACGGTCATATCACAATACGATATTATTTCTCTGTAGTTTCTGTATGGAAATCTTCAATTGTAATGCCACAATTTACAAATTTAATTATGTTATTCCCTTGTATTTTAATTCCCATCTGTTGCCCGCAATTATTTATTAGTACAGTTTCCTCAAGATTTTTTGTAATTATTATGTTTTCTGATATAAGTTCGATACTTTGTGTTACATTTTTACGGAAATTACATTTCATTTGTTCATTTTTTAATAATTTTGAGATACACAATCTGTGTATGGAATTGTCAGCCATCTATTTGCCATTAGCAGAAACAACAATTCTTCTATCGAATTTTATATTTTTATTACTACTATGAACTTACTAGTAGATTGACAGTTTTGACAGTATAGAATACATTCTTTTATATTCATTATATATTATTCAAACACATGTTTTTAGATAGTTAAACTCATAAAGAAGAACAGGAAGGTTAGAACCGGCTAATTGCATTATACATATCTTTTGTAAATGAAGATTATAAACTGATACGAATAAAATTGATTATGTCCTTAAGAAACAATAAAACTATTTTTCATTACACAAAAGCAACCTTAAATGGCGCTGCGGACAGGATATCAAAAAAAAGGACTCCAACTTAATATTGAATCATCCTTATATGATTTCAATAAATTAAACATTCAAATCACCAAAAATTGTGATAAAAGCAAATTTGTGCAGAGTGATTAGTGATACTCATACTACGCCGACGTATTATTGAATCATCCGTATATGATTTCATAATCACCAAAAGTCGAAATATCAGATTCGTTCACATTACTTAGTCATCCTCATATGACATCGATACATTACTGAGCCATCCTTACATGGTATTAACGAATTAAATATTACATTCACCGAAATTCAAAGCAGCAAATTTGTGCAAAATATTTGTGCAATTTTTCAACAAAATCGACACACAATGTCACTCCTGCAAACGTTATTAAAAACAACTGTTGACAATTCAGTCCTTGAACAATTTACATTAGCAGCATTAAAAGCTGAAGCCAGCAGAAGAGGATTGGAATTTAGCGAGTCAGGTAACAAAGCAGCAATCATTACCATTTTAATCGCAAATAATGAAGCGATCACAAATACGGTAAGTACAACCAAATCAAACTTGAACACAGTAAACTCAAACATAAACCGATATAACCTCAAATATTCCAAAATGCTGTGGTGAAAACAGCCACGCGGCTGAAAATTTTCTCGATCAAATTGAGAAAGCTGCAAAATTTAATGCAATCAAACTAGCATTTGTGGCAAATAAATTGACTGGTGTAGCGAAACATTGGCAAGATTATGAAGGTGACCGATTATGTATTTGGGAAGAGTGGGTACAGGCATTTCGAAAACGTTTTATTAAAGCTCCTAGTCTCCGAGAATGGAATGATCGTTTGACAGCCAGAAAATAACGTCCTAATGAATCTGTCGTACAATACATGAGTGCAAAATTGGTTATTTTGGAACATTGTCCAAAAGATACCATAATTTCAGTTGATGATAAAATCACATATTTAATTGAAGGTATCATAGATGACACCGATCGCAGAATTCTTAGAGTAGGATTACCATCGTCATTTGATGAACTCATCAAATTAGCTGAAAAACTGGACGACGACAAGAAATCATCAACACAAAAGCAAACGAATTTCAATTACACACTACAGCGAAACAACATAATTATAATAACCAAGAAAGCAGATTTAAATGTCCAAGATGTAAGAACGAGTCACATCCAGTTAGTCAATGTCCACTTCCGTGTCCATTCTGCAATAAAACGGGTCACTCTAGAAACTCGTGCAAAGAAAAAGATTCAATCAAAAAAACAGCGCATTGTGCAATTAAATCCCAACTTAATGAACGTAATTTACCATTGGTGGAAGTTAAAATATATGAAGGAAATAAAGCATTAGCGTTGATTGACAGTGGTGCAGAACAAACACTAATTGATCGACGACACGTACCATTTAATAATGTCATTCGTAAATATGAAGGTCAACCAATAAACACGATAGATCACATGTGTAATCCAACTGGTAAAACAGATTTACTGGTAAGGGTAGGTGAAATCTCTTGCAATTTTGGCCCCGTTGCAGTCATCAACAACTCTCCAATACCATTAATATTGGGAGGTGATTGGCGCAAAGCTACAAATGTTTCAATTGTAATAGAACCTAATGGGGACATTAAGCTTATCGGAAAAGACAATACAAATAATATAAAAAAAACCTCAATGCTTGTATTTTAACTGAAATGCTAACTCAAATTCAGGAAGAAATGAATCAGCAAATTCGATCATTTTCAGAAAAGCTCAATATCAACCAACTTGACAAATTTAAAAACATTATATACGAAAATTTGGAGGCATTTTCAACCGAGAAAGACGTTATAGGACATTGCAAAATAGGTGAACATTCCATACTATTAATGGATGACATACCAGTTAGAAGAAGACCTTACAGATATTCTGCAAATGATTAAAAATTCATCAATGAAACTATCGATCAATGGATATCGTTAGGTATTTGCAAAGAATCACAGTCAGAATATGCATCTTCAGTTGTAATTGTAAATCAACCTCATCATCCAAGTACACCACGCAGACTTGCAATAGATTATTCTCAACTAAACAAGAAAATGATTGAAGATAGCTTTCCACCTCCACATATTGATGACGTCATTACAAAAATTGTTCAACCAAATACAACAATATTCACAACATTAGATATTAAAACAGCATTTGTGACAGTGAAAATGAAACCAACAGATACGCACAAAACCGCATTTATAACTCAAGACAATGTATATGAATTTCTAAGAATGCCATTTGGACTTTCAAATGCGACCAAAGCTATGGAAAAAATAATGTCGTAAATACGTAATCACGTATATGGATGATGTATGTCAAGCAGCAAAAGGTATAGACACAGCTCTAGAAAGTTTAGACAACGCATTGAAGAGACTGATAGCATCAGGCTTGAGAATATCGTTAAAGAAATGTCAACTTTTCAAGGAGGAAATATTTTTTTTAGGTTATGGTATTTCTGCAAAAGGCATACGACCAGATCCATCAAGAACATCAGCCATAGATCGTTACAAAAATTTTAAATATCAAAAAAACGCAAAATCATTTTATGCTCTCGCATCGCACTACCGCAAATTCATTAAGGATTTTTTAAAATTGGCAAATCCTATTCGTGAAGCTTACAACGCACTTCCATTCACTTGGTCCAAGAAAGCAACAGAAGCTGTTGAGTTGCTTAAAGAAAAGCTCAAATCTCCACCAATTCTATCACATTTCTACCCAGATTGTCCAACTAAAGTTCAAATCCACGCATCTTCAATAGGTGTAGGGGCAGTACTACTACAGTTACAAAACAACCACAAAGTGGCCATAGCATTCGCTAGCCGCGCACTTTCCAAAACCGAAGAAAAATTACATATAAATGAAATTGAAAGTTTGGCAGTACATTGGGCCGTAATAGAAAAATTTCACATCTACTTATATGGTCTCAAATCATTTACAATAATCACAGACAATTGGACAACAGCTTGTCTTCTTCAAAATGGTAAACATAACAAAAAATTTGCTCGTTGGATGCTTGATTTACAAGCATATAACTACTCAGTTCAGCATAAAAATGGTAAACAAAATGTAATAACAGATTCACTCTCACGTATACCGATAGAAACCATAGCTTATCTAATTATAAAATCTAATGACAATTCAAGAATCAGTACAGTTCAAGCAAAAGATGTCGAATGTTGTGACATTATCAGAAAACTCGAAAATCCAAATTCAATATCAAAAGGTGACAAGAAAATTAGGGAAACATACTTGCTACAGAACAACATTCTGTACATCAGAAACAAATTAAACAAACTAATCGTCGTACCACAATCATTACAAACAGCAGTACTTCAATTATGTCATGATAATTCTGGTCACATGGATTTTGACAGAACATACTCAAAACTTTCCAAGAGATACTATTGGTCATCAATGAAGAAAGATTGTAAAGATTACGTAACAAGTTATCATAAATGTTAACAATTCAATAGACAAACAACGAAAAAAAAAGGTTTGCTTTTGACATGGGAAATTCCTAAACGTCCATTTGATGTCATATCAATGGATCATTGCAGTTTTCAAAAAGATAGTAATGGCATGAAATATATACTTATTATTGATCATTGCACCAGATATGTCATTGCAAAATGTTTACCCGATGTGAGTTCAAAACATAAAGTAGCGATATTGGAAGACAGGATAATAGATATTTATGGTCCACCAAGAATAATGGTAAGCGACAACGCCACAGGTTTCAGATCGAGCTCTATGAACGAATTCTATAAAAAATATGACATACAAAACACAACATCTCCACCATATTTTCCCGAATCGAATGGACTAATTGAGAGAACTATAGGTACAGTTACGAACATCATAAGAAAATACGTTGCAGAAAACCAATCGAAAAATTGATCCAAATATGTGCCACATATCATACAAGCAATTGATTCAAGCAAACATTCATCACTTAAACAAACACCATTTTACATGCTACATGGCTACGAACCTATATATTGCAGAACAACAGACGTTAAGCACATGAAAATTTGAAAAACAACCAAAAATATCAACAATTAGTAAAAAACGAACATCGATCACCGTTTACATTGAAAATAGGCGATCAAGTTTTGGCATTAAGACCAGTTAAGTCAAACAAACTGAACTCAGAATATGAAGCATATCCTTATGAAATTATCAGCTTCGTATCTGACAACATAATTGTAATCAAGCGAATAAACGAGTATGGAACAGAAATTTCACACACAGTGCACGCAGCTCAAATTAAGCTGTACCATCAAAGAATTCTTGATAGCTTACCAAAAGTAAAAGATGTGAAGAGCAATAATCAAGAACCAACTGATCCATCATCAGCAGAATCAGAGAACGAAGACGAACATAGAAGACCAAAACGTCGAGGAAATCGTCCGTACTGGACAAATGATTATGACATGAACTTTTAATTGACAGGAGTCAATTCTACGAAGCTGAGCCGTGTCAGCCATCTATCCGCCATTAGCAGAAACAACTATTCTTCTATCGAATTTTATATTTTTATTACTATTATGAACTTACTAGTAGATTGACAGTTTTGACAGTATAGAATACATTCTTTTATATTCATTATATATTATTCAAACACATGTTTTTAGTTAGTTAAACTCATAAAGAAGAACAGGAAGGTTAGAACCGGCTAATTGCATTATACATATCTTTTGTAAATGAAGATTATAAACTGATACGAATAAAATTGATTATATCCTTAAGAAACAATAAAACTATTTTTCATTACACAAAAGCAACCTTAAAGGAATAAGTTCTTTTTTCAAGATGTTTCGTTTTTCTATGTTAATGAAAACATCTTGATTACATTCAATAATTTTCTCTATTTGAGTATCTAATTCTAATGAATTGTTTATGTTACTAATCTTTTTTAAAATTGTTCTAAAATACTTGTTTTTCACAAAATTTGGTATTGAAATTACGAAAACTATTACATTTTCTTTGTGAAGTACATTATTTCTTATGTAAGGCAGTGTCTCAATCGTAACATTATTGTTTTTTATTTCATCTTGTGTTAGAATATCTCTAGTTAATTTTCCTAATTTTCTAGCTAATATAATTTCTTTAATATCTGAAATTTGTTTCGATAGAATGTTTATGTTTTCATTTATTCCAGTTAAAATCATAAAGGTTTTTAATTCAAAGTCTATTTGATTAACTTGATTGGAAAATTTGTTTATTTTCAAACTTATTTTATCTTGTATTAAATTTACGTGATCTGTTATGCTTTTTCTCTGGTCTGAAATTTGTTTATTAATAAGAACTTGATCGTTTAGGTTTTTTATAATTTGCCTGCTATTTTTCTCTATTGTGTCAAAATGTTTTCCAATTTCTTCACGCTCATCATCATCCATTACTCCAGTTAGAAGATTTAAGCCTTTACCTACAATATTAAGTAAACCGCGCTTGCTTACGTGATGAGGAATGATACTATTGAAATTCTCTTTTAAGTGTTTGAGATTGTGTAACAATGTGACTGGAATTTGAGTTTTTTTATGAAGCTGAAACATTCGATTGTATTTTAGTAATGCTATCCTCGTATTGAGATAGTTCTATTATGTACATAATTCTTCGATAGTTATGGATGATTTTCAGCTTTGATTCATGAAAAAGGATATATCCGTTTCCGGAGTGTATTTCGTCTATTTCAATGGTTGATTGAGCCAATGCATTACTTGGTACTAGTAAAAGTAAAATAATGTTAATACCTGAAATGAATGAGGATAATTTTTTTTTCAATTTTCGTATTTTTGTTTCCTTTTAAATTGACTCACATACCGTGGTAGTTTTTCTTTATTCACTATAAAATGTTCTTTCCCTATATTAGTTATATTTACTTTTTTGTGATATGGTTGAATTTTGGTAATTCTATTGAGCTTTAAATAGTCTGAAGATTGTTCAACGATTCTTTCCTTATTGAGAGCTATTATTCGCGTTTCTTTCTTTTCTAAAAGGGATTGGTGAATCAATGGGTACTCTGAAGGACTAATGTTACCATTGAGGAAATCTATAGGTCTTTTACCTGTAGACGAATGAATTGTTTCATTACAAACTTTCACACTTTTAATTACTACGTCCTCATCCAACAGATATTTTTGTTCCTTTCCGATTACATTAAAAATTCTTAAATGCTCGTTCAAAGTATTGTGAAATCGTTCTATGTCGACATTGCTTGTATGGTTGTTTGGGGTTGTAAAATGAATTTCTATCCCTTCACTTTTTACATAATTAGTAAAATTTGATCGGTTATGACTTTTGTAGGTTTACCAAAAGAGGAAATTAATTGCATGAACCCATTCTTAAGATCGGACCAATTTCGAGACTTCAAGGGAATAACTTGTGCGTGTTTAATGAATTTGTCAATGAATGTAAGGTATGGGTTTCCTTTACTTTTAAACCATATGTCCATATGAATATTTTCTTGAGGCCTACTTGGGGTTTCTGTTAATTTATAAGGAAGTTTAAGAGGGTGTCTCTCATACTTGGCTGAATTACAGATATATCAGTTATTTATTATTTTCTGAATCTCTTTTTTAAGTTTTGGAAAATAAATTTTAGTTTTTAATTCTGAATATGTTTCATTTATACCCGTATGATTTATTTTATAGTGCTGCTCTAATATTCTTTCTTGTAATTCATTGCGTGATCTTACGTCTTTTAATAAGAATGAGCATTTGTTTCAATAATTTATTTACTGGCTCGATTTGGGCTGTAGCGCTATCGGAACGAGCATTAATAATAATAATAACAATAGCAATAATAATAATAATAACAATAATAATAACAGTAATAAGAATTTTTGTAAAATGGTTAAGTGTAGTGTAAGAAGTTAAAAAAACTACATTAAGAAAATGAAAAAATTGTCGTCAAATCTACACTTCTTGTTGGTACGATCGGTGGGTGCACACACTGAGAAGTACTACTCCCCGAGTTTATATACTTTGTACGAGACCTCTACACTCAGTATATAGCTGGTATTCCTTTATCAAGTATATGCTGTTCGTGTAAACCACCGTACACTTACTTTAACCTGATCCTACCATTTCAGGGTATACTTTGTACGAGACCTAGTGGTTTCCTACGTTCCCCGGTGTATAAATGTGTACGAGACCACTACGACTTTTACACCGTCTACTCGACAAAGTGAATACATATTGTGTGGACCCCCGCTGTATATTCAGAAGACAGACAGACAGACATTGACAAAATGATAAATTATAAAGGTTTTTCTATTCTTACAGGTAATTTTATTTCCACAGGTTTCTAGGTTGGATTGTACACAGCGGTATAAGTAAATCAACTTTGGTAAAGAAGTGAGTATTAGAGCTCACTAATTGGTCCACTGATCGCATTTATTGGTTTTCTAGGAAGATTTATTTAATAGTGAGTAATGGAGCTCACAGGCGATTTGGATGGTTTTATCGTTACAAGTAATTGAATTGAAGGATTCGAAGGTTTATTGTAAGTGATATTGGAACCTCACTGATCTGTTTGACATTTTCTTTCGAGGTTTATATATTCACTGGTCTTCTATTGATTTACAAGATTTTCAGTCACTGGTTTTTTGTCATTCTATCCTAAAGATTTTAAGAGGGCGGTATTATTCAAAGGTCATTCATAATATTCGAAACATTTATAAATATATATTGATATCTTAAAAGTTAGAAAAGAGGCAAATATATACAAAAAGAAATTATACAGAGAAGATAAATATAAAATTGTAACAATATAAGGCATAGCAATCATAGCATAGGGCCAAGTATTGTTCAGAATAGGTATTTAGTACTAGTAAAACATTTATAAGTTTCAAATAAGAAATCGACTTTATCATTTAAAACAACAGACGACGTGGGAATCAACTGACCCTGGACAGACTGTCCTATCCGTGCTATAAGCACCACATCGTCCCCACAACATCATTATAAAATTTCGGCGCCCGAACAACCAGGATACAAGTTGAGGTTTATCAATACTGAAAATAAAGTAGTGATTCAACCGATTATAGCAGAGTGATGACGACCACAGAGGACTTCACTGCGAGTGCTTCAAATAATACAACAAGTTGGATTTACACCCTTCGAAAAGGCAATCTTTTCGAAAAAGTGAATAAAAGAGGGTACACGAGAAAGGTAGAAGAGTTAAGAAAGAGATTATACTGCGGTAGAACAATACTTGTCGAGATCAAGTAGTGTACCAAAGAAAATCTATTATATAAAGAAAACAAGCAGGTATAAGAGTGAGTACCAAAAGACCGTTGACCTTAAAATTCAAACGCACTAATACATCTACACTGATCTACAATACATTTACAATGGGATTGGTTAGGGCAAAAATAGACAGCCTAATTAAGTCCGAAAACGTGATAAAGAAAAAAAATTATGCAACACATATTTCTCCATTTTGAAATATTAAAATTTAAGGTCGTAAATCTTTAAAAAATTTCAGCCAGTATCAGTTTTTATTTTCCTTAAAATAGGGTTGCCAGATTTACAAACATATAAATTACAAAAAATTTTTTTACAACATGAAAATTATTTATTATACATTAATTATTAACAAAACTAATTTCAAAAAATTAGTTATGTAAACTGTTAATCATAAGTATATCAAACGTGTAAATACATTTTAAAAGAATTTTAAAATTTTGAGTATATTTATGAACTAGAGACAATAATTATAAATATGTATAATAACAATAATAACAATAATTATATTAATATTAATAATAATAATAATAATAATAATAATAATATAAATAATAAGACGTATAACTACACAAAATATAATTAACTTAAAATTAAATAAAACCATAATTTAAAAATTGCAATTCCTGGTCCAATCAAGGCTACATTATTATAGAGAAAGTACTGAAATGTTGAAGAATTATTTATTTATTATTTTAAAACAACAATATACGATTGAAGTGAGTAACATGACATAAGGCGTTTAAACTTCTTCGGTCTTATATTCGTCCATTCTAATTCATTATGTAATGTTACATACTTCTGATTTAGGATTTAATTGACTTACATTTTTATTTGGCGATTCATCGTCCTTATTTCAGCACTTCACATATTATTTTACATGCACTTTAGTTTTAATTTTGTTGGTTTCCTATTTTCAACCTGAAGATCTTTATTGTATGATTTAACTGTGTAATACAGTTTGGTTCTTATAAATAATCTAACTGTGTATTCCAAGTTTTTGTTTTTACAACAAAAATATTCACATATTTTTAATTTTTGAAGAAATTTATTTTCAATGTCTTTTTCAATAATATAATTATCAAAACATTCTTCTAATTTATTTTCCAAACGTTGTATGTCCTTAAACAAAACTGACATACTTCTTTTATTTAATGGAGATAATATTAGTTCGGTTTGATGTTGGCAATTTCCTGTTGCTACTGTCTACATATATTTAATACCAAATGATTCCTTGAAAGCACATGTAAATTGATACGGTGTTAGATTTTTGTTGTTACCTCCTCTTTTTCTTAACGTACCAAATGCATTTTCAAGAACGTGTTGATTTAAATTTCTTGTAAGTATAAAACGTACTTCCTCTTCTTGAAGTTTTATCATAAGTTTTTTTAATGTTGTTATTGATATGAGCCATCCATCAAAAACTTTAATTCGTTTCGTTATATTTTGCCCTTTTTTAATAACTATTATGCTTTGAATTAAAGAGCACATTTCATCCAAAAACTGCATTTGATCTTCACTCCCAAAAAATGGTCGTCTACATTTTTTTGCTTCATTAAATTTAGAAGAGTTGAATATATCGAAAAGTTACATCGCACAGGAAATCCTTCGCCATTTGAGTAATTTTTATTTCTTTATGAATTATTTCGCAAGATATTTGCAAAATGTTGGAAGTGCGGAGAGCCTGGCCATATTCAAATGAATTGCAAGAAAATAAGAAGTCGATGCAACCGATGTAATGAACAAACAAGTAAATGTCAATCGGGAAAAGCGCGAGGGATGTCAGGACAGTAAGGTAAACCTACACTCCAGAAGAACACGTGTCACCACGAAAAGCCAAACGGAGATATATGCTGAATGTGAATATTTTCTATACGGACTACAGCGCTTTAATAGTTACAGGATCCGAATTAATGTTCATAGGTGAAAAAGTACGCAATATGTTAAAAGTCAGAAAACATCCTACAAAACGTTGTAAATTAGAGACATATATCAAAGTCCTTGTAAATAAATGCTATGAGTTTGAAATAACTTGGGAAAATAAAACAACAGAACATACTTTGTACTATCTCCCAAAATTAACGGAAGAAGTTATTCTGAGGATTGATTTTCTGAATGCAATAGAAGCTAAGTTGATCTTCAGAAAATAGGTAACACTGCACGAAATACATACATAACATCTGAGCAGGACAGAGTTAAGAACTTCCTAAGCAACCAATTAACAAGATTTGAAGCAGTAAAAAGACCCACCCAGTTAGCTGAACACAGTATTCGCATGAAGAATGACAAACCATTCAAACAACGATATTACCCTCGCTATCCGGCAATGCAAGAGGTTATCAATAATGAAATTGATGAATTATTAAAACAAGATCGAACCGTTTAATAGTCCATATAGTTCACCTTTAGTTTTGTGTGTAGATTACGGGGTACTTAATGAACAATCCATCAAAGATGCGTATCCGTTACCACAGAATAACCACATTCTAAACAAACTTCAAGGCGCACAATATATCTCAACGATTGATTTGAAAAATGAGTACTGGCAGAAACATAGTACAACTTTCACTATCCTTGGCAGAGGATTATTCCAGTAGAAAGTAATACCATTTGGTCACCATTCTGCTCCACCCACTTTCCAAGTTCTAGAGCAAGTAAGTGATCCTGAAATGAAACCACATGCCTTCGCTTACTTAGATGATATCATAGTAGTTCAACATCTTCAACAAGTCTTTGACCGCTTGATAGCAGCCAGTTTGGAAATAAATGCAGAAAAATGTGAATTTTTCAAAACTGAAATTAAATATTTAAGCCATGTTGTCACACGTAATAGTATAAGTGTTATGTATATGACATAAAAGAAGATTTGGTGGACAGGTTTTTATTATGTGATTGATTTATTTTATTTTTTACCAATGGTCTTTTAAGCAATGGGAAAAACTTAAGTTTGTTAATTAAAAAGATCGTTGTTTAAAGTTTTGTTGTAAAAAATATCAAATTGTAACACAATTTGATAATAAATAAGATAAATCAATAAAATTGTAAAATCAAAATTTACGCAAAGATATTCATGAGTAGAAATTTCGAAATAAATTAATAAACAAAATTAAATTGGCTTGCCAATTGGTAAATCATTTCCTATTCTAATTAGAAATCATGTTACTGAAATTATTGCAAAATAATCCAGATGTTTAAAATAATGTAAACTGCTATACGGAAGACAAAAAATTATAGCACAGTCATTATGTTACACATAAATATTTATGTTAAATATGTAAATCAGAACAAGGTGATATTTGATTTGATAATTCATTCATAAGTCGGTCAGTCAAATATTACACATTATATTAAGACAATTGTGTCAAAAACAAAAATAACAACTGTGTAACAATAGCATATGGTAAATGCATATAGGAAAAATGCATAGTGTTAAGCAATTAAACTTTAGCATTTAAATACAATGTAGAGCAATATGCAATATTGAAGACAAGAAACAGAAGAAAAACAATTACTGTCTTCATACTTAGGAAGTAAGACAATAAGAATAGAAAATGATTACGCCAATCTTCCCTACTATTGGCAAGGCCGAAATATTAAATTAACGTAACGTAAAAATAGTCTTTTCAAATAAGGAACTTGTTATGTAAGGATGTCCGCCCAGATGTTATGTCTCATGTGTGTTCGTAAATTATAAAAAAATATAACGTAGTGAAATTTAAAAGTTTAACGGAAATATGTATAAACATGAATTAAACATGTATTCGCGAAACTAAATAAAATGGAATTAAACACGACTTGCTGATCATTATCGGTTATACCTCAGCATGCTTGTACCGGCCTGCTTTGCTCAGTCGAGGGGGGGGATCTTTAACCAATAATGATCGAAACGTACACACACATGATCAAACATCCTCGCATAACACATAAAAAAATCATGCCGAGGATTTGATGAAGTTCATACGAAGAAAGAGAAAAATAAAATTAATACTGAAATGTGAATGACGTATTTACCCGCGAAGTGATTGTATACATGAATCGTATGGAATCACTTTATATGAGACGGTTCTCATATGTTACGTAACTTACAGGTATAAACCGAATGAACCTGTTATTGATCGAACTTCAAAATGTCAGATTTAAAATAATCAACAAAACGAATTTAAGATAAAGGACCGGGTTGAATATGCAAGAAAAGAGAGGTCCACGAACCAACGTTCAGTGATGATAGGGATACTCACCAAGCGGAGGATGTTACAGCCATCGTTGGTGCACACGAGCACGTCTCATCCTCCTTTACAACTACAACGTTAAATCAATTTAAAAATCATGATTATACGGATTCCTCTTTTCTAATTTTTCTTCAAAAAAAAATTAAAAGAAATCAATTAATGTATGTGATAAATCAAAAATAAATGACAATTTATTCTTAAAATTTAAACCTTATATAATTTTCAACCTTACTATAATCTTTTTTTGCTTTGCATGAAAAATTTAATTTCATTAATAAAATTTATTATATTTTACTTCTTCGTTTTTTTCTTTTTTCTTATTTAAATTAAGAATTTAAATTAATTATATTTAAATAAACTAACAAAATTATATAGATATACGAATAATTCGTATTACCTGAGCTCAGGATTAGGTTTATCGTAATTGTTTTGAATTCTGATGTAATGGCCTAGACGGTAATTACTCGTTGGTTTGCTGGTAAATGTTGATTGCTGCTTCTTCGAACTCTTGAAGACATTTTCTTGTTTTTCCTTTTTTTTTTTAATTTATTTATGCGAAATATACATTCATATATATAGATTTATTATGTTGATAAAATTCCTTTTTATATTTATATTTTCTTACTTATAATTTGTTGAACACTAAATTATTCATTTTATAATTTTTTTTACAATTATTTAATTTATTTAACATTATAAAAAAAAATTTCTATTTATTTATTATGGTTATATTATTTTTAAACATTTTGTTCTTATAATGTGATTCATTTTAGTTTCAGTAGATTTTTTTTAATTAATTCTTTTATCTTTAACTTTTTGTATTAAGATTTATTTAGGTTATTTTATTTATGTATGCTTTGCCCTTAAATTTCTGCATTTACAATAACAAATTATTCACTTACATATTAAATGTATATTTCCTTTTTATTTAATTTTTTTTTATCTTTTAAATTTAGATATTACAAATAAGCCATAACTTTAAGCAATGAAATATTTTTTTTGTTGTTGTTTTTTTACCTTACACTTTCAATTAATTTTTCATTTTATTTTTATTTAAATTAAAGTGTGATCCTTTTTTAAGAAAAAAAAAACTAATAATTAAAACAATAATAATATTAATAATAATAATAATCAAATACATCTTTTTTTATTAGACAATTTTTTTTTTTTTTTCTTCTTAGTTTTCTTTTAACAAAATACATATTTTTTTCTTTTTTTTTTCTTTTAAAATATTCAAAAAAAATTTTCCTTATTTCATTTTATTTTACTTCGTTCATTCTAATTGAGTACGTATAAAATTGCACGTAGGCATATTTTTTTTTTTTTTCTATAATGAAACAACGCGGTAACTTCTATAACCGGCGTTTTTGAAAAATTTTTTTTTTCTTGTTCATGATAAAAAAGTATAAAAAAAAAAAATTCCGATAAGGTATTACGTTTGTTTTTCCAGATTTCAATATAATTCATTTTTCTAATAACCAATTTGTTAATAATTTTAATTTATTGTTTTTTATTTAATTTAAGTTCAAAAAAAACTTTTGAAATAATCACCCCTTTTTTTTTCTTTTTTTATGGAAAAATAATAAAACTTCACTATGTAACCGGTAATCACCACTTTGAATTTTTTTTTATGGAAAAATAATAAAACTTCACTATGTAACCGGTAATCACCACTTTTAATTTTCGGACTTATCAAAAAAAATTTTAAATTTGTTCATGAATTGTAATACGTTTACATTTTTTTTTTTTTATCAAAAGAATTCAAAAATTTTTTGTAAATTTTATTGGATTTTTTAACCAATATTTTTTTTTTGCACGCCACATTTTTATTTTAATTTTTTTTTTTTTTTTTCTTTTCTTCTTCATCTTCATTTAATTTTCTTTTTGGACTTTATATTTCAAAATTTGATCGCCGACTGACTGAATTCTGACTTCTGACCTCCTGTGTTTGTCCCCGTTTGCATTTCATCATTTCCCCTTTTATATCGTTTTCTTATTTTCGAAATAAGTTCCAGAATGTTCTGGATTATCTCTTCTCTCGCTTTTTCACATACAAAATGTATGTGAGAAAATCACCTGATCTTTTGAAAACAATGAAATTAGCGGCAACCGATCACGCCATATTTCATTATTTCAAAAGACAAGTGCCTTATCTAAAATGATTGTGTAATGTGAGTGAAACAGAAATATACATCATTTCTATTTCAACCTTGGTTTTATTCGAAAATGGCAAATCACGGTAATGCCAGATCTGCCCTTTTTGAATAGTACCAATGGCTTACATTACACCACAAGGCCTTCCTCGAGTCCTACCGAGAAGAAGGGCTTGAAAGAGGAAGCCGAAAATGATTTTCGTCCGTAAAGGACTGCCCTAGAAGCGATAAGTCCCACAATGGAAAAGTGCTCGAAAGTGAAAAGGTGAGCAGGGTTGTCAAAACAACACGTGGGGCTCGTCCACACCCTGAGATCGAGTCTCATACCTGAACAAGTAGGCTAGCCGTGCTGGACTAAAAGAATAACGATGAAGGTCGGGCTCTAACGATATATGTGAACAGAGAGAAGAGAGAACGGAGAAACGAGGAAAGACAATATACGTCATAGCATGTGTAACGTGTCCAATCAATAGATGGATTATTAAAACTGATCAACCTGATGTGAAATGAATCGCCTAGATAGAGGTAATACAGTATGAATCATATACGTCCCAATTGGATAAGACTTGTGAACGTATCCATTATGGAATGAATCAGCGCTGATATGACTTGCAGAGATAGTGAACACAGTGAATGCAAACAGAGCAAATACGAAAATATGAGATAGTACCCGAAGTACAGTTCCAAACGATATGACATGAAGTTAACGATCAAAAAAAAAATTAACTTGTAGCAGTGGCCAAGAGCAAACACATACGTATATTTAAGATTAAATAATTTTACAAGAAGAATAAAGGGGGTGACGTGTTATATAAGAGGTGAGTATATATGATGAACATTTTGTCCGAAGTGACGTCACGGATGTGATGCGTTGGAACTCCTATGATAGAGGTGATATTGAAAACGTTAAGCTTTCAATTCTTTTGCATGAAATGTACCAATCTTTTGGCCTTTGAGATTTTCCACTTCATACAAACTATTTCCAATGGACTTAGCTATACGACATTTAAGATATTTAGGAGCCAGTTTGGCATTATAACCTTTCTTAAAGTCACTAAGTCCAAAATTTCGCCTGTAAACTTCCTGACCAGGACGAAATTTTACCGTTGAGGTACGAAGATCGTATGTTGATTTGGACCTCAAGTGAGCCTTCAACAGGTTCTCCGCAACTTTGGAACGAATCTGTTGAACTTTCACTTGTTCGGGCAGATTTAGAATCTCACCATCAGCCACAGCATCTAACTCTCTCAGAACCCGATACGCAGAGGCATGTCCTACCATAGGAAATCCGAAGATGACCTGGTAAGGCGTGCACTCTATCGCGCTATGAAAGCGAGTTCTAAGGGAGGTAGCGATGTGGTGTATGTCGACATCCCAGCCAGCCTGGTCCTCACCTACATAAGAACGAATGCCTTCCAGGATGACACGATTGATTCGTTCGGACGCGTTGGCCTGTGGAGAATACAGAGCCGTGCGAACATGCTTTACACCATAATTGGAAATGAAGGATTGGAAATCCTTGGAAACAAACTGTTTGCCATTGTCGCTATGCAGGTATTCACAAACGCCAACAATGGAGAAGATATCTTGTTCTATAAACTTAATTATAGACGAAGAAGTGGCGTGATTGAGAGGTTTGAGGAATACAAACTTCGAAAAGTGATCGAGAACGATCAATAATTGTGAATTACCTGACTTAGTCCGGGGATATGGACCAAGTAGATCTGTGTAAAGCCTCTGGAAAGGTCTTTCGGAAACGAATCGCTCTCCCATAGGTGGTTTAGTGGAATAGTTGGCTGACTTGTTCTGTTTACAAATATCACATTCACTTACTATCTCTTGCACTAATTTAAACATACAAGGCCAATAATATTTTTGAGATAAGTGATGATATACTACGTGAATTCCTCCATGCATTGTAGACACAGATTCATGAACAGACTTTACCAATGAACGTTGAAGAGACTTAGGAACCCAAAGACGCCAAACAGAAGTGCCATTAATTACTTTATCAGACCGAAACCTAACTCTTTTGAATACTTTACCGTCGTGAGTTTTTAGATCAGGCAATTTATCTGCATTTTCCACCACATAGTTCAGCAAATGCAGATACTCATCCTCTTTAAAACATTCGGAGCCTAAGTCAATCTCAGATTGAGAGACGTCCAGCGAAAGTTGCTCAACAAACGCGCGTGAAAGAGAATCAGCAACTACATTTGCCGAACCTTTCCGGTGTTGAATTGAGAAGTCAAAACCCTGCAACTTTAGACTCCAACGAGCTAATCTACCACTTAAATCGGATTGTGACATTAACCACTTCAAACTTGCATGATCAGTAATTATTGTGAATTTAAATCCTTCAACATAAGGACGAAATTTCTTTACGCACAGAATAGCTGCCAAGCACTCAAGTTCCGTAATGGAATAATTTTTCTGTGCACTGTTAAGCTTCTGAGAAACGAATGCGATGGGACGTTCGTCACCATCGTCGGAAAGTTGAAATAGGACTCCTCCTACTGCAAGTTTTGAAGCATCACATTGAATAAAGAATTCTTTGCTAAAATCGGGATTAGTTAGCACTGGCGCTGAAGTCATGACTCGTTTTAACTGATCGAATGCTGTCTGAGCTTCGTTGGTCCACACAAAGGTTTTCGATTTCTTTAAACAGTCAGAAATAGGAGCAGACAAAGTTGCATAATCTCGGATAAACCGACGATACCAACCAGTCATACCAAGAAATCTACGAACTTGCTTACAGGTCTTAGGGGCAGGAAATTCTACAATAGCTGAAATTTTGTTTGTGTCAGTCTTGATACAACCATCGCCAACAATATAACCAAGATACTTAATTTCTGTTTGGCAAAATTTACTTTTCTCTACATTGATGGTTAAATCAGACTTTCTCAAACAAAAGGCAACCTGTTCTAATCCCTTAACATGGGTATCGAAATCTGCGCTAATCACTAACAGATCGTCAAGATAAACAAATACGTATTCGCGAAGTTCATGAGGAATAACTTTATCCATAAGTCGACACATACGTTGTGGTGCATTACATAAACCGAAGGGCATCACCGTGTATTGATACAAAGGCCGGCCAGGCACTGTAAATGCCGTTTTCTCGCGAGATGACTTTTCCAATGGAATTTGCCAGAATGCATCTTTCAAATCGATACCGGTGATATACTTAGTGTCCTGTAGACGACTAAGCAGACCATCGATATGAGGCAACGGATAAGCATCTTGTTTCGTTACTGCATTTACTTTACGTGAATCTAAACATAGACGATTTTTGCCAGGCTTCCGTACCAAGACAACTGGTGAGCTCCAAGGACTATTTGACTCTTCAATGACACCTAACTTCAGCATACGATCTAATTCCTCATACATAAGTTTCTGAACGGCGGGCGATACAGGATAGTGTCTTTGTTTAATTGGCGGAGTGTCTTGAGTGTCGATCACGTGTTCTTCTGTGTGCGTCTTACCCAGACCTAACAAGGCGAAAGAGGGAAATTGAGCTTTAACAGCTTCTAAACGTTGAGCTTGCTCTGACGTCAGCTCATGCATATTAAGGTTTTCTATCGACGAAACACATTGAAGCTCTGATATGAATGACGGAAGAATGTGGAAAGATCTCCAAAAATCGATCCCTAAGTATAAGTTTTGAGAAAGACAAGGGACTACAAAGAGTCGAAATGGTTTGGTTTTGTTATTGTAAGTGATCTGAACATGTACGGATCCTAGGACTGACTGAGCAGAACCATCAGCTGTCTGAACAGGCGACGACGAAGAAAGGAGCTTAAGGTTCATCTTTTCGATGAAATTTAGAGCATCCTTGCCCAAACAACTGATAGACGCACCAGTATCCAGCAAACCATACATTTCAAAATCATTTACTAACACTTTGGCATACGGACGGGGATCTCGAAGTAATGTCTTATTCAAAGCTTCAATACTACTGCGTACAGATTTACGTCGAAGATAACGCGCTCGACATTTCAACACACTCTCGGGGACACGATTGTCTATCTGATTAATACCGAAAATACGATCGCGGCACTCATTGTAGTACTTCAATTTTTCAGCGTAACGCTTTGTCAGATCCATCTCGGAATCACATCTGATGGTCGACGTCAATGGAATACGCTGAAGAATTTGTATTGGCCTACTCTGTACGTTATCATCATTATTTCGATCAACTAAGCTTATACCAGTTTCACATAAATTTTCCTTGTTGTTTTGATTCATATATGACACATTATTTAAAGTTGTATTAGACATTTTACGAGAATTTGAGGGTATAGAGGAGATAGAACTTGAAAGGTCATGGCACACATCTACGGATTCTGAAAACGGACTTTCGCGTTCGATCGTGTCTTTGAGTTGACGGCCTCCGGATGACGATGCGACAAACGGGGTATACCGGAGTCTACCTCGTTCGTCACCTCGTTTCCCGGATTACACGACTTGCACAAAGGGGTTACGATCCCTTTACGACCACATTTGAAACAAAAGAATCCTCGTCGCTGACGTGTACATTGCCTGAATGAATGTCCTTTATCATCACAATTCCAACAAATGAGTTCGTCAATGGCATCAATCTGGTAATCATCAAAGGCTGAAGCTTCTCCGAAATCATCTCCATTATCGCTTGCATATTCTTCATTAAACAGATCATTTCTTTCATTAATGTTTGGAATTTTCGATTTAGTTTTAGTAGTACGTCTTTCATGAAGGATATCATCATCATAAACATTTGAATTAAAACAATCATCGTGAGCAAAAGTTTGGGGAGTTGAGCGTACTTCGGAAATGTACCGAGACCTTGAACGAGTATCTGTCTCTGACCACAACTTCTCAAACCTTCGTGCTAGATCGCGTAATTGTTCTAAAGTATCCACTTCATGAAGCAATAATGCATTTCTTAACCGAGGATGCATATTTCTACGAATTATTTGCATCAACTCTTGTTTACCCATAGGTACTACTAATCGCGTTGCCAAACTCTGCATATGCAATCGATAATCACTGAATGATTCATTTGGTCGTTGTGTGCGAGAGTGCATCACTTGACGAATCTCATAGTCGGTGTCCTGGCTACGGAACTCGGCAAGTAAAGCACTCCTCACATCACTCCAACTCATCAATGGGGAAGTACGACGATATAGCCAATACCAGTTTAGAGCTTTGCCTGACAAAAACTCATGGACATGTGAGGCTAACACATCATTAGATATACGATCGGCGTTTGAAAGCGTCTCAATACGAAATATGAACTCTTCTACAGATAATCCAAACTTTGTACCATCAAATTTCAAATTACATCTTCTCAAAGGGCTAGTGGATCTACGTAGATTTGTAACAGGACGTACATTATTTGTTAAGCGAAGTTTAGGTGGATCTTCGGAGATATGACGAGGCATCAGATTATGAGCAATGGTTCGTTTAGGTGAGAGATTTCTTCTGGCAACATGTTTTGGAGAACGTAAATGAAGTGAACTGACAGAGGTTGTATCCAGTGACACGTCGTCATGTAAATGAACATCAGGTAACTCAAAGGCCTCAGTAAACTTGTCAACACCCGTAGGTGGAAATTCTGAATAAGTCTTTGAATATCCTGGCAAAGGTGATGTATCAACGAACTTATCAGGGATATGAATACCATCTGTTGGTTGCGTACGAACGAAATCTCTTTGATAACCAATTTTATCATAATCATGACGAGCGATAGTTGAAATCTGAGGTTTACGCACGGGTGTGGAACCACGACCACGACCACGACCACGAACACGAGAATGATTAGGTGGATTCTGATTTGACTGAGATTGGGAACGAAGCTGATCTTGTCTTGAACGTAAATTATAAGAAGGATTGGGTTGAACAGGTTGTGAGATGGGCTGAGACTGAGCAACTGAAGATTTCGGAATAGCGCCTGTATTCTGAGAACTCGTTCTTACTGGATTTGACAAATTGAAGAGTTCTTCACGTAAAGTAGCGTTACTCCTGTTCAGAGCGTTCATCACATCCTGTACTTGTTTAATCCGGTCCACACTGGAAGCTCCGTCATTCTCCAACATATCCAGACATGTGTCAACTTCTGACTTTAGCCTGGTACAAGTACCTTTTAACTCTGCATTATTAATAGCTACTCTGGCTATACGATGCAATATATGTTGAAGACGTGAACGATACTTTGCTTTAACACCAATGGTCATGCTCCCTAAATCATCTTTTAACTGTTGGTTGACAAATGTCGATTTTATTTTGAATTTCACCTAATTCTCGGTTAGGATTTGAACCAATCTGCGTAGGACGTAAAGTCACATCTTCTCTTTCCTCATTTAAACGAGCGATCAATTCAGCCATCGCTTTCTGTTGATCACTAGTGCTGATCCCACGAAGATTCATTTCCAATTTTAACTCGTCCGGCTCCAAGTGCTTAGGATCCATGGTACCTGTTTACGGTTTTAACGACTTTCCGAAATAAAAATGACTTTTGCGAATACAAAAAAAAAAATAAATTCGTTAATCTGAAAAGGGCTTATTATAATTTGAATAAATTTCAAAAATGAGAACGTAAATCTGAAAGGTTTAAGAAGTTCACGACTATCTGAAACAATATCAAAATAATCACATCAAATTGAGAGAATGTCACACATGCTATTTCGCTGATCAAATAGGGAAGAAAGAACAAATGATTATGTAACGACGATTCGTTTATTTACGACACGTGAATTAAATTTGCGAATTCTGAACGTCTTTTTACTACGGATATTATTAAATGATGATTGATTTATATTTATTAATATATATATCTGACTCAAAATGAATAAAATAAAATAAAATGAAATAAAATGTATATCTTTATGTTTGGTTGCTCCAGAGGAGAGACACGTCGAATACACCAAGCTAAAAACACGATTCAGATTCAAAAAGTACTAATTCCATCTGAATGTATATATTTGAACAATTACAAAACATCTCCACCAAGCAAACATCCCATCATCACCAAAACTCGACTAATGATATTAAGAAAAATTTTGTTGTGTATTTAAATCGTATTTCATTAACGCGAAAAAGTTGGATTGTTGATGATACACATGCTACCCTCGTTTTGCTGAAGTAACCCATTTACAGGCGGCAACAGACGTACTCGCGAATATGTCCACAAGCACCTGGACAACACCAGAAATGAATTACAACCGCGGTGATCAAAGACATCAACAAGCAGCAACAGACGTTCTCGCGAATATGTCCACAAGAACCCGGACAATACTTGTCAACGTTGTACTAACATTGCACACGAAACGAAGAACAAGGTGTGTTTAGAAACGGAAGCTCCCACTATACTCAACGTCAAAGTTCCACAAATCAAATAATTCCGTAATTCCACGTCGAAATTTTATCATTATAAAAAAAAATATGTATATACGTTATACTGTCGATTCAGCATTTATGAAAAATAACATAAAAAAAATCAATTATTAATTTAATTATATATTTGATTATCATATAATCAACCATTTGTTTACATATCCGTTAATCAAGCGATTTCAGACGGTGCTTAGCGGGGTCGCGAACCATGTCAACAGTCCAGCGATACGAGACCGAGCCACACCGAGTATGCACTCCACCGTGGTACAGAACACTGACGGTGCTCAGTGTCGAGGCCACGCACAAAAATGTTCCGTGCCCACTGACATAACTCACAATGCGCAGTATCTTCACCTGCCCTGATCAATCCAAGTCAAGTTGGTACGAGTGTCGGCACATTTAATCTATCACTTATTCAGTGATATGTGACCGACACCGCATTGCAACCAATGGATCGATGCTGTCAAGTTACAATACCGACATTGATCGCTAAGCCAGCAAACACCAAACATTAATGTGCGTTTACCAGGTCGTACCATGTGTCGGCGACGTGAAGGCATCGTGAGACTCGGAAGGCTCAATGTTCGTCGTGACTCCTGACCAGCTGACAAGGAGAGCGATGCTGAGTATTGATGCCAACGTCATGAAGCATATACCTTGCTTTCATTTAGAACGCAAGATATATACATCACCACTAGCAACAATGGCCCACATCGTCCCGATATCTACGTCACGAGCCGGGTCGTCTCGACAACGAACAGAGCTGTCCTGTAGCATCGAAGTCTCCCGACCACCTTTCACGCACCAGCACACGACGCGAACCTGCGTCACGACACCGAACTCCTCGCGACATCACCCGCTCCACCGCCCACGATGCATGTTGTGATTGGGCGCTATGTCTTCACCGTGACTTGAACCAAGGTTAGTGAGGGTGACTATGTAGTGTGTCCAGGGCATAATGCCCCTTTCGGTTCACACCCATAGCACCGACACTGACGTCCAAGCCGGGTCGTCTCGACAGTGAAGACGCGCCATGTCATCACACAGACAACATGCACGCGGACAACGAAACAAGCGACGTCCACGCGTGTCCGACACAATTTCAAATTTTCCCACGGCCGATATGCACACACGATGCAACACGAACCCGCACCACCGAACCGATCCACAGTTACGGCGACCTACACCTAAGCCCGTGTAATATCACCAATTTAACTTCGTCGTCATTTCGCGTTATAGCGATTTTATATACGTTTATTATTCAAAAAAAAAAATAAATCCGAAAAATCAAATAAAATCTCATACCGGAGATTGCTCACAATTTTTATATGTTATAATTTATACGCCGCAAAAAAAAATACCTAACGCAACCGTTTAGAAACTTACACTTGTCACTCGCGCACTCGCGTATCACACGACCATCAACTACCAAATCAAAAATACTACACGTTGTAGTATGCAAACGAAAAGATAAAAACTATTGTAAACTACAGCCTGGTTCGTGGATCTCTCGATGTTAAACGATCCCACAAACAATGCATATTCAGTTTAAAGCAGTTAGAACGGAGCAAGTCATCAAATTTGGGATTGTACTGTCCTACATCAAGACCGAAGTCTGATGTAACATCATAAAGATGAGTACAATCCTGTTCTTGCCTCTTTCGTTGGGCGCCATATATGTTATGTAAGGATGTCCGCCCAGATGTTATGTCTCATGTGTGTTCGTAAATTATAAAAAAATATAACGTAGTGAAATTTAAAAGTTTAACGGAAATATGTATAAACATGAATTAAACATGTATTCGCGAAACTAAATAAAATGGAATTAAACACGACTTGCTGATCATTATCGGTTATACCTCAGCATGCTTGTACCGGCCTGCTTTGCTCAGTCGAGGGGGGGGATCTTTAACCAATAATGATCGAAACGTACACACACATGATCAAACATCCTCGCATAACACATAAAAAAATCATGCCGAGGATTTGATGAAGTTCATACGAAGAAAGAGAAAAATAAAATTAATACTGAAATGTGAATGACGTATTTACCCGCGAAGTGATTGTATACATGAATCGTATGGAATCACTTTATATGAGACGGTTCTCATATGTTACGTAACTTACAGGTATAAACCGAATGAACCTGTTATTGATCGAACTTCAAAATGTCAGATTTAAAATAATCAACAAAACGAATTTAAGATAAAGGACCGGGTTGAATATGCAAGAAAAGAGAGGTCCACGAACCAACGTTCAGTGATGATAGGGATACTCACCAAGCGGAGGATGTTACAGCCATCGTTGGTGCACACGAGCACGTCTCATCCTCCTTTACAACTACAACGTTAAATCAATTTAAAAATCATGATTATACGGATTCCTCTTTTCTAATTTTTCTTCAAAAAAAAATTAAAAGAAATCAATTAATGTATGTGATAAATCAAAAATAAATGACAATTTATTCTTAAAATTTAAACCTTATATAATTTTCAACCTTACAATAATCTTTTTTTGCTTTGCATGAAAAATTTAATTTCATTAATAAAATTTATTATATTTTACTTCTTCGTTTTTTTCTTTTTTTCTTATTTAAATTAAGAATTTAAATTAATTATATTTAAATAAACTAACAAAATTATATAGATATACAAATAATTCGTATTACCTGAGCTCAGGATTAGGTTTATCGTAATTGTTTTGAATTCTGATGTAATGGCCTAGACGGTAATTACTCGTTGGTTTGCTGGTAAATGTTGATTGCTGCTTCTTCGAACTCTTGAAGACATTTTCTTGTTTTTCCTTTTTTTTTTTAATTTATTTATGCGAAATATACATTCATATATATAGATTTATTATGTTGATAAAATTCCTTTTTATATTTATATTTTCTTACTTATAATTTGTTGAACACTAAATTATTCATTTTATAATTTTTTTTACAATTATTTAATTTATTTAACATTATAAAAAAAAATTTCTATTTATTTATTATGGTTATATTATTTTTAAACATTTTGTTCTTATAATGTGATTCATTTTAGTTTCAGTAGATTTTTTTAAATTAATTCTTTTATCTTTAACTTTTTGTATTAAGATTTATTTAGGTTATTTTATTTATGTATGCTTTGCCCTTAAATTTCTGCATTTACAATAACAAATTATTCACTTACATATTAAATGTATATTTCCTTTTTATTTAATTTTTTTTTATCTTTTAAATTTAGATATTACAAATAAGCCATAACTTTAAGCAATGAAATATTTTTTTTGTTGTTGTTTTTTTACCTTACACTTTCAATTAATTTTTCATTTTATTTTTATTTAAATTAAAGTGTGATCCTTTTTTAAGAAAAAAAAAACTAATAATTAAAACAATAATAATATTAATAATAATAATAATCAAATACATCTTTTTTTATTAGACAATTTTTTTTTTTTTTTCTTCTTAGTTTTCTTTTAACAAAATACATATTTTTTTCTTTTTTTTTTCTTTTAAAATATTCAAAAAAAATTTTCCTTATTTCATTTTATTTTACTTCGTTCATTCTAATTGAGTACGTATAAAATTGCACGTAGGCATATTTTTTTTTTTTTTCTATAATGAAACAACGCGGTAACTTCTATAACCGGCGTTTTTGAAAAAATTTTTTTTTCTTGTTCATGATAAAAAAGTATAAAAAAAAAAATTTCCGATAAGGTATTACGTTTGTTTTTCCAGATTTCAATATAATTCATTTTTCTAATAACCAATTTGTTAATAATTTTAATTTATTGTTTTTTTATTTAATTTAAGTTCAAAAAAAACTTTTGAAATAATCACCCCTTTTTTTTTCTTTTTTTATGGAAAAATAATAAAACTTCACTATGTAACCGGTAATCACCACTTTGAATTTTTTTTTTATGGAAAAATAATAAAACTTCACTATGTAACCGGTAATCACCACTTTTAATTTTCGGACTTATCAAAAAAAATTTTAAATTTGTTCATGAATTGTAATACGTTTACATTTTTTTTTTTTATCAAAAGAATTCAAAAATTTTTTGTAAATTTTATTGGATTTTTTAACCAATATTTTTTTTTTGCACGTCACATTTTTATTTTAATTTTTTTTTTTTTTCTTTTCTTCTTCATCTTCATTTAATTTTCTTTCAAAATTTGATCCCCGACTGACTGAATTCTGACTTCTGACCTCCTGTGTTTGTCCCCGTTTGCATTTCATCATTTCCCCTTTTATATCGTTTTCTTATTTTCGAAATAAGTTCCAGAATGTTCTGGATTATCTCTTCTCTCGCTTTTTCACATACAAAATGTATGTGAGAAAATCACCTGATCTTTTGAAAACAATGAAATTAGCGGCAACCGATCACGCCATATTTCATTATTTCAAAAGACAAGTGCCTTATCTAAAATGATTGTGTAATGTGAGTGAAACAGAAATATACATCATTTCTATTTCAACCTTGGTTTTATTCGAAAATGGCAAATCACGGTAATGCCAGATCTGCCCTTTTTGAATAGCACCAATGGCTTACATTACAAACTGTTTTTTATCACTTAAACTAAATGGAGTAGGGAAAATTGATAATTGTATTTATTGAAGAATAATTACGATTATCAGTGAGTTATAATTTGGATTTGAAATAGTAAAGTCATAAAGTAAATTACCGCGTATCTTTGACTGTATAATTAATTTCAGCGTAGTATCTTTTAAATAAAATAAAGCTTAAAAAATTACATAAAGTATTGTCAAATAAATATTCTACAATCTCAAATTCTAAGTTTGGTTACGGTCGGTAATTGAAATTAGATTAAAAGTAATTCAAAAGTGAAATAAGTTCGTTATATTGTATTGTATAGTAAAAAAGTGTTTATGAATAAAGTTTTTAAAATAAAAATTCAGTATTGTTAATTATTCAACCCAAATTAACCACACAAACTAGGAAGACGTATTCTTCCAACCCATGTTATATATATAAAGAGAGTAACAAACCACGACGAAAATCTTTTCCCATTCACAAAAGAATTTACAAGAAAAACTTTATATATATAACAGTTTTAAACTTTATTTTACTGAAAATATCACTAAAACTAGGTTCACAATATAACTATATTTAACTGAAATATTAATTTGTTTACTTTACCTCAATAAGTTATACCGAAACGAAATACTGAAATCAACTTGATGTCGAATAGAAAATCTTTTACTTGTGATTATACGATTTACTCTAAATAATTTCGGGCCGAGTTTTTCTAAGTTAAATTTAATTGAAATTTTCTGAGTTTATTTTAATATTTAATTTCAAAAATATTTCAAGTTAAATAATTTATTTTAAACCAAGACGATTTGTAATTCCGCAGTAATTTACATTTGTTATGTATATAACATTTATTCAACTTTACTGTTTCAAATCCAAATTATAACTCCGATAGTTGTAACTATTTTATCAATAATTACAATTATCAATTTTCCCTACTTAAATTTTGTTTTTGCTAATTGAATCCAAAGTTCATTTAAATATTAATATAATTTATTACCATTAATGACTGTACCAATCGTAGGGGAAATGGGCGGTACATTGCAGTTCTTTGTTTGCATATTCTTTATATGGTACTATTGTTCGTTTTTATTTTTCTTTGAGTTTTTCTTTATGTACGCAAGTTCATTACACTTATTAGCTGGTATACAATTATATGCAATATGAACTTTGTATACCAGTGCAGTGCACTTATAATCTATGCAAATGGTACTATGAGCTTAACCTTAATGAATTTGCATATGTTAATATATTTGTTGTTTTTTATATTTCCAATCTAATTATGAATTATGTACTTTGGTTAAAATTGCTAATTCTTGTTTTTGTATTTCGTATGAATTTTGCATGTTATTTTGAAATATGGAAAATTACTGATAAAAAGTTATATAATATAAGTTTTTTGTGAAACGGATTATGAACTTTAACAATGATTGAAATGATTGCCCAATTGGCGAGTCATCGAAATATTTATTTTTTTGATAATTACATATTTTTCTTTGTTACTAAAATGAACGGATGTCAGTTGAATGCCCGAATTTTCTTTTAGTGAAATGTTTCAAAGAATTAAATATATGAAATTATTTTGAATTTTATTTATGAATTATTTGAATAATTTTAAAATGTATGAAATTGTTGAATTTATATGTTTTATCAAATTGTTTACAATTTAATATTTTTTATATAACATTTCCTTCCCCCTCGAAAAAATGGTTGGAAGGGTTTGAGGGAGATATTTAATATTTGTTTACATTTGTTTATATTCTCAATACATACATATATGTACATATGTATTTTTTTTACATCTTTGTATTTCACTTTGTTTTTTGAATTTTTACTTTTTTTTTGTTTTAAAATTTACTACATCTTATTAGATTACCTGACCTAACTTAATCATTGACCTATATTTTATATTGCATGCATTTATGTGTTTTAAAACCTTGACAATGAAATTAGATTACTGTTTATATTTACATTATTTACAGTTTGTATTTAATTGTCTTTGTTAATTTTGAATTCATTATGGTTGACAAAATATAGTACCTATGATATCTAAGTATTAGTATTCTTTTTGCATGTTTAATGTTTATCATTTAATCATGTTTTCATTCATTACATAGATCACGGTACTATATATATTCTGCTAATTCATTGTATTTGTATTTATTTCATTTGTATTTTCGAAATTATGAATGTTATATTTATTATGTATGTGTCAAGTTTTATTATTTTCTCGACAATTATGATTTGTTTACAAAAAATAAATTTTTGTTTATATGCTAAAAAAAGATTTGCTTGTTATATCGTTCGCTTAAGTACATACATATATGTATGTAGCTTAATGTATTATACTGTTTCCTAATAATAATGTCTCTATATAAGTATGTATATACTGAAAGATATAGGTGCAATATGATCTAGTTTATTTTTTGTTTATTTATTTTTTTTTTTATTATTATTATTTTATTCATTATTTGCAATGTTATTTCTGTTTTTTTTCAATGGTTGGTTCTTATTCAATGTGTGAGAGTTTATGTAATTATACTTTATTATAATTGTTAAAATAATTATAGAAAATTTTTCATTTGAGGACCTATTGATAAAAATTAACTTATTTTATAATGAACTTTGTTGTAAAACTTTATTGACTATTGCTTGTATTGCTTACCCTTTATTTTTCAGCCAAAAGGAAAAAAATTGTTTTTTGAAATTGTTTTGTAGTATTAATTTATTATTATTTATTGGTAATAATGCAATACCCAAAATAAATGAATTTTTCTACATATTAATTTGATTTTACAGAAGTTATGAAAGCTCTAAAATTTCTTCAAACGATTGTTATGGATAACTTTCAATTTTCTACCAATTTTGATAGCAGTGTTAACGTCTGAGTTTACCCTAATGACTTGATATTGACTCTTCCACAGGTGTTAATTTATGTTTTTGCATTATTTCGTATTAAAACTTGATCACCAATATGAAATTTTTCTATTCTCGTACTTTTATCATAATAATTTTTTTAATTTTTGTTTTTGAGAAATTAAATTTTGTCTAACAATTTCGCGCATATTTTGCATTTTAGATTTTACGTGATTACAATACTTATCAAAATTGTAAATGGGTTCTGGAGACTTATTTAACGCTGATGGTAGTGGTCTATCAATTCCGTATAATGCATTTATTGGTGTAAACTTGCTACCTGTGTGTGGTGAATGGTTATGTACCAACAATGCGTTTGCTAACCATTCATCCCATTCTGTCAGATTATTATCAACTATTGTTCTTAAATATTCGACTAATGGTCCATGTGTTCTTTCTAATGAACCGTTCGATTGGGGGTGGTATGCACTCGTTTGTAATTTTTTGATTTTCAACAATTTACATAATTCTTTCATTGTTTCACATAAAAAATATGAACCTTGATCTGTAGGATCAATAAGGAGGTTTTTTAGGAATTACCGAATATTTCAAAATTTTTCTGCTACCGTTGTAGCTTCACAATCTTGTAAGGGTACGCAATCTAAAAATTTTGTTAAATCATCTTGAAAAGTTAATATATATTTATTTCGATAATTTGTTTCGGGTAAAGAACGTATCTATCTATATATCTATCTATCTATTTGGCACGGCAGCCCGTTGAGCCTTGGCCTCCTCCAGTACGCCTCTCCATCTACCCCTTTCTTTTACTATTGTTCTCCAGTTCCTTATCCCCATCAATCTTGTGTCTTCATCCACCTTATCAATCCATCTTGATGTTGGCCTGCCAGTTCTTCTTTTTCCATCTGGCTTTCCACTAACAATCTTCTTGAGTACTGACTGTTCTGGGGTCCTTAGAACATGCCCTGCCCATCTTATTCGTTGAAGCTTAATGAAATCTACAATTGAAGTATCACCCAATCCTTTAGCACATTCGATGTTCGTTCTGATTCTGTACGAGTCATCATCGTCTTTAACTGGTTCCAGGATTCTTCGTAATATCTTCCTTCCAAACCTACCTAATTTGTCTTTATCAACCTTTCGCAGCGTCCACGTTTCAGAACCATAAGTAACTATTGGCCTTCTTAACGTCTTATATATTCTTATCTTGGTTGTCTTCGTTAGTACCTTAGAGCCCAGTATTTTATATAAAGATGCAAAAGCTTTGTTTCCTGATTTTATCCTCTCATTTATTTCTTCACTTATTTCAAAGTCCTTATTGACAATTGATCCAAGATATTTAAATGACTTTACTCCCTCGAAATTATACTTATCTATTGTTACATTTTGCATGTGTCTGCCTTTTCTACCACAATGCATGTACTTGGTCTTTTCTTGGTTAACAGTTAAGCCTATTTCTTTCGCCTTTGTTTCAAATCTAATAAAATATTCTTTTACAGCTTAGTGCGACCTTCCTACTATGTCGATGTCATCTGCAAAGGCTAATATCTGCTGCGACTTGATCCAAATGGTACTGTTTGTATCTACGCATGTGGCTCTTATCACACTTTCCAAGGCAAAGTTGAATAGTGTCGATGATAAATTGTCGCCTTGCCTTACTCCGCTATTAATATTGAAAAAATCAGATAGATTGCCTTGTATTTTAATGCAACACCTGCTGTTTGTAGTCGTCATTTCAGCCAATCTAACAAGTTTACTGGGTACTCCCATCATTTTCATTTCATCAAACATCTTGGCCCTCAGGACAGTATCAAAAGCCTGCTTGAAATCAATAAATAAATGGTGCGTATCTACGTTATATTCATTACACTTTTCTATTATTTATCTTATTATAAACAACTGGTCTACTGTCGATTTCTTACTCACAAATCCAGCTTGATATTGACCAATAATTTCGCTGACATATGGTTTCAATCGCATATTCAGTAACATGGCAAATATTTTATATGCACAACTTAGGAGTGTTATACCTGTGTAATTGTTACATTCCAACCTATCACCTTTCTTATGCAACGGGACTATCACCCCTACTGTCCAATCAATAGGCGTTTTTTCCTGCTTCCATATTTTGACTGTAAGTGAATGTAATGCTCTCCATTAGTTCATACCACCACTTTTGATCATTTCAGCTTCTACTGCGTCGTAACCCGGTGTTTTGTTATTTTTTAAATTTATTTTTTTTATTTATTTATAAAGGTTAGAATAGTAAATAAATTTACAATCCTAACAGGGAGGGAATAACACTGACTACAGAGGTCTACGGCTATTTGAGGAAGTAGTGTCAGACTCATACCCGAGGTGGGATTCGAACCCACGGCTGTTGGGATCGTAGACCTAGCACACTACAACTAGGCTACACAGACAGTGAACACGTGTGATAGTGAAAATTAACCTAGTGCATACCATACATTTTACACCTATCACGTGCAAGTTTTATATTTTCAACACATTATATATAATTCAAAATTACACATATCATATAATATACCTAGTACACACGTGCACTTTCCACATGTCACACATATCATATCACACACATTACATATCACACGCATTACATACACGGTTACATATCACACATAGTGCGCACCACAATTTTTTCTAAAACTTTTACACATAGTGCAATTTTTTTTAAAATAAAAAATAATATATTTGGCTAAAAATTAATTAAAATATATAATATAAAACGTGAAAATATTTTGCATAAAATTTGCAATTATAATTGCACGTGCCTCATCAGATATTTGAATCATATCACGAGGATTTTAGCGATCCTATGATTAAATATTCGTCAGCAAAAAAGGATCACAACGAGGGAAATCAAAATCAGGACATTTTTTAAAGATTACTTTTCCACATTTTCCTAGTACCGGCATATCAACATACGTTACTACCAACATACATTACGCAACACATCACATTTTTGTCTCTGAATGGGTTTATTATACAATTAATCTAATTATAATATTATATTTTGCAAATTATTTAAAATAAAAATTAAATTTACATAAATATTCATATTTTTTAGGTTATTAGCACTTTAACATATTATCCATACATATATACAAAACATAGGAAAGGCATAAAATTGGAATCATGTGGACATTAAATAAAGGCAGACAATTTAAACATAAAAAAGACATACATATACGAGTACATACATACGTATATTTACGAACACATTACAACGGAATCGCAGTGAGTAAAGTTTCATTTCACTTTTATTCAAACTTCCTTTGTAATAAATACCTGTGATTATCTTTACATTCAATATTACATACATATATGACAAATATTTTTTCCTAAATATCGGTACACGCGGTAAATTGTTTTCAAGATCGTATATATGTATATAGTATCTTTTATAACGTTACATAGCAATTTATTTTAAAAATTAAAGGTTTTGTCATTAAAGTTAAAGTAAAAATATTTCACGACATTTTTGTATTAAACTTGTTAAAATTGAACCTTTTCGTTTAAGTCTGTATTAACCCGTTAATTTAATTTAAATTAATCGGTTTTAAGATGTTAAGCGACGGATCTGAAAACATTAATACCAAAAACTCTCCTAATACCAGAGACAATAGTCCTTTACAGAATCCTGATCATGATAGACAGCAATTAATTACACATGACACTTTTATTGGAAGCATGAAAATACCACCCTTTTGGAACAATCGACCCGATTTGTGGTTTATACAGATCGAGACACAGTTCCGAGTTAAAGGTATAACATCCTCCAGTACGAAATACGACTATCTTGTTGCTTCTTTGCCATTCGAAACCATGGAAATTGTGTCTGATATTCTTCTCAAACCACCACAACAGGAAAAGTATGAAAATTTTAAAAAGCATCTCCTCTCTCGTAGTACAAATTCAGAAGGTCGTAGACTTGACAAACTCTTACATAAAGTTGAATTAGGCGATTACAAACCTTCAGAGTTGTACAGACATATGGAATCATTAGCTGGTGGAAACAGTTTGGTTAGCCCTTCACTATTAAAAAATCTGTGGATTAGCAAGCTTCCTTTTTCCATACAAGCATGCATTATAGTTATAGAGAAATCTCATACGTTAGACGAAATACTCACTATAGCTGACAAAATCCAAGATTCAACGGCCTCTACCAATCTATCAGCTCTTAACTACAACAAAAATTTTCCTAGTGACAACAATAATAGCATTAACGACGCCATATCACAATTAACTGAACGTATTAAACGGTTGGAACCTCGAAACTTCAACCGGCTTCCAGATCAAATACCCGTTTCTCATCCAAAAGTCCTGCACGTACCACTGAAAACAAAAGGTTATGCTGGTATCATAAACGTTATGGTTCCATGGCTGAATGTAGCTCTTTCGCCTGCGGCAGCGAATACACATAAGCTTTCACGCCGCCTTTTAATTTATGATAAAACAAACAAGTTAAACTTCCTCATCGATACAGGTGCAGAAATTTCCATTATTCCAAAACGAAATTACGCTCGTTCTGTAACCAAGAAAGATTATCGATTAATTTCAGCAAATGGTACACCTATCTCAACTTTCGGCTTTGCAAGTCTTTCGCTCAATTTAGGACTACGACGTTGTTTCAACCACTCTTTTGTAATTGCGGCCACTGATTACGCTATCATAGGCGCAGATTTTTTATATAAATACAATCTCATTCTCGATCTCAGACAGAGAAAACTTATTGATCAGACAACACTTTTCTCGGTTAAATGCATTTCACGAAAATGTGACTCATGCTCTCCGAAACTTTGCCCCGTTGAAGGTGAATACGGTGCAATTCTTAATGAATTTTCATCGTTAAAAGCACCTCCCAATTTCCAAACGGAAGCACATCACAGTGTTGTACATCGTATACATACAAGAGGTCCTCTACCATCAGCGAAACCCAGAAGATTGCATCTGGAAAAATTTAAAATTGCCAAAGATGAATTTGACACTATGGTAAAATTAGGTATATGCCGTCCATCTTCGTCCTGCGTAGCCTCACCAATACACATGGTCCCTAAGAAAGATTCTGGTTGGCGACCTTGTGGTGATTATAGACAACTAAATGCTGTTACCGAATTTGATAAATATCCTTTGCAAACATACAGGACTTTACTATCAATTTGCACGGTTGCAAAATTTTTTCAAAAATCGTTAAAAACGGCGCCCAAACTTTTCAGCGCTTTATCAACAAAGTTTTAATAGGTCTTGATTTTTGTTTTTCATACATTGATGATATATTAATCGGAAGTAAATCCCCGACGCAACATAAAGAAAACCTTCGTCTTGCAAATTACGGCATCAATGTTAATCCTACTAAGTGCATTTTAGGTCAAACTGAGCTAGATTTTTTGGGACATAAAATCACAGATAAAGGTATATTACCAAACAAACTAATCACTAAAAAGTATTTCTGGCCTAAAATGAATAGTGAAATTAAACTTTGGTCGAAAACTTGCATCTCTCGTCAAAAAGCTACAGTCGTACGAAATATAGTGTCACCTCATGGTAATTACAAAGTACCTGCCGGAAAATTTGAACACATTCACTTGGACATCGTTGGTCCTTTGCCTCCATCCAATGGTCATAGTTATATCTTAACTTAAGATTACCTTGTGTAGGTACTACTTTATATAATGCATTTACATATACATGCAATCAACAACATCTCAATCTCTCTTGTATGTAATAAAAGATTAGAAATATTATTGACTATTGTAATTAGTACCGCTACCACTCATTATTACACTACTTAATATAATTAGTATTAGTAATTATGTTTTATCATTAGTAAATCATCAGTGGTAGTGTAAAGACATAAAATACTCATAAATTAACACTACATTAGGTTTCCGATGCGATTTCCAGAACACACATCGATTCCATTTCACATACACAAAAGTTAGACCTTCCAGTCTTTATACCATGAACAACAAACTGACGAAGAACTTCAAAATATTTCCCCAAACAGTCATCCGATTCATTTTCATTTCATCTTAAGAAAATTCAAATCCCATTAGAAAATCTTGAGATTTGGTGCGAGATTTCTACAGGCGTAGATAGGCCATATGTTCCAGAAAGTCTCCGACGTATTGTTTTTGACTCAATTCACGATCTTTCTCATCCTAGCGTCAGGTGCACAAACAAACTAATCACTCAAAAGTATTTCTGACCAAAATGAATCGTGAAATTAACTTTTGGTCCAAAACTTGCATCTCTTGTCAAAAAGCTAAAGTCGTACGAAATATAACGTCACCTCATGGTAGTACAAACTATGGAAGGTTTGAACGCTTTAACTTGGACATTGTTGGCCCTTCGCAATGAACATTTGTTGTCTCAAATAGGAAATATTTACGTTTCAATTTCTTAATTTGTGCCTTTTAACAAAGAATATTAAAAATTTAACAAGAATTCTTATGGGGCTTCAAAAAATTTTTTAGCCGATAGAGCGGTTCGGTCGATGGAAGAGGGGACGGCATGAATGATGGAATGATTTAGTACATTTGTTGGTAGAAAAAGGGATGTCGTTTTTTCGTATAAGAATATTCAAAATAAACTCGAGAAATTTTAAGCCATGTACTTATTATATATATGTATGTATACATATGTAATAATATATTACATACGACTGTTTGTAAATATTTTCATACGAATTTGGTTTCTTAACTATAAATACCGTCATCCTAAACAAACATAATTTTCGTTCATAAGAACATTAGAACACAATTTTGTAATGGTTCGATCATATATATGAACGTGAATTAAAGATCAGAGACTAGGATAGTAGTAAAAAATGTGTAATTTCAGATTAACATACATACATACATACATATATCGTACAATATTTCATATACATACATTACTTTTTCTTTTTCACGTCGATTTTTGTTCATATTTCACACTTTTCTTTTACTTTTTATATCAGACAAAAAAATATATAGAAGTACGATCTATAAACACATAAATAGGTCTTGATTTTTGTTTTTCATACATTGATGATATATTAATCGGAAGTAAATCCCCGACGCAACATAAAGAAAACCTTCGTCTTGCAAATTACGGCATCAATGTTAATCCTACTAAGTGCATTTTAGGTCAAACTGAGCTAGATTTTTTGGGACATAAAATCACAGATAAAGGTATATTACCAAACAAACTAATCACTCAAAAGTATTTCTGGCCTAAAATGAATAGTGAAATTAAACTTTGGTCGAAAACTTGCATCTCTCGTCAAAAAGCTACAGTCGTACGAAATATAGTGTCACCTCATGGTAATTACAAAGTACCTGCCGGAAGATTTGAACACATTCACTTGGACATCGTTGGTCCTTTGCCTCCATCCAATGGTCATAGTTATATCTTAACTATTAAAGATCGTTTTTCACATTGGCCTGAAGTTCCCTTGCGAAACATTGAAGCTAAGACCGTATGCAACGTTTTCATTCACAACTGGATCGCGCGTTATGGCATCTGTCAAACACTCACGACTGATCAAGGACTCACGACTCAGTTCGAATCCGCACTTTTCAAAGAGCTTTCACAAATCTTAGGTAGTCATCGCATTCGAACCACCACCTATCACCCACAGTCAAACGGTTCCGTAGAGAGATTTCACAGACAACTCAAAGTAGCCATTAGAGCTTCCACTAACCCTAAGGATTGGTATAATACTTTACCCTGTATACTCTTGGGAATTCGCTCAGCTCTTATCGAGGATATTGGTTTTTCTCCAGCTCACCTTATGTATGGACAACCTCTTCGCTTACCAAAAGAATTTATCACCCAGCACATACTACCTGATTCCAAAGTTGATAATCCTACGGCTCAAGAAATTCAGCGTAACATAGCCAATATTTTACCACATACTCAACGATCTAGAAAACAATGTTATATTTTCGTACCGCAAGATATTCAAAAATGTACGCATGTATTTATCAAAAACGCAATATACAAAGGTAGTTTGAATCCACCGTAAAGTGGACCGTATAAAGTATTAGAAAGAAATGATAAAATTTTTAAAGTACTGATAAACGACAAAGAAGAAATGATAAACATAGACAGATAAAAACCTGCATTTCTTTTGAACCCAGATGTTTCCAATCCTTGTCCACGTACTAGATCTACACAAGCCAAAAAAGTTCATTTTCGATTGTAATAAATTGTTAATCTTAAATGTAAGTTAAATGTACACATGTTTAACTAGAAACAGAATTTTTAAATAAGTTAATATACTATATATAACTTCTTTTTCATTAGGGGAGTGATGTAGCGACACTCATTGCATTTACTATCACCCACTACAAGTCTACCTACAAGATAACCTTGTGTAGGTACTACTTTATATAATGCATGTACATATACATGCAATCAACAACATCTCAATCTCTCTTGTATATAACAAGAGATTAGAAATATTCTTGACTAATGTAATGAGTGCCGCTACCACTCATTATTACACTACTTAATGTAATTAGTAATTAAGTTTATCAGTAGTAAGCTACCAGTGGTCAGGTTTGGATTGAAATATTAATAAAACAACACTGCATTCAGTAATATAAAAAAACTACTTTTTCTTCTTACATTGCAACAATCATTATAAGTACGGTTCAGGTGCTCATAAAATTGTTCTTTGATTTTTTTCCCTTTGTCCTCCGTAGGTGCATGTGCACATATTAATGAGATATTAAAGAATTTACCTCTCATTCTTAACACGCAGATTCTCTGGTTTATTGGCTTAAAGTCCATAATTAAATCATTGACTTTTTTATTAACAATAAAAGCAACCCCTTCAACATGCTGATTGGTTTGGTTACCACTGGAATATATTGTGAGGCCATTTGATTTAAACATAGTTTGCCCAATCCACCTTGTTTCTTGCACTGCGAGGATATCCACTTTGTATCTTATCATCTCACCTAATACATTTTTAAGCGCACCAACTTTATATAAACTTAATAAATTCCAAGTTCCTATAATCAATTCATTGTCCTTGTTCCTTTGCCGTTGTGGTCGCCGAGTTTCCATCCGTATCCGAGGCAATACTTTTGGTTTCGTGACAATAAATTTAAGAAGTACAGTTTGTCAACCTCTAGCTCCCAATTCTGTGGTTTCCCTTAAGGCCCCAGACAGGCCTTCTTCCCTTCTCGTTAGCTGCGACCATGCTACACCACCGGGGTTGGTTACCCGATCTTTCACATGGTTACTCGCGTTGCCACCAGAAACCACTAGGAGGTGAGGAATAGGAATTGGAGAGGAGAGGCTAAGTTGATATAGAAATCAATATATTGAGCATCACTGCCCCTTGGCTGGCCTGGTAAAGAACCTACAATATCTAAATAAACTTTTTCGGATGGTTGATCTGAAGTATCTGTGATGATCTTTGGCATTTTATTTTGTTTTCCTGATTTATTCTTTTCACATTTTTCGCATTTCTGAATATATTTCTGTACATCCCTCAGCATATTTTTCAATTTATAGAAAAGTCTCATTCTTTTATATGTTTTCAAAGTTCCTTGAAGTCCACCTAAGGTAGTATCATGATATTCGTGTAATATTGTTTTAATTCCTTTTTCAGAAGTTAATATTTTTGCAATATCTTTGGTTATTGTTTAAATTTTCTAAATTTTCATTTTCAATTTCTTCTTGATTGAAATTATTATCATTTTCGCGTGATCTTACTACCTCATTTTCTCTGATTTATAAGATGCCTATGTAGCTCTAGTGATTATATTACAACTATTATTATTATCTAAAATTTCTTTATTATTCTCTACCTTATTTTCAGGTATTCTACTTAACACATCTGCATTTTTATTAAATTTTCCTGCTTTATATTCAATTTTTAAGTCTTAATCTGCTAATTTAATTTGGAATCTGTTCTAATTGAACTTGCCAGGAACACTCCTGACCTAATTTCTTATGATTCATAAATTATCTGTTCTTTAAAATTTACTTTAATTTTCACCAATTTTTCTGTACGTGCGGGTATTTAATTTATTCCATCTACTTTTAATATATTTTTATTTGGTTGATTATTTGTATCATTGTAAACATATTTTTTATTTTTGTCAATAAATTTCTCTAACTTATGATCATTATTTTGTTTTAAAGATTCAAAATTCGTAATCTCTAATTTATTTTTATATAATTTTTCTCTTCTCTTATATTTTTTAAAATCTTATTTAATCTTTTTCTAATTTTCTCATATTTTCTTTTATTTCATTTAAATTTAATATTTTTACTCTTTCTTTATTTTTCATGTCTTTGTTATGTATTTGGACTTTTACTTATATTTTTGAATCTACTTTTTTGTTTTCTTTATATTTTTGCTTAAGAATTTCTGTACTTAGCGTTTTGATTTTATTTTTTCCATTTTGATCCTCTTCCTGTATATATTTTTCATTAAAAGAAGCTAAGACAGGAATTTTATATTTTACCCGTACTTTCTTATATTTATTCATATCTGACAATTCGTGTTATCTTTTGTTTCAATTTTATTGTCAGTGAACTTAACAGAATTTTTTCGAGATAGCATTTGATCGGTAAAACTATTATCATAATCCTGATTTGAAAAAGCAAAGACAGTCGAATCCATTTTTACAACATCATTTTCAACATTTTTTACTTTTTCAACATCATTTTCATGATCAGAAACTTGTGCTTCAGAAAACTTCTTTTTTTTCAAATCAGTATTTGCGAGACACTGTGTCGATTGTTTTATGAGATTTGTTTTCTTTCACATTCGATTTCTTAATTTTATCAACTTTCAATGCTACTGTCTCTTTTTTATCTTGTTTTTTCACCAATTTTTTTCGTTCAGAAGGATCTTGTAATTCGATTACTAAAACTTCTTTATTCGTTTCCTTGCGAGGGAAACGTAGTTGTTTATTGGGTCCATCAATAACAAAATTTTGTGACATAAGATCAAAACCTAATATACCGTCTTCTTCTACGTTTTTCATATTTTTTATTATATGAAATTCACACTTTTTGGGTTTTTCAAATTGAATTTTAGCCGAACAAGTACCTATCGTTTCTCCTTGTCCGCATACAGTATTTATTTTTAAATTATCTTTCAATATTTTTTCTTTTAATAAATTAATTTCTGCACTTGCGTCTACTAATAATTCTATTTTATTTTTCTTACTAATACCACTACTATTACACTACTTAATATAATTAGTATTAGTAATTAAGTTTTATCATTAGTAAATCATCAGTGGTAGTGTAAAGACATAAAATACTCATAAATTAACACTACATTAAGTTTCCGATGCGCTTTCCAGAACACACATCGATTCCATTTCACATACACAAAAGTTAGACCTTCCAGTCTTTATACCATGAACAACAAACTGACGAAGAACTTCAAAATATTTCCCCAAACAGTCATCCGATTCATTTTCATTTCATCTTAAGAAAATTCAAATCCCATTAGAAAATCTTGAGATTTGGTGCGAGATTTCTACAGGCGTAGATAGGCCATATGTTCCAGAAAGTCTCCGACGTATCGTTTTTGACTCAATTCACGATCTTTCTCATCCTAGCGTCAGGTGCACAAACAAACTAATCACTCAAAAGTATTTCTGACCCAAAATGAATCGTGAAATTAACTTTTGGTCCAAAACTTGCATCTCTTGTCAAAAAGCTAAAGTCGTACGAAATATAACGTCACCTCATGGTAGTACAAACTATGGAAGGTTTGAACGCTTTAACTTGGACATTGTTGGCCCTTCGCAATGAACATTTGTTGTCTCAAATAGGAAATATTTACGTTTCAATTTCTTAATTTGTGCCTTTTAACAAAGAATATTAAAAATTTAACAAGAATTCTTATGGGGCTTCAAAAAATTTTTTAGCCGATAGAGCGGTTCGGTCGATGGAAGAGGGGACGGCATGAATGATGGAATGATTTAGTACATTTGTTGGTAGAAAAAGGGATGTCGTTTTTTCGTATAAGAATATTCAAAATAAACTCGAGAAATTTTAAGCCATGTACTTATTATATATATGTATGTATACATATGTAATAATATATTACATACGAGTGTTTGTAAATATTTTCGTACGAATTTGGTTTCTTAACTATAAATACCGTCATCCTAAACAAACATAATTTTCGTTCATAAAAACATTAGAACACAATTTTGTAATGGTTCGATCATATATATGAACGTGAATTAAAGATCAGAGACTAGGATAGTAGTAAAAAATGTGTAATTTCAGATTAACATACATACATACATACATATATCGTACAATATTTCATATACATACATTACTTTTTCTTTTTCACGTCGATTTTTGTTCATATTTCACACTTTTCTTTTACTTTTTATATCAGACAAAAAAATATATACAAGTACGATCTATAAACACATAAATTTGTATACGGTCGAAAGATGTGTAAAGAATATTGCACGTATGTATGTATATATTGTATTTATAATTAACAAAATCAAGTCATTAAGTTTCTGGTACAATATTTGTACAGGGACATATATGACTCCACGTGGAATGTATACTTAAATTACATACTTACGTATACGATGTATAATGCATTCATACGATCATATTTTTATTTATCATTACCAAAAAAGTATGAATTTTGAATACTAAAAAATTCAAAATTTAACATTAAACCGATCGTATTCAAAATATATTGTATTTCTCATACAATACATTACAATTTGCATTTACATTTTGTATTTCTATCCTCGTTTCTGATGTAATGAAATTTATGACCCATATGATCGTACAATTATGAAAAAATTATATTTGGTCAGGACGATAATTTGTTTGTTTAGGACAGAAGTTTTACACACGCATATATACGATAAATACGTACATACATTACAAAATATTCTTATAAATATTGCGCATAATATGTACACTTAAATTACATACATACGCACGTATGTGATAAATATGCATACATATTCACATTCTATGCTGATTCATGGGTACTGAATGCTGATTCATGTTTGTTTTAGTGGGTACTGAATGATTTCTTCTGAAAATTGTATATATTGCTTTTTTCATACATTTCAATACATTTTCATACATTTTTTCATTGAGTTTAGTACAGATAATATTGTGAACTTTATTTTTTGAATAAAACGGTAGCACTGGGTACTGATGTCAGTACCCAGGAAGAAAAATTTTTGAACCTCGATTTTGCACTGCTTGCAGTATCTCCTAGCTTTGGATTTCTGGTAGTACTTAATCATTAGACAATAAGTTATAAATTTCAAATTATCACTCAAGTGACAAAATTAAGTCACTCATTAAATTTCACTCATAAAATCTTATATATGTATACAAACATATGATAAAATTACTCATTTAAATTGATTCAAACCCAAAATTAGATCAAATTTCAACAACTCGCGGCCATTAAAATTTTGAAACAATTGCTACATGTGTATCAACACATACACACATATATACATACAATAATTTTAGCAATACTGTTTCGAAACAACGTCGTTGTCAACACTTAAATGTTTCGAAACTGAAGCAAAATTTTAAGGAATAACAAGGTTATACTGTTTCACTCTTTCAAACATGATCTGGACATAATGCCTAATTTGCGTGAAACAAAATACGCACTGCTTTAATTGTGATAACGTAAAGCGTTACATTTTATTCCTATGTTGTGTGTAGAAAATAATAACCGCTTTAACATTTCTTGAGAAAAATCCCTATATTGTGTAAAACATATAACAAAATGAAAAATTAATATACATATTGCATTTTAACTTATTGTGTAATATGTACTTATTATGGTAATTCTATTTCTCTTCTCTTTCTTCGTGTATTATCTTTTTCAGTTTTGTGAATTATGATATTGAAATTAATATGGTACAATGAAATACATTATTAATATATATGAAAATATGAATGGTAAACTAAATTTTGCAGACCTTAAAATTAGATGCCATAATATATTTTTCGAATAACTTTTGAAAATACTTTGAGAAAATACAAGGGCCTTTAAAATTAATAAGATTAGCAAAATAGCAAAATCCCTAGACATGGAAAAACGTGAAGTACTCGATAATCGTTCTAAGAAAGATGACTGCTGGTTTGCTAGACGATTAACTACATCATCATTGTCTGAGTCAGTTCCTTTTCTTTTAGAAATTTCAGTGAGTAAAATTTCCTCTAATGAATAATATTTGTTTTCAAAAGCCTGCAGTTCAGATTCAGGATCAGTTTAGTATATGCTGGATCGGTTGCATATTATTACATTTGATCAATAATGTTTATGAATTCATGCCATGCTGCATCCAATTTTTCTAAACGTGTTTCTAATGCTGCTAAAGACGTGTCTTCACCAATAGATTCACAAAATGTTGCAATTCTTGTGGCTGTACCTTTTTTCTGCCGAGACTGTTGCTTGAGTGAAGCGAGAGTCATTGTACCAGTAATAATATCAAACAAAATCAAAAATAAAATTAACCAAAATATTATTGCTCTAAACTAACAAAAGAATAACTTGCGCTCAAAAAGTTCAACTGAAATCAATTTATAAAAAGATTACGAATGGACTCACTGTCCGATCGGCAATGTTATTCAATATTAGAGTACTAGTACACGTGGTGATATGAAAAAAACCAAATTGCCACAAAAATACCAAAAAATGAGTTTTCAAATTTCACAAATTAATTATTGAAATTAAGTAATTTCCAGTTAAACAATAATAGGTTACAATCACAAAAAAAACAGGCAGCACTGTAAGTGTCCAAATAAAATTGGCCGACACTGTTCAAGTAATAAAGGTCAATTAAAGGGAACTGTTATAATCACTTTCACATTTAACTAAAAAAAGAACTCACAAATTTGAATTTTTTCAATGTATTTATTGTTTGTTTCCTTTTTTACGGAAATTCCTTGGTTGATTTACGTGTGTTCTGAATGCCCCAAAATGTCCTATGTATTATGCACTTGGTCAGATATTGAATATATTTTGTTACCCCCAACAAAATAATTAGAAAAAAAAATATCACAAATCATTCAAAAAATTCACAAAAAACCACTAGCCGTGATATCCTTTGAAGCCAAAAAATGTTCACAATGGATCCGAAAGTCAACGATTTGTGTGAAGGATCCGGCTCGAAGGACCAAAAAAGGTTACAAAAAAACGATTGAAATTCTGTTGAAGGATCCAGCTCGAAGGATCAAAAAATGTTCACAAAAAAAATGAATGAATGTTCACAAAAAAATTGTAATTAAAATTCAAAGATTTAAAACCACGTTATTAATTTATTTAACACAAAATTAATTACAATTTAAGCAAATTCAAAATCTGACCTCACTCGATGACAATTGCAACAAGAAGAGAATATAATAAAATTTACAAATTTATTTTACCAAGTATTATGAACCAAAAATCAAATGAGATCAAATGTACAATATTAATATTAATTGATAAGCAAGAGAGAAGTATGTACAAAATGTTCCCCCCGGAGGTTGCGCCTCGTCGTGGTGGGGCGGCTGAGTAGTTTTTAATGAAGCGTTGATATCAAACCACTTGGTAAGAAGATGGGAGATGCAACAAGGAGAAAATGAAACTAAACGCAACCAAACCCTTAACTCAAGGTGTTATGCGACCCGTGCCGAGGAGTGAATGGTATCAGGGGAAATTGATACCGTTAACGGAGCCTCTAGGGTACCAGGCGCCCCTCTATAGTAATTAGCCTTCCATATGTACAGGAGTCACTGCATATGGTGACCGTTCTTTATTCCAAACTCGTGGGACCAAAATTGACCATTCAAAAAATAAACAAAAAGGGGCAGATCCTGACCAAGCCCCTAAAACGAGTCAGGAAAGAATACCTAGTGCATCTAGTCTGCAGGGAAGTGGTATACCCACAAGACCAGCAGACGAAAGTGTACAAAAAACTACTGTTGGCTTGAGTAAACTCAAGCTAGCATATAAAAATCTCTCAGAGCGCAAAAACGAAAAGCGGCGATAAAGGCTGCCCTAGAGAGGCGAGGCTCTTAAACCTCGCAAGAAAAAACCTAAACAGCGTCAGACTGGAGGCCAGAAAACCTCCAAGCAGCTGAAAAGGCTGAGGCCATCTAAACCCCCAAACAAAAAGTCAAAGCAGACAGAATCTGCGGTGCAACCCGGTACATCCTCCGAGGTGGAATCTGGGATCACCTACAAGCAGGTCGTGTCTGCTTTGAAGATGGCGGTAGTTCTTCAGGGCTATCCGGAGAAGCGTTTGGATCAGGAAAAGGCACTCCTGATTCAGAGGGCTATTCTAGCTGAGGTCTGGAGGTGTGAACCTTCTAAAGGTCCTCAGTTCACGAATAGCTTCTTTGATAAAGGAGTGCTATATATCACCTGAGCCAACGAAGCGGCCAAGGAATGGTTGAAACTCACCGTTCCTCTAGTGAATCCATGGGAAAGTGTGATCCTCCGAGTTGGAGAAGCGAGGGAAATAGTGAGGACAACTAAAGCCTTGGTATTTATACCGAATACGGACCTCCTGGAGGCAAAATCACCTCCTAAAGTGCTTGAACTCCTCAAGACCCAAAATGTGGGGCTCAACACAGAGGAGTGGAGCATCGGTAGCTCTAATGTAAAAGAACAAGGTATTGCTCTGGCTCTCTACCTGGATGAGAAATCTACGGAGGCACTGAGGGGAACTGGGTATAAAGCATACCTTGGTTTCTTTCAGTTGGCGTTCCGGATTATCAGGTAGTTCAGATCAAACTTCAGCATAGTAAGGCTGCTACAGCCTCCCTCTGCAGGGTTATTACTGCTGAGAACATAGACGTGGCCTTGATCCAGTAACCCTGGATCCCTAACAACAAAGTTATGGGCCTCGGAAACTTACCCAAGAAAGGTAAGAAAATCTATGACTTACAAGCGGAAAGACCTAGGTCTTGCATGTTTGTTAAGAAAGAATTACAGATTCTAAACTTACAAAATCTTATTCACTGGGATCTTGTGGCGGTGAGTCTGGACATCAATATGGATGGTAGTCGCAGGCCAATAATACTAGCGGCGGCTTACCTTCCATATGACTCCACCGAACCTCCGCCAACTGTACAGCTGGAGGAAATGGTGGACTACTGTGAGGAGAACAACCTCCAGTACATAATCGGATCTGATGTGAACGCACGCCATGAAGTTTGGGGAAGCTCCGGTACGAATAGAAGAGGTGAGTACCTTTCAGACTATATTATTACCCATAATATAAGTATTCTAAATAAAGAGAATGAACCTACTTTTATAAACGCGATACGTGAAGAGGTTATCGATATAACCATGTCTTCTAATCTTATTGAACCCAACGTCGCAGAACAATTTGGGCCAAGTATAGTGAAAAAATTAGTGAAGGGATTAGAAACTGTAAAAATATAATCAAAAATGCACTTGATATAGAAGTAGCCTCAGAACAACTAAAGGAAGTTGTTCTCGATTCTTATCGAGAAAGTTATCCTGTATCGAGGCGGTCCAAAGACCTCGATAGTTTAAGGATACAAACGCGTAAATTGTTGAATAGAGCGAAAAAGACAGGACAGTGGCTTGAATATAGACAAACACTGACACTGTACAACAAAAAAATTAGAGAAGCCAAGCGTAATTCGTGGAGGAATTTCTGCAATGAGATAGATAATATCTCAGAGGGAGCTAGACTCCACAAAGCGCTTGCCAAAACCCCTGTAAATCCACTGGGCCTTATTAAGACCGGTGAGGGGAGCTTTACAAAAAATGAAAGGGACACACTGGAACTTATGCTACGCACGCATTTTCCAGATTGTGAAACCTTACAGGAGGCCAATGACCATCACACTCTAGAGCATCTTGAGCTGAGGGCGAGAAGAGAAGACTGGGATTTGGCCAAAAAAATATCCACTGTGGACAGGACAATATGGGCTGTTAATACCTTCAGACCATATTAAAGTCTTGGTCCAAATGGGATTTATCCAGTGCTTTTTCAGAAGGGGGGAGTACCACTAGCACTGCAATTAAACAGGCTTTTTAGGGGTAGCCTAGCTTTGGGCTACGTACTGAGAGCCTGGAGACAAACTAATGTTGTCTTTATACACAAGCCGGGGAAAGATAGCACCCAGGCTAAATCGTATAGACCCATCAGTTTGTCTTCATTCATTCTAAAAACATTAGAAAGACTGGTTGAGAGGCACATTGGAGAAACCATTGAGCTCCAACCAGCACGCTTATCAACCAGGAAAATCTTGTGAATCTGCTCTACACCAACTAGTCACCAGGATAGAGTATGGTTTACAAAACAAGGAGACTACTTTAGGAGTCTTCTTAGATATTGAGGGAGCGTTTGATAATACAACTTACACCTCAATAATCAAATCTGCTCAAAAACATGGGGTAAACACCACAATTTGTAGGTGGATAAACCACATGCTAAAAAGCAGATCAGTTAAGACCACACTATCTGGGGTGGATATACAAATGAAGGTTACCAGAGGGACCCCACAGAGAGGTGTTCTATCGCCACTGCTATGGGATCTTGTAGTGGATGACCTTATCGTTGATTTGAACAACAAAGGATTTTACACCCAGGGTTATGCAGACGACATTGTCATCATAAGTTGGGGGAAATTTCTTAGTACACTCTCAGAGCTAATGCAAGAAGCTCTGAAAATAGTTGAGGAATGGTGTGGCAAGGAAAACCTAAGGGTAAACCCAGCCAAAACAACACTTATTCCCTTCACAAGAAAAATGCATCTGAGGGATCTAAAACCTCTAACCTTTTTCAATAAACAGTTTGATATTTCCAGTAAGGTTATATATTTAGTCCTAAACCTAGATAGGAAACTTACATGGAATGAACAACTGAGTGATATCGTAAAGAGAACCAAAACCTCTCTTTTTAATCTAAAGAGAGCAGTTGGGATAACATGGGGAATTAAACCTCACATGGTACACTGGATGTACAATGTGATACTAAAACCCATGATAAGTTAGGGCTCACTAGTATGGTGGCCTAAAACTGAGCAGAGGAAGGCTAAGAAGGAGTTGGAAAAAATCCAAAGATTAGCACTTTTTTGTATTACGGGAGCTTTTAGAAACACACCGACAGCGGCCCTGGAAGTTATTGTAAATGTCCCCTCCCTTGAAATATTCATTAAGGGGCAGGCTAGAATAGCGGCCTATTGACTGAATTTAAATGGGAATTGGAAACCCCTTGTAAACGAGGGGCATGCCAACATAGTTAACACCATTAAACATCGAAAATTCGAAATGAGAAGTGATTTTATCAAAACTTCCATGAATTTTGAAAAAATTTTTCTTACAGATATTCCAAATCGAGAGGAATGGCAGGACACACATCTGGATAGTGACCCAGTCTTGTACACGGATGGGTCAAAGACAGATGTAGGAACTGGAGCTGGATTACATGGAGTCAAGCCCAGATGGGACATGATTGCCCCACTGGGGAAACACGCCACTGTATTCCAAGCCGAAGTCTACGCAATAAACCTGTGCGTCCTGGAGAATTTGAGAAGGAGATATAAGAATAAGAAGATCCTCATTCTCTCGGACAGCCAGGCGGCGATCAAAGCACTGAAAAGTGTTACCATCAATTCCAGCTTAACACTAGAGTGTGAGCAGAACCCTAATGAACTGGCACGGAACAATAATAACATATTATTGAGATGGGTGCCGGGTGATAAAGGTATCATCGGAAATGAAAAAGCAGACGAACTAGCCAGGATGGGCTCCAGCAAACCCCTGTTGGGGCCGGAGCCTGCCTTGGGAGTTACGAAAACTTCCATTAGGAAAACGGTGAGTGATTGGATACAAAACCAACACAAATTGCACTGGAATTCCAATGGAGAAATGAAGCGCTCTGGAAGGCTCATTAGAGAGCCAGATAGGGCGATCTCAGAACTAACACTGAAATGTGATAGGAAAATTACTAGGCGTGTGATTGGACTGTTGACAGGACATTACACGTTCAAGGTACACCTGCAAAAACTAGGCGTCAACGTTGATAACCTGGATTGTAGGTTAAGTCTCGAAGAAGAGGAAACATCTACACACTTACTAGAGGAGTGTGTGGCTCTAGAAAGATGGAGAAGGATTACTACAGAGGGTAGTAATCTGAAAAATCTTTCATATACTGACTACATAAAGTATGTCATACTCCTTGCCAAAAGGATATGCGCCTTTACGTAGAAATACCGGGGGGTGAGAGATACAATAAGCTTAATTTGAAAGCTGCAGTGTCGAGGCTACAAAACCTCATCTCATCCTCTGAGTTTAATATAAATAATAATAATAATAATGTACAAAATGTTTATGTGTAATGATACAAAATTAACAATAGGTAAGTTGACCTAACTGTTCAATTGATAATAGTAAAGCAAGAAATATGCAAAACAAGTTATGTACATAGTAGCAAATTATGCTGATTCAATACAATTAAATATACAATTACTAATATGAAAAATTGATATAGACGTTACAATGTAAATGACAGGTTTTAAGCAAAATAAAACAATGTAAAATTAATTAAGTTGAAATACATTAATAATTTTAGTGTTGCCAGTATACCATCCTAACACTCCTATGGAACCTTCTAGTTCAATATCCAAATTAAAACTAAACTATTCTATTTTTTAATTTAAAACATTAATTTTCAATTTAAAACAAAGCATCCTAGATTACTATTATTTGAACAAATAGGAAAGACTATTAAGACCTAATATAAACTAAATAATTATAGAACACAGTAAATACATTTAAAAAAATATCATGCTTCATGTATAGGTATGCATGCGAACTTTTATATATCATGAGAAATTCTTCAGAAGACCGTTCGTGTATTTCATATGAAATTTTAAACTTTCTGATAAATTTCAATTGAAGAGAAAAATTTTTTCTTATTCACAACAGGTGTACAGGGTCTCATGAAATAAATGGCATTCAGTTCATTCCTTTCCAATCCATTTCTTTTGAAACGTGAAAGGTTGAAATTTCTAAAAGACGTTAAACAGTGTTAGATTTGACGTCATGTTTAAAAGTTTACATCGTTAAAAGCCCTCAACCTCTTTTGTCTCAAGAGGAGTGAATTTTAAAGGGGGAAGGGGGTGTTACTGATTTTTTGCTAGAGACAGTCTTTGCTTGTTCTGAGACACCTTGTATAGATTGCATTTAATATATGTACATTAGCTAAAGATTTTTTAGGTGCTACGTTCGTGAAATATGGTACGATCACATCAAACTTTTTAGATTTTACATATCGTATTTCTTACATTTTATATCATTTCATTGAAGGAAATTTCAATGGAATAATTTTCAAAATTAAAATTTTAAGTTTTTTTCTCTTCTATGATTTCGGAGAGCAATCGGTGCAATCGATGCAACCAATCGTCCGTGAGTGTGCTGAAGTTTAGTGGTCCAGATTGTTCTTGCCAAAGCAATTTGTTCCTATAGTTTCACTTCTTAGTAATGTTTGCGCGTCTTTCCCGACTTCATCTGTCCTGCGCGCCCTTCGTCTTTAGTGTCTTCTTCTTGCCAAAACCCCCTCTCTGTGAAACCACGTTTAATCATTTCAAAATTTCAGTAACTGTAACATATTTTGTAGTTTAAAATTGCAACAAAGCAAAAAAATATCTAATATATCTAATTTTTGATTCAATTTAATATGCGATTGGAGAAATAAACGTACAAGCATAGTTTATTTTAATATCTGTAAAAAGGAAAGCTTTTTCTTCACCATTTCCTTTTCAAACTTTGTTTTTAAAATGATGAGTATCTTTTTTTTTTTTATTTTTTTCCCAAGATTTGAAAATGAAATAATGTTTTTGCATTTATACGAACACACGTACACACAAATGGTGTATATGCATCACTTTTGTGTATAAAAGAGTTTTTCACTTTTTTTTTTCTTGCATTTTCTTTTACAGTAGAATAAAATATTTATGTACAATAACAAGATACTTATTTTCCTGCTCATTATTATTTGTGGAAAAGCATAAGAAAGATGTGACAGACATAAGTGCGTTTAACTTGAGGCGTTTGCTTTGATGTGACTAGAGAAAATTTTTCAAGAAAACCGTTTAAAGCATCAATAACATGTACATATCTAAAAGATGATTTAAGAAATTTATTAGATTTGATTTTTTTTGTAAGTTTTATATAATATACTCGTATATATGTAATTCATTTTAAGACCTCTTTAAAAAAATTTTCATTTGATTTAAAATTCCATTATTAGTTTCAATATGATTTCAATTTATTTAATTTTATCAAATACAAAGTCGAATATTTAATTGAACAACGTTGGTATGTAAATCTGACACGGAAAATTTATTTGGATACATGATGGTATCATCTCAGCAATAGCTCGATATTAGCCATGATTTTCCAATGCAATTCCATCTTTTAAAAGTTTTAATTTGATTTCTCAGTTTTTAAAGGTCGTTCGAATTTGTAATTTTCAACATTTTTAATTGATACCTATGTTAATATTTTCGCAAAAAAAAAAAAATTGAAAAAATTGCTTTTCAAGATACTTCAAAATATCCTGATTGTCCTTGAAAATCCGTCCTTCAAATTTTGTGCATATTTTTTTAAGAATCTGTGTTCTATCTCTTTTTCAAAACGATGTCATACATCTCTCTACAGTGATTTTATATCGATTTTTGAAAGTCCTTAGGTACGTAAATTTTTTCAAAATTTCAAAGATCCATAGTTTTTTTAAATACAATATTTTGCAATAATTTTTACGGTTTATCAATTTCTCATTGTCTCTGTCGAAAACTTTCGTCGAAATTATCCTGATGCAAAAAATAAAAATTATTTTCCCTAGGTATCAGATCTACACAATATTTATGTACGAAATACACTCTCAATTAACTGTTTAATTCAATTAAAATCATTCAATAAAAAAATAAAATTGATTGTTTAATAAAATTCGAAATCATTTTAAGAGATAAATCAATGTTCACGTTCAACCCCAATTATTTTAGTATCAATTTCAGTTATAGTTTGTATTTTTCAATATTTCACGATTCACTCAGTTTTCAACATTTTATTTCATCGAGTGGTTTCATACCTTGCATTTATTTTTGAACACTTGTTTCATAATGATACATACCTATATCTGCAATAACATAATACGTAAATGCTTCATTATGATTTAGAAACCGACAGAAATTCTAAAAAATTTTATTAAGTTTTCACACATAAAACATGAACACAACAAATATCAATATGAATTCATAAAATTCTATTTATGTATTTGTATGTTATATTTATGTATTTTCACATTGTTTTGAAATCAAGTATTTCATACCGCAAAAATCATAAGTACATGTATGTTACAGTTGTTCCATGGTTTTTCCATTTTATATACGCTGTTATATAGCATTTTCATGACTAACAGTTAATTTATTTCTCACACACATGTGTTATATAATTTTCAATATGGGAAATTTTCCTATTTTTAAATTTTCATTTTGTTATTCCCTATATTGCAAAATAATAATTTTTATCTGAGAATATGTACACATACAGGATGTCTCAGAATATGTTTCACAAACTATAAGAGATCTTTTCAGAATGCCCGAGTTATCATCAGACCTTGATACAAAGATAGAGAACAAGACTACTTGTAATTGGTACAAATTTCTTCATACAAAAATTATACAAGAAAAGGCGAATAACCACCATTTCGTTTTTGTGAAGAATGTCACTTTTAAACTTGCAAAAATACCATTTCCTGAAAATTTTCATTCAATTTATATGATCATATATTTTGTTAGAAAGGCTCAAGACTCAGATTTAATTTGTAGTAAACGTGAATAAGACAAGATGGACACAAAAATATTGTACAAGTCATAATGTCAAACACTTATGTATTTGAAAATTTTTAAATTCTTCGTGTCTTAAAGGAGATGCATTTTAGGCAACAAGGGTTTAAGGTTTCAATGCCTTTGTTAAAAACAGTTTGAAAAAAAAAATGCAGTTTGTCCAGACATTTACTGTGGATACTGTAGGACACCATACAGTACAGTGTATACACATGAATTTGTATTTAATCTACGTGTTCGTGAAAAAAATGAATTTAAATTATTGCATATTTATGTAACATCTATGGGATAAAATTTATATAGGATGATAGAAAAATAAGAAAAAATAAATTACTTCGTGTCATTTTTCACTTTATAATAATAAAAAATTTTTCTAGCTTTAAGACAAATCTTTTAACTGAATTTGCATCGTTAACTGTAATTAAAATTTTTCCCTTTCATGTTTTATTTATTATATTGTGCTTCCAATTTTTTGTTTTACTTAAATTGAAAAAAAAAAAAATGAAAATATTTTATTCTATTTTGCGCGCAGTGTAAATATTGTACTAATCGCCCGGTAAGGTTGATTAAATTTGCATATTTCGTTCACGTAATAAAGTTTCTAATGGGAATGATTATTATTAATGAATGCTTCTAATAAAGTAGAAACTCAATCTGAGGGTAGAGTCACTTTATAGAATAGCCGCGCGAATCGCGCGTTTCTAGGTAAGAGATTCTTAATTCTACTAATTCTCTTAACCTTTTTTCATAAGAGGTTTATTAGCAGAAATTGCTATTCTACGTAGCAGGCTGTGGTGAAAATTTTACATAGAAGAATTAAGAGGTTTTAAATTCACCAAATCAGCTGATTATCGTTTGACACATAAATTGACCTGCGCGTGAGTTCTAATGCGTCAATTTATAGGCTAGTGCCAACTGCACACTGAAGTGAATTATTTTTAAAGCTATGATTTGAGAGACACGAAAATTCCAAATGCATATGGCAAATGCAACATGAGATCATGTAAAATCATACAATTTTGTGGAATTTTTTAGATAAGAAGGGTAGGATGTGAAGTGTCGTATGAGTTGACATAATGGATTTGTATCTCATAAAACTCGTACTAAAGTGCTATGATGAAAAATAGGTATTTGATGGATTGACATCATTGGCACCATCTCTGAGATTAAGAAGAGATAAAAAAAAAATACCTAATATATGAAAACTAAAAAAAAAAAACAATATCATGAAATAGAAATGTGAAAATAGTAAAATAATAATTAAATAATAAATTTTTATTTTTATATTATTAGTTTCATTAATTTTTTGATATCATTTTTACTTTAAAATGTTCACTTCTATATATTTACAACAACATAAGAGGGCTAAGAGCTCCTTGAAATGAGCGGCTAGGTTAAGAGACTTTCGAAGTTTCCAGTTTACAAATGTCTCTTAGCCTCTTATCTAGAATACCGAATTCTCTTAACTGAATTCACCACACATAATAAGAGATCAGCTGATTTTTGTCATCTCTTAAATCTTACCTAGAATAGCTATTTCTGCTAACTGTCTGCTAATCGCAGTTAATAGGCTAAGAGGCTAAGAGGCTAAGAGTCTCTTACCTAGAATCGGGCGGTTAGTTTTGTTTTTCACAAAATCCTGGAAAATTGTTGTGAATTACGTGTGTACATAATTTAGAATAGTTTAACAGCTATTTGTTGAAAAATTATTAAAATACGAAAATGGGTTTGTTTTTTTTGTATCTTTTTTCTGTTTTGTTTTCCCCCCTATCTTACGGTTTTTTTCTATATAAAAAGGAAAAGATAATTTTTTGTTTGGAAAATTTGACTTTTTTTTATTACCATATATGTCATTTTGGTTTGGCAGAAAAATTTTAATTGTAATCAATAGGAGGAAAACTATTGCAATATAAAAATTTCGAATGTTATTTAGAGTACAATATTTACACTGATGGCAAAATAGAATAAAATATTTTCAATTTTTTTTCTCAATTTAAGGAAAACAAAAAATTGGAAGCACAATATAATAAATAAAATTATTCTATTGTCGAATTTCGTTCTTTGATTTCCGCTTTTTGTTACTGATCTAGTTATGAAATTTCTTTACCTTTATTTGTTTACAAGTAATTTAATACAGTTTTGGTATATGAATTTGTGTAAATTTGGTATATTTATGAACTTTAAATAGGTTCTTAGAATATTTGTTCTAGATACAACTGTGAAATAATAAAATTTGGTTTATGGTTTTTTCCACAATTGAATATTGAGAAATATTATTTGTTTAATCTACTTTTGAAACTTGCTTTATTGAAATTTTTTATATATTTAATTAGGTGACATTCCATTATATTTTGCGTGTCTTAACTTGTATGAATTTTGCATATAAAATAATTACCCAATTGGCAAATCAATTAACGGACTATGATTCTTTTAAAAATTGTTCTACATTTAATTGTGAAATTATATAGTAATATAAAAGTAATACAAAATACTGATTATTATGAGAATCAGTATTTAATAGAATACTATTATGGGAATCAGTAAACAGAATTATACATCTGGTGTGACACTTTCTTCTCTCACACTAAATTCCCACAAATTTCTGACCTTTATTAAGAAACACCTGCAACTCCCACGTTTTTTTCCACGGCTAGGTTAAATAAAGAATTAGAATAGAAGTAGAAAGTGTAATTATTAATCAGATTAAGGTAGATAGTTCAGTTCAATTTTTGAATTCAAACAAAAAACTAGAAATAAAAATAATTATATTGCGAAATTGTTTGCATTTATTGTTGAAATCATTTTTATCTTATGTTTTATTTATTTAAAATACATGAAATAATTCTTGAAATTAAAATTCTTTAATATTTTATCAAATTGTGTTACAATTTGATATTTTATATATAACATATCCTCCCCCCTCGAAAAAATGGAGGGTTGGTTTTATTAAAATGGTTTATTCAGTTTCGGCTGTTTTTTTCTTTTTATCAACTTGTAATTTACGTTATTTATTTATTTGTTCACTTATTTGACCAAAAAAAAAAACAAATTTCAATATTTTTTATAATTATTTCTAATAAAATCTTTTTTTTATTTTATATTCTTTTATATATCCCTATTTTTCTTAAATTATGTATGCATTTTGTATTAAACCTTATGTTTTATATTATTTTTTTTTAATAACAATTTTTTTTTTTTTTTTTTTATATACATATACATATGTACATACATATGTATTCGATTTATCTCATTTCTAATCGCGACCTATCTTAATTATTTCTATTAATATTATATGTATGTATGTACCCATGTATGTACATATATTTCATGTATATATATACATATGTATGTATATATAGTTTTTTTTGTAGTACTTTTATTTTAAGTTCATTAACTTAATATTTGAATTACATTCTTTTTTTTTATATGTATATTACACTTTTTACATTGCATAATTTTTATAGCAATTATCTTCTTTTTTTTATATTTTTATCAAAGTGCCTTGACAATGACCATACATATGCTATTGTTTTTGTTGATACTAATGCTTGTACTCATCAACCAAGATTATCCGTTGGATATTTTTAAGACCGCTAGAATTTCGTCGTATTCATCAACTTGGATAAAAATTATTTTCGAACTTTATTTTCGAAATGTCAAACACGTCAGCTGATTGTTATTTATAAAGAAATAATGAGGTTATTTTGATAAGTTTATCAATTTTTGCTTCTGTATATTAATAAAATTCAAATAGTGAGGTTATGTTTGTAGGATATTTATACGACTACTCTAAGGTTGTCTAAAAAATATCTTATCCAGGTTGATGAATATAATTTATTTCAATCTAGGGATAATCTTGGTTGATGAATACAAGCCTAAATTTCATTTTGATAATATTTGCATTTGCATTATATACTTACATTGACTTAATAATATTATTTCTGAGATATGTATGTGTTTGCCGAATTTATAGGTTTTATTTATTAATGCTTGATTAACATTTAACCATCACAGTTACATTTTTATTTTTACTTTCTTTTTTTTTTACATATTTTCGTTTATAGAATTTGTTTTTTATATTCGGTATTTTTATAAAACTTATTAATTATTTTTCTTATATGTATTCTAAATGTATATTTCTTAAATTGGCAATTCATTGATAACTTCTCTTATATGTATATATTTATAATGATAATAAATGTATGTATAAATATGCGTATTTTTTATTTATGTCATTAATTAATCATTTTTATTTTAATGTTATTATTTTGTATGTGTTTGTATATTTGCAAATAACTTAAATTTAAAGAATTTTTTTATTTTATATTAATAACGTTCCTATAGGTATTCTGTGATACAAGTTGTAATTTAATATGTTGTTTACATGGTTTGTTATTGTTTTTTGAATTGCAAAAGTTTGTTGTTGCTTAATTGTTGATATCTTATATAGTCTTTTATTTAGGAATGGGTAAATTGTTTAATTACATTTAAAAGAAATTATACTATTTTTTTTTGCTTTTGTTTGTACTGTTAATATTATTGTATGTATGTATGTGTGTATGTGTTGATACACATGTAGCAATTGTTTCAAAATTTTAATGGCCCCGAGTTGTTGAAATTTGATCTAATTTTGGGTTTGAATCAATTTAAATGAGTAATTTTATCATATGTTTGTATACATATATAAGATTTTATGAGTGAAATTTTTTAGCATTTTGCCGTCGGTAAAATACATGTCGTGACTTAATTTTGTCACTTAAGTGATAATTTGAAATTTATAACTTATTGTCTAATGATTAAGTACTACCCAAAAACAAACTTTCCGAATATTAGTTTTACTTTGTATTACGTTGTGATACTTGTTTTACTTTGTATTATGTTGTAAAAAAAAAAAAAAAAATTGTATTTTGAATTTTGTGTGAATTTTGACAATATTTACGTTTTTCGTTATATTTTTAAAATCATTAACCTTTAACTTATTTTTAACATTATTAACTTCTGTCTTAATTATTTCCTCAATTTTCTCTTCTTTAAATAAGTAAAATCTTGTATTTTTATTATGTTTTAAACATTCAATATATGTAATTTCTGCTTTATTTTTGTATTTGATATTTTGATTCTTATAATTTTTATTAATTTCTTCAATTTATATATTTTCTTTTTTATTTCATCTATATTTTCATTTTCTTTTCTTAACTTTTATTTATATTTATTATGCTTTCTTTATATTCTTTTAACGTTTCTTTATGAATTTCTATAGTATTCTTTTCGTTTTTTATATTTTCTTTAACTTCATATAAATTCTTTTTATTTTTTTGACATCTTTCTTTAATTTCTTTTAAACTTAATATTTTTTCGTATTTTTTATTTTTAATTTTTTCATTATGTTTTTCAAGATCTACTTTTATTCTTGTATTTAATTCTTCATTGTTGTTATCTTTTGTCTTTCTATTTCGATATTTAGAATTTTGATTTTGTTTTCCACATTTTTTTCTGTCCCTTTACATAGGTTTCGTACAAAGAAGCTAAGACAGGTAGTTTATTTTTTACCCGTACTTCCCTACATTTTTTCATATGAGGATTAATCTGAACATCTGTATTATTTTCTGAACCAATTTTGTCGTCAGTGTTTTTCACAGAATTTTTTCGCAATAGCTTTTTAATAGATAGATTTTTGACAGAAGTATTATTATGATTTTGATTTGAAAAAGCAAAGACAGTCGAATCAATTTTTGTCTGTACTTTTCCAACATCATTTTCATAATCAAATTTTTTTGCTTCAGAAAAACTTATTTTTTTCATACCAGCGACCTTCGTAAAATTCGTATTTTCGAGACACTGTGTCGATTGTTGTATGCCAATGATATGAGATTGGTTTTCTCTCACTTTAAATTTCTTAGCTTCGTCAACTTTCATAGCTACTGACTCTTTGTTATTTTGTGTTTTTATCAACATTTTTCGCTCAGAAGGATCTTGTAATTCGATTACTAAATCTACTTGAATCCTTTTCTTGCGAGGGAAACGTAATTGTTTATTTGAACTATCAATAACACAATTTTGAGACAAAAAATCAAAATCTACTATACCATCTTCTTCTACATTTTTCATATCTTTTATTATATGAAGTTCACATTTTTTTGGTTTTTTGAATTTAATGTTAGCTGAACAAGTTGCTATAGTTTCTCCTTGTCCGCATACTGTATTAATTTTTAATTTATTATCTTTATTTATAAGCATGTAATCTTTTAATGTTTTTTCTTTGAATAAACTTATTTCTGCACCTGCATCAATTAATAATTCTGTTTTATTTTTATTACTAATATTTCAGGGTAATTTAACTATACATTTATCTAATTTTTTGGTTATTTTTTGGAGCTGGCACTCTTTATCTTTATTTACTCTGGCTGGGTGACAGCCCTTTTCTAGTTTACCTTATTCTTATTTTGTTTGTCCCCAATCTTTTTGCGTTACAATCCTTCATTATATGTCCTTCTCTTTGACAAAATTTACATTTTATTTCTGAATTTTTTCTATTATTTTCATTTGTGTTAAAAATACTATTAACACTATTACTATCGTTAATATTGTTGTAGCCGTTTCTCTGTATGTAAGTAATTGATTTTGAATTATTATTTTTTTCTTTACAATGCTGGGCCACATGCCCATACATTTTACAATTAATACAAAAAGGTGTCAATTTTCTTATTCAACAATCTTCAAATGTATGATTATTTGAACCGCATAAATTACAAATTTTGAAATCTTGTCTTTGATTATTTTGATGTTTAAAGTTTGAGAAATTTCTATTCTCATAACGGAAGCTATAATTGTTGTTGATACTAAATCTTGGATTTGAATTTGGATAATTTCGGGTATTATTATAATTAAAGGCGGTTATCACCGTTTTCGATACGACGGTTGATCGAAGGAGCTGCTTCGATTCGATTGAATTTAATTTCGGTATCATGTAACTTGATCGATCGAGTCGAAAAGCATTGCCATACACACTTTAGGTATAGGTATAATTATAGTGAATTATTGTGAATAAATTTTTTATTTAACGACTTTTGAGTTGTCAAAATTAAAAAATTGTTTGAAAATATAAATTTAACGCCTTTTTAGTTGCCAAAATTAAAAGTTGTTGCAAATTTAAATTTAACAACTTTTCTGATTATCCAAAAATGTTTGAAATTTTCCTATTCAACAAAAAGAAAAATTTAAACATTTTAGTTAATACCATTAATTGTACTTTTTAATAATTTTTTTAAGAAAATAATATTTTTTTAGAATATTTAAAAATTAAATATTGAAATTAATTAATATAAAATAATAAATTAATATAAATATTTAATAAATATTTTTTTTAAATATTTAAATATTCATATTCTTTACACTTCGCATCACAATTCGTGCAAATTCTTGTAAAAATTAACAATTCGACAGTACAAAAATGATTGAACTAACTGTTCGATTTTGTCGAACGGTTCGACGAAAAAACAAAAACCATGCTACCGAAATTCGATACTTGTATGCTGTTCGATCGATCGTCGAAAACCATGATTGGAACCAAAATTTCTTTGATCTTTATTTTGATAATTAAATTGTGACACTTGCGTCATCTGTGATATAAATTTCGCGTTATTATTAATAAAATTATTCTTATTGTTATAATAATTGTAACATTATTGTAACATAATTGTAAGTTATTGTTGTAATTTCCAGCAAATCCGTTTTAATTGCGTCATTGTTTTCTGTATGTCGTTTTACAGCCTTTTTTTCACAAATTTTTAAAAACTTGTATACTCTATTACCGAATGCTTTAATGCTATATTTGCAATTTAAATTTTTTATCTAATTCCTTAGCAAATTCTTCTGAAAAACTAATATTATTTTCTTCAATATGTTATTCTTCGCTTTCTGTTGTACCTAAATATGTTCTTGGTTTATAAACCCTTGCTCCTGATCTTAGCTGAATATAATATATAACACTTGCTTTTCCCTTTCTCTTGTTAATGCTATACTTTGAATTTCCTTTTACTGGTCTGCAGTGTGTTGATTTGCCTTAATGAATGTTGCTCTTGTTGTACTGGATCGTTGCTATCCTTTGATGCTTCGCTTGTGCTGAATACTGGACTTAGATATTCAAAAGTGAAAGAATCAACTTTTTCTTCAAATCTCACTTTTCTTTTTTGATTTATCAACTCGTTTGCCCAGTCGACATATAGTTTAATTTATTTTTAAAATGTTATTTAAAAAATTATTTTTTAATTTACACCACATGAAAAAGATTTATTTATGCACATATATATTATATTATTTTTTTTTTTATTACAAAAACCACTTTCATTCAGCTTAAAAAATAATTTCTTCCCTTTTAATAAATATCGCTTGAATTTAATTAATTTTTATTGTACTAAATTTTATTTAAAAAAAATTTTTTTTTCACAGAAAAATGTCAAATTTATTATTATGTATTTATTATTTTTACAGAAAAATTTTGAGTTTTTTGCACTTTTTATTTTATTTAATTCTTAATTTAATGTTCTATTCAGCGAAATAAATATTTTTGCTGAATTTTATTTTAATTTGAAACTTCGCTAGATTAATTTATTATTAATATTTGTTTAAAAGTTTTGCTGAATTTACTTGAATATTTTACTGTATTTATTTTCTGAATTTTACTATTTCATTAAATAAAGTTTTTTTATATTGTAAAACCGAATTAAAGCGTTTAAAGTGTTTCAATTAAAACGGTTTACCGGCTGCGCCAAATTTATATGTTACGCAGCAAAATTTAAATATGAATTTGCTTTTTTTTAAATTTATTTAATTTAATTAATACCGACTGCTAGCGTTTAACGTGTTCTTTTTAACACGGTTTACCGGCTGCTGCAAAAATAAATGTTATGTATATAACGTTTGAGTGAAGCTTTCAGAGGTTTAATAAGGTATTGCTTTATTTTTACTTTTGAACTGAAATGTGGGGAAGAAATCTAGGTTTATTTAATAGCAAGTTTTGTGGTTTAATTTTTGATTGTTTATTTCACTAATTAACACTTAAAACTATGTTCACAAAATTAACTTAAATTTATTCGAATATTTATTTTCTTTAAAATATTTTATTTATTACCGAACCGAAACTAGCTGTACGTACGTTTCGGTTAAATTACGTTTTAACCAAACTTCACTAAGTTGAAATTCTTCGATGTCCGGATCATTAGAATTTTTCTAAGTTTAACTTACTTGTAAAATTCTAAGTTTAAAAACTATTTTATCCAAACGCAATTTATAATCAAAGACGATTTGTGATTCCGCGGTAATTAATTTACTGTTGACTTTTTTAAAATCCAAATTATAACTATTCGTTAATTTTAATTATTCTTCAATAAATACAATTATCAATATTTCCTGCTTAATTTAATTTTGTTTAATTGATTTCGAAGTTCGTTATTTTGAAATTTATTTTAATATTATTTAAATATCATTTTAACTGAAATGGTCAATCTTAGGGTGGATGGGTGTTATCATCTTATATTCTTTTTTCGTTCATTCATAATGTTAATTATATAGTTAATTGTTTACTCGACACTTTTTACCTTGTATTAATGTAATGCCACTCATGTGTGTTTAGTTGTATTTTCAACTTAACTTTTACACATACACTTATGTGTGTTAAGCTCAATGGCTTAACTCTTCACTTTTTGTATGTGTGCAGTACTGCAATAATTGTTATTTCAACTGTTATTATTCTATTGTTGGATTTCGTTCTTTGATATCCGCTTGTTGTTACTGATCTAGTTATGAAATTTCTTTACCTTTATTTGTTTACAAGTAATTTAATATAATTTTGGTATATGAATTTATGTAAATTTGGTATATTTATGATCTTTAAACAGGTTTTTTCGAATATTTGTTCTAGATTCAATTGTGAAAGAATAGAATTTGGTTTATGGTTTTGTCCACAACTGAATATTGAGAAATATTATTTGTTTAATCTACTTTTGAAAATTGCATTATTGAAATTTTTTATATATTTAATTAGGTGACATTCCATTATATTTTGCGTGTCTTAACTTGTATGAATTTTGCATATAAAATGATTACCCAATTGACAAATCACTTAACGGACTATGATTCTTTTAAAAATTGTTCTACATTTAATTGTGATATTATATTAATTGTAGAATTGCGAAATTGTATGAATTTAATTTTGAAATCAATTTTATCTTATGTTTTATTTATTTAAAATACATGAAATAATTCTTTAAAATAAAGTTATTTATTATTTTATCAAATTGTGTTACAATTTGATATTTTATATATAACATAAATTGACCTGCGCGTGAGTTCGAATGTGTCAATTTATAGACTAGTGCCAACTCCACACTGAAGTGAATTATTTTTAAAACTATGCTTGAGAGACACGAAAATTCCAAATTCATATGGCGAATGCAACATAAGATCATGTAAAATCATACAATTTTCTGCAATTTTTTTGATAAGAAGGGTAGGGGATATGAAATGTCGTATGAGTCAACGTAATGGAATTGTGTCTCATAAAATTCGTACTAAAGGCTTATGGTGCAAAATAGGTAATTGATGGATAGACATCATTGGCATCATCTCTGAGATTAAAAAGAGATAAAAAAGATAATATATGAAAACTATGAACATTGTATATAAGTCCTCGTCTTGAAGGGAGAAAAGATGCCCCTTTGCTCTTATCTTTACTGATGGGATGCATGTATAAACAACTTGAATCTCATAATCTCTGTTGAAGACAAAATGTGCATCTAAATATGTGTAAGCGTCTTTTCTTGTGCACATAAGTATGAAATAAATTACGATATATTTTTCAGGCCGGTGGTACTCATTAAAGATTCTCTTCAAACTGCGCCAAATAAATCGTATTCATCAAACTGAACAATATATATTTTTATACAGCCACGGAGCAGACGTAAAAAATTCCTACCAATACAACCTTTTAAATTTACTGATCATGTCGAAAAATTACGCTGATGTGTTTGATGCTTTGAAAAAAAAGCTCGAAAACAATTTTTATCCTCTTCCATGAATGCGATGAAATTCTAATGGTCGTAAAAATATTCATCAAATAATCCTGGTCGATGAATACGGCCATAAAATGAAAACAGAAAAATTAATTATTAAAATTCAAATTTTTGTAACCATTTGTTTTTTACAAAACGTTACAAAACACCTACATATGTATGTACATTGGTGCAATGTCGTAATGTAAATATTTTGTTGATTGCACATATGTACATATGTATGTACATATGCATGTTACGGAAGTAACCCATTAAAAACATTAAAAAAAACAGATATGAACAAACAAATCATCATATGACATTTCCTTCAATAATACAATAATCGTCAAATCGAAATCTGGTTCAAAATGTATAATTTCATTTCACTTTATTCGATTTACTCTTTTGTATTAATTTTAGCTAAAGCTTAGTTCGGACTTTAAAAGAAATTCAGTTTCTGAGTTTTGCTATTTATTTTTTTACAAAAAATTTGCTGTTGAAATATCACACAAAAATTTCATAGCCAACAATGATTTGAAAATATTTTTTTATGCTTTTTGAAAAGCTGTCAAAATTATTAAACTACCAAACGGAATAAATGGCTGTGAATTTATTCCGTTTTGAATGAAAAGAAAATAAACTCTTCACTCCTCTGTAGCGACTTCTGTCGCTGAAATGAACTATAGGTTTCATTTTACCAAATTTATTCCGGATCGGACTGCGTACCGCTGACATGAAGATTACTATAGACAACCCAATAATAATTTTACATGAAAGGACGATAATTGCAGGCAAACTAGACAAAAATTTTTCAACAGGTCCCATAATAACCCTCAAAGACAAGTAACATCCTCAGAACCCATAGATGTGGATCACATCCAGCATGTGCATCACATCACATTTTTAATTAATGCCTCACAAATTCACCTACCAATAGTGGAATTGACTATAGGTACAACTAAAATCAAATGTTTAATTGACACTGGATCCTCTCTTTGACTCCTCGATGAACGACAGTTACCTGAATACAAAAGATAAATTCTAAAAAATCCTCTCAAGCTTAATATATTAAATAACCAAACCATTGTCAGGGAAGAAATAAAAACTGATTTACCACTAGAATTTAATGAGGATGCGTGGATGATATACATATGTAGAAGCTTACAAAATTTAGTAATAAATGTTTTAATTCCATAATTGGCCAAAATCTTCTCAAACCGTTACGAGCTACCATAGATTTTAAGAACGATACCTTAACAATAACAACATAAAATTTGATAATGCTTTTCCTTATAATTCTGAAGAAATACATCAGTTAGAACATTCAAATTCTAACAAGTTAGAAATCAAAAACCTATCCAATCATTTGAACTCTGAAGAGAAAGTAAAATTTAATAGATTATCTAAATCATACAGATATCTTTTCTTCAAAGAAGGAGATCAATTAACCTGTACAAATGAAGTACAACATCAAATAATTACCATTACAGATAAGTCAATATACTTTATAAACTTACCGGTATACCCACGTTCATGAAAAACAAATTACAATACATATTATTTCAGACATGCTCAAGCAGGGAATAATTAGAGAGAGCAACTCTCCTTATAGCCCTTTGTGGATTGTACCTAAAAAGGTTGACAATTCAAGGAGGAAAAAATGGAGGATAGTAATTGACTACCGTAAACTCAACGAAATTATGGTAGACGATAAATTTCCTATACCCAACATAGAAACCATTCTTTAAAAGTTATGTATGTATGTAGGCCAATATATTTCACTACCTTAGATTTATCAAAAGGTTTTCACCAAATCCCAGTAAAACAAGAAGATAGGATGAAAACAGCCTTCTCTACGCCTCTAGGACACTAAAAGTTTAACAGAATTCCGATTGGCTTGTAAAATGCCCCGGCAATTTTTCAGTGCCTTATGAATAAAATTTTAAAGGACTATATAAATAAGATTTTCGTTGCTTATTTGGACGACATATTGATGTTAAGTACATCCTTATATATCAAAATATATAATTTCCAAATTTTAACTTATTGAAAAATCAATTTTAAATTTACTAAATTTGAATTTTACGATTTTACGAATTTTGTGAAAAATATTTATTCGAAAATAAAAAAAATTAAACATCTACACAAAAAGTATATATTCAAATAGAGTTTCCAAGTAATAAAACTGTCAAAATTTCGAACACATAAATGCACATATATACAATTGTATTAAATGTGTTTCGAAGATATTTCGAAGACATTTCGAAGACATTTTTTGCAAACATACAGACAAGTGGAAACTCTATATATATGCTCTTTGATCTACAACATATTTTATATTCCATTACTTTATACAAAAACCATCAATTTATCAATTTAGCCGTGTTATGTACCTAATATAAACTGTCATAATTAAATTTAAATCGTATGTTGGAAATACGTAGTTTGTCACAATACTTAATAAATAATTAACTCAATTTTTCAAAAATATATGTCAGCGTATCCGTTTAATAACAATTATACATATAATATAAACTACTAAATTGTAATATTTAATGAATTTTTTTAGAATTAATTGATTATTATTAATTTCTTTATTAACGGAAACGGAAACGGAAAAAAAATTATTTGAAAATAAAAATTTAAAAATTTACGTTTCAATTGTCAAAAAGTACTAAACTCAAAATTAGAATCTCAAAATTTACTTTAAAAATTAAAATACCATTTTGGAATAATATGATTTTTGGAAATTAAATTTTTGAAAATTCATTTCACTTTTCATTTTTTCTATTACAATCAAAATACCAACTCAGGTTACTATAGGAAATTCATCAAAGACTATGAGTAAGTATTTAAAGAAAAATTTAAAAAGTAATACAAATGATCCGAATTATATAAATTTGTTTGAAAGACTTAAGATAAAAATAATAGAAGCTCCAATTCTGGAATACCCTGACTTTAAAAAGAAGTTCATTGAGTTTCGAACAATAAAGACTATTTAAGAAAAGAAAATATAGAACTCCACGTTGTTGAATCCAAGAGTCATTCATGGAGTTCAGATATAGAAAGGTTACATTTCACATTTTCCGAAAGAATGAGAACATTAAGGATAGAGAATAAAGAACTGAACATAAAGGCAAAGATGAGTAAGTACAATAACAGTTACCACTCAGTTAACAAAGAAAATCCGATTAATATCCTAGAAAGAAGAGTTAACATAAATAGTATGATATGACAAATTTTGTAAATAAAAAGTTAGGTACATAAACAAATTAAATGTTAAGGGGGAAAATTATGTAGAAGATAGAGAAGAGGGTTATGTAAGATACACTTGTAGTTTCTTTAATTTTAAAAATTAAAAATACAACAAGACAATATACAACATACATAAAACTAATACACGCTAGCATACTCACAAACGAAGAAATAACTGAATATGACATAGACAAACAAAAATTACAAAACATAAAACAAAAGGTACAGCAATAAACTATAATGAAAACATTATATTTGTAATCAGGGCATAAATTGCGCAAGTCGATCGATTAAGACGTGATCGAACGATATTGAAAACGATGGAAAAAGTTCGAATATCGTTTTAGGTTTGTATAAGTCGATAAGTAAAAAATCGTTTCGAATATCGTTCAATTGCTGGAATTAATTAAAAATGAAACACTGTAGTTTCTTTTTCTGTTTTGTTCCTATTCCATATCATTCAAAATCCAAATTAATTGTCAATTTGTATATACATTGTATATTTGCATATGTATTATGTAAACATTATAAATTTATTAAGAAATTTGAAAATCCATCTAATGAATAACAGATAATTACAAACATAGTATGAGATACATACCATGTTTAATATTTTTAATATTGATTATTGTTTAATTTATTTACAGCTTTCATAAAATTAATTTAAGTTTTCAGCTATGTGGCGTTAGTCTGCGTTACTTTATTTTGCGACATACAAAATCAATTTTTAATATTTGTAATAAGTATAACTATGTATTAATTAATTAATAAAATGTAATAAAGTAATTGATTTTGTGCACATGTATTTAAAATACTTGCATTTGACCTGCATTTTCACTAACCAAAACAACCTTCTTATTGTTACGATCACAATATCTTAATCGTTTGACAGATCGTTAAAAACTAACGACAAAAACAAAAAAATCGACTTACGTAAACCAAAAACGACCGACTGAACTATTTTTCTTGATCAATCGACTTGTGCAATTTATGCCCAGAGAAATTATAAACTTACAAAAATCAGTGTTTAACAATATTGATGAGTACAATACAGTACAATATGATATAGTTCAATCAGAATTGTTGTTTTCACTACAAGAGATTATAAGATATGTGTTAAGATAATAAACTGACAACAATAGAATTATTTTATTATTTCAATTTAGTTAATTTTATATTGTTATTTTCCATAATTCTTGGCTTGTTATTATCATTTGGTCAGTTAGGTCACTTTACCTATTGTCAATTTTGTATCATTACACATAAACATTTTGTACCTACTTCTATCTCGCTCATCAATTAATATTGTACAATTGATCTCATTTGATATTTTAGGTCGTAGTACTTGGTAAAATAAATTTGAAACTTGATTCGATGTTTTCTTGTTGCAATCGTAATCGAGTGAGGTCAGATTTTTGAAAGTTGTGCACATTGTAATTAATTTTTATTTGTCTTAATAAAATTATAACGTGGTCGTGAAATTTTGGTTTTTTAATTTCAATTTTTGTGAAATTGCATTCTTTTTTTTTTTTGTGAACATTTTTTGGTCCTTCGAGCCGGATACTTTAAAAGAATAATTTTTGGATTATTCAAATGGATAATTCATCCGGATAAATCAAACGAATCGTAGACTTTCGGATCCATTATGAACATTTTTTGACTTCAAAGGATATCACGGCTAGTGTTTTTTTGTGAATTTTTTGAATAATTTTTGATATTATTATTTTTTTTCTAATTATTTTGTTGGTGGTAACAAAATATATTCAAAATCTGTCCCACGTGCATAATACATGGGACAACCAGGGGCATTCAAGACACACGTAAGTCTATCAAAGGATATTTCAAAAAAGGAAAAACAATAAATACATTGAAAATATTCAAAATTGGGAATCATTTATTAATTTAATTGTGAAAGTGATTATAAAAGTGCCTTCTAATTGACCTTTATTATTTGAACAGTGTCGGCTAATTTAGTTCGAGAGAAACTCTAGCTAGTTCGACAAGTTTGAGAGCATATACTTCACTCCTGTACCTTTAGTCTCAAATTTTGGGTTTTGAGGAATTGGAGAACCCAAACTCGGAGGATCGCTTCCTCGCATGGAGTGACAAGAGGAACAGTAAGTTTCAACCATTCCTTTGCTGCTTGGTTGACACAGGTGATGAAAAACACTCGTTTATCACAGAAGGCCTTCGTGAACTGAGGGCCTTTGGAGGGTTCACACCTCCAGACCTCAGTCAGAATAGTCCTCTAAATCTGAGCCCTGAAGGACTACCGCCATCTTCAAAGCAGGCACGACCTGCTGAAAATTGAGCCCAGCATCCACCGCGGAGGATGTACCGGGTTTCACGGCTGATCCTGCCTGCTTTGGCTTTTTACCTGGGGGTTTTGGTGGTCCCCCCCATCTTCGGAGGTGTATTACTTTCCGATCTCTGCCTTTTCAGCTGCTGGGAATTTTGTTGGCCTCCAGTTCGCTGCTGAGCAGGCGGTTTCCTTTTTCGAGGTTTGATAGCCTCGCCTCTCTCTAGGGCGGCTTTGATGGCGAGTTTCTTCGCCTGCGCTCCTGACAGATTTTTCTTTTTAGGGCGTGCACCTTTGTCCGCTGGTCTTGTGGAAGAACCACTTCCCTGCAGACTGGATGTGCCCGCCGCCGGTGTTTCCTGAACTGTTTTAGAGGTTTGGTCAGTACCTCCCCCTTTATTTGCTTTTACGTTTTGGTCCATAAATGGTCCCACGAGTTTGGAATAAAAGACGGTCGCAATATGCAGTGACTCCTGTACGTATGGAAGACTAATTACTCTAGGAAGTCGCCTGGTACCCTAGAGGCTCCGTTAGCGGTATCAATTGCCCCTGATACTATTCAATCCTCAGCACGGGTCGCATAACACCTTGAGTAAGGGTTGCGTTTGGTTTCGTTCCCTCCACGGTTATATTTGCCACATCAAGTGGATTAATATAAACATTTCATTGAGAATTACTCAGTCGCCCAACCACGACAAGGCGCAATCTCCGGGGGTTTGAATCATGGTTGGGCGCGTAAACTATTTACAGCGTTTACAACCACAATTTACACGTAAAAACAACGTACGTAAAGAGTTTTTCTGTTTACCGTAAAGACGTAAAGAGTGTAAACGTAAACAAATTTATTAAAAATTAAATTTTATTCATAAAAATAAAAAAAAAAACAAAATATTTTGTTTAACATTAACTTCAATATTTATTTTGTGAATAAAAATTATAAAAACTGTACATAAGTTTGGTATTTTCAAAGATCAAAATCACCCGACTTATGTTTTTTTAATCTGTTAATTTTTAAAAGTGACAGACAATTTACACACAGCTGTTTTATTTTTATGCATTTACGTCTATTTACGCTATTTACGCAGTCTTTACGGTATTTACACTCTTTACTCTCTTTACCAAGTAAACGTAAACTCCGGCTGTTTACGCGTAAATGCCCAACCCTGGTTTGAATTGTTATTATTGATTGAGTTATATTGATTATTTGTGCACTGCTTATCTGATTTTTTCTTTATTTCTCAATTAAGTCACCTTACAAGCATAATATTATAACTTCTGAGTAAAATTCTAAAAAAAATATTTAATGGCAGTATTTACATTATTTTATATTGCGAAATAGACAAGGTGGCGGTAACTTATGTCACTCGTAAACATTTGGACATATGTATTTTTCTCGAAATATAAAATGCCACTTGGCATACAAATTTTACTTGAAACAAGGATTTATACTTGGTAAAGAATTCAGGTAATGAGTCAAATAAACTAGTCTTTATTAAGAAGGATTATTAAATATTCATTCATTTACAGGATAACAAATCATTCTTAAAAAACAAAAATACTCTCATTTATTAGAAATCAGAGTAATTTCAAATCTTTCGAATTTAAATCGTTCGCGAGTCGAATTTTATTTTCAAAACTCGCGAATCTAATTTTATAAAAAGAATTTTATTTTTTTAAATCGTTCGCGAACGAATTAAAACCGGTTTTCAACGATTTAATTCGTTCGCGAATGATTTAAAATATCTTAAAATTTAAATTTTAAGTTCGTGAGCGAATTTAATTCAAAAAAAATCGTTCTTTTAAATATTACGTCGTACATATACATATGTACCTAGTAAAAGTGAAGAAACGAAGAAAGGTTTTGTTTAACAAATGAGGTAGGTAAAGTAAAATGAAATTTTTCAATCTTTAGGTGTAAAACAGAAATGGTTAGAAGGAATTTAAAAAAAATTCAAAAGAATATATTAATAATATATTAATTGTTAAATTAAACAATAATTTTCTAGAAAATGTATGTTTAGAAGAAGACGAAGAGAATGAAGATATTTTATTTTAAGTTTAAAAATATTTAATAAAAAACAAAAATTAATAAAAAAAATTGTTTTAATTTTAAATATTATAAAATTTTTTGGTTGGTTGTCAGTTTTGTTCACTTTAAAAAAATAAATTCATTGATTTTTTTTTTTATTTTTTCGACTCCGAATCATTCTTTTTAACTCGATTCGAGCGAATTAAATTTTTCAATTTTCGTAAAATAAAATTCGATTCGCGAACGAAATTTTTATTTTCGAAGAATCAAAAAATAAAACTTGCGAACGAATTAAAAATTTAATTCTTCAGAAAATTTAAATCTTGCGAACGATTTAAATTTTTCGATTCTTCTTACACTGTTAGAAATAATTGATTTAGTTAGTAATCATTTGCTTTATTTGTAAAACTAAAAATTTATGTTATAAATCGTTGATTATTCATTTGAAAATTTTTCATTCCTTACATTTGGTATGTACCTAAAAGTGCTGTGAGAAACTATTTTCTCAATCTTTCCGTAACCTTAGAATTTTGAAAAATCATATCTGGCGAAAACATTTATGCAAAAGTTTTCAAAAAAGTAGTAAACCCGAAATTCAGTCTTTAAAAAACGAAACAATAAGAACATCAAATGAAGAAAATGGTATCGCTCTTAAGTACTAATTCTTATCATGTAAAATATATCTTTAATATTGAACAGATTGAAGAAAACATATTCACGGCTACATCTGAATTCATTTTAGGTCTTCATGATCTAAATAATTTAAACACAAAAGACGTCATGAAAATTTACAGCCATGTAAAAGAAAAAATAACAAAGCCTGTAGAATCATGTCTGAATTTCATTTTACAAGAAAATGATTTTAATAAATGCACATCAAATTTATCTCGAGTAGCCAAATCAATGTCAGATCCTTTCAAAGAATGTTCAGTTAAATATCGCCTGGAAAAATGGCTTTCTAAGAATAATCTTATTGATCAAATTATACAATTTTTAATAAATAATGAGATAAATATTGTATCTGTTAACGGTGAAAGTTTATATGATGAAGTAAACACTAGAGGGACGTTATTACCATTGCATTTTCAATATAAACGTTTGTTCAAAAAAAAACAATTTTTTAAAGCAATATTTAGAGTACACGAGTACATCAATGACATCGTCTTCTAGTAAAATTTCAAATATGATTGAAGGAAACCTCTGGAAGGAAAAAGTTTTGAAGTATGAATACAAAATTTGTATTCCATCCTATTTATATATAGACGACTTTGAAGTAAATAATCCTTCAGGTTATCATCGACAGTTAATATCAAATATTTAATAAATGTCATATTAAATAATATCATAATAATAAATGTCATAATCTTATTTAATAAAATGTCAAAAAAGGTGTAATTATAAACACATCAGCAGTAACCAAAACAGTCTATTTTGTTCTGTTTCTTGTTTTAGGCGATAATTTAGGACTAAATTCCATTTCCAATTTTATTAAATCATTTCGCAATAATTTTTTCTGCAGATTTTGTAGATGCAGTAGAAAAGTAACGCAAACCCACTATGAAGAAAAAGTGGAAGAATTACGAACTCTTGAACATTATGAAAGAGACATTATAGACAATAAATATAAAAATACCGGAATTCTAAAAAATTCTGCTTTAAATGACACACGATTTTCATGTAGTAAAAAATTATTCTGCCGATATCAGGCATGATGTATTTGAAGGCATATGCCATTACGATTTGTTTTATATAATCAAGTACTATGTATCAGAAATAAAACTTTTTTCTTTGGAAACTTTTAATACTCGCAAACAGTTGCTTAATTTTGAAGAAATAGATTGTGGTAATGTTTCATCACCAAGTACAATGAGTGATTTAAATAAACTTCGATTACAACAAAAATTTCAAACAAAAATTTCAAACTTTCTTTTAACTCCTGAAAAAGAGCATGTACAAATAAATGAACAATATGAAATTGCAAGCGAAAACATTTATCTTCTTTTGAAAAAAATTGAGTTTTACTTACAATCTAGCTGTATTGTGTTATAATCAAATTGAAATTAAAGGTACTCTGTATAAAAAAAGACTTTTTATCCAGAACTGAAGAAAATATGGAACTTTTTGAAATTATCGAAATTTTTGTTCTAGAAAAGAACAATGTGTTTTTTCTTTTAAATTAAATTTTAGTACTTGATTTCGATAGTCATTATTCATTATTCGAAATTGAGATTGAACAGTTATTCAAGAAAAAGTAATTTATGGATATGAAAAATTTTCTGGACCACCTGTTAATTATTGTAAACTTGCAAACGGAAAAATAATTATTAGACCTAAACATAACTTTTGAATTCTCATTAAATTAATTACTTAAATTTAAACTTAGTTAAATGAACAAAACTAAGAAGAAAACTAAAATAAAGAATCAAAATGAATTTACAAAGTTGCCTCCCAAGAAAATAATAATAGTGTGATTTTGCAACCTGGTATTAGGTTACGAGACAGGACAACCCAACATCTTCCTGCTCATTTCCTTAATAGCCTCGTTGGTAGGGTGCACACTCCAACAAGTGCTACTCACTCGGTAAACCTAGAGTGCCAACCGCTGTAGATTTACCGATTATCCACCTCAACCTAGATATAGTGTGCCAACCACTATATCCCGTACTCCTTAGATTGTATAGAGTGTGCCAACCGCTATATACATTCTAACTACCTACTACTCCTTACTTCATACGTATAGGGTGTGCCAACCGCCGTATACTCTCGTATAATCGAGTGTGCTAACCGCTGTATTATACTCCGCTCTCCAGTTAATACAGAGTGTGCCAGCCGCTGTATAGTCACTGGTTATCCTATAGGGTGTATAGAGTGTGCCAGCCGCTGTATACATCCAATAGACAGACTCGACAGTAGTAGGAAAGTAAACCAGGTTATTGGATTTGGTACTATACTGGACGTTGATTGATAAGGTCGGTACTGCACGTACAAACTGAACGTCGCTATAAGAACACAGAAGGGCTTGTGTTCTGTCCCATTTGGATTTGCACTGTAGTGCACTAAGGCGGTACTATACGTACCAAGGTTTGATTCTAAATCATCTGGATTCTGTATTGGTTAATTACAAGAATCTATTGGAGATCTTGTAGAAGTATTTCGCTTTGACATTAGAGGTCAACTTCGTAAGACTAGAATATTGATTTTGGTATATTTTGGTTTAATATTGATATTCACTCATTGAGTTGTATACACAAGGGTTGTATGCATAGGTTGAATTGTATACACAAGGGTTGTATACATACAAAGGTTGATTTTCTCTTGACAGAAAATAGGTTGCAAATATTCTTCATAAAATAATAAGGAGGCAACGCTAGAATATACGCACATATTGTAAAAGTAGGTATAAATATAGAATAGTAGGTACTGGACTAAGCCTTAGACTAGGGTATAATATTGTCAAGCTTAGGGATTTATAATAAATAAAGATAAATTTAATTAAATAAGAAACACTAGAGTTCTCATTTGAATGAAGCAAGACGACGTGGGATTTATCTATTTTGGCCCTGGACAGACTGACCTATCTGCACACACTGCACCACCCGTCTAACAAAACTTCATTATAAATTACTAAGCCACCGCTTTACCCACTAAGCCATCCAACTGGATTACTATCCTCTGATATATTTCCTATTACTATTTTTCATTCCCACATGTATAGGTATAATGAGTTTTTTTATTTACTTTTTTCAACTATATATTGAACTATCAACTTTTTTATAAGTTGAACGACTTAAATAAAACAAGTTGCATTCTATTACCCAGGTTTTGAGATTTTTTACCAATTTGACTAATACTTTTTTCATAAAAGCAATATCCAGTTGTCAAATTCACAAATAAATTTTTGTTAATGCCACAGAATTATTGTCATAATCACAAAGTACTTTTGGTGTCATCTACAAATAACATATTCATTTTTACAAATATTTTGTTGTTTTTAACAAAAGTTCCTTGTCGATTTGACTAAGTTTATTGTCAGTAACACAAATTTTGTTTTATCATTAACAAAATACCTTGTCACGTTGAAAAATTTTGCATTGCCTGTCACACAAAAAATTTGTTAAATATTAACATTTTTGTAACCTTTTGTCATATTATCTACTACTTATTATCGACGCTATAGCAACCAAAACTTAGCCACGTCAACGTGCATTTTTGTGGATTTGTCTTTCAGTGTATGTGTACACAGTACATAGAATTTTTGAGAATTCAGGCTTTTTCGAAAATTCAGTTCTATATTAGATCTTACTTCAAATGCGTTCGAAAACTATTAAATGCATTAAAGCCCTAAAAAATCTGAACGCAGATAAGCAGCGTGATTTTAAACTCTGCATATGCAACTATCGAAGTGTCAAACTCAAAGTACTGCTACTGAATTACATATGTACAACAGGTGGAATGTTGAAAATTTAAAACTGATAATTCTTAACTACAAATTTTAAATAAATTTTGAAATTCGGAATTTTTTTGTTTATATTTTGGCCTTATTACTTATTCTATTGCTACAGATTTATCCATTATTTTTAATTTACTTCAACTAGATTTTTGTTCGAAAATGCAAAATTCCAGAAATGCAAAATTCCAGAAATTGCAGACTGCATATACTTTATTTTAGTACTACTATAGAACATAGTAAGAACATGCAGTGCAGGCTGCATTTTCGAAAAAGCCTTTCTTTTACTCGTATTTTTTTTGCATATAAATGTGTTTTAAAACTATAAAACAAAAAAATAAATCTGGCCTACTAAATAAAATATTTAAATTTACATCATTCCACGTAAAACGGAATTAAAAAACGGAACGTACATATTCTACAAACTCTTTATTAACAAAAACAATGAAAAAATCGTATTTTTATCTTACATACTAACACTTATAATAACATTTCTTTGGTTTGTGGTAATGATCATTGACCGACCATCACTACTCAATATTATCCTTAAAACTTTTCAATTTTTCATTTTCATTCGGAAATAAAAATTTAGAAATTTTTTGTCAATATTTAAATTATTTTTATATTGTCGTGAAAAAGAAAAACTCTTCTTTTTAATAATTTGATACAGGAAACGAGATTTTTGAAATTTGAACATTAAGAACTCCAGATTCTCTCATCTAACCTTGTTAAGATTTATTGAGCATGAATTAGACACGAGGTGATTTGAAAGATATTGCATATTTTATGACGACATGTACTTCACGTGTTTGAAAATCATTGATCCATAATATCTCAGTAGGAATGAAGGTGAATGTTTAAATAATGGAATACAAAGAGTTAGAAACCTAAAAGCACTTGTACAATGTTGCACAAAATCACCCCATTCTCTCTGTTTAATTCACCTCCTTACACCAATGGAATGAATTTCAAGAGAGCTAATCTACAAAGATTTATTATTACCACCAGCCTGAGATTGAATGTATAATTTGCGACATCTACTCTGGGACAGCGTGAATGCATACAGAATTGCTTCTTTTTCAAATATGTAAATTACAATTATAAAAACACGGGAAATATAGAGTACGTCTTGTGCAAATCAGTCAGTTAAGAATTATACGGATCATACAATTACATATGAAATCATTGCACAAATAAAAACAAAGTAATCATTGTATAATTGAAATTTTCTTACTTACAGAAACAAAAAAAAAAGTTTCCTATTAAATTAGATTACACAAAGTATAAAAAAAAGGGGTAAAAGTTTTTTGAATACAAAAAAATAATTTTCATAGCACTTAAAATAACAAAGGATCGTTTTTTTTCTTCTCTTTTCTTCTACACAAATACGAAAAAAACAGCTGTTGAAAAAATTTTTTTTGCAAAAGTTTTTCCAAACTGTTTTTTCTTTACAATCACAAAAAAAGAGTAAATATTGCTTTTCATAAATGCTACAATTTTCACAGCATTGAATAATGAAAATATAGACAAAAAAAAGAATATTTGAATAAAACTCAAATTGTGCAATAAATGATTACAAAAGATGAAAAAAAGGAAGAAAGGAAAGCGTTACTAGCTATGCACGTACACTTACATATGTTCACAAAGAATTTAAAGGAAAAAAACAAAAAGAGCTTAAAGCCAAATGAACTTGATCCTTGTTGCATTTGCCTGAAATTCAAATTGTGAAAATTTTATCTTAATTTAAAAAATGTCGGGATGCTTTATGAAAAAAGTTTTACCAAAAAGGCGTTGAAAGTGAAAGAAAAAGAAAAGTATTGTTTCGTTAAATGACACAATTCTTAACCTTGTTGACAGTCTTTCAAGGCAAGAGAAAAAAAGTTAAAAATGATTTTAGGATCAAAACACCAAGGAATGTAATAATTATGACTGACAGCAACAAGATATTGATAATTTAAAAAAAAATTATATGTACTCATATTTTTCTAAATAAAAGGTGTGTTTACGTTCTTGAAGATTTGTGCAGTGGATTCACAGTGAACTGCAGATTTTGTGCCACCTTCAAATTACTTATAAAAATTTTAATTTTGTTCTAAAGTTTCATATATTAGAAGTTAGTTAGTTATGCTTCTACTTGTCGTTTGTTTTGACGCATGGTTGAACAATTGTTAAGGAAAAACTGGCCTAAAATTCAAAGTAAAATTTAAATTTTCTTCTTAATTTTCAAAAAAATTCAGCTAGATCTTTTCCGTACTTCTAAAATTTGTCTCCATTCTACAAATAAGCAATTTAAGGAGCTTTACAGCTGATTGAGGAAATGGAACAGACCTGTTTTGTGATGAGCTAATATTTGTAATTGTTATTTAGTTTAATTAAGTACTTTTGTTATTTTCATCCTAATGACTGAAATTCTAAAGGCTATAAACAAAGTCAGTGGTCAGAAAGAGAATTGATTGCTTAATACGAAAACAACAAACGTGTTTTATGTCAAATTATCAAACGGCAAGTTTCTGACCAATCAAATTTAACTTTTATGCGGATACCACATTTCAATTAATTTCATTCTTAACACGATTTCTGATGCTCTTCACGTTTTTTGAGTTTCTTTTTTACAACCGGCCTTTCCTTGAGCATAAAGAAAAAATAAATAAAAATAAGCATTGATTTAAGAATAGAAAAATGTACACGCTATTCATTGACAATGACATCAATTCTCACTCCTTTTTCTCCTTTTTTTAAATAATGAGGCATTTATTTTAGCAAACAGAATGCAAGTGAGAGTTCTTACAAAGAAAATCACAACTCTAACAAAAACCAACACCTCATCGTCCCTTCGCACCTAATTCACGAATAGGAGACAAAAACAATGAAAAATTTGAATCTTTTCGATTTTCTGTAACTTCTTATTTCATGTGAAATTTTTACTTCCAATAAATGTCACAAGATCATGTGTGTAACAAATTTTTCAGAAATTCCACTGTCTTTTCTTTTTTTATCCTTGCTCACATGGATACGACGCGTGTATAAGTGAGTGCTAATACTAGTTTTTTTTGTACAACAGAATTTGCACTTTTAAAATACTGAACTAGTTTTACACTTACATTAAAGTTTTCACCATGTCTCATCATTTTACAAATTAAAAATTCAAGAATATTAATAATAACATTCCATGTAATATTATTTTAGAACATTTTTTGCTTTTTTGTCCCATAAAATATTGCAACCTACAGAAAATGAAATATTTTAAGGACATGAATTTAATTTGAAAAAATTGTTCTAGAAAAATTCAATATTTTAGCAACTAGCAACGGATACATTTTTGATTTCTTCCTTAAATTTTATTTTGAATTTGAATTTTTGTTACAGAATAAGACAAGTCATTTTCATTATAATGAATATATGAAACGAAGAGGCACAACAAGCCAATAGGAAGGTGTACTGACATCTGGTCGTGTATCTCATGATCTTCAGACACAGATTAAAGAAAATTTTTTTTTTGATTCACCAAAAATTCACTCAGCTTTGAATAAGCATCAGAGGTTTGAATGCCTTTGGACTGAACTTTACAATATTGATCAGTTCTACTTGCTGTAACAGGAAACAACTCAAACAAATTATTAATCTAAGTCTAAACCCAGCTACGCAAATTGAATCAATTCTCTACTAACAGCTCAGTAAGTAGCAATGTGCCCAAGGCCTTGGGTAAGTTTCAATACACCAAAAAGTTTTATTGTGATGCGATAATAATACGTTCTTGACACCAAAAATTTGAAAATTCAACCGATGCTTTGTATCAGAAAAACTGATTTGCGTAATTTGTTCACAATACGTTTCAAGCAACTTTAAACTTTGTATTGGAACCGTACTTAAACGTTTTGAAACTCATCATTTTTATGTGTGTTAGAATTGGCGTGAAAAATCACGTCAAAAATTAAACTTTGGGTCATATAAAGCTGTTAGAACTGTTAGATAGGAAGAAAAAAAAGAAAATATGAAAAATAAAAATTGAAAGGCTGTTTTAAAACTAGGTATATGATAAGTATTTGAAGTACATTAATAAATCACTCATAAAACACGATAACAAAAATTTCACAATAACAAAACTTCGATCAATAACAAAACACTTCGATAACAAAAATTTCTCGACAGAAAGTTTTCCAATAATTTGATTACCGAAAATTATGTAATCATAATCACGTAGATTTCGTATTTATTTACTAAAATTCATTATTATTACATATACATACGTAATTGAGTAGGTTATAATAAAACATCGAGCATCAATTACATTCACCTCAGTATAGACCTTTTAAGGTCAAAAAAATTTTGTTTAATCTGTTTACAAATAATTTATCGTTTTATATTTAATTAAATAATAAATAATTAAAAACCCATTTATGTACATGAAACTTTTATTATTTATTACAGCAAAAAGAATCAATTTTATTTATGAACAATTTTTGTATTCAGTTAAAAAGCGAATAAACAAAAAAGAAAAAAAGAAAAAATATTAATAATGTATAATCTGAAAACCTTATATGCGAATATTTTCGTTGATGATAGTCTTCTAAATTCGAAGAAGCCGAGTTCGACCTAATGTCAATGCGCTATTTCGTAGGCTATATTGCTTTTTTTAAACTGCAATGATTGTGAGATTCGTATTCGCAAAGTTAATGAAGTACTAACTTGCCGTTCTGAAATTTTCATATTTACCAAAAATTATTCTTCAAACACAGACTTTGGAAGTTTATATGCACCTTCTCAAGAATTTCTCGATGTTTTAAAGCAACATATAACCGTTTTCAACCATATTTTTGCGAACAACCCTGAAGTAAGAGATATTTAAAAGAAATATTATTCAGAAATGTAAGATTTTGACCCCACAATATTTTATTTCTTCTGATCCATGCTTTGAACATAAAATTGCACTACTTGATTTTATGATTAAAGTTTTGTTAAGAAAAAAAAGTCTGTGGGAGGTTTCAGACAGAGAACGTGCTGAAAAAAAGAAAAGAAAATTAAAATTTTTAAAATAAAATTTTATGTTCGATAAAATTTTTAAAATAAAATTTTATGTTCGATAAAATTTTAATTAATTTTATAATTTATTGCTCATTTTACTAAACTTGTCTTTTCATCAAGAAAAATCTATTTTCTATGAAAAAATATATTTGATTTAGTATAAATTTTGTAAATATATAATTTGGAAATATAAGCAAATTTAGTTGACGTATTAGCAAAAAACTAAAACAGTAAAAGTAAAATTGTGAAAAACAAAAATTTTAAACACACCAATCAACCGATTGTCAGTCCTAAGTCCTAAGTCTGGAAAAAGTGTGAAGGAAAATTTTTTGTAAATATGATTTTCAGAAAATTGTAGTTACTATTAATAAAGTATAGTAGTGTAGTATTACATAATCCTGATGTGAACACTATTAACACATACATATGTATATACAAATGCGCATGAAATTATGTACTTGTAACTTCATAGTTCATACTTCGTACATACATACATATGTAAGTACATATGTATGTACATATGTATATACATACATATGTATATCTACTGATTTAAAAAATTAAAAATGTGTTGAAGACTAACGAAAGTCAATGCGAAGTGATAAAAGTACTGCATTATAAATTATACGATATGTAAATTATATAAATATATATAAATTATAATATATGTATATATACATATATTATAATATATAAATTATACGTATTTTTGTTCATTTGAAATCATTTACTTGAAATATGTACATATAGGTATACTATATATTGTTACTACATCTGTATCCATGATCTAATAGAATTTGCAGTCATTCATATATAATCGAGCTACTAACAGATTATATTCTAAGAGTATTAAATAAGAAATTTGTATTTGTTTTGCATTCAATTTAGATAAATAATATATGTATGTATGTACATAAATGTATATGAATATAGAATTATGCCTGTAATATATGGTAAAATATACTATAACAAATTGTATGCTCGCAGACATTCAAAAATTTTCGAGCTCATTTTGTACATTATTATACAATAAAATTATTTCATGTTTCTATACATTCATTCGCTGACTCAATTACATCGTCCCTTCTTTCATCGCCCGAGCCATTCCATCGCCTAAATGATGTTGAGAAAACTAAAGTTGGCTCTTTAGTTTTATTTTTCTTGGTATAATCTTTATTGAAACTCTATGGCATGACTTTAAGGATAATAAATCTGATAACTAAGACAACTTTGTATTATCTGTGGTGTACAAAAAATATATTTTTTTTAATAAATAAAATTAAAAACCTTTGGAAAAACAAAACTTCAAATTTTTAGCATTTAAATGAAAATTAGTTGCGCATTTGGTTTCGTATCGATTGTAGTATTAATTTTATTAGGAATTAATTTAAAATGGAAAATGAACAAAGACACTAATTTTTATTCAAATTTTATGTCCTTTAAGCGAACATTTTTTTTTCATGTTTTTTTTTTTTTGCTTTTAAAAAGTGGACAAAAAAAATGTAATTTTCGGCAAATTCATTTAACAAAAATAGAAATCTCACATGATGCATTTTCTGTTCTCAAATATATTTGACAGTTTTTTTAGAAGGAAAATACAAAATATACATATGTACGTGGAAGGAATAAAAACTGTTCTTATAAGTTAAGATAGAAAGGGAATTTAGTAGTAAAAAGATTTAAAACATGCCACGATTCTCCACTTCAACTGTATCAATTATATAAAGTCTATTCACGATGTTAAAACTTTTTTTCGACTAGGACATTGTTTTGGCTTAAAGTGTATGGACACACCACGAGTATGAACACATCAAAGTATATCAATTCTAGGAACTTTTTTTATTACTGCAGATTGAAAGAAATACATAATAATTGACAACATTCTAAAAAAGAAGAAAAACCAATTTTTTAATAAATTCAAGAAATAGAAAAAAAAACTTATAATATGTACACATCAAATTGTTCCACATAACATTTTCAATTCTGAACACAAGGTTGTGTAAATTCCATTGATTGAAAATTAAAATAAATGTAATTGAAATTTGATGTTCGAAATAACTATTATACACAAAATATACAATGTTTAAGTACATGACAAAATCTCAAAAATATTGTCAAACAATCACAACAAATGTCTTAGCAGAAAATGTATACTGAATTTATTTTTATGTTATTTGGCATGATGGAAAGAATTGAATAAAGATTAAAAGAAAAATGAGAAAATTAATTTGTTTACAAAATATTGAGGCAAATAAGAGGGCGTTCATCTTTGTGTTAATTGAAACGTCTTTAACCGCTGGCATTGAATGACATAGTGGATGCACTATCGCTGGGCGAAAAATCTGCAACTGATTTTCTTTCAATCAATGCACACATATTCAACTATGAGAACAAGCCTTATATCCTTTTGTAAATGTAAAGTAAAATCTGGTGCTATACGAGTAGGTAACAGGGACATAAAAATAAATTCTCATATTTTTTTACTTATAATACTTATAATACTTATTTTCTTATAATTTTCTTCTTATCCTTGAGCGTTTCTTAAGTGCCTACATAAAATTGATAAAAGCTTTATTTCGCTTCAAGTGAAAATTAAAACATTTAAAATTTTTCAAATTGTTTTACTGAATTTTTTTGTTTTTGTTTTTTTTTTCTAATTCTTGCGTTATCAAGTTTTCCATTTTTTAATATAATTGAAAATTGAAAATTAAATTTTCGAGAAAATCAAAACAAAATTATTTTAAATGCTCACGTACGTACATTAAATGAATTTTCTGTTTGAATTTTCATAATTCTGTTGTTTTCTTGTTTAATTTTGAAAACTGATCTGCCTGAGCGCAAAAGGAAAATACTTTTTTTTTTTATTTCAATATCCTTTTTTTCTGAATTCGTATTAACAAAACATGAAATATAAACGAAAATTCAAAGGAATTTTTTTTTTTTCATAAACAAATTAAATTAACTTGTTAGTATCCAAATTTTGTTCTAATTTGTATGGCATTAAGCATGTTTAATTTTTCCATTTTCATACATTTTTCTTTTTTAAATTTTTATTATTTATACAAAGGAAAAGTCAAATCAATCAGTTCATTGTTTATACACTCGATTTCATTATTATGTAGGAATAGGCAACAAGCTGATGAAATTCTCCTTTGTTGAAATGTATAAGGAACATTTTGTACATTCATTCCTTTTAACAAAAATGTCTATCAAAACAATCGCAAATGTGAATATAATTTCCCTTAGGTTAAAAATAAAAAAATAAGAAAAATAAATAAACAATAATACAAAATACAAATAACAACATGTACAAAAGATTTTGCAGCTAACCTTTCAGCTTTTCAATAATGAAAGGGTTTTTCACTCTTTTCCATTTTACTATATATAACGATATTTTTCCTTTTTTTTTTTCAAAAATTAAAAATATTTACTTTGCATTTGAAACATGGCCTTAATTTTTTTTTTTTTGGTACTCATTCAATTATTTACAAGGATATGCAGAGGTGAACAATTTCACAAAAAACTAGGAATTGTTGAAATTTTTTGTGCGTGATGTGTTATTATTTTTTAAATTTTTAAAATATGTACAGAATATATAAAATGAATATTAATGTGACAAATGCATATAAAGTTGTAGAAGAATATATATAGAAATGTCGGTTAAAAAATATTCACAAATTTAAACTCAGAAAGGCTACTTGTCAATGATTTTCGAAATTAGAATTATCTTTTTCGTGTTTTTGAATTCAAATGATCATCATCTTCTTTATTTTCAGGGCTCAATCACGGTAGCGACTTTCCATCCAAGACAGTTTCTTCATATGTCCTGCCGTAGCCTATCGTGAATTACAAACCACTGAGTTTATTGCAGTAGAAAACAAGTTTAATTCTCGTGCAATACAGCTTACATTGACCATTTCTTTGATTACTCAAAGAACTCATAGTCAGCAAGTAAACTGGATCCTATACGAAATAAGAATATATATAGAAATATGGGTGGATTACTATACATTAGAATTCATGTAATCAGGAAGCGTTGGTTACACTTATTCAGACACAGTTGAGTGAACTGGGGGGTCGTTTAAAGTAGTGATGTAGATGATGTAGATAAATAGTGAAAAATTTGATTTTTTATTTTTTGTCTGTGCTGAGCCTTGGAAAATAGATGCCGATACCTATAAATCTTCATTTTTTTCGATTTCTCATTTTCAAAAAATATGTATGTTCCTTGAAGTTGATTGTACGCACAAGGTATGACAAAAATTTATTTAGCTCAAAATTTTAAAGCAGTGTGGAAATGTTTAATTGAATAGTTGAAGTCTAAAATATTCCTTCTAGATCCTTCTCGTTTTGACATTTCAAGAAAACTATGGATGCATCTATTCGATTACTCCCCAGTGTACGTCGTAAAGACAGCATCTTTATATAGAACAAGATATGAAAGATATTGGGTGCTATTCAGTCACATTTTACAAATCTGTAATAAAATCTGTAGCGAATTGCTACAGATTATGACTTTTACAGATCTGTACGAATCGGTATTCAAGATGTACACAACTTACTGATCTTTTCACTTTCCATAATTTTTAATTTCGAAACTGGAATCTGTTGTCAAAACTTTGATATTTGACATAAATAAAAAAGGATAGATATATATATATCATTATATATATATCTATCCTTTTTGCACTAATTTAAAATTATAAATAGTAAAAATCGTTATTTTTAAAACCAGATTTAAATTTGCATGTTAATCATCTAAAAATAAATTTAATATACATACATACTTACATATGTATGTATGCATATACATAACTAATTTTTTAACATACATATGTATATGTGTCTTTTTAGTTTGAAACCAAATTTAAATTTGCGCTCTTAATATTGAAAAATTAATTGAACATATGCTTATATGAACATATATACATATACGTATATATACGTATATAACACCCAATGGGTGCTATTCGACATGGCACTGATTACAGATTCTGTAATATTTTTTCGAACAAATTTTGACAATAGAAAAAAAAGTCTGTAATCTCTCGAATCCGTATTCAGCATGGCAATCTTTTATGAAAATCTGTAGACTTGACAACTAAAAATCTGTAATCGTAAAAGAAACAAATGGATGTACTTTTATCTTTCCAATTTTCTGTTATATGACATTTCTAGTACATTTGTTTATGTATATAACCGTAAGAAAATCTGTAGCGGATTGCTACAGATTATGATTTTTATATATCTGTACGAATAGGTATCAACATGTACACAACTTGCTGATCTTTTCACTTTCCATAATTTTTAATTTCGAAACTGGAATCTGTTGTCAAAACTTTAATATTTGACATATCTATATAAAAAAGAATAGATATATATATATATCGTTACATATGTATCTAACCTTTTTGCACTTATTTAAAATTATAAATCGTAAAAATCGTTATTTTAAAACCAGATTTAAATTTGCATGCTAATTATCTAAAAATGAATTTAATATTCATACTTACATTTATATGTATGCATATACATAACTAATTTTTTTACATACATATGTATATGCGTCTTTTTAGTTTTAAACCAAATTTAAATTTTTGCGCTTAACATTTAAAAATTAATTGAACATATACTTAGATGTTAATATTCACATACATATATATACATATGCATACGTATATATACATAAACAGATGTCATAGAGTAGAGAGATATAGAGAAAAATGTCTCTGACGTCACAGAAGTAACAAGGACTTATTTTTGTTTTCATTGTTTTATTCCACATGCAACCAAAAAAAATAAAAATTTTTCTGTGCGTGAAAATCACACCATAAATAGAAGCATAAAGTTATAAAAATGCACCTTTATATGAAAGGGAACCACATAACACTTTCTTAAGCTCACCAGAGAATTTCGGTTAAGTGTGGGTAATATTCGATTACTTACAAATTTTTTATGAACGCTTTTTTAAATGGGGCCCGAAAGTGTAACAATGTCAGTGGTTCACACCGATAGAGTCCCGTACCTGTGAATATAGTTGTACGATCATATGTTTTTCACGTGCGTTTTTTTATGAATGTTTTTAAATGGCTGTCAATGTGTTGGTATTCACACCGATTTGTAACTACGTCATTCTGCATTGAGAAAATTAAAGAAATAAACTGATAAATTTTGTATACAATGAGAATTTAGAAAGATTATTTGTAAAAAATACAACAAAAATCATAAAATGTCATGCCTCGCTTTTTATTGATGTCTTTATTTTTCTAAAGCATCCTAATGGCCATTAATAATGCCATCGGCTTTTCCAGCCTTGAAAACAAAACAAAAATAAAGTGAAATACCAATGAAAACAAAAATAAGTCCTTGTTACTTCTGTGACGTCATCAAGTTTACAATCATTAGTATAGTAAATCTTCGATTGAGTGTGAGAAAAAGCAGTTAGAAGAAAAAACTTATTTTTTCTATAGAATTTCTTTGGAATATACGTTCATATACATACACGTATATGTGAACATGTTCACATTTTTGTGTGTACATTTTTTTCTTCGGAATTTTTTTTATCAGCTTTTTACTTTATTTTCTTGCAAATTACAGATCGAGCCATAAATCATTTGTGTTGTATTACAATATACAATATATGTACATACATATACATAATGTGTATGATGAATAAGACCAATAAAGTATATGTATGTACATATACTTTTATATCAATTTTGATGCGTATGCGTATGTGTATGTACATATACTTTTATATCAATTTTGATGCGTATGCATAGGAAGTGTACCTGCACGCAAATTGTGTGTTCAATATTCATAGTTCATATATGTATGTACATATGTACATAAATACATGTGTATGAAATATGATATACATTTGAATACATACGTAACATATGTATGTACATATGTATTTATTTTTTTTTTAATTATTAACGGATTTAAGGGATTTTTAATTTTTACATTTTTGACTGAGCTGATTTCGATTTCAATCAGCTGTTGCTGGCTATTTTTAAAGGTCAAAATGAAAATAAAGACAAATAATTTATTTTATGCTCAAGTCATAAAAAGAAAAAAAAAAATAAAAAGAAGTCGTCACTAATCCTTTTTTATGTCATGCACAAATTTTACCATGTCTTTTCTTACAGTATACGTACATTAGGTTTAAGTATCGGAATGTTTTCTTTTACCTCCTTTACAGATTCTTTTCATACATATTTGCGTTTAAGCACAGTCACATAAAAAAGGATTTTTGCCAAAAGTATCATTTTTCGCTTTAAGCTCTATTTATCCTTTCTAAAATTCAACTGAATCATAATATTTTCATGGCATAAATACCATTAGAAATTCAATAAATTGTGCTACTAAAATCTATGTCATAAAGGGTTTCTCGAAATAAGTGTCATACCTATTTACAAGTCTAAATTCAAGATGATATTCCCTGATTTTTATGAAATTTTTAGGATTTGATTACAATAGAGGACCTTTTTTATACAAAAATTTTACTGAGTGACCAAAAAATCACCATGTTTACTTTTTGCACGTAAAACAGAATTTTCCAATTTGAAACTCTGGATTTTCTCACCCAATCTTCATAAGAAATAAGTTAGTGGTGAATTTTCCTATGTCTCAGAAGGAAGGGAACATTTTTTTGTTAGGAACGTTCTGAATGTTAAGAAAGGGGGTTTGTGACACTTGTAGTCTGAAATGCTCTGTATAACGTGTACCAGTTTTGTCTTTTTTTCCTCAAAAGGAAATTTTTGCGATTTTTATTAGAATTATCCGCTTAAGCGTATACTTCACTTATGTACATACATATGTATACACTATGGACTTATGTCAGTTGATTCCATATGAGATGTATAAGATAAAATATTTTTCGATCTTATACCAAAAAAAAAAACAAATGCCATTATCCGTTTATTTGAAATTTGGATTTTTTGATGTATTATTGGTCAAGGATTTTGCAATCCTAGCAAAACCATAGGAAACCTAAAAAACCCAAAGTTTATTGCAAATGCCGTAGTGGCCCATTGGCAGTGTACATATGTATAATCTTGAAGATTTCTAGTACAAATCAATTAAATGTGGCCCACAGTACTTAAAACTGAGTCGTATCAGAAAGCCCTATACATGAGAATCACTATCAGGTGGAAAAGACACATTCAAAAATTTTCTTCTGGGGTCTGTCCAACACGACCCCATTTCACTTAAATAACAACGCACTCAATATTATTTTTCTTTTGCTAGTATGAAGAAAAATATATGAAGATAAAGAAAAATTTTTTATAAGAAAAGAGTCAGATCAGAACCCCATGCAACCCCATATAAATTTTACTCAAAGCAAAACCGGTTCAAATGTGTACATATATCGTTAAACATACGTGTGAATAGATTAAAAGGTACATATGCATATGTAATACGTGTTGTTGGAATTAATATTTTGTAATGTGCGTATTTATCGTATATATGCGTGTGTAATTTAGGTATGCGATTCATGTGTAATTTGTCTATACTTATATACATATGTATATGTACATATTTCAACATTTGAATAAATACAAATTTCGCACTTAAGGTTGGCCTCTTCGTAAATCGACAACTTTACAAATTATTTTCATTAAGTACAACAGAATTTTGAAAAAGGACTTCGTTCCTGTGTTATAAAGACTCAAAGTTGACGAAAATGAGAATTTTGCTCCAATTTACGACCTGGTTTTTCAAAAACCCTTGGACTGATTTTCATAAAATTTTACATAAACCTAGTTCTAACTAAATTATTTTCATTAAACGGAAAAAATTTTCGAATTTCCATTTGTAGTCCTTAAAACTTGAAAAAAAGTCAAAGCATGTTTTATGAAAAAGTCCTTTGATTTTGTTTGAATATATCTCTTATTAGAAAGCACATTTTTAAGATTTTTAAAATGGAAAAACAAAATTTGGACCATTTATTTAAAAAATCAAGTGAAAATCTAATGTGGTTTTGATTTTATAAGCAAAAGAAAATTACATTTTTTTCATTGAAATTTTCGAATTTTTGCCATTTTTTTTTATTTTAAATTTTTTTTCCTATGAAATCTATTAAAAGGGTTCAGGCAATTTGGCGCAGATGTCTTTGCCTAATTCACTCTATGTAAATTGGTACGCACACGTACTACATGTATGATTTGCACAGTAGAGAATATAAATTTTCACGTATAATATATGATTTGCATACACACATATATACGTACATACATACATATGTACATATAGTATATGTACGTATAGTATATAGTACGTACTACATATGGAAAGGAAAATTTTTTTTGGCATGTTTTATGCGTATAAAATTAATAATTTTAAACGTTTTGTAAATCACAGCTGATATGATATCATTAAATTAGAATTACACACATGCGTACATATGAATATAATTTATTAGCGCATATATTACCAATATCAATATATCAAGGTACAATACATGATGCACGGAAAAAATAATAATTATGTAAACATGTGCATCAATTAATAAAATATACATGGAGATATAAGATATATGCATATATATAGGTACATCAGCGCAAATGAATTTTTGCACGTAGTATATTTGTATGTGCATTGTGTAGTATACGTATCTATTACTATAAGACATACTATGTTGTTTTAGTTTTTTGGTAATTGAATGAAGAAAAAAGATTATGGAATATTGATGCCGCAGTATAAATTGTGTTGAAAATGGACTACTTACATTCTAGCTATATATAGATAATGTACATATTATGTATATAGATGTACTTTGTATGTACATTATATGTATGTACATATTTATGTATATGAAAAATATTATAACTAATATATTGAATGAAAATTTTACACCTAATATATGTATATAAGCGTATATCATATTCAACATATGTATGTACATCATATTAACATATAGACGGGATGATAATATGCACATGTATGCGTACGGATATCATCAGGGTTCAAGATGCATTGTAAAACGTTCGTACAAAACATAAATATGTACAGGTGGTATGTATACCGTGTAAGTGTAACATCCAGAAATTTTTTATGTTACATGGATTTATAATTGCTCCAACAGAAATACAAAAATTAAAAAAAATTTTTTTCTACATTTGACTTGATGCACATATGTATAAGCCCATGATATACATATGTACATACATATACATATAGTACACTGTATACCTATATACATATGCACGTTCAATATATTCCATTTCTGTACCGATAATAAAAAAAATAAAAATTCGGAAATGAAATTCTTGGAAAAAATTAGAATTGCAAACAATTAGATAAGTTAAGTATGTACATACATATGTACATACAATGTATGTACTTACATACATATACATATGTATGTATATGTTGTGGCTTTGAAGAACATTGTCTAGAATAAAGCACATACATACATATTGATATATTATGGATGTATGGAGATGTGTAATGTATACATATTTATGTTTGTGATTTTGTTTTGAATAGATTGAAAATTTTTTCGATCAGCTGGTAAATCGGAACCTTAACATGAATATTAGAATATAATCTGTTAGTAGCTCGATCATATATATGAATGAATGCAAATTATATTAGATAATGGATACAGATGTAGTAACAAAAAATTGTATATGTACATATTTCAAGTAAATATATATGATTTCAAATTAACACAAATACGTTGACATATCGTGTAATTTAGCATATAGTACTTTCATCCTTTGCATTGACTTTTGGTAATCCTTAACACTTTTACCACAAAAATCAAAAATTACTCAAAAATTAAAAAATTTTAAAAACACCTACATATTTATTCTGCAGTCTGTTGATGCTTCAATGTTTAGCACCTTAGGTTCAATACTGCAATATACTGTACAGAGTATAAAACAATTTTTTGCAAGTAATTGTCTGCTCGAGTGCTTGATAATTAATGAATTTTCAATCTTATTGTTCATTTAAATAATAATTGTTCGTTTTAATAGTAAACTTTTTTAAAGTTTCGTTTCGGGTGTGTATTTCGACTCTAGAAATTATTTTTTATATGAAAGAAAGAATCCTTACAAAATTTTATATACAAATTTTTCAAATTTCATCCTTTATTTTCGAATTTTATCGACTAACTATATTTCAGTCGGGGTTCATGATTTAAAACTTCTTGTGACAAAGTCCTTTTTAAAAACATACGAGTATTCGTGACATTATTTTATTTTTCATTTTTTATTATTTTTAAAATACAAAAATTTCCAATCTATCTCTCCAATAACTAAAAATATTAAATTATTATACTGGGCATTTCCCCAGTATAAATTTTTTTAAAAACAACAATAAATTACAATAAGTTCTTTAAACATTTTTTATTCAATAATAAATAAAAACAAAGAGTAACAAAACATGAACAAAACAAAATAAAGAAATGTAACAAAAATTAAATATTTTAAATTAATTCAGAAAAAAACAAAAAAAAATTGGAAAAAATAAACTAAAGCACAACAATATCATCATTCATTCATTAATATTCTGTTCTGTCCTGAGTCCTCACTCCTGAAATCCACAACTTTAAGATTCCAGTTTTTGTTCTTTATCATCTTTTTAAATAAAAGCAAAATGTAACAAAACATAAACAAAACAAAATAAATAAATGTAACAAAAATTAAATATTTCCAATTCCAATTTCCCACAAAATAACATTTCCCGAATTTCTTCCCAGAGGTAATCAATTTCCTGCAAATCTGGAAATTTCCCGCAATTTGGCAGCCTTGCATATAACAAAAAATAAAAATTTGTAGGCTAGTGCCAACTGCACATTGAAGTGAACTATTTTTAAAGCTATGCTTTGAGAGACACGAAAATTCCAAATGCATATGGCGAATGCAACATGAGATCATGTAAAATCATACAATTTTGTGCAATTTTTTAGATAAGAAGGGTAGGATGTGAAGTGTTGTATGAGTTAACATAATGGAATTGTGTCTCATAAAACTCGTATTAAAGTCCTATGATGCAAAATAGGTATTTGACATCATTGGCACCATCTCTGAGATTAAGAAGAGATAAAAAAAAAATACCCAATATATGAAAACTAAAAAAAAAAAACAATATCAATAAAATGTTCACTTCTATATAATTACAACAGCATAAGCGGGTTAAGAGCTCCTTGCAATTAGCTGCTAAGTTAAGAGACTTTCGAGTTTACAAATGTCTCTAAGCCTCTTATCTAGAATACCGAATTCTCTTAACTGAATGCACCACACACAATAAGAGATCAGCTGATTTCTGTCATCTCTTAACTCTTACCTAGAATAGTAATTTCTGCAAACTGTCTGCTAATTGCAGTTAATAGGCTAAGAGGCTAAGAGTCTCTTATCCGGAATCGGGGGGTATGTCTTTATAAAATGTCTCAAGTGCTTGAGATTCTGGTAAACTTTTTTGTCGCTTTTGCTAGATGAAGAACTACCAAAACTTGTAGATGTATCCGTAAAATCTTCAAATAATAGTACATCCGTATCATCCTTGACATCATCCAAAAACTCACAAGTTGGTGAGCTTGTGATTGATGTGTAATCCTCAAATATATCATTTTCAGATTTAGATGTGAAGTTGCTGAATGTTCTAAAAAAATTTCATATTTAAGCATTATATGCAATATGTAAATGAAAAGTAAAATATATTGTACGTGTTACCTTCTAGGTTCAATTGATGATGTCATGAATGTCGTCATTTGATGGAATTTCCACTCTTTTTTATTCAAAGCAGAGCTTCCAGATGGCTGTGTTCTCATCTGATGTTCCCTGCCAAAGAGTCACATAGACTTTACCGCTTTCATTGTATCTGCCCTAATAAAGTTTGCTTTTCGTTTGTATTTTTATTTTTATACATTTTATATGATTTTTTGAAAATAATTTTTTCAACCTTTACATATAACAGAAAAAATAAAAATTTGAATTTTTGAATTCATGTGAAATATATTTAACGTAAAAAAGATATAATTGACAATTGTCAACAATTTGACCACTCCGCACAGCGAAATATTGCCAAATTTCAAATTAACAGAAATTTAGTTCTGTATTAGCAGTTTAGCAAATTTTTCAGATTTTTTCAATGATTCCGAACACATTCATATAAATAATTGTGGAAAATATTTGAATTGGATGAATTTTTATTAATTTTTGGTACTAAATATTTTTGTTTTGACCCTGTTTTGGATTTTGGTTGATAAGTGGTTTATATGCTTGTATTGCAACCAAAATTATGGTAATTACTACTACATAGTCGTCTATCTTTTACATGTAAATAATTTGGTTGGTCATGACATCACAACCATGGTTGGTGCATTGTGCGGCACGCATAATGCTATCTGTCTACATTATTATTTAATTGCAAAACTATAGCCAAAACCAAAATAACGAAACAACGAATAACGTTAGGAACGTACGTCAAGTAAACTTTTCAGTTCTTATTTTACAAATCCAGTGAGTTTATCACAGGGATAGGTTATGGCCTATATGTCATTTTTTATTAATCCTTAAACTACAATCGTTATGATCCTCGCTTTACTTTGATTTACTTTACGTTACTTCCTTATTTTGGCTAGGCTGTATGAAATTTTTCGTGACTGCTTTGTGTATATTAAAAATTATTTGTTTATATTTATTTGTTTATCAAACTACCAACTCTGAAAAAATTGTATACATATGTACATATACATATATATAGGCATATATAGTATGTAGGTATTTTGATTCTAATAGAAAAAATGAAAAGTGACATGAATTTTCAAAAATTTAATTTCCAAAAATTCATATTGTTCTAAAATGGTATTTTAATTTTTAAAGTGAATTTTGAGATTCGAATTTAATAAAATTTTTTACTAAATAATAATAGAATAATAATAGAATATTTAAATTATTATTTTCAAATAATTTCTTTTCTGTTTCCGTTAATTAATAGATTAATAATTATCAATTAATTATGAATGAATTCATTAAATATTACAATTTAGTAGTTTATATTATATGTATAATTGTTATTAAACTGATACGCGGACATATTTTTTTGAAAAATTGAGTTAATTATTTATTAAGTATTGTGATAACTTACGTCTTTGCAACATACGATTTAAAATTAATTATGACAGTTTATATTAGGTATATAACATGGCTAAATTGATAATTTGATGGGTTTTGTATAAATTAATTAAATGTAAAATAGTTTGTATTTACATATATAACATTATTATATACCACAAAATTATAATTCAAGCCGTTTTACAATGCAAATAAACCAATTTAAAAAAAATGCCTGCAATCTTTTGCAGTTGAATAATTTTTCTCAAAAAAAAATTTGAAAATTCATTTTTCACGTTAACATATGGTATATTAAAAAAACTCGATTTAGTACAAGAATCCACTCGTCAAGTGTATAAACTCGGATTGCGATTCAAATCAAAATACCGAATTGTGAAATTGGAAAAAAATTGGAATTATGGAAAATGCTTTTTCATTTACAAATTAAAATACCAACTCTGCTCATACGCACTATTACGTTGTTCAATGAATTTTTGATAACGTTGATAAAAATAAAAATAACAAAGAAATAAGTTAAATCGTTACGAGTACATAGGATATGTGATGTTTATATGTTTACATTTTGATTTCTATAAAACATCAACTTCCTTTTGCATAAAATAAATTCATGTCAAGTCTTACTAAAAACTTGTTAAAAAAATCAGGAATATTTAAACTTAAAAGGAATATTTAAAATTTTGATAAAAAAATCAAATCGTGATTACTTTATTACTCAAAAAATTTTTTTTGCAAAGACACGTACATGTGTGTGTTCATAATCGATTGAATGAGTAAGAGTAAAAATAAAATTTAATAATTTAATAATCAAATCATGCTAATAGCTTTTTAAAGAATATTTTTTAATCTATAATGTAGACAGATAGCAATATTTAACTAAAGTGTTTAGTTTGAAACTAAGGTCAAACCAAAATCATGACAATCATGGCTGCTTTTCTTTATTTTTTTATTACTCAGAATAGAACGAACAGAATACTGTTCGGAAAATTTGGAATAGTGTTATTAAAGAAACAAAATAGAACAAATTTGTTAAGATACTGGCAACACTAAAATTATTTAAGTATTTCAATTTAGTTAATTTTATATTGTTGTTTTGCATATTTCTTGACTTGTTATTATCATTTGAACAGTTAGGTCACTTTACCTATTGTCAAATTTGTATCATTACACATAAACATTTTGTACATACTTTTTTCTCGCTCATCAATTAATATTGTACATTTGATCTCACTTGATATATTAGGTCATAGCACTTGGTAAAATAACATTGAAAAATTCGTTCTTTTTGTTGCAATCGTCATCGAGTGAGGTCAGATTTTTGAAACTTGTGCACTTAATTAATTTTTTTGTTTTAATAAAATTATAACGTGGCCGTGAAATTTTGGTTTTTAATTTCAATTTTTGTGAAATTTCATTAATTTTTGTTTTTTGTGAACAAAATTGTTTATTGAAATGGCTCGAGAAAAAATAATTTAATTTTTATTTGTTTTTGTTATTGAAGGGATCGGTTGAACATTTTTGTATTTGAAAAATAATAAAAAATAAAAAATAAAATAAAATCATGTAATTTATATGTTTTATTGTATTATATTACTATGTTATATATAACCTCATTCAGTCTTTCACTATCATAAATTTAACAGATTACAAATTAAAACTATGGTTTATTCCATTAGACTAGGAATGAAAAGAATACGTTCTAGATATTCCGAACGAATAAAGAAACACGGAAAAGAACATTCGGAATATTCTTTTTCAATAAAGAAATGCATATGGAATATACCGAACGTTCGGAACGAATAAAGAAATACACTCCGTATGTTAAATATTTGACAAGAAGTTCTGTTTGTTTGATGCATGTTCGATGCGATGTTCGATGGTTTGACGTTAGTTATCTCGTTAACTAGTAGTTTTTTCCTGTAGTTTGAAATATCGACACACCAAAATGTTCATTCTTCTCATCCTGGACATTCCAATATTTGACCAAAATAGTGACACATCAATTTGAGCTGGTTTCGATTTAACATATCTTTGTTTACTTTTGATTTGTTTTTGTCTTTTCAATTGTAACCATATGTTTTTGGAACATAACCAGAAATAATATAGTCGTTGTAAAATTGATAATTCTTTCGAATGTTCCTTTCGAATGAATTGGTTAACCACTGGATTTGAACTGGTTTCGGTGTTAATCAATTCGCGACTTGGTTAACCACTTCAAATTGCTGGGTGTGTCGCTTGCTTAAACCAAAGTACTAATTTCGAAACCATTGCTTTTTCATTGGTTATCTCAGTAAACTAGGATATGAAGTGGTAAATAATGCCTGTCGCAAAATGCACCATGTACCATGTAGAACTAAACATTTAGTACAATATACGTATATGGTGTACATGATACTTGTGTATGTAGTTGAAATGTTGTGTCAAATTTATTTATAATCAGCCTTATTCCGACTTTCGATCGAATCGAATCGAACACGAATTTTGTTAGTTCGATCGAACTGATAAAAGGTATTCCAAGATTCGATCGAATGCAATGTGAAACTGTTTTGCGGAACAGAACGAAAATGAAATGTGCAATGTGTCTAAATTCTGGTCTTATTTTAAGGTTCGATATCTGTGTTTGTGTTTTGAAATTAGAGATATTTTTGTATTTTTTATTTAAAGATATTTTCTTCGGTTTAATCTTGAATATTTAAAAAAAAACTTTTTTTTTTAAAATTGTTCTTGCTGAATTGTTGTTGATTTACTATTTTTTTTAGTATCACTCCTGTGTTGGTATTTTAATTTGCAAATGAAAAGTGAATTTTTCATGATTCCAATTTTTTTTCCAATTTCACAATTCTGTATTTTGATTTGAATTGAAATTCGAGATTGAACACTTGACAAGTGAATTCTTCTACTAAATCGAGTTTTTTAATATAACATATATTAATCGGCATTTTGATTTACTTGAAAAATTACTTTTCGAATTTTTTGAAATAAAAATAATTCACTAAATTTTAATTCAATCCGTTTTACAATGCAAATATTCCAATTTAAAAAAAAATCCTGCGATCTTTTGCAGGTGAATTATTTTTCTCAAAAAAATTCAAAAATTTATATTTTACGTAAATCAAAATACCGATGAACATAATATGTTAAATCAAAGAGCTTATATATAGAGTTTCCACTTGTCTGTATGTGTGCAAAAAATGTCTTCGAAATGTCTTCGAAATATCTTCGAAATGTCTTCGAAAAAATTAAAATGGGAGACTACTATAGGCGTAGAACTTTACACGTAGTTTGTGTGATGATGTACAGCATAAATATTTTTAAAATAAATGTAAAAGAGAAAAAGTAATACATTTGCAAAACGTAGATATGAAAACATGCTAAGGGGAAATAAAAACCAGTTGTAGGCGGTATCACACACACATGTTTGTGAGATGGTGCTAAGAAATTCTTTTCATTGAGAGCGAGAAAAAAATTAATAAAGGAATAAATATTCCTTTATATTATTGTCCTTATATATTTCATATTTTCTTTTCAAATATATGATCTCTTTTATTTTAAAGCGGTATAAGTTCAAAATTGTCAATATATTTAGAATTTTTTTATCAAAATTCTAAATAAATTATCGTACAAGAAAATATATTTATATATCCTTGGAGATTTACAAAAACAAACAATGCGGATTTTGTAGAAGTCCAAGATTTTTTCCCATTAAATTTACTAGTAATTATAAAAGTAAAATTTAACATATGTGCGTATCTAGAAATTTGAAAAATGGACTTGTTCCACTTTCAAAAAAATCGGCTCATGTTATTACAGATATTTGAAGTCTACCTGGTTGTATTATATACACAGTTTATATACGCATAACAATTATTCATATGCAGTTAACGCAATACACGTACATTTGTCTTATATGTATGTATATATTACAGACTATACAAAATGAATTATTTAATGTCAGTTGCAGTGATATGTATGTATTTGTATATATTATTCCTAATTTAGGACATCCAGTTATATTTTACGTTTTGTTTAATATACCTATATATGTATGTTCAAAATCCTGTTTTGTTATTACGTATGTCGTATCCACTTCAAACATTGTTTACATGTGTTAAATAAAAGTATATGTATAATGTATATTATTTGAACAAATAAACAAATCCTTCTCTAGCAATTATATGTATACTCATATATAGCAATATAGCGTATGCAATATACCTACATATTTTTCTTCTTAAACTCGTAGGTACTACTTTATAAGATCGTGTATATAAATACTGTATAGAAAGGATCATATACACATCCAATATATAATTTTTACTATGTACATATATACTTATGCTTCTACATTGTATGATCACATAGTACATCATAATAACATAATAAACATTCAAACTTATTGGCCTATTCACATTATACTAGTAAGAGTAACCATCTGCTGGTAAAATAGCATGCTTTTTCTATTAACATTTAAAAAGGAAAAACATGCTATTTTTTACGTTACAATATGGTGAAAACTGCAGAAATTTTATTTAAGATAATTAATATAATTGCGTATATATTACAATAATTTTGTTACATTTCAATTATTTCCAATTATTTTTAATTTAATTTTAACATGAAAATTAAATATATTAAATCACTTTTTATGTGATAAATCACCAATTCAATTTGATATTTACTCTATTTTTCAGCTTCAGCATTTTGAACTTTTTAATACTATTTTTAAAAGCATGATATTCCACCAGCATTGGCGACATTATGCTTTTTGCATGCTATTTTCACTTGGTAATTACCATTAAATGGCTACTGGCATAATGTGAATAGCGCATATATTGGACTTAACTTGATCGTAAGAATTTTGATGATTCTAAATTTTGTTTTGAAAAAGAAATTTACACGTGCTACATACATTTTGTTTGTGTTTTTTGGAATTTTGGCAACAATGGGTTGCTTTTATCTTATATATTAATGGCAAATTACAGATAATACGTACATTCTTATGTCCATATCTGAAACGCCCACGAGTGCACACCACATATAAAATGTATATATATACATATATACATATGTATATACTATATGATCTTTGTAATATACCAACTCTGATTTTCTTTAACTTCCAGATTCCAGTCCTAATGAGAGACTCACTATGGCCTTGTTTCACAATTTCGTTACTCTCACTTTAAGTAAACTGATTAACATTATGCTCGATTAAAATTGCGTGAAAATCAGTCCATACATAGTCGATAAATGGAATTTCAAAGTTAACGATTTCTAGAATTTTGAATTTCTACCTGAAACTTGGAATTCTCGAATAATATAATCGGTAATACTTACAATAATACGTTGATTTCATATTTTGCTTTAATTCCGTGTGAAAATCACAATCTTTACTGTACGTTTGCATTAAATGAATTTATTTATATTGAAAATGGAAGAAAATTCATGTGATCAAAACAAAATATGTAATGAAAATATAATTTTATTTCTTTCTCTTTTTTGTTCTCTGTTTCTTAAAACTAAATCAAAATATAAAAAAACTATCTGTGTTTTGTATTCATAGGCATGAGATAGAAGGGTTTTATGATAGCTTTCCGTACAAATTTTTTTTTAAATTTTTTTTTGCTGAATTGTTGTTGACTTGCCATTTTTTTTAGTGTGACTCCTGTGTTGGTATTTTAATTTGCAAATGAAAAGTGATTTTTCATGATTCCAATTTTTTTCCAATTTCACAATTCTGTATTTTGATTTGAATTGAAATCCGAGTTTATACACTTGACAAGTGAATTCTTGTACTAAATGGAGTTTTTTAATATAACATATATTAATCGGTATTTTGATTTACATGAAAAATGAGTTTCCGAATTTGTTTAAAAAAAAAAAAATAATTCACCTGTTAGTTATCGCAGAAGTTTTTTTTTAATTTGGTTAATTTGCATTGTAAAACGACTTGAAATATAATTGTGTGGTTGATTTTATAAAATATATAAATAAAATAAGCAAATTTTGTGAATAGTATTTAATTGAAAATAAAAAAAATTAAAAATATACAACATATTTTACATTCCATTAATTTATACAAAAACCATCAAATTATCAATTTAGCCGTGTTATGTACCTAACAAAAACTATCATAATTAATTTTAAATCGTATGTTGCAAAGACGTAAGTTATCACAATACTTAATAAATAATTAACTCAATTTTTCAAAAAAATATGTCCGCGTATCAGTTTAATAACAATTATACATATAATATAAATTACTAAATTGTAATATTTAATGAATTTATTAATATTTAACTGATTATTATGAATTTCTTTATTAACGGTAACAGAAACGGAAACGTAGTTATTTGAAAAAATAAATTTAAAAATTCACGTGTGAATTGTCAAAAAGTACTAAAGTCAAAATTCAAATCTCAAAATTCACTTTAAAAATTAACATATTATTTTAGAACAATATGAATTTTTGGAAATTAAATTTTTGAAAATTCATGTCACTTTTCATTTTTGCTATTAGAATCAAAATACCAACTCTGAAAAGGTAAATTGTATACATATGTACATATGTATGTACGTATGTATGTATTACTTATTATTACACTTACATTTCAAGAAAGTAACTGACTCGTAACACAAACTTCAGCGAACTGAATATCGAAAAGTTTACGATTCGATCGAAAGTCATAATACAAATTTTCTGTTGACAATTCGTGAAAACGAATGAAACTAAAACAAAATCGGAACTTGGAATACGAAATTTTCGATATCGAACAGGTTTTCTATTCACATCGAAACAAATCGAAACTCGGAATAGCCCTGATTTGAAATATAGAATGTGTGCAAAATGTGGTTATATGTATATGGCTAAATTGTTAAATTCATGTTTTTGTATGAAATGATGAAATATGAAATATATAGGCCAGATACAATGAAAGCGAGCGTTTTTTCTTGTGGCGCGTTTTTGTGGCATTTAAGATACAATGAGAGCCACGCGTTTTTTTCGACAGTTGGACATATTAGTTTGTTTTGATTACGAAATTTGTTAATTATTTGAAAATTTTTATATATGAATAATAAAAATTACATGTAAAAATAAAGGCAAGCATTATTGCTTTAAAAGCATATAATAATGAATGTAAAAAGAGAAAAAGGAAAAACAGGAAATGTTGGGTTCGTAAATTTTATCAAGAAAGAAAGACTGTGGGGTTTCATGAATTATCATATAAATCTCTAATTTCAAACAACCAGGATTTATTTTTTAAAGCAACACGGATGATCAACATCTGCGGAATGTCAACTTTTCCTTACTTTAATGTACGTGTATTGTAAATAGTGTTATATTGAAATGAAAAATTGAACGTATTTGTTTTAGGTATCTAGCCCACGGCGGTGGGAAATATTCAATATTTCCAGAAATATTTATGCACTTAAATTTGGAATAGCACCCTGCACAGTAGGAAGGGTTGTCTTAGACACATGCAACATTATCTGGGAAGAATTGAGTCATGTCTATGCTCCAGTTCCTGATAGAGCTAAATGGATAAGTATAGCAAAAGGATATGAGAATAAATGCCAATTGCCGAATTGTCTTGGAGCCATTAACGGAAAACACATCAATATCACTTGTCCACCAAAAAATGGCACAATGTACTATAAATATAAAAAATATTACAGTTCTCTTGGTTGCATGTGATTTCAAGTATAGATTCACCTTACTTGACATTGGTGCTAATGGCAGTCAGAGTGATGCAGGAATTTTTAAAAACAGCGAGTTTGGAAAAAAATTACTAAGCCATTCGTTACAAATTCCACATTTCAATGTTTTGCCGAATTCTGAAGTCAACTTCGCATATTTTTTTGTAGCAGATGCAGCTTTCCCATTAAAAAGCTTTTTAATGAGACCTTTTCTGGGTAAGTCAAAACAGCATACGTAATAAATTCAAATTTTACTTAATTGTTTTCATTTCAGGACGGAATTTATCAGCAGACAGACAAAATTTTAATAAAAGAATATCAAGAGCTCGTGTTACAATAGAAAACGCATTTGGAATTTTGGCCTGTAGATGAAGAGTTTGGCACCATGTCAGAACATCGTCAAAGAGATAGTGAAGTGCACCGTATGACTGATATCCGGAAATTATGTCTCTCACCTCTCCTATCTCTTATCTCATCCTACCTTTTCGTGGTGGTGCTATTAACCTCAAGCGGAGATAGGGTAAAATAAAAACCCCTGTGGAAACTTGAGGAACTGAATGGATGAGATTAGGTCCTCCAAATTGGGGGTTGGTCGTAAGACTAGCCATCTTACACTGAAAAAATTTCAATTGCCGCAAATCCAAGTCAAAAGTCTCGGATAAGGATGGATTGTAACGATGCTGAACCTGGCAACCGGATTAAGAACAGTGAGTTGATCGTAGGGACATGGAATATATTAATAATGCTTCAGCCTGAAAAAATGCTAGAAATAGCTGATGAAATGATCAGATATAAGTTAGAATTGATTGCTCTCATGGAAATCAGATGGAATATCTCCAGGAAATCAGATGGATTCTTGTCAGGTCGAATAGACAAGAAGAACTTCACAATGCTATATAGTGGAAATCAAGAAAAAGCTGGTAATCTTGGAACTGGGTTTATAGTAAGTAAGGAAGTGAGAAAGTGCATAATGGGTTTCGAGCCAATAAATGAAAGCGTGTGTAAACTTAGACTTAGGGGAAGATTTAATAACATCACTCTGATATCTTGTCATGCACCCACAGAGGACAGTGATGAACCTTGCAAGGATGACTTCTATGATACATTAGAAAAAACATGCCGAAAAGCACCGCAGTATGATAGTATAATTATATTGGGCGACTTTAATGCTAAAGTTGGCAAGGAGGCATTTATTAGCTGGACCCCATTCTTTGCATGATGAAACAAGTCCAAATGGAATTAGGCTATGTCAACTTGCACAGGAAAGAAATCTGAGAATAAAAAGTACTTATTTTGCGCATAAAAATATACATAAAGGCACGTGCAAAATACCAGGTAACAGAGGTTCAAACCAAATCGACCATGTGCTCATTGATAGCAGACACTTCTCGAGCATTACAGATGTAAAAGCATGCAGGGGTGCGAACTGCGACTCTGACCATTACCTAGTCAGAGTAAAAATTTGGCAAAGGTTATCAGACGTGGCAAGAAACAAAGGCTTGAAAAGAGTAAAGTGGGACACGGATAAATTGAAAGACGACAGGATCCGAGAACAATTCCAGATAACGATAAGGAATAAATTAGATAGTAATGAAAATAGGTCGAATAATAATAATGAAACAAATGATAATAATAATGACGAAACAATCTGGAAAAATATCAAAAATGCTGTGCTGGAAAGTACAAAAGAATGCCTAGGTAAAAAACAAATGAGACGAAATGAGGAATGGTTTGATCAAGAATGCCGCGCTGCAATTCAGGTTAAAAATGAAGCCAGAATGCTAATGCAAAAGAAGACTAGGGCTAGTTTAAAGCACTACAGAGAAAAAAGAAAATATGCGAATAAAGTATGCAGAAGAAAGAAGAGGGAAGCCATGAAAAAGAAAATGGATGAAATTGAAGCGCATCGAAGACAGAATAACAACATCAGAGACTTCTATAAATGCGTGAAAAAATGAGAGTAGGGTACCAGCCGAAACTTACAGCTGTAAGTAAAGATGTAAAGATGAAAATGGGGTAATAATCTCTGAGGATGGCAAGGTCCTTGAAAGATGGAAGAAATATTTCGAAAAACTGCTGAATGTGCAACAAAGTGATAAAATAGTAAATGAGGATACGGAAGCGGATGAACAAAATGATGATAGCATACCAGATATAGAAGATATAATGGAGGCAACGATGAAACTCAAGAACAACAAAGCACCAGGAGAAAACGGCCTTACAGCGGAGCTGTATAAATATGGCGGTCAACATCTGGTGGAAGAACTTCACAAACTGATATCCAGCATATGGCGCAGTAAGCGAATGCCCTCCGAATGGAGAACTAGTCTAATACTCCCGATTTATAAAAAAGGAGATAAACTGGTATGCTCGAACTATAGAGGTATAGCATTTCTAGATGTTGCATATAAAATCTCATCAAACGTGATTTTTAAAAAGCTGAATAGAATCGTTGAAGTGAAGCTGCACAATGCTATAGGGAAAATTGATAATGGAGGAACTATATATAACAAGTCATGCCAGATATGCGCCTATGCAGGTGATATCGTAGTCATGAGTAGAGGTCTCAGAAACATGATAGAAATATTTCAGATACTGGAATTAGAAGCTGCCAAAGTCGGACTTTTTGTGAATGAAGAGAAAACCAAATATTTAAAACTTAGCAGAAATGAGAACGTGAGATATACTCAAAATTTAACAATAAACGACTACAACATTGAAGGAGTATCTAGCTTTAAATACTTAGGGTGTTCGTTGACGTTGACGTAATAACGATAATTCTGCTCTTATTCAAGAAAGAATCCAATCAGCGAACAAGTGCTATTGGGCGAATATAAAAATCCTGAAGTCAATGCTGCTGTCAAGTAAAACAAAAGTAAGAATTTACAAGACTCTCAAACGGCCGGTAGCAACATACGGAGCAGAAACATGGACAATGACGGCACTTGATGAAAATAGATTAAGGGTCTTTGAAAGAAAAATATTAAGAAGAATCTATGGCCCTAAAAAGCTAGATGATGGAAGCTACAGGCACAGAACAAATAAAAAACTAAATGATCTGGTGGAAAACGAGGACATAGTCAAATTCGTCAAATCTTTAAGATTGCAGTGAGCTGGGCATATAGTGCGTATGGAAGCGAAAAGAAGACCATTATGTGTTTTGAAATCAAGACCGACGACTACGAGATGCCAAGTAAGACCGAAAATAAGGTGGATGGACAACATATAGTATATGCGGATACCAAAAAGTTAGGAATTGACAACTGGATGCAAGTTGCATTGGACCGGAATCGCTGGGGCACTTTTGTCAAGGAAGCCAAAATCCACCCTGGGTTGTAGCGCTAAAGAAGAAGAAGAAGAAGATGGAGAGTTTTACGAAATAAAATATATTGTATGCCTGAAAATGTTGACAAAATAGTGAAATCGACGGTAGTGCTTCATAATTTTCTACGATCAAACGATGAATCATATTGTCCTGAATCCTACGCAAATCGTTTTGTACATAATGGATATTATTCCAGGAGAGTGGAGAAAGGAAGCCACTCAACTAGAAAATTTACATACAGCTTCATCAAACAATGCTTCAAAAGAAGCATTTCATTTAAGGAATACTTTATGTTATTATTTAATTGAAAGTAAATTAAAAACGATTAAACAATATTTGTACAGTTGCATTTATATTTATATGTGAAAGTAGGGCATAAATAAGGTTCGTCAGAATTTTTTATGAATTAAAACACAAAAATATTATTTTTTTAAAACCTTGTAATTCACAAAAGTTGTAAAAAAAAAATACAATGGAAATATTTATACAATAGGCTCTATTGGAGAACCCATCACTGCCTATTTTATGCGATGTTCAGCTTAAAATCATAAAGCGCTGAGTATCGCATCACACAGGCAGTGATGTGTTTTTGATGATAGCCATGCTTATATTAACGTATTACATTTTTTAAAAAAGAACTTAATATTTATCTAGTTCATTTTTAATGAATGCTGTTATTTTAGATTGCAAATCCAATAATTCTAATGGAGTCAAACTTTGTTGCTTCACAATTTTTGCCAATAATCTATAAATATAGATCAACTTCTGTTTCCTCGTTTTCTTTTTGTACTTCTTTGATTCAGTCTTTATAAAATGTCTCAAGTGCTTGAGATTCTGGTATACTTTTTTTGTCGCTTTTTCTAGATGAAGAACTACCAAAACTTGTAGATGTATCCGTACGATCTTCAAATAATAGTACATCCGTATCCTCCTTGACGTCATCCAAAAACTCACAAGTTGGTGAGCTTGTGATTGATGTGTAATCCTCAAATATATCATTTTCAGATTCAGATGTGAAGTTGCTGAATGTTCTAAAAAAATTTCATATTTAAGCATTATATGCAATATGTAAATGAAAAGTAAAATATATTGTACGTGTTACCTTCTAGGTTCAATTGATGATGTCATGAATGTCGTCATTTGATGGAATTTCCACTCTTTTTTATTCAAAGCAGAGCTTCCAGATGGCTGTGTTCTCATCTGATGTTCCCTGACAGTAGACTTTTCCATTTTCTTTTACATTTCATTACTGAAAATTGATGAAAATTTATGATGATATACTATGCAAACAATATATGCAATTGTGTTATTTTATAAAATAATGCACTACCGTCTATTCCAAGTTTGCTTGCAATTTTTTTCTATATTTCCTCTTTCACAGAATTTAATTTGTACCCTTTTTTATTTTTCATATACAAAATTTCTTACTGTTTCACTAGTTCAATCAATCTTTCTTCTAGACTCATGTCTTTAATAATTATTTTATTAATTTTTAAAGGAATTATAAAAATTTTTAAATGACAACGTACAACGTACAGATTTGAATATGTAAACAAAGAAACTTTTTTGACATTATTCATGTCAACTTGTCTATAATTCTGTTTGTTTCTAAAAAATGAAACACAGAATTCAAATTTCGGCACATTTTGTGGCGCCACAAAAACGCGTGGCTATCATTGTATCTACTTAGATACAAAACTCATGTATTCAAATTCATTCTGAAGCGCGTAAAAAACGCGTCGCTTTCATTGTATCTGCCCTAATAAAGTCTGCTTTTCGTTTGTATTTTTATTTTTATACATTTTATATGATTTTTTGAAAATAATTTTTTCAACCTTTACATATAACAGAAAAAATAAAAATTTGAATTTTTGAATTCATGTGAAATATATTTAACGTAAAAAAGATATAATTGACAATTGTCAACAATTTGACCACTCCGCACAGCGAAATATTGCCAAATTTCAAATTAACAGAAATTTAGTTCTGTATTAGCAGTTTAGCAAATTTTTCAGATTTTTTCAATGATTCCGAACACATTCATATAAATAATTGTGGAAAATAGTTGAAGACTGAATGAATTGGATGAACTTTTATTAATTTTTGGTACTAAATATTTTTGTTTTGACCCTGTTTTGGTTTTTGGTTGATAAGTGGTTTATATGCTTGTATTGCAACCAAAATTATGGTAATTACTACTACATAGCCGTCTATCTTTTACATGTAAATAATTTGGTTGGTCATGACATCACAACCATGGTTGGTGCATTGTGCGGCACGCATAATGCTATCTGTCTACATTATTATTTAATTGCAAAACCATGGTTGGGCGCGTAAACTATTTACAGCGTTTACAACCACAATTTACACGTAAAAACAACGTACGTAAAGAGTTTTTCTGTTTACCGTAAAGACGTAAAGAGTGTAAACGTAAACAAATTTATTAAAAATTAAATTTTATTCATAAAAATAAAAAAACACAAAATATTTTGTTTAACATTAACTTCAATATTTATTTTGTGAATAAAAATTATAAAAACTGTACATAAGTTTGGTGTTTCCAAAGATCAAAATCACCCGACTTATGTTTTTTTAATCTGTTAATTTTTAAAAATGACAGACAATTTACACACAGCTGTTTTATTTTTATGTATTTACGTCTATTTACGCTATTTACGCAGTCTTTACGGTATTTACACTCTTTACTCTCTTTACCAAGTAAACGTAAACTCCGGCTGTTTACGCGTAAATGCACAATCCTGTGCAAAACTATAGCCAAAACCAAAATAACCAAACAACGAATAACGTTAGGAACGTACGTCAAGTAAACTTTTCAGTTCTTATTTCACAAATCCAGTGAGTTTATTACAGGGATAGGTTATGGTCTATATGTCATTTTTTATCATCCTTAAACTACAATCGTTCTGATTCTCGCTTTACTTTGATTTACTTTACGTTACTTCCTTATTTTGGCTAGGCTGTATGAAATTTGTCGTATCTGCTTTGTGTATATTGAAAATTATTTGTTTTTCATCCTCTACTTTCATTGCTTCGTTGCTAGATTTCATTGTTTACATTTTTTTTTGAAAGAGAATATAACAAAAGTTAAAAATAAAAAGTATTGCCAGCTACAATATCTAAGCAAAAACAAAAAATAAAAATGGTGTTACAAGTACCAAATACAAATTATTTTTCAAGTATATTAAGATATATACATATGAATGTTTTTTTTTTTTTTTTGTCTATTTATACATATGATTTATTGTACTCTCAATTCGTGAATTGGCAGTCCTAAAAAGGACTTTGTTAATGTATTTATCTATATCTACATTTAAAAATAAACACTACTTAATTTGATTCATCACTATCACTTTCAGACGATCCTCCAACAGTAAATTGGATTCTTTCCATTGTCTCGTCTATGAAACCGTCGAGTTGCCACATATGTTTTTCCACTTTTTCTATAACATGTTCGATGCACTTCTTCCATTTGGCACTGTCCACATTCTGCACTGCACTTTCAAATAAAATTTTCACATCACTTAATCGAAACGTGGGCCCAAATTAATTCAATTAGATTTAATTCACAGTGATAAGGTGATAATCTTAGAACTGTGTGTCCTTTATTTTTGGCCATTTCGTCTGTTACATATTTATAATACTTCCACCTTTCCTGTTTCACTAAAGCCATCAGCTCGGCTTTTATCATATCTTCGGTGATTTTAATATTTTTGGATTTAAGCCAATTTATCATGTCCGCTTTTTTCCATGCCATGTTGGGCAGCTTTTCTGTTTTCCATGAGTGGTACGGGGCATTGTCCAAGACTATCACTGAGTTTTCATTCAGTTTAGACAATATTTTTTCAAACCACTCTTCAAATACCACTGAGTTCATCTCTTCATGATAATCACCGGTTTTTTTCGACTCAAAGCATAACAAGCCATCTTTAACAAATCCTTCATCACTCCCTATCTGAAGAATTATAAGCCATTTGTCTTTAGTGTTGGTTTAGTGATGGATTTTTGAGTCCGGTACTCAATCCTTCAATAAAAGCCTGGCTCGTTAAAGCAACATTCAAATCTTGCCAAACTTTTGACCTTGTTATGCCTTCATTGACCCAAGTTTCATCCAAATAATATATTTTTTTCCCTTCATTCCGAAGGTTTTTTATCTGTCATAAGTAATTTTTGCGCCAGTTGATTATTTCCTGTTTTCCTATTTAATTACTTTTCCGGTTTCTAGTGCTAAATTTAATATTCAACCCTTTTAGCACTGTATACAGACCTGATCGATTTATCTTTGATAAGTCGTCTTCATTTTCTATTTCAACTATTAATTTTTTTAATGTTGGTAATTCATTCCTGAAAAAAACTGTGCACTTTTCTTCTTATCGCACTTTTTTCAAAATCATCTAAAACCTCCAATAATCGCGGGCGTCCAGGAGGTTTCTTCGGTGAAGAGAGCACTTTTTCACTTGTTTTTTGTTTACGCCATATACTACGGTTGAAACTTTTAAAAATATGGCGGCTTTATTCACTGCTTTATGTTCAGAATTTTACTCTTTGAGAAAATTTTTAAAAACATTAAAAATTTTAATTTTTTCACTAGAAGAAAAATTTTTCTGTCCGATTTCCACGCCCGATTCCATTTTTGTTTAGTTTCATATTTAAAAAAAAGACGATAAAACAAAATGGACAAAACGTAAAATAGAAACTTAAACAAATATAAACACAAAATTTTGAAAACAATTAATTTTAAAATATTAGTACATATACATATATTCTGTTAAATTTATTATATACTATATGTATTTTTAAATTAAATGTATGTTCTTTTTTAGTTTTTTCAGTTTTTTAAACTTCACTCACCCTGATATTATCAGCGGTTAAATTTGAAATAAATTTCGACTAGTTTAGAACTTTTTGATTCAGTCACACACATTTTTCAATTTGAAATTCAACTCAGAAAATTTGGTCGACTAAGTTGAGAGTCAAGTCGAATTAAAAAGTTCTCAATTAGTCGAAATCTATTTGTATTTAAATCCGGCGATTGAAAACGTCAAAAAAATTATCAAGTGAGATTAAGAAAAATGAAAACTAAACAACCGAAAGATATATACATTCAATTAAATTTAATATTTTTAAATCTTGTGAAAAGTGTTCACGTGTGGTGTTTTTCTTTGAAAATTTATAATTTCGAATACATATATAAATTTTATTATGTCTTTTCTTCCCCCCGGAGGTTGCGCCTTGTCGTGGTGGGGCGGCTGAGTAGTTCCCAATGAGACGTTTGTATTAATCTACTTGAAAAAGTGGAAGATATAAACGTGGAGGGAATGAAACCAAACGCAACCAAAAACCCCTAACTCAAGGTGTTATGCGACCCGTGCCGAGGAGTGAATGGTATCAGGGGCAATTGATACCGCTAACGGAGCCTCTAGGGTACCAGGCGACCCCCTAGAGTAATTAGCCTTCCATATGTACAGGAGTCACTGCATATGGCGACTGTTTTTACTCCAAACTCGTGGGACCAAAAATGGATACCAATTTAAATAAAACATTTAAAGGGGGAGAACCTGATCACACCCCTAAAACTAATCAGGTAATCGCGAGTACATCGGGTCTACAGGGAAGTGGATCACCCACACGACCAGTAGTTTCCGATGTACAAACGACTACTGCTGGCTTGAGCAAGCTCAAGCTAGCAGACAAAAAACTGTCCGGGGCGCAAAGGCGAAAACTCGCCAGAGAGGCTGCCCGGGCAAGAGGCGAGGCTTTAATACCTCGCAAAAGAAATCAAGCCGCTCAGGGTGCTGGGAAGCAACAGACCGGCAAAATCCTGAAGCGGGCGAGGTCGGAGAGCTCTGCCTCTCCGAATCAGGGGGGACCACCGAAACCCCCTGTCAAAAAGACAAAGCAGGTACCACCTGCGGTAGGACAACCCGGCCCCTCCTCGGAGGTGGAGACGGGGCTCACCTACAGGCAGGTGGTGTCTGCCTTGAAAATGGCGGTAGTCCTAGAAGGCTACCCAGAAGCTAAGTTGGACCAGGAGAAGGCGCGCCTGGTTCAGAGAGCTATTCTGGCAGAGGTCTGGAGGTGTGAACCCTCCAAAGGGCCTCAGTTCACGAATAGCTTCTTTGATAAGGGCGTGCTTTTCGTAACCTGTGCCAACCAGGCTGCCAAGGACTGGTTGAAACTTACAGTCCCTTTGATCACCCCATGGGAGGGCGCGATCCTCCGAGTTGGGGAAGCAAAGGAGATTGTAAGGACAACCAAAGTCCTGGTTACAATCCCGAATACGGATCTTTTGGGGGAGAAATCACCCCAAAAAATACTCCAGCTTCTGAAGACCCAGAACATGGATCTGAACACAGAAGACTGGAGTATTTGCAGCTCCAGGGAAGAGGAACAGGGCATGAACCTGGTCCTCTACCTTGATGAGAAGTCTGCGGAAGCGTTGAGAGAAACGGGATACAAAGCGTACCTCGGTTTCTCTCAACTAAACTTCCGAGTGCTGTCAAAGCCCACACATGCTGAAGGTTGTGCAAATAAACCTTCAGCATAGTAGGGCTGCTACAGCGTCTCTCTGCAGGCTGATTACTGCAGAGGGAATAGACGTGGCCCTAATCCAGGAACCCTGGATAGTGAAGAACAGGGTTATGGGGCTCGGAACACTAGCAGGTAAGGTTATTTACGACTTACATGCAGACAAGCCAAGGTCTTGCATATTTGTCAAGAATGGCTTACAGATTTTAACCTTGCAAAATCTCTTTTTCAGGGACCTGATTGCAGGGAATCTGACAATCGTTACGGAGGGAGGATGTAGGACAATTACCCTAGCATCTGCCTACCTTCCGTACGATTCGACAGACCCTCCACCAACCAAAGAGCTGGAGAGTCTGGTTGAGTACTGTGAGGACAATAACCTCCAGTATCTTATTGGAGCAGATGCCAATGCGCACCACACCATTTGGGGGAGCTCCAATACAAATAGAAGAGGTGAGTACCTTTTAGACTTTATTATTACTCATAATATAAGTATAATCAACAAAGGTAACGAACCCACTTTTATAAACGCGATACGCGAAGAAGTAATCGACATAACCCTGTCGTCAAGTAAAGTAGAGCCCAATATCTGTAAGTGGGAGGTCTCTAGAGAACCGTCTCTCTCTGACCATAGGTACATAATGATGGCTAACGAGGGCATAGATAGACCAAACATTATGTATCGTAACCCGCGCAGAACAAATTGGGCCGTGTTCAGTGAAAAAGTGAACGAGGGGGTAAAAAACCTTAAAAAGTCCATTAAGGATACACTTGACTTAGAGGTAGCCTCAGAACAACTAACGGAGGTTGTTCTCGCCTCTTATCAAGAAAGCTGTCCTATATCAAGGCGGTCCAGCAGGAAGCCAATAAACTGGTGGACCAAAGAACTTGATGCTTTAAGGACAAAAGTAAGAAAATTCTTCAATAAAGCGAAGAAGACAGGACAGTGGGATGTCTATAGACAAACACTGACTCATTATAACAAAAAGATTCGTGAAGCCAAAAGTAACTCGTGGAAATCCTTCTGTGGGGAGATAACTTCAATCTCAGAAGGGGCCAGACTCCACAGGGCTTTGGCCAAAAATCCCACCAATCCCTTGGGCCTTCTAAAGACCAAGGATGGGATTTACACGAAAAACGAAAGGGACACACTGGAGGTACTGTTACATACGCACTTTCCAGAATGTGAAACCTTTCTGGAAACCGATGACCAATCTGCTTTCGATGAGCTCCATCTAAGGGCGAAGAAGGTAGATTGGGAGTTGGCTGAAAGAGTGGTCACGCTGAACAGGACAATATGGGCTGTCAATACTTTTGAACTATATAAAAGTCCTGATCCAGACGGAATCTATCCAGTACTACTACAGAAAGGAGGAGAAGCAGTAGCACTGGAACTAATCAGGCTTTTCAGGGGAAGCCTAGCACAAGGCTACATACCCAAAGCCTGGAGGAAGGCTAATGTGGTCTTTATACACAAACCTGGGAAGGACTGCTCCCAGGCAAAGTCGTATAGACCAATTAGTCTATCGTCCTTCATCTTGAAGACGTTGGAGAGACTGGTCGAAAGGCACATCAGGGAAACCTGTCTGATTGAGAGACCCTTGAGCTCCAATCAGCATGCCTATCAGCCAGGTAAATCATGTGAAACTGCTCTGCACCAACTGGTTGCAAAAATAGAGCATAGTTTACATAACAAGGAAACCACTCTGGGGGTTTTCCTTGACATAGAGGGGGCGTTTGATAACACCTCTTATAACTCTATCATAAGTTCTGCTCAAAAACATAGGGTAAGCAACACCATATGCAGGTGAATAAGCCACATGTTAAGAAGCAGAATAGTACAAGCCACTCTGACAGGAGTGGACATACGGATGTCGGTCACCAGAGGGACCCCACAAGGAGGTGTCTTATCACCACTTCTGTGGGATCTAGTAGTGGATGACCTGATTACCGAACTAAACAATAAAGGATTTTACACCCAGGGCTATGCGGATGACATAGTCATCTTAACCCGGGGAAAATTCCTAAATACGATATCAGAGTTAATGCAGAAGGCTCTGAAAATAGTGGAGCAATGGTGTAGCAGGGAAAACCTGAAGGTAAACCCAGCAAAAACCGCCCTTGTTCCCTTCACGAGGAAAAAGACGTTGGAGGGTCTAAAACCTCTTATCTTTTTCAACAGTCAGTTAGAGATTTCCAAACAAGTTAAATATCTAGGACTTATCCTAGATAGTAAACTGACCTGGAATGAGCAGCTGACTGAAATTACGAGAAAGGCAAAAACCTCCCTTTTCAATCTTAAAAGGGCACTCGGTAATACATGGGGAATTAAGCCACATATGGTACTTTGGATGTACGATGTGATCCTGAAACCCATGATAAGCTACGGGTCACTGGTGTGGTGGCCCAAACCGGAACAGAAAAAGGCCAAAATTGAATTGGAACGAATTCAAAGATTGGCCCTTTTGAGTACAACGGGAGCATTCAGAAGCACACCGACAGCAGCCTTAGAAGCTATACTAAACGTACTTCCCCTTGAATTCGTCATCAAGGGGCAAGCTAGGAAAGCGGCGTATAGGCTGTATTTGAATAGACACTGGAAACCCCTGGTGGAAGCCGGGCATGTCAGTATTCTGCAAACAATCAAAGATAGAAATGAGACATGATTTCATTGAAACTTCTATGAACTTTGAAAAGAGATTCCTCACCCAGATAACAAGCTGGGAGGAAACGCGTGACAGTCACCTGGAGGGAGATCTCATCTGGTATACGGATGGATCAAAGACAGGTGAAGGAACGGGAGCCGGAATACATGGGATAAGACCTAGAAGGGATATAATAATCCCATTCGGGGAATATGCCACTGTGTTCCAGGCTGAAGTATGCGCCATAAACCTGTGCGTCCTAGAGAATTTAAGAAGGAGATATAGAAATAAAACGATCCTCATTCTCACGGACAGTCAGGCGGCGATTAAAGCACTGGAAAGTGTTAAAATCAACTCTAGGGTAGTACTAGAGTGCAAACAAAACCTTAATGAACTGGCAAACAACCACAACAATATTTTGGTGAAGTGGGTGCCAGGTCATAAAGGAATAGCTGGTAACGAAAAAGCAGACGAGTTGGCCAGGAAGGGATCCAGTACACCCCTGATAGGGCCAGAGCCCGCCCTGGGAATTACTAAAAACTTCATTAGGAAAAAGGTGAATGATTGGGTACAAAACCAGCATAAAATTCACTGGATTTCTGATGGAGGAAAAAGACGCTCTGGGGGTCTTATAAAAGAACCGAACAGAGCGATTTCAGACCTGACACTGAAATGTGAAAGGAAAGTTATTAGACTTGTAATTGGACTAATAACAGGACATTACAAGTTTAAAGTACACCTACAAAATCTAGGCTTCAACATGAATAACCTAGACTGTAGGCTATGTCTTGAAGAGGAAGAAACAGCTACACACATCCTGAAGGAATGTGTGGCACTAGAAAGATGGAGATGGAAGACCACTGAGGGCAGAAATCTCGAAGATCTTTCAAATCTAGACTACATAAAGTACGTTATTCTCCTTGCCAAAAGGATAATTGCCTTTATGTAGACAAACAAAGGGTGAGGGATACAATAAGCTTTCTTAAGCTGCAGTGTCGAGGCAACCCAACCTCTTCTCACCCTTGTGAATTAAACTAAACTAAACTAAACTAAACTAAATGTCTTTTCTTATTGTGTTGAACAATTATGTTAATTTCTTGCAGTAATTAAGAAAAAATAGTGAAAGAAATAACAATTCATATTAAAATATTCATACGAATTCAATAAAAAAATTAAATCTAGTCTTCAGAATATTTTTTATGTGCTAAGGGTTACATACTAATTCTGTTTTAACCTGGCAATGCCTTTTCTATGATCGTCCTGAAATTTTCTTCTGGCAATAATTTGTTGTGATTTCAGCCGCCATATTCAATTCCATATCAAAATTTTATTTGACATTTTATCATATTTAATAACTAAAAATGATAAATTTATTTTATAAAATTTTTATTTTTTATTTATTTATAAAGGTTAGACTAGTAAATGAATTTACAATCCTAACAGGGGGGGGGGGGCGGAATAGCACTGACTACAAAGGTCTACGGCTATTTGGGGAAGTAGTGTCAGACTCATACCCGAGGTGGGATCCAAACCCACGGCTGTTGGGATCGTAGACCTAGCACATTACAACTTACAACTAGGCTACACAGCTGGTTGTATTTTAAACTTGTAATGTCCTGTTATTAGTCCAATTAAAGGTCGTATAACTTTCCTTTCACACTTCAGTGTCAAGTCTGAAATCGCTCTGTTCGGTTCTTTTAAAAGACAACATTCACCATTCACCTTTTTCCTAATGAAGTTTTTAGTGATTCCCAGGGCGGGCTCTGGCCCCATCAGGGGTGTACTGGATCCCTTCCTGGCAAACTCGTCTGCTTTTTCATTACCAGCTATTCCTTTATGACCTGGCACCCACTTCACCAATATATTGTTGTGGTTGTTTGCCAGTTCATTAAGGTTTAGTTTGCACTCTAGTACTACCCTAGAGTTGATTTTAACACTTTCCAGTGCTTTAATCGCCGCCTGGCTGTCCGTGAGAATGAGGATCGTTTTATCTCTATATCTCCTTCTTAAATTCTCTAGGACGCACAGATTTATGGCGCATACTTCAGCCTGGAGCACAGTGGCATGTTCCCCAAGTGGGATTATTATATCCCTTCTAGGTTTTACGCCATGTATTCCGGCTCCCGATCCTTCACCTGTCTTTGATCCATCCGTATACCATATGAGATCTCCCTCCACGTGAATGTCTCGCGATTCCTCCCAGCTTGTTATCTGGGTGAGGAATCTCTTTTCAAAGTTCATAGAAGTTTCAATGAAATCATGTCTCATTTCTATCTTTGATTGTTTGCAGAATACTGGCATGCCCGGCTTCCACCAGGGGTTTCCAGTGTCTATTCAAATACAGCCTATACGCCGCTTTCCTAGCTTGCCCCTTGATGACGAATTCAAGGGGAAGTACGTTTAGTATAGCTTCTAAGGCTGCTGTCGGTGTGCTTCTGAATGCTCCCGTTGTACACAAAAGGGCCAATCTTTGAATTCGTTCCAATTCAATTTTGGCCTTTTTCTGTTCCGGTTTGGGCCACCACACCAGTGACCCGTAGCTTATCATGGGTTTCAGGATCACATTGTACATATGTGGCCTAATTCCCCATGTATTGCCGAGTGCCCTTTTAAGATTAAAAAGGGAGGGTTTTGCCTTTCTCGTAATTTCAGTCAGCTGCTCATTCCAGGTCAGTTTACTATCTAGGATGAGTCCTAGATATTTAACTTGTTTGGAAATCTCTAACTGACTGTTGAAAAAGACGAGAGGTTTCAGACCTACCACAGTTCTTTTCCTCGTGAAGGAAACAAGGGCTGTTTTAGCTCGGTTTACCTTCAGGTTTTCTCTGCTACACCATTGCTCCACTATTTGCAGAGCCTTCTGCATTAGCTTTGAGATCGTACTTAAAATTTTTCCCCGGGTTACGATGACTATGTAACCCGCATAGCCTTGGGTGTAAAATCCTTTATTTTTTACTACGATAATCAGGTCATCCACTACTAGCTCCCTCAGGAGTGGTGATAAGACACGTCCTTATGGGGTCGCTCTGGTGCCCGAAATCCGTATGTCCACTCCCGTCAGAGTGACTTGTACTATTCTGCTTCTTAACATGTGGCTTATCCACCTGCATGTGGTGTTGCTTACCCCATGTTTTTGAGCCGAACTTATGATAGAATTGTAGGAGGTGTTATCAAACGCCCCCTCTATATCAAGGAAGACCCCCAGAGTGGTTCTCTTGTTATGTAAACTATGATCTATTTTTGCAACCAGTTGGTGCAAAGCAGTTTCACCTGATTTACCTGGCTGATAGGCATGCTGATTGGAGCTCAAGAGTCTCTCAATTAGACAGGTTTCCCTGATATGCCTTTCGACCAGTCTTTCTAACGTCTTCAAAATGAAGGACGATAGACTAATTGGTATATACGACTTTGCCTGGGAGCAATCTTTCCCAGGTTTGTGTATAAAGACCACATTAGCCTTCCTCCAGGCTTTGGGTATGTAGCCTTGTGCTAGGCTTCCCCTGAAAAGCCTGATTAGTTCCAGTGCTACTGCTTCTCCTCCTTTCTGTAGTAGTACTGGATAGATTCCGTCTGGATCAGGACTTTTATATAGTTCAAAAGTATTGACAGCCCATATTGTCCTGTTCAGCGTGACCACTCTTTTAGCCAACTCCCAATCTACCTTCTTCGCCCTTAGATTGAGCTCATCGAAGGCAGATTGGTCATCGGTTTCCAGAAAGGTTTCACATTCTGGAAAGTGCGTATGTAACAGTACCTCCAGTGTGTCCCTTTCGTTTTTCGTGTAAATCCCATCCTTGGTCTTTAGAAGGCCCAAGGGATTGGTGGGATTTTTGGCCAAAGCCCTGTGGAGTCTGGCCCCTTCTGAGATTGAAGTTATCTCCCCACAGAAGGATTTCCACGAGTTACTTTTGGCTTCACGAATCTTTTTGTTATAATGAGTCAGTGTTTGTCTATAGACATCCCACTGTCCTGTTTCTTCGCTTTATTGAAGAATTTTCTTACTTTTGTCCTTAAAGCATCAAGTTCTTTGGTCCACCAGTTTATTGGCTTCCTGCTGGACCGCCTTGATATAGGACAGCTTTCTTGATAAGAGGCGAGAACAACCTCCGTTAGTTGTTCTGAGGCTACGTCTAAATCAAATGTGTCCTTAATGGACTTTTTAAGGTTTCTTACCCCTTGGTTCACTTTTTCACTATATGTACAAGGCCCAATTTGTTCTGCGCGTGTTATGTTACGATAAATAATGGTTGGTCTGTATCCTCGACAACCATCATTATGTACCTATGGTCAGAGAGAGACGGTTCCCTAGATACCTACCCCTACAGATATTTATTGGGCTTTACTTTAGTTGACGACAGGGTTATGTCGGTTACTTTTTCACGTATCGCATTTATAAAAGTAGGTTCGTTACCTTTGTTAATTATACTTATATTATGAGTAATAATAAAGTCCAAAAGGTACTCACCTCTTCTATTTGTATTGGAGCTCCCCCAAATGGTGTGGTGCGCATTAGCATCTGCTCCAATCAGGTACTGGAGGTTATTGTCCTCACAGTATTCAACCAGACTCTCCAGCTTTTTGGTGGGAGGAGGGTCTATAGAATTTTACGGAAGATAGGCGGATGCTAGGGTAATTATCCTACATCCTCCCTCCGTAACGATGGTCAGATTCCCTGCAACTAGGTCCCTGTGAAAGAGATTTTGCAGAAATAAAATCTGTTTGCCATTCTTGACAAATATGCAAGATCTTGGCTTGTCTGCCTGTAAGTCGTAAATAATCCCACCTGCTAGTGTTCTGAGCCCCATAACCCTGTTGTTTGCTATCCAGGGTTCCTGGATTAAGGCCATGTCTATTCCTTCTGCAGTAATTACCCTGCACAGGGACGCTGTAGCAGCCCTACTATGGCCGCTGTATGAGCTTTGACAACACTGTGAAGTTCAGTTGAGAGAAACCGAAGTACGCTTTGTATCCCGTTTCTTTCAACGCTTTCGCTGACCTCTCGTCAAGGTATAGGACCATGTACACGCCCTTCTCCTATTTCTTGGAGCTGCAGATACTCCAGTCTTCAGTATTCAGTCCCATGTTCTGGGTCTTTAGAAGCTGGAGTACTTTTTGGGTAATTTCTCCCCAAAAGATCTGTATTCGGAATATTAACCAGGACTTTGGTTCCTTACAATCTCTTTGGCTTCCCTAACTCAGAAGATCGCTCCCTCCCATGGGTTGATCAAATGGACCGTAAGTTCAGTCAGTCCGGGTCCGGGCAGCCTCTCTGGCGAGTTTTCGCCTCTGTGTCCCGGACAATTGTACATCTGTTAGCTTGAGCTTGCTCAACCCAGCAGTAGTCATTTGTGCATCAGCATCTACTGGTCGTGTGGATGATCCACTTCCCTGTAGACCCGGTGTACTCGCGATCACCTGATTCGTTTTAGAGGTATGATCAGGTTCTCCCTCTTCATTTGTTATACTCTTAAAATTTGTGCCATATTGGTCCCACGAGTTTGGAGTAAAAACGGTCGCCATATGCAGTGACTCCTGTACATATTGAAGGCTAATTACTCTAGGATGTCGCCTGGTACCCTAAAGGCTCTGTTAGCGGTATCACTTGCCCCTGATACCATTCACTTCTCGGCACGGGTCGCATAACACCTTGAGTTAGGGGTTTTGGTTGCGTTTGGTTTCGTTCCCTCCACGTTTATATCTTCCACTTTTTCAAGTAGATTAATACAAACGTTTCATTGAGAACTACTCTGCCGCCCCACCACGACAAGGCGCAACCTCCGGGGGGTATTTTCATGTATATGTTCATTTAAAATGTATACATTACCTCACATAACGAAATACGTTATATTGAATTCATAAAGGGTCAGTATACATACTTGTAATATGTATAGGTATACATTCTCTCATAAAACGAAGTACGCTACATTAAATTCATACATATTGCAAATACATACATTAAAATTGTGTGTTTTGTTTTCAAGTAACTAAATACGTAAGTTTAATTAATATAATACCATTGAACATATGTTCACATGAAAAATGCGCGATTTGTTTAAATGTACATTTTCAACATACATACATACACACATTGTATCTAATACAAATTAGGCTTTCGACATACTATACTTCATTATGAAGAAAAACGATATCATGAAGTAGAGGAAAATAAAGTCTAGACAGATTATACTTTTACTTAATTTACGACTTTAGTTAATTTTGAATTTAACCGTTATTGAAGTAAAATTAAATTCAAATTTAAAAATTTAAAGTTCAACCTAAAATTTGATTTAAAATAACCTGCAATTCGATTTTGATATATCAGCTGCTTATACAAACCCTACAAATGTCATTTGTTACATGTATTTGGGAAATAGATGGAGTGAACATCACGTGGAAACTTAAAACGTAAATAAAATTTTTCTTAATTAAAATTTTGATGAAGTAGAATTTTCTTCATCAAAAAAACTTCATAACGAAGAAATTTTTCTTCATAATGTCGTTTTTCTTCAAAATTAAGTATAATATGTCAATGCCTTTAGTGACGACAGTAGAGTTTATCTGCATAAGGGTAAAATTGCAAGCTAAGCTAAAAGTAAACAAAGTTGTATCGTTTTGCGCGATATGTATTGTGGAAAGATGTACATACATCATGACTTATTGTGGGAAGATTTAAGCAAAGGAAGGCTAAAGTTCCCTTTAGGACCCACCACCGATTTTTATGAAAATCGGTACATACACTATACTCGATGAGTCTAGTTGAATGGTGCTGGTCTCGTGGCGCGAATCGGGCTTATTTCGCTAATAGCGGGCGTTTACAAAATTGTGGGTTTGTTTCATCAAATACGTTTTACCTTGCTAACTGTCAGTTCAATGTCTCTAGTGTGTTCAGAGAAATGACAGAAGACCTTTTGTACTTTCGAATGAGGTATGGGTCAAAAGTCTAATAGTTCGTGCGTTATTCGAATTAAAAGTCAAAAATTTGGGAAAATTAGTCAATTTTTTTCGAAATTTTGATGATTTTTGAAGACGCAGTTGGAAAAGTTGATAACATGTCAGCAAAAATAAAATCTCTGAACGTTTTTTAAAAGATTTCTTTTTGCGCAAAAGTTCTATGTGTTACGATTTTCTTTTATTCAATTTCAAAAATGCATAAATCAAACCAAATTTTTCAAATAAATTCATTCATACATACGTACATATATTGCATATTGTTTGTATAGTTGTTTGTTGTATATAGTGTTGAATTAAGTGTACCTATATATAGTGACCTATTTACGTTTTTTAAAAGTAACGGATTTTTGTTTTTGTTTAATATTAAAAATTGTCAGGACTATTCCGAGTTTCGATTTGTTTCGATGCGAATAGAAAATCTGTTCGATATCGGCAAATTCGTATTCCAAGTTTCGATTTTGTTTCAGTCTCATTCGTTTTCACGAATTGTCAACAGAAAATTTGTATTATGACTTTCGATCGAATTGTACGATATTCAGTTCGCTGAAGTTTGTGTTACGAATCAGTTATTTTCTCGACATGTAAATGTAAATTTTCATATTTTATTGGTGATATGTATATTTGGACATACTCACATATGTACACAATTATCTTTTCAGGAGTGGCATTAAAAAAAACATTTTTAAAAAATTTAAATTAAAAGTAAACAATTCAGCAGTTTAGATGTTTAAATAAAAATGTTTAAATAATCTCTTAAAATAAAAAACAGAAATATCTTATAATGGGTTTTTTCCCAAATGTGACGTAGTGGTGCTTTAGGCACGGATAGTACAGCCTGTCCAGGGTCAGGTTTCCCACGACGTCTGTAAATTATAACGCTGATGTTGTAATCTTACGATATATGTTTATTAAAATACTTTTACCGTACTCTTAACAATGTTTTTCCCTAGTCTATGACTTAAATTCTAATGTCTACAATCTTATGTCTTTTACAATCTTTTATGGCTTGATTTCTTATGTTAAAATTCACTTATATGTATATAAGCCTTTTACAATACTTTAGGGCTGGATCTCTTATTACATATATATATGCCTCTTGTTCTATTTATATGTTATTCTTATTATATGTTATAGTCAGGGGAGTGGTAGAAAAGGGTGAACAATAAATCTCAGGCGAACCAAATTGTTCTTCTAATAAGCTTAGAAATATATATATTGATATATATAATCAAACCCAATTCAGTGAGTCCAATACTCACTACTACCAATGTATGGTCAATGCCAATTCAATCCAGTGAGTCCAATACTCACTAATATCAACAAATATTGAAATAAACCCTTATTTCAATGGGAAACCAGCGTTGCAGTGAGCTCTTGTACTCACTCTTTCACACCCACGTTGAACACTGCTGGTAACCTGGAAACCTGTAACAATTAATTGTTAGAATGTCCAATCAGTGGAACAAGAGTACCTATGTAGGTACAAACCAAACTTCTATATACTCGAATACTATTCCTGACCCTATGTGTCAGCTAATCTGTCAGTTAGTGAATAAACGGTAGAATGCTTACACAGATATTCACTAGTCGAGTGGACAGTGTATATGACGTAGAATGCTTACAGACTTATACACTGGGGAACGGAGGAGTAAGCGGTAGAGTTCTTACACAAATACCCCAAAAGGATGGATAAATAAGCGGTAGAATGCTTACACAATTACTTATCCAAGGAGTACCGGTTATACAATGTAGATCGCGTACAAGAGTATAGACCGGGGGATGATGTGTCTCGGAGTGTGCACCCACCAATAACACCAGGAAGGAAGGTAGATTCGGGTACTCTTAAGGTCCCGTTGTATGTCTACGTCTGTGAATATACGGCAGAATACTTGCACAAATATTCACTAGCTAAGCCCTATGCAAATGCCTTGAAAATGGCGATGTCTGAATACAGACGAAAAGCCTTAGAGTCAGCCTTGTATATTTAGTGTAATACAAATAATGAACCAATATAAGTTTTCTCGTATTACGCATTCAAGTCAAACTGACTGCCGATACTGAAATCGACGAAAATGTATCAACCTTACTTTTTACCTATGACAGCGAATTATAACGTCAAGACAAATCTCCCCTATAATATGCAAACCTATGTCAATTTACATTTCCAAATATTTAATGTATATGAGAAACATACCTTCTTATAAATAGGTTATTTGGTATACGAAAATTCAACCTGAGGCCTAGTCCGAAGGTTGGTCGCTGGTTCGCCAGAGACGAAAGCCAGGTTCGAACCCCACTGGAGGCATATATATTTTCCTATTTTGTTTTTATTCTTATCATTTTATTTATTTATTATTATTTTCATATTATTATTTTTTTATAGGCGGAAATGTAACTTCGTTACAATCTTTAATTTCAAAACACACACAGATATCTTTAAATTGAAAACAGAATTTTAACACATTACACATTTCATTTTCGTTCTGTTCCGCGAAAATGTTTCACATTGCATTCGATCGAATCTTAGAATACTTTTGATCCGTTCTATCGAACGAATGAAATTCGTGTTCGATTCGATTCGATCGAAAGTCGGAATAAGGCTGTATATTAGAAAAAAGAATTGAAAACTTAAAGAGTCAACTTTAGTTTTCCAACATCATTTAGATGGAATGGTTCGGGCGATAAAAGAGGGGACGGTTTAATTAAGTCAGTAACTGAGTGTATAGAAACATGAAATAATTTTATTTATGAAATAATTGTATATTAACCTACAAAATGAACCCGAAAATTTTTGAGCCAAGTACCGATTATATACATATGCATACATATAACCCCCGGATCAAAAATAATTCGGACTTGGTCAATAAAACACAAAGTACAAGTCTATTCATTAATATTTATTTTTTCCCCTTCAAAGTATTCTCCGTCTGATGCAATGCACTTGTGCCACCGTTTAATCCAATCCTGGAAACATTTTTCGTACTCACTTTTTGGGATCGCCATAAGTTCCTTCTTCGATTTGTCTTTAATTGCTTCTATGCTGTCAAAGCGGGTTCCCCGAAGTGGTTTTTTTAAGCGACTGAACAAAAAAAAGTCGCACGGTGCGAGATCCGGTGAATATGGTGGTTGATGAATAGTGTTTGTTGAGTTTTTAGTCAAAAACTCACGAATAACCACGGCTGTGTTAGAAGGTGCGTTATCGTGGTGTAAAATCCACGAATTATTTTGCCACAAATCGGGTCTTTTTAGACGAACTGCTTCTCGTAAACGCTTCATTACGCTTAAATAATAATCCTTATTAACTGTTTGACCTGTTGGTAAAAATTCATGATGCACAACACCACGATAATCGATGAAAACGGTAAGCAAAATCTTTTTCTTTGATTGAGTACGACGAATTTTTCTGGGTCTTGGTTCTTCTGAAGCGCGCCATTCACTTGATTGTTGCTTTGTTAACGCATCAAACTCGTACACCCACGTCTCATCACTAGTAATGATCCGTTGAATGAATGCAGGATCAGCATTTACTCTGGAAAGCATCTCTTCAGCAACAATAACACGTTCTTGTTTTTGTAAAAAATTCAATGATTTAGGAACCAATTTCGCTGCAAGTCGTGTCAAGCCCAAATCATCACTTAAAATGCTTTGAATTGTACCAAATGAAATTCCTGTTTCAGTAACCATCTCTCTGATCGTTAATCTTCTATTTTCCAAAACCATTGATTTAATCAGATCAACATTTTCTTTGGTTTTTGATGTTGAAGGACGCCCAGGATGAATGTCATCCTTCACTGATTCACGACCATTTTTAAAACGACTATGCCATTCAAATGTTGTTGTTTTCGATAGAGAACTATCACCATAACATTTTTGCAACATTTTTAGCGTTTCAGTAGCATTAATTTCATTTTTTACGCAAAATTTAATACAAATTCTTTGTTCAATTATTTTTTCCATCGCAAAATCGAAAGTAAGCAAAAACTTGACCTAAACAAAGTGCTGTCAAAAAACAACTGATTGACATATATAGCTCGAATTTGGAGGAAATGTAAAAAACAGGTATACAAACATAAATACTAAAAGAAATGCATCTTAAAATATTGGCGGGGGTTGTACATGAACGAGTCCGGGTTATTTTTGATCAGAGTAGGTATCAGAGTAGTTTTTGATCAGAGTTAGTATACATATAGGTATATGCATATAGGTATATGTAATAATATATTACATATGGACGTGTATTTGTAAATATTTTCATACGAATTTGGTATCTTTTTAACAGTTAACTATAAATACCGTCATCTTAAACAAACACAACTTTCGTTCCTAAGAACATTAGAACACAAATTTTGTAATGGTTTGATCATATAAATGAACGTAAATTACAGATCAGAGACTAGGATAGTAGTAAAAAAATATGTAATTTCAGGTTAACATACATACATACTATATATATCGTACAATTTCATACATATACTATATGTATATTACTTTTTATTTTTCACGTCGATTTTTATTCATATTTTACACTTTTCTTTTACTTTTCAAATCAGGCAAGAAAATATACACAAGTACGATCTACGAACCCATAAATTTGGGTACGGTTGAAAAATGTGTACAGAATATGAATATTGCACGCATGTATGTATGTATGTATGTATATGTATATTGTACTTATGTAAATAACCAAATCAAGTCATTAAGTTTCTGGTACAAAATGTGTACAGGGACATATAGGATTCCACATGGACTGTATACTTAAATTACATACTTACGTATACGTATAATGCATTCATACGATCATATTTTTACTTATCATTACCAAGAAAGTATGAATATTAAATACCAAAAAATCAAAATTTAACATTAAACCGATCATATTCAAAATATATTGTATTTCCTATACAATACATTAAAATTTGACTTTACTATCCTCGTTTCTGATGTGATAAAATTTATGACCCTTCCTATGATCGTACAATTAAAGAATATGTATTACAGAGAATTCAACTTCTTATGGGAGAAATTGTCATCGTTTGAAAACCTCCACGATAGAAATTCTTCCTCCACGCTAAAAATATTTTTCGTAAAGAGAATTATTCTCACGTAGGTTAAAAAAAAAAAAAAAAAATCAAAAAAAATCGTGTACATGTACAAAAGAAATACCAATTTTCATGAATGTATGTGTAAAAATATTACCACCACCCAACACTAATTATATGTTTAGGATTTTTTCTTTTTTCTTAAAGACTATTAGATTTTTTACGCATTTGACCGATTTTAAGCATTTTAATTTTACATATACTTCCATTTAAAATACACGTATTTGTATTGCAGTATATCAATTAGCACATGTTCGTATATATATTCATTTATCTCAATTTGAAATGCATGTTTTCTAATAGAAATAAAAGGTTCTTTACTTTTCGTATATGTATGTATACACATCATATACAAACATTCATATGATCATAAAAAGCGTGGAAAAAAAAAAAACAGTGTTTGAAGATCATTTTTTTTATTGTACCGAAGTATTAAGGATAATTAAATATATATACAAACAAATATGTACTATTATTATGATGATCGTATATTTTGTAATACATATGGGGTGGTGTTTAATTTCATATGATATCATGAACTTCAAATTTTTTTACGCATTTGACCGATTTTAAACATTTAAATTTTACATGTACTTACATTTAAAATACACGTGTACGTGTACATCAGTTAGCTGTAATACGTATTTATACATCATAAAAATAGTACGTGAAGAAAACATGGTTTTTGAGTCACCCTGTGTTAATTTTGTACAGAAAGTTTTGTACTAATTGTGGGATAAGTTGTGGCGTACCAAGGTCTTTAAACTGTGAAAATTTCATAAAAATTGGACAATAACATCGTGAGTTAGTCGAAGCTTTCTCTAAATTTTTGAGATTTTCTTTCAATTTTTTGACCTTTTTTGCGCGTAGAGACCATATTTTTTGGATTGTACTCATTGAGTAGAACGAGTGTGAAAGTTTCAAAAAAATTGGCGGTGGATCCTAAAAGGAACTCTTACTCAAAAGCTAAAATCTCTTGCAAAGCTAAAATAATAATTCGCTTTTGATTGTCACAGTATAGTTCGAGATTTCATTTTGAAAAGTTAAGAAGAAGGTTCTAAGTCTGATAAAATAAAATTCTTTAAAAAGATAAGTCTTAAAAAATAAAATTTCTTTAAAAAAACGTTAAATGATGTAAAATAAAATTCGTTAAAAGTATAAGTGATAAAAATAAAATTTTTTAAAAAGGAAAGTTTGTGAATAAAAAGGGGTGTTTTACTTTATTTGTAAGAATTTAAAAGAACAATCCTCCTTTTGAACACAAAAGAATAGTGCAACATTAAATTGCCGCACCCGGTGTTCCAGTATTGGGAAAGACACTCTTACCCTTGAACCTAACATAGAACCTGGTTTTGGGGACATTGGAATGAACCAAAATAAAAAAATGTGAGTACTACAATTGTGAAAAGGGACAATGCTGTTTTTGTTTACATATGTACATATAAACAATATATGATTGTTGTTTTGCCCAAAAAGCAAAACATAACCCCTTTTTTTATATAAACAAATTTATTTTCACTAACACATTATTTTCCACCACTATTTTCTTTTTCACATTATTTTCTCACATTTATTCATATTTACTTTTTATCATTATTTTTCACTTCCATTTTTATCTATTAATTAATATTTTAATATTTTTACGCACTGCAACATCACTGCACTTGTTAAACCGGCCATATTTATTTTCATTATTTGACAAGTGCAATAAACATAGAATTGATTGCTCTCCAGGAAATCAGATGGAATATCTCCAGGAAATCAGATGGATTCTTGTCAGGTCGAATAGACAAGAAGAACTTCACAATGCTATGTAGTGGAAATCAAGAAAAAGCTGGTAATCTCGGAACTGGGTATATAGTAAGTAAGGAAGTGAGAAACTACATAATGGGTTTTGAGTGTGAAATGAATGAAAGAGTGTGTAAACTTAGACTTAGGGGAAGATTTAATAACATCACTCTGATATCTTGTCATGCACCCACAGGGGACAGTGATGAACCTTGCAAGGATGACTTCTATGATACATTAGAAAAAACATGCCGGAAAGCACCGCAATATGATAGTATAATTATATTGGGCGACTTTAATGCTAAAGTTGGCAAGGAGGCATTTATTAGCTGGACAGTACGGTGTTAATAAAACTAATCACTGATTGATTAATCACTGAAAATTGAATAAACTTTTAGTCAATTTTTGACATTTTTAAGAACATAACATAAATATAGCATTGGACAAATCGCGGAAAAAATAAAGATGATAAAAATTATCAAGACTCCAATTTCACTTTGAGCAATTTTATATTAAGTCTATTGATATATATATTTAAAATCGTATATTAACTTGTTAATATTAAATTTCTTTATTGAACGGAATTTTTACATTTATTTTCTAAGTTCGTAAACTCTTTTAGGATTTAATAAGGAAAATTTAGTGAATAAATTTATAAACATCGTACATAGATATCAAAAATACAATAACAAAATGTATGTGGCCTGTGATACTTAATATGAGAAATCCACATACATTTTTATTACAATATTTTAAAAATACAAATACACATGCAATATTAACGTATTAATGTGCATGCGTGTACAAGGATTTCTTTCCCACTTATTATCAAATTGAAAATATTATTCCTTAATCCTTGTGCTCAAACATGTGCGCCTGTTCAAAAATTACATTTTACATGTAATTTTCAATAGTTTTGCGTATGCAGATTAAAAACATAATGTAAAAATATTGTATATAGGAGTACTTTTATTGCTTTTATTTTCAACCAATCCATGCGGACTACATAGAATAGTCGATAAACATGTTAAGAAATCCTTGTAAAAAGATATGATATTTAAGTAAAAATAAACATGAAAAGTGTATCGATAATGCACTTTACTTTGTGTAATATATAGTCCACTTAATTGAAATTGTTTGAATGTGTAATAGAATACACGATTGAAACATACATATGTATTTGTGACTAAAAGAAATAGTACAGTTGAAGGACAATTAAAAGTACACTTGTTGAATGTTTTGTTATTTTTACGTACAAACTCGTAAAAATTTGTATGTAAGAATAGAAGACATTTGAATTTTAAAACGGTACAAATTTTTTATTTTCAACTGTATTTTAGGGGAATGATAATAGTATTTTTAAATTTAAAATATAAGAAATATTCAATTCTCACCAAAGAGAAAAGCTCTCATGCTTCCTTCACCCTGCCCGAATTTGTCTAAAAGCTTGAAAAATTTTGGGTACAAAATTTCTGCTTTAGATTGGAGTGTCTGTTAATGAATACTTCGTCATGCCTGTACCAAGTAAAAGTTATATTATTAACCTTCGCCCCTTTGTATGCGAAAAAGATATATTAAGAGTAGGTGGTCGTCTGTCCAATACCAATTTATCTTTCAATACTAAGCACCCAATCATTATCCCCGATAAACACTAATAATTAATCATTACCACAGTATTACATTACATGGTGGAACACAATTAGTTTTAAACACTGTACGACATAAATATTGGTTACTAAATGCACGGAATACAATAAGACTACATTTACACATATGTATAAAATGCTATAGAACACGACCAAAAACATCACAAAAAATTATTGGTGACTAGCCTGAATGTAGAGTCAACATTTCATTACCATTCCAACACATCGAAATAGATTATGCAGGGCCAATTAATATAAAAACATAAAAGATCCGAAGCGGAAAAAACCTTGAAAGGCTACATTGCCATATTCATTTGCATGGTTACCAAAACCATACACATCGAGTTGGTAACTGAATTAACAAACAAACGCATTCTTAGCAGCCTTCAGAAGATTTATCAGCAGACGAGGCTTATGCACAGATGTTTACTCTGACCAAGGCACAGCATTTGTAGGCGCTAAAAAAGTTCTGGATAACGAATTCAAAAAATACCTAAAAGAATTCAAAGACAGTATCAATACAATTTCAAGAAATCTAAATATAAAATGCCATGTTAACCCACCATTGGCTCCACACTTTGACGGTTTACGAGAGGCAGGAGTAAAATCAGTAAAGACACATCTAAAGCGGATTATTCCAGCAGCTAATTTAACTTATGAAAAATTAACCACTTTACTATACCAAATAACACCAGGCCATTTTTTAACAGGACGGCATCTACTTCAGAACCAACTCATCCAGATCAAGCTTTACATGTCAACAGATGTAAATATATACAACATTAATACCATAATACATTACAACAACGTAGCAAATGGAATAAAAATAATACTCACATTCAAGCAAATAATATCGTATTAATAAAGGATGACCGATAACCTCCCACATAATGGCCCTTAGGTAAGGTTATACAATTACACCCAGGCAATGACAATTTATGCAGAGTTGTAACCATTAAAACATCCAATAACCTATTACAGCGACCAATCACAAAGATTTGTAAACTACTATAATGTAAATGTAGCCTAGACCTTATGTCAAATTTATTTCTTTTCAAAGTGCCATTCGATCATATTAAAACCGTTTGTTTTCTTTTTTTTACATAATTAATTTCATATTTTTTCGATATAAATACAAGTCCAGAATTTATTTATTTATTTTTTTTTTTTTTTTCATTAAATATTCAGTTCAACAAATAGTAAATACCTAAAATTATTCCAAGAAATTAAATTATTAAATTAAAAAAAAAAAAAACTTACAAATATTTATAAACAAAACCTGTCACCAAAGCCCACACAAATACAATGGACAAGACACCAACCGACATATTAAAACAAAAACTAAAAGGAAAGATAAGACAGCAGCTGGCGACAACCAAAAGGCGTAGTTTAAGAACTACGTTTAAGAGGCCGTTAACTGCTTCGAAAAAAAAACCTTACCTGCCTGATCAGCAGCAGCTGCAAAAACAAATCCAACAGCGACAACAGCAACAACAACACCAACAACTTCATCCAAAATATGAGCCGCAACCACCAAAAGTCGTCACGTTCCTGCCCTGGCAATTAATAAAGGTCGACGTGACGGAGAATGACAGCCCAACACCATCGGCGTTTTTCAACAACGTACTCTGACGTTTCCAAGACATAAGAGTAATATCTCCGATACGAGAGCTGCCACAGCCAGCTCCTACATCAAAAATTCCGGCTAATATAGAATTAACCGAGAGGAACTGTCACAATTCAACGTACCATGGTTGGCTATCACTGCGGCCATAAAAGAATTCAGAATGTCCATACTCGGAAGAAGGTCGTTGCGGTTCGCCAAGGGTAATAGACGAATAAAAATTCGTCTACAAACCAAGGCAGTTGTAAGTATAGTCTCTTCGGAGGCGGGAAAATGTTTTGCCCAAAAAGCAAAACATAACCCCTTTGTTTTATATAAACATATTTATTTTCACTAACACATTATTTTTTCACCACTATTTCCTTTTTCACATTTACTTTTTATCATTATTTTTCACTTTCATTTTTACCTATTAATTAATATTTTAATATTTTTACGCACTACAATATCACTGCACTTGTTAAACCGGCCATATTTATTTTCATTATTTGACAAGTGCAATAAACATAGAATTCATTGTTTACAAAGAATTCATTGTCCAATTGTTTACACTGTGAAACAATAGAAATACAGTTTATCCGAATCATATATAAACGAGATGAAATTCGCCAGAATTTATCATTCTTGATCAAAATTTCACAGTGAACACTTCACTAAAATCTTTGTTTGTTTCATGTATCACATGTATATGTAACTTTTCTTAAATGTATCACATAATATGTTTGTAATTGTCTGTTATTCATTAGATGGATTTTCAAATTTCTTAATAAATTTATAATGTTTACATAATACATATGCAAATATACAATGTATAGATATACAAATTGACAATTAATTTGGATTTTGAATGATATGGAATAGGAACAAAACAGAAAAAGAAACTACAGTGTTTCATTTTTAATTAATTACAGCAATTGAACGATATTCGAAACGATTTTTTACTTATCGACTTATACAAACCTAAAACGATAGTCGAACTTTTTCCATCGTTTTCAATATCGTTCGATTACGTCTTAATCGATCGACTTGCGCAATTAATGCCCTGGTTTAACGAACCATCGGCACTTATTCTTGTCTTAAAAACATTGTATTGTCAGTCCTCTGCCATTTCTGGGTATTAGGAAAACAGAGAAAGTAACACAATTGTTAAAAAGAAATATAATAAATAAATTTTTGTGACAAAATAAATGATTTAAAAAGTAATAATAATAATAAAAATATGAACGAGACGAAATTTTAACTCAAAAAGCTGAAAAAAAAATGGAAAGAAGGAAAATTTGGAGTTAAGAAGAAAAGACGTAAAGATCGCCAGGACAGGATAGTACAAGGAAAACAACTTAAACAACATAAGATAAGTATATGCATGCAATTTTTTTGAATATACATATATAAAATTTTTTTTAATTGATCATAATCACGTTCATATGTAGTGAAGTGTGAAAATTATTATTTGTATTTATTTATTATTTTTTTAACATAAAATTAAATTAAATAAATCATTATAAGTGGGAAAAGTGCGGTTTCAAGTAGTCATTTCATGGAACAACAAAAAACTGGTAAGAGAAAGAACTTTCATGTAAGAGAGAAATTTGTAAAGAAAGATATAGAGATTTTGATTTTTTATGCGTATGACCACTTTCAATTAGAGTGTCTAAAAAATAATCAAAAATTGCGAAAAATTTTAAATTTGAATTCGAATAACTCTTGAACCAGCGGACGAAGGTCCTTGATCAATACCTTCATAGAAACCAAAGGGTTTGCCATAACTCTTCTCAAGACAAAAATAACCTGCATCTAGTGGTTCGAGAGCTATGGAATATTTCATTGGAAGAGGCACAAGCATCTTCAATGCCCTCTAGGGTCGAAATAAGGCTTCAGTTAGAGGCTTCTCGCCATACAATTTTTGTTTCCAATAATCCAAAAATACAGTGGTACTAAAAGTGTCGTGTTGAAAAGAATCAGCCTATAGTATATATTCTATATAGTATATAAAATATAGTTAATTTACTGTAATCATTTGTAAATCATTTCTTATTGTCAGTAAATAGGGCTTTCCTCAATAAAATTGATTTCAATGAAACTGCAAAACTGAAAATAATGATTTGTATTCTAACATAAAATGTTAATTAGACTTAGGCTTTGGCTGAACACTGGGCTGTCGCGCCAATGATGATACTAACATAAAATGTAACCACATATTATATATCTTAAACAGATTACGATTTTGTAAACTGATTAAAATCCTTAGAATCCATAGATCACCTTAATTTAAACATAAATTTGTTATCCCTTAATAATTGGTTATTTAAACAAAATACTTTTTAAAATGAGAAGTATTAAAAATATTTTTAAATTTTAAAAAATATTCGTTTTTTTGCCTTTTAAATTACGACAATGATTTCAAAAATTTATTATACCAAATGTGGTCTACAATGTGTGCCTACGTATGTACCAGTGTACGTAATTGTTCCGTACGTACAATAAACTGTCTTCCTTTTTCATAACGATAAGAATTTTGTTAAGACAATAGCCTTTTATTGCCTGTGTATATATGTATATGTATGTATATATAGTGTGCTAGCAGAAACACCAGTACAATTAACACAATACTTTGTATGTAAACTAGCAGAAAGGCACCAGTTCACAAGTATTATTCGAAAGGCAGAATATGCTTATTCGAGTGAATCACCTGAACAATAAGTTAATCTGTTGTGGGTTAATTAAAAGCTCAGTTCCGAAATTAAAACTGAATAATTTTATTGAATTTGGGTTAGTTTATATACAAAATTTTCATTAATACAGTTAAATATATAATAAATAAAATTGTACAAAATTTGCTTACGTCTACTATTATTTTACATGTCATATATATTGTAAATAATTTAAATAACAATAGTGGTGAAGTCTATTACACTTATAAGCTACGAATTTCTGATTCAACACGAAAAAGGGATTCAACATTTGTAAACATACTTTAATTTAATTTTCTGGAAATAAGAGCCTATGATATTTTTGTATTTCGTTTTCTTTACTATCAAATTTTTCATCCAAATAATTGGAAAAAAATATTGCGCACGTTCCAATATTAATTTAATAATTTTTTTATTAAAGGAAACTCGGCAACAGTATCTTTTTGTGATGCAAGAAATTGCATCCCAAGTAACTATAGAAGAAAGTGATATAATACAATATGTAATTAATGGCATAAAAAATGCTGTTAAAAATTCATGGCATAAAAGATTCTATCAAAAAAAAATTAATGCTGTACAATGCGAATACAATAAACGAGTTGAAACTCGCTTTTCAAAAATACGAAAAGATGAAAGCTAATAATCCATCACACTCATTTAATGATCAACGAAAGCAAAATTCGTTTCCGAACGTGAGAAAAAATGTATCAACATTAAAGTGCTTTAACTGCAGTCATCCTGGACACACTATGGCAAAGTGTCCTAACAAGAAATAGGATAAAATAATATTCTATAAATGTGGCAAAATAGGTGACGTAATAGCTGAATGTCCGGAAAAGGGATTGATTGATTCGGGTCATTTAAGATCAAATACATTTCATAACCTTGTACAACAAAATACGCATGATTTTGAACGGAATATTAGTTACGAATTTGATTTTTGTGGTCAACAAGACAGTTTCAACTGTAATGTCCTAAGTCTAATTGACTCAGGGAGTCCTGTCAGCATGATTAAAAGAAAATTTGTGCCACCTTTCTTAGTCCAGGAAGTTGAATCCAGTAAATATAAATTTTATGGTTTAAACGGTAGTATGCTAAATGTAGTAAGTACTGTTGATGTTAAATTTGATTTTAAAAATCGTATAACAATTTTAAAATTGTTTGTAGTAGAAAATAATTCTATGTCTTATCCTACTATTTTAGGGCGAAATTTTTTGTGTGAAAGCAAATTAGAATTGAACGTGAGAGACACTGATGCCGTGTCTGTTAAAGAAAAAATTTCAAAAAAAGGAAAAAGTATGTTGGCTGAAGCTTAGGTAAGAATAATATTCAAAGTAATGAAGAATATTTCCTCAAACAAGTAATGTGTATCGATACTGAAAATAATAATCCAAAAAGCGATATTACTTTAACTATAAAATTGGAAAAAATTATAAATGATCTTGAACGTCAGGTAATTCGTAATAGTATGCTCACCGTATGCTTCACCGTATGCTTCACCCATAGTCCTAGTCCAAAAGAAAAATAATGAGATGCGACTATGTGTAGACTATCGGGAGCTTAATAAAATTACACAAAAAGAAAACTCCTTTCCCACTCATAGAAGATCATTTAGATAGATTAAAAAATAAAAAATATTTTTCAGTCATTGATTTAGAAAACGGGTTTCATCATATTAAAATAGCCGACAACTCAATTAAATATACGGCGTTCATTACTCCGTTAGGTCAATACGAATATCTCAGGATGCCTTTCGGGTTGAAAAACACACCCGCGGTATTCGAGAAATTCATGAAGAAAATATTTGAACCATTAATTTCGACAGGCAAAATCCTTAGTTACATTGATGACATTTTAATACCCACGGAAACAATTGAAGACCATTTAGAGGTTCTCGAACAAGTAATTGAAATAGCGTTGAGACATCATCTTCAATTACGATTTGATAAGTGCTCATTTCTGCAAAGTTCAGTAACTTATCTAGGGTATAAAAACACTTCAAGTGGTATACAACTAAATGAGGATAATCTTCGTGCTATTAAAGAATACCCTATACCAACTTCTGTTAAGACGGTACACAGTTTTCTTGGTTTAGCATCTTACTTTAGAAAATTTATCAAGAATTTTGCTGTTATATCTGCTCCTTTCTATAACCTGTTGAAAAAGTCTCTCAGTCGCACATATTGGTTTCCTAAGATGATAGATAAAATTAAAGAATTTATAAAAACGTGTTTTAAATGTGCTTATTTCTCACAAAATTCAGGGAAAACTGAGGGTAATAAAGAATTTACAAGAATAACGTTACTTTCATAAGAAGATTTTGATTGTCCCATTATTTACTGAATTATTAGTTAAAGCATTTTTGAAGCATTTTATTTTTACTTTTTTTTTTAACACATTATAACGAAGTTATATTTTACCACCTAAGAAATAAATTTAAAATAATGAAAAAAAGGAATGAAAGGAAGGAAAAATTCAAATAAACTGGAAAATAGGAAAATATTTGCCTGCGACGGGGTTCGAACCCAGTAGCCTGGTATGATGGGCCGACGCCGCACAGACCCGATGTTAATTAACCATGCGCTGGAAGCTTATAATAAGAAGTTCATTTGAAAACTTAAGTTGAATATATAAGGTATATAAGAAAAACTAATTAACAACCCTATATATCAGAAAATTGACCTAAGCATATAATTCGCTGCCATACCTAAAATTAGATATTGATACATTTTCATCGATTTCAATATCGGCAGTCGGATCAACTTGTGCGAGTAGGTTAAAAAGCTTATATATTTCATAAGTTCACTCAAACAAGGCTGACTCTATAGAAATTCGCTGATTATAAGAGTAAAATCAGATATTGCCATTCCATAGGCATTAGGCCGATGTTCCATAACGGCGTTGAGTTGAGCGTTGGGCGTTTTGAACTTTTTCAGCGTTATGGGTCATGGGCGTTATGAGCGTTTGACATTTGATGTCCCAATACGGCGTTGAGTTGAGCGTTGACAGATGTCATAATACACATATGTACATAATAATAGTTAATAAAGTGCTACTTTAAATAAAATAATAAAATAGAATAAATTCCAAATAAATAATAAATTTACACTTGCATTGATATTGGACTTTTATTCAACTATATATGTACAAACTTTTGTTTTGATTTCAAATAGTGGTTTAAATTATTGGTTTTGATTTAAACTTAAACTTGTAATTTTTCATAATTTCATATTTTCCGGGCGATTCTAGGTAAGAGACTCTTAATACTCTTAATTCTCTTAACTTCTTTAATAAGAGGTTTATTAGCAGAAATTTTTATTCTACGTAGCAGGATACGTAGAGCCTAGCAGGCTGTGGTGAAAATTATACATACATAAGAGAAATAAGAGATTTTAAATTCACCAAATCAACTGATTATCGTTTGACACATAAATTGACCTGCGCGTGAGTTCGAATGTGTTAATTGATAGGCTAGTGCCAACTCCACACTGAAGTGAATTATTTGTAAAGCTATGTTTTGAGAGACACGAAAATTCCAAATGCATATGGCGGATGCAACATGAGATCATGTAAAATAATACAATTTCGTGCAATTTTTTAGATAAGAAGGGTAGAGGAGGTGAAGTGTCGTATGAGTTAACATAATGGAGTTGTGTCTCATAAAACTCGTATTAAAGTCCTATGATGCAAAATAGGTATTTGATGGATTGACGTCAATGACACCATCTCTGAGATTAAGAAAAGATTAAAAAAATAATATATGAAAACTAAAACAAACAAAACAATATCATGAAATAGAAATGTGAAAATAATAATTAAATAATAATAATTATTTTTATATTATTACTTTTATTAATTTTTGGATATCATTTTTACTTTAAAATGTTCACTTCTATATAATTACAACAACATAAGAGGGCTAAGAGCTCCTTGCAATGAGCTGCAAAGTTAAGAGACTTTCGACAATAAGAGATCAGCGGATTTCCGTCATCTCTTAATTCCTACCTAGAATAGCTATTTCTGCTTACTGTCTGCTAATTGCAGTTAGGAGGCTAAGAGGATAAGAGTCTCTTACCTAGAATCGGGCGGTTTGTTTATAATAGATATTGTTACTGTGGCGTACTGTGCTTATAGTGCATTAAAAAAATTAAAAAAAAGGTAAAAAAGAAATCATCGTTTTTGGGTTAGAGAAATTTACCAGGATAGAGATGTAAATAGATTTTTCAATCAAACATTTCATTTTATTGAAGAACGAGATCCAGAAATGTTTCAAGTAGCGACTCGAATGAACATTAATACTTTCAATGTTTTGTATAATCTCATGGAAAATGCTTTGACAAAACATTCCATTAGACCTTCTATACCAGCAAAATGCAGAATATTTTTGACATTAGTGTAACTATATACATACTATATATAATTTACATATATTCCAAAAAAATTTAATAATCTTAAATGTAAATTTTTTTTTATTTTGTAGGCACCTGGCTCATGGAGGTAGTAGACAATTCTTTTCATTGTCATTTAAAATGGGATTGTCAACCATTAGAAAAATAATTTTAGAAACTTGTGATGCAATATGGAATGAACTTTCTTCCATATATTTATCCATACCAAATAAAACTGAATGGAGGAGAATAGCTGCAGATTTCGAAAATATCTGGAATTTACCAAACTGTGTTGGAGCAAATGATGGCAAGCACATCAATATAACTTGTCTTTGAATTCGGGTTCTTTATACTATAACTATTAAGGCAATTTCAGTATCATTTTATTAGCAGTATGTGATGCCAACTACACATTTTCTGCAGTAGATATTGGTGCTTATGGAAGCCAGAGCGCTGGTGGCGTGTTATCTTTCTCCAACTTCGGCAAATTACTCGTAAAAGAAGAACTAGATTTGCCAGAGGATGAACAATGAAGAAACTCTGATGAAACATGTCCATTTTATTTTGTTAGAGATGCAGCTTTCCCTTTAAAAAAGTGATTGATGAAACCATATCCAGGTTTTTGTCTTGATGATAATAAAGAAAACTTCAACAAACGTTTGTCACGAGCTAGTCGCATTATTGAAAATGCTTTTGGGATTTTAACTGCTAGATGGAGAATTCTTAGGAATAAACTAAATATGAATCCTGACTCAGCAGAAAAAATCGTGAGAGCATCCGTTGTGCTTCATAATTTTATTAAAATTACGGATTCATCATATTGTCCTCTCGAATTAGTTGATCGGTATGAAGGAGATAAAATTATAGAAGGACTTTGGAGGAAAGAAGTTCGTCCACTTGATAAATGTAAACGAATTTCTTCGAATAATGCATCTACAACAGCTTTTGCAATGCAAAATATGCTATGTGAATATCTATTTTAAAATAAATAAAACAATGAATAAACTGATTTATTTTTTTATTTTATTTTTTCTTATTTATTAAATTGTAGGATATAAAAAAGTGGTTTAAATTATTGGTTTTGATTTAAACTTGTAATTTTTCATAATTTCATATTTTCATATTATTATTTTACATAATAATACATACATTTACCACAAAAGTATTCGTACCCAGGTTTTTCTCATATTAAATGATTTTTCAAACTTAAATTAATGGACAATGTAAACAAATAAACATTTTTTTAATAAATAAACCTGTATTTACACACATATGAAAATTGAAAAATACAGGAATTTAAAAATTATTTTAAAAAATTTTTTTGTTTACATTGTCTATTAAATTAAGCTCGAAGTCATTTAATATGAGAAAAACCAGGGTACTTTTGTGGTAAATGTTTATTTAAAATCATATTTAATTTTTTTTTTCTGTTTAGATACTTATTATATGAGCTAAATTTATCATCTCCATCTTCAGCTCTTCTACATCGTCTTCACAAAGTAGGTCGAATTTTTGAGCAAGCATCTCGAAGAAACAATTATGCTTGTTTGTAGCTTCGACCACTGGTTGCTCAAATTTTGTTTTAACTAAATCTTTTAGATGGCCTAAAAAAGATGAAAATTCGCCATCAACATTACTCTTTCTTTTCCTACTTTGCGAGGACTCGGAACAGGACGGGGAGCTTGATGAATATTTCTCAAGAACGGGTGTTCTTGAGGGCTGTGGAGTAACCATTGTTGGTGTTTCAATGAATAGAGGGAAAAATTTGAAATAGTGGAGACGGAGGAGGGTGGGTCGTGATCAACAATTTCTGGGAAGTAGCAGATGATAAAGATGACAATGGTAGAGCCACGCTGGAATGAGTACTCAAAAGGAAAATTTGAATATAGTATACTTTATTCTCAAAATAAAATATTTTACTGAACTTACTTTTTTGGAGCCTGGCAGGGTTTTAGAAATAAGAGGGAATCACTTACAAAATCGGCAGCCTCACTACCGGATGGAAGTGATTTTAATCTTGTTGATTCCCTCGCGAATCGGTCTATAAGACTCTTCCATCTAGTCTTGAGGTTTAAGGTTAAGGTGTGAGGTTTAATTCACAAGGGTGAGATGAGGTTGAGTTGCCTCGACACTGCAGCTTAAGAAAGCTTATTGTATCCCTCACCTTATGTTTGTCTACATAAAGGCATTTATTCTTTTAGCAAGAAGAATAAAGTACTTTATGTAGTCTAGATTTGAAAGATTTTCGAGATTTCTGCTCTCTGTGGTCTTCCATCTCCATCTTTCTAGTGCCACACATTCTTTCAGGATGTGTGTTGCTGTTTCTTCTTCTTCAAGACAGTCTACAATCTTGGCCTACAATCCAGGTTAGTCGTATTGAAGCTTAGTATTTGTAGGTGTATTTTAAACTTGTAATAACCTGTTATTAGTCCAATTACAAGTCTAATAACTTTCCTTTTACATTTCAGTGTCAGGTCTGAAATCGCTCTGTTCGGTTCTTTTATAAGACCCCCAGAGCATCTTGTTACTCCATTAGAAATCCAGTGAATTTTGTGCTGGTTTTATACCCAATCATTCACCTTTTTCCTAATGAAGTTTTTAGTGATTCCCAGGGCGGGCTTTGGTCCCATCAGGGGTGTACTGGATCCCTCCTGGCCAACTCATCTGCTTTTTCATTACCAGCTATTCGTTTATGACCTGGCACCCACTTTAACAAAATGTTGTTGTGGTTATTTGCCAGTTTATTAAGGTTTTGTTTGCACCCTAGTACTAGCCTAGAGTTGATTTTAACACTTTTCAGTACTTTGATCACCGCCTGGCTGTCCGTGAAAATGAGGATTGTTTTATTTCTATATCTACTTCTTAAATTCTCTAGGACGCACAGATTTATGGCGCATACTTCAGCCTGGAACACAGTGGCATGTTCCCCAAGTGGGACTGCTATATCCATTCTAGGTTTTATGCCATTTATCCCGGCTCCCGTTCCTTCACCTGTCTTTGATCCATCCGTATCCATCTAGTCTTACAAAAGTTAATTACAGATATATTAAAAAAAATTAATAATTTATAAAATTAATATAGAAAAAAAATACTGTGTTTTCACTTACCATCTTGTCCTGTAGCTTTAGCTACTTCCACCCACTTTTGTTCTTCCAAAATTTTATTTCTCTATGACAAATTTGTTTTGTCATATAGCATGGGATGTTTTTGAATTTCCTCAATTAAATTTTCTTCAAACATTCTAAAAATAATTAAATTTAATTAGTTAGTTAAATTATTAATTTATAAATTACTATAGTTAATTAATTTTAATACCTGTGTATGTATGTAAATAAATTTATTCCCAAAACAGTCCTTTGAATAACAATTAACAAATAAACAAAACCTTTTAAACTAACCCTTTCAGTAATGTAACGATTTATTAAAATGTTTGTTTTTATTTTTTCATATATGACATAACCAAAAAACGCTCGTAACGCTAAAAAATTTGAAAGTTGGGCTACTTTAGGCGTTATGAGCGTTGTCGGCGTTTTCAGCGTTGTCCATTGCAACAACTTACATTTAAAAACACGTATAACAACTTAACTGTCAACACTCACAACGCCCAACGCTCAACTCAACGCCGTTATAGAACATCGGCTTTACGTATCAATACGTGTAGTCACAAGACGAGACGTACCTTCTTTACATACAACCGAATTTGCAGGTGTTATTATATATGTTGTGTTTTTTATATGTCCGCTCTAATTATGCATTATGTACTTTGCTTAAAATTGCTAATTCTTGTTTGTGCATGTTATTTTGACATATGAAAAATTGCTGATAAAAGGTAAAATAATATAATTTTGAACTATGTTGCTAACGAAAATTCTTATGCGTACTTGTCTTTTGAACAAAGGTTGAAATGATTGCCCAATTGGCGAGTCATCAAAATATTTATTTTTTTGTTAATTAGTTTTCTTTGTTAATAAAACGAACGGATGAGAGTTGATTGTCCGAATTTCCTTTTAATGTAGTGTTTCTAAGAATCAAATATGTGAAATAATTTTGAATTTTGAATAATTTTAAAAAGTATGAAATTTTAAATTTATCTAATGTTTTATCAAATTGTGTTAGAATTTGATGTTTTTTATATAACATCCTCGAATCTACACCTTTATTTTAGTACGAACGTTGGGTGCACACTTCGTGAAGTACCATTCCCCAGTCTATACACTCTATAAGGTTACTTTAAGTGTATATGTTGAAACTCCCTAGTGGGTATATGCTGTGAAATTTACCTGAAAAGCACGTTTCATACAAAATGCTTTATTTATACTGCGAGTATAAATGAATTGGCAATACGAGAAATCAACCTAGTTTAAACATGCATTCCTAGCCATGATTAAATATGAGCGCTATACAGCGTAAGCGGATGGGCGTCAACCCCCAGACCCTGAGGCACAGGTTTGAACCTCGACGGGGCCCACCACTTTTCATGTTTATTTTTTTTTCTCCATGCTACTTTTATTTTTTATTTTCCTTTTTATTTCCACGTAGGGGAAAATGTAACTCCGTTACAAAGGTAATATATTAAGGAACATTGTAATTGCATTACGCATATTGATCCACTCATTTTTCACTGTAGCCCAGCGTTGGTAAGATTCAATTTTGTAGAATTTAATACTAATAAGTATTGAGTTGGTTGGTCTCATTGAATTGACGGTATTTGTCAGTACTAGTGAGCATTGGAGCTCACTGAAGGTTGCACATTGGTTTATTTGGTTCAATAGTATTTGTCAATACTAGTGAGTATTGGAGCTCACTGAAGGTTACAACGATTGATTTATTTGGTTTGACAGTATTTGTCAATACTAGTGAGTATTGGAGCTCACTGAAGGTTGAAACGGTTGGCTTATTTGGTTCAACAGTATTTGTTAATAACTTTATTCCTTTCTCTGTCAAGAGTAACACTTTACATATCACTTGTTTAATTAGACCCTTATCTTGAAAACTAGTATTTCTTACTACCAAAGAGGCAAAAATACGAAAGAATAAATACAAGAATTTGTAAACAATTTAATTTGTAAAAGGAAATAAATATTTGTAGACAATATTTTAAGTTCAGCATAAAGCTTAGAATAGGAAAACCAATTGTTAAAATCAGGATATATAGGTGTAATAAATATAAATATAAAATCATAATAAAACAGCGTAATTATTCACATACAACAGACGTCGTGGAATTAAAAATTGACTCTGGACAGGCTGTACTATCCGCACATTAAGCACCACCACGTCGAATACTAATTTTGGTTGGTAGCACCATTACAACATCAAGTTATTGGAGTTGGGCGTGAATTTTTTTCCTTTATTATTATTTGAATTCTAATTTTTTTTTTTTGAAATTTTCTTGTTTGTTAAACTTAATTAACTTAATTTAATTTTTATTAAATTTAATTATTTAATTTAAAATTTGTTTTTTTTTGATCAAATTGTGAATTATGAAATTTTACTTTATTTTCTGTTTAACCTTCGCATGTATGAAAAGTTGTCTTAATTACACAGTGAAATCTGTCTGTAGTTATGATCTGTCAAATGGCTGTCTACTTATAAGAGGCTTTTACTGCTTTTAATGCTTGTTTCTAGTTTCGGTTCCAACAAAGTGAAACTAGTTTCGATGGTTCGCAATCCACATTAAGTTGGCTGTGCATGTACATATAATGGAATTATGATAAACAACTACATCACACTGGTTAGACCCAGATCTTGCCTTGACGACGATTATGACGATGATAGAAATTGATTTAGGGATCAAACAAAGCTGTCGTGCAAATGGAAGAAAAAGTATCAACAAATTTTCAAATTTTGAATCAAAAAGATGAAGAGTGAACAGTAATGTAAAGTTTACATTTTCCTTTTGAAACATTTAATTTTTAAAAAAAAGTTTAAGAAAATCATAAAAGAATGAAAGGAACAACGACATGAATTTACATTACAATAAATGCTAGTGCTTCAAGTTTTCAACTGAAAATTGCATTAAATGAAGAGAGAAAATGAAATCAAAATATCTATTTAAGATGTTCAATATATTCTTTTATCCGGTAATCATTTTAGCTGTACAGATACAAAGAATGCATGCAGTATTCATGTTGTGTGCACATAAAAAAGGAAGAACTCTAAAAATATATATGTATATAAAATTTCTAAAGGAAATTGCAGTTATGGATTAGTAACAAAAGTCAAAAGATAAAAAAATACAAACAGTTCAATACATACGGATTTTTCAGGCATAAACCCTGTGCGTTTTAAAAATCGAATGAAAATGACAAAGAACAAAAAAAGAAATAGTTGGAAAATGGAAAACATGCTCACGCAAACTTTTCATATTTCGAGAAAGAAAATTCAAACACACATTCAATTACAAAAAAAACATTCAAACATTTTTATGCCTTGCATTTTTAATCAATTTTTTTTCTCTAGTTTTGTTTTGTTTCGAATCCTCGAAAAGTAATTTAAAAAAAAAATGAATTGCAACCGCCTATGTGGAAATTATTTTCACAATAAAAAATTTTCTAATAAAAAAAATAAGAAAAAAACTTTTTGTTGAAAGCTCTTCTCCAGTCCTTTGGTACAGCAGAAAAAAATGTTTATTTAATTACATCTTTTCGAATGCATTTTTATTTTTTTCAAAATAGAAAGAAAAATATTTCCCTTTTTTTATGGTTTGAAAGTTCGTTTTCGTTGGCAGATACTGAAATGAATGTGCATATATCCGTGTTTAACGTTTCGTAATTTTTCTCGAAATGACATTTAATTTTATTTCTAAAAAATGACCAAACTACGAAATGGAAATTTTTTCGTTTTTTTTCAGCCTAGTAATTGATGGCTATCGATTTTGAATGTATTACACTGAGAAGAATTAGAAGATGTTTGCTGCTTGCTACACCAATACGTGATAATATAGTATATTCAGTACCCAATAAATAACAATTTTTAGTGTAAATTTATGGAAATTTTCAATTTAGCTCCGTTTTGTAATTAATCACCTTTTATTAAAACGAAACAACCAAATGCAAAATAAATGCAACTAAATGTTGTTTTTGTCATGACTTTCCATACACCTTTGTAATGAATGGTCATCAAGAATTAAAAGCAGAAAATTGTGTAGTATTTTCAATGACTTTTGGTTGTTAATTTACAAAGTGTTCAAAAATAAAAATTTTTTAATTATTACAATAAAAGGTTATTATCAACATGATCAAAAGCTGAGTACAAACTGAGAACACTTGTAGTTAGCGTCATTTGGTAAAAAGAGAAATTCGTTCGTGTTAATGTGGATCAACTAAAGGTTGACTCTAACGTGGCGTTCCTTGAAATTTTCTTCTTAGTCTAGAATTAATGTGATCACGTGCCTAACATTTTATTACTAATTTCTGGCATTATGAATAATAATTTATATTAACTTGGGATAAAGCAATATTCTAAGAAATTTTTCCTAAATCTAGATTAGTTAATTGAGTTACCTAGCGTTGTAGTTACTTGGCACGTACAATGCGAATCGACCATGACGTATACTTGCATTTTCCATTTAATGTGTCATATCATAGATTACATGCATGTTAATTTTAAAGCAGAACGATAGCGCATAAATCATACAGTTCGCTGGGGGGATTTCTTATATTTTTTTTGTCATGAACGATGATTATCGCAATGTTTAACAAAATTTCAATTCATTGTACGCAAAGAAGGCAAAAGAATTTAAACATAAGAAAATTTGTAAACATACCTTTTTGCTATTGAATTCTGTTTGTACGTTCATGCTTTAATGTATCCACGAATATTTTCAGAAGTTTATGTTACTCTTTACCTGCACACCCATATGTGAACGTTTTACGGTGTATCTGTGTGCATTCAAACCAGCGCTACCGTTGTAAGCGATAAAGCGTTGAGTAAAATTATGGATTGGAGCGGAGTATTTAGCATGGGAAGGAAGTATAATTAAAAATTAAAGTTTATTTCCTTTATATATTATACCTATTATCACAAAAATCAAATTAATTCAATTTAATTATAATAACACTTTCAGTTCAATTCCATTTATAATAATATTGTAAAAATTAAAATTTTTTATAATATTGTATTGAAATAATACAACCAAAATATAAAAAAAACAAAGTAAAAGTATTCAAAAACTTGACAAACAAAAATACATGTAAATTGCGAAAATCACATTTAAGGATAGTTTAAAATTAAGTCTTTTGTTGGCATCCATGTCCAAGCATCGTTTGTATTTAATAATTCTTCGACGACCATAAATGAATTCACAGTTTTTCTTTTCAGGACATTTCTTCTTTTCGTTTTTGTTAAATTCAAATTTGAAAAGATTGTTTCTGCCGTACTGCTTGAGGTATGCTCAGAAGAGACCCAATAAATTTTTTAACATTAATCTACATATGCTCGCCTAATTCATTTTTTATACAAAAAATATTAGCCCAAAATTCTTCCAATTTAAAATTCCGATTATTTGAAACATCCGGCAGTATTTTCATTAGCAAATTTTTCCATTCTTCTAATCCCTCAACATCAATTTCCAAAGCTTCGGCAATATTAGGATAGCGCATAACATTATAGGAATTGTTTAGCGTGGAACACAATCAACGCAGTCACATATAAGAACGATGCCACATGTATTAGTTTAGTATAGTTTAGTTTATTTCACAAGGGTGAGATGAGGTTGGGTTGCCTCGACACTGCAGCTTAAGAAAGCTTATTGTAACCCCTAAACTTTGCTTGTCTACATAAAGGCTTTTATCCTTTTAGCAAGGAGAATAACGTACTTTATGTATGTAGTCTAGATTTGAAAGATCTTCGAGATTTCTGCCCTCAGTGGTCTTCCATCTCCATCTTTCTAGTGCCACACATTCCTTCAGGATGTGTGTTTCTGTTTTTTCCTCTTCAAGACATAGCCTACAGTCTAGGTTATTCATATTGAAGCCTAGTTTTTGTAGGTGAACTTTAAACTTGTAATGTCCTGTTATTAGTCCAATTACAAGTCTAATAACTTTCCTTTCACATTTCAGTGTCAGGTCTGAAATCGCTCTGTTAGGTTCTTTTATAAGACCCCCAGAGCATCTTGTTACTCCATTTGAAATCCAGTGAATTTTGTGCTGGTTTTATACCCAATCATTCACCTTTTTCCTAATGAAGTTTTTAGTGATTCCCAGGGCGGGCTCTGGTCCCATCAGGGGTGTACTGGATCCCTTCCTGGCAAACTCGTCTGCTTTTTCATTACCAGCTATTCCTTTATGACCTGGCACCCACTTCACCAAAATATTGTTGTGGTTGTTTGCCAGTTTATTAAGGTTTAGTTTGCACTCTAGTACTACCCTAGAGTTGATTTTAACACTTTCCAGTGCTTTAATCGCCGCCTGGCTGTCCGTGAGAATGAGGATCGTTTTATCTCTATATCTACTTCTTAAATTCTCTAGGACGCACAGATTTATGGCGCATACTTCAGCCTGGAGGACAGTGGCATGTTTCCCAAGTGGGATTATTATATCCCTTCTAGGTTTTACGCCATGTATTCCGGCTCCTGATCCTTCACCTGTCTTTGATCCATCCGTATACCAGATGAGATCTCCCTCCAGGTGAATGTCACGCGATTCCTCCCAGCTTGTTATCTGGGTGAGGAATCTCTTTTCAAAGTTCATAGAAGTTTCAATGAAATCATGTCTCATTTCTATCTTTGATTGTTTGCAGAATACTGGCATGCCCGGCTTCCACCAGGGGTTTCCAGTGTCTATTCAAATACAGCCTATACGCCGCTTTCCTAGCTTGCCCCTTGATGACGAATTCAAGGGGAAGTACGTTTAGTATAGCTTCTAAGGCTGCTGTCGGTGTGCTTCTGAATGCTCCCGTTGTACACAGAAGGGCCAATCTTTGAATTCGTTCCAATTCAATTTTGGCCTTTTGCTGTTCCGGTTTGGGCCAGCGCACCAGTGACCCGTAGCTTATCATGGGTTTCAGGATCACATCGTACATCCAAAGTACCATATGTGGCCTAATTCCCCATGTATTACCGAATGCCGTTTTAAGATTAAAAAGGGAGGTTTTTGCCTTTCTCGTAATTTCAGTCAGCTGCTCATTCCAGGTCAGTTTACTATCTAGGATAAGTCCTAGATATTTAACTTGTTTGGAAATCTCTAACTGACTGTTGAAAAAGACAAGAGGTTTTAGACCCTCCAACGTCTTTTTCCTCGTGAACGGAACAAGGGGGGTTTTAGCTGGGTTTACCTACAGGTTTTCCCTGCTACACCATTACTCCACTATTTTGAGAGCCTTCTGCATTAACTCTGATATCGTATTTAGGAATTTTCCCCGGGTTAAGATGACTATGTCATCCGCATAGCCCTGGGTGTAAAATCCTTTATTGTTTAGTTCGGTAATCAGGTCATCCACTACTAGATCCCACAGAAGTGGTGATAAGACACCTCCTTGTGGGGTCCCTCTGGTGACCGACATCCGTATGTCCACTCCTGTCAGAGTGGCTTGTACTATTCTGCTTCTTAACATGTGGCTTATCCACCTGCATATGGTGTTGCTTACCCTATGTTTTTGAGCAGAACTTATGATAGAGTTATAAGAGGTGTTATCAAACGCCCCCTCTATATCAAGGAAAACCCCCAGAGTGGTTTCCTTGTTATGTAAACTATGCTCTATTTTTGCAACCAGTTGGTGCAGAGCAGTTTCACATGATTTACCTGGCTGATAGGCATGCTGATTGGAGCTCAAGGGTCTCTCAATCAGACAGGTTTCCCTGATGTGCCTTTCGACCAGTCTCTCCAACGTCTTCAAGATGAAGGACGATAGACTAATTGGTCTATACGACTTTGCCTGGGAGCAGTCCTTCCCAGGTTTGTGTATAAAGACCACATTAGCCTTCCTCCAGGCTTTGGGTATGTAGCCTTGTGCTAGGCTTCCCCTGAAAAGCCTGATTAGTTCCAGTGCTACTGCTTCTCCTCCTTTCTGTAGTAGTACTGGATAGATTCCGTCTGGATCAGGACTTTTATATAGTTCAAAAGTATTGACAGCCCATATTGTCCTGTTCAGCGTGACCACTCTTTCAGCCAACTCCCAATCTACCTTCTTCGCCCTTAGATGGAGCTCATCGAAAGCAGATTGGTCATCGGTTTCCAGAAAGGTTTCACATTCTGGAAAGTGCGTATGTAACAGTACCTCCAGTGTGTCCCTTTCGTTTTTCGTGTAAATCCCATCCTTGGTCTATAATAGGCCCAAGGGATTGGTGGGATTTTTGGCCAAAGCCCTATGGAGTCTGGCTCCTTCTGAGATTGAAGCCCCACAGAAGGATTTCCACGAGTTACTTTCGGCTTCACCAATCTTTTTATTATAGTGCGTCAGTGTTCGTCTATAGACATCCCACTGTCCTGTCTTCTTCGCTTTATTGAAGAATTTTCTTACTTTTGTCCTTCGGGCTTCAAGTTCTTTGGTCCACCAGTTTATTTGCTTCCTGCTGGACCGCCTGGATACAGGACAGCTTTCTTGATAAGAGGCGAAAACAATCTCCTTTAGTTGTTCTGAGGCTACGTCTAAATCAAATGTGTCCTTAATGGACTTTTTAAGGTTTCTTACCCCTTGGTTCACTTTTTCACTATATGTACAAGGCCCAATTTGTTCTGCGCGTGTTATGTTACGATAAATAATGTTTGGTCTGTATCCTCGACAACCATCATTATGGTCAGAGAGAGACGGTTCCCTAGATACCTACCCCTACAGATATTTATTGGGCTTTACTTTAGTTGACGACAGGATTATGTCGATTACTTCTTCACGTATCGCGTTTATAAAAGTAGGTTCGTTACCTTTGTTAATTATACTTATATTATGAGTAATAATAAAGTCCAAAAGGTACTCACCTCTTCTATTTGTATTGGAGCTCCCCCAAATGGTGTGGTGCGCATTAGCATCTGCTCCAATCAGGTACTGGAGGTTATTGTCCTCACAGTATTCAACCAGACTCTCCAGCTTTTTGGGGGGAGGAGGGTCTGTAGAATCGTACAGAAGGAAGCGGATGCTAGGGTTATTGTCCTACATCCTCCCTCCGTAACGATGGTCAGATTCCCTGCAATCAGTTCCCTGTAAAAGAGATTTTGCAAAGTTAAAATCTGTAAGCCATTCTTGACAAATATGCAAGACCTTGGCTTGTTTGCATGTAAGTCGTAAATAACCTTTCCTCCTAGTGTTCCGAGCCCCATAACCCTTTTATTTACTAATCCAGGGTTCCTGGATTAGGGCCACGTCTATTCCCTCTGCAGTAATCAGCCTGCAGAGAGACGCTGTAGCAGCCCTACTATGCTGAAGGTTTATTTGCACAACCTTCAACATGTGCAGGCTTCGACAGCACTCGGAAGTTCAGTTGAGGCCCTTTGGAGGGTTCACACCTCCAGAACTCTGCCAGAAAAGCTCTCTGAACCAACTTAGCCTCTGGGTAGCCTTCTAAGACTACCGCCATTTTCAAAGCAGACACCACCTGCCTGTAGGTGAGCCCCGTCTCCACCTCCGAGGAGGGGCCGGGTTACTACCGCAGGTGGAACCTGCTTTGTCTTTTTGACAGGGGATTTCGGTTGTCCCCCCTGATTCGGAGAAGAAGAGCTCTCCGACGTCACCCGCTTCAGGATTTTGCCGGTCTGTTGTTTCCCAGCACCCTCAGCGGTTTGCTTTCGTTTGCGGGGTATATAGGCCTCGCCTCTTGCCCGGGCAGCCTCTATGGCGAGTTTTCGCTTTGGCGCCCCGGACAATTTTTTGTCTGTTAGCTTGAGCTTGCTCAAGCCAGCAGTAGTCGTTTGTACATCAGAAACTACTGGTCGTGTAGGTGATCCACTTCCCTGTAGACCCGATGTACTCGCGATCACCTGATTCGTTTTAGGGGTGTGATCAGGTTCTCCCCCTTTAGTTGTTTTATTTTTTTTGGTGTCCATTTTTTGGTCCCACGAGTTTGGAGTAAAAAACGGTCGCCATATGCAGTGACTCCTGTACATATGGAAGGCTAATTACTCTAGGGGGTCGCCTGGTACCCTAGAGACTCCGTAAGCGGTATCATTTCCCCTTGATACCATTCACTCCTCGGCACGGGTCGCGTAACACCTTGAGTTAGGGGTTTTGGTTGCGTTTGGTTTCATTCCCTCCACGCTTATATCTTTCACTTTTTCAAGTAGATTAATACAAACGTCTCATTGGGAATTACTCAGCCGCCCCACCACAACAAGGCGCAACCTCCGGGGGGGTGCCACATGTATTAATATATAAAAAAAATGATGTCACACGTTATTAAGACATTAAAAAGTGTAAAAAAACAAATTTAATGACTTTTTGTGAGTTAAGAGTACTACTCTTACTGAAATAGGAGTAAAATGCACTCAATTAGCAAATGTTTGTATATGTATTCATTTATCTCAATATGATATGCATGCTTTCTACTAGAAATAGAAGATTCTTTACTTTTCATATATGTACATGTGTACATAGATCATATATGATCATAAAAAAATGTGAAAAAAAAACAACGCGTAAAGTGAAAAGATCATATTTTTTATTGTACCGAAGTATTTATGTATTAAGGATAAATATAACATGCAAACAAACTTGTACTATTTTTATGATGTATGAATACGTATTTCAGCTAACTGATACATTGCAAAACAAACTGAAAAACGTGTATTGTAAATGTAAGTACATACATGTAAAATTGAAATGTTTAAAAATGGACAAATGCGTAAAAAATTTAATGTCTTTAAGAGAAAAGAAAAGATCCTAAACAAATAACTAGTTTTTCGTGGTGGTAAGATTCTTACACACATGAACATTTGTATTTATTTCGTACTTGTACAAGATCATTTTGAATTTTTTTTTTAATCTACGTGAGAATATTTCTCTTTACGAAAAATATTTTTGCGTTGGACGTTGTATTTCTTCATTGGAGGTTTTAAAAGTAGGGTAAAATCTGCCGTAAGAAGTAATTCTTTTTGTAATGGATTTTCTTTACTCAAACTAAGCTTTTGTATCGATGATAATGATGTTGATGATGATATAATCTGTGCTTGATAGTGCTGAAATGTAAAACTAGCATAAAGACCTCATTCAATGTATCTCGAACCTCAATCTATGTATTGTCAATAAATATTACGTCTTGCATTTTGCTTGAAAATCATGAAACTCTGTTTCCTCGGTATTCTCATTACGCATCACGTTTTTACTGTTGCAAAACTTTCTAGAGACGATGTTCCATAGCGTTGACAGTTAAGTTGAAATACGTGCATTTATGTAAATGTAAGTTATTGCAACAGACAACGCTGAAAACGCCGACAACGCTCATAACGCACAAAGTAGCCCAACTTTCAACTTTTTCAGCGTTACGAGCGTTTTTTAGGTTATGTCTTATATGAAAAAATGTAAACATTTAAAAAATTCGTTATATTTATACCAGTACAATATCAAATCCTAATTTTATTTGATTTTATTCAATTTAATGACTTTTTGTGAGTCAAGAGTCTTACTCTTACTGAAATAGGAGTAAAATACTCCGATCGGAGTAAAAACGGCAGCAGTGATCCAAACCCATTGCCATGACAATAAAAAAAAGAAAAAGCCAACGCAACGGGATGATGTTAGTTTGCGGTAGTGTTGAGCTAATAGTAACGATACTGGTTAAAAGTGGTTAAAAGTATTCGTTACTTGGAAACTATTCGTAGGTACTTAAAAGTATTCGTTAATCGTTACATTTTTATTCTTGTTTCTTTTAGTTTAATTTTTAAAAAATATCCTTGGAAAACATTTTTTTTTTGAAAAATTTTATATAATAAACATTACCTACCACTTTATTATGATATTACAAAATATTTGTTCAACTCTGCTACAAAAAACTTAATCTACTTAACTTTGCAATTTGCGAGCATGTTTTAGCATAATGTAGAAATTTTTATGTGTTGCTGACAAATGACAATTGACATTGACATTGACATTTAACAATTAACATACAATCCGTATTTATTTTCAAATTTTCAATACTCATTAGTCATTCACAACGGGTAAATTAAATAAAATTAAAGTTAGAACAATTATTTAGAAATATTCACTTAATTTTTAAAAGGAATGAGTGTTAAAATATAGGTAACGAGTAACGAGTAAAAAGTAACGAATACCTAAAAGTAACGAGATTCTACATCACTAGTTTGCAGCTCACTCAGACAGTGATTAATTGAAAAAGTTCTAAAATTTTAAATATTAATTTACACCTAACCCTCGCGTCGCCATTGATTTGATTCCAAATTTCACATAGCGCCGCTTCAATTTCGATTTGCGTCGTTTCAAGTTTGTAGGGGAATACCCTATTTATGTATTTTTGATACCCTATTTATTAAGAAAGAATTGACTTCTAAAGTGCTGAGTAAGGCATTCAACTTGATTGACGAAGCACTTGAAATTCTACATGAAAATGATTCAGTTTTGACAAAAAGTTCAAACGTAGCACGAGCTGTGAAGAACGATTTAAACTGCTACACAAAAATTTAAAAAGACATAAAAAATAAACTAGTCTAAAAAAACATCAAATCATACTGTTAACCAAAATCTTAGATTCATTCGTTTTGAAGTTAAGAAAATTGTTTTGGAATTAAAAAGACATTGAAATTATACCTATTTTTCGTTTAACTTTGTTTCACCGGAACGCATCTTCTCTTTCAGCGGGTTTTTTCTTATAAAATTGATTTTCGATTTGCGTCGTTTCGCATTGCGTCGCATTTCTAGGGAACGCATGTAAGACGCAAACCGAGGATTAGGTGTATTTTAAATTTTAATTTTGAAAATGTGTTGTAGTTTGTAGTTCCTTGCAAAAAATGTAATGTTAGTATGAACATGGTAATAGCCATAGACGCATTCAGAGGCAAAAAAATGAATTTAAAATTTGCTTGTGGACCTACACAGACGTATGTATGTGTGTAGTACAAGCCCTTCTGAATTCATTTATCAAATATTTTGTCTTTTCTTAAAGTTACCATGAACCAGTAGTGCGTCCTTTACTTTACTTCGTGTTACCACAAAGCACTCTTAAACTTGGGAGAACTTTTGTACAAATTTCGCTCTTTATTTTGTTTAAATTTTCAAAAGCAGTTTATATCATTAGACACCAGATCCAATAGAAAAACTTAATTACTCAGGTACGTATCTTGTACGAGATTTTCATTAAACGTAACGACAACAGTAATTGAGTAAAAGCTTCAGTTATTCAATTTGAATTAATTCGTGGAAAAAATCCATCCACAAAAAAGCAAAAATAACAGAATAAAATTGAATCTATCAAATACACGCACAATTCAAGTCAAAATTACGATAATTTCTACTGTCATCTGTTTGGAAAATAATTGCCCTTAACTCCAACTGACAATTAATGAAACATTTTCGGATCTCTTCATCTATTAGAATTACGAAATTAAATCGATCATTACTACATAATTGGCATTTATACATCTGTACGTACTCACGTAAATGTGTGTAATCCTGTAATTTGTGCAATATATATTCGACTGAATGATGTGAAATTACAATACATAAAGGACTGTGACAAATTATTTGTAATTTGTTTTTTTGGGAACAAAACAATCGAATTTCACGAAAGATCAGCAAAAATTATAGCTAAGTGTTAAAGCCTTGGAAAATTAATTATATTCAAAATATCGGTAAATGTCTAGATGTGCTGCCACACGGTCGCTTGAATTTATGCGTGACACTGATCAAGTGTTGTTTGGTGGGGGAGAGCAAGAGGGCCATAGGAGGAAGGGGTAAAAATTGAATGCCATAGGTTAAATTTTTGTATGTATTTCAGGCATTTCCGGCGTTCCATATTTCTTTTAACTTTTTAGTATAATATACATCGCTATGTGTAACTCGCGTGAATTGGTGGAGTTGAGTAAGAGGGTTGTGTACATACCAAACAAGCGGTTCGGAAGGTGGCGTGTAAGGAGTGCACAGGGAGAGAGAATAAAAATCGTATTTTGACAGTACATGTACATACATACATACATATATAAAGAACGCGTTATATATATGTAGGTACATATATTTACATATTATATAATTATATAACCATATAAATGTATATACATATACATACATATATATGTATGTATACAAACGATGTAAAACACATGTACACCCTCGCGATTGATACATCTACGTACAAGAAGCCTCTAGCTCATCATTTTGAATGTAGTAAAGAGGTTTTTTTACCTTTTTCTTCTGTTTTAATTTGAAAAATACTCATTCTAATTATAAATATAAATAATACTTTTAATAAATAATACTTAATACTTAATAATAATAATACTTAATACTTATATAATATAATAATAATACTTAATACTTAATACTTAATAATAAATAATACTTTCTAATTATAAATAATACTTTTTCTTCTCTGTCTGATTTTGAACAAGATATAAACAGAATAAGAGGCATATATAAATATCTAGGTGATAAAGAGATCCAGCCTTAAAGCACTGTAAAAGGCTTACATACGTATAAGTGAATTTTTACATAAGAAATCAAGCCTTAAAAGAATTGTAAACGGCTTATATAAACATAAGTAAATTTCAACATAAAGAAATCAAGCCTTAAAAGAATTGTAAACGGCTTATATAAACATAAGTAAATTTCAACATAAAGAAATCAAGCCTTAAAGCATTGTAAAAGGCTTATATACGTATAAGTGAATTTTTACACAAGAAATCAAGCCTTAAAAGAATTGTAAAAGGCACAAGATTATGAATATTAGAATTTAAGCCTTAGACTAGGGAAAACATTGTTAAGAGTAGGATAGAAATATTTTAGTAAATAAATATATCATAAGAACACAACATCAGCGTTATTATTTACAGACGTCGTGGAAAACCTGACCCTGGACAAGCTGTACTATCCGTGCCTAAAGTACCATTACGTCACCATTTGGGAAAAAACCCATTATAAATTTGGCGCCCGAACAGGGACTGTAAGTCCGAACAAAGACCTACTATAAGTCCGAACAAGTAAAAGACAGAGAAAGGGAAAAAGATTCAAAATGTCTACAGAAAATACAAATACAACTACAAGTTGGATATACGTACTACGCAAAGAAGAGCTTATTGAAGAAGTCAGTAAGCGAGGGTTGTCAACAACAGGTACAGTGGAGGAACTACGGAAAAGATTAATTGAATACTTACGACAGCAACAGACTGCTGTTCAAGAATTCTTATCAAGATCCGGTAATGTGTCCAATGTATCAGAACCAAACATCGTTAATACAAACAACACATCTTTAAGCCGAGAAATCACATCAGCACAAGAATCACAAATGAATACGCTTCCTAGTGTACTGCCCATGGATCGACCCGTATACACAACAAGTACCACAAATAGACCTGCAGTAAACATGCCGTACCCCGTCACTACCTCAATATTATCACCGCCGTATCATCTGTATTATCCACCAATACCATCCTTCTGGACATCACCAGTAGCATCATATACAACAACAAATATGAATATACCAACAGCAACTACGTTCCCTACAACATCACGTCCCATACCAGAAAACAAGGCACAAAATGATATACATGGAATGAGTGATGCAGAAATTATGGATAAAGTAAGGAAATGGAACGTAAAGTTCGACCAAGGACAAGATCCATTGAACTTTCTCGAACGCATCGAAGAACTAGCAGAATGCTACACCATTCCTATTGCAAGATTATTGAAGGCTTTACCCGAGTTATTAACCAAAACAGCACTGGTATGGTATAGGAACAACAAACATAGTTGGTCAACGTGGGATCAGTTTGTTAACGACTTCAAAGATTTCTTTTTACCACCGAGATACCACGTCAAATTAGATGATGACATTAGGAAAAGAGTACAAAAACTCAACGAACCGGTGAAAGACTATGTAACAGCCATACAAGCCTTGCAACGATGGCAAACAAAGAGTACGCCATCTGAAAAATTAGAAAGGATTTATGAAAATCTATTACCAGAATATCGTCTGTATATCAGACCGAGAGATTTTGCAAGTCTAAATGACCTGGTAAAGTTAGCAGAAGAATACGAACGGGTGCGGGCTGATAACAAAGTACAGCAAAGTAAAAACAAGAACCAGCAGGAAGTAAGAATGAAACCAAGACCAGTGAACGTATTTCCTATTAATCACAAGAAGTGCTGGAAATGTGGGCGGACTGGCCATGTACAAGCTACGTGCAAAGAACAACCAAAGTGCCAACAGTGTAAAAATCAACACTGCAAATGTAAACCGGGAAAAGCCAAAGGGATGAAGGCATAAAGAGGCAACCTTACATCCCCGATAACTATGCCTCATTCATGAAAACCAAACGGAGATATATATTAAATGTCAACATTTTCGGTAACGATTACCCAGCTCTAGTAGACACCGGCGCTGGATTAACCTTCATTGGAGACGAAGTAAGAAATATGTTAATAAAAAGGAAACATCCTATGGAGCGATGTGAGATAGAAACGTATATGGCAAATGGGAAAAATGTTAGTGTAAAAGAAATGTATAATTTCGACATTACGTGGGAAGATAAAACCATTAGTATCAAGCTGCATTATTTGCCTGAGCTCACTGAACACGTGATATTAGGAATAGATTTCCTATACGCTATGCAAGCAAAATTTATCGTCGGTCACAAGGAGATAACATTAAAAGAAATGCCAGAAGAGTATTCCAGTATACATCACATCCAGACAGAGCAAGACGGAATACAATGCTTTCTTTCTCATCAATTGAAACGTTTTGATAAAATCAACAAAGCTACCCACTTAACACAACACAGTATCAAGATGAAAACAGAAAAGCCGTTTAAGCAGCGATACTACCCACGAAATCCAGCCATGCAAGAAATAATCAATAAAGAAATTAATGACCTACTATAACAAGATAGAATTGAACCATCTAGCAGCCCCTATAGTTCACCAATCGTATTAGTTCGAAAGAAGCAGGGAGGATGGAGACTCTGCATTCACTACAGAGTATTAAACGAAAATTCTATAAAGGATGCTTACCCGTTACCACAGATCAACCATATACTTGATAAATTACAAGGAGCTCAATATATATCTACAATCGATTTGAAAAACGGCTACTGGCAGGTACCTCTTGATGTAACAAGTAGACCATATACCGCATTTACAGTCCCTGGAAGAGGCCTATTCCAGTGGAAAGTAATGCCTTTCGGACACCACTCTGCACCAGCAACCTTTCAACGCTTGTTAGACCAAGTAATCGGTCCTGAAATGGAACCACATGCTTTTGCATATCTGGATGATATTATTGTGGTCAGCAAAAGCGAAGAGCAACATATTGAGCACCTTACTAAAGTATTCGATCGACTGATAGCAGCAAACCTGAAGATAAATTCTGAGAAGTGTGAATTCTTCAAAACCAGCATAAAATACTTGGGGCACATAGTCACTAGAGAAGGTATTAGTACAGATCCAGACAAAATACGAGCTATTGAAGAATTGAAAGTACCAACAAACATAAAGGAACTAAGAAGGTTTCTAGGAATCGCATCATGGTATAGAAGATTTGTTCCCTCATTTTCTGTAATAGCCACGCCGTTAAATAAATTTCTACGCAAGAACAAGCCTTGGCAGTGGGAAGAAGCACAACAGAATGCTTTTGAAAACATCAAGAAACAGCTGACTCAAGCACCAATATTAGCATGCCCAGATTTCACGAATATGTTTATTCTACAAACAGATGCAAGTCAAGATGGACTTGGGGTAGTGCTATATCAGATTCAAGATAATAAGGAAAAGGTTATCGCATATGCGAGCAGAACGCTCAACGAAACCGAAAGAAAATACAGCGTAACAGAGAAGGAATGCCTTGCTGTTGTATGGGGGATAAGGAAAATGAGACCTTATCTAGAAGGATACCATTTCATGGTAGTAACTGACCATCAATCTTTGAAATGGTTGAATACGATGGAGAATCCATCAGGGAGACTAGCACGATGGGCGCTTGAGTTGCAACAGTACGACTTTGAAATAAAATACAGAAAAGGGAAATATAATGTAGTAGCAGATGCATTATCTCGTCAACCACTACCAATAGTAGAAGAAGCTGATATATGCAATATCGACGAGAGTAAGAAGGAAACATGGTATACACGAATGATGGAAGCCGTCAAGAAACAACCTTATGAACATCCGGATTACATGATCCAGAACAATGTCCTGTATAGACATTTCCATGCGTCCAGCATAGACGATACTGGACCAGAATGGAAACAATGTATAGATAAAAGTGAAGTACAGAAAGTACTTTATGAAAACCATGATGATGTGAAGTCTGGACATCTGGGTACCAGGAAAACGATAGCTAGAATAGCTAAATTGTATTATTGGCCAGGAATGTTTAGAGACATTGCCAAATACGTAAAAACATGTGATTCTTGCGCACAACACAAACCGAGCCAAAAAGCACCAGCTGGTAGAATGTACAGTACGGTCGCAAATAGACCATGGCAAATCATTAGTTCTGACTTCATCGGACCATTACCACGATCGAAGAAAGGAAATACTATGATACTAGTATTTCATGATAAGTTCTCAAAGTGGACTGAATTTGCAGCAGTTAGAGATGCAACAACTCCAATACTGATCAAGCAATTCAAAGACAGAATCATCGCCAGGAATGGGATCCCTGAAATATTCATATCAGACAATGGTCATCAGTACATTAGCCATAAATTCAAGACCATATTAGAAGGTTACGGTATCAAACATCAACTTACACCACCGTATACTCCGCAAGCAAACCCAACCGAAAGAATGAATCGTGTAATAAAAACAATGGTGGCTCAGTATATCCAACAAGATCAACGCGAATGGGATGAAAATCTACCGGAGCTGATGTTAGCTTTGAATACCAGCCAACACGAATCAACAGGTTATACGCCAGCATACATCAACTACGGACGAGAGATCATACTACCAACAACTTTGTATAGAAGAAACACGTCTGATACAGCTGGACCTAGTACTGAACAGAGTCATCAGCGGCTTCAAGAAGTCTTTGAACTAGTTCGAATAAATATGAACAAAGCGCTGACAATACAAAGTCGTCACTACAACTTCAGACGAAGAAACTGGTCACCGAAGCCGGGAGATATGATCATGAAGAAAGAAAGATCGCTATCGTCAAAGGCCAAGAACTTCAACGCTAAGTTAAACATAACAATAAAGTGGAGCGCGTACACGTAAAAGATATTAAGGAATTGATGCACTCATAAATTTGATGCACTCCCCAAAAATTTATTATAAAAGGGAGGACATCAAAAATAAAACATCAGTCGTCAAGATGAATCCAACCGAGGAACAACTAAGAAGAGTGACTAAAAAAATTAAACAAATTATGATTGAAAAACAAAAGAAAGAAGTAAAACGTAGGAGTAAGTTGATAGCGCCATCAAAGGACGATCCTTGCATCAGGAAAAGGACCAAGCCGGTAAAACCGGGAACTTTTAGGTCAGCTCTAAACCAGGTACTGAAAGAAGAGCAAAACGCAACACCAGTCCCATCTAGTAGCAAACAAGCTACAATTATTATGACTGATTGGCGGGGAGTAAAGCCCGGACGGTATAAGCAATCGATGCCTACGGCTACAGAAAGATCAAAAGTAGCCATAACCGCAATAACAACAACAGCAACAACCAAGTCAACAACTACCCCAACCTCCACTACAACAAAACCAACAGGTGACACCAGAATCAACCAACACACACAACAACAACAACAGCAACAACAAAAACCATCCAAACAACCATATCCACCAACAAAACAAACAACCACTACACCAGCGTCACTCCAACAGCTACCACCAGCAGCAACAAAACCACCCAAAATCATCATCCTAAACAACATCCAGATAAAACCACCGGTAACAACACCCGAAGTACCAGCCTATACGACAACAACACCACTGACACCGACTTAGAAAGACGTCTTGCGAGAAGCCTGGCTCAAAATACAGCAAGAAAACAGCACGAAAGGGAGCCTATTCATCATCCAAAACCAACAAGTCAGGGTAAGAAGACGGGCAAGATTCATTGTAGTGAAAGGACCGGGCTGGTCTGTCCAAATCCAGGATAACAAATAAAAAAGTTAGATGTAAGATTTAGAGTTAAGGAAATATAAATATATATATATATATAAAATATGAATATTAAATATAAAAATAATGGATTAAACTTAGAAAATATATACTATATATGTATATATTTATATATTTATATATGTAGATAAAAAATATTAATGAAGTACAAAATTATAAATTAAAAAAAATAAATAAATGAAATGATCTCTAGAAATAAGAAAATTAAGCCAAAAAAAAATTGAACTGTAAATAAAGAAAATAACATTAAGAAATTTTGAAGTAAATAATAATAAATAAAACATAGAACTGAAAAAAATATAAGAAAAAAATATGAATTGTACCTAGAATATATTTAGCCTGAAATAAAGAAAAAAAAAGAAAAACTACAAATTTAACATTCTTTGTAATTACAATGCCTCTGATAGGATTAGGAAATAAAAAAAACAGAATACATTCTCTTTTTTTTAGGAAAAAAAGGGGGGATGTAACGAAGTTACATTTTTACCTAAAAGAAAAAAAATTAAAAATAAAAAAATAAATAAAATAAGAAAAAAAAATAGAAAAAATATATGCCTCCAGTAGGGTTCGAACCCGGCCCCTCTTGTCTGACAGACCGGCGACCAGCCTTCGAACTAGGCCTGAGGTTGAATTTTCATATACCAAATAACCTGTTTGTAAATTTGGTGTGTTCCTTATATACATTAAATGTTCGGAAATACAAAAGACATAGATTTGCATATTATAGGTGAGATTTTTCCTGACGTTATAATTCGCTGTCATAAGTAAAAGGTAAGGTTAATACATTATCGTCGATTTCAGTATCGGCAGTCAGTTTGACTTGTATGCGTAATACGAGAAAACTTATATAGGTTTATAAGTAGTATTACACTCAATATACAAGGCTGACTCTAGGCATTCATTTTCGTCTGTAATCAGACAACGCCATTTTCAAGGCATTTATATAGGGCTTAGCTAGTGAATATTTGTGCAAGTATTCTGCCGTATATTCACAGACGTAGACATACGACGGGAACTAAACAGTACCCGAATCTACCTTCCTTTCTGGTGTTCTTGGTGGGTGCACACTCCGAGACACACCGTCCCCGGTCTATACTCTTGTACGCGATCTACATTGTATAACCAGTACTCCTTGGATAAGTAATTGTGTAAGCATTCTACCGCTTATTTATCCATCCTTTTGGGGTAATTGTGTAAGAACTCTACCGCTTACTCCTCCGTTCCCCAGTGTATAAGTCTGTAAGCATTCTACGTCATATACACTGTCCATTCGACTAGTGAATATCTGTGTAAGCATTCTACCGTATATTCACTGACAGACCGATTAGCTGACACATAGGCTCAGAGGTAGTTTTTCAGAGGTATGGTTTGTACCTACATAGGTACTTTTGGTTATTCCAGCAATTGTTTCTTTTCCAGGTTACCTGAAGTATTCAACGTGGGTGTGAAAGAGTGAGTATAAGAGCTCACTACACCGTTGGTATTCCACTGAAATAAGGGTTTATTTTAATAGTGAGTATTGAACTCACTGGGTTGCACTGACATTGATCATACATTGATAAAAGTGAGTATTGGACTCACGGAATTTGGGTTTGAATATATATAACAATATATATATTTCTAAGCTTGTTAACAGAATAATTGGGTTCGCTTGGTTTTTATTGTTCTTCCTTTTTCTACCGCTTCTCTGTCTGATTTTGAACAAGATATAAACAGAATAAGAGGCATATATAAATATCTAGGTGATAAAGAGATCCAGCCTTAAAGCACTGTCAAAGGCTTACATACGTATAAGTGAATTTTTACATAAGAAATCAAGCCTTAAAAGAATTGTAAACGGCTTATATCAACATAAGTAAATTTCAACATAAAGAAATCAAGCCTTAAAAGAATTGTAAACGGCTTATATAAACATAAGTAAATTTCAACATAAAGAAATCAAGCCTTAAAGCATTGTAAAAGGCTTATATACGTATAAGTGAATTTTTACACAAGAAATCAAGCCTTAAAAGAATTGTAAAAGGCACAAGATTATGAATATTAGAATTTAAGCCTTAGACTAGGGAAAACATTGTTAAGGCTGTACTATCCGTGCCTAAAGTACCATTACGTCACCATTTGGGAAAAAACCCATTATAATTTTAATTTTACATGTACTTATATTTAAAATATACGTGTTTGTATCGCAGCATATCAATTAGCACATGTATGTATATGTATTCATTCATTTATCTCAATATGAAATGCATGCTTTCTACTAGAAATAGAAGATTCTTTACTTTTCATATATGTACATGTGTACATAGATCATATATGATCATAAAAAAATGTGAAAAAAAAACAGCGTGTAAAGTGAAAAGATCATATTTTTTATTGTACCGAAGTATTTATGTATTAAGGATAAATATAATATGCAGACAAACTTGTACTATTTTTATGATGTATGAATACGTATTTCAGCTAACTGATACATTTCGAGACAAACTGAAAAACGTGTATTGTAAATGTAAGTTCATACATGTAAAATTGAAATGTTTAAAAACGGACAAATGCGTAAAAAATTTAATGTCTTTAAGAGAAAAGAAAAGATCCTAAACAAATAATTAGTTTTTCGTGGTGGTAAGATTCTTACACACATGAACATTTGTATTTATTTCGTACTTGTACACGATCATTTTGAATTTTTTTTTTAATCTACGTGAGAATATTTCTCTTTACGAAAAATATTTTTGCGTTGGACGTTGTATTTCTTCATTGGAGGTTTTAAAAGTAGGGTAAAATCTGCCGTAAGAAGTAATTCTTTTTGTAATGGATTTTCTTTACTCAAACTAAGCTTTTGTATCGATGATAATGATGTTGATGATGATATAATCTGTGCTTGATAGTGCTGAAATGTAAAACTAGCATAAAGACCTCATTCAATGTATCTCGAACCTCAATCTATGTATTGTCAATAAATATTACGTCTTGCATTTTGCTTGAAAATCATGAAACTCTGTTTCCTCGGTATTCTCATTACGCATCACGTTTTTACTGTTGCAAAACTTTCTAGAGACGATGTTCCATAGCGTTGACAGTTAAGTTGAAATACGTGCATTTATGTAAATGTAAGTTATTGCAATAGACAACGCTGAAAACGCCGACAACGCTCATAACGCACAAAGTAGCCCAACTTTCAACTTTTTCAGCGTAACGAGCGTTTTTTAGGTTATGTCTTATATGAAAAAATGTAAACATTTAAAAAATTCGTTATGTTTATACCAGTACAATATCAAATCCTAATTTTATTTGATTTTATTCAATTTAATAAATTTGAATTAACAATTTTAAAATTAATTAAATTTAATTAAATTAATTATTTATTTAAAATTTATTAAATTTTATTATTTTATATAAAAAAACACTTCATTGATTATATTATGTACATATGTAAATCATAATAGCTGTCAACGCTCAACTTAACGCCGTATTGGAACATCGGCTGAAGGTTTATTTTTTCAGACATCAGACAGTGTAGTCTACTCTAGTCACACAGTCTAGTGTATAGAGTAAACAAATTTTTCGTCGTTGCCAAGTTATCATTTATGTTGTTCTCACTTCATTGTTGTCTTCGTTACTAGACACAGTAAACTGGCAATCAAAGAATAAAAGTAAAAGAAGAATTTATTCAAATTGATTGCAAATTAATAGATATAAATATCAATTTAAAATACATGCTTTAAAAATACAAAGAAATAACAACGAAATACGTGTGTGACATCGAATAACAACAAAGAGCTGATTAATTTTAAAGACGAGAGTGTTTTATTGTTCTACGAGCAACAATTTCTTATTTGTAATTATTTTTAAGAAAAAAAAGTGATAACAAGTGAAAGTGTTACCCACATTAACATTTATTACATTTGTTTTTATTGTTGACGTCATTTTAATTTAGAATGTTTTTCTGAACATTTGTGTTTGTATTATAGAAATTTTTTAGTAAGCGCGTATTTTGAAGCTTTTGAATCACATATATAAACAGTACGAAACAAAAACACGCTCATATGCACGATGGTGGGTTGTGTTTGATTGTGTACATTTTACGGTAAGTTGATGATATATGAATAATACAAAGCCTTTTTTCCAGCGAATGGTACTGAATGTTTTGTGTCTGATGACGAAGATTCAATGTTAAAAAAAAGATTGTAAATAAAAACCATGAGTTAAATTCAAGACAATGCAATACATTCGCTACCATTTTATCGACTATTTTGTACCACCGTTCACTCATTTTTACATTGTATATGTACAAATATACTTTTCGTCCTTTATTCAAATGTGTTCAGGCCTTTTGTACACATTCATTCTGTTGAGTATTTACAATCATCATTTTATATTGTTATTACAAAAATTATTTGTCTCACATTGTAAATGTACAGCAAAAAAAAAAAAAAAAATTCTAAATTCAAAACTATTGCTTTTATTTTATATCAAAAATACCATTTGTGACGTTCCTTTTCATTTTCTGATTCATACTTAAATTCATAACAATTTTTACGCAATTGAGAGGGGAAAGCTTTTCAAGCTTCAATTAAAATAATTACAAAAAAATAATTGTAATAATGAGGAAAATTGTTTTATGAAAAATTTCGCATGTCTTCAATGTCGAATGTTGAATTTCCGAATTTTTGTTTTTTTTTTTTTTGTTTTGTATAAAAAAATATCACATTGTAACACAGTTTGATAATAAATAAGATGAATTTATAAAAATATAAAATCAAAAAATTACGCATAAATATTCATAATAGAAATTACAAAATTAATGAATATACAAAATTATGTTGGCTTGCCAATTGGTAAATCATTTCCTATCATTTTCCAGAATTGAAAATCATGTTACTGAAAATATTGCAAAATAATTCAGATGTTTGGAATTATGTAAACTGCTGTAACGAAGTTACATTTTTACCTAAAAGAAAAATAATAAATAAGATAAATAAATAAATAAAATAATAAAAATAAGAAAAAATAGAAAAAAAATATATGCCTCCGGTGGGGTTCGAACCTGGCCCTCTTGTCTGGCGAACCAAATAACCTTATACCAAATAACCTGTTTATAAATTTGGTATGTTCCTTATATGTTCCTTATACATTAAATGTTCGGATATACAAAATGACATAGAATTGCATATTATAGGGGAGATTTGACTTGACGTTATAATTCGCTGTCATAGGTAAAAAGTAAGGTTGATACATTTTCGTCGATTTCAGTATCGGCAGTCAGTTTGACTTGTATGCGTAATACGAGAAAACTTATATTGGTTCATAAGTTGTATTACACTAAATATACAAGGCTGATTCTAGGGCTTTTCGTCTGTATTCAGACATCGCCATTTTCAAGGCATTTGCATAGGGCTTAGCTAGTGAATATTTGTGCAAGTATTCTGCCGTATATTCACAGACGTAGACATACAACGGGACCTTAACAGTACCCGAATCTACCTTCCTTCCTGGTGTTATTGGTGGGTGCACACTCCGAGACACACCATCCCCCGGTCTATACTCTTGTACGCAATCTAAATTGTATTACCGGTATTCCTTGGATAAGTAATTGTGTAAGCATTCTACCGCTTATTTATCCATCCCTTTGGGGTAATTGTGTAAGAATTCTACCGCTTACTCCTCCGTTCCCCAGTGTATAAGTCTGTAAGCATTCTACGTCATATACACTGTCCACTCGACTAGTGAATAAGTATCTGTGTAAGCATTCTACCGTATATTGACTGACTGACGTACATACCGAAGTACTAGGGCTCGACTAGTGAATATCTGTGTAAGCATTCTACCGTTTATTCACTGACTGACCGATTAGCTGACACATAGGGTCAGGGGTAGTATTCAGAGGGTTGGTTTGTACCTAAATAGGTACTCTTGGTCATTCTAACAATTAGTCGTTACAGGTTCTCCAGGTTGCCTGCAGTGTTCAACGTGGGTATGAAAGAGTGAGTATAAGAGCTCACTACAACGTTGGTATTCCACTGAAATAAGGGTTTATTTTAATAGTGAGTATTGGACTCACTGGATTGCATTGACATTGATCATACATTGATATTAGTGAGTATTGGACTCACTGGATTTAATTGGCATTGGCCATACATTGATATTAGTGAGTATTGGACTCACTGGATTAAGTTTTGGTTATATATACATCGGTATATATATTTCTCTAAGCTTATTAGAAGAATAATTTGGTTCGCCTGGGTCTTTACTGTTCACCCTTTCTACTACTCCTCTGACTGATTTTGAATAACATATAAACAGAACGAGAGGCATATATATATATAATAAGAGATCCAGCCTTAAAGCATTGTAAAAGGCTTATATACACATAAGTGAATTTTAACATAAGAAATCAAGCCTTAAAAAAATTGTAAAAGGCATAAGATTGTAGACATTAGAATTTAAGCCATATACTAGGGAAAAACATTGTTAAGAGTAGGATAGAAATATTTTAATAAACATATATCATAAGACTACAGCATCAGCGTTATCATATACAGACGTCGTGGAAAACCTGACCCTGGACAGGCTGTACTATCCGTGCCTAAAGCACCACTACGTCACATTTGGGAAAAAACCCATTATAAATTTGGCGCCCGAACAGGGACTATAAGTCCGAACAAATAAAAGACACGGAAAGGAAAATGTCTACAGAAAATACAAATACAACTACAAGTTGGATATACCTACTCCGCAAAGAAGAGCTTATTGAAGAAGTCAGTAAGCGAGGGTTGTCAACAACAGGTACAGTGGAGGAACTACGGAAAAGATTAATTGAATACTTCCGACAGCAACAGACTATTGTCCAAGACTTCTTATCAAGATCCGGTAATGTGTCCAATGTATCAGAACCAAACATCGTTAATACAGACAACGCATCTTTAAGCCGAGAAATCACATCAGCACATGAATCACAAATAATAAACAAGTACCACTAATAGAAACAAACAAAATAGAAACAAGTACCACAAATAGACCTACAGTGAACATGCCGTACCCCGTCACTTCCTCAATATTATCACCGCCGTATCATCTGTATTATCCACCAATACCATCCTTCTGGACATCACCAGTAGCATCATATACAACAACAAATAAGAACATACCAACAGCAACTACGTTCCCTACAACATCACGTCCCATACCGAAAACAAGGTACAAAATGATATACATGGAATGAGTGATGCTGAAATTATGGACAAAGTAAGGAAATGGAACGTAAAGTTCGACTAAGGACAAGATCCATTGAACTTTCTCGAACGAATCGAAGAACTAGCAGAATGCTACACCATTCCTATTGCTAGATTATTGAAGGCTTTACCCGAGTTACTAACCAAAACAGCATTGGTATAGTATAGGAACAACAAATATAGTTGGTCAACGTGGGATCAGTTTGTTAACGACTTCAAAGATTTCTTTTTACCACCGAGATATCACGTCAAATTAGATGATGACATTAGGAAAAGAGTACAAAAACTCAACGAACCGGTGAACGACTATGTAACAGCCATACAAGCCTTACAACGATGGCAAACAAAGAGTACGCCATCTGAAAAATTAGAAAGGATTTATGAAAATCTATTACCAGAGTATCGTCTGTATATCAGACCGAGAGACTTTGCAAGTCTAAATGACCTGGTAAAGTTAGCAGAAGAATACGAACAAGTCTATTATAATAAGTAACAAAGTACAGCAAAGTAAAAACAAGAATTAATCACAAGAAGTGATTCCTATTAATCACAAGAAGTGCTGGAAATGTGGGCGGACTGGCCATGTACAAGCTACGTGTAAAGAACAACCAAAGTGCCAACAGTGTAAAAATCAACATTGCAAATGTTAACCGGGAAAAGCCAAAGGGATGAAGGCATAAAGAGGCAACCTTACATCCCCGATAATTATGCCTCATTCATGAAAACCAAACGAAGATATATATTAAATGTCAACATTTTCGGTAACGATTACCCAGCTCTAGTAGACACCGGTGCTGGATTAACCTTCATTGGAGACGAAATAAGAAATATGTTAATAAAAAGAAAACATCCCATGGAGCGATGTGAGATAGATACGTATATGGCAAATGGGAAAAATGTTAGTGTAAAAGAAATGTATAATTTCGACATTACGTGGGAAGATAAAACCATTAGTATCAAGTTGCACTATTTGCCTGAGCTCACTGAACACGTGATATTAGGGATAGATTTCCTATACGCTATGCAAGCAAAATTTATCGTCGTGTTATATATTAAAGAGTTTCTTTGTAAATTCTTTTGTGAAAACGTTTTCGTCGTGGTTCTTTACTCTCTTTATATATGTATATATAACATGGGTTGGAAGAATACGTCTTCCAAGGCTGTGTAGTTAATTCGGGCTTAATAAATAGCAACACTGTATTTTTATTTTTAAGCTTTATTCACAAACACTTATTTACTTACAATACAATATAACGAACTTATTTTACTTTTAAATTACTTTTAATCTAATTTCAATGTCCGACCGAAACCAAACTTGAAGAATTTGAGAATGTAGAATGAAAATGTAATTCTTCTAAGATTTATTTTATTTTAAAAGATTCTAAGTTGAAATTAATTATACAATCAAAGATACGCGGTAATTTACTGTATGGCTTTACTTGTTCAAATCCAAATTATAACTCACTGATAATCGTAATTATTCTTCAATTAATATAATTATCAATTTTCCCTACTCCATTTAGTTTAACTGATAAAACTCAGTTCCTTATATCAAAACACTATTTTTACGTTTCATTAATTTAATATTTCGGCCTTGCCAATAGTAGGGAAGATTGGAGTAATCATTTTTTATTCTTATTGTCTTACTTCCTAATTATGAAGACAGTAATTGTTTTTCTTTTATTTCTTGTCTTCAATGTTGCATATTGCTCTACATTGTATTTAAATGCTTAAAGTTTAATTGCTTAACACTATGCATTTTTCCTATATGCATTTACCATATGCTATTGTTACACAGTTGTTATTTTTTGTTAACAAAATATGTAATATTTGACTGATATTTGTAATATCAATAATAATAATATTTGACATATATGTAATATTTGACTGATCGACTTATGAATGAATTATCAAATCAAATATCACTTTATTCTGATTTATTTAACATACATATTTATGTGTAACATGATTACTGTGATATACTTTTTTGTTTTTCGTATAGCAGTTTACATTATTTTAAATATCTGGATTAGTAGTGTATTTATGCCGGTTCTAAGCCAGGGGATGTGGTGGAAGCTGACGTCACAAAGGCATTGATCTTGTCTTGTCTTGTCTAGACGAAGGGTGTGCGTGTGTTGTTGTAGTGATAATGAGAAACTAGTTGCAGGTGTTATTTAAGGATTCATATTTAAGCAGGTGCTTTATGTTGATTATAAGTAAGATCAATAACTGTCAATGGATTCAATAAAATAGTGTAATTTATGGCTTGTGAAACAATAGATTTCTTTCTAGAAACTATCCTGAGTTTTAATTTCAAAGGAATTTAAATGGATTTAGGATTTAAATTTTTACCCAAAACTGTCAATGGATTTAATAAAAATAGTGTAATTTATGGCTTGTGAAACAATAGATTTCTTTCTAGAAACTATCCTGAGTTTTAATTTCAAAGGAATTTAAATGGATTCAGGATTTAAATTTTTACCCAAAACTGTCAATGGATTTAATAAAATATGTCGACTGTCGTTATCAAGATGTTTTGAATAAAATATATCGTGCTCTTTACAGGCAGCGTCTAGTGGATTTATCCCTATGTCTCCTCTTTCTAATCGTTTTCTTAGTTTTGTACCAGGACCGCAATATTGATAGCCAGGAAGATGTAATTCAAATGGGAGTTTGTTTATTAATGAGTTAAGTAATCCTTTTCCTTTGTGCGTTGGACAACGACTAACAAATTTATTTTTATGATTAATCATTTTATATCGTTTCATGCAAAGACTAAAGTGAAATGATGACAATTAAGCTATAAATACAGTATTTATAGAAAATTTCGTTCAGTTGCTATCCAGAATGCGACTAATTAAACAACGTGACACGTTAGCAGTAAAAAACGTAGACTTTAAAACAAACAATAACAGCAGTAAAATTAGACACAGTACGTTACTACCGAACAGTATTAGAGCTATTGTTGTAGGTCCATCTAACTGTGGTAAAACAAATGTTATGATTAGTTTACTCGAACATCCACAAGGTCTTAAATTTGAAAACATATATATTTATTCGAAATCTCTATATCAACCTAAATACGAATATTTAAAACGCATATTAGCACCTATAAAGGGACTTGGTTATTACACATTCACTGAAAATAACGATGTTATACCTCCAAATGAAGCTAAAAGTAATTCTATATTTGTATTTGACGATGTTGCATGTGAAAAACAAAACAATATACGAGAATATTTTTGTATGGGTCGACATAGGGATGTAGACAGTTTTTATTTATGTCAGACATACACACGTATTCCAAAACATCTGATACGAGATAATGCAAATTTAATAATAGCTTTTAAACAAGATGATGTAAACTTAAAACATATATATACTGATCATGTTAACACGGATATGTCATATGAAAAATTTCGTGAAGTATGCTCCGAATGTTGGAAGGATAAATATGGATTCTTAGTAATTAGTAAAGATAATGAACTAAACAGAGGAAGATATAGAAAAGGATTTGACATCTTTATTCAAGTATAAAAACAGAGTAATAAGAAAGTTTTAGTCATTTATGTAAGTGAACTACAAAGAAACTGATCATCACGAACAAAAAACGCAATAATTAGTTTAAAATCTGTTTTGTAGCTGTTTCAACCTGTTTCATAGCTGTTTCATAGCTGTTTAAAGCTGTTTCATAGCTGTTTAGAGCTGTTTCATATCTGTTTCATAGCTATTTCATAGCTGTTTAAAGCTGTTTCATAGCTGTTTAGAGCTGTTTCATAGCTGTTTCATAGCTGTTTCATAGCTGTTTCATAGCTGTTTCATAGCTGTTTGAAGCTGTTTCATAGCTGTTTAGAGCTGTTTCATAGCTGTTTCATAGCTGTTTAAAGCTGTTTAATAGCTGTTTCATAGCTGTTTACAACTGCTTCATATATACCTGTTTAAAACTATTCCGTGCATTAGCTGTTTAAAATGGATGAAAATTTGATTAAGGATATAATCAAAACAAGAAAAGAAATTAGGAAAAAATATCTAACACTAACAAGAGGAAAAGCAGAAACTGATTTCCAACTTGAAAATACATTTAAACCAATTACACAACCTCTCAAAGAAATACTTAATGCAAAACTTAAAGAAAAAACAAAGAATAATTTTGAAGGTGATTATGAAAATGAAACACCATGCCAAAATAAGAAAATAAAATCTGAAAAAACTAGATTACCGTTTGACAATTCAAAAATTTTAAACGATAATTTCAACACACCGTTTTCTACACCAAAAGGTATTCTACAACCGAGAGTTATTGATTTACAAGCTTCAGGTTCAGATAAATTTGATGATTACACAATAAGTACACCTCTTGCGTTTACAAATTCACCTAACAGTATTATAAAGAGTTTAAATTTGAAAGATAATGAAATTGATTACAAGTATGGTCCTCACTTAGATCACGATACAAATACTTGGAAAATAGGTGATTCAGCATTTGTAATAGATGATGAAAATATTGTTATAAATAACAAATCTTATAAACTTACACCTGGTTTAATACAGTTAATATTTACAAAAAGTCCCCGTAAAGGAGTATATACTATTGAAGACATAGGGATCTATGTACAAATCTTAAATAGTACAAATGCTATGAAACGTGATTACGATGCAAACAAACAAATCTCAGGAACTCGAAGTAAAAAATATCAGTTTATTAAAAGATTTTTAAATCCACATAAGGGATCTGGTTTAATGAAGTTTTCAAGAAACAAAACTGATTATATTTATTGGGATGATCCAAACGAGCTAGTAGACAGATTAAGATTATTGTTAGCCTCACAGAATGCAGGTCACAATAATCATGGAAATGAAATAATTTCAATTATTGAAGAGCTCAAAGAAGCTGACATTATCGTATAAAAACCATATTTAACAAACAGAGTGCGTCATTTACGAAATGAGTGTTGATAAGTTTGGACGTTTCTTACTCAATTGTAAAAGAAATAATGAACGCGGCCCTCCAGGTCAACCTGGAATTGGATTTAAATTAACCCCTGATGGAAATTTTGATATAGAATATAAACGTTTACAAAACATAGGATTACCAGTTGACAATTTTGATGCTGTTACAAAAGCAATCTTTGAAAATGAAATAACAGCTTTAAGAACAAATCTTTCACAGGAAATTGATAGCAACAGAAATCTTTTAGCAGAAAAACTGCATAGTCTCGATAAAAGTGTAACCTATACGATAAATGAATTTAAAACAACTTATAATGAAAAATTACAAAAAATAGAAGTATTTGAAAATAATCATCAAGCACATTTTCTTAAAATTGAAAATATTTTACAGAGAGTTAACCAGTTAGAACTTATTACAAACAATTATAATAAAGATTTAAGCGCAAATAAAAACTTTCTACAAGCAATAAAAAAATTAGAAACTGATTTAATTAATTATCATAAAGATTTTACTGATTACAAACAGCTTATACAAAATGCACTGTATATCGAAAAAGACAAAAATACAGGTGAATACATGGTTAAAGCAAGATCATCGCTATTTAAAAAACATGGTCTTCATTAAATAATAAATACATACATACATCTCTTATGTTAACATTACGTCATTTGTTAAAAAAATGAGCAAAAGACAACTAGTTGAGGAATTACATAAATCAGCTCGTAGAAGATTTATTCGAAGAAAGGTTATTACAAAAGGAATAAATGATCTTTGGCAAATAGATTTAGTTGAAATGGGTACTTATTCTGCTAATAATAAAGGATATCGCTTTTTGTTAACTGTAATTGACACTTTTTCAAAATTTGCCTGGGCCATTCCTCTTAAAAGTAAAAATGGCATAGATGTAACCAAAGCAATGGAGAAGATATTTACTTCGTCAAATAGAATACCACATAATTTACAAAGCGATCTCGGCAAAGAGTTTTATAATCAACATTTTCAAAATTTAATGAATAAATATAATATTAACCATTATTCAACGTACAGCACAATGAAAGCCTCAATTGTTGAACGTTTCAACAGAACTTTGAAGTCAATAATGTGGAAAGAATTTAGTATGCATGGTACTTATCGATGGATTGATAAAATAAACGAATTAGTAAAATTATACAATAACACAAAACACAGGACTATTCAAATGAAACCAGTTGATGTTGATTCCAAAAACGAAAAAACATTGTTAAAAACAGTATATGCTAATTTAAAAGTTTTTCGTAAACCAAAGTATAAAGTTGGCGATCAAGTTCGCATTAGTAAATTTAAACATTTGTTTGAAAAAGGTTACACACCTAACTGGACAACTGAAGTTTTTAAAATCAAAAAAATTCAAAACACAAACCCTGTTACGTATATTTTAGAAGATTATCAAGGAAATCCAATAAAAGGTGGATTTTATGAACAAGAACTAATTCGAACAAAGTATCCAGATACATTTCTCATTGAAAAAATCATAAAACAAAAGAATAATAAAGCTTTTGTAAAATGGTTGGGTTCTACAAATGAACATAATGCATGGATTGATAAAAAAGATTTAGTTTAATATTTAGTTAATTGAAAATTTTCAAAAATGTATTCTAATGTATTCTAATGTATTAAATATTCAAATGGACAAAATTCGTGGGTAAATAATGATCAATAATTGTAAAATGTTTATGTGTATGTATACTGTATATTAAATAAAACATGTATTTTGAATTTAACAAATGTGTTTTTCTTTATTTATTCATTTATAAATTTAATTCCTCTTATTCTATAATACAAATTCATTAATTTTTCTGCTTTTTGCTGTATCCTTGGTACATTCCAACAACTGCATGTGTCAGGTCCAGAAGTAGTAGTACTTTTGGACCAAGGACAATCAGCATAATGGAGTCCATAGATTGAAATAATTTTTGCCTTTTTACCATAAAATTTCAAAAATTCCAAATATCGTAATAATTCTTCTTTATGTTCATCAAGTATGACATCATTGAAATCAAGTATAAAGTTTTCTATTTTGTCAGCAGTCATATTCGTTAAATTTTAAGAATTTCTTTAATATAAACTATATTAATAATTTTTTAACCTGCACACTTGTATAGCTAATTTAAAACTAACTTATTGAAATTTTTTGTTCAATAATTTATACTCTAAAATTACTATTTCTAAATTACACTATGTTATAATCTACAAGTTAAAATGCATTATAAAAATTAGGTAGTTTATGTTGTGAGTAAATATTGTAGTCATCATAGTGGAACGTTTCGTCATCATTTTTTACAAGTTCTTGTTCTTTAAAAATCAAATCGTATCCCTTTCCAATTTGTCCATTGTTGATAATAAGTAGTTTTCCTTCGTTCATATCCTTTTCAAAATGCTTGTATAACGAGCTATATTTTTCAGGTAAAAACAGTTTCATATTATCCTCCAAATCCAATAAAATTCTATTGCCGTAAGTTGTTGATAACATGACGGATTTTAGTATTCTGTATGGTTTTTTTATTTCCATGCTTGTTAAGTTCAAATATATTCTACGAGCAGAATTAAGTGCTTCAACTGAAGAAGCAAACTTTTTTTCAGGAACTTCTTCTTCTTTATCTTTCCAAGATAGTTTCTTCCGTCTTGGTAATTTTTCTGCTTTTGATGTTGACTCAGCAATATTAGTTTCAATTTGATTCTTTTCCATTTTGTTTTGAATTAAAAATTTTTGACTCTACTTGTTAAACTTTTAACTAGTAAAACTGAACTGTGAATTTTTACCAAAACTCGGGTGAATTTATACCAGAAAATTTCAAACTTTAGTGAAAATGTAAAACTCTATAACCAATCACAACAATTTTTAGAATAATCAGTTCACCCCCCACTCTAAAAAATTAACCAATCAGAACAATTTCTGGAATAATCTAATATTAACGCAAGCCATAAATTATACTATTATATTAAATCCATTGACAGTTTTGGGAAAAAATTAAAATCCTAAATGCATTTAAATTCCTTTAAAATTAAAACTCAGGATAGTTTCTAGAAAGAAATCTATTGTTTCATAAGACATAAATTACACAATTTTATTAAATCCATTGACAGTTTTGGGAAAAAATTGAAATTCTGAATCCATTTAAATTCCTTTGAAATTAAAACTCAGGATAGTGTCTAGAAAGAAATCTATTGTTATACAAGCCATAAATTACACTATTTTCATTAAATCCATTGACAGTTTTGGGTAAAAATTTAAATCCTGAATCCATTTAAATTCCTTTGAAATTAAAACTCAGGATAGTTTCTAGAAAGAAATCTATTGTTGTACAAGCCATAAATTACACTATTTTCATTAAATCCATTGACAGTTTTGGGTAAAAATTTAAATCCTGAATCCATTTAAATTCCTTTGAAATTAAAACTCAGGATAGTTTCTAGAAAGAAATCTATTGTTTCACAAGCCATAAATTACACTATTTTTATTAAATCCATTGACAGTTATTGATCTTACTAATAATCAACATAAAGCACCTGCTTAAATATGAATCCTTAAATAACACCTGCAACTAGTTTCTCATTATCACTACAACAACACACGCACACCCTTCGTCTAGACAAGACAAGACAAGATCAATGCCTTTGTGACGTCAGCTTCCACCACATCCCTTGATTCAGAACCCGCATATATACACTACTCGGATTATTTTGCAATAATTTCAGTAACATGATTTCTAATTAGAATAGGAAATGATTTACCAATTGGCAAGCCAATTTAATTTTGTTTATTAATTTATTTCGAAATTTCTACTCATGAATATCTTTGCGTAAATTTTGATTTTACATTTTTATTGATTTATCTTATTTATTATCAAATTGTGTTACAATTTGATATTTTTTATACAACTGTCGGTCACAAGGAAAAAAAGAAAAACAGCCAAAAATTGAATATTGAGTTTATGATATTTTGTACTGCATAATTATAATTCGCATGGCGTATATTTTGTTTGTGTAATTTCATGACCAAAAAATTTTCTGATTCTAGTTTTTGATCATGAAAATGAATAATTTTTGATTTTTGTTTTGTAAAAGGAATGTACGTACATATGCTCATGTACATACATATATAGATACGTACATATATATATATATATATGCAACAAGTATGTACATACATACATACATATGTATGTATTTACGCGTAAGAAAACATACATATATGGCTGGCATACATACATATCTATGTGTGTACATATTATTGAATTAATATTTAAATGTAATTTATGTACGTGTATAAAGAGGTGAAGAGCATTACATTACATGACAAGCCAATAATGAATATTTATATACACATGTATGTATATATAACACAACATACATATATGGAATATGGATATCAAATCATATGAATATGATCAATAAATAATAATACGATTTTCATATAGATAAATAATTACGATTATCAAGAGTTATAATTTTGGATTTGAGCAAGTAAAGTCAAAAAGTAATTCCGCGTATCTTTGATTGTATAATTAATTTCGACTTAGAATCTTTTTAAATAAATAAAATAAATCTTAGAAAAATTGCAATCAATTTTGAATATTGGCAATCAAAGAATAAAAGTGAAACACGGACTCATTCAAACTGAATGCAAATGGACAGAGACATCCAATTACAATAGAGATAGTTATTTGTAAAAGTATTGTATGGCAAAATGTCGTCTCATTCGTTCTACCTTCAACAATAAGTGACTTATTCTTTTGAATCCATTCCCTATACTTTTGAAACCATTCAAACTATAGAAGTTAGTCAAATGCAAGCGTCCAAGATATTTCATAACTTGTCAGTAGTATAAGTTACGAGAGTTCTGGCACCTCAATTGAGGAGGCATGTATTTTGTTGTTGTAAAATTTCTTTATTCGTTTATTGAAAGAATTGGTCTTGAATAAAAGATGGTTATAAATTTCAAACTTGATGTGCGTTTGTGTGTTAAAGCATTGTTTATATAATGTTGAAGAATAATCTTAATACACACACACACATGCATATACCAGTATGAATATTAATATTTTTTAAAACTACATATGACAAGTATTATTAATTGTGTGATTTTGTTGTCGTTGTAAAGAAGTTTATATTGTGAAATTAAAAACGTAACTTTTGTCGACCGATAGGTTCGAAAGAAAAAAAAATTATTTTCGGATTTAAATTTAAATGAATTTAAATGAAACTTATGTTTGTTTATTTTTAAATAAACTTTATTTCAAAAATATATTTAAATCACTTAATTTTAAGAATTTTATAACTTGCTCTTAAGAGTTGAGTTTTAGAACTAACTGTTGAAATCAAACTTAAATTTTATGTTACTTTCTTATAGACACTAAGTCACGTTTTTTAACCGAATGTTCTATATGAGAAAGAAATCAAAAAAGTGAAAGCTGATATTAATATTTGCTTATTTAATAAAAATTGTTGAAAAACAATTTTTCATGGGAAAATGATTACATTTGCGAAAATAAATGAAAGAACAAATTTTTATGGGAAAATGATTATATTTGCAAAAATAAATGAAAGTGATATTTTATTTTTTTATTTTATTTTAATTGACGTTATATTTGTTGAATTGGCTATTTACCGGAAATTCTAGATTTTTGACATTACTTAGGGTTGGTAACATAACTCCTCCCTCCTTAAAGTGAGAACTCTCCTGAGTAATGTTTTTAATTTTTATCTTTAGACTTTTGTGTTTATAAGAAAGTATTACAATAAGTATTACAATGGCTATGATAATAAAACTAGTAATGCTTCCATATACATAAATATTCTTTTTTTGATATTTAATCTCTTGGATTTCATTTATGTTTTCAATTTGATTTAATACAATGTCGTCAAATATTAGTTTTTTGTTTAAATCTTTTATATTTTCTATAACAGAAGGAAGAATAAAACTTTGTTGGAATTCTTTTTTATTATTTTGTAATACATGATTATCAATTTTTATTGAGCAGTTATTAAAATTAATTAAATAATTTCCTTTCAATAATATTTCACGATTGTCACAACTACTAGTTAAATTAACATAATTTAAATTTTTTACTAATACAATTCCATTTTCTAATTCTATTATATCTGATACATTATTAAAAATTTTTATGCAATTTTTCTTTATTAAACAATTATTACAAAGTTTTAAATTTTTTAAATACTTATTTTCTTCATAATTATAGATCCTATTTTCATATTTTACTGTTTCAAATGAATCAAACATCAATTCTCTATTTTTATTGTCACTTATTGGTATAAACAAAGATTTTTGTGTAGTTATTATTTCTTTAGGTATTCTTATAACAAATATTATGTTTTCTTTATTGTCGATTGCAGTACCAAGTTTTATGTTCTGTAATTTCTGTATGTCAATATCGTATTCAATAATTTCTTCATTAGTTAGTATGTTACTATGGATTATCCCTAACCTAGACGAGGCTATATTATCTTGAATATGTTCTACATTATCCTGTAATATTTTTAATTTTAAAGCGAAATCTGTATACATTACTTGTCTGTCTAATACTTTTTGTCTGTTAATAATTTAATTAAACTGGTGAGTGACTAATAATCTATCTTTATCAATTATTTCTTTTAACTTTGTAAAGGTTTCATTAAAATTTTTATTAATTTTTACTTGGGAATTTAAATTTTCTATTGCATTATGATTATTAATATCTATAACCTTTAAATGTTCCTCAATTTCTTGCCTATCTGAATCATCCATTGTACCAAAAAGCCATTTTTGAATTGTGCCTACTATATTAATTAAACCTCTTTTTTGTCTATGTGGAATTAACATTTGTATTTTATTTCTAATAGTTTTTAACTGATATTCTAGAGTTATTTTATCTTTTAAATCTGACTTTTCAATGTAGTGTTCAAAATTATCGATTATGCTTACAATTTCGTTTGGGTTTATTACATGAAGTACAGTATCATAACTTTTTACTATATCGACGTTGTTTAATTGTATTTCAGTGTATCCGGAATTCGTTTTGATTTCTTCAATCGTTAGATGGGCCTTGATTACCGTTGTCATCATCGTTACCAGGAGCATTTTGAGAATCCAATTGGCCTGCAAATTTATATTTTCTTTTAATATTAGAGGTATGTACATTCTTTAAATTCTTTTTAACAAATTTGGGTTCTTCTTTGTGTCTGAGGCTTTTGTAATTTTTTATGTAACCTTCTATCCTACCTTCTATATAATCTTCTCTATTGGTGTTCAGTTTATTAATATATTTTATCTTTTCTTTGCATAAATTATTATATATGGTCTTTGCATCGCTTTTTCCTTCTTGAACGTTTATGGGTTTATCTTTAATGGTTGAATGAAAACTGTTGTTGTACCATTCAATCGCTTTACTCATCTTTTCTTTGATGCTAAGATTTTTATGCTCTATACCTGATACTCTAATTCTTTCAGCAATAGTACTGTGCAATCTTTCTATATCTGAATTGCCAGTATGGCTATTTGATTTAACTAAATGGATTTCTATTCCTTCGTTTCTTAGGTAATCTTTAATATTAACACTTCTAAATTCATTATCGGTGATTAATTTTTGGAAATGACCTCGCTGTGACTTGTATTCTCTTAACTTTTCTATTATTGTTTGATTAGTCCTATCCTCCAAGTAATAAGCGGTAGCAAATTTGGAAAACCTATCTAGGAATGTTAAGAAGTTTGCTCTAGAATTAGTGTATATGTCCATGTGTACAATTTGTTTGATGTTAGTAGGTGTTTCAGTTAATTTAAATTTATTTCTAATAGGATTCCTATCATATTTGGCACGGTTACATATATCGCAATTGTTTATAAATTTTTGGATTAAAATTTTAAGATTAGGAAAGAATATAAGCCTTTTTAATCCTTCGTAATTCTCGTTTATTCCTGCATGGCCTGTCTCTAACTTATGATACTTTTGTATTTGTTTATATGTTTCGTCCTCACTATCCATGTCTTTAGCATGATAGGAGCATCGTACGAACTTTACATTGTTTACATCATCATATAGTTCAATAATTTTTTGTTGAAGTTTATTAAATTCGTTGTCGCTTAAGTCAGTGTAAATGCCTATTTTTCCAGGTTCAACATATCTTCTTAATATATCTGACAGGTTATTACTCAAATCTTCAGAGTTTATGTATATTTTTCTATTTTTATGTTTTATTTCGAATTCCTTTGTTTTGTTATTGGTTAAGATGATTTGTGTTTTAAAGCGGTTAACTCCTGTATCTAAAATGGGAATGTGATTATATAAATTTTCTTCCTGAGAATGTATCGTTTCTATATTACTCTCATCTGCATTATTTATCATAGAGATATCTGAAAGTTCTTCAGAATTTTCATTATCTTGTTCATTAGGTACTTCTAACAGATTTATTTCGTCAGTTTCATTATTAATACGACTTAGAAAATCAGCCACTTTGTTTTCTTTTCCTACAATATAATCTATATTCATGTCATATTCACCTAACTTTAGGAGCCATCTATACAACCGGGGATTTACATCTTTTCCTCTAGTTTTTGTATACAACCACTTGAGGGGTTGGTGATCAGTTAATAAATCAAATTTTACGCCATAGAGATAGGGTCTGAAGTAATTTGTAGACCATACAATGGCTAGAAGTTCCTTTTCGGTTGTCGAATATTTTTGTTCGTGTTCGTTTAGTGTTCGGCTGGCATAGCAAATGGGATGATTATCCTGTTGAAGGACAGCTCCAATTGCAAATGCACTAGCATCTGTTACAAGTTTAATCTTTTTTTTCAAAATCTGGGTACTTTAAAACAGGGACTTCTGTAATTATTCTTTTGAGTTTTTCGAATGAATTGATGTAATTTGGGTCATTGATATTTATTTTTATTTTTTTTTTTTGAGATATTTGGTCATATGTTGGGCTATTTTCGCATAGTCCTTAATGAATTTTCTATAATACCCAGTTACACCCAAAAAAGATTTTATTTGTTTTTGTGTAGTTGGCAGTTTCAATTTTAAGATATCCTCGATCTTTTTCGGATTAGGTTTAACCCCTTGTGGCGTAAGGATATGGCCTAAATATTCTGTTTCTTTAGAAAAGAACTTGCACTTATCAATCTGAATTTTCAAATTATGATCCCTCAGTTTATTGAATATTTTTCTTATGCTATTTATATGTTCATCTATAGTTGTGCTAAATATCAAGATATCATCCAGATATACGACACATATCTTGTTTATAAAATCTTTTAGAATGGAGTTCATTAAGCGCTGAAAAGTTGCCGGAGCATTTTTCAGACCGAAGGGCATTCTCACATACTCATAGTGACCTAGAGGCGTAGAAAAGGCGGTTTTCTTTTGATCCTCTTCCTTCACCATAATTTGTTGAAAACCCTTTGCTAAGTCTAGGGTCGTGAAATACTGAGATCTGCCAAGTTTATCAAGAATACCTTCTATATTAGGGATTGGGAATTTATCGTCGATCGTAACTTCATTGAGTTTACGATAATCTATGACAATTCTCCATTTTCTCTTGCCTGAATTGTCTAATTTTTTTGGAACAATCCATAAGGGACTATTATGGGGAGAATTGCTTTCTTTGATTATTCCCTGCTTAAGCATATCAGAAATTTGAGTTGAAATTTCTTTTTCATGAATATGAGGGTATCTGTAGGTTTTTGCATATATAGGCTTGTCAGTGGTTGTAACAATTTGGTGTTGTATTTCAGATGTAAAGGTCAAATGATCTCCTTCTTTAAAGAAGAGATCCTTGTAAGATTTTAACAATTTTCTCAGCTGAGTTTTTTCTTCAGAATTTAAATGTTTAGAAATGTTTTCAATTTGTAGTTCATCTACATTGGTATATTCTAATTGATAAATTTCATCAATTTTGTAGGGATAACTATTTTCAAACTTAATTTTGTTACCGTTTATTATTAACATATCATTTTCAAAATCTAGGACAGCTTTTAAAGGTTTAAGGAGATTTTGCCCTATTATAGCATCAAAACATTTATTATTGAATTTCGCTAGCTTCCACAACATATAAGCATCTTCTCTGAATTCATATGGCAAATCAGTTTTTATTTCTTTATTTACAATAGTTGCTTTATTTAAAGTATTAAGTGTAATTGGCTTTTTAGGTAACTGTCGTTTGTACTGTAACAGTTTATTTTCATTTAGGAGGGAAATTGAGGAACCAGTGTCTATCAAGCACCTAATTTTATCTGTACCAATAGTTAATTGTACTATTGGTAGGTAAATTTGGGAGGGAAAACCTGAAAATTTACTTCATGTTGAACATGATCTATTTCCATAGGTTCTGGCCTATTTTCTTGCCTTTGTGCATTGTTATTATATCTATTATCAAAAGGACGTCTAGTTCTTCTTGAAAAATTATCATTTCTTGGTCTATTGTACTGGTTATAATGTCCAGAGTTGTTTTGTCCTTGTCTGTAATTATTATTGTGTCGATAATGTCCGCTGTCTTGTCTAGAGTTACAATGAATATTTGAACTGAATTGATTTTTATTATGATTAGCTTTATAATTATTTGATTTGTAATGATTTACATTATTATTTATCTTATTTTTATCTCTAATTAAACCTAGATTTTCTAATAGAGTAAATGCTTCGCGTATATTTTCAATTTTCCTACTTAAAATTACTGAGGCTAAATTAGGCTCTATATTATTTACAAAAGTTCTGAGGATGGTGGCTTCATTGACACTTGGACTAAATTCAGCTGGTTTATTTTCATCGTATTCGTATTTTTCATTCAATTTTGATAATATCTTTTTTAAATTATTAAAATATTCTCTTACTTGATTATTTCTGGTAGAGAAGGCTTGATGGTAAAGTTGGTGATAAGATTCTTTTACCCCAAAGTTTTGAATTAATGCTGACTTGATGGTACTCCAAGTTGCTCCTGTTCCCAATGTCCTGACGACGTCCAGGGCTGGTCCTTGGATTTTGTTGATGATAATTCTTTGAAAAACATATTGTTGAACTTTAGGGCATTCTTGAAGAAGTGGTAATATGGTGTCAACGTCTCTTAGAAAAGAGGTTAATGCATAGCTGTTGTCTCCTCTAAATTCATGTATTCGCTGTGCATCTTTGAGAAGATCATTAACAGAAATTATTGGTTGTGCAGTTGATGATGATTGAGTTGCGTTAGATGAGGTTGACATTTTGTTCAATGTTTCAGTAACTTTATTGGAGATTTCACTTTCTAAAGATTTAAAATTCTGATCAGTATTATCTTCCGAACTTTCTAAATTACTTTCACTACACTTTTTATTTGGTACACTATATATTTTTAATCGTTCTGATAATTCACCGTCTTTCAATGATGACTTAATTTTAGGCATGTATAAAATATATAAATATGTTCCTTTTTATTCCTCTCTAATTTTTTATATGCACTAATTTATTCATATATTTATTTATTATTTTTCTTTTTGTTGGACACTGTACGTTTCTTGCAAAATTTTGGTCTAATTTTTCCGTTAAACAAGTTAAATAGTTAAAAAGAGATATATATTCCGTTATATTCACTTTAGTTTCTTCTTCTTCAAACATTTGGATAACTTCTTTTAATTTATTCTTAACTTCTTTCAGTTTTTTTGTATTTCTCCTTGTCACTACCATCACAATAAAAAATTTTTTTTCTCACTGATATTACTGTGAAATTAGTTCACAAAACACTTTCTCCAATTTTACACTTTTTGTTCACTGCGATTCATTTGTATATAATATTTTCAAATATATAATATTCACTTGGATAAAACCAAAAAAAAAACAAATTTTAATTTCCCTTCTTTTTTTTTTTTTTCTTATCAGATTGCTATACTTCAGACAGCAATCCTACCGACTGCGCCACTTTTGTCGACCGATAGGTTCGAAAGAAAAAAAAATTATTTTCGGATTTAAATTTAAATTAATTTAAATGAAACTTATGTTTGTTTATTTTTAAATAAACTTTATTTCAAAAATATATTTAAATCACTTAATTTTAAGAATTTTATAACTTGCTCTTAAGAGTTGAGTTTTAGAACTAACTGTTGAAATCAAACTTAAATTTTATATTACTTTCTTATAGACACTAAGTCACGTTTTTTAACCGAATGTTCTATATGAGAAAGAAATCAAAAAAGTGAAAGCTGATATTAATATTTGCTTATTTAATAAAAATTGTTGAAAAACAATTTTTCATGGGAAAATGATTACATTTGCGAAAATAAATGAAAGAACAAATTTTTATGGGAAAATGATTATATTTGCAAAAATAAATGAAAGTGATATTTTATTTTTTTATTTTATTTTAATTGACGTTATATTTGTTGAATTGGCTATTTACCGGAAATTCTAGATTTTTGACATTACTTAGGGTTGGTAACATAACTCGTACGTATCAATTATAAAGTTAGTGTATGTTTGTAGATTGTTTCTAGTTTATACATACATTCTGTGGTTATATGAATTTGCACATACACAGTGTTTATTCATTGTTAGCTGCGTTGCGTAAACACATGTTTAGTTATTAATGGAGTTATAAAACATGTGTTTGGTTTTTATGTGATATGGTAATGATTTGTTTATATGTTTTACATTTATAATCATGCGATTTGCAACAAATTAGTTATATATTTACTTTATATTATAATTAGCGCTCACTGGGCCCATCTTTAGTTTTAATAAAGATCATTGACGAAAAACAAGCGATTGTTGATTATTGGAGAGGTGTAAAGGGAGGGAGGTATACATATGAAGAAATTATAAATCGTAGGTTACAAAAAATATCAATTTTCATCTAAATAATTATATATAATTTGTTATGAGTAATGAGAATATGACGCTGAACAGATTTTAAGTAATGACGAAATAGAAACAATGATTATAAAAACAAATGTTAATCTAATTGACACTAGAGAGATGCTAATTAAGCTCACCTAATGGAAATTTCAAAGTTAAATTTTTGTGTATTTATTATTCATCGAGTTATCATAAAATATTAGTTTGCTGCCAGTAGTTCAAGTAAACAAGTTGACTTAAAAAACTTTATAATAAAATAATACATAAAAATAAATAATAATAATAGTAATAATAATAATAAAAATGGACTTTGAAGATTTTGAAGAATTTGTGTCAGAATTTGATGATCTATTATTAGAAGAACATCGAGATGAAATTTTGCGTTACTTAGCATTTTTGAAACCTTACTGCAGTATGGAAAAAGTAAAATCGATTTATGGTACACACTACTTATGTTGTTCATGGTCAAAAAATAACACAGTAGCGGGTCCTGACACATGTGAATGTATTAATGTTATAATGACTGCCAGAAGATTATTAAAACTCATTCATTTCTATTATAGATTAAAAAATAAACAATGTAGCAAGTGTGTTTTAAAAAATTGTTTTATTCAAAAAAAAAGTACATTATATAATATTTAAACTAAATCTTTCAATGCAAGAATTATATTTATTTGAAAAGCCTAACCATTTAACAAAGGCTTATTAGCTTTCTTTTTAAAAACTTTTTCTACTAAGTAAATGTCAGGATATTTTGTCTTTAATATTTCTTCATGATAAAAGCTGCCTCGAATTGGGGTTCCATTAAAGTCTTCCAAAAAATATGTAATAGGATTTGTATTGTTTACGGTTCGTATTTTGAAAATTTCAGTTGTCCAATTCGGTGTATATCCTTTTTCAAATATATGTTTATATTTACTTAGTCGTACAAATTCCCGAGCTTGTACTTTGGCTTTGGATATATTTTCAAGTTGTTGTAAACTGTTTTTAATAAACGTTTTTCATTTACAGGGTTGACATCACTAGGTCGCATTTTAATAGTACGATGTTTTGTGTTGTTGTACTTATTAAGTAAGTCTTGAATATTATTTATCCATTTATAAGAGCCATTCATACTAAATTCTTTCCACATCATATTTTTTAAAGTACGATTGAAGCGTTCAATAATTGATGCTTTTAAAGCACTAAAAGTCGAATAATGATTTATGTTATAATCTTTCATTAAATTTTGAAATTGATGATTATAAAATTCTTTTCCGTGACCACTTTGTAAATTTTTTGGTGATCTTTTTGATGTTGTAAATATTATATTTTCATAGCTTTGGTTACATCTATTCCACTTTTGGTTTTTAGTGGAACAGCCCATGCAAATTTTGAAAATGTGTTAACACACTGTTAAATGTGTTAACACTGAAATCACTGTTAACAGAAATCGATAACCCTTGTTACTAGTAGAATACGAACCCATTTCAACCAAATCAATTTGCCACAAATCATCAATGCCTTTTATTGTTACTTTTCTACGATTATAATTTTTCCGCGCTGTCTTATGCAGTTCCTCAACTAATTGTCGTTTACTCATATTTATATTAATGATAATTTAAATTATGTAATCTCAGTAGGGATTATAAGGTTATTTTCAAAGTTTTTTGTTCAGTTGTAGGCTTTTCTATATACAAAGAGTTTTGTAAAAGTGAAGATATTTTTTCATTGCTTGATTTACACTCGTTTAAGAATGTCTCGATTTCACGTATTTTTCGATTTATAAGTACTTTAACGTTATCTAAATTACTCTTATTTTTGGTCATTAAATTTTCTAATTGTTAAATTTTGTTCTCGACGTTGAATTTTAATTCGTTTATTGTATTCATATTTTTTTCATTTAAATTTTTAAATTGTTCAACTAAATTACTTTCAATATCTGCAATTTTATTTGCAAAATCTTCTTCTATATCTTTTATACCATTTTGAAAGTAATCCTTTGTAATTGCATCATATCCATCTATTGGTGTTGTTACTTTCCGTAAGCGTTTGTGTTCTATGTCAAAATGTCCATCAGGTAATAATTTAAAACCTAAGCCAGGTTGACCTGGCGGACCGCGTTCCCCTTTTATATGTCGTACTTTGATATGTGAAACACAACCAAACTTATCACCACTCATATTTGCAATGATTATAAAAAATAATAAACGTACTATTTAATGAATAATATTTGCTTCACGCAATTCTTCAATTATTGATACAATCTCATTATTATGATTGGAATGCCCTGCTTGTTGTGAAGCAATTGGTAGTTGTAATCTTTCGATTAATTCATTTGGATAATCCCAATATACAATTTTAGGTTTGAAAGTGTTTACAAGCATAAGACCTGTGCCTCTTTTTTTAAACAATTTGCTTATAATTTTTCTATATTTTTCACCACAATTTCCTTTAATTCTGCTATTTTTGTCTGTAATTACTGTTCTAAAAACGTTTGTTGTGATTAAAATGCTGTTATAGTTTTCAAGATCAGATAACGTGTACTCCTCAGGAATTTTCATAAAAATTAATTCATATAATCCTTGAGTTGCGGGGTATTCATTTTCTCCCACAATTATAGTATCTTCTTTGAACTTTATTTTACGGTTACCTATTTCAAAAGCATTAAGATTTTCATTATATTTTGGTCCAAAAGCTTTATCTACATTTCTACTATTATTCATATATTCTCTTGTGTAAAAAGAAGCTAGAGCTTTATTTTTATTAAAAGATTCTTGTAAAAAAGATCTGTTTTGATTTACGTTGTTATTTAAAGGCTTCTTTATGTTAAAAATAGATGTACTTGAAGATTGATAAAATAAAATTGTTTTCGTCAGTGTCTTGTTGAATGAAGTGTCTGTAAAATATGGTGATGATTTGAAAAATTTAGGTGAGATGCTCTGTTGAGATGTTGCTGCTTTCAAAAGTTGGAAACTGATCAGATGTAGAAAAATCCTTTATTTCTTTTTTAACTTCGGTTTTGATTTTTTTATTAATATCATTTTCTGTCTTTTCCTTAAGTTCACGCAAAGGCTTACTAATAGGCATAAATGTCTCTTCAAGCATTATTTCTTTTTCATGTCTACCAGACTTTATTGCATTGTATTTCTTACGTATGGCATTTTTCGATTTTATTAAATTTTTAAGTAACTTAGATTCCATTATTTCGTACAGTTTTCTTACTAACCTACATGCATTTGTTAACAGTTTAAAAACAATTTGTTATCACTTTGTAAACGAACAGCTGACAGTAAAAGCAAGTTGTAACTACTAATTTGTGAACAGCAATCTTTCTACATATATGTATGACTACTTTCGAAGAAGATTTTTTCATGTATTGAGTATATATTGAGATAACTTGTTCTTTTATTTATATTTTTATGAATTCATCAAATCCTTTCCTGTATCTGTTTCCATTATCTGTTGAACAATCTTTATTAATTACAATTAATCCATAATTATCTTTCCAACATTCTGAACATATGTTCTTAAACTTTTCGAAAGACATATCAGTATTTACATGGTCTTTATATATATGTTTCAAATTCATATCATCTTGTTTAAATAAAATTAAGAAATTTGCATTATCTCTTATTAAATGCTTAGGTATATGTGTATAAGTTAGACATAGATAAAAACTGTCAATATCTTTATGACGACCCATGCAAAAATAAGATCTCATATTATTTTGTTTTTCACATGCAACATCATCAAAAATAAAAACTGAATTCTGTTTAGCGCCATCAGGAGCTAAAACTTCATTATTGTCTGAAAATGCATAATAATCAATTACTTTAATTGAGGTTATAATTTTTTTCAAATATTCATATTTTGGCTGACGCAAAGATTTTGAATATAAATAAATGTTCTAAAATTTTAAACCACTCGGATGTTCAAGTAAACATAGCATAACATCAGTTTTACCGCAATTTGATGGACCTGCAATAATTGCTCTTATATTATTTGGTAGAAGTACACTATGTTTCGTTTTGTTTTTTATTCAGGTTCAAAATCAATATTTTTAACTTGCAATGTATCATGTTGTTTTATTAATTTCATTTTGTATACTAGATTGTATATAATTTAAGGATACTATTTATAGAATATTTACAGAATATTCATTTCGATTAGAATTGTGGAAAGTTAAAAATATAAAATGATAGATCATAAACGAAAATTGAATAGTTATCACAAAGCTTACAAGGGAAAAGATTAAATCAATTCTGCTATTAGTAATTTACCGTTTGAATTACATTTACCAGGTTATAATTTTTGTGGTCCCGGTACAAAGCCACAAAAACGTTTAGCCAGAGGTGACAGTGGAGTAAACCCGCTCGATGAAGCTTGCAAAGAGCACGATATAACCTATTCTAAGCACAAAGACATACATAATAGACATATAGCTAACAAAATCTTAGCAGGAAAAGCGTGGGAAAGAGTTACGTCTAATAACACCAGTTTAGGCGAACGAACAAATGCGTGGTTAGTTACAAATGCAATGAAAACACAAGTTAAATTCGGCATGGGTCTTGTAAAAAGAAGATCAAAAAGTAAAAAATTAAAACATAAAATACAAAATGGGAAACAGTTATTCAGAAAAACCTTGAAAAATATTAAATCTGTTCTAAATAAAAATAAATCAGAAGACATGACAGACACAATAAATTTAGCTCTGAAAACGGCTAAAAATGTTGTTAAAGGAAAAAAATCATTAGTTGAAATACCCAGAGTCATACCAGTACCTAAACTTGGTGGCGTTTTACCCCTTTTACCAATATTTGCAGGCCTTTCAGCAATTGGTGCGCTAGCCGGTGGTGCATCACAGATTGCTAAGGCTATAAATCAAGCAAAAAATGTAAAAGAGCAACTGGTTGAAAATGTAAGACATAACAAGCAAATGGAAGCTATCGCAATAGGAAAAGGACTTTATTTAAAACCGTATAAAAAAGGATTAGGACTTTTTGTAGCTCCACATTCAAAAAACTTTTAAATCAGCTACCTAGAAGAGCCTTAAGTGAGATTGATATTATTAAATATGCAAGCTATATTCCACATTTCAGAGGTGTTTTTATGCGTAATGAATTGCCTCAATATCCTCGACTTAAGGAATGTGGAGTTATAAATTTGGATGTTTCAACAGGTGTAGGTACTCATTGGGTAGCATATTACAAAAATAATGATCATGTGGAATATTTTGACAGTTTTGGAAATTTACAACCTTCTAGTGAAGTTATCAGTTATTTAGGAAGTAATATAAGATATAATTATTTTCAGTATCAAGATTTTAATTCGGTTGTTTGTGGACATTTGTGTTTAAAATTTTTGTATGACTGCACAAAACTAAATAAAAGTAAATTATATAGTATATAAAAAACAGTTTTAAAATTAAGTTATTTTATTTTTATCACTCATCATGTCAATAACTGAAAAAATAATAAGATGAAAAAATTGAAATACCTGTGGGATCTTACGAAGTTGATGATATTGCGATTTACTTGCAAAAAGAATTGGAGAAAAGAAAAAAAAAAATACAAGCTCGAAATTAGAGCAAATAACAACACACTCAAGACGGAAATTAAATGTAATGAAAAAATCTACTTTAACCGAAAGGGAACTATCGGTAAACTACTAGGTTTTAGAGAAATCATATTAGAAGCAAATAAATCACACATATCTACATTACCTGTAAACATAATTAAAGTAAATGTTATTCGCATAGAATGTAACCTCATTACAGGCTCATATATAAATAATCATGTCGCACATATTTTACATGAATTTTCACCAGATGTTAGTCCTGGGTATAAAATAACCGAGGTACCAAAAAATGTTATTTATTTACCAATAAACGTCAGACAAATAAGATCCTTAGAAATAAAAATCCTTGACCAAGACGGTGATCTAGTGAATTTTAGAGGTGAAACAATAACAATACGTCTTCATTTAAAGGCAATATAAATAGGTTGCTATATAATCATAGTGATAATAAGGTTTTAACTCGTAAATCACCCAGTGTGAATCTTTCAACACCATATCTCGCTTCTACTGTAAAAGTATCAACACCTCGTTTAACAGAAATTAATAAAGTTTTCCTCAAATCATTAGGATATAAAGTTCAAGAAAAATGAGTCATATAATAAATATATCTAGTCCACCTGAATTTGATGATAGTATTGTGAAAAAAGAATATCATAATTATACGCCATTTTCAGCATCGTATCAAAATAGTGATGAAATTAGAATATCAATACAGCATCAAGACTTATATCTTTTACCTAGTGAAAGTTATATTTACATCGAAGGTACTATAACTGACCCAGATGGAAAAAAATTAGGTGCTACCGATTCAATGCTCAATAATAATTGCATGTCTTATCTTTTTGTAGAAATACGATATGAACTAAATGGTGTTGAAATTGATCGTACAAGAAATTTAGGATTCACAACTGGAATAAAAAATTATATTTCTCTCACAGAGGATCAAAGTAAAACATTATACAATGCAGGATGGTCTCCGAATTCACAAATTAAAGTGAATTCTGAGGGTGCTTTTAACTTTTGCATCACATTGAAGATGCTTTTAGGATTTGCTGAAGATTATGCTAAAATCATCGTTAATTCACGTCATGATCTTATTTTAATTCGCTCAAGGTCAGATAATAATGTTGTGCATACATCAAAAGATTATAAGCTTAGTATCCAAAAGCTGTTTTAAAAAAAAAACATATAAATGTTTCTGATACTGAACGTTTATCGCTTCTCAAAATTATTGATGCAGGACACTCAATTCGAATGAGCTTTAGGAGTTGGGATATGTATGAATATCCTGTATTACCAACAGCATCTAATCATCATGTATGGACAATAAAAACTTCATCACAACACGAAAAACCAAGATTAATTATTTTCGCTTTACAAACAAGTAAAAGCAACTTGAAAGACAAAGATAACACATCATTTGATCATTGTAATTTAACTGATGTCAAAGTGTATTTAAACTCAGAGACATACCCCTATGATGATTTGAATATTAAATTTGATCGTGAGCAATATGCTGTATTGTATGATATGTATACAAGATTTCGGCATTCATACTATGGCCAAAATTCAAAACCTCTGTTAAAATGGAATGAATTTAAAACTTTGGCACCAATCTTCGTTATTGATTGGTCATATCAAAATGAAGCCATAAAAACAGGACCTGTTGATGTTAAAGTGGAATTTAAAGCATCAAATAATTTTCCACCTTCAACAACAGCTCTTTGTTTATTGTTACATGACAGAATTTTTTCAATATAACCCTCTTACAAACGAAGTACGAAAATTAATATAAAGATAAAATATATACATTTTCTAGTTAGTTATTATATATTATCCAATAAGCGTTGATCATTTTAAAAATTAATTAAGAATAATGTGTAATAACAATTACGCTGTAATCGATCTTCAAGGCTTCAAGGGTCCTCGAAATAAATTTATTGTGAAATAAATTGCAATATCGTATAATTTGAAAGAATACCAAGTATTTTTAATAAAGCCGCCATATGATTTTGAAAATTTACCATTAAAACTACAGAAACAAGCAAAGTGGTTAAATAATAATTATCACGGTTTGACGTGGTGTGAAGGTTCAAATGATTTGAAAAGTGTGAAACAATTTTTAAATATAAACTTGATTAATTCATCTGTGTACGTAAAAGGAACAGAAAAAAGAAGTTGGCTTAGTACGATGCTAAACTCTGATATTATCATATCCGACCTGGAAGATTTTAACTGTCTATCTTTAGAAGATCTTCGTATAAAATACGCATGTACAACAAGATGCCTACACACAGTGGTTTTTGTGCTTTACAAAATGTGCTTAATTTAAGGAATTTTATCAAGGAAACATTAAAAAGTGAATAAAAAGAAATTTTTCAAAAATTGATTATCTTTCATACTTTTTGCTACATTAGCGAGACTTGAAGAAAGAAAACGGAAAAAATCTATGAAGCGTAATTTCAAAGTTTCTTCATTGTCAACCGAAATATATTTTGTGAACGAAATATATTTTTCTGCAGTATTTGCAATGATATCAATGTGAGAATTACCCATTTCCTGTACTATAAAATGTAAATCATAACCAGAAAGGTTATGAAATACAACAGGAATGAATTTAGGAACGACATATTTCAAATTACAATACTGATGAGCGGCACCGCGAAAAAGACCTGTTAAGTCATCATGGTCATGGACTTTGTCTGAAATCAATTTCTCACTACATATATGGCAATTATTAGTAAATTCAAAATAATGTTTTTCAGCTTTCGTAAGTGGTTTCATCGGTACTTAAGTGTTCAAAATAGGATATATGTATACTTTGCACAATTTCTTCTAGTTTTTGAATGAATTTTTCTACACAATCAATACCATTGTAAACTATGAATTTGTCTTTGGTTGCATCAAAACTGCATTTTAAATATAAGCCAAAACTGTATGGTTCATGAATTTGGTTTACTTCTGTATATGAGTTTTCAGGATTTGGCGCACATGAACTAACCGGTTTCAAGATACTTTCGAAATCGGCATATATTATAAAGGGGACAGCTATTTATCTTTCATAATTCTTAAATTTTAAAACATTATTTTTTTCATCGGGAATAAAAGTTTGTATTTTATTACAATCATTTAACAAGTGTTCATTTAATAGCGTTTCATTAGAAAAGTATAATAAACATCCATCACATATCCATTTTTTCCCATTGTGTTTATTTAATTTATTGCTATCAACCTACTTAAACATGTAATCAAACAATAATGGCTTTTTCCATCTTTTTCTATGTATAACAAATTAACATGCTCTTGTCTTTTATTTTTAGTTAAGTATAATGGACCTATAACAGTATTATCTTCAACTCCATAAACATTTATGCTAATGTTATTTAAATCTTCAAACATCTTTATATAGTATGCACTAGTTTTAGAGGAAATTCAAGTCCACTAATATTTAAATGTTCACTGTTATGTGGATAAGATGTTGTTCTTTGAGAGTTTTTCACAGTGGGAAATTTCGCTGCCATTATTGACCATAAAAAGCATTTATCATCATTGTTTTGAATATTTACCACAGCTTTAGTTTTTTTAATTTGATTTGGAAGATCAATATATACTTTTGCTTTTAAAGCATTGTACTTATTTATATTGACTTCTAAATATAAAACTTTTTTGCAAAGCCTATCCAGAGTTCTTCTCTTGAAATTCTTTACTTTTTGTTATTACATTTTTACACATTTTTTCAAAAAATTCAATTTTGTCATCTCTCAAAGTTACAATTTCATTTTTTGTATTAAACGTTTTAATTTCGTTTATGAAATTTAAATCAACAGATTTTTTTACATAATTTGCGTATAACACAATGTTAAATTTGAATGAATTTAAAAGTTCGTATTGTTTATTGAATAAATCAATAATTAAATTTTTTCTTTCATTTAAAAATTCTTCTACTGAAAGCAAGTTTTTGCTTGGTTTTACACGACAACTAATAATTCTACTCTTAAAAGCACTTGTAACTTGTTCTATACCATTTTCATCAATTATGGTTTTTAATCGACTTGTGTGTTCATTACTTTTCAAATGACCTGAAAATTTATTTCTTTCAATGTCAATTTCACATAATTCACAGCGAGAAAGTTTTTTTTCTGAATTTAATTTAATTTTTTTATTTCCAACTGCAAGTTCTTGCGCACCTCTTTTCACATGAAAATTTTTAATATGTCTATTACAATTATCATTTCGCGTATACGTTTTTGAACAAAAACTGCACTTGAACATTTCTTATAATTTAAAAAAATATTTTTCGAACAACTAAAATGAAATGATTTATATCTAAAACGCACTTCTCTTTTATAATTTGGTAAAATTAATTTTAATTATTCAAAATTAATAGTTTATCTTTTGATTTGAAACCAAATATGAACAAACCAAACAATCTGTTAAAATGTATACGAATAAGCTTAAATATGAATAAAAGCGTATATCTGAAATAAATAAATAATATATGAAAAATAATAAGTAATATACGAGAAGTGTTAAAAGCAATAAACAATTTTTTCATTCCGTGAATTAACATTTATTTCAAATAAAATAATTTAAATAATAAATAATTCAAATAAATAATTTTTAAACATATTTAAAATTTTAATTTTCGTCTTTTTTACTTTTCATTATCTGTAGATACTACAACATCATCGTCAGTATCATGTAATGATAAAATGTCTTCTGTGCTGACATGTATTTCATAATTTCTTCTATAAATTTATCCAAATAATTTTGCGGAAGAAACATGGAATTGTACTCTAGTTCTAGCAAAACCCGTAGTCCGTATCTATAAAATGGATAAAAATATATATGCATATGTATAAGTAAATTAAAATAATAAAGAACTTTAAAATGAAAATAAAACAACACATCAAAATCTCACTAAAACATAATATGTAATTTAGTACGGAACTTTTCTCACCTTGTTTGTTGTTTTTTGATATTCAAAATTTTATATTTTTTATCTACAATCATATTTGTAATATTGATTGTAGACTTAAATTTTTCATACGTTGTGGTTGTTGAATTTACATTGTTCAAAAATTCAACAATTGATTTTTTTACACTTCTTTTTTTTTCCACCGGTTTTTACTACTTTCGATGAAGACATTTTTAGTATTAAAACTTTGAATTATTTTTATTAGACATTTAAAAAATTAAAAGTTAATTACCGAATGAAAAAGTTAAGAACTTTTAAGAGCAATCGTAAAAAATAATATATTTAAAAAATGTTTTCACTTTTAAATAAAACAATTTAGTATATATTATTCGTATACTATTAAACAATTAACTTTCACGTTCGCTGCTAGAATGACCTATGAATTAAACTAAATTTGAAGTTATTTTTTTTTTTTTTAAAACAATGAAGGCTAATTTTTTTGCACTTATGATGAACAAGACAGTTTCTAACACTTTATTTTAACCTAAAATATTTTTTGCAAACTTGCAAATATTATAAACAAATTAAATCATTCAGGTGTAATGATTTTTAATTAAATTTTTCAACACTATTCAATAAAATGTTTTTTTTATAATATTAATGTTAAAGCAATTATAAAATTCTAGGAATCATTTCATATTAAGAAAATTCAAACGTATAAATTTTCAAACGTATCGTCCATTTACCATGGTACTCAAGAAAAGGAAAACATTATTATTATCCTCAAATAAAACCCTTTAATATGTAAAATTAATATCGTTGATTACATATACATAAGTACATTTGTAAAACACAAATAAAAGTAAATAAAAATAAAAGCACATAATTGAATTTGTTTAATATAAATTTTTTTTTAATTTTCATACATTCATAAGCATGAAAAATATTGTTTCTCTACAAACATATCTTTTTTAATCTATATAAATCGAAAATTATTTTTTGCAGCTTGTCAATGAATATAAGTATATGCATCATGTGTTTTCTTTTCTTTTATCGATAAATTGTTCATTCATTCAAAAACTGAAAATAATAAAAAAAAACTGCCTACATGTGTACATATGTATATATGTATCTTTAATATGTACATTTTCTATTTATCCAAAAAGAGAAAAACGTTAATTTTTTGCCTTCAATTGTTAATTATATATCTACAATTTGAAGAATTGATCTTTATTCAGATAAAAAAATAAAAATCTAATTATTCTTGTGATAACTGATAATTCAATAGCAATAACATGTATACCTAATTATAATAATGTAAACACAAAAATGAATAACATATATATGCTACATGTATTATGCATTTATATGTAAAAGATAAGCAGAGCCATATACACTAGACTGTCAAATTACATACATATGTACATATGTACATATCTAGCAACAAATGTGATAAACTTATAACAGTAGCACAACTATTTGTCAGAGCCAATAGTATATTATACGTTAATTCGACTATACATATACTATATAAATATCATATGATATTTCTCATAATTTTAAAATATTAACATTCATACTGGTATATGCATGTATGTGTGTGTGTATTAAGATTATTCTTCAACATAATATAAACAATGCTTTAACACACAAACGCACATCAAGTTTGAAATTTATAACCATCTTTTATTCAAGACCAATTCTTTCAATAAACGAATAAAGAAATTTTACAACAACAAAATACATGCCTCCTCAATTGAAGTGCCAGAACTCTCATAACTTATACTACTCTTGTCAGATTCATTCAAGTAAAGTTATTTAAAATCAACAAAAATCAACAAATCATTTATCGCATTTAATAGTTTGTTTGAACAATTTCATGTTAGTAGACACATAATTTTTTCTCACACTGTAATGAAGTTAATTTTTCACATGCAATTATACATCTCTTCAGCTAAAATAGCACTACAATCATAACATATTAATTCAATTTAATATATTGGCTTTGAATTATGTAATACGTGTATAACACATATATGCACATACACGTTATGATGTTGAAAATCTGTTGTAGAGAAGATAAATATTGTAATCTCTGCATTGATTGTTTTCTACATTGTAAATACATAAATTTTGGCACAAATTAATTGTTCGGAATCTATGCATATATGTGTCAATTTATATACCATGTGCAAAACCTTCTATACTTACTTATATAAAGAAGGTTTTGACCATGTGTGTTACAGTATAAATCAGGGTTGGGCATTTACGCGTAAACAGCCGGAGTTTACGTTTACTTGGTAAAGAGAGTAAAGAGTGTAAATACCGTAAAGACTGCGTAAATAGCGTAAATAGACGTAAATACATAAAAATAAAACAGCTGTGTGTAAATTGTTAACTTTTAAAAATTAACAGATTAAAAAAACAAAAGTCGGGTGATTTTAATCTTTGGAAATACCAAACTTATGTACAGTTTTTATAATTTTTATTCACAAAATAAATATTGAAGTTAATGTTAAACAACATATTTTGTGTTTTTTTATTTTTATGAATAAAATTTAATTTTTAATAAATTTGTTTACGTTTACACTCTTTACGTCTTTACGGTAAACAGAAAAACTCTTTACGTACGTTGTTTTTACGTGTAAATTGTGGTTGTAAACGCTGTAAATAGTTTACGCGCCCAACCATGGTATAAATTAATATAAGTACATACATATACACATATGTACATATGTACATATTAATAAACATGGAGACATTGATTTTGTTATCTATAATTAACAACATTTACAATTGTTGTATCGTTTATTTACAATTTATTGTGCGTATATGCAAATTTGATACTAATGAAATTGAATGCATATAAAACGAATAGTAATCGGTACAAATCACAACTAACATACGATAATATGCAACAAACAGCCAGTAAAAAGCTTATTTCACTCTGCTTTAAAAATTTCAATTTATATGGGGCTATATTAACAATAATTTCAAAAACCACCTTTTTTGTACTTATACCCGTATATGTAAGTTATAAATTTATTGGAAGTACAATTTATTTCTTGGTGTCTTTACTGCACCGGTTCTAACTCACAATTAAATTCTTACTTCCAATTTTGGTCTTACAATTCTTGACTTAAAAATTATAACAAAAACAATTTCAATGTAACTTTAAAATAAAGGTATTTGCTGATAAGAACTTAAATTGTTGATACATCGAAAAATATGAAAAAGTAATATTACAATGTTTCAATTTACTTAGCCAAATTGTTTTTAGATTAAAATTACAATTAAATGCTGAATAATTAAAAACTATATGAAAAATATGTTTTTATAGAATCAAACAATTTGCAATTTAAGCGCGTTTTCCAAATATTTTTATATTGAAGAATGTTTTAAAAACGTGATCAATTTCAGTTATTGCAATTTATTTGATTCTGTATTAAAAAATGGTTAATGACATTCTGAATATGTTAACTCCTCCCCCTTTAAAGATCTGCGTCCCGTAGATCAAAAATCCAAATTTACAGGCTGAAGGCTTTTATGAATAGATGTGCTGCTCAAATGAGTAATGACTGGTGAAGACAAAACGATTTTCTTGTTCTTCCTTCTATATCTGATGTTGAATAACGCAATGATGATCAGGATAATCATGATTACGATGCCTATGTTCGTAAATGTTGCAGTCTTAAAATTAGTGAATAATGTTTTTAATTTTTTAACGTTGTTTAATTGCAGGTTATGAAGATATTTTAGATCAAGTTTGATGTCCTTTTGTTCCACATTGTCGTATAGTATTGATGGGAGGATTGGCGTTGATTTTATTTGCTCACTCGAATATGTGAGTATGTGATATATGTCTAAAATTCATCAAGAAAATTGTTCCATAAGTGATCAGTTCTATTTCTTCTTCTTCATTGAATAAGTAGTCGCATTTCGCTTTTTGACCCCTTAGTAATAGGCTGGTGTAATGGCCTTGTTGAAGTTTCTAAACTTGGCTATTCTAGCATATGAGGGTGTCACTAAATTTGTTGCATTTTTCGATAATACCAAAAACAAATGCTTGATTTACAAGAAGTTCCTTGTATTCGAGGTAAATTTGTTTGCTGTTTTGTATTACAGATCTGACTAGTATGTGGTTGTAACTGGCTTTGCTGGTTTTTAGTAATGAAGGTAGGTAGGTAGAGGTGGCCGCCTGCTCATTCCCAAGCAAGCACACTTAGGCCAGAAAGGCCCATTGTGATACCACACCAGGAATCTCACAGATCGAACCACCTCGAGCGCTTCAGAAAACCCAGAAGCCTCTTGACTGAGATCTCCCCTATACCAGAGAGATCATGAAAGAAGGCAGCCCCAAGAAACATTTCTCTATTTCTAGAGAGCGCCATACAGTGACAGAGGAGGTGTTCAACACTTTCCTCCTCCTCTTCATCTTGACATGCTCTGCAGAGGTCATTATAGGGAGCATTTAGCCTTCTGGCATGTTTGCCTTTGAGACAATGCCCCGTTAAAACTCCCACTAGAGCACTAACTGTTCTCCTATTTTGGGATAGCAAGTCACTAGAGAGTTTATTATCCACTCTAGGACACAGAGCCTTAGCAATGGAGTTACCAGCGCTTGAAACCCATCTTAGATTCCATGCTCTCGTAGACTCCTGCCGTGTTCTTAGGGCACAGCTGGCGGCTGGGATTCCAAATTCCCGATTACCCTCCAGTAATTCGAGAGTTGTTCCCAGTCTGGCCAGCTCATCTGCCTTGCAATTTCCCTGGACTTCCGTATGTCCAGGTATCCAAATAAGGTTAATACTGAAGTACTTTGCCATAATGTTTAGCAGAGTAAGGAACTCTAGTACGACCTTCGACGAGCAAGTCGCTGCAGTCAGCGCTTTGATCGCGGCCTGGCTGTCAGAGAATATATTTACCACCCTAGCAGCAATAACATTCTCAGCAAGCCAGTTGATCGCCTCTTTAATTGCAGCTACCTCCGGTTGGAACACACTGCAGTGATCCGGTAGCCTAAATGATAATTCTATTTTCAAGGAGTCACTGTATAGACCCCCTCCAACTCGGTCATCCAGCTTGGAGCCGTCTGTGTAGAGATGTACGGCATCCCTGCTCAGCGCCTCCATGCTGGCCCATTCTTCCCTAGAAGGAACACTAGTCAGAAATTTCCCTTAAAAGTTCGGCCTGGGTATAGCATAACCGATTTCCCCAGAGAACGGTAAAGAATCAATAATGCTTGAATGACCTACCCGAAAGAGCGACCACTGTCCGATAGCCATAAGCCTAGTGGCAGTGTTTTTTGTGAGTTCGGTGGCATAAAGATCCAGAGGCATCAGATTCAATAAAGCTTCTAATGCCCCTGTTGAAGTGGTCCTGAGAGCTCCGGACATAAGAAGTGCGGCCGCTCTCTGAATCTTCCCTTACAGATTACTCGTGGTGGCCGTCCGTAGGGCCGTCCACCACACAATCGACCCATATAGCAAGATAGGTCTCACTACCGCAATGTAGAGCCAGTGAACGACTCGAGGTTCAAGCCCCCACTTTCTACCAATTGCTTTCTTGCATGAGTACATGGCCAACATAGCCTTCCTCACGCGTTCCCTGGTATTGTGCTTCCAGCTGAGCTTAAAATCAAGAATTAGTCCAAGGTACTTAACCTCCTTGGAAAGCGCCAGAGGAGTACCCGCTAGGACCACATTATTTAGAAGCGGCACCTTGTACCTTCTAGTGAATAGAACATGGTCCGTTTTCTGTGGATTCGCTTTTAATTCACTTTCACAAGCCCATTTCTCCAGCTTGTTAAGAGCGGCCTGCAAAATATCCGTCAAAGTTGACGGAAATTTGTCAGATAACGCAATGACTAGGTCGTCCGCATAGGCAATCACCTTGCAGCCACTCCCCTCCAAACGTCTCAGCAGTCTATCGACCACCACGTTCCAGAGGAGAGGTGAGAGAACACTCCCTTGAGGCGTACCCCTACTCACCTGTCTTCTGATGGCACAACCCCTCAGCAAGGCATTGACAGTCCGTTTTCTCAACAGACTATCAATCCATACCACCAAGGAGCCGTTTACCCCCAGATCAGTGAGCGCCGCAGTAATCGCTCGCGGTACAACATTGTTGAAGGCGCCTTCTATGTCTTAGAAGGCCGCCGGAGTGTACTCTTTGAAGGTAAGAGATTTCTCAATCTCCCCCACTAAATTATGTAGAGCAGTCTCAACAGACCTACCTTTAGTATAGGCGTGCTGAGACTTGGACAGCGCATCCCCGATGCTTCTTCTTAGATACAGGTCCACCAGCCTTTCCATAGTTTTTAACATAAAAGAAGAAAGACTGATGGGTCGGAAATCGCCAGGCTTGTGATGGGAGCTTTTACCCGCTTTCGGTATAAAAGTTACTCTCACCCCCCTCCACAAGGAAGGAATATGCCCTAGCGCCAAGGAGGCATCAAAAATCACCTTTAGCCAGGGGATGATGATATCCTCCACCTGTTGAAGTTCTGCTGGAATAATCCCATCCGGACCAGCAGATTTAAATGGCTTGAACGAGCGTATAGCCCATTCAATCTTGCCATATTCACTAAAGCCAATCGGAATGGAGTCAGAAACTCCCCGCCCAGTCGACTCAGTTGTAGAGGCTACCTCATCACCTTTCGGAAAATGGGTATCCATAAGCAGCCCTAGCACTTCCTCTCCAGTTCTCATCCAACCTCCCGCACTATTCTGGAGAGAAGTCGGAGACACCGGATTTTGTGCCAGGATCTTCCTAAGTCTAGAGGCTTCTGTAACCTCCATAACGGAGCTGCAGAAAGTCTTCCACGAGAGCCGCTGAGACTTCCTCAGATCCTTTTTATAGACCTTCAGCTTTTCCTTGTAAAGCTTCCAGATTGATTTAGCCTTAGTAAATTTGGCTATATTGAAAGCCTGCCGACTTAAATTCCTTAACTCGGCAAGCTCAGCAGACCACCACGGAGGTTTGAACTTACCTCTGGGTTTAGAAACTGGACAAGACTCAACTGTTGCCCTATTCAGGGCTTCAGTCAACCTTTCTACAGCCTTGTCCAACTGCTCGGAATAGGTAATAACACACGGAGAGGCCCCCGGAAGCATTTTCCTTACTGTTTCCCTTTATCTCCCCAAGTCCGTCTTTTTCCTGTTCCTGAAACACTCCTCCTCAGCCACCCTTCCTATATCTAAACTAAAAAGTATATACCTATGGTATATATATACTAACCCTCCAGTCACAAACCTCGACTGAGTGGGCAGTGGTAAGGGTGAGGACCAACACCTCCTCCTTGTTCCTAATAACAAAGGTGGGTGTTGAACCTCTGGTACAGATAATGAGGTTAGTACTTAAAATGAAATCTAAAAGTAACTCACCTCTTTCATTTGTATCACTGCTCCCCCACATAGAGCTGTGAGCGTTGGCATCCGCTCTTACTACAACGTCTGCTCTTCGTTGCTCTGCGTATACCACAAGAGCCTGAAGCATTGGAGTAGGAACAGACTGTTCATTGGGCATATAGGCTAACACTACCCACATGCTGCGACTCTTCCCCAGGTCCAAAGCAACCGTTGTTGTGTCATCGTTGCAGAACTGCGGCAGAATAAAGAAATTAAAATGTCTTCTAGCAAGAAAGTTCTAGGTCTACTCGCATTACTTACATAGAATAAGTTAAATCCAGGGATTTTGAGCCAGCAGATTGTTTCACCCACTAACCATGGTTCTTGCACCAGGGCTCAACCTTCCTTCCCCTGACTGAGTCGAAGGAAGAGATTAGGCGTGGCTGCCTTACTGTGGTGCAGATTAATCTGAATAACCTTCATGAACAAAAGGCTTCTGCACCACAGTAACATTGGATTCAACTTCGGAGTCGGACGACTTAAGTAGCTCGTCCTCCTCCGAAGTTGGTTCATAACTTTCGGAGTCCAAACACTCCTCTATCATCGCCTCACCGAAAGGGTTTATCTGAGGAGCAGAACCTGTTTCCACAGGCTTTCCCCCGGCAGCCGCTTCATCCTTTCGATACAATTTCAGGGTAACAGCCCCAAAACTAAAGCTGATTTGCCCCTTTGTCCTCGAGAGGATTGGAAGAGACTCCTTGCTGACGATAACAACCGCCTGCCTAGAGTCTCCCTTAGGCTCTTCAACCCTGGCAACCTTCCAGTTACCTGTAGGTAGGCCAGGGTTGAAGGCTCTTATAAGGCCTAGGATCTTTTCTGGATCCGACATGCGTGCCGGTATCCAGACCCTAGCCCTAGGTCTGCAGGGGATCTCCTCCCTGCGGACTACCTTAAGGTCAGCCCCAGGCCAGATTTCTCCAAGCCTGGAAATTGCTTCCCTGTACAAAGTTTCGGATCGCTGGCCGACACACCATACCAGCTTAACGTGCCCCTGGTGCCACCCAGCATCCCTGCACACAGGTGGTTCACCGGGGCACTGCGTCATTACTGGCTCGAAGACATCGAGCAGCGCATCCTCCACCTTCTTCCAATTCGACAGCGAGATGCTGCCGTCCGGATTGCGCTGCTCCTCTTCCGTCGACTGCTGCCGCTTGTTAGCCAGCAGCTTTTTGTCATCGCGTCCTTCGATGACTTTAGTGGCCCAGTCTAAGGATTTCAGATCCTCTGGTGTTCTTTCCTCAACAGGAATAGAACGGATCCTGTCCCTGACCTGGTAGGCCTTTTTCCTCTCCTATAGGCGAGCTTAGATGGGGGGTGGCCCTTCTTTTTGACCTGGCTACCCTGCCCACTGCTACACCCTGGTTGAGGCTCTTTAGGGCTAGAACCAGACAAAACAGTCCCAATTCCCGCCTGTTTGGAAACCGAGGGTATGCTAGAGCTAGGCACTCTTACCCTCAGCCGAAGTATTAGAAGCCAGCCTCTGGGCCAAGCTTCTTATTGCCGGTTTAGAACGAGAGCCGGCCTTGTTTTTGTTTTGTAAGTCCATGAGATTCCCAGGACATTCCCACGACTGAGCTATTTTTAAGACTGGGCCCACATCCAGGTTGATTCTCGGCATGGGTCGCATCACACCTTGATCCAGCCCAGGGAAAAAGAAGCGCAAGAAGGATTATGACTGAAGGTGCGTAGGAGACAAGGAGGGATCGGGAGGGGATAGGAGGGGAACACACGTCCGACTATATTTGCCTGCACCAAAGCCAAGCATTAACGGACTGTTACCGGTAGCCACCACGAGGAGGTTATAGTCGAACTTCCGACTATCCAAGAGGAAGTCACCACCACCCCATCTGGTTCTTCACAAAATAAGATGGAGACTCCCACTTGAATAGCGGCACGGCCACCTTTAGTAATAAAACAACATATAAAATTGTCGAGTCCTTTACCAGTACGGTTGGTTCTGCATACTCTATAGCTGAAGGTAATGTTTCAATCTCAGGAATGATGCGACTAATTTTTTGTTTATCAAACAGGTTGCTATTAATTTCGCCAGCTGTGGCCAGTTGTACAGCTTGTATAACCTCTTTGATTTCCTCCTTTATGATGCTGAGTCTATTCAATAGCACTTGTAGAAATTCATTGCTGGAGTTTTTACTCATATGTTCTACAATCTTATTGTATTCTTGAATAATTTCTTGAGCTGTGTTCATGAGTGCTTCATTTATCTTGTATTGTTGATTGTTGCTTTCGACTATCTTGTTTTTACTCTTAACAATTTCATCCCAGTTTGCCGCATCAGGATTTTCTGCTATCCATTTCCACGCTGAGCCAATCCAGTTAATGGAACGTTTCTGCCAAAGTGGTTGGTTTCTTAATCCTGCGATAAGATTGCTTGTTCGCTGCATCTGATGGACAAGTTGCGACTTAAGGATGTTCTTAGAGTTGGCTTGCTGAGCTGATGGTAATATGTTCGATATAATATCTTCATAACTAGTTAAGTTGATGATATGAACCAAATTGAAATTTCCGTTGATTATTCGGCCTTCACCAATTTTTACGCTAATTGTTGGTGTACTGCATTTGTATATAGTTAAGGTCGTCACTACAGTGAGGGAGAGAGAGCTGTAAGTATATGGAAAATAAACAAAAAATGATCGCTAATTAGTTAAGTTTTTGATTTGTGTTTTATGAATTCTTATGCCGGATTGCATAACAACAGTAATTCTATTATCTCTAGCAACTACTTCTTTTTTATATTTCGGTTTATTTTTTCCCTGAATTTGTTTAACTGCCACATAAATTTCATCTCCAGGATTATAGACTTTTGGTTTGTTTTTCTTTGAATTTTCTCTTCTAATTTTATCCTTTTGGTTTCTCCTGATTCGCGCTTTAATATCTTCATTAGTACGGGATTTGAAGTTGATGAGTTTTTGAAAATTTATCCGTTGCTCTCTGCCCAAAAATATATCAGTTGGTTTCTTATTTGTTACCGAGTGTATACTGTTATTATAGCGATCAACAGCTATGTTGATTAGTTATTTCAGAGAGATATCTTTGTATTCTTGCTGTAAGCAACGTTCCATTTCAATGATTGTTTTTCTTTTTTTTAAGTGGCTGCACGCCAAGGCTTAGTCGTGCTCAATTAGCATTATAAACATGCCATTTTGTTGCCACATTGGTTCGTGGGTACGTTGCAAAGAAGATCTTACCTTCGGTTACATCCATCCGGTTGAGCTTAGGTAACAAACTACGTTACCAGGGCTCACCTGGGACAGGTTCCCGAGGTCGTTCAGAAAGTATCTGCGGAATGCTCTATGCCTTGCTTTGGTTACGGCCGGGCATTCACAGAAGTAGTGTAGTGGAGTTTCCTCTTTTCCTACTACTCTACAACTGCGACAAAAGGGATTAAAGGGCACGCCAATCTTAGCTGCATGTGTGCCTATCGGTCAGTGTCCTGTTAGAGCTGACACTAACTTTGCAATGTTGTGCCTGTTGAAACTCACCAACACACTGGTCCTTAATGGGTCCATTCTTGGCTAGGTCTGTCTCGCTATCTCACAGGTGGAGAGAGCTCTCCATTTGCGGTTGGCGGTCTGTAGGAAGTGCGTCCAAACGGCTCTTTTCACACTGCCTATTGGAATACACACGTCCTCCTGAAGTGGACAAAGCATTGTCGTGCCGGCTCTAGCTAGGGAGTCAGCCGTCTCATTATCCTGTATGTTCCTATGTCCTGGAACCCATATTTCAATAATTGTACTATGCACTCTTTCTACTATACCGTTAACCACGCCTCATTGTGATGGCGTTAGATAGAAGTCAATTTTAAGCGTTTTAAGATAGTCTATTATAATAGGGCTGATGAAGCTTCTCTCATTGTCCATAACCATGATTTTTGGCACTGTAAAATAATGTAATATTTTAATTATCTTGTCTCTCGAATGTAATACAGATTTATCCTTTATTTTAAAAAGTTTTGCAAATTTTGAAAATTTATCTACAACTGTGATATAATTGACATTCTGCATTTCGATGATGTCGATATGAAATATTTCTGTCGGATATGTTGGAATTGGTGTTTCTTGTAATTCTGGTCTGTTGGGATGCCGGTCATATTTGTTGATATAGCAAATTTCACAATTTAACGTGTATTTGATAGTTTTTGCCATATGAGGAAAATAGAGTTTTTCAAGAATCTGTTTTTTGTTCTCATCGCAATTTCTATGGGCTCGCTTGTGTTCTTCTTGGACAATTCTTATTTTGCTTTCTTCAACAGACATATCTTCAACTATTTCAACTGGACCATTTGAATGAAATTTTCGTGAAGAACTTTGATTAAGTTATTTTTATTAATCTCTTGCATCCTGATGAAATGACGATGATAACCTGGATGGGAGTTTTCGTATGTTAAGTTCTCAGGTCCTTCACTGATTATGAGCTGGTTTCTGAACACATTGATAGGTGCTTCACAGTGGGGAATCAGCAATGTACTATCCTTATTTGCACTATTTGTCGTTTCTACTGAAGATGATGAAGTTTAAGGTGTTTGCTTCAAGTTCCAATCTTGACAAAGCATCAGCAACTTTATTAACACATCCTGGTCTGTAAATAAGCTCGTAGTTATATTCCTCTATTCTAGCCTTCCAACTTTTAAGTTTAGCGTTGTTATTTCTGCTACTTAGACTGTATGTAAGAAGTTGATGATCTGTGACTATCTTAATTTTTTTCGCAACGTACAAATAATTTCGAAGATTATCAAGAGCCCACACTATTGCTAGGAGTTCCTTCTCGTTTGTTGCGTTATTTTCTTCTGTTTTATTTAATGATCTAGACACAAACGTAATTGGTCGATCTTTACCAAGCTCACCTTGAGAAAGGACAGCACCGATAGAATAATCTGATTCATCGATTGTCAAAATAAAGGGTTTATCAAAGTCAGGGAAGATGAGTACCTCTGTAGATGATAGCGTCTCTTTAAGATGTTTAAAGGATTCAAGTTCTTTCGGGTTTAGTTTAATTTTTATCTTTTTGGACTGGTTAGCTTTTATTTGGGCATTTGTTCCACGTGTTAGGTTGGTTAAAGGTTTTGCAATTTTCGCAAAATCTCTTATAAATCGCCAGTAATAGTATGTGAGTCCAAGAAATGATTTTAATTCTTTTAGATTTTCCGGTGGTCTGATTCGCGTTATTGCTTGGATTTTTTGTGGATTTGGTTTGATGCCTTGATTAGTTATAATGTACCCCAAGAACTCGATCTCTGTTTTCAAAAAATCGGTTTTATCTAAATTAAAGCGAAGATTTGCTTTCTCAAGCTTTAAAAAAATTTTTTCGACCTTCGCTAGGTGCTCTCTTTCTTTCTGGCCGCCAAATATGATAATGTCGTCAATATAGATGTAACAAATTTTTCAGATGTATTCTTTTAATACGTCGTCAATCATATGTTGGAAAATTGCAGGGGCATTCTTAAGTCTGAAGGGTAACCTCGTAAATTCGTATTTACCGTTCATCGTTGAGAACGCATTTTTTGGAATATCTTTTTCTGCCATCTTGATTTGGTGGAATCCTGAGGTAAGATCGATTGTAGTAATGAAGGATTGTGGTAATGATCGATTGTAGGCTTGCAAGGGTGTTTGAAATCTTTGGAATAGGATAAGTGTCAGATATAGTGACTGCATTAAGTCTTTTAAAATCTATGACGATGTGGTATTTTTTGGCTCCAGTTGCGTCTGGTTTTTTGTCGACTATCCAAATAGGAGAATTAAATGCGCTTTTCGAAGATCTTATGATTCCATCTTCTTACAATTGCTTTATTTGCCTATCAACTTTATCTCTCATATTCACAGGAAATGGCTATGATTTCGTATAGATAGGTTCATCTGTTACGGTCTTAACTGTTATAACATCAGATATAACAGTCCATAAAAATAATAAAATATAACACATACATATATTCATACATTTATTACTTTTATTCTAAAAAATATGAATTCAATATTATAAAATTAAAATTTCGATTCTCATACGTAAATTTGATAATTATTAAATTTCTTTTCAAAATTCACATAAAATTCTTTAAAATCAGCAAAATTGCATTCCCATACAATTTTGCTACGTAATTTCCCATATAATTTTTGCTACATAATTTCCCATAGAAGAAATTATTTTTCAAGGTATCAAATTTACGTTATTTACACGCGCATAAGAATTCTCACCGAAATTTTTCCGGTCACGTTTTAAAATAATGTGCGCATTTCTAAAACAAAGAAATGCGTAAGTGACATTAAAGAGTCAATAAAATTAAAAGTGCAGTTCTGATTGAGATTCCGGCAAAGCAACTCCAAAAGAAGAATTAGAAACATATTCTAAAATTAAGAATTTATTAAAAGGTTAATAAAAATTAAGTTGTGAAAATCAAGAATAAATTGTGAAGTTGATAAAATTAAGTTTGTAAAATTAATGCTGTTAATAAATTAAAAGTTTATAAAAAGTAAACAAGTGTTGTGAATTGTGATTCAAAATCAATAGTTGGTTTGTAGTTTTCAAAGATTGAAAACTATAAACAAAAAGAAATTAAATTTTTTTTTAAATCTTGAAAGATCAAGATTGTTACTGGCGCAGTCGGTAGGATTGCACAGTGTTATTACGCTTGTATTTTAATACATAATTGTGCAATCGATCATCATAAATGGTTTTAACACGCAGCAGAAGAGCGAAATTAAAACAATTAAAGGAACAATTATACAACATTTTACTGTCAGGCGACGAGGACGCAGAAACTGTCGACTACGAAGAATTGGTCAAAATAAGGAGACAAATTGCCGAACTAGAAAGAAATAATTGAATTGTTCCGGAACTAATCCATCAAATCAGAATTCATATTCTTCACCACAAATTAACGGACATCGCAGGAATAATAAACCTAATAACCTATTCAAGGTACGTTTTTTCCTCACAATCTTTTTTTAAAAATAAAAACAAAATAAAAAAATATATATAAAAATAAAAAAAAACAACAAAAGAAAATTTCAAAGAATAAAGAAGTGAAATTTTATAGAATTACATTATAATTTAAAGAGACTATTTTTTATGCTGTTTATTGTTCAAAATTAATACAAATATTAATTAGTGCGATAAGGTCAACAAATTTAATACATGTACAAATAAGAGAGAAAATTCAGAAATTTTTTTTTTTTAAATGAAACCTGAAGTATGTATATATATTATAATTAATAATTGAAAAGTACATACGATATATGAATAAAAATAAAAAAATAAAAAAATACATGATTTTACATATGAAAAATTAAAACATAACAAATAAGTGATTATTAAGAAAGAATTGAAATTTTTAAATACATATTTTTATTTATTTATTTGTTTTTCAAAAAAAAGAAAAAAGAAGATCAAAAAATAATAGATAAATAATAAACAACAATTGAAAATATATATGTTTTTTTTTAGAGGAGAAATCATTTAAAATAAATGAATAAATATTATATGTGTTTGAACTTGAATTTCTTTTAATATAATTTGTTTCATATATAATATATATATTTTTTTTAATATAATTTTGTACGATCATTGCAATTATCTGTAATAGAAAATAAAGTTTTATGTCTTTACAAAATTTGTGTGAAAAAGTTGATATCGCCACAAACAGATCTCGTGAAATTTCAAATATTTTGAGTAACTTTTTTGATTCTATACCACTAAATCCCAACATGCTTTCCCTAACTATTGATCCCCTTAAATACCTTTCCGAATTGCCAGAATTCAACGGAGATTTTAAAGATCTTCAAAATTTTATAGATTTAATTGACAAAATTCACCCCACGCTTTTAAGATACGATGAACTATCACAGAGCATCTTTTCTGATTATATTAAAACAAAACTTAAAGGAAAGGCAAGAGAAGTGATTGAAATCAATTCTCACGTCACATCATGGACAGATATTAAAAATATTTTAATCAATAATTTTGGTGATAGATTCTCAGCAGAAGAATTGTTTGACGAATTACGAGCGACAAAATTTAAAACAAACAGCATAGAATTTTACAGTGAATTAAAAAACACACTAAGACGACTTAACATTAAAACAAAACAAATGGTGGAAGACACAGACGAACTTTCTAGTATCATTGAACAAAACAAGGCTTCAGCACTAACAGTATTCAAAAATAAACTGCCAGAGCCAATGCGATCGGTTATCCTTTGTAGAAACCCCAGTAGTTTGGAAGATGCAATGAACATTTTATACGAATGCAATTACGCGTACTACAATCCGTCTCAAAAACTTCAAAATACTCCATCAAATAAACAAACCACCAAAGAACAGACGAAAACTCCTGTACATAACAATAAAACGAATCCTCGTTATAATCAACCCTTCAATAACAACAGGCCACATTTTCCCCAAAATCAATTTTCACCTCGTCAAAATTTTGTCCCTTTTCGACGACCCTTTTTCAACAATTCAAATTCAAATTTCCATAATAATAATAACCATAATAATAATAATTTTAGAACAGACGTTCATAATTCAAATAATGGATATAGATTTGGGGGTAACAATAACCAAAACAATAATAGAATAGAGCCTATGGAGGTAGATTTGGCACAAGCAAAAAAATCAGAGAAAAAGACACACCAAATTGAAAATTTTCGATCACATGCCTCCAAGCAAAATTACCCTATATAGTTGTTAAATCAAAAACTACTCCTCTAAAGTTTATCATAGATACAGGGGCGACTCATTCTATCATCAACCCCAATCTATGCCACCCCAAATGGAAATCCACCATCGAAACCCCTTTAAAAATAAAAACCCTTAATCACATTGTAGAAATAAAAGAAAAAGTCAATACACCCTTGTTTAGAGAATTAGGTAACCCTTCAAAAAAGGTAGAATTCCTTATATGTGAATTTCACGATGAATTCGACGGAATAATCGGTAATAACATTTTCTTAGACATAAACGCGATCATAAATTATAGAGACAAACTATTAATATCTGGCAATAGCCAAGTAAAATTAAAATTTGCATCAAGTGAGAAAGATAAAACAGAATATGAAGTAATTGAAACACATTTATCGGTGTCACTAAAAGATGGGTTGGGATATATAGCTGAACAACGAAACGCCGAAAGTACACTCATTGTAGAAATGGGAATTTATTACGTTGAAAATTTTAAAATTGTTGCAAAAGCAAGAAAATGCAAAAATGTAAAAAGTGTTACAGCAATTCCCCAACCACTAAGTATACAAAAAGTCGATCATGAAAATTTCAATATCATTGAAGAAAATGATAAAGGCCCTATTCATGAACAATTAAGAATTGATCACTTGAATTCAGAAGAACGATACCTATTACTTAAATTGGTGAAAAGATTCACTGATATATTTTATAACGAAAATTCAGATCTTACTTTCACAAATGTGATCAAACATAGGATAAGGACTATCAACGATATCCCTATCCATAGTAAAACTTATCGTTATCCTTATGTTTACAAGGAAGAAGTGGAGAATCAAATTAAAGATATGTTAGACAAGAATATAATTCGTCATAGTAATTCCCCATATTCTGCTCCAATTTGGATCGTACCTAAGAAGGTAGATGCAAGTGGAAAAAAGAAATGAAGACTTGTCATTGACTACCGAAAATTAAATGAAGTAACCGTTGATGACAAATACCCCATGCCTAACATAGACGAGATTTTAGAAAAATTGGGCAACTGCCAATATTTTCAACCCTTGATTTGGCGAAAGGCTTTCACCAAATCGAAATTGATGAACAAGACATCCACAAAACTGCTTTCAGTGTAGAAAATGGCCACTACGAGTTTTTACGTATGCCATTTGGGCTAAAGACAGCTCCAGCAACCTTTCAAAGGTTAATGAAGCATGTCCTGAAAGAATACATAAATAAAATATGCTTAGTATATCTAGACGATATCATTATTTTCTCAACTTCTTTACAAGAACACATCGACTCCATAAGTAAAATTTTTCAAAGATTGAAGGAAGCCAATCTTAAAGTACAATTAGATAAGTCCGAATTTCTCAAGAGAGAAACTGAATTCCTTGGGCATATCGTTACCCCAGAGGGTATCAGACCCAATCCCAAAAAAGTAGAATGCGTGAAAAACTTTCCAATACCAAAAACAAATAAACAAATAAAACAATTTCTTGGGTTAACAGGGTACTATAGAAAATTCATTAAAGATTATTCAAAAATTGCGAAGCCAATGACAAAATATTTGAAAAAAGATGCCAAAATAAATCTCACAGACCCAGAATATCAACATAGTTTCATGACTCTCAAAGAATTGTTAATAAGCGACCCAATTTTGCGCTATCCTGATTTCAATAAAACTGTCACTACTGACGCAAGTCAATTTGCATTGGGAGCAGTGCTCTCGCAAGAAAATCACCCCATATGTTTCGCAAGTAGGACACTAAATGACCATGAAACTAATTATAGTACTATCGAAAAGGAACTCTTGGCTATAGTGTGGCCCACCAAGTATTTTCGACCATATCTCTTCGGGCGAAAATTTATCATCGAAACCGACCACAAACCATTAACATGGTTATTTTCATTAAAAGAACCTAATTCTAAGCTTGTTAGATGGCGTCTGAAGTTATCCGAGTTTGACTATACAATTCAATACAAAAAGGGTACAAAGAACAGTAACGCAGATGCGTTGTCCAGAATAGAAAAACCAGCAGCAGAATTAAATATGGCTGTACAGGACACCCTTATACTAGAAAGCAAATCTTCGATTAATATTTTCAAAAACCAAATAATTATATCAAAAACTAACACTGGGTCCTTAAAAATGAAAAAACAAAAAATCTTCGACAAAACTCATACAACATTCTTTACAAAATCATTAGACGAACCAACCGTTATTACGATATTGAAAACACACTTTAACCCAAACGGTCTGAATGCTATCTTTGTAGAAAATGAAGAATTTTTCTCATCCTTAGAAAGTGCCTTTCGTAAACATTTTTCCAATAACAATAAATTCAAAATTATCCGCTGTAAAATATTTCTAGAGGACATAGCCGATGAAGAAAAGTTAGCTGAAAAAATTAAAGAAGAACATTTAAAAAACAATCATAGGGGAATCGAACAGGTCTTTTGTGAGATGAAATCAGTGTACTACAACCCAAAAATGAAAGAACGTATTACACAGTTTATAAATAATTGTGATGTATGCGATTATGAAAAATATGATAGAAAACCGCCTAAACCACCGTACCAAATAACTGAAACCCCACAATGTCCTAGGGAAATCATCCATGTAGACGTTTTCTATACATTACAAAACCAATTATTCTTAACTATTATTGATAAATTTTCTAAACATGCTTGTGCAATTAAAATTATTGGCCGATCTTGGACAGAATTCAAACGAGCCTTGTCATATTACTTTGGTCAATTCGGTACAGTAAAGAAAATCGTTACAGATAACGAATTAGGATTTAAAGCGATACCCCTAAGGGAATTTTTAAGACAATTAAACGTAGACATTCACTTTACATCTAACAGTAACCATACTTCAAACGCAGACATTGAACGTTTACATAATACAATAAATGAACATATAAGACTTTTGAAACACGATCAAATAAATCATATTAAAACAAATGAAGAAAAGATTCTTCAGATCGTACTATTCTATAATAACAGTTTACATTCTACTACAGGTAAGAAACCAATCGATTTTGTAAACGGAAAAATTCATCAAAGCGAATATCCTGAAATTTACCAAAGAATTATCGATAAAAAACAAAAAATAATAAACCAAAACAGAAAAGACAACCCCGTATACGAAGGGAAAAATTTCATCAAGGAAATAAGAGGTGGTAAAAATCATTCAAAGTATACGAAAATTGATTCAAATAAGATTGACAACGACCACATCATAGACGCAAAAAATCAATTAAAATATTATAAAACTCATATTAAACCTAGGAAAAGGTACCAGGACATAGACAACCCAACCATAGAGGTCAAAAAGAAAAAGAAACAAAATGTATAAAATACTCCTTTTAGTGTCAATTTTACCCACTTTACGGACACAAGAGATACAGGTGCATAATTTCAACAATAACAACGGATACTTAACACTGGAGCTAGAAACCGTAAAAATCATCAACAACTACACTAAAATATTACACATCATCAACATAACTGAATTTGAGACTTCAAAGGATCTTATAGAGACCAATATTTTGGCCCTTCAACCTAAATCCGACTTGATAGGACCAATGTATAACACCCTACGTCAAAGTTTGACCTTATTAGAAGCAAAAATAGAAAATATTATGCCACACAAAGAACGATACAACAGGGAAAAACGAGGACTTGTCAACATATTAGGGAAAGGATTAAAGTGTATTGCTGGAACAATGGATTATGAGGATAAATTAGAAATACAGACGAAATTAGACGAATTGTACAAAAATAACGAGAAAATAGTTGATGAAAACAATAGACAAGTAAACATCAATAGACAGATCTTTGACCAAATTAAAAACATAACCACACATATTAGAAGTCAACAAACAACAATGGAACAACACATTAATAGACTTACACACAACCTCACAAACAAAATAACGACACTAGAGGATGAAATCGCATTAATGCAATATGCGTATCATATAAATCACGACATCATCCTGCTAAGAAATCACATTGATGATATAGAACAAATACTGTTCTCAAGCAGATTAGGTGTCCTTTCAAAGAATATCCTTAACAACGAAGAACTGAAATTGATTACAAGTTTAGAAAGCTACCAAAATATCAAGATAACAGTCAGCTCATATAATCAAACACATATAATTACACTATTCATCCCTCAGTTTTCAGATTCACAATTTTCAAAAATACTTATAGAGCCTATCCCAGATATCCAAAATAAATCCCTATTCCTAGAAAACAAAGAAGTTCTCATAGACGAATATAATAACGTTTATAAGTTACCAGTTAAAGATAATTTAAAGAAAAACTTAATACCTGTTACAGACGATTGCGTTGATAATATTATAAAAACAAAAGAAGCATTATGCAAAAAAGTATTGACAAATAAAGAAGAAATTTTAGAAATAAGAAATGGAATTGTAATTACTAAGAATGTAAAAGAAACTAGAATTAAACATAATTGTAGTAAATTATAGATATAATTATAAAAGGAACATATTTGATTAAATTTAAAAATTGCAAAATTGAAATACTACACAATGAATTTGAAAATTATGAAACAAAATTTTACGATAAAATAATTTTGCCAAACTTTGTAACCAAAACTAAAGAAAAAGAAGTTATTAAGGAACTAAGTCTTGATAATTTGTATTTAGAAAATATAGAAAATAGAGGAAAATTAGAAAAATTAGATCATAAGAATCATAAGAATTATCAAATAACAATAGTTACAACTAGCATCAATTCAATAATAATTTTATCGATTGTAATTTTGATCTCCATAAAAATCATTAAAAATTATTCAAAAAGAACAAAATCTAAAGATCATGTTAACATAAAGATTGTTTCGTCGGAGCCTCAATCTAACGGTGGGGGTGTTATAACATCAGATATAGCAGCCCATAAAAATAATAAAATATAATATAACACATACATATATTCATACATTTATTACTTTTATTCTAAAAAATATGAATTCAATATTATAAAATTAAAATTTCGATTCTCATACGTAAATTTGATAATTATTAAATTTCTTTTCAAAATTCACATAAAATTCTTTAAAATAAGCAAAATTGCATTCCCATACAATTTTGCTACGTAATTTCCCATATAATTTTTGCTACATAATTTCCCATAGAAGAAATTATTTTTCAAGGTATCAAATTTACGTTATTTACACGCGCATAAGAATTCTCACCGAAATTTGTCCGGTCACGTTTTAAAATAATGTGCGCATTTCTAAAACAAAGAAATGCGTAAGTGACATTAAAGAGTCAATAAAATTAAAAGTGCAGTTCTGATTGAGATTCCGGCAAAACAACTCCAAAAGAAGAATTAGAAACATATTCTAAAATTAAGAATTTATTAAAAGGTTAATAAAAATTAAGTTGTGAAAATCAAGAATAAATTGTGAAGTTGATAAAATTAAGTTTGTAAAATTAATGCTGTTAATAAATTAAAAGTTTATAAAAAGTAAACAAGTGTTGTGAATTGTGATTCAAAATCAATAGTTGGTTTGTAGTTTTCAAAGATTGAAAACTATAAACAAAAAGAAATTAAATTTTTTTTTAAATCTTGAAAGATCAAGATTGGTACTCTTAGCCTCTGCCCTTACGTTTGTGTCAGTTGCTATGTGATTACTAAGAAGACTGAATAAATGCTTGAATTTTTATCAGAGCGTTTAGAAGAGTTTTTGTTTTTTCATGAACGTGGCTATCTCTTGGTTCTATTCTGTTAACCTGAGTTGACTCTTTTTCTTTTAAAAGAATTTCGACGGCAGATAAAATTTTTAAAATATTTCTTTTCCTATCAATCACCGCTTCTAGTTGTTTGAGCGTATCATCCCCTATAATACTATCAAAAGACTTAAGACCACGTAAGACAAAAAACTCTATTTCAGTATCATTTCCAATACTTGAAAAGAATTTTCCGGATAAATTTTTATCTATTAGGATTTCACCTCCTGCTGATTTGATGTAAAAGGGTTTTTTTGTTGGTTTAGCGTTGGTAGCTAAGCTTTCTCGAATGAAATTCTTGTTTGCACCGGTATCCATTAAAAATTGAAGAATGTTATTGCGTTTGGTTTTATTTTCTATATAGGGTCCACTAGAGAGGCTCCCGTCATAAAATTTAGTTCCGCATTTTCTTCCTCTTCTGCCTCATAATAGTCAAGATCCTGATCCTGTGTGTCTAAGCAAAACACACGTTGTTGTTTTCGTGCGTGACCGAGAGATGCGTTTCCTTTCTTCATGCTAATGTTGTTTGGTGGACATGATGCTGGCCTATTAATATAGTCTACTCGTTTTTGATTCGTCAACGTCCATGGGCGTAGGTGGTTTGGGTTGTATTGGTCTTAACGATGGACCAACAGGTTTTTGATGTTGAATATTGTATGCCATATTTCGTTGTTGTAGAGACATGTGATTAGGTGAAGCGCGGGGCAAAAATTAGTCATTTCTTTACGGATGAATCAAATTTACTGCTGCTATTGTGAAACTATTTGAATCCCTCTTGTGTATCGAAAGTTTTCTATAGTTTAAATTTTGAAGTTCTAAACAGGATGAATATGCTTCAGGCAGTGTGGTGGGTTTTTGAATCATAGGATTTTTGACATTTCGCCGTTGAGACCCCTAATAAAAACATCTAATGCTCGATTTCTATAGGTTTCTATCAAAACATTTTTCGTTTCTTGAGAATAATCTTCGGTCTTCAATTTGTTTACGATTAACGAAAATTGGTGATTAACATTAGCGTAAAATGAATCGAGACTCTGATTTTTTTGTACCATATTACACAGTTGGTGCTCAAGAGCTCGAAGATCCCTTTTGTCCACGTAATGCAGAGAAAGACATTTTTTTATAACAGTCCAATCGTCATCGAATATGTTATAAGCGATTAAAGCAGCGTCTGAGTTACCTCGAATTTTTGGACGTATACTTTGTAAAATGGCTCTGTACATTGGTTTAGTGCGAATGATTTCGTAACCTTTAAGAATGCTTTCAACATTGTGCACCCAAGAGACATATTGAATTGGATTCCCATCGAACACCTGTAGTTCTTTCACACAATCTGGGAGTTTACTAATATCCTTAAGGACTTCTTCACTCAGAGGTATGGAAAGCATATTGCTGTTAGCATTGTGATTATTTGCGGCCGTAGTCTTCATTTGTTCAATTGATGTAAGCTTCATATCAAGATTTTTAACAAGTTCAATTTGAGCATTAACTGCCCCCGTTAACTGTTTTACGGCGTGTTCGAGTTTTTCTAACGTAACAATTTTTTAGAAAGTAAAGTCTAACAAGGGATATTTGAAAAAGCACTGAGTTTTTCGTCAAGGATTTGTGGATTTCGACAGTCAAAAACGGAAAACTATATAAGGTTGTATGCGTGTACAATTCTTTATAACAATTTTTCTCGTATAATTAAAAAAAATCACTTGTTCAAAAAGGTTCAAAGAAAAATCACTTATTTTTTACGAAAAGAAGAATTTTTGGGTTTGAGTAAAACAATTTTTACAATCTATAAGAAATTTCAAACGCACTTTTTGTTTCCTTTATTTTAATTTATTATTTATTCATTACTATGTTTCTCAAAGTTATTTAAAAAATGTTTAATAAGGTAACCATTAAAAAAATCAGTTTTATTTTTCAAATAATTTGTGCAAGTAAAATTTATTAAAATAGTTATTTGTCACTTATCAAATTTTTTGTATAAAACTACCTTTGTCGTTTGTTCTTTCAAGGATTTTGGCTCATAGTAATATTTACGGAATTTATAAATTATTTCAAAATTTTTTGTTAAATTTCTCGTAATTCAATTTGCAGTCAATTTCTTAAATTGTTTTGTAATATAGAAAATATATTCGTAAAAAAGCGACAAATCACCAAAGACAATAATTCTGTCTTATAATAATTATTTGGAAAAATCACAACTTTTACAATCGCATTTGTTAATAACAAATATTTTCCTTATTTTTAAAAAAAAAAATTTGAATTCAATTTTTATTGTTTTATTTGCAAAAAAAATTATTTTAATTGTTGTCACTCAAAACTTTTTTATTAAAAAACGAATTTACGTTTAATTTATTTCACTTGTTATTTTTTAATAATTTAATATTAAATAATATGTAATGTATTCACATCAGAATGAGAATCTTTATTTTTTAGAGTTTTTCTCTCTTATGTTGATCCAAGGATTAGTGTTTCCTTGAATATCTTTACGTGAATTGTGAAGTGAAAAGTCGTCCTGTGCCGCCTGAAAGATGAGGATGAGCCGTATTTCTCCTTTTTAGTTTTGAGCATTGAAAATTGCAAAAAACCTACTAATGGTAGGTTAAACTAAAAGGTTTGCTGCTTAATATAATTGTCCCTTTCGATTTGTTTTTTTCTTTAAACAAATTTATTAATTAAAATTTAAAAACGTTTTTATATTCTCCCGCACAAAAAAGAAATTTTATAATTTGTAATTGCAACACAGCACTTGTTACTATTTTATAAGTAACGTGAACGGTCCCTGTTCGGACGCCAGTTATAAATTTATTGGAAGTACAATTTATTTCTTGGTGTCTTTACTGCACCGGTTCTAACTCACAATTAAATTCTTACTTCCAATTTTGGTCTTACAATTCTTGACTTAAAAATTATAACAAAAACAATTTCAATGTAACTTTAAAATAAAGATATTTGCTGATAAGAACTTAAATTGTTGATACATCGAAAAATATGAAAAAGGAATATTACAATGTTTCAATTTACTTAGCCAAATTGTTTTTAGATTAAAATTACAATTAAATGCTGAATAATTAAAAACTATATGAAAAATATGTTTTTATAGAATCAAACAATTTGCAATTTAAGCGCGTTGTCCAAATATTTTTATATTGAAGAATGTTTTAAAAACGTGATCAATTTCAGTTATTGCAATTTATTTGATTCTATACTAAAAAAGGGTTAATGACATTCTGAATATGTTAACTTGTATGTATGTATGTATGTACCCATACCTGTACATACAAGGCCATTAAAAAAATTGGAATAATAATAATTGATGAAAATTGTCATTGAAATTTGACTAGAAAAATAAATTATTGAACTGGCCAGAATAAACATTTCTGAGTTTAAGGCTAATGACAAATATCCAGTGCTGATACCAGGATATTGTACTTTGTCACATACAATGTCATTTAATTGTAGCCACTTAAAGAAAAACCTACATAGTACGATGCTGGTATCGGAATCCACATGGTTTACCCGTGGATTCTGTTATTTGGCAATTAAGTTTTACGGCACGATATGTATGTAGATTTAGTTTAGACCATGGTTGTTTTTTATATGAATATTTTAAATTAATAAATAAAAAATAAGAACTAAAATTTTTATAGAAAATAGAAAATTTTACAAATTTTACTTGAGATTGAATCACATACTAGATTATGTAATGTGTCCCCGCGGGGTATCAACTACATCAATGATCTGGCATCAATACTAGATATCTGTCGAAAGCAATACATCAAATACATGTAAAAAAGTAGTCGTTACAGTTGTAACGACAACTATAATAAAGACGGTTAATGTAAAAGTATCCGTTAAAAATGAAATGGCGATAAAAGAAATTAATGGCTCTGCTATTATAACATATTTGCAACAATAAAAAATATACGAATTATCTTCCATTAAAGCGAATGCATGTATGTACACACATGCATTCTATTATCTATATTCTATATCTATAATCTATTAAAATATTTTGTGTATGTATTTATTATGGAATTATTTTCAGCATATTCATTTCATTATTTAAATTTGTGTTTAACTACATATTTATTCAAATTTTTATCCTTCCTTCCTTCCCATTTCCGATATTCATTTTGATAATATTCAATCTAACATTTAGACACTATGTTAAGCTTCGTGCTGCCATTCTGCCATATCCTTGAATTAACTGGAAAATTTAAGAAAATCACCTAATGGTGCTTTAGTCCGCACTGTATACAGACATACATGTTATTGTTAAAATTTATGTTTTGCTCTATGTTCATAAAACCACGTACACACTAACATTACATTTCAAAAGTTGTGTAGATAAAAATAAAATTATTGCTCGTGCACATTGTATACGATACTATAACTTATAACTGTTTAGTGTGTAGGTATTTTTTGGATAGCTTTAATTTTTCTTTCTTTACTTTCCCTTTTTTTTACCCATAATTTTATTTAGTAAAGTTTTATGTTAAATGTATTGTAAAAAATTAGTTTGAACCTTAACTATTAAAATAACCGCAAAAATAAAATATAGAACTGACATAGAAATACGATCTGTATTTAGAATAAAGCAAGAGTGGCAGGCAAGTTGTTATATAGTAAAGTGTACATACGTATATGGTAATGTACGAAAAGTATTTTATGTAAAGAAAATTTTCTGCATGAAATTTTTAAGTCATCGTTAATATCTTTTTGCATGTGAACATATGTATGTATGTATACAAAATGTAAGAAAAATATATTTATATATGTACAGTACACACACACACACATGAGTTTCGCTTGTAATTATGTATAAATGTATAAATGTTAAGGAATGTACGGAAATAGAAAAGGAAAAAGGCTGAAATTTTATCTTTGATCTGGGACGATTTAAATAAGACTTTTCCAAATATGGAAAATTATATCCAATATCGCATATCGAAATAATATTCTTTTTCCACCCATTTTCTGTGCCATTTATATTTATTTTTAGAATATTTGTGTGACACAGTGAAAATAATTTAATACCAGTTATAATGTGTGCTTGTCTGTACATAGAAAAGAAAATGAATTTATTAAAAAAATGAAATAAAATTTTAAAAAACAATATTTACAGCATATAGCAAAAAATTGCCTTCTTTAAAAACGTGTAAAGTTCATAAAAAAACTTTTACACATTCTTTGCAGTTTCATACAACAAACTACTGGGATGCTTTGAGTAATGCACATTAGAATAGATTGTTGAATTGAAACACAACGTATTTAATTGGAAAATGTTGTAGCCAATTTCATTGTTTTCACATGAAGTTTCCATATTTTCTATGCAGAAAAATTGTATCCTTGGTGTACAGTTAATAATTTACACGCACGGGTTAACTAATTTTTGCATCCATACCAGTCGTAATCACTTACGCAACATCCATCAGTGTTACTTGTCCGAATAGCAGATATGAACATACTAACAAAGTATAATTTACATTTTATCGTACAAAAATTATTAAAATTTTCAATGAAAATTTTATTCCAGGAAAAAGTATTACATTTGATAACTACATTAAATAAAACATTGAATTTTCCAAGTAGCTTATAAATTGTAAAATGTAATTGGAAAATGTAAAAATTTTCTGCATTATTCAATGTTTTTATTATTTTGTTCTGTGTCATATACATACATATTTTCCATAAAACACATCAAATATTAACAGAACTAATAGTAAGTTCTAGGTAGGATCAATATTTTTATTTCAATTTCCTATCTGTCTTATGAACAATATAAGCATGGTTGGGCGCGTAAACTATTTACAGCGTTTACAACCACAATTTACACGTAAAAACAACGTACGTAAAGAGTTTTTCTGTTTACCGTAAAGACGTAAAGAGTGTAAACGTAAACAAATTTATTAAAAATTGAATTTTATTCATAAAAATAAAAAAACACAAAATATTTTGTTTAACATTAACTTCAATATTTATTTTGTGAATAAAAATTATAAAAACTGTACATAAGTTTGGTATTTCCAAAGATCAAAATCACCCGACTTATGTTTTTTTAATCTGTTAATTTTTAAAAATGACAGACAATTTACACACAGCTGTTTTATTTTTATGTATTTACGTCTATTTAAGCTATTTACGCAGTCTTTACGGTATTTACACTCTTTACTCTCTTTACCAAGTAAACGTAAACTTCGGCTGTTTATGCGTAAATGCACAACCCTGAATATAAGAGAGATTACACTGGTTCAGGTGTGTATGTAGTCATTTTCATGTTTTTTTTTTCTTTATATTTATCTTCGTCATAAACAAATTGTGTATTGCAAATTTCATGATTTTCTTCTGCATGTAGTTGTAAGTAATGTGTACGAGTACACAGGGTTTTCTTTTCCCTTTAAATTCAAATGTTTTGAAATGTCGAGGATCAGAATGAGAATGGAGATCAAATTGGCCCACTTGAAGTATAATTGACGTCACATGTTGAACAATATTTTTCGCACCTTCCTTTTTATGGAAGGACGAAAGAAAGGAAGAAGGTGAATAAAATCAAGTCTATTTAGAAACCATTTCAATTTCAAGAAAAATATAATTTGTGACACTTATTAAGTATGGGACACTCTGCATGTACATATTCGAATGAATGTGTATAGTGCTCCTAAATTAACTCAATAAGTATAATATTGAGTTTGGTTGTGTTTTCTTCTCTTACATTTTATTTGTTCATTTTCTGTCTGTAAAAAGAAAAGCAATTAAAATTTATATAAATCCTCTATTTGATAAATATCACAGAGTATTGAAAATATCCTTAATATATAAATTACTGCCATCGAATAAATCTTCTCAATAATTGCATATTAAGTAACCTTAACTAATAACAATTATGTTTTATATAGGAACTAGTATTGTATTACGGAGATGAATAATGAGAGTATTTTATAATACGTTTTATTGTACACAATTATTTCTTTATTATTATTTACATACAATTCAGATTGATTACAAACCATTTTAATTGCATTTTAAGGAAACATAAACGTTTTATCACAATAAATTTTTTTCCGTTCATTCACTCGATAGAAATTGATTTAATTTCAATCATGAGGACCCGAAATCATTCATTTCTTTCTGTTGCCTTTTGTCTCTTGGCGACAATCATGGTTTTTGACGATCGATCGAACAGCATACAAGTATCGAATTTCGGTATCATGGTTTTCGCTTTTCGTCGAACCCGTTCGATAAAATTGAACAGCTAGTTCGATCAATTTTGTACTGTCGAATTGTAAATTTTTACAAGAATTTGCGCGATTTGTGATACGAAGTGTAAAGTATATGAATATTTGAATATTTAAAAAAAAAATTATTAAAAATTTCTATTAATTTTTTATTTTATATTATTAAATTTTAATATTTAATTTTTAAATATTTTAAAAAAATATTTATTAAATATTTATATTAATTTATTATTTTGTACTAATTAATTTCAATATTTAATTTTTAAATATTTAAAAAAAATATTAATTTACTTAAAAAAATTATTAAAAAGTACAATTAATGGTAAAAACCATGGTTGGGCGCGTAAACTATTTACAGCGTTTACAACCACAATTTACACGTAAAAACAACGTACGTAAAGAGTTTTTCTTTTTACCGTAAAGACGTAAAGAGTGTAAACGTAAACAAATTTATTAAAAATTGAATTTTATTCATAAAAATAAAAAAACACAAAATATTTTGTTTAACATTAACTTCAATATTTATTTTGTGAATAAAAATTATAAAAACTGTACATAAGTTTGGTATTTTCAAAGATAAAAATCACCTGACTTATGTTTTTTTAATCTGTTAATTTTTAAAAGTGACAGACAATTTACACACAGCTGTTTTATTTTTATGTATTTACGTCTATTTACGCTATTTACGCAGTCTTTACGATATTTACACTCTTTACTCTCTTTACCAAGTAAACGTAAACTCCGGCTGTTTACGCGTAAATGCCCAACCCTGGTATAAACTAAAATGTTTGAATTTTTTTTTTTCTGTTGAATAGGAAAATTTCAAACATTTTTGGATAATCAGAAAAGTTGTTAAATTTAAATTTGCAAACTATTTTAATTTTGGCAACTTAAAAGGCGTTAAATTTAAATTTTCAAACAATTTTTAAATTTTGACAACTAAAAAGTTGTTAAATATAGAATTTATTCACAATAATTCACTATAATGGTACTTATACCTAATGTGTGTATGGCAATGCTTTTTGATTCGATCGATCAAGTTACATGATACCGAAATTAAATTCAATCGAATCGAAACAGCTCCTTCGATCAACCGTCGTATCGAAAACGGTGATAACACCCTTATTTTTATTTTCTGCAGAATAATTCCTTTAATTATGCATACACATACAGTAGAATTGCAATGGAAAGCAGTAAATAAAAACATCCTTGAGCATGGGAAATTTTTTCATTTAAATTTTTTACAGTGTGCAATAAATTACGACTTAGTTTCCTGCCTATATCAAATTTCTGACACCTTTGAGTTGTCAGATTTAAAAATATAAACTAAACAAATCCCAACATTTTAGCTAACTTCAGCAGCTTGTGGATATAAAAAGCCGTATTCATCAATACAAAATAAAGTATAAATTCCGTTTCAAACGCAATCTTAGTCGTCAACTCAATTAATCCTTGATTTCTAAACCAAGTTTATTTGCTGTTAATAAGCTAAATCAAATTTTATATATCAAAAAGGTTTTAAGGTTATGAAAATGATTTATTAGTACTGATATGCAATGCAATACAACTTAAAAAATTGGGATAAGAATTACTTTTAAATTTTAATTGAATTAAAAAAAATAAATTTTAAAAAATATGTATTTAAAATTTGTTGTAACTTTTAGCTTAGTTTAAACCTCGTTTTAAATTGTTAATTGATTTATGTTTTCATTTAGTCTAATCAACTTAGGAAGAATCATGACAATTAAATCAAGCAGATATTTTAAACGGCATTTTATCCCGTAAAACCGAGATTTTATCACATCAACTAAGAAACGAATGCAAAATTCAGATTTAAATAAATTCAAAATAATGTTTAATTCAAGGATTGTTTTTTTGCTATTTATAAAAAGAAAAAAAAATTCAAAATATATCTCCGTTTTGAATACAAATGATTCAAGAAAAAAATTATAAAATACAGAAAATATTTTAATTTACCTATATAATTTAATATTAAGACAGAGATATTCAGAATAATTGCGTATATCTGGTATATATTAAGGTCAGGATTTCACAGCTGATCGCAATTGAAATCGGTTTGTCTTGATTTGCACAAAATATTAAAAAAAAAAAACAAAAAAAAAATGTACACATATAGGCCTATAGCACTTATTAAATTCCATGTGTATCATATACATATACGTATATGTTATATCGATCTGAATCTGAAATTTTGTAGGTATATGGTGTCCGACCTATGATTTTGATTTCTATAGAATTACAGTATATGTGCCTGTGTGTGTATTTCTATTCATGTTCCAACACCTATAAATTAGAATGGGTATGTGTATATTCATTATATATGTATGTACATATATATGCGCTACATTTATGTACATACATATGTATGCATATATGTATGTACATATGCCAAAAGCAATAAACAAAAAATTCCTATATGACATGACCTACAGGCATGATCATTGATCAGTATCAGTAGTATCAGGCTATATGTTCGATATTATCATCTGCAATGCCAATGAGAAATATCAACTGTTCGGTATTGAAATTGATAATCGTCAATCGTTTGGTAATGTTGTATGATACATTAATACATACATTATATGTATATGAATATTGAATACATATGTATGTATATGTACATATATATAATGATATGTAATGTATATATGAATATACGTATATGGACATAAGCGCGAGCAAGTTTGAGAAATTATAGTCAATTTGATGCAAATTACACTACATATTTACAACAGAAAATCATGAACACAGAAACAATAAATCAATAACATTACACATTTACAGACATACATATTTGTATAAAAAACTCAGAAATTTGTGTACAAAACGTAGTATATCGTTTATAGTACGAATTCATCACTGTTCTTTATACAATTTGTGAGTATTTTAATTTTTTTTCATGCATGCAATACCTACATAATACATATGTATGTATATACAAACTAGAAAATTATCAAGCTATGTATATATACATATAAATACTTACTCTAAAGAAATTTTCAATACAAACTAGGTATGTCTTATTAGACTGTGATAAATAAAATATATTTTAATTTTATATAAGATTCATTTATAACATTTCTTTTTCAATATTCTACCCCATGGTACAAAGACTATCAAGGTAACATATCTCAACGGCTGTGACGTCACCACGTGTTTTATATAATATGTGTTTATAGGAAAATTATGTGTTTTGTATATTATATGTACAAATGATAATACATATATTATATTCTGTATTAATTTTCGGTTTGATCGTGTTGTGTATAAAATATATACAACAAAAACAAACCTTAGGGACTACGATTTATTTAGCCCCTGAGTTAAACATCACACATCACACATGTTAGTACAAAACATTTTACCATTCATACAGCACACTGCATGATTATTTCTCCTAACCGTGAGAGAAAATTCACAGGTCTACAACATTTCTGCCCCTATGTGTATCATCAAACTAGATCGTTGCATTATCACTGTATAACTATAACTTTAAGTATGTATATGCTAATACAGTGTACACTCCTTTTGTTGCTGAGGGAAATAAACTCTTGTTATATGCAACAAAACACAATCATACGGGGCTGCAACTCGACAGCCCCATTCTTACCAATTTTTACACATAAATAAAAAAAAAAAAAAAAAAAAAGATGTATGAACGAAATTGTATTGAAAATACAAAGAGAATTCTCTTTTTTGGGGCTGTAAATAAATTAGTCCCTTGTATTGAATATTGATAAACTTTTTTATTCTATATGTTTATATGCACATTGAATAAATATTGCCAGGGCTACAAGCGATTAGCCCGTTGTAATGGATGTTGATAAATTCTTATATTCTTGATGTTTACATGCACATTGTATACATATTGCTTGGCACTTTGTTATTATTATATCGAATATTGATAGGTAGTTTTAACATAGGCGTTCTTAAAAAAAGTTTTAAGGGGGCAAATAATAAAATGATTATGAAAAAAAAAAAAAAATAGAAATTATAGGGTAAAGTATACAAATATTGATACTTTATTTAGAAATTTGGGAATTTTGATGAGAAAAAAAATTTCCTATTAAATCGCGGTCAAAAATAGAGATTAATTTTATATATTCCCAGACAATCTTGGTGGGGCATAGCCCTGTTTGCCCCAAACGTAGGGCCGCGTCTAGAGGGTTGTATAAGTCCACCCTCAGACAGTTGATCAATCCATGTCCAGGAAGTCTTATTTTGTGCGATAAATTCGTCACAATTTATTTTGTTTTTAAATTTTTTTATTATGAAGCCAGCAAAATTTTCAAGGGCATCTGAATGTTGCTCATCAAATTCATCAATTTGATTTTTATTAAAATCTTTTTCTGTATATTCGTTGACTGCAATTTTATTAAAAATTTCCTCCGTTATAACTAGGCATTCATCTTTTTCATTATCTTGTTCAATATTCGAAGAATTCAATACTGATCTATTTCGTCCAACGTAAAAATAATCGAAAAACAAACAAAAAGCTATAATTATATAAAATTACAAAGATATATATAAACATTTGTTCTTCCAATGCTAGCCGATACGCCATCATTCTATTTCGCGAATCAATTTTTGGTACTTTGGAATTAAATATATCGAACCAATGATTGTACACTTTATAAAGTTTGCGCAGTCACAAACATTTGCACAATTTAATTTACCGATTTCAAAGGCTCTTTTCAATCCCATTGAAACGGTATGAGAAAGTAATTGAGCTGCATATTTAACTTTTTGTCTAGCAGGACCTTTAACTTCAAAATGAATGTCTAATTTTGTGCAATATTTTCAAATCAACTAATTTCAGCAGATGTGGAGCATCTGCAAAAACATATATTCTTTTGTTCGAATCTTCAGGGTGTTCAAACCAAGTTTTCATGATGCATATAGAAAGTTCTTTTCATAATTTCATGTTCCCACCGCCCATATCGGATACAATTCCCACTACTGTAAATCTTACATAGTCTAATGCTGTTATAATTTTATCTAATATTGATTTTGTAATATTACAGCTGTAATGATAAAAAACTGGTTGTTTCCATTTTTCTATCAAGCCTCGCGTGAAAACAACCTGAACTTTATCGTATGGACCTACAATATTGTCATTTTTCTTGTCGTATTCAAGATTACATTTTACACTCATTTCATCGAATGCAATTATACACAATTTTTGTGTAGCATCAAAATTACTTCCTTTCATCAGCTGTGAAACCGTCCTAATTATATCCGGTTGCACCTCTATCTTGGAAGCTCATTTCTGAAGAGTACTTAAAGAAGAAAGTGGATGATTTTTTTGTATAAATACCTATAAGCACGAGGTCCGGCAGAATATAAACATATTGCTGATGAAATATCTTCAAATTTCCACTTTTTAATTCTACCTTGTTTAAGCTTACTTATTTGTCCAGACGTAAAAATACTATCTAATGATTTTCCAAAATCAATGTTTTGTTGAGTGAGCTGATTAATAGTACACTGCTGTTGTAGAATTTTGTGTTTTGCTTGTTGTAGTTGTTCTTTTACTTCAACTAATGTTACACTATTTAAATCACCTGTGCAATTAAATAATTACTTGTTTAAAATAGAAACAAGTTTATATTTACTCTGTTTGAACGCCTGTATCTGAACAGTTCACTGAAGTCTTTTTTGTAGGTTCAGTTTCGACCAATATTTCTTCTGTTGTCGTCAATTCTTCTTCTTTAGTTACGTTAACAGTTCTGTAAGTATAAAAATATAAATATTTCTTTCAGATATACAATAAATGTACATACTCGTATTCCAAAAGCAAGTTTCGCACAATATTTTTTCTGGCTCTTTTTTCCGATCTTAAATTTCTAGCACTAATTTCTGTTTTTAGTGGCAAATTTTCCGTCAGTAACGCATTTGGTTGTAAGTGTCTTTTTTTAACATCTATATTTAAAAGCCTATCTTTTAATATATAGCTTTGTTCATTAAAATGTTATGAGCAAATTCTTGCATTGTTTGTATTTATATTAATTTTACCGCAAGCTTTAATCCATTTTCCTTGAATGTCACTTTGTCTTTTAGAAATACATTGTTCACAAAGAAAAAGTAATGAATTAAATTCTTTCGAAGGACCAAAAATTTTCACAAAAAAATTGTAATTAAAATTCAAAGATTTAAAACCACGTTATAAATTTATTGAACAAAAAATTAATTACAATTTAAGCAAATTCAAAATTCTGACCTCACTCGATGACGATTACAACAGGAAGAACGAATAAATTTTAACATTTATTTTACCAAGTAATATGAACTAAAATATCAAGTGACATCAATTGTACAATATTAAGCGAGAGAGAAGTACTATATGTACAAAATGTTTATGTGTAATGATACAAAATTAACAATAGGTAAAGTGACCTAACTGTTCAAATGATAATAACAAGGCAAGAAATATGCAAAACAAGTTATGTACATGGTAGCAAATTATGATGATTCAATACAATTATATATACAAATACTAATAAGAAAAATTGATATTTACGTTACAATGTAAATGTAAAGGTTTTAAGCAAAATATAACAATATAAAATAATCTATGTTGAAATACTTGAATAATTTTCGTGTTGCCAGTATATTATCTTAACATACATGAAATTTAATATGTTTTTCTTTTGATTTTAGTTTTGAATTACTTTCACACCCTAACACACTGCACTGAACCATTTTATTAATTATCAAAATATCAAAAATATAATTATTTATTGAACACAAGACTCAATTCTATTAAAAAAATTAAAAATAAATATGAAGTTTTGTTATTCTTTTTTGCTACTAATACACGTAATGACGTTATCAGGCTGACAGCTGACGATTCAAGAACAAGAAGTCTCGATACCTGTATAGTCTTTGTACCATGATTCTACCCATATTTTTTTAAAAAATGAAGAAAATACGAAAATATTAACAAATATTTATGAAGACAACAAAAAGCTAAACTAAGAACAAATCAAAATTAGTAATTGAATTATAAATTTAATTTTATCTACAAAATTATAAATTTAATTAGTGATACAAAATTCAAATTATATCTTATTATATATATGAATATAGTATATTTTAAAAATGTACTAATTAGTATTAGTAATCTACAATATGAAATTATAATTGTTTTACTAAGTTATAAAATACAGTAATATACACATACATATATATATTATGTACTATATATAGTATATTTACATATATATAATATATTGTATTGTATTATTCGTATTTACAATATATTTCTGTAAGTGCAAATTGTAGGGCGGTAATGCATGTACATACATACATATGTATGTATAGTATACATAAAAATAAAATATTCTTTTAATTTTTATGCATTCGTTCATTATTTTTTCTTCAGAAATGATTAGTGTAACATGCTATCATTCAACTTTTTTTTTTTGATATTTATTTTAATATTTTGTATGTATATATTGTACAAATTGTGCATAAATAATTATATTCAATGTATGTATGAGCTGAAGATATCCATAAAATACATAAAATGCAAATGTATATATATGTAATATGTGTAGTTTGAATATATATATGTATATACATACATATATGTATGTACATATCAAACGTGGCCCTACGTTTGTGGAAAATAGGGGTATGCCCCACCAAGATTGTCTGGGAATATATTAAATTAATCTCTATTTTTGACAGCGATTTAAATGGTAATTTTTTTTCTCATCAAAAGTCCTAAATTCCTAAATCAAGTATTAATATTTGTATACTTTACCCTATAATTTATATATATTTTTCATAATCACTTTATTATTTGCCTCCTTAAACGTTTTTTAAGAACGCCTATGTTAAAACTTTATCTATATTTATATTACAATTCGATATAATAAAAATAAAGTCCTAAGCAATATGATGTATACAATGCGCATATAAACATAAAGAATATAAGAATTTATCAACATCCATTACAACGGGCTAATCGCTTATAGCCCTGGCAATATTTATTCAATGTGCATATAAACATATAGAATAAAAAAGTTTATCAATATTCAATACAAGGGACTAATTTATTTACAGTTTCAAAAAGGAGAATTCTCTTTGCATTTTCAATACAATTTCGTTCATACATCTTTTTTTTTTTTTTTTTTTATTTATGTGTAAAAATTGGTAAGAATGGGGCTGTCGAGTTGCAGCCCCGTATGATTGTGTTTTGTTGCATATAACAAGAGTTTATTTCCCTCAGCAACAAAAGGAGTGTACACTGTATTAGCATATACATACTTAAAGTTATAGTTATACAGTGATAATGCAACGATCTAGTTTGTTGATACACATAGGGGCAGAAATGTTGTAGACCTGTGAATTTTCTCTCACGGTTAGGAGAAAAAATCATACAGTGTGAATAGGAAAATGTTTTTTACTAACATGTGTGATGTATGAAATGTATTTATAATGGTCTGATGTTTAATTCAGAGACTAAATAAATCGTAGTCCCTAAGGTTTGTTTTTGTTGTATATATTTTATGCGCTACACGATCAAACCGAAAGTTAATACAGAATATAATATACATATGTATTATCATATGTACATATAATATATCATTTCAGTATATACATATACATACATATGTACGTACATGTAATGAAAGTACATATATCACTAGAATAAAAAAAATTTATTATATGTATGTATTTAATTTATAATACATACTATATTATATATGCAATATTTTTTGTGTTATTTTTTCATCCTTTTCAGTTATAATTTCACAACAATGAAATTTTTTTAAATATGTAAATGAATAGTTCAATTCATGAAAAAATTAAAATTTTTTATTATCATTTTGAACTAGAAACAGAACTGTAGAAATTTTAGTACTTTCTTTATACTGAAAAGAATTTTGATTTGTTTTTGAAAAACTTAGAATGAAAATCATAATAAGTAACTTAGAATAAAAATCATAATCATGTATTACTGACTATAACATAAATTGAAGCAAAGTCAAAGGACATTTTCAATAAACAGGCCTTGACTTTTTTTCAATTTTCATAACATAAATTCAACATAAATTCAAAAGTCTGTCATACTTAAAGAAAACAAAATGTTCGTATGTTTGTTCAAAATTTCATGAAAATCGGTTGAATAGTTTACGACATACAAGGTGCAATTGAAAAGCTAAATTTCGATTTTTGTCAACTTTGAATCCTTATAAAATAAAAATGAAATCTTTTTTGACATTTATTTTTGACTTAATGACCACAACTTTACTTCGTCTATCTATGTGGAAAATTTCACAAAAATCGGTTCATAAATATTCGAAAAACGAGGTGCAAAATATTGGAAAACACCCAAATCTCAGCCTGAAGAGAATATGTTAGGTATCGACATATGAATGTGAGATAAAAAAAGCAAAAATTAATTCCCTTTCAAGAAAAAGAAAGCTTTAAATATTAGAAACGAATGTACATTGCGAATAAGACTTGATAAAGTGTTATACCTCTAATCTCCGTATTATTCAACTGAACTTGATTTTGATTTATAAATTTATCACGATTTCATTCTTGTCCAAACTTCCAACCTTCATTTTAGTTTTACAATAACGTGATGTCCATTATTACATGGGGAACAAGTTTTTCATTTAAAATGGAAAAGAAGGAAAAATTTAAAGCGCGATATGATAATTGTAAAATTGTAAATTCATTAACTATTCTAACCTTTATAAAATAAAATAAAATATTTTAAAGATATACATACATTACAAAGTAAAACGATAAAAGTATGTAATTACGCAAAAAACAAAAACAATTTCCTATGAGTTTGGCGTTCCATTTCATTTTGTAGTATCGTGTATGTACACCGCATATCAACAAGTATTCCAGTCAGTATCCTTGTAATTTAATTATTTTATTAAACATAGGCGCAGTAATTGCTTGAAAGTACTTAAAAAGTTTCATCTCAATTTAATTCCCATATTTTATTAATATGAATGTTTAACATATCTGTATTTATAACATGACTACACGTGCAATAATATGACGGAACATTATCATCTTTCGCTTTTTGTACTTCACCTACTCTTATCATCCTTTTCTATTTTTCTTTTTGTATGTACACATACGAGTACGTACATGTACGTAACATGATAAAAAAACACATTTCTCAAAAATATATAATAACGTTAAAATGTTACTGAAAATGTTACACTCATTAATGATTTCAAATCTACGTAATGAAATTTAAATGAAACTTGAAACCTTTTAATATCAGACTTTTTATTTCTTTCATCTTTAGTTGAATTTCGGTATTTTAAATTAAATATGTTTGCTATTGAAAAAGACAATGTGAAAATTTAAAAAATTTTTCCATTTCCAATTTAGAAAAATTATTTATGGAAAATCAGAAATCTTTAACAATTATAACTGTATTTTAAATTTTCTTGGAAATGAAAACGAAATAATGAAAATTGGTATCATAATCATGATGGAAAGCTTATTATATATTTTATTCTGATGATGATTGAGCTTTGAAATCCTGCAGAAACTCACAATGCGATAGGATAAATTAAAAGCCATTCTGAAATATCTGGTTTAGTTAAGGGCTATCAAGCATTGCTTTCTGAAAGCAAAAAGTACTTAAAGGTTATGTCTGAAATATAATTTTATTATAACATCGATTTTATAATTCGTTAAATTAATATTTCAAATGATTTGAATTATTTCCAATAGAAAGAATATTTTCATTTTTATTAAGGCACATCACAAGCATTCAAATTTAATTGACAATGGCAACTCTATTTTCTACTTGAAGCTGTTGATTCTTTTTGCCAAAAGGCTGATCTCAGATTGGTGAGATAATGTCTTTCATTTTTTACGCCTGATTTGAATGGCATACCTTATAAACATTACCTTGCCACCTAACAATTATATTCCAAATCCTTCATTTAATTAAGTTGAATTGCGTGAATATAACAGACGCCTCTCTTATTATTTTGATGTATTTTTACAAACTATATAATTTTTTCTTAATTTATCTTTTAAAATCAATTCAAATTTTCAAAAATTTATTTACATTAGAGCTAACATATTCACAACGTAGTGAATTTGCTACAAGCCTATAATAATACTGTACACATAAATTTCGGTGTGTGTGTGTGTGTACATAACATATGGAAATAATCCCTCTGGATTAATAGCATACAAACAATCACTAGAGGAAAATTTAATACTCAGCATAAATATTTAATGATTAAATGTTATCCTTATACATAATGATTTTTTTATGTATTCATGCTGAATTGTTCAAGAATTTAATTTTATTTACTCAAAGGTTTAAATGAAGGATGAGATTAACTTATTGTTATAATTTGGAATCACATTAGTGATTTTTCGTCTATTAATTTTCTCAGAAAGTATTTAAAAAAAACAAAAATGGCAAAAAAAATTTATTGTTATTTCATTTGTTTCTAATTTTATGAATTGCAAACAGTACATACAAAACTGTTTAGTGTTCATTTTTTTAACATACTCAATAGTCATGTGTATTTTGTGGAAAATAAAAATTCTGCGTCGTGGCCAAATTAGCAGTTATGTCACTTGCTTTTGGTTGTTTTTGTTTTCGTTTCCAAATACACAAAACTAAGAATTAAAGAATTAAAGACGAATTTATTCAAATTTAACAGTAAAGCAAGAGGAATCTTTTATTTAAGGTACATGTGCATATGCTACAAAAACAATTAGGAAATTTTCATTTTCCTTTTTTTGGAATTTTCGAATCACATTGAAAAATATTTATTTCAATGAAAATCAATTTTCGATTTATATAAATATTTTTATTACTTTTCTTTTCAGTTTATTTTATTTCATTTCTTTTTATTATGAGATGAAATTTTCATTTTTGTTTTAAAATAAGTTTATAGAAGGTAATAAAACTAAAATGCCTCAAGTATCAAGAATCCTTGTATTGTAAGTGATTCTTTTTAGTATGAAGAGACAAATACAAAGCCATTTTATTATAAAGAAAGTGAAAAATGAAATCTATTTTTGTTGCGTAAAATTTTAACTTCCGGCGAAATACTGCATACACTGTACCTCAGAATACGTGTCACAAACTATAGTTTTCCTAAAGTTCTAGAATAATCGTTATATGTATAGTCTGATCCTTCAAATTTATGCTTTCTAAGGTATAACTCATGCTCAAAATTCAATTCGTTTATAAAAATCATTGAACGACTGCTGAATGTACATTTAAAGAAGAAATGTTTATTGTACCAATTTTGTAATTTTTTACCAGTATGCTGTATGCACTAAAGAATGCTAAATATCTCAGTTGAATTATTTTTCAAGATTCTTTTACAAAACGATTTTTATCACTTTCAGTTTTCAAGCAGTTTTCTTTTATACACTTAAGGTGTAATTTATCTTTATTTTGTCCCTCTTTTCTACAAAATCCCACTACATCCTAAATTTACAACGCTATGAACATCAGTTACATTCACCTGGTTACTTGTAATTATCCTTTTTACATTTTTCACAATGATTCTTTTGAAGTCTTACTTCGAGACATAAGAAATCTCATACGGTACATTTCTATGGCCTGCGTGTACATGCAGATGTGTACGTTAAAACTCACACATTCATGTATTCACATGTGTATTCATGTTCTTATAAAGCAAGAATGTGTATTCATGTTTTTTTCTTCCTTGAATTCCCATCAACAATTTCTGCAATGATACCTTTTTTATAAATGTACGATTACAACATTCGCATGCAGTTCATCTTACTTTAGTTAAGATTTAAACTGTTAATGTTGATATAATGATATGTACTATGTGTACTTTTAAGTAATGCAGTTGAGCCACTATACACAGAATTTTGGTTTTTATGTATAAAATAATTGCTTTTGTCACTGCATTGAGAAGTGGAAAAAACGAAATAATAGTTTATTGTATGTCTAAACTACAATGTACAAAGAGTACAAACTACAAAGAGTACTATGCAAAGGAACATGGCAATACATGTACAGTATGCCAAACTCGTATTCGTACACTTGTGTTTTTTGTAGGAAAATACACTTATCAGATGAAAAATTAAAGGGTAAGTCAATAAAAATGCGTAATAAGTTTGACTTGACTTCATATTAAAGATGATATGTATGTTTTGATATGTTCTCTATCTTTAAGCAAATTAAAGCCGAGACTTAAGCCTTTCAAACGAGACATGTTTGACCGAATTCAAATTATGCAAAAGTTATTAAAGGTCAAAATTTAAAAATACTTAATTACTCACCTTTAATTAAGGTAGTATAGGGTATAGGATTCAAAGAGATAACATGGTTTCTAAAAATATAAGTCTAAATATGAACTCGAGCACAGTACATGTACAGAACCCTTCAACCTTTCAGAAACTTTCTTAGAAAGAATGGATTTCACAGGAAGTTTGCTAGTCACAGCCCGAACATTCAAAAAAATAGGCTGACTGAAGTTTATTCTGAAACAACCTGTTCACGAATTAATTCTGTTTTGTTAGGCCAAAAATGTATGAAAAGAAAAGAGCCAAAAACATTGAAAAAAATGTGTGTTTTTGTAAAAGTATGTGTTTTGTTGAAAAGTGTGTTTTTGTAAAGACATTTTGCTATTTTGGAAATGTCTTTGATCCACAAAAAAAAAAAAAAAAAAAAAAAAAAAATACCAGATAAGCAATGTGTATCCGGAAGTGCATTTTCGAAGCACGCTAGTATGTACCTTATAAAAAAGCACTATCAAATGAAAAATGTTTTGGGAAAATTAAAACAAAGAAAAAAGCAATTCTATTAAAAATTCGGAATGCAACTAGGTTGCATCAAATTATTTATTCAAATTATTTTCGTTTTAATTAAAAAACAATTTGTTTATATTTTTGTTTCCTTTGAATATTGTCTGGTATTTGAAAAGCACGAAACAGATCTTACATTAGGACAGGGGAAAAAAACATTACTATCATCTGTTTCACAAAAACCACATAACATCGAACTAAAAAGCTTAAATTTACAAGAGTACATATAAAGAAAATTTAAGAAAAAAATTTGATGATCTAAACGTTTCATAAATTCGAGTTAAAAGGTATGAGTGATTATTAAAGGCATTTTTTGTTATTTATTGTAGTTTATACGTATACGTGACTCGTTTGAAACATTTTTTGGTATAGTAAAATTAGGTTAGAAAATTCAAAAGAACAAAATGAGACAAAAAATTAAAATTTCTGATAAAAGAAAAATATGAAGAGCTTTTAAAAAATTTTTTATTTTCCATTGGGAAAAAAATTCTAAGGTTCATGTTTTTAGCGTAGTCAAGAGTATTTTTATGAAATTGGCAATCAAAAGGAAAAAATGAATTTACTCAGTTTGAATGCAAAAGATGACAATAAGCATCCATTTTAAATACATGTGACCATGCTTTACAAATACGGTGTAAAACAATTCATCTTTTGGCTTTCTACATTTTATTTTTCTGACTAATTCTGGGAGTGTTTATTTCTTTAACAATTGAAGTAATTACATCTAACCCTCTGAAATCAGGCTTCACACGAATACGAAATATCCTTTTATATAAAAAACAAAAAAACGGAAGAAAGTAAAAGTATTCAATTAGAATCTGAGAAACAATGAATGTTGATTTTATTTTTTTTAGTGCAGAACTTTTACTAAAATGAACAAAACAAACGCTGAAACTAAAGTTATGCAGTTTTTTATGTGAGACATAAAAAAGGTTAATCAAGGAATTCTTCTTGCTGTTATGCTTTCCAAAGGTAATTTTGACTGAAAGTTTGACGTACAGACTTCTTGTATTTTAATCCATTCAATAAACATTTTACTGAGTGATATAGCTCTAAATTTTTTTTATTTTGCCTACTAAACTTATTTTACAATTTTAATTATAAAAATTTGTATCCACAACGAAAATAAGTAAAAATTATAGAGAAAAAATTTTGTTTTTTCAATTTCTTAAGAATATGAAAAATAAAACATTCCATGTAAAAAAATTATGTCATAATTAAAATTTTTTTCCTCTTTATTTTCAGTTAATTTCGTCTTGGAGCTAAAGCTTATTTTCCGATTTTAAAGATAAATTTTATTTATTTTTCTCACAAATGAAGTAACCTTGAATTTAAGGAACTTGTTTTTTGTTCCATATTTTTTTTTTATTCAGCTTTTCTATTTACTGCTGCAAACGGAATACCACTTCAACCACCAGATACTGGCCGCCGATTGTCAAGATAACTGCTGACAATCATCGACTTTATGAGCTACAGTCAATCAGGAGTGCGTTCCAAAACTATACTATAGTCATGGTTATGATATAGTAAAGTTAAGCCGTGGTTATGTTTCTAATATGGCGTTTACATTGCCAGTTAATCTCGAGATTATCTCGTCCGAGTAGATTATCTCTCTAATCTCGTCGTTAATCTAGTGATTAGCCATACAATTGTTGTTGTTAATTAATCTCCTCATGAGGAGATTTATTTTTAATCTACTTGTTAATCTACTAAACCCTATACAAACACCTTTTCAGCACGAGTCAGCATTGCGAGTATCGAATTTGCTGATATATTTGACACATGAATTTGACATAAAATTTTGAATTTAAAAATATTTTAGTCGTTATTGATAATATTTCATTTATTTATTTCACTTCGGCTTGTTGTTCGGTTGATTTTTTAATAGTGTTTTGAATTTTAATATAAATAAATTACACAAATTGTAATATTTATTAAAACAATAACCCCACTAAATAAAACAAAAATTGAACTGTCAAAGATAATCTACTTCGTTCAGTGTAAACGGTATAGATTACGTTAATCTCGTAAATGCTTAATCTCTTGCTGAAAATGCAATGTAAACGCCTTATAACAATTGAAGTTATGTTGTATTTAAGTAGTTTTTTAACGCACTGTAGTAACCACTGTGGTTAAAATGATCAAATATCAATTAATTCCAATTGCATAATTTTTGTTTAAACTGAAATAAAAATTAATTAAAAAAAACTTAAATAAAAACACTTCAAATTTTTCTTAGAATAGAAATATATATACTTACACTTACTAATAATTAGCAATCTTTTTGATATCATCAAACAAAATAAAATAAACAAAAAAAAACAAAAAGTATCAATTGTCTGTGTGGTAAGTTTTTAACTTCAAATAGTTAAAAATTAACTATACCATGACGTTTCTAAACGCTTAAAAGTTATGTTGGTGGTTATGCTTCTCTTCACCACAGACTTTTTGAACGACAAAAAGTTACCATAGTTAACTATAGTTAACTATAGTCAAGTTTTAACACGTTTAAACACGTACAATATGGCTTGATAAACCTGTAAATTCATATACTACAGCATTATTAGCTCACTTTTATCCTATTCCTAACGATTACGATGACGATTTTTTTAATTGTCAAAAAAGTATTTACATGGCCTTTGTTTATATGCCGTGGTATTGAGTATCAGACATACTCTCAATACAAATTTGATAAAATCATTTTCTTGTATGCGAAATTGTAATTGTCATTTCCTCAAACATAAACGAATTTATTCATTTCTTAATTATTATATGGTTTGATATATGGTTCCGTCCGGTGAAATGTTGGTATAGTGTAAATGAATGTTAGGTTTATGTGATTATCGATTTTGTTGGTAAAAAAGGTATTGTAGTCAAAATCGTTTTAAGTACAAACTTTATTTGCTATTTATAGAAATAGATTACAAAGTTTATACTTTGGATAAGTTGTATTATTTTTGGAAATATTTTGTCAAATTTTTTTGCCATACATTTGGTCAGTATTCTTAATCCATTAAAATATCATATTTACGAAATCAAAATGTGAGAAAGTTAAGACAGATTCAAAATCATCTATCCTATATATGTATGTACGGCTATATGTACTTATGTATATTTAGGAAAGCTCTTAGTATTCAGTACGAGAATATAATACTTAACTAAACTCATAAATAAGATGAAAATCTTGTAATATTACCTTGAATTTTAGCTCATAACGTTGCTAGATTAATCTTTCGACATTTATGAAAATCAACAGGATTTTACTGGGATTTCATTTTTTATTAAAAAAGATTTTTTTCTTTTCTATACCTCATGTATGTTTGTACATTTGGCAGTGTACGCATTGGCATCACATTCACGTTGCCTTAGGAATACCAGTAGTCCTTCGCAATATTTTGAAGTTAAATACATTTTCACATATAGAAGGAATAACAAAAGGTCATCGACAAAATTCGTATGTATACATATGCATGCCTATGTAACATTTAGATTTAGTTAAGCTACGGAAAGAAGATAAATCGGTTGAATTATTTTGTATGTAGTCACCTCATAAAAGTTACGTATGATGGAAAATACGAACACTCTTATATAAAACTGAAACTTTAAGACAAAAACTGCTGTATCCTTAATAATGTGAATATTTTCGGGAAAACGAGCAGTTTTCCAATGGAACGAATTAAGTAGTGAAATATACCAATATATAGCCTTCAAATTTAATTGGGAAGTGAGATGGTGGGATACAACCCTAATGCTATCGACACACCAAAATTTTCATTCTTCTCATCCTTGACATTCCAATATCTGACCGAAATAGTGACACATCAATTTGAGCTGGTTTAGATTTGGCATTTTTTTGTTTACTTTTGATTTGTTTCTGTCTTTTCAATTGTAACCATATGTTTTTGGAACATAACCATAAATAATATAGTCGTTATAAAATTGATAAATCTTTTGAATGTTGCTTTCACAATAATCAAAATCGTTCTGAGATAAACAGAAAAAAATTAGAACATAATTTTTTTAAATATACATAACTGAAATTAAATTGTAATTAATTTCATAACAAATTTTGGTTATGTAAAACATATGTACTCGTACGTTACCACCAAAAATCAAATGTCAAAATATGTTAAACAAAAATGTTTGATATGATGTTTAAAACTTCTTTGGAAGGTTTGATTGGTGTTTGAAGGCTGTTTATTGGAAAGTACTTGGTTAACGCCGAAACTAAACAAAATTTTCTTGGTTAACCACCTCAAAAAATATATGAGAATGAATTGCCTTACCAATGGATTTGAGTTGGTTTCGGCGTTAACCAATTTGCGACTTGGTTAAACACTTTAAATTGCTTGGTGAGTTTCAAAAGCTTAGTAGTTGTTTAATTCCTCTCTTTGCGGTTAAAATACGTCATAAGTGTGAAAAAATCTATAAGGAGGAGCAAATTTTTCCCAATGATCATCTAAATCTCCGCGTTTAATTTATTTTTCTTAAATTCCTATTGATTTAATTTATTAATTAAATTTCATAGATTCTTGTAAATAATCCTAAATTACAGTAATTTATAACGAAATGAACAGTGTGAAATGATATTATCAGTTATTAATGATATGTAGATACACATATTCAGTATAGCATTGCAAATAAATCATTAGTTGCAATGAAATCTAATAAACATGATTCATTATTTAGACGTGACATCACGATTGTTTTATATTTAAATTTATTATGAATGCATGACAAACTTTGAATTTCATTTATGTCAAACAACTAATTGACTGAAGACAATTTTATTCGAAGATTTACTATACTAAAGATAAAAAAGTCTCTGACGTCACAGAGGTGACAAGGACTTATTTTTGTTTTCATTGTTTTATTCCCCATGCAACCAAAAAACAAACGAAAGTTTTCCTGTATGTCAAAGTCCCACCATAAATAGAAGCATAAAGTTATAAAAAAACACCTTTAATGAAAAGGAACCACATAACACTTTCTTAAACTCAGCAGAGAATTTCGGTTAAGTATGGGTAATATTTGTTTGTTTACAAATTTTTTATGAACGCTTTTTTTAAATGGGGTCCGAAGGTGTAACAATGTTAGTGATTTACACCGATAGAGTCCCGTAGCTGTGAATGTAGTTGTGCGATCATATGTTTTCCACGTGCGTTTTTTTATGAATGGTTTTAAATGGCTGTCAATGTGTTGGTATTCACACCGATTTGTGACTACGTCATTCAGCATTGAGAAAATTAGAGAAATAAACTGCTAAATTTTGTAAGCAATGGGAATTTAGAGAAATTATTTGTAAAAAATAAAACAAAAATCATAAAATGTCATGCCCCGCTTTCTATTGATTTCTTTATCTTTCTTAAGGACCCATATGGCTATTAATATTGCTATCGACTTTTCAGAGCCTTAAAATTTTATTTTTCATTCGCACCTTATAACGTGTATAGGAAATTTTTATAACTGTAAATCAAGTTTTATATGGAACATTTTTCTCTATATCTCTACTCTATGTTTTATGGTCATTGTTGTCAAACATGAAAATGTGATTGTATGCACATCTCATTTATTATGAATTAATTAACATATTGGTATTGTTTCACAGACTGGCTAGGAATGAAGGTTATGTTATTTGGTTTTTTTAACTCCTTAAATCATTTAATGCAGCAACACATTCAACGTTTTAAGTTCCTTGAAGAAAATCTGAATATGGATTTCTTGAAGTGAGTTTCAATATCACACTGTAAAAATTAAAAACACAGAGAGGAAGCTGATGTCTATTCTGACGGCAGTTCAGTTTAAATCTCGTCGTTTGTCATTAAAAAAAAAAAAAAATAAACGACATTTTCAGATAGGGGGAAATCAATATTCAACACGTAACAATCTTTTTCCATATACATGCCTAAATTTTAAACCCTGATTTTGTGATACTTGTTTGGAAAATTCGACAAAACTTCAGAAAAAGCCCTAAAAACCATTTAAAAGCGTTAAAAATTTATTGATAAAATGAATATCTGAGTTATTTCTTATAATTAAAGGTTTATGAAAAATTTCCATATTTTGAAAGTCTAGTGGCACCTTATTGTGAAGCCGCCTGGAATATAATGCAAAATATCCTAAATGATTGATAGCGGCAATAAAAATAAACCCGTAAATATGGATACGGTCAAAAGATGTGTACAGAATATTGCACGTATGCATGTATATATTGTATTTATAAATAACAAAATCAAGTCATTAAGTTTATGCGACAATATTTGTATAGGGACATATAGGACTCCACGTGGACTGTATACTTAAATTACATACCTACGGATACTATATATAAATATAATGCATTCATACGATCATAATTTTATTTATCATTACCAAATAAGTATGAATGTTGAATACTAAAAAAATCAAAATTTAACATTAAACCGATCATATTCAAAATATATTGTCTTTCTCATACGATACATTACAATTTGAATTTAAATTTTGTATTTCAATCCTCGTTTCTGATGTAATAAAATTAATTGACCCTTCATATGATCGTACAATTCTGAAAAAATTATATTTGTTTAGGACGATAATTTGTTTTTTTAGGACACGATACGATAAATACGTACATTACAAAATATTCTTACAAATATTGCGCATAATATGTATACTTAAATTACATACCCACGTAAGTTACGTTAGTAACTATAAATGAAATATAATACCAAAAATTATTTTTTTCAAAATTTATTTTTTATTGTAAAATTTTTTGCAAAAAATATTCTTTTATTCTTAATCAGCTAAATTACTTTCCCATAAAATTTATTTTTCAAAATTTATTTCTTTTGAGTAAGCAAATTAATTTCTCATAAAATCCAAAATAATTTTGCCTTGTATACTTTCACATTTTTAAGCAACGTGACTTTTCCCTACTTTCAAAGTTCAGAACTTAGGTTTTCTAAAAATTAAGAAAATTAAGTTAGTCTTAAGACCGCCGCTGAGAATTATTGTAAAATTTTAAGATTTAAATAAAATTTTATATTTGTTGTTTTTTTTTTTGTTTGGATCGAACCGATCTAATATTCATAATTGGCGCAGTCGGTAGGATTGCTTTCTTAAGCATAGCAATCTATTGAAAGTTGTAATTTTTTTTTTTCGTTTAAACGAAATTTTGTTTTTAAAAAAAATATATATAGTAATATAAAATGCTTATTGAGTAATATAAAATGCTTATTACTATGAGAATCAATTTCTCACAGAATGTAATTATGAGAATAATTTCTATTAGAATGCAATTATGGGAATCAGAATCATACATCTGGTGTGTCACTTTCTTCTTTCACACTAAATTCCCATAAAATTGCTTACCTTTATTAAAGAACACCTGCAACTCCTACTTTTCGTTTTATCCCATGGTTAATTAAACAAAGAATAGATTATAAACGAAAGTGTAATTATTAATTAGATTTAGGTGATAGATCAGTTCAATTTTTGAATTCAATAAATAAAGATCTAAAATTTAAAATCAAGTGTTTTTATTTAAACGTCGAAGTTTATAATAAAAGTACTATAGACAAACAAAAACTTATTCACGACGAAGTGAATAAGAAATTGTAATTGGCGCAGTCGGTAGGATCAAGAAAATTTTTGGTTTTTATTCGCTTAAGTCGAATAATTTTATAATTTTGAAAAATTGTTCAGTGAAAGAAAAATTTTATAATTTTGAAAAACTGTGCAGTGAAAGAAAATTTTATAATTTTGAAAAATTGTGCAGTGAAAGAAAAATTTATAATTTTGAAAAGAAAATTTTATAATTTTGAGAAATTGTTCAGCGAAAGAAAAATTTAAAAATTTAAAACAACAAATACGTAAAAGAAATCGTTTGAAAACACAGTGAATTTTATCCTTTTAAGTGGAATAATTTTGAAAAGTTGCCAAAGTGAAAGAAAAATTTAAAACAACAAATAAATAGAAGAAAACGTAGTGAAGTGAAGTGGTATTCACATTCGAAAAAAAAAGGAACAAATCCAACGGTTCTACCTGTTGATTGTGAGTACGAACCAACAGAATGTGACATTTTTCCAGAATCGTCATCGTATCCTGAAAAAGCAACCGTACCGGTAGACGACGAGGACACTGTGGACTTTTTCGAGGATCTCATCGCTAGAGGGAGAGTGGACGAAGTTGAACGATTACTGGAAGTGCGAATAGCCTTTGAGGAAAGACAACGAAATAATCAAGAAGTTCTATAAATTTCAATAAATTTCAATAAAGTGAATAAAAATAATAATAAAATAAATAAATAATAATAAAAGAAATTAAGAAAATGAAATATGAACACTAAACAAAATAAAACTTAGTAGTCATAATAACAATAAATTAAATTATTAAATAAAATTAAACTGTTAAATTAATAATAATAATAATAAAAATAAATTAATTGAAAAAATTAAAATTATTAAGTGACATTATAAATAAAGAAATTCTAAATAAAGCAGAAACAAAAAGATAGAAAAAGAAAAAATAAAATAGAGCAAAAGGCAGAAAAGGACAGCAACAAAAGGGAAAAGAACACCATTTATCAACAGGGAACAATAAAAAGCGCAAGTAGCATCAATTTTTATTTATTTTTATTGTTTTTTTATTCGTAATCTAGATTTTTAATTTTATAATTCAATAAAATCAAATAAATAAATAAAACTTCAAATTAAGTTAATAAATTTAAGTGAGATTTAAATTTCGAAATTTTTTTGTGTTGTTGCATTGTCTTTGGTTTTGTGTCCTTGGTTATAAGAAAGATTGTATCCAAAGAATAAAGAAATAAAGAAAATTAGAATAAATAAATAAAAATAGAAAAAAATAAAAATAAAAATAAAAAATAAAAAAAAATAAAACAAAAAAAAATTTTTTTAAATCAGAACAATGGATGCTGAAGGGAGAGAGACACTCTCATACATTGCGAAAAACATAAGTTATATCACACCATATTCGCGTGAAAAATTTGCCTTGATCGGTTTTATCACTCGTGTTGAGTCCTTAATTCCTCTGATTGATCCGTTGAGCAACGAGTTAAAAGCTATTATTTTAGGTTACATTATTGATAAGGTTATAGGAAAAGCGAAAGAAAGTCTTATTAGAAATGGTACTTTTAGCACCTGGGCTGATCTGAAAAGAGTGTTAATAAAAAACCATGGAGAACGTACTCAAGTGTCTGAATTAATCGATGACTTACGATTATGTAGGTGCGAGTCTACTGTCGAAAATTTTTACAACAAAATTAATTCTATTCTTTGTAAAATAAACAAAGCCCATCTTTTAAATGAGGAAGCGACCGTAGAACAAGTTGCTTCTAACCAGCGACTTGCTTTGAAATATTTTACAAATGGCCTTCCTCCACTCGCCAAAAATTTAATAGCTTATAAAGATCCAAATACACTAGTTGACGCATACGATTTACTAACTCAACACGGTTATCTGTCCCTCACGTTTTCCAAAGAAAGAAAATATGAAAAATTGAAATCTGAAAATTTCAGGACGCATCATAGCAGAAATTACAACCAAACAAGGAACTACAATTCTAATTGGGGTAGGAACTATGGAAATGCGTACCAAAATCCGCGCAGTCACCGCAACCCTAACGAACAGAACGATCATCTTCAAAACGGCAATCGTGGCAATCACAAAAGACAGAACAATGACTTTGGAAGAAATTATGCTAATAGCGGTCAGTCTCGTCGATCAAATTACCAAAGAAACGGATATCGAGACAATCAAGTGGAACCAATGGACATCTCCACCAATGAAAATGCAACGTCTAATGCACTTCATCCAGTTAAAGAAAATTTTCGCGAGGTTTCGAAAAGCGACTTCCTTATATAGTAGTGAAAAATAAAATTCGAAATATGAGATTCATTATAGACAGTGGAGCTGAACATAGTATAATTAATCCAAAAATTTGTAATCCAAAATGGAAATTAAATCAAAGAAACAATAAAATCTTAAATGTGTTAGGTCGTAAAATAAAAACAAATGTATGCTATAGTTTTCCAATTTTCAAAGAGTTTAATGAGCCATGCAACTACTATGTTTCTTTCTTAGAGTTTGAATTCCACAAGGAATTCGATGGTCTTATAGGCAACAACATTTTAGTAGATTTAGAAGCTAAAATAGATTACAATGAGAGATTACTGCATACTAAAAATGCAACAATACAAATGTTTCTAAATAAAGAGGAAGAACTCTATGCTTTAAACTGTCACGTCGACGATTCAGTTGATGTTTTTAGTAACGAAGCCTATTGCAATAAAATACCATTAGATAGCTTTTCAAAACACTTAAACAAATCTGACTTGCAAAGACTACAAAAACTTTTACTTTCGTATCAAAATTTGTTTTTTAGAGAGAGCGACAAGCTATCCTTCACTAACGACATTAAACATGAGATCAAGACAAAAACCGAAACCCCAATTTATAGTAAACTTTACAGATACCCTGTAATTCACAGAAAAGAGGTACATAGATCGTCAAATCCAAGAAATGTTAGAACAGGGAATTATACAACATAGTAATAGCCCATACAATTCACCCATTTGGGTCGTTCCGAAAAAAATTGATAATTCAGGAAAACAAAAATGGAGAATTGTCATCGACTATAGAAAGTTAAACGAACAGACTATTGATGACAAATTTCCAATCCCTAATATGGACGAACTTTTCGATAAATTAGACAAATGTAATTATTTTTCCACTATTGATCTTGCTAAAGGGTTTCACCAAATAGAAGTTCTACCTAAAGATAGGCCTAAAACAGCGTTTTCAACGGCTAATGCTCATTACGAATTTATCCGAATGCCTTTCGGTCTAAAGAATGCTCCATCGACCTTTCAAAGGTTGATGAACCATGTACTTAAAGACGATATTGGTAAGATCTGTGTTGTGTACATGGATGACATTTTAATCTTCTCCACTAGTTTCGAGGAACATCTTGTTAACTTAAATAAAGTACTCAAGCGTTTGCGCGAAGCAAACCTGAAAATTCAGATAGATAAATGTCATTTCGCTGCACATTCTACGAAGTTTTTAGGGCATGTAGTAACCGGTGACGGCATAAAACCGGACGATAATAAAATAGAGGCAATCAATAAAATGAAACTACCAAAAACTGTTAAAGAAATAAGACAATTTTTAGGAATCACCGGGTACTATCGAAAGTTTATTAAAGATTACGCTAAAGTTGCCTATCCGATTATAAAATACCTGAAAAGGGAAGCAAGAATCAATTTAAAAGACCCTTGTTACATAGCAGCATTTGAAAAAATGAAGAAACTTTTAATGAGTGACCCCATTTTGAAAAGTCCAGACTTTGAAAAACCTTTTGTGCTCACAACAGACGCATCGAATTACGCAATTGGTGCTGTTCTAAGCCAAAATAACCATCCCATATCTTATGCCTCTCGTACATTAAACGATCACGAAATATTTTATTTATTTATTTATTTATAAAGGTTAGAATAGTAAATGAATTTACAATCCTAACAGGGGGGGGGGGGAATAGCACTGGCTACAGAGGTCTACGGCTATTTGGGGAAGCAGTGTCAGACTCATACCCGAGGTGGGATTCGAACCCACGGCTGTTGGGATCGTAGACCTAGCACACTACAACTAGGCTGCACAGCTGGTTGATCACGAAATAAAATATTCTACTATAGAGAAAGAATTGTTGGCTATAGTTTGGTCAGTAGAATACTTTAGAACTTACCTCTATGGAAGAAAATTTACAATCCGTACGGATCATAAACCCTTAGTCTGGTTGAACAGTATTAGGGAACCTAACATAAAACTACAAAGATGGAAGATACTCTTGAATGAATACGATTTCGAAATAACGTACGTTAAAGGTAAAGAAAATAATGTCGCGGATGGGTTAAGTAGGTTCATAGATCATAAACAGGAGGAAAGTCCTGAAACGTTTTCGCGTGATATTTTGCACCATGGTAGTAGTGACCAATGCGATGAAGCTAGGTCAACTGACGCTACAGTACATAGCGGGCCCGAAGACGAAACACGGTACATTTATATCACTGAGAAACCAATTAATCTGTACAAAAACCAAATTTACTTGAATTCTGGTTCTAATAAAAGATTTTTCACAAAAATAGTGAACAAGAAAATTCAAAATCACGTCACTGTTGACGAAAACAGCGATTTGATTGAAATTATGAAGAAATTTATAATAGACAAGGGAATAATGTGCATTTATTGCGAAAATAATGCGCTTTTCATAAAATTTCAAGACTTGTATGTTAAAAATTTTGCCAATAATAGAAGTCTTAAAATGTAAAGATCTTGTACGAAACTGATCGATATTACGGATAAAGAAGAATTGCTAGGTATTATTAAGGAAGAACATTTCAAAAATAATCACAGAGGCATAACTGAAGTTTTTAACGAAATAAAAGAAAAATATTACTACCCTAATTTATTAGAAGTCATAACCAAATTTGTCAATAACTGCGACATTTGCTTACTTGCTAAGCACGATCGCCACCCAATAAAAATTCCGTATAAATTAACTGGAAACGCAAGAGGCTTCAATAAAATTGTTCACATTGACGTTTGGTTTCCATATAGAAATGTAATGTATTTAACTACAATTGATAAGTTTACGAAATATGCAACTATACATAAATTAAATGATAGGACATGGGTTTCTATTCTAACCGCACTAAAGGAAAGAATACAGTTTCTTGGAAAAATGAAAAAGTTAGTGTTTGATAACGAAAGGTGTATTATTCACAACGCGGTTTAACAGTTTCTTAAAGAAAACTCAATTGAATTTCACGTTACTACCGCTGCAAATAAAACAGGGAACGCGGATATTGAACTATTACATGGCACTCTTAATGATCATTTAAGAGTTCTAGAGGTAGAAAAGTCCATTAAAGAACTTGATGAAAAAATTTTCAAAATTTCGGTTGCATACAACAATACCCTTCATTCCACCACCAAACTACGACCAATAGATTTTATAAATAAAAGTTTGAGTAGTGATGAAATTAAGACATTAGCTGAGAAATTTGAAAATGAAAAGATCGGTCGAATTGAAATGATAAATAAAAGTCGAGATAATAATTACGAACTCCAAGATAATGTTGTAATAAATAGAAGTATAGCCAAAAATAAACCAAAGTACAAGAGACTAGCGAACTATGAAATTCAGGGTGATTATGTTGTAGATACTAGTACTAAACGTAGGACAAAATATGTAGTAAATCAAAAGAAAAGAAAATTCAAACATCAAAAGTAAGACAATCCGTTTTTTTTTCCCCTTTTTTTTACTTTCAGATGACTCCAATCTTTCTATTGTTTTTAATTCCGGTCATTGCCGGAGAGTCAATCGAAGTAATTTCAATAAATAACGAGAATGGTTTTACTTTACTCAAGACAGACGTAAAACTAGTAATAGACAAATACACCAAAATTCTGCACATAGTTGAACTCGAAGACTACTACTCAGCCATAAACGCAATAGAAAACAACATTAACTCACTGAATTTAACGGAAAAGGACGACGAATACAAACTACTGTACAGAGAACTAAAACTAGCAAAGCATACACTGAAGACAATTGTACCAAACTCTCCAAAAGACAGAAGACTAAAACGCGGACTATTGAACTTTTGGGGACACGGACTGCAATTTCTAGCAGGAACTATGGACAGTGACGACGCCGAAGAAATATACAGCCATTTGGAAAATCTTAACAGTAATGCCAAACATATTACAGACCAAGTAAACAAACAAGTTGTCATTAATAACAATTTGATAAAAAATTTGAATGACATTGTACAACACGTAAACAAAGAACAAATAAAGCTAAATCAATTTCTCAGCAACATTACTGAAAGCACTAATCACGTACTAAGAACATTAGACAGATTAAAATACGCATTACATATTTACGCTGACATTGAACTAATAAACAGACAGTTGGAAAAGCTTTCAGACTTAATAATGACAAGCGAAATGAATGATTTGTCACGAGACATATTAACTGACGAAGAAATTGCGACTTACAACATATCAGTCACCGTCTTACCATTCATAAAAAAGCAGTGTTTTATTCAAAAGCAATGAATTAATTTTTGTCATTAGTATTCCAAATTTTACCACTTCCAAATATTTTAGAGCAATCGTAATTCCCTTTCCAAATAATAATTATGAGGAATTGGATTCTAACACAGAGGAAGTCATCATACAAGATAGTAACGTGTATCAGTTCAAGGAAGAAGTTTTACTGAAAAAAAATTTAAGGCTTCATTCAAATGAATGTATTCGCAATGTATTCAAAATGAGCAATGTATGCAAGATGAAACTCAACAGAGAAGCATCCATTGATCAAATAAAGGAAGGTCTAATAATTACAAAAAATTTCCCAGTCACTGAAGTCAAACAAAATTGTATTCAACAAAACATAATTATAAAAGGAAATAATGTAATCAAATATAACGATTGTAAATTAAAAATAAATGAATTAACCTTTGAAAATAAAATAGCAAAATTTTCAAATAGCATAATACTACCAATCGCTCATGTTAATCTTACTAAGTTAATAAACAATGTAACATTAGAAAAGCTAAGTGTAGAAAACATAAAAAATAGAGAAATGATTGAATACATTGAATTTAAAAGTAATGTAACAAACTATACAACAATTATTATTTACATAATTTTAATAATTATAATATTTGTATTCCTGAAATATAAATTTTGTAAGGGAAAAGCGAAAAGTGTGAATGTAACTAAAATAGAACTCAAAACGAAAGGTAATCCGTTTGCCGGGTCGTCAAACTCTTTAAAGGGTGGAGGAGTAATATAAAATGCTTATTGAGTAATATAAAATGCTTATTACTATGAGAATCAATTTCTCACAGAATGTAATTATGAGAATAATTTCTATTAGAATGCAATTATGGGAATCAGAATCATACATCTGGTGTGTCACTTTCTTCTTTCACACTAAATTCCCATAAAATTGCTTACCTTTATTAAAGAACACCTGCAACTCCTACTTTTCGTTTTATCCCATGGTTAATTAATCAAAGAATAGATTATAAACGAAAGTGTAATTATTAATTAGATTTAGGTGATAGATCAGTTCAATTTTAGAATTCAATAAATAAAGATCTAAAATTTAAAATCAAGTGTTTTTATTTAAACGTCGAAGTTTATAATAAAAGTACTATAAACAAACAAAAACTTATTCACGACGAAGTGAATAAGAAATTGTAATTATATACATATACAATATATATATATGTAGTTATATAATATACATATAAAAATAAATAAAAAAATATAATTTATCGCGAACGGTGAAAATTTTTGCTGTATACTTTCATTTTGCATTCTTTTATATGTAGACAGTGATGTATAGACAGTGAAATTATCATTTTGTTTTTTATGATGTGAAAAAAAATAATAATAATAAATAACAATAATAAAAAACAATAATAAATAAATAAATAAATAGAAAAAGATATTTAAAAAAAACTGTATAAAAATAAAAATAAACTAAATAAATTAAATAAATAAATTGCATAAATAAACTAACCAAATTAAAATCAATTAAAGTAAGTGAATTTTCTTCGTGAACTATATGTAACCAAGTGATTAAAGAAATAAATATTACATATACCTAAAGCATGACGAAGTATCATTAAGGATATTCATTCAGGAAATCGTTAGCTGTGCCTAAAGAAAAGATCGCTAAAGATAGTGAAAGATTTTTAGTTTATACAAAAAAGAAATTGTACGAAAATTTTGAGGAAAATAATATTGAAATACATAAATCATCAAACAATCACCGAAATGCAAAATTCAGAGCAAGGTCAAAGTACGGCACCATCCTCTACGTCAACCGTTAATGAATTAACCAAAGATGCTCAACGAATCCATGAATTTCGAGGAAACGATGACTACGATTTGAGTTCATTCCTACGACAAGTAGACACTGTCTTTTGCTTTTTGATACCAACCCAGCAGCAAAACAGTATGTCTTCCAAAGAGTCATTATTAACAAGACCGGCACTAAACGTAATCAGGACATTGGAACCGAACAGGACCTGGGAACAAATAAAAGCCGCTTTAGTCCAAAATTTCGGAGTAAGAGGAAGTTACCACCAACTTTACCAGCAAGCAATTTCATTTAAAAATTTTCAAGTAAGACAGTATTTTATATCTTTAAGAAATGTGCTAGATAAATTAAATCAAAAATATGAATATGACGAACAAAAACCTTTAGAATTTAGCTCAAAGAACAATGAAGCTTGTATTTTGCGTATATTTCTTAATAACATTGATTGTAGTTCAGCTTCTGTAATATACAATAAAAACATTAATAATCTAAGAGATGCATTTTATTGTTTAGACGAATTGGGAATGATAAGACACAATAAAAATAAAGTTAATGATCATAGATTTAATAATCAAATAAATTCAAAACAATTTAATTATCAGAGTGATAGAAGACAAAATACGAACTATAATTGTCGACAAGATAGACAAGACAACGACAGAAAAATAAAAACAAACTCAGGACATTTCAGACAAGACAATTGGCAAAGATCTAATGGTTTCAAACAGAATAATTCGGGACATTTTAAACAAAATAATATTTTTAATCAAAATAATAATATCAAGGTTAGGCATAATCCATAGCAATATTAAAAGCAATGAAGAAATTCTTAAATATAATATAGATTATAAAACTTTACAAGGAATAAAACTTGGAACAGTAATAGACGACAATAATAATATAATCTTTATTATACGAATACCTACAGAAACTATTACTTTACAAAAAACACTATTCTTTCCACTAGCAGATAACCAAAATAAAGAATTAGTTTTTAAGCCAACTGTAATAATCAAATACAATAACGAATTTTATAATTATGAAGAAAATAAAAATATTAAAGATTTGAAAATATCAACACTATGCATATTTTAGAGAAACTGAGTTAAAACCATTAGCAACATTTCAGAAATTGTAGAAATAGAAAAAGGATTAGTGCTTCTAAAAAATCAAAATTAAAGTCAATTTAATAGCTCTTGTGATAATAGAACATTTCAGTTAATAGGAAATTATTTAATCAATTTTAATAATTGTACAATAAAAATTGATAACAAAACTATACAAACTAGAATAAGCGAATTTAAACAAAGTTTTACGATTCCAGATTATTTAGAACAAATAGAGGAGAAGAATAGTAAATTAAAATTTAACGATATTGTAATTAAGCGAATAGAAAATATAAAAGAAATAAAATATCAAAACGAAACACATTTTATATATGGAAGCATTTCAGTAATAATATTTGTAATTGTTATTATATTAGCTATTATATTATTTTGTAAACATAGAAAATTCAATGTAAAAATACAAAATGTCACTCAGAAGAGTTTCAAACCTAAAGGGGGAGAAGTTACGTTACTAGCTATAAATGCTTATTTTTTTCAAAATTTATTTTTTATTGTCAAATTTTTTGCAAAAAATATTCTTTTATTCTTAATCAGCTAAATTACTTTCCCATAAAATTTATTTCTTTTGAGTAAGCAAATTAATTTCTCATAAAATCCAAAATAATTTTGCTTTGTATACTTTCACATTTTTAAGCAACGTGACTTTTCCCTACTTTCAAAGTTCAGAACTTAGGTTTTTTAAAAATTAAGAAAATTAAGTTAGTCTTAAGACCGCCGCTGAGAATTATTGTAAAATTTTAAGATATAAATAAAATTTTATATTTGTTGTTTTTTTTTGTTTGGATCGAACCGATCTAATATTCATAATTCGTATGTGATAAATATGCATACATATTCACATTCTATGCTGATTCATGGATATTTTAGTGGGTACTGACTGATTTCTTCTAAAAATTGTAAATATTGCTTTTTTCATACATTTCAATACATTTTCGTACATTATTTCATTAAATTTAGTACCCATAATATTGTGAATGTTATTTTTTGTATAAAACGGTAACACTCACAGGAAGAAAAAGTTTTGAAGGTCGATTTTGTATAGCTTGCAATATCTCGTAGATTTATGCTATTTCTGCTACTACTTTATTATGATATTACAAAATATTTGTTCTTTAGCAGGGAAAATTATAACAGAAAAAAGGTCTAGATTAAGAATTGAAAATGCAGTAATGCTAATTTTTTTAAATGCAAATGGAAATTTGTTGAATTATATTTTTTTCCATTATGTTTATATTGTTATTATTACTGTTTATTTTGTATTGAATTATTTCTTGTTCGTGTTATTTTATTTAAAAAAATATAAAATAAAGTTACATAAATTTAAACCTTTTATTTCATTTCAATTTGTATTATGAATATGTAGGTATAATTACAATAATTCAGGTTTAGTATGCTAATTCACTTAATTTTTTAAAGGAATGAGTGTTAAAATATGGGTAACGAGTTACGAATAAAAAGTAAAGAATAGTCACGTATAACTCAAAGTAACGAAATTCTACACCACTAGTATTTGAAAGGTTGACAATGCTCGTTATTACCTCATTACAATATTTGAACATCTCTTTATTTTGCAGGTGTGGTCCCTGCCGCCGATCGGAGTATTTTACTCCTATTTCAGCAAGAGTACTCCGATACTCCGCTTGTTAAGATTATACTCCCTTTTCAGGTAATTCACAAAAAGTCATTAAACTTGGTTTTTTACACTTTTTAATGGCATAATAACCATGTGAAATCATTTTTTTCATATATTAATATAATGGTAGGTAGGTAGGTAGAGGTGGCCGCCCGCTCGCTTCCGAGCAAGCACACTTAGACCAGAAAGGCCCATTGTGATACCACACCAGGAAGCTTACAGATCGAACCACCTCGAGCGCTTCAGAAAGCCCAGAAGCCTCTTGACAGAGATCTCCTCTAAACAAGAGAGATCTTGAAAGAAGGCTGCTCCTAAAAACAATTCTCTATTTCTAGAGAGCGCCATACAGTGGCAGAGGAGATGCTCAACGCTTTCCTCCTTCTCTTCATCTTGACATGCTCTGCAGAGGTCATTAGAGGGAGCATTTAGCCTTCTGACATGTTTGCCTATGAGGCAATGTCCCGTCAAAACTCCCACTAGAGCTCTAACAGTTCTCCTATTATGGGATAACAGTTCCCTAGAGAGTTTATTATCCACTCTAGGACACAAAGCCTTTGCTATGCAGTTACCAGAACTTGATACCCATCTTAGGTTCCAAGCTCTCGTAGACTCCTGCCGTGTTCGTAAGGCGCAGCTGGCAATTGGGATTCCAACTCCCCGATTACCCTCCAGTAATTCGAGGGTTGTACCCAGTCTGGCCAGCTCATCTGCCCTGCAATTTCCCTGGATTTCCGTATGTCCAGGTACCCAAATGAGGTTAATACTGAAGTAATCTGCCATTATGTTTAGCAGAGCTAGACACTCCAGTACGACCTTCGACGAACAAGTCACTGCAGTCAGCGCTTTGATCGCGGCCTGGCTGTCAGAGAATATATTCACCACCCTAGTGGTAATAACATTCCCGACAAGCCAGTTTAAAGCTTCTTTAATAGCAGCTACCTCCGCTTGGAACACACTACAGTGATCCGGTAGCCTAAACGATAACTTTATATTCAGGGAGTCACTAAAAAGACCCCCTCCAACTCGGCCTTCCAGCTTAGAGCCGTCTGTGTAGAGATGTACGCCATCCCTGCGCAGCTCCTCTTTACTGGCCCATTCTTCCCTAGAGGGAACACTCGTCAGGAATTTCCCTCTAAAGTTTGGCCTGGGTATTGCATAATCGATTCTTCCTGAGAATGGCAGAGAATCGATAATGCTAGAATGACCTACCCGAAGGCACGACCACTGTCCACTAGCCATAAGCCTAGTAGCAGCGTTTTTGGCAAGCTCGGTGGCGTAAAGATCCAGAGGCATCAGATTCAATAAGGTCTCCAATGCCCCTGTAGAGGTGGTCCTGAGAGCTCCGGAGATAAGAAGCCCGGCCGCTCTCTGAACCTTCCCTAAAAGATTTCTAGTGGTGGCCGTCCGTAGGGCCGTCCACCACACAACCGACCCATACAGTTAAATAGGTCTGACCACCGCAATAGAGAGCCAGTGAACGACTCGAGGCTCGAGCCCCCACTTTCGACCAATTGCTTTCTTGCATGTGTACAAGGCTACCATAGCCTTCTTCACACGCTCCTTAGTATTTTGCTTCCAGCTGAGCTTGGAATCCAGAATTAGTCCAAGGTACTTAACCTCCTTAGAAAGCACTAGAGGAGTACCCGATAAGACCACATCGTTAAGTTGCGGCACCTTGTACCTTCTCGTGAAGAGAACATGATCCGTTTTTTGTGTATTTGCTTTTAATCCACTTTCACAAGCCCATTTTTCCAGCTTGTTTAGGGCGGTCTGCAAAATATCCGTCAGGGTGGACGGAAACTTGCCAGATACCGCAATTACTAGGTCGTCCGCATAGGCAATCACCTTGCAGCCACTCCCCTCCAAACGCCTCAGCAGTCTATCAACCACCACGTTCCAGAGGAGGGGTGTGAGAACACCCCCTTGAGGCGTGCCCCTACTCGCTAATCTTCTGATGGTACAGCCCCTCAGCGAGGCATTGATGGTCCGCTTTCGCAGCAGACCATCAATCCATAGAACCAACGAGCTGTTTACCCCCAGATCAGTGAGCGCCGCAGTGATTGCCCAGGGTACAACGTTATTAAAGGCGCCTTCTATATCTAAAAAGGCGGCCAAGGTAAATTCTTTATAAGAGTGGGATTTCTCAATCTCCCCCACCAGTTTATGTAGAGCAGTCTCAACAGACCGACCTTTAGTGTAGGCATGTTGAGACTTGGACAGAGCATTCCCGATGCTGCTCCTTAGATACAAGTCCACCAGTCTTTCCATGGTCTTTAGCATAAAAGAAGAAAGACTGATGGGTCGAAAATCACCAGGCTTATGATGGGAACTTTCATCCGCTTTCGGTATAAATGGGCAGTGGTCAGGGTAAGATCCAACACCTCCTCCCTGTTCTTAACGACGAAGGTGGGTGTTGAACCTCTATTGCAGATAAAGAGGTTAGTACTTAAAATAAAATCTAAAAGCAACTCACCTCTTTCATTCGTATCACTGCTCCCCCACATAGAGCTGTGAGCATTCCCATCCGCTCCTACTACAACTTCAGTTCTTCGCTGCTCCGCGTCTTCCACAAGAGCCCGAAGCATTGGGGTAGGAGCCAGCTGATCAAAAGGCATGTAGGCTGAAACTACCCACATGCTGCGATTCTTCCCCAGGTCCAAAGCAACCGTTGTTGTGTCGTCGTTGCAGAACTGCGGAAGAATAAAGAAATTTAGATGTCTTCTAGCAAGAATGCAAGTTCTAGGTCTACTTGCATTACTTACATAGAATAAATCGAATCCAGGGATCTTTAACCCACAGATTTTTCCACCCACTATTATGTATTAATATAATACATGTGGCATCATTTTTTATATATGACTGTTTTGATTGTGTTTCACGCTTAACAATTCTTATAATGTTACCCGCTATTGTCAAAGATTTGGAAATTGATGTTGAGGAATAGAAGAATGAAAAAATTTGGTAATATAAACACTGCCGGATGTTTCAAATAATCAGAATTTAAAATTGGAAGAATTTTGGGCTAATATAGGTTGAGGAAAAAGAAATCCAGTTTTCTTCGGTAGATGGCTGTAGTGATCGATATCACGTAAAGTATATATCAAACAACTTCAGATTTATATTCAATGGAAAGAAAACATTTCGCGCTTAAAAAAATCCCTGTTCCGCTTTTTGTTTGGTCCATTTAGCTATGAGTTACAGGATGTTAAAAATGGAAGTCAACAAAGAGAAAATTCGTTGCATTTTACAGTTTTTCTTCGGTAAAGGCGAAAATGCAACCCAGATGGCTGAAAATGTGAGCCGTCTGTAACAGCCTATAACGTGCAATTTTGGTTTCAACGATTCCGTTCGGGTATTTTTGATGTTAAAGATGCATCTCGGTAGGCCCGTCGTCGAAAATGTCGATAAAATCACGGAAATAATCGAAGTTGACTGGCATGTTATTAGTCTTAGCATCGTCCAGAATCTAAAAATTGACCATAGAGCAGTTCTAAACCATTTGCGCAAAGATGGATTCAAAAAAAATTTCGATGTGTGGTACCATACCAGTTAAACAAAAAATCATGATGGATTGAATTTCCATCTGCGAAGCCTTGGCCAAACGAAATAAAATTGAACCATTTCTTAAACGGATGATGACTGGGGATGAGAAATGGGTCACATACGACAACACTGTTCTAAAAAGATCGTGGTCAAAGCGTGGTGCAGCAGCTCAAACGCTTGCCAAACCAGGAATAAGAGTCAGAAAGGTTTTCCTGTGCATTCGGTGGGATTGGAAAGGTATCATTTACTATGAGTTGTTTCAATATGGCGAAAGCCAAATTCAGGACTCTACTGTCAAAAACTGGACTGTTTGAAGTCACATTTTAACAAGTTACATATATTCTCATTGTTATTCATAGTAAAATTATGATTTGTAGTAAATATGAAACAACTATATATATGCTATATAATCAAGAGAAAAATAAAATTATAATCCTCTTAAACATTATGTTCAAAACCAAGATTTTTCCAAGATCTTGTTCTATTCTACAAAAAAATCTTGCCAAGATTTTGGGTCACTTTTATTTTGTTCTTGGGCCTTGCTAAATTTTTTGTACATCGTTTTCCATCGGTCCTTACAAAGTCATTGCTATAAAAGGGTTTGACCGATACAAAGTTGAGAAAGTAGGAGAACATGAGGGTCCTAATATCACCGAATCAAGCGCAGATAAGATGAAACGTTGGGCAGAACAAGACGAATATATTTTTATTCAGGATGAAACAACAGATGATGGAGAAAGTATTCATCAGAGTCCGATGAATGAGCCAGGAAAGGCCGAGTGTGGAGGAGCATCATCTACTAACACTAGATTATTTAATTAATACTTATCATTGTAATTATGAATATTGTTTTCTTATGCACTAATACTAATAATACTTACCATTGTAATCATACACTTTGTTTGCTTATATATTCAATTCTTATATATTCAGTTTTATGTAAATACCGCTAGAACTCATAATTGTAAACCTAAATTGTACTTACAAAAACTATGTAATCTCTCTTGCAAACCGGTCGTAGAGGCAGCAGGTTGTTAAGGTTGTTATAAGGTTGCTAAGGTTGTTAAGGTTGTATTATTTCATATATTATATTTTTTAAAAAAATCTCTAAATATAGTGAAACATAATTAATTATTAAATTAATAAAGTCGAATTGTTATATGAAATATTTGTTTCATTTAATCAATATTTACTTATATCATATCTCATATGTATGTCATGTATATACGTTATTTTGAAGTTTCAATTCTAACATTTGTGAGAACTTCATATTTCTACTTATTGTACACACCGGCACACGTATGTCCAATATACTGTAATAATATTCAAAATGTAGTAATTCGATGATTTAAATTTACAATCCCTTTAAATGAAATAAATTACGAGAAAATTCATACAATGAGATTTCTCATTCAGACTTAACATTTTAACAGTAAATTATAAAGCTCTTTATCACTGATAATGTTGTATCCATCATAGGTACATTGGTACAATGACTTATAATGTACTCGTACATACATCACACACATTTATATGTCTTGATGAATTTTCAAGTATTTATGCTTTATATTGTATTCAATTTGATTAAAAGCAATATGCATAATCAAATACAAGTGGAATACAATAGAATTTCTAATTTCTAATTTGATATAATAAATTAATTTTCATAGGATTTACGTATTATTCTATAAAATCAAACAACTTGTATTTTCTACAAATATAACAACAACAAAATTTTCAAGTAGATTAAAATATCAATTGAGCAAAATTACAATGAAAATGTTATAAATGATGAGTCTCGTACGCGCACATACAAACGTTTGTGTACATGCCTAAGTAATATGTAAGGTGGATAATTTTAATTTGAAAGCAAAATTTTGTACGTCCAAAAACTCATTATTTCAGAATAATAATTAAAGGATTATACAAGACGAAATTCTTAAAATTTGAAGATAATATGAAATTAAAAAATATTATAGGAATTCAGAATTATAAAGCTATTATTCGTTCATTTGAAATAAAAAAATCCTTTTTTATTTTTGAATTATGTTTTGAAAACTTAAAAATTCTGACAATATACTTCGTTTAGTGTATTGAGAACACGTAGACTTCAATGTTTTTTTTCATTCTATTCGAAGTACAATTATGTATTTTTACGACCGACTAAGAATTTGTATCTAATATTATTGGTATGGTGACAACCTTAAAAACTTCCAAAAGTGTTGAGGACTATTAGAAATACAATTTTTGGTTAGAACGAAGCCTAAAGTCTAAGAAAGTTCTCTTTTAAATGACTTGATTTTCATTATCTTAGGGATATTTATTTATATTTCTTACAAAATTGTGAAAAGGAATACCAATTAAATTCTTTAGGGAAATTAATACTTAGATTTTGTTTATTTTATTGTTTAATTCATTTTTTAGCATACTTGAATAATGATGTTAAAATTTTTGTAAAATATTGTTATTCGTGCTTTATATCAGTGACACAATTAATATTTTAGGAATTTCGAAATATAATTTTAGATTGATCATAAATAAAAACATAAATTTTACGACTAAGTTCGTGTAGTTGTTGTTGTGCTCTCAAAATTCCAAAATTATTTTTCAAATTTTCCGAATTAACTTTGAAATTTTTAAATTTTGAAGACTTTTTACAAAATCGTTATAACAGATGCGAATAAGATTTATCAAACCAAATACCGTATCAAAATTACCAAGAATTATGACTTTTTTTTCTGGTATTCGGCCAGTACAAGCTGAGATATTAATAAATATGCCCGATATGCCTGAGATATTATACTGTTATATAAAAAATTTCAAATTGTAATACAATTTGATAAAACATTAGATAAATTCAATAATTTCATACATTTTAAAATTATTTAAACAATTCATAAAAAAAATTCAAATATATTCAATTCTTGAAACATTTCATTAAAAGGAAATTCGGGCATTCAACTTAAATTCGTTAATTGTATTAACAAAGAAAAATAATGAACAAAAAATAAATATTTCAATGACTCGCCAATTGGCCAACTATGTATTTCATTCATTATTAAAGTTCATAATTCCTTTCAAAAAAATAAAGTACGCAAAAGTATATGCCAATATGTTTCAATATAAATTCCTTAGCAACATAGTTCAAAATTATATTTAACCCTTTTTACCAGTAATTTTCCTTATTGCAAAATAACATGAAAAAATTCATATGAAATACAAAAACAAGAATTAGCAATTAACGATTTTATCCAAAGTACATAAATCATAATTAGGACGGAAATATAAAAAACAACAAATATATTAACATATGCAAATTTATTAACGTTAAGCTCATAGTAACAATTGCATATATTGATAAGTGCACTGCACTGGCATACAAAGTTCATACTGCATACAATTGCATACCACCTGACAAGTGTAATGAACTTGCGTACATTAAGAAAAGCTTAAAAGAAAAACGAACAACAATACCAAATAAAGTATATGCAAATAAAGAATTAAAATGTACCGCCCATTTCCCCAACGATTGGTACAGTCATTTATGGTAAATTATGTTAATATTAAAATTGGATTTAATTAGCAAAAACAAAATTTAAGTAGGGAAAATTAATAATTATAATTATTGATAAAATAGTTACGATTATCGAAGTTATAATTTGGATTTGAAACAGTAAAGTCGTAAAAGTACATTACCGTAGAAATCATCTTTGATTTTAAATAAATTATTCAACTTAAAATATTTTTGAGCATAAATATTAAAATAAAACTTAGAAAAAAATTCAGTTAAATTAAACATAGAAAAATTAGCCCGTCAAGTATTCAGAATAAACCGTAAAGTTATATGTTAAAGATTTTCTATTCGGCGTTGATTTCCGTATTACAGTATTTCGGTTCGGTAGAAATTATTGATATGAAATAAATAATTAATATTTCAGTTAATTTAAGTTAATATTGTGAACTTAGTTTTAGTCATATTTTTAGTGAATAAAGTTTAAAAAAATTGAACCACAATCTTTTCAATTGAAAAAACCTTAATTTCTTCCCAATATACGAAAAACCCTTTTAATTGTTATATACATAACAATACTCCATACACTAATTTGATGCAGTTAAGGTCTTATGGAAATGACGTAAAGTAGTACCACTTTACGTAATAGCTATATAACTATAATGATCTTAAGTAACTTAACAAACTTCGTTTAATTTACTTAAGATTGATTAAGAATTGTCAAACCTTAATCAATCTTTGAAGTAACTACAATTATCTTAACCATTCTTAACTAAAGGAGAAGAAATAAGGTTATGTAGAGTTAAAATACTAAGTGTCTAATAAATATTGTGTATTGAAAAATCATAAAATATATTTAATTTACTGTGTAAAAGATATAAATAAATATTTAAAATATTTTTGAAATTAATATTATTAAAATTATCATTAAAAAATCCTTAGACTTACTTTTTCAATTATGATTGTTTAAGATTTCTACGATCCTGAACGTAGAAAAGATTAAGAGGAAAATTAAGATTGACGAAAAGATTTGAAAGTTAACGAAACATTAGTTAAGACCATTATAGATATATGATATTTCATACAGTCGTACAAAATCTTAAGCTGCCTTAAGACTACTTAAGATCAATATAGTTAGGGCTTTTGAGTAACTATGAAGAGATTTTTTTTCTAAATGTAGATAATTCCATTAAAATAATATTCTGTCTTTGTGTTATCATTCTCATACATGTCCTCGTCATTTTGTCATTTATGACTTCTCTTTTTCCACTACGATTTTTTTCTTCTCAAAACAAAAATCCTTCTGCCTTTTATTATTAAATTTTCAGTTAAAATTTTCATTAGACAGGATATCTCGATATGGAGAAAAGCAAAATTTACGTAGGACAAATTAGATAACTTTTTTTTAATGACATATATTATACAAAAGTCTGCCTTTCTTCGTCATTAGCACCAAACAAAATCCATTTTTTTGTTTATTTGTCGCAATGTATTGAAAATCCTTCATTTTCATGCAGTTGAAACGTGAATTATAAGAAGTCAATCCTTATTCCCTTCATTTATGTCGTACTTTTCAAGAGAAATTGTCGTGCATTGTTTTTTGCTCTAGCTTGGTCATTGAATTATAAAAATGCAAATATTATACATAACAACAATAGTTATGAAAATTATAGTAGTATAGATATGGGGTTTCTGTGGCCCGCACAATGCGCCAACCATGGTCGTGACGTCATGACCAACTAAAATTATTTACATGTAAAAGATAGGCGGCTATGTATGTGGTAGTAATTACCACACAATTGGTTGCATGCAATCAAAACCTTCTATACAAAAGCCATGAACTAGTGTTTTGTATGTATTAAATAGAAGTGTGGCTGTTTTGTTTACATTCTCGTTTATCTGTCAAAATAACAGTGCTGGTACTAATAATAGAGGTGTAAAAAGTTAGAAAAACGTTTAAAACCAGGAGAAAAAAGTTAAAATAAAACTGAAGTAAGTAAGTTGATTTATTTTATTAAATCGATTATAAAATGTATAATCAATATTTATATAAAAGACTTATTAACAACACACTTTTCCTTTATTTTCAGTAAATAGATTAATATGTAAAACTAAACGATGTACATATGGAATAATTTAGTTTAGGCAAGTACATAAAAAATTTAATTATTTTGATCGAATTGCATGATTTAAATTCATAATTTACATTAATTTATTTTTTATTTCTATATACATACATAATTTTATATTGCGAGCCACTTCATCAAGGAAATTCAAAATGTTGATTTATACAGATAAACAAATACACAGTACAACATACATATATAAACTTAGGTTGTTGTTATAATGATAAATTAATTTTTTTTTACACAAATTAAGTAAGTATGGAGTTTATTGTTGAAATTATAAATAATTCGTAATTTTATGAAAATTTCAATGTAGATTTGGGTATTTAACTAGATTATAAATTTGGCTTATTTAGATTTTGGAATACTGTCAAAAGTCAATTAATAAATCAATTATCATTGTAAATTAAGATATTTTTAATTAAGTGGTTTTCATTGACACCGATTAAAAATATCGTCGTATATACTATGTCCACTAATATTACGCACTTAACTTAACGGTCTTGTGGGAGTACATACGTCTTTCTTTCCCTCATAATTTCTGAATAGACTGTTTCACGAGCTGTATTTCCACAATTCACAAAGCTTTTTACTATATATCAGAAGAATTTTTTGAATATCAATACATAATTAAATGGTACCACTTTAAGTAATCGCCATAAGATCCATAAGTACATTATAGTAGTGAACAGAGTATAGTGTTTAAACTGGTTAAATTGAACAAGTACTCGATCTCTAAAATTTTTGTCTTTTACAATACAATCTAAATTACAGATATTTATAAATTAAGGACGAAAATGCCAAAAAGAAAGTTCATTGTTTCAGATGAATTTCTTGCCCAATACAAATGCTTTTTTAAAGTCAAAGCTCAAAATATGAAGCAACTTGCACTGTTTGTATGGCTGTCGTTTCAGTGAAAAATAAAGGCCGCTTTGATTTAAAACAACATTTAGAATCAGCAAGACACAAAAATACAATACAGTCTGAAGAATCGATAATGAATATCGAAAATTATTTTTGTTTTGATTTTTTTGTTATTTTATATTGTTATGTTGTCTAAATTTTAATTGAAACCATATATTGATTTTACATCAAATATTTTTATTACTGATTTTTACTTGAACATTGCATAGTTCTCTATTTGTTCTCTTTTTCAATTCTAAATGTCCTCTTTTTATCAATATCAGTTCTGTCTGAGTTGGTATTTTAATTTGCAAATGAAAAATGAATTTTGTGAGTATCGAATTTTTTTTGCAAATTTCACACTTCGGTATTTTGATTTGAATATAAAACCGAGTTTATACACTTGACAAGTGGATTCTTGTACTAAATCGAGTTTTTTAATAAAACATATGTTAATCGGTATTTTGATTTACATGAAAAATGATTTTTCGAATTTTTTTTGAAAAAGGTAATTCACCTGCTAAAGATCGCAGGAGTTTTTTTTAAATTGGTTAATTTGAATTGAAAAAGTGCTTGAATTATAATTTTTTGGTTGTTTTTATAAAATACTTTAATAAAGAAACCAAATTTTGTGAAAAATATTTAATTGAAAATAAAAAGAATTAAAAATGTACAAAATATTTTGTATTTCATTACTTTATACAAAAACCATCAGTTTATCAATTTAGCCGTGTTTTATACTTTATATAAACTGTCATAATTAGTTTTAAATCGTACTTAGCGAATACGTAATTTATCACAATACTGAATAAATAATTAATTCAATTTTTCAAAACAATACATATGTCCGCGTATCAGATTAATAACAATTATACATAAAATATAAACTAATTAATTGTAATATTTATTGAATTTATTAATAATTACTTGTTTATTATTAATTTGTTTATTAACGGAAACGGAAATGGAAAAGAAATTATTTGAAAACAAATATTTAAAAATTCACGTGTCAATTGTCAAAAAGTACTGAAGTCGAAATCCGAATCTCAAAATTCACTTTGAAAATTAAAATACTATTTTAGAACAAAATGAATTTTTGGAAATGAAATTTTTGAAAATTTATTTCATTTTTCATTTTTTCTATTACAATCAAAATACCAACTCTGGTCACCCTATTGGATCTACTATGCATAGATACTATGTATATACTTTCGCAGTACATTTCAATCCTATCTGAACTCAATTTTTCGATTTCATATGATCGAGTTTTCGATCCTTTAGTATAAGTAGTAATAAATTTCAAATTTAATTTAACATAACCGAAATGACACGTAAATAAAGTAGTAGTATTTAGACAACTCAAACATTTTTTAAATAGAAAATTTTTAATTAAAATAAACAAAATGGAACAAAATAATTCAGTGTTTTAAATGAAAGTATTGAGTTTAAATTAAAATTAATAATTTTTTCCAGATGAAACTGAGGAAAAATTAGTTAATCTAGTGGAGCCAGAAGCAGTTACTTGGAACAAATGTCAACCAAATTATTACAGGCAGGATATTTTTAGAAATACGTGGAACAAAATTAGTGAAATTCTTGGAATTTCGGGTAAGACCTTTTTATAAATAACAATTTTGATTATTTTATCAATAATTTGAAATTATGTAGGAGATAATGCATGCCATCAATTTGCGTTAATAAGAAGACGTTATAAAAAGTATATTGAAGCTGAAAAACTTGCGAATCGAAGCGGGGAAAAAGAAGGGAGAAAAAAGACTTTCTTTTTGGTTGAAAAACTTTTGTTTTTGAAGAGTACATTTGCAAGCAAAAAGTATGAAATAAAATTCGAAATATAAATAATATTTAAAAAAATAAATAACTAAATAAAATGTTAATCACATATTCTTTTCTAGCTGCAGACAGTTTAAATATAGAAATTGACAACTGTTATGAAACAACAGTTGCAGCAAGTACGAGCACTGCTTCATCAGGACTTCTTATAATGCCAACACAACCACAACCATCACCACAAGCAGCACCACAACCATCTCCACAAGCAGCAACACCACCAACTCCACAAGCAGCACCACAACCATCTCCACAATTAGCTCCACAACCATCACCACAAGCATCTCCACAACTATTTCCACGACCAGCATCACAACCATCTCTACAACCAGCATCACAACCAATAAGAATAAACCAGAGATCATCATCGTCTACATAAAGTTCGGGCAACAATGACATGTCGCCACCATTTACGAGTCAAACTTCATAGAGTATGTCATTATCACGTTATAGATCATATATAGCGCGAGAAATGACTTCTAACTTTGATGCCATTAAAAGTGCGTGCTGCTAAAAGACTAGAAGAATGTGCAGCTATAATAGATGAGCAGCACAAAGAAACAGAAAAGCCAGGACAATCCCAGCTTACCGAAAGCTTTGTTAATCTCATGACAGATGCAATAGCGACCCTTGATGAAGACCAAAAGAACGAATTTTTTGAAAAAACAATGCAACTTTTCTTTGACATCAAAAGAAAAACATGAATAATGTTGTTTTTTATTATTTTCTAAAAAAAACTAATCATTTTTTTTTTATTTTATTTTCATACATATATTTTCTAAAAAAAATTAAATAAGGTTTTTTGTTTTAATAACATAAATATATTTTCTTTAAAAAAATTAAATATGATTTTTTATTTTAATCACATTATATTATTTTTCGTACTATGTGAAAAAATTACATCTTTTATTTTATCTTTTAATTCTATCGCCTCTGTATTTAAATTTGTTGCTCTATGTCGTTGGTTTTCGTTGAAACTTTTTAAAAATTCGTCTCCAACATTTCGTCTCCATTCGCCTTCGATCAAAGTGTTATTTTCATAACGATCGACGAATGTTGCTGGTATGTATTGATCGTTATCATTTATTACATAATTGTGTAATAAAATACATGCCAAAACTATTTTATCGGCATTTTCTGGGTAAAGTTGCATTCTATGTAGCAGTACTCTCCATCTAGATGATAGTATTCCAAAAGAATTTTCAATAATTGATCTCCCTTTGGACAATTCCAAATTAAAAACTGTTTGTGACTAAATCAATTGTCTCCCTGAATATATTGTTAATAAATATGAACGCAAAAAAAAGGCTGCATCGCCAAGCAAAAAAGGGTACTTCAAAATCACTATTATTAAATCTTCTTGGTTCTGGAAGATCCAATTGTCTCATTTCCAGTGCTTCATGCATGCAGCAAGCTTTTCTTATATATTACACCATCTGCTTCAGACCCAAAGCCACCAACATTACATTAAATAAATCTATATTTACTATCACACACACCAAGGAGAATTATGCTGAAGTGTTTTTTATAATTGTAATATAATGTTCCTGATTTTGGAGGAGCGATTATGGTAATATGCTTTCCTGTACAACAACGAAATATAAATTTTTTAAAAAATATAATTATTTTTATGATGTGTTCTCAAACTCTTCCCTTGTTAACCGGGGAATATTCACCTTTTAATTTTTTAAATATTGCTTCGAACGTTTCGTATATAGGTATAATTGCTCTTACTGTACTTTCTCCTATTCTATACAAGTATTGTAAACTCCTGAAAGATTCACCTGCATGAAAATCTGAGAAAATATTACAATAATTGTAATCAATAGATTTAAGCATTTAAGTGAAATGTTTCTATCATAATATTTTATACCTTAATATAAGAAGAAGTCGTGATTGTGGATTTATACTTTCTCTGATTGAATGCTTAACTAATCGATAGTAATTTATTGAATTGTTCCACATTCAATCTTGTAAAATTAAAAAAGGATTCCGGTTCATAGAATAAAATTTCTTCAACTAAACTGTTAAAAGCTCCTTGATTTTCTCTATTATTGTTAATTGGTCTAACCCACCACCTTCTCAGTGAACAAATGTTGTTTACATAAGGGGACCAGGTCCTGAAAGTAAAAATGCAGTACAAACATTAAGGTTCATAACATGTAAGAGTAGAGGAAGAGTGGTGTACATATGTTAATTTATTATCATATATCATAGGCTGTATTTCTTTATTTTTTCCGTACTCGGAATAGAATGTCAATGTACAGAATACTATCTGGAAAATTTGGAATAGTATTAATAAAGAAACAAATTAGAATAAATGGTTTATTAAAATGGCTGGAGAAAAAATAATTTAATTTTTTTGTTATTGGAGAGATAGGTTGGAAATTTTTGAATATAAAAAATAATAAAATATGAAAAATAAAATAAAATAATGTAATTCATTTATTTTATTAAATTATTTTTTTATGACATAACCCTATTTTCCCTTTCACTATCATATATTTGACAGATTAAAAAATAAAAGTAGGGTTTATTCCATTTATTCCATCATCAGTCTAGGATTAAAAGGAATATGTTCTAAATATTCCGAACGGAAAAGATCGTTCGGAATATACTTTTTGAATAAAGAAATTCAAATAATTACCTAATTAAAATTTATTTTTCACTTTTTTAATTAGTTCAGTTTATTTGGTTTTAATAAAACCTTTTTATTTATAAGAACACAATTTTCAAAATAAATGAAAACAATTATTTGTTTCACAAAAAGTGTTATTTTATTTATTCTTCACAAATTTATTCACTGTTTTACAAAATAGTTGTTATCAATTAATTTATTTATAAATTTTACTTTTGGTGAGGTATTTAAAAGTACGATCTAAATGAGAGATAAAATTCAACTAACTAATTCTTTTCTTTTTCACAATTTCAAAAATTGAATTAACGTAATATAAAATGACTTAATTTTTGTCCCCATAGAAAAGTGCTGATATTACGTTCTTGGCTTTAGGGAACGGAAATGATGTTTTAAAAATGCGAATTTTTAGGAATTATATTATTCCTCCACCGCCCGAAATGTTTGCAGACTCAGCAAATGGATCTAATTGTTGTCTTTTGTTATCTGTTAATTCAATTTTTGTGACAATCTTTGGTTTGTTTTTAATTTTACAAATTTTGAATTTACAAATTAGAATACAGATAATAATAATGATTTTGACAGTGCTAAATGATACTCCTGTTGTTAAATTATGCTTAAATGCTACGTATTTTATTTCTTCTCTATTTTTTATGTTGTCAATGTTTATTTTTTTTAAAGACAAATTTTCAACAAGTCTAGTTAAGTTAATATGAGTAATAGCAGAAAATAATAGGTATGAGTACCACTATCCGGTGGAAAAGACACATTCAAAAATTTTCTTCTGGGGTCTATCAAACACGACCCCATTTCACTCAAATAACAACGCACTCAATATTATTTTTCTTTTACTAGTATGAAGAAAAATATATGAAAATAAAGAAAAATTTTTTATAAGAAATGAGTCAGAACCCCATGCAACCCCATATACATATTACTCAAAGCAAAACCGGTTCAAATGTGTATATCGTTAAACATGCCTGTGAATAGATTGAAGTGTACGTACTTATATGTAATACGTGTTGTTGGAATATTTTGTAATGTGCGTATTTATCGTATATATGCGTGTGTAATACTTCTGCCCTAAACAAACAAATTATCGTCCTAAACTAATATAATTTTTTTTATTTCATTAGAATACTACTTGGTAATTGTACGATCATATGAAGGGTCATAAATTTTATCACATCAGAAACGAGGATAGTAAATTCAAATTGTAATGTATTGTATGAGAAAAACAATATATTTTGAATATGATCGGTTTAACATTAAATTTTGATTTTTTGGTATTTAATATTCATACTTTTTTGGTAATGATAAATAAAAATACATATGATCGTATGAATGCATTATATATCGTATACGTAGGTATGTAATTTAAGTATACAGTCCACGTGGAATCCTATATGTCCCTGTACACATATTGTACCAGAAACTTAATGACTTGATTTTGTTAATTATATAAATACAATATACATATAAATACATACATACGTGCAATATTCTGTACACATTTTTCAACCGTATACAAATTTGTGGGTTCGTAGATCGTGTATATGTTTTCTTGCCTTGTATATATTTTCTTGCCTGATTTGAAAAGTAAAAGTAAAGTGTAAAATATGAATAAAAATAGACGCGAAAAAGATAAAGTAATGTACATACATACATATATGTATGTATGAAATTGTACGATATATGTATGTATGTATGTTAACCTGAAATTACACATTTTTTACTACTATCCTACTCCTAGTCTCTGATCTGTAATTTACGTTCATTTATTTACAAAATTTGTGTTCTAATATTGTTATGAACGAAAGTTGTGTTTGTTTAGGATGACGGTATTTATAGTTAAGCTATACCAAATTCGTATGAAAATATTTACAAACACACGTATGTAATATATTATTACATATACCTATATGCATATACATACTATATGAACATATATAATAAGTACTTGGCTCAAAATTTTTCGAGTTCATTTTGTACGTTAATATACGATAAAATTATTTCATGTTTCTATACACTCAGCTACTGACTCAATTACATAGTCCCCTCTTTCATAGCCCGAACCATTCCATCGACTAAATGATGTTTAGAAAACTGATGTTAACTCTTTAAGATTTCAGTTCTTTTTGGTAATAGGTATCAACATATTTGTCTAGCTTATTCTTAAATACAAAATTATTAATTTGAATTTTACATTCGCTATTTTTCTACCTTTAGGGTGAAAATCAATATTTAGACGAAATTTTCATTTACACAAATTGAAAACCATGCTATAAAATGGATTTTAAGAGTCGATGATCACTATACATAGATAGACACTTTGGTATGAGTGAATTAGAGGCTAATGCGAATATATTCTAAAATTTTCTTTCCATTTCTTTGAGAGCATAGGAGAGAGTTTACGTGTTAATTTCTACTATAGTTTTTGTATGAGAATTTAATTTATTACGTACGCAAACATAAAACAAATATTAGCGAAAGAAAATGAGAAATATTTTACTTTTTACTCAGTTTTAACGAAAATAAAGTAAACAAAAACAAAACGGAAAATTTAAAAAAAGCAAATGAAAAATTGCAACAAATTTTCAATTTAAAAATTTAACTGTGGTAAATTCGTTTTTTCTCGTTTTGTTTTAAAAAATTGCCTTTTGAGCTTCCGTTCCGTTCTCGTTTTACGAAATGATTAACAAAAAAAATATCTTTATGGACGAAATTCTCATGCATGAATACATTTTCACTATTTAAACAACAAATTCTTATTTTTTTCATTTCAATTTTATGCCTTTTTTCTGTGTAAAGCAACATTAATTTAATAAAATGCAACGTACGTATGTATAGTGCATATATGTACGTAAAAATAGTTTTAATAAATTGTAGACCATTTTACATCGTTCATGTACTATGCGTTCTTATTAACAAATACGATACGATAACAATATACTGGCCAAACGAGTGCACATATGCATGGAAATCACATATGTATGAATGCATTAATGTTAATGGCAAACATGCATATGAAATCGATACCATAATAATGAACTGTAACATAGTACGTGAATCACCCAATACTGAGCTTATAACGGGCAAACAACGTAAACGTAAAGCTGGTATTAAAACCTACATTATTATGATATTTCAAGTTAGTATAAGAAATTAATTCATGTTACGAAAATTGTGACATTCTGACTTTTTCCATGGTTCGCTTTATGTGTTTACAGCATTATCCTCGTTTTGGCATAATTTTTTAAAAATTATTTTGAAATAATCGTCGAACCTCAAGTGATAAGCACAGGACAAGATTAAGATGGGAGGGCAGCATAAAGGCGAATACTGAAGCACTGATGGGCCCTAGAGGCTAGACGTAACTCGTAACCGATATGAAAGCTTGGAAAGGAAGAATTCAGGATTTCAAGATTCGGCACAACGAATTCTAGCGACATTAAGATAGAGAAAATAACAACACCATGATGTTTGATACCACACGTTTGTATAAGCATTAAAAAACGTACAATCACCCTTTCCTGCACACAAATCATAGTAAATATATTTTTATTTTCCTTTTTTTTTTTCATTTTGAATAAATAAATAAAAATATTTTTAAAAAATGAACAGAATTGACTAAATTAAAAAACGTGAGATATTTGAATTTTCCACCAAATTTATTATTCGTACGATGTACTGTATCTGGTACATTTACATTTACAAAAAATAGTAAATTGCATAAATAATAAAGTAAATAATAAAGCAAAAGCATGTACAAATATACGAAATAGATAACATAAAAATTTACTATTATTATTTTGTTGAATTTTGCTTTTTTTATGTCCTATTTGCATTGCTGATAAAGTTTTTTTATTTTCACTTTGAAAAAACAGACAAACGAGAACTAATGTAATTTCCCTCTTAAAATGATAACAAATTCAATTAAAATGAAATATAATTCAACAACATAAATTCAATTTAAATATAATTTCGTGTTTTTTTGTTTTTGGTAATCCTCAACGAATAAACAGCCCAATGCGGGCAGAGTTGGTATTTTAATTTGCTTATGAAAAGTGAATTTTGTGAGTCTCGAAATCTTTTCTCGAATTTCACTATTCGGTATTTTAATTTGAATAGAAAACCGAGTTTATACACTTGAGAAGTGGATTCTTGTACTAAATCGAGTTTTTAATAAAACATATGTTAATCGGTATTTTGATTTACATGAAAAATGAATTTTCGATTTTTTTTTGAAAATAATAATTCACCTGCTATAGATCGCAGGAGTTTGTTTTAAATTGGTTAATTTACATTGAAAAAGTGCTTAAATTATAATTTTGTGGTTGTTTTTATAAAATATATAAATAAAATAACCATATTTTGTGAAAAATATTTAATGGGAAATAAAAATAATTAAAAATGTACAACATATTTAATTTATCAATTTAGCCGTTTTTTGTACCTAATATCAAAGAATATTCAAATTTAACAAGAATTCTTATGGGGCTTCAAAAAATTTTTTAGCCGATAGAGCGGTTCGGGCGATGAAAGAGGGGACGGCACGAATGATGGAATGATTTAGTACATTTGTTGGTAAAAAAAGGGATGTCGTTTTTTCGTATAAGAATATTCAAAATAAACTCGAGAAATTTTAAGCCATGTATTTATTATATATACATATGTATGTATACATATGTAATAATATATGTTGTTGTTGTTATCCCATGGGCGTTTTGTATCCTTACGACATTTTATTTCTGCCTTCCCAGTAGAGTGCTTTTCATCTTGTAACCGTTTGTTTAAATTTTTGCACATTAGCAAATGCTCTTTGTCCAAAGGTACATCTGTATTGCAGATTTTGCAATTAGCGTCTGGTTTTATCTTCATTCTATAGAGGTACTCTCCCAAACAATCATGACCTGTGAATAATCTAAATCTTGCTACGGCTGTTTTTCTTTCTAAATGTTGGATTTGATCTTTGAGATTGTCTACATGTTCGTATCTTTTTCCTGCACATAGTAGAGTGTCTTTTAATTTACTTGTATTGGATAGTATTTTATTGTTTTGTTTAAGTTTCTGTTTAACGTTCAACTCATAATTCGGCTTACTCAAGATTGTGATTCCTTTCTTGGCTAATTTATCAGCTTTTTCATTTTCTGGTATGTCTACATGTGCAGGTATCCACTGAAACTTTATCTGCTTATTAAATGTAAATAATAAATGGATTGTTGTTCTGATGCTATTGATAACAGGATTAATTCTCAAGTGGATAGCCTGTAGTGCAGCTTTGGAATCTGAGAGGATGACAACTTTATTAAAGTCCTGCAATCTGAACGTTAGATTTTTTAAGGCAATATCTATTGCCACGAGCTCGCCTTCGTAGTTAGATGCATCATCAGCTATTGGTATGTATGTGGGAAACATAAGTCAGCATATTCTTTATTAATATTATAAATCATTATTGTAATGTATTATTATCACTTACCGTTGTCAGTTTGCTCTCTATTAATATAATATTGTATTAAATCATTATTGTAATGTATTATTATCACTTACCGTTGTCAGTTTGCTCTCTATTAATATTATAACATTGTATTGAATCATCATTGTAATGTACTATTAGCATTATCATCTACCGTTGTTAGTTTATTGTAATGCTATTTTAAATACGCATTATATACTTTCAAATACTTACCATATAACTCTATAATATTTATGTATTAAAATACTTACCGTATTGAATTGAATATTATTAGTTAAACTTAAAAGTTCTCGTCTCTTCTTTTCTTTTTTTTCTGATCGTACCGTGGGGGTGGACACAAGGATTTAAGGTAGCAAATTTACATTCTATCATTAATTAATATCTAAATATTACATTTTATTATTATGATTTAATAATTATATTAAATAAACTTTATAATTTCTTACTAAATTATGATATTTTATTTAAAAACCACATTTTGGGGGCTCGTCCGGGATGAACTCTAAAATACGTGGATACAAGGAAATAAAATAAAAAGAAAAGGTAAAAAGTGTAAAAAAATTAATAGTTGAAAATTATAAAGGTGGAATTGAAAAAAAATAAAATAAAATAAAACGTGGTTATCAAAATAATATAATAGTAGACAAATAATAGACAAAGGGTGGTAACGAAATTAAAGTTGTGAAGTTTTAAAAAATTCAAATAAAAGTGAATAAAGAGTGAAAAAAACCGGATATAAAAGTGATATATTAATAAATATTAAAAAATTAAACAGGGTGGTCCAATTTTATCTCGGTAAAATTTCGCGTTGAAAGTTAAATTTATTTATTTTATTTTTTTTTCACGAAATTTATTACGGTTGTAATTACAGTTATTATATTGTACGTAAGACATGAGTGGAAGAAGAAAGCAAAACCGGCAAAGTATTAACTCTATAATAGATTTCGAAATTGATACACGTGGCACTTCGTCCTCTACACGAGCCAACAATTTTGATATGCGCGAATCTTCAGTAAAATTTAATTTCACAGATTTCGAGAATATTTTACGTAAATTTTCTGGCGACAATACAATAAGTGTACGAAAGTGGATTTCAGAGTTTGAAATGTACGCGAACACCTTTCGTTGGGACGAATTTCAAAAATTTATTTTTTGTAAACGATCATTGATTGGTGCCGCAAAAATCTTTATAGACTGCGATGCTAAACCATTGACATATCACGATTTAAAAAATGCCCTTTTTCAAGAATTTCAATCAAAGATAAGTAGCGCAGAAATTCACAACAAGTTAAAATCTAGAAAAAAGAAAAATGAAGAAACATTGCGTGAATATTTGTATCAAATGATCGATATCGCTTCGCAAGCCGACGTGGATGAACTATCGATTATCGAATATGTTATAGACGGTATCAAAGACTATCCAAATAATAAAAGTATTCTTTATGGCGCGAAAACAATCAACGAATTTAAAGAAAAACTAGAAATTTACGACAAAATTAGAAGTGAAAGTGGTAGGTATGGCAACAATAAAGTTAGTGAAGTGGAAAAATCATCAAAAAAAGAATATGTGAAAAAACTTGATAAAGTGAAAACAATGCGGTTCTGTTTTAATTGCGGGTCAAGAGAACATGAATTCTATACTTGCCCCCAGAAGGAGAAAGGTCCAAAGTGTTTTAGCTCCAACAGATACGGACATAAACGAGCAGACTGTCCTGGTGAAAGCTCGTCAACAGGTATAAAGACAGGTTCTGCGCATATTATTGTAAAAAACGGTATGTACGTTCCTGTAAAAATTAATAATTATTTACTACAAAGTCTAATCGATACGGGAAGCGATATATGTGTTATGAAAGAATGTCATTTGCCTTCAATTAATCAAAAGTTTTATTGTAGCAATTCACAAATACCTATAGCTGGTTTAGGGGCGTATGTCAAAACCAAAGGATCATGCATTGTACCAATAGAAGTTGACGGACAAATTTTTGAAAATGTTGAAATTTATATTGTTGGTAGTAATTGCATGAAACCAGACGTCATAATTGGAATGAACCTTTTACAACGAGCAGTTGTACAAATTGAAGATGGAAAGGTTAACATTCGTAGAAAAGAATTGTTAAATAAAAATGAAGAAACAGAAAAGTTGAAGACACATGTGAATACCTGTTTTTTAGCCGAAATAGATTGCGATGCTATAAATGAACATCATTCATACTTACCCGAAGTGTCACACCTGAAAGAAAACATTAAAAAAACAGTACTTACCTTAATTGAAAACTATGTCCCTGGAACTCCTGCAGAATCGCCTATTAAGATGAAAATTGCGACCATTGACGATGTACCCGTTTATAAGACCCCGAGAAGATTTCCACCTAAGGAGCAGAAAATCATAGAAGAACAAATTCAAATATGGTTAAAAGAAGGTATCATTCGCGAAAGTAACTCCGATTATGCTAGCCAAGTTGTTTTAGTGAAAAGGAAAGATGGAAGTCATCGATTATGCATTGACTATAGGAATGTTAATAAAAAAATTCACAAGGATCGATATCCACTACCCAACATAGAGGATCAAATTGATAAATTACAGAAAGCACGTTTCTTCACCACGCTTGATCTCGAAAACGGGTTCTTTCATGTTGAAGTGGAAGAAAATAGCAGAAAATTTACTGCATTCGTAACGAATGCTGGCCAATATGAATTTATTCGCGTACCATTCGGTCTTTGTAATTCTCCGTCTATTTTTCAGAAATACATTAATTTCATCTTTAGAAGCCTGATCAATGAAGGTATTGTTATCATCTACATGGACGACATTGTGATACCATCGATGACGGTCGAAGAAGGGTTAGGTCGGCTACAAGAGGTACTCAAGGTGGCAGCTAATAACGGATTGAAGATAAAATGGAAAAAATGCCAAATACTACAGGAAAAAATCGAATATTTAGGTCATCAAGTATGTAACGGCTACATTTCACCATCTGAACTTAAAACGAAGGCAGTCCTTAATTTCCCAATACCGACAACAGCGAAACAACTGCGAAGTTTTTTGGGTTTAGCCAATTACTTCAGAAAATTCATTCCAAATTTTGCTCTTAAAGCTAAACCTTTAAGCGACTTACTAAAGAAAGAAAATCATTTCAGGTTAGAAGAAAAGCAGCTAATCGCTATTAAAGAATTAAAAGAAAATCTTGCATCAAAACCAGTTTTGAAAATTTTTGAATACGGAGTGGAAACGGAATTACATACAGATGCATCAAAAGAAGGATACGGAGCAATTTTATTGCAAAAAAGCGCAGGTGACAACGAGCTACATCCAGTTCACTTCATGAGTAAGAAGACATCAGACGCAGAAAAACAATACTGCAGTTATGAACTCGAGGTTTTAGCAGTAGTAGAAGCAGTAAAAAAGTTCAGAGTATACTTACTCGGACAGAAGTTCAAACTAGTCACAGACTGCAAAGCTTTCGAATGCACATTGAAAAAGCGAGACTTAGCAACAAGAGTTGCAAGATGGGCCCTGCTACTCGAAGAATTCGATTACACGGTAGAACACAGAGCTGGTACCAAACTGAAACATGTTGATGCGCTTAGTCGGAGCCCAATTACGATGTGTATAAACAGTAATCACAGTAGTTTCCTAAAAAAATTGAAAGATGCACAACAAAAAGATGACAGGCTAAATGCAATTATTGAAATATTGCAAGAGAAACCATACAAAGACTATGTTTTACATAATAGTATACTTTGTAAAAATGTTAATAATACTCTTTTATTTGTAGTTCCTAACATCATGATACCAGCAATTATAAGAGACGTCCACAATAAAGGTCATTTTCATGTTAGAAAGATGAAGGAAATTATAGAAAAAGAATACTACATTCCAAACCTTACCAAAAGGATAGAAAATCATATCCAAGGATGCGTCAAATGCATTTTGGCAGAGAGAAAAACTGGAAAAGCTGAATGCTATTTACAGCCTATTCCCAAGGGAGACCGTCCACTGCAAACGTTTCATATTGATCACCTAGGGCCGATGCAGAACACGAAAAAGAATTACCGGTACATCTTTGCTGTTATAGACGCCTTTACGAAGCATAGCTGGTTATTTCCTACAAAAACATTAAACACAGAGGAGGTCATTCAGAAGCTAGAAAACATTGCTGAAATTTTCGGATATCCTGAGAGAATCTTAGCAGACCACGGAGGAGCATTTGTCTCAAACAATTTTCAAAACTACTGCAAAGAACATGACATCAAGCTAGTCTTTACCACAGTTGGCGTCCCAAGAGGAAATGGACAAATCGAACGGCTACACTCTATTGTAATCGCTGCGTTAACAAAACTATCCTTGGACGAACCTGAGAATTGGTATCGCTTCGTTAAGCCATTGCAACCGATGTTGAACTCAACATTTCAGAGAGCTATAAAGACTACCCCTTTTCAGCTGTTAGTGGGAGTAGAAATGAAAACTAAACAAGACGTAAAGATGATGAATATAATTGAAGAAGAGTGGACGAAACAATTCCAAGATGCGAGATTAGAAATACGAGAACAGGCCAGAAAGGATATTGTCACAATACAAGCTGAAAATAAAAGGAATTTTGATAAGAGAAGGAAGAGTCCTAGAAAATATAAAGTAGATGATCTGGTAGCCGTCGAGCGTGCACAGTTTGGCACTGGTTTAAAAATACGTCCGAAGTTCTTGGGTCCATATCGGGTCACCGCTGTGAAGGCATTTGATAGATATACTGTAAAAAAAGAAGGAAACCATGAAGGTCCTGGTATAACCGAATGCAGCGCCGACAAAATGAAACCGTGGCCAGAAGACGTTGCAGATATTTTAGCAAACAATGAAGATGAAGAAGTAGAAGGTTCATCAGGGTCTGATGAAGAGCCAGGAATGGCCGAGATGTGGGAAACATAAGTCAGCATATTCTTTATTAATATTATAAATCATTATTGTAATGTATTATTATCACTTACCGTTCTCAGTTTGCTCTCTATTAATATAATATTGTATTAAATCATTATTGTAATGTATTATTATCACTTACCGTTGTCAGTTTGCTCTCTATTAATATTATAACATTGTATTGAATCATCATTGTAATGTACTATTAGCATTATCATCTACCGTTGTTAGTTTATTGTAATGCTATTTTAAATACGCATTATATACTTTCAAATACTTACCATATAACTCTATAATATTTATGTATTAAAATACTTACCGTATTGAATTGAATATTATTAGTTAAACTTAAAAGTTCTCGTCTCTTCTTTTCTTTTTTTTCTGATCGTACCGTGGGGGTGGACACAAGTATTTAAGGTAGCAAATTTACATTCTATCATTAATTAATATCTAAATATTACATTTTATTATTATGATTTAATATTTATATTAAATAAACTTTATAATTTCTTACTAAATTATGATATTTTATTTAAAAACCACATGTATTGGTTAAAAAGTCTACAATGTATACCTGCTCCAGTACCGTGTCTTTGTTTCGATCCGTCAGTGAAGACTCTTAGCCAATTGTCTTCTGGGTATGTATGATGCATTGTTTCTGTTGCTATGCTTTTTAACTTTTCTGCCGAATCTTCTTTTTTATTAACTTCTTTTTCCAACGCTAGCATTATTTCGATTTGTTGTAACGATGTTGGATTTTGAAAGGGTAACGTTTCTATTGGTGTTTTATTGATGTCATTGTTATTGAGAATCTCTTCGACCTTATCTTTGATTGTTCTTTGGGTTTTCAATTTGCTAGTGGTGTGTGTTTCATCGATCCATGGATGTCTGTTTTTATCTGAAGAAATTTTATCAAATAGATTAATTACTTTAATATCAAGTTCTGTTTTTATGTGTGTATTGTCTGTTATTCTTCTCATAGCTGCTGTTGGTGTAGTCTTTATACCCCCTGTAATTACCCTTAGACAGCTGTCTTGTAGTGCCTCCAGATTATCAATATTTCTTTGATTAATTGTTGTTAGGACTTCACCACCATGATTGGCTTTATATACGTCTTATATGTTAGATTGAGAGTGTTTAGGTTACTACCCCATTTACAACCATCTAATCTTTTCAAAATTGTTGCTCTATTTCTTACTTTCTCTGATACCTTACCGACATGCTCTTTGAACGTTAATTTATTATCAAGTTGGATTCCTAAGTACTTGAAGGTGTTTATTCTGTTCAGGTTGCTGTTATTAATATGTAAATTCAAGTCCTCAACTTTATGTTTTGTTGTAAATACCTGATACATGGTCTTGTCGAGGTTTATGGTCATGTTATTATGAATTACCCATTTCTGCAATATATTTAGATTGTTTTGAAGTTTATGATATAGTATCTGTATTAGGTTTTCTGTATTTTTGCTGGCTGCCCAAATAATTAGATCATCAGCAAATAATCCAACTTCTACCCCACAATTTTCTAGTTGTATAATTAGATCGTTTACGTAGATGTTGAAAAGCATAGGACTAGTTATCGTGCCTTGAGGTAACCCCATTCTTATTTCATGCCATGGTGATTTGCTTTCGCCCCATTTTGTAGATATCCAGCGCTGACACAGGAAGTATTTAAAGAAGCCAAACATTTTACTATTAATATTGTAGTGAATTAGTTTATTCAGTAAATTGTTTCTTCAAACTGTGTCGAAAGCGTTTTTGAAGTCCACAAATATTGCTGCTACAGAAGCGTTATTGTTGAATGACTGTTTAACGTATTGTACAAATCGTGTGACTTGATTGATGCATGGTTGAAAAACCCGTTCTGAACCCCATTTCGTTGTACCTGATTATATTGTTCTTTTCTAGAAAATATTACAAGAGCTTTTCTCCATTCTGAAGATAAGTCACTAGCATTGTTCCAGCAGTAATTCAGGATATTAATGATTGTGTTTTTAGCTACATTGCCAAGGTTCTTCAGGAACTCTGGATGTATTCCATCAACTCCAGATTGCTTTCTGTTTCTGAGTTTTATTATCGGTTCTATAATCGAGCCGGTTTAAAAACGTGCCAAAGGAGGTTCTTTTTGCTTCTTTAATTTCTCTTTTTAATGCTCTGTCTGCTTCTTTCCACTTCCTGTATTTTTCACTGTCTCCATCATTTTGTGCTTCGTTTCTAAGCTGATTTTTAATTGATGACAGTTGCGTTAGTTTTTTATTCCAGAAGGGTCTATACTTTTTCATTTTACCTCTAGGGATATATCTTTTTGCATTGTTGATTATAATGTCTTTCAGTATTTTAATTCTTATATTAACCTTTATTAAACTACTATTTATGTCTTGATTATTATTTATATCCATATCTATTGAATTTTGAAAAGACATCCAGTCAGCTTTGCGAAAATTCCATAATTTTCTTCTTTTAACCTGGATTTTAGTTATTTCCGTATTTATTATTGCTACTATGGCTCTGTGGCCGCTTCCTACGTCTTCTAAGACTTTTATTCTAGTTTTATCTGCTATTTCAGCTGTTACAAATAGTAGGTCTGGGTTAGTTGCTTTTCCATTGTAATGTAAATATGTTTTTGGTTGTGTTGGGTCAGTGATTAACTCATATTTACTTTCTATTATAAAATCTTCAATTGTTCAATCGTTTTACCAGCTTGATTTTTGTCAGCATATCCCCATAATGGCGAGTGTGCATTTAAGTCTCCTATAACTATACTTTTATTATTATCAAGATAAGATTGTAATGAAAGATTTTTATTACCTGGTGGACTGTACATACCATGGATCACATATTGAGTTTTATTAAGTACTAGTTTTACCTGTACAATTTCAGCTTTCAATTTTATCATAATTGTTCATAGTCTTTATAGTTTTGTATGTTGCTAATAAGTTATTTCTGACTCCGGTTATGATACCACTAGCAATTTGCCTGTTTTTATAAAGAAAGTGCATACTATAATTTAGAAAATGATAGAAATTTGCGTTGTCTGGAGTCGTATTTGCTTCTGTAATAAAAAATATATCTATTTTTTCTCTATCAAGTATATTTATTAGTTCTACTTTCTTGTTTTGGGATGAGCCTCCAGCGTTCCAATGTAAGACTCTTATGGAGTCGTGGATCATTTACAATCGCAGTATTTAATTTAATAATAATATAAATATATATATACCTATAAAATAATTTGTACACTTTGTACTTGTCGTAATAATAAATAATTCGTTTATAATTATAATTATATATTTCACTATAGCAAGTTTATATAGTTTAATTAAATGTGTTAAATATTTCACTTTTGACACTTTAGGTTATGTTTCTTTGTTCTCTGTTCTTCTCAGTTTTATACCTTTGAGCACTTGACACCTATTTATTTATTTAATTTTTATTCAACTTCACTTTCCTTATTTTATCTTATTTCGTTTTATTACAGCACCTTATCCTTGAAGCCGCGTCTAGAAAATGCAACTCTTTAGCATGACCCAGGGAGCACCACGTGGAGGCGAGTTGCTTTGCTCCCCATGTAATAATATATTACATACGAGTGTTTGTAAATATTTTCATATGAATTTGGTATCTTAACTATAAATACCGTCATCCTAAACAAACATAACTTTCGTTCATAAGAACATTAGAACACAATTTTGTAATGGTTCGATCATATATATGAACGTGAATTAAAGATCAGAGACTAAGATAGTAGTAAAAAATGTGTAATTTCAGATTAACATACATACATACATACATACTATATATCGTACAATATTTCATATACGTACATTACTTTTTTTTCACGTCGATTTTTGTTCATATTTTACACTTTTCTTTTACTTTTTATATCAGACAAGAAAATATAATACAAGTACGATCTATAAACCCATAAATTTGTATACGGTCGAAAGATGTGTACAGAATATTGCACGTATGTATGTATATATTGTATTTATAATTAACAAAATCAAGTCATTAAGTTTCTGGTACAATATTTGTACAGGGACATATACAGGTGGAATGTATACTTAAATTACATACTTACGTATACGATATATAATGCATTCATACGATAATATTTTTATGTATCATTACCAAAAAAATATTAATTTTGAATACTCAAAAATTCAAAATTTAACATTAAACCGATCGTATTCAAAATATATTGTATTTCCCATACAATACATTACAATTTGAATTTACATTTTGTATTTCTATCCTCGTTTCTAATGTAATGAAATTTATGACCCATATGGTCGTACAATAATGAAAAAATTATATTTGTTTAGGACGATAATTTGTTTGTTTAGGACAGAAGTTTTACACACGCATATATACGATAAATACGTACATTACAAAATATTCTTATAAATATTGCGCATAATATGTACACTTAAATTACATACGCACGTATGTGATAAATATGCATACATATTCACATTCTATGCTGATTCATGGGTATTTTAGTGGGTACTGAATGATTTCTTCTGAAAATTGTAAATATTGCTTTCTTCATACATTTCAATACTTTTTCATACATTTTTTCATTGAGTTTAGTACAGATAATATTGTGAACATTATTTTTTGAATGAAACGGTAGCACTGGGTACTGTTGTCAGTACCCAGGAAGAAAAATTTTTGATAGTCGATTTTACACTGCTTGCAGTATCTCGTAGTTTTGGATTTCTGCTAATTTAAACTGTCATAATTAATTTTAAATTGTATTGTATGATTGATAATTGAATTGTATGTAAATAAATAATTAACTCAATTTTTCAGAAAAATATGTCCAAACAATTATACATATAATATAAACTTATTAGTTATAATATTTAATGACTTTATTAATAATTAACTGATTATTATTAATTTCTTTATTAACGGAAACGGAAAAGAAATTATTTGAAAATAAAAATTTAAAAATTTAAGTGTCAATTGTCAAAAAGTACTAAACTCAAAATCCGAATCTCAAAATTCACTTTAAGAAGTAAAATACCATATTAGAACAAAATGAATTTTAGGAAATGAAATTTTTGAAAATTCATTTCATTTTTCATTTTTTCTATTACAATCAAAATACCAACTCAGGGCCTAATCATCTACATTAGATTTTTAATGACATTTCTATCATACGTGCACCTACAGCTTAACGTGGATTGCGAACCACTGAGCTTATACTTTTAAAGTAGAGACTTAAACTCAGTTTTGTTTGGTAGGTCTTACACTAACCATTATTTAAGTTACATATTGTCAGCAAGTAGACTCGATCTGTGTTACAATATATAGTGTGACATAATCCTCGACAAACCTTTTAAGAGCACCAATAAATGTGTCGGCTGAAAGATTTGAAGCGACTTCTAATTGTACAACTTTGGTAGAAAAACATGTAAATAATGCAATGTATGATTTTCTTAGAGCAGAAACTCTTGATTTGTCGTCATAATAGGAGCTCAAAAGTCAACACCAGTGATTGAAAAAGAACGTGCAGGTTGAATTCGCTGAGCAGGTAACTGTCCCATAATTTTTTGGAAAAATTTTGGTTTGTAGCGAAAACAATGAAAAACTCGACTAGCTAACTTCTTTACTCCAATAATCCAATATCTTCTACGTGAAGCAGCAATCATTGCTTGAACATCTACATGAAAAAGTTTTTTATGTAAATATTTTAAATATGCAAATACGAACGGATGTTTGGATAATAAATTAGGACATTTCACATTATACGAAAGATCTGAATTTTGTATACGACCACCAACACGTAGAGGTTGAGGAGTTCCATTATCAAGAAATGGACGTAAACTTTTTAAACGACTTTTGTGATGTATAGGCACAGAACGAATTAGTGATTTAATTTCAATAGGAAATACTAACCGTTGTATGTTGTATACAATTCTTGACGAACCATTGTCTAATTCAATGAATGGATAAAAAGCATAACCAATCCAAAAATTGGACAAAGCTTTGCGTAATCATTAACATATTTCTGATTTGAGATCATATCTGTAGTTATTGAGCTTTTGCAAACCACGTGTACTGAAGGTACTGATGTGCATTCAGGCACATTCTTAACATTTGACTTAAATTTAGAACAGTGTGGCCAATGCTGATGATAGTGTCAATAATTTCGGACCTATAAACCATATAGAATTCATTAGTTTTTTAACAGTAGCACCTCGTAAAAGAATATTAGCGGGATTATTTTAGAGTCCACATGTCTCCACCAATTAATATTCGTTAATTGTTGTAATTGTGAAATGCGATTTGCTACGAAAGTAGGCAACGAAGAATCTGACCATATTGTCACGCTTAAGTTTTGTGCTATAATTCTTCTTGTAAAGCTCTAACCGTAGAAGTGATAACGATTTTAATGGAGTAACCCGAGATTTTGAAGTTATGAGTGTAATTTTCACACCATTTTCTGTGACACACCTAGCATAAATACAACATCCATAAGCTTTTGTAGAAGGATCTGCAAATCTATGTATTTCAGAATTTCGGAAATTGCGAAATATAGGAGGAGAAATAAGTAACTTGTTGACATCTAAAAGTTGATGACGAAATAATAACCATCGACTATTATGTTCGTGGGATAAAGACTCATCCCAATGGGTACTTGTACACTTTCGAACATGTATGAAAAATTTTCCTCATGAGTAAAGTCACAAAATTGTTTTTGATCGTATATATCGTATACGAGCTGTCAAATTAATCGCCTTCTTCGTTTTATTTTATTTTTCGGTTTTTGATGTTATGACTCAAAATATGATCATGTAATATAAAAGTCTTACGCTTTTATTCACTCGATCCATTTAAAAATTTATTCAGTTGTCAAATTATCATCTGTTCTCTTAATTCATTTTCGCTTTGGTTATGTTATGAAATAATGTAAAATAAATAATGGATAAAAATTCTTTTGAATTTATTATTTATTAATTACATTCGATTTATTTAATTTTTAAAATATTTATGGTAATTTTTTCAACACCCAAATTGATGCATATTTTGATTTTACACGATCTTTACTGCATGGCAGCGAAAAAAAATAAAACGGAGAGGAAAATAAGAATATGGCACAAAACAGAATGTGAAAAAAAAGAAGAAAATTTGTTTACGATATTAAAAACCCGCGGGTACCGGGCTACCTGATACTCTCCTCACTTTCCCTCGCCAGGTATCTCGTAAGCATTTCTCTATAATGTAAAAACAGTGAATCACTGTATCACTGTAGTGAGTATCAGGTAGCCCGGTACCCGCGGGTTTTTAATATCGTAAACAAATTTTCTTCTTTTTTTTCACATTCTGTTTTGTGCCATATTCTTATTTTCCTCTCCGTTTTATTTTCTTTCGCTGCCATGCAGTAAACATCGGATAAGATCAAAATATGCATCAATTTGGGTGTTGAAAAATTAACAAAAATATTTTAAAAATTAAATAAATCGAATGTAATTAATAAATAATAAATTCAAAAGAGTTTTTATCTATTATTTATTTTACATTATTTCATAACATAACCAAAGCGAAAATGAATTAAGAGAATAGATGATAATTTGACAACTGAATAAATTTTTAAATGAATCGAGTGAATAAAAGCGTATGACTTTTATATTACATGATCATATTTTGAGTCATAACATCAAAAACCGAAAAACAAAATAAAACGGAGAAGACGATTAATTTGACAGCTCGTATACGATATATACGATCAAAAACAATTTTGTGATTTTACTCATGAAGAAAATTTTTCATACATGTTCGAAAGTGTACAAGTACCCAATCTAGTTTCAGTGTCCATAAATCTTGCATGAAGATTTAAGCAGTCACAACAATAGAGTTGCGCAATCCAAGAGAAATAATATATAAACTAGACAGTCCTAAAAGTACAATTCTTTGAGTAATACGACCATTGTCCACAACGAAATCTTAATGTTGTTGCATATAACTCATCTTGCACCGAAGAACCCGTCATTAAAGTGTCATTGAGTGATTGACCACTACTTGTTTGTAATGAGGCATTGAAAATAATTCTTAGTTTTGTGCTATAACTACCTACACAATTTTGAGGAATGAAATATCGTACATATAGTATGTTATGCTTGGGAAATTCTTCCATATGAATTTTTAACGGATCTGGAAATAGTACAATTTCAGGTTCCACAGAAAAACCATTTTAGTTTCAAAAATCGATTTTTGAATTGAAAGGTCAGGTTTTTATATCAATATTTATTTATTGTCAAAACATTGTGAAGTTTTTGACGTCATGTAAACAAAAAATTGTTTATCATGTAAATACACATTCGTTTTGTGTGTAAAGAAAAATTTGTTTATCATGAAAACAAAGTAAACTATATAAAAATGTACTTTCTTCTAATTTTTAACTTATGATTGTCTGGTATTTTGTAAATATTTTTCATACAAATTCGCAACTTCTATTGGACCAATTTTGATGAAATAGGTGTCGAGCATTTTATTTCATTTATATTTTATAGGCTAAGAATATAAAAAAAATTCCACCATTAAAAACAAATCAAGACAAAATGTATTAGATAAAGATATTTACAGTGGCCTAACAAGGTGGGTTCTTTCGAACCAACAATTTACTCCAATAAGTAAGACGTATTTTTTCAATTTCAGATGTTGTGCAAAATTCGAAATAAACGCAAAAAAACGAAAATAAAAATATTAAGAATAAAAACATCACAAAATGAAAACTTAAGAGATTTTACCTAGCATTTTTGGAGTTATATATGTGAAATTTGTTCCTTCAGCAAGTTGACGTAATCTAAAACTTTCTAAAATTTGTAAAGAAACCACACCCATTAATCTGTACATAAACAAAAATAAAATGTAGGTAATTTTATTAAAAATTAAAATTCAAAATTTATTTATGATTTGTTGTTTATTTTCAAATTTATTTATTAAAAAAGTTTATTTTGATTGTTGGATTATGTACATTACTCCAATAAAAGCCAAAAAATGGGTAACTTCAATGAGAAAACCAAAAATAAATTGGAAACGACAAAATTACTTTGCCATTAAACAAGTACAACTTGATTGTATCTAATTTTGCAGTTGACGTTTTCGTCATCGCTGAGCGCTAGGCCTAACGTATAATTATTATACTAATTTGAATTATAACGAAATTTATTGAAAATTAGTAGAATTATTAACTGATTAATAGTTACCTATACTCTGTTTACTAATTCGGCGTAGTTAAAGCCTTATGCAAATGACATAAAGTAGTACCACTTTACGTGGCTGTATATTGATATTTAAAAATATTCATCTCGTATTATATGATAACAATAAAGATTGTGGTAACAATAACACCTTAATCTTATTTGTACCAAATTTTAGGTATAATGCGGTTTTCGTATAACAATTAACAAAGTGCGAATTAATGGCATTATAAGAAGATTGACATTGTAAAATCTGGAAGAACATTGTGGATTATCTGACACGTATACGTCCTTATCAGTCGTCTTATATCATCACGAACGCAATACGTATTTTGTATTTTTGTCCAACTGGAAAAAGAAAAATTAGAAGAAAATCTATCAATGAATTGGAAAAAAACCTGTTTGGTTTGCTGTAACTCATAATCTATGGCATTACAATCGGCCTTTTAAGCCTATGTGTTCGCTCGTGGGCCCACCTATCTACCCATCAGTTAAGGCTTTAAGGAAACTATATGAAGAAGCACTATTTTACATCAACATACATATATTCTGTCCACTAGTATCATGCACTTGAAATCTTATGGGAGTACATACATATGTACTATATGTCTTTTTTTTCTCTCATAGTTTCTAATTAGATTGTTTCAGTGATGTAAAATGGTACCACTTTAAGTAATCGCCATAAAAATATATATATTATGAGTGGACAGAGTATAGACTTTTGAAAAGTTTTATCTGATATTAAGATGATATTTCTTGGCAAAATTTAAAAACTATAGAATTTATGGTAGTCGAAGTTTTCCTTTTCTGTGAAGGTTATGAGAAAATCGCATAGGAGGAAATGCAAACAAACTCAAGTTATCTCAAAATAATAACATAATTGACTTGCATTACCCTTAAATTACCGGTTATTATTCATTTATCATAAACTATAAACAATCATACATTTTTTTATAACATTGTTTCATTTAATAATCAAATTTTTAAGTATTTGAAATCATTTTTATTTTGTATTTTTTTTATTCAACAAAATTTGCAAATTGAATCTGCATAAATGATAATGCTTTTCCTGTTGTAATGAAAGAATTTTCTCATGAAAAATGAAAATTCTTGAAGAAGTTCAGTTTTAATCAATTCATTTTTTTAAATACAAATCATAGTTTTGTAATTATGTACGCACATGCATGTTCGTCTGCTTGTAATAAAATGTATTACATAATGGATAACGATTTCTTAATTGAAAGTTTTGTTTTGTTCTTTAGAAAAAAATTTACAAGTATGGTCATCTTGGTCCTCCTTTTTTGTTGTTTTTAGAAATATTTTAATAATTTTCCGACAGAACAAAGTCCTTACTGATAACTGATTTTCGAGTCTGATTTCCATTTACTGAGCTTTAATGCTGATACGTTTTTCAGAAAAAAGTTATTAAATTTATAATTTTTTCTAAAAGTATCTATTACATAGTAAACACCATGGATTTTGTTTTAAATTTGAAAGGTTGTTTTTACGGGAACTGATTAAATGTTGATAACGCCAACATTTTCATTTATTTAAATATAAATATAAACAATTTATTTACGCTAGTAGGTATTTCAGTATCGTAAATATAAATTACAAATACACGTTACATATGTACATAAAACAGGAACACATAAATGTACTTAGTTCAAGAGATGCATACGTATGTCAGTATAACATGTGTGTGTGCATGAAAATGTTAGTTAATGCCACTCTGTATGAAGTAAACAACATTCTTTTACCAAGTTTCTTTTGTTATTTATTCACTGAACTTATGAAATTTCTATAGTACGAAATTACAGTTACTCTTAAAAACCGAGTTTCAGAACTGACTTAAGATCTAAATATTAACTTTTTCACTACTTTTTTGAGACACCAAAGTCACGTTTTTTATACGAATATGGGAAAATTAAAAATTAATATTTGCTTATTAAAATAATTTTTATGGGAAAGGACATTACGTTTGCAGATAAATGGAAATGTAAAATAATAATTTTTATGAAATATTATATATTTTAATGAAAATCATGTTAATTGAATTGGCTATTCGCCGGAAATTTTATTTTTTTTATATTGGCAAGGGTTGGTAATGTAACTTCTCCCTCCTTTAAGCGAGAACTCTCCTGAGTTATGTTTCTAATTTTTACATTTAGCCCTTGGTGTTTACAAGAAAGTACTATAATAATTATTACAATGGTTATGATAATAAAAGTAGTAATGCTTCCATAAATATATAAACTTTTCATATGATATTTAATCTCTTTGATTTCACTTATATTTTCAATTTGATTTAATATAAGAAAAAGAAATATAGTGAAATGTAACATTAACATACATGGATGCAGAAATTAAATAAAAAATTTTCAAAATTAGAAATTAGACTTGTATCTTTTACTTTATAGTGATTCGATTCGTATATATAAAAAAAATGTATAGGCAATGAAATACTTTACAGCAAGACTAAGAGCAAGAAATAAGAGGGAGATCTCAAAACACGCATCATTAAAAAATGCTAGTGAATGAATAAATTATGTGATGAAGTAAAGTATATATGAAAGATTTCAGGAAATCCTTATGTTTTTCGTAGGAATTTGGGTAGTCGTCAAAGGAGTTTTGTAATTGTACAATTTTGCCTTACATTTCACACATACACACGAACATAAAAACATTAGATATAATATTTTGCATAAAATCTACAAAGTACATGTGTAATACAAATTAAAACACACCGGGCGATTCTAGGTAAGAAACTCTTAGCTTCTTAACTGCAATTAGCAGACAGTTAGCAGAAATAGCTATTCTAGGTAAAAGTTAAGAGATGACAGAAATCAGCTGATCTCTTATTATGTGTGGTGAATTCAGTTAAGAGAATTCGGTATTCTAGATTAGAGGCTTAGAGGCATTTATAAACTCGAAAGTCTCTTAACTTAGCAGCTCATTGCAAGATGCTCTTAGCTCTCTTATGTTGTCGTATTTATATAGAAGTGAACATTTTTAAGTAAAAATAATATCAAGAAATAAATGAAAGTAATAATATAAAAATAATTATTATTATTTAATTATTATTTTACTATTTTCACATTTCTGTTTCATGTTATTGTGTGTTTTTTTTGTAGTTTTCATATATAATTTTTTTTTATCTCTTCTCAATCTCAGAGATGGTGCCAATGATGTCAATCCATCAAATATCTATTTTGCATCATAGGACTTTAGTACGAGTTTTATGAGACACAATTCCATTATGTTAACTCATACGTCACTTCACATCCTCTACCCTTCTTATCTAAAAAATTGCACAAAATCGTATGATTTTACAAGATCTCATGTTGCATTCGTCATATGCATTTGGAATTTTCGTGTCTCTCAAAGCGTAGCTTTAAAAATAATGCACTTCAGTGTGCAGTTGGCACTAGCCTATAAATTGACACATTCGAACTCACGCGCAGGTCAATTTACGTGTCAAACGATAATCAGCTGATTTAGTGAATTTAAAACCTCTTAATTCTCTTATATATAATTTTCACCTCAGCCTGCTACGTAGAATAGCAATTTCTGCTAATAAACCTCTTATGAAAAAAAGTTAAGAGAATTAAGAGAATTAAGAGACGCCTATCCGGAATCGCCCGGTTATTCAAGTAATACATACATATTTTCAACTAATAGAAAACAAAACCTCACCGGGCGATTCCGGATAAGAGTCTCTTAATTTTCTTAATTCTCTTAACTCAAATCTCAAATCTCAAAATTTGACAGAAAATTTCGAATAACTCATGATGTTATTGTCCAATTTTCATAAAATTTTCACAGTTTGAAGACCTCGATACACGACGACGTTTTGCACAATTAGTACAAAATTTTCCATACAAAAATTTTACAGGGTGACCCAAAAACTATATTTTCTTCGAAAAACAATATTTTTATACTTTGAACAGTAATAACTACAGACGTACTAATCCGATTGTAATGCGTTATGCTTTGCCAGAAACATCTATGTTTCACCTATAATAATTGATAACATTCACTCGAATACATAACCTAGTTCAAAAGAAATAGCCCAATATACAATGTTGTGTATGGGGAGCAAAGCAACTCGCCTCCACGTGGTGCTCCCTGGGTCATGCTAAAGAGTTGCATTTTCTAGGCGCGGCTTCAAGGATAAGGTGCTGTAATAAAACAAAATAAGATAAAATAAGGAAAGTGAAGTTGAATAAAAATTAAATAAATCAATAGGTGTCAAGTGCCCAAAGGTATAAAACTAAGAAGAACAGAGAACAAAGAAACATAACCTAAAGTGTCAAAAGTGAAATATTTAACACATTTAATTAAACTAATTAAACTTGCTATAGTGAAATATATAATTATAATTATAAACAAATTATTTATTATTACGACAAGTACAAAGTGTACAAATTATTTTATAGGTATATATATATTTATATTATTATTAAATTAAATACTGTGATTGTAAATGATCCACGACTCCATAAGAGTCTTACATTGGAACGCTGGAGGCTCATCCCAAAACAAGAAAGTAGAACTAATAAATATACTTGATAGAGAAAAAATAGATATATTTTTTATTACAGAAGCAAATACGACTCCAGACAACGCAAATTTCTATCATTTTCTAAATTATAGTATGCACTTTCTTTATAAAAACAGGCAAATTGCTAGTGGTATCATAACCGGAGTCAGAAATAACTTATTAGCAACATACAAAACTATAAAGACTATGAACAATTATGATAAAGCTGAAATTGTACAGGTAAAACTAGTACTTAATAAAACTCAATATGTGATCCATGGTATGTATAGTCCACCAGGTAATAAAAATCTTTCATTACAATCTTATCTTGATAATAATAAAAGTATAGTTATAGGAGACTTAAATGCACACTCGCCATTATGGGGATATGCTGATAAAAATCAAGCTGGTAAAACAATTGAAGATTTTATAATAGAAAGTAAATATGAGTTAATCACTGACCCAACACAACCAAAAACATATTTACATTACAATGGAAAAGCAACTAACCCAGACCTACTATTTGTAACAGCTGAAATAGCAGATAAAACTAGAATAAAAGTCTTAGAAGACGTAGGAAGCGGCCACAGAGCCATAGTAGCAATAATAAATACGGAAATAACTAAAATCCAGGTTAAAAGAAGAAAATTATGGAATTTTCGCAGAGCTGACTGGATGTCTTTTCAAAATTCAATAGATATGGATATAAATAATAATCAAGACATAAATAGTAGTTTAATAAAGGTTAATATAAGAATTAAAATACTGAAAGACATTATAATCAACAATGCAAAAAGATATATCCCTAGAGGTAAAATGAAAAAGTATAGACCCTTCTGGAATAAAAAACTAACGCAACTGTCATCAATTAAAAATCAGCTTAGAAACGAAGCACAAAATGATGGAGACAGTGAAAAATACAGGAAGTGGAAAGAAGCAGACAGAGCATTAAAAAGAGAAATTAAAGAAGCAAAAAGAACCTCCTTTAGCACATTTTTAAACCGCCTCGATTATAGAACCAACAGCAATAAGGTGCATAACTTCATAAATATTATAAATAATAAAAGAAAAAATACATCAAAATTCGTATTTGTTAAAAGGAATGGTAAATCTATAACAAACGATAAAGAAATAGCTAATATATTTAGCAAGCAGTACACAAAATTCAACAGTTTAGCAAAAAACAATAGGAAAAAAAATAAGAACTATGCAAAAATCATTTAAAATATTAATATAGCTAAAAATGACACACAAGAACTATTTTCAAAAGATTTCTCGATAGTCGAACTAGAAGCAGCGATAATAAAACCCAGAAACAGAAAGCAACCTGGAGTTGATGGAATACATCCAGAGTTCCTGAAGAACCTTGGTAATGTAGCTAAAAACACAATCATTAATATCCTGAATTGTTGCTGGAACAATGCTAGTGACTTACCTTCAGAATGGAGAAAAGCTCTAGTAATTCCCATACTAAAGCCAGGCAAACCGGAAAATGATTTTGCTAGTTACAGGCCAATTTCGCTAGTTACAGGCCAATTTCGCTAACGTCGGTGCTTGCCAAAACCTATGAACGTATGAAAATAAACAGATTAACATATTTTCTAGAAAAGAACAATATAATCAGGTACAACGAAATGGGGTTCAGATTTGTACAATACGTTAGACAGTCATTCAACAATAACGCTTCTGTAGCAGCAATATTTGTGGACTTCAAAAACGCTTTCGACACAGTTTGAAGAAACAATTTACTGAATAAACTAATTCACTACAATATTAATAGTAAAATGTTTGGCTTCTTTAAATACTTCCTGAGTCAGCGCTGGATATCTACAAAATGGGGCGAAAGCAAATCACCATGGCATGAAATAAGAATGGGGTTACCTCAAGGCACGATAACTAGTCCTATGCTTTTCAACATCTACGTAAACGATCTAATTATACAACTAGAAAATTGTGGGGTAGAAGTTGGATTATTTGCTGATGATCTAATTATTTGGGCAGCCAGCAAAAATACAGAAAAACTAATACAGATACTATATCATAAACTTCAAAACAGTCTAAATATATTGCAGAAATGGGTAATTCATAATAACATGACCATAAACCTCGACAAGACCATGTATCAGGTATTTACAACAAAACATAAAGTTGAGGACTTGAATTTACATATTAATAACAGCAACCTGAACAGAATAAACACCTTCAAGTACTTAGGAATCCAACTTGATAATAAATTAACGTTCAAAGAGCATGTCGGTAAGGTATCAGAGAAAGTAAGAAATAGAGCAACAATTTTGAAAAGATTAGATGGTTGTAAATGGGGTAGTAACCTAAACACTCTCAATCTAACATATAAGACGTATATAAAGCCAATCATGGTGGTGAAGTCCTAACAACAATTAATCAAAGAAATATTGATAATCTGGAGGCACTACAAGACAGCTGTCTAAGGGTAATTACAGGGGGTATAAAGACTACACCAACAGCAGCTATGAGAAGAATAACAGACAATACACACATAAAAACAGAACTTGATATTAAAGTAATTAATCTATTTGATAAAATTTCTTCAGATAAAAACAGACATCCATGGATCGATGAAACACACACCACTAGCAAATTGAAAACCCAAAGAACAATCAAAAATAAGGTCGAAGAGATTCTCAATAACAATGACATCAATAAAACACCAATAGAAACGTTACCCTTTCAAAATCCAACATCGTTACAACAAATCGAAATAATGCTAGCGTTGGAAAAAGAAGTTAATAAAAAAGAAGATTCGGCAGAAAAGTTAAAAAGCATAGCAACAGAAACAATGCATCATACATACCCAGAAGACAATTGGCTAAGAGTCTTCACTGACGGATCGAAACAAAGACACGGTACTGGAGCAGGTATACATTGTAGACTTTTTAACCAATACATACCAATAGCTGATGATGCATCTAACTACGAAAGCGAGCTCGTGGCAATAGATATTGCCTTAAAAAATCTAACGTTCAGATTGCAGGACTTTAATAAAGTTGTCATCCTCTCAGATTCCAAAGCTGCACTACAGGCTATCCACTTGAGAATTAATCCTGTTATCAATAGCATCAGAACAACAATCCATTTATTACTTACATTTAATAAGCAGATAAAGTTTCAGTGGATACCTGCACATGTAGACATACCAGAAAATGAAAAAGCTGATAAATTAGCCAAGAAAGGAATCACAATCTTGAGTAAGCCGAATTGTGAATTGAACATTAATCAGAAACTTAAATAAAACAATAAAATACTATCAAATACAAGTAAATTAAAAGACACTCTACTATGTTCAGGGAAAAGATACGAACATATAGACAATCTCAAAGATCAAATCCAACATTTAGAAAGAAAAACAGCCGTAGCAAGATTTAGATTATTCACAGGTCATGATTGTTTGGGAGAGTACCTCTATAGAATGAAGATAAAGCCGGACGCTAATTGCAAAATCTGCAATACAGATGTACCTTTGGACAAAGAGCATTTGCTATTGTGCAAAAATCTAAACAAACAACTACAAGATGAAAAAAAAAATAGAAGCACTCTACTGGGAAGCCAGAAATAAAATGTCGTAAGGATATAAAACGCCCATAGGACAACAACAACACAATGTTGTGTATTCGAAAATTTTCAAACAGACATATATTATGCATATATACATACCTATAATATATATGTATATGTATATATATGTATATATATTATATACATAATAATATATATTACATTATACATATATATATATTACATATGTATATGTATATAATATAAGTATATATAATATATACATATGTATGTGTGACATATATATATGGTATATACATATATGTATGTGCAAAAATACTCTAGCTTCTCTCAGTATCGAATAAATCTTTCGCATTTTACTAAAGATTTCCGCGGAGAGGAACATTCAACCTACCTGGAATATATCCTTAAATTACTTTTACATAAAATAAAAACAAAAATTCAATTACTAAAAAAAATTAATTATTTAATAACATCTTCTATTATTTATAAAAAAACTTAAATTATTTACAACAGAAAATGTTATTTAAATAAAAAAGAAAAAGAAAAATAATTTTTTTTAAACAAAAAAGAATTACTGTTATTTTCAAAATTACTAAAACACTATTATTTAAAAAAACTCAAAATTATATTATTTATAATTAATACGTCGCTATATACACCTAATATAACACTATATACAACAAACAACTATACAATAACAACTATACAAAAAATGTACAAAATTAAATGAATTTACTTGATAAATTTGGTTTGACTTATGCATTTTTAAAATTGAATAAACAAAAAACTGTAAGAGATAGAACTTTTGTGTAAAAAGAAATCTTCTAGAAAAACGAACAGAGATTTCATTTTTCCCGACATGTTATCAACTTTTCCAACAGCTATTCAAAAATCATCAAAATTTCGAAAAAAATTGACAAATTTTCTCAAACTTTTGACTTTTAACTCGAATAACTCACGAACCATTTGACGTGCAGTTTTGACCAATACGTCATGCGAAAGGACAAAAGGTTTTCTATCACTTCTCTGAACATACTAACGACATTAGACTGACAGTTCGCAAGCTAAAACGTATTTTATGAAACAAAGACAAAATTTTTAAACGCCCTCTAGTAGCGAAATAAGCCCGATTCGCACCACGAGACCAGCACCATTCAACTAGACTCATAAAGTATACTATATGTTCCAATTTTCATAAAAATTGGTGGTGTGTCCTAAAAGGAACTTTAGCCAAAAAACACAATAACATGAATTAGAAGTGTGAAAATAGTAAAATAATAATTAAATAATAAATTACTATTTTTTTTTTATTACTTTCATTTATTTCTTGATATCATTTTTACTTTAAAATGTTTACTTCTATATAATTACCACAACATAAGAGGGCTAAGAGCTCCTTGCAATGAGCTGCTAAGTTAAGAGACTTTCGAGTTTATAAATGCCTCTAAGCCTCTAATCTAGAATACCGAATTCTCTTAACTGAATTCACCACACATAATAAGAGATCAGCTGATTTCTGTCATCTCTAAACTTTTATCTAGAATAGCTATTTCTGCTAACTGTCTGCTAATTGCAGTTAAGAGGCTAAGAGACTAAGAGTCTCTTACCTAGAATCGGGCGGTAAAGTTCCTTATCTTTGGCATAGTCATGTGTATTCGTATGAAGCACAGAAATTTTGGATCGTTGCTACATTATCATTCTTTTGATTGTTTTTGTTTTCGTGTCTAAATACAGAAAACTGGTAATCAGGCAATTGAAGTAAAAAAAGAATTTTTTGAAATTGAAAATAATACGAAGAAGACTCCATTCAAAATACTGCTAGGCCGCCTAAGCAGTTCATGTTGATCTTTTATGTAAATCCGTGAAAAAGTACAGCATCAATTTTTGTTTCAAATTACATCAATGAGTCTAACTGAAATGCAAAACTTCATTCGTTCTTCTTCTATATTTTGTGATTATGTTCATTAAAATATGCCGTGCTGGTGTGCTTTAAGTGCTAATAACTATGCCGAAAGATTGAAAAAATTTCAACATTTCACCGTGATTGTACTGAAATTTTAATTAATTTGAGGGTATAAAGGAAGCCAGCATATGTAATAAATAAAATGTAAATAAAATTTTACGGTTAAATTCAATTAAATGCAATAATGTTATTTAAACACAACTGTTATCATACACAATCATACAACATTAAAATTAACGGATGTAATTTATATACGCATTTAGTAATATACTCGTATATGTAAGCAAACATGATGAGTTAAATTTTATTCAGGCAAAAAAAGGCGAATAACGACCATACGTAATTATGAAATGAAATGTAATATTGAATTTCACAATTGCTAATTTTCTACCCAATGAATTGAAAGGATAACACGATTTTTCAAAAAATCAAAACAAAAATTGTAACTGACACATCTGTTTTTTTAAATACAGCAAGTGGAAACACGCGTACACAACAATTTAAGGGCATGAAAAATTGATGTACTATCAGAAATTTAAAATGAAATCAATATGGAAATAACGAAATTAATTGCAAACATCTAGATAATGGGACACACGGTCGTAAGGGCATGTGAATAGGTAGAAGTGACCTTGTATAACTGTGCAACACTTTTCAGGGCCATAGACAAGGGCACAGGAGGAGGTGGTGAGAACAATTAATCGAATATTAAGTGATTCAGTTTTTTATATATTAGGTTGTTTCGTTTTTTCCCGATGGAGGATTTAATTGTATTTTTTTGCACCCAACTTCACACTTAAGCTGCATAATCATTATATGATTTGAGAGCTGATATAGCAAGTCTTGTGTGTGAAAACGTCCAATTGATTCTACGCAGTAGTATTTGGTTGGTGCCTTTTTAACTGTGGAGAGCAATAAGCAGCATTTTCCTCGTACTTTACTCTTCATAGAAAAAGTAAAAATGCTGTTCAACCAGAAAGAAATTAACCGATGTGTATGATAGTGACATATGTATGTACAGTACTTACATGCATTTACTATAGAAAACTGAATTTCTTTTAAAGTGCGTACTAATCTTATGCGTGGATTATCGGGAATTAAATAAGGTAACCGTTAGAAATAATTTCCCAATTCCCAATTTCCCAATAGAAATTTTAAACGAAGTTATGGACCTAGTAGCAAAATGTTCACTTCAATTGAGACTTGACAAATGTTCTTTTATTCAAGAACAAATCATTTATTTAGGCGACATGGTATAAAAAGCTCTTAATAAGGTAGATTCTTTTTTGACGTCAGCATATGACGAGTTTGCGCATTTGCATGGAAGCTATTATAAAGAGCTTTTTATACTATGTGATTTCTATGTTAAATTAAATTGTAGCAAAAAATTTGAAAATCCAAGAATTCTTATGGGGCTTCAAAAATTTTTTTAGCCGATAGAGCGGTTCGGGCGATGAAAGAGGGGACGGAATGAATGATGGAATGATTTAGTACATTTGTTGGTAGAAAAAGGGATGTCGTTTTTTCGTATAAGAATATTCAAAATAAGCTCGAGAAATTTTAAGCCATGTACTTATTATATGTATGTATGTATACATATGTAATAATATATTACACACGAGTGTTTGTAAATATTTTCATACGAATTTGGTATCTTAACTATAAATACCGTCATCCTAAACAAACATAACTTTCGTTCATAAGAACATTAGAACACAATTTTGTAATGGTTCGATCATATATATGAACGTGAATTAAAGATCAGAGACTAGGATAGTAGTAAAAAATGTGTAATTTCAGATTAACATACATACATACATATATCGTACAATATTTCATATACATACATTACTTTTTTTTCACGTCGATTTTTGTTCATATTTTACACTTTTCTTTTACTTTTTATATCAGACAAGAAAATATAATACAAGTACGATCTATAAACCCATAAATTTGTATACGGTCGAAAGATGTGTACAGAATATTGCACGTATGTATGTATATATTGTATTTATAATTAACAAAATCAAGTCATTAAGTTTCTGGTACAATATTTGTACAGGGACATATATGACTCCACGTGGAGTGTATACTTAAATTACATACTAACGTATACGATATATAATGCATTCATACGATCATATTTTTATTTATCATTACCTAAAAAGTATGCATTTTGAATACCCAAAAATTCAAAATTTAACATTAAACCGATCGTATTCAAAATATATTGTATTTTCCATACAATACATTACAATTTGAATTTACATTTTGTATTTCTATCCTCGTTTCTGATGTAATGAAATTTATGACCCATATGATCGTACAATTATGAAAAAATTATATTTGTTTAGGACGATAATTTGTTTGTTTCGGACAGAAGTTTTACACACGCATATATACGATAAATACGTACATTACAAAATATTCTTATAAATATTGCGCATAATATGTACACTTAAATTACATACGCACGTATGTATGTGATAAATATGCATACATATTCACATTCTATGCTGATTCATGGGTATTTTAGTGGGTACTGAATGATTTCTTCTGAAATAATATGTACACTTAAATTACATACGCACGTATGTGATAAATATGCATACATATTCACATTCTATGCTGATTCATGGGTATTTTAGTGGGTACTGAATGATTTCTTCTGAAAATTGCTTGCTTTTTTTATACATTTCAATACATTTTCTTATTTTACACTTCATTTTTTGAATAAAACGGTAGCACTGGGTACTGATGCCAGTACCCAGGAAGAAAAATTTTTGAACGTCGAATTTGCACTGCTTGCAGTATCTCCTAGTTTTGGATTTCTGACTGTAGTTTAAAAACAATTTTTCTCATTTTATTAATTTTTTTATTTTCTTAATGTAGTTTTTTAATTTTTTTAACTTCTTACACTACACTTAAACATTTTAAAAAAATTCTTATCACTGTTATTATTATTATTACTATTTTTATTTATTATTACATTATATTAACACTACACACACTACACTACAATGTACACTACACTTTGCACTACACTTGCAATTATTTTTTTATTATGCTGTTTTATATTATTATATTTATTATTTGTTTTTAATCTTATAGTTATTGCTTTAACAATTAATTTTGTTCAATATAAATTATTTATTTACTTTCAAATTAACTACATTAACGAATATACACAAATTTGTATGAAAAAACTGTTTTTCCCATATAAATTTATTTACAAGCAATAAAAGCTGTCAAATGTATACGTAAGAAAGCTTTCAATAGCGACTATGAGAAAAAATTAAGTTTACCTTTAGAGTTATTATACCATGTTTAGGCTATACGGTCACATGTCATGGCATTCTATCGAATAAAGAGAATTTGAAAGCAATAAAAGATCTTCGTATACCTACGAATGTAAAGACATACATAGTTTTTTGAGGCTAGTTTTATATTTGAGAAAATTTATAAAAAATTTTATTAGTTTAGCTAAATCTCTGTACTATCTGATAAAAAGAGAATAATAATTTTTTTTTTGCTAAATGTGAGATGCACGCATTTAAAACCTTCGAGTCGAAACTGCTTGATGCAACTATTCTGGCAAGTAATTGTCCTAAAAACGAGACACAACTGCACTGGGACGCCAGTGGAATTGGTTATGGTGCCATATTAATACAGAAGGAAAATAATGGAAAATTTCATCCAGTAGCATATTTTTCGAAAAGAGTTTCAGATTCAAAGAAAAATTATCATAGCTACGAACTGGAGACGTTATCCATCATTTATGTTTTACGTAGATTTCACGTTTATCTTATGGGCATCGAATTTAACGTAATTACAGACTGCTATTCGGTAGCACTTACACGTTGGGCTTTAGAGCATTGTGAGATAATCCTGCTCCTACTGCATATTTTGATGCATCTACTATTAATATGAAGAGCTTCGAAAAGTCCGTATAACTGAGAATTGGTGGGTTAATTAACGCTTTTTTTAGTTTTTCAAAGGAATTTTGACATTTATTAGTCCATGTAAAAAGGTTACGTTTATGTGTGAGATTATGTAAAGAACGTGCCAGTTCGGCGGAATTTTTTATAAATTTTCTGTAATAATTCGTGAATGCTACAAATCTTCTCGTTGAATCCTTATCATGAGGTAGGATAATTGATTACTGCCTGAATTTAGAACCGTCTGGAAATAAACCTTTATCAGTAGACAGTAGACTTATGACCTAAAAATGTTACTTAGCTTTTGAAAAATTTACATTTTTCAAGATTAAGTTTCAAATCGTATTTTCTACAAATTGAACACAGTTGTAAGGTTATTTTTTAAGCATTTTTTTAATGTTATTTTTAATTATGTTTTTCTGAACATCCAAGAACTATTATGTCGTCCATGAATAAGAAACATTGCAGTGATGTTGCTTCTACAAAGGCTAATGACATCATACGAGAAAATGAGTTTGGTGAGACGTTTAGTCCAAATGGTAACATTTTCCAAAGATAAGATCCTGAATTGGTACTGAAAAACGGTATATCACGTGATTCTTCATCTAATGGGAATCTAAGTTATCCAGAATGTCCTCAATGCGTGGCAGGGGAAGTTTGTCCGCTATTAATTTTTTATTCACCAACCGATAATCAATACACATCGTCGTTGTACAAGCGAAAGTGGCCAAGTGCAAAATTACTGTTTGCCATAAAACGAGATTTAAATTTTTTGCGTTGTTTATCGCTTAATTTCAATTTTATCCTCTGGTCTTATGAGGTTGTAATTAAAGGTAATTATGCAGTTTTAGATGAATTTTAACTTATGTAATTTTTTACAAAAAAAAGTTGCAATTTTTTCAGTTTTTTAAAAAAACATGTATTTAGTCATTTTCTCCTGTATAACTTTGTACACTAAAAAAAGAAATTTGCTGAGAAATTGTTCTTGTTATTTAAATGTTGAAAAAATTTTTTTGTCTTAAAACACTTTATTTGACAAAAAATACCAATAATAAGAAAAACAATAATAATAATAATAAATATAATTCAATAATAAAGTTCACATCGATTAAATTATTCATACTGGAACTTTTATTCTTCCACTTCGCTGTCATCAACACCCGGTTCGCAAGTAAGATCAGCCTTATTTTCTTCTGGTAATTCTTTGTACCATGAATGATAAATTTCAGGAATGATTCCTTTTTCACACAACTTTACTTAATCTCGTTTCTTTTGGCTAGAGATGTTCAATTTGTTTTGGTACATACTGCTTAGGGTAGAGGGCATTACATCATTTCTCATATTTTTTGTTCTACCCACATAAAGGATTTTAAAGTCTTCTTTATAATTGTATTTATATAAAATCGTAAATGTTTTTTCCTTTTCGTATCGCATACATTTTATTTTCAACCATTCAACTTTTTCACCTTCTGCATTTATATTTCGATTTTTTATAATTTTTTGTGCAAGAGTTTTTAAACATTTCATGTCGGAATAAAGCAGTTCGGTAACTTCATATGGTTTTGAGTTTTTATTTGATCTTTTGGATCTTGCTAATCTAATTATATTAGCCCAGTCGTGTAATGTATAAACTGGAACATACTTTTTCGCATTCTCTATGGCACTGTGTACTGAATCAACTTCCATATAAGAGTGCCCTGACTCTAGAAAATTGTGTTGAATTTTCTTTATATTTGTTTTTTGAACAACAAATAGAAATAAAGAAGCGATATACTGGTTTCTGTTTTGTCCGCTACATGTGTCAGAAAATAATGAGATTTCAGAAATGTTTTCGTCAATAGTAGAAATCCATTTTAATAATGCTGTCCCAATTTCGCAACTACCTTTTTGACCGTTTATTTCAGTCCATAGATAACAGTGATCATTATTTGGCGTTTTGGATTCATATATTGTTAAATTGTAGGCACATAATTTTCTGCTATAGTATATTAAAGATACGTCGGATGATGGTATTTGTAAAACGCTCTGCAGATCAAAGGTAGCAGAAGTAAATGTCTTATCAATATTAGATCGTAGTTTATCGGTAATTTTTGCATCGTAAGCTTCATTTTTCCTTTGAATATGCAACAGGTATTCCTCTTCATTCTCTTTTGTTTTTTTGTATCTATCACACGTTGGACAAATATCTTTTTTAGGCTTAAAAAATGATAAACTATAATTTTCACAAAAATATCTTCTGTATGTTATTTCGGATACTGACGGAACTAATTTAGTTTCACAAAAGTTTAAATATAACTCATACATTTTTTTAAATTGATAGTTTTGAATCCAGATACAGCCGTTTAGTTGATTTACGGCAATAATGCGATTCTAAAGTTAGAAAACTTTCAATATGTTGCTTTACAATCTGTAGAATATGATCAGGAGTTTTGTTTTTTGGAGCGTTTTTGCCTCGTTTATCATTTTTAATAAAGTTGCCATATTCACTGCAGCCAGATAAAGCAGAATCAACTGGTCCATGACTGATGCTCAATGTTTTTAAAAAAAAATTCTTGCATACACGGAGTTTTTCCTTTTTAAAAAAATATAATACGATAGTTTTTTACATAAACTGCAGTATTGTCTGTTATTTTGAGTTTTTGTTTATAGAAATTATTAAGGGTCATTGGGTCAGATTCTAAAGCGAAAACGTCCAAAATTCTTTGATTACATAAATGTAATAATTTGCTTTTATAAAGCGGATGTATATTTTTTGTGATAATTTCACATAAATTTTGAATTATTTTCAAACTGTTTGTTATTTTGTATTTCAGATAATTTTAAAATGTTAAAATCAGATAACGGTTGTGTTTCAAGAGGAACATTAGATAAAATCATAACATTGTAAGTAGTCGTGCTCATAACACGAATGTAAGAAGTTTTTGAAGCTACTATTGTTTTTGGTAGAAACGTGTCCGACAAGATTGATGATTGAATATTTCATTATTTCTGATTGCTTTCGGAACGAGCCTCTTCCATATGCCCATACTATTGGGAGGCTTCGGCGTTTTTCGAATATCTGACATTTTTTGGGACAATTCTGTTACTAGCAATGTTTCAATTTCTATTCCCACGATCATTACGATAGTTGTTATTTCTACTAAAATTTTGACGATTTAAATTGCTTCGATAATTATAATTATTGTTATTTCTATAAGTGTTATTGGGATAACGGTTGTTATAACTTCTTCTTACATAAGGTCTAGTGAACTGAAAATTTCTTCTTGGATTTCTAGCTTGAAAAGGGCAGTATGCAAATTTTTGGCATTCTTTATGTTCTGAGTCTATTTTTATTATGAATTTTGAGATAACTTCTTTAGAATCGTCAAATTTGGTGGAAGCTAAGAATAGAATTAATAGAATAGAAACACTTCTGCAGGAAAATAAAATTGAATCAAACCCACTGAAGTTTTTCGAATCTTCCAAACAAACGATTTTACAGTATTTAAAAAATCAGTTAAATAATCATAAATCGTTTAAATTTAATTTTGAACTGTTTGCAGAATACGTTAAAATTACCAAAGCAAATGATGATGAAGAAAAAGATAAGTTATTATCACTGAAATCTTTTCAACCTAACATGGAGATTCTACGTGATGAAACCGAAGCACTATCAGTCGTTTCAAGATATTACTGCCAGTACAATTATTCTACGAAACAATATCAAACTAGAATGTGGAAATCTTGATTTTTCATTAAAACTAACTGATACACAGATGTTTGAAGAAATGAATCTGAATACTAGCATAAACGTATTTGGTTACGAAGAAATAAATCAAAACAAATGTAAAATAGTGGGTCCTTTACAAAACAAGAAAAAAACATACACACCAACAGACTGTTAAATACAAAGCTCGTGTTAGCCTTTTGTATTCAAACTTTTACGTCACATTCTGTCGTTCTTCCTTTTGTGAAGAACAGAATTGACGGAGTTTAGGATTTACTTTTTATAGTGTGAAAATTAAACAAAACACTTATTAATTTTCCTTAATGCTTTTATTTCACTTTATTTTTATTTAAAAACAACTATATTATTTTTACAATTTTACTCACAAATGATATTTCAACGATTTTACGTTACGATGTTAAAAATTCCGTTGACATCGCTTTATATTGAAACAGCGCGTGAAAATAAATTAACAAATATGAAGTACACATAGATAACAAGAAAACCAATTTTTTAAAAAATTTTTATAAATCAAAATTGAACTGATTAAAAGTGCAATACATTTTATAACTCTTTTTTGTTTTCATGTACATACATACATAAACTGATTGAATTTTGATTGACAACTGATTGACTTTGTTTTACATTTAAATCAAAAGAGCTAGCATCTTTGAATAATCATGTTTAATGTAAAATACTATCTAAGGTTTCTGTGTTTAGCCTGTTTCAAATTTATTAGTAATTATTTCAAAAAAGCGATATTTCCCTTTTTTCCGCCTAATTTCGGTCTGATTTCCCTTTTCCCTTTCAAGGCTTCGATTTCCCAGAAAACGGGAAATTTCCCCGCAGTTTCCATCAGTGAGTGTAATTAAAAAATCAAATTGATTCTATTTATATAATTCATAAGCTATTAAAAAACCCATACATATAAAAAACAAATAGGAAAAAGATACGTTTTTTGCTAAACAATATGTAAATAAGAACATGAACTTCTGGCACAAAAAAAGTCTCTTGTGTTTTTTATTTTATACGGTTTTTTATAGCTGTACGAGTATGAGGTTTGTAACCAGCTACTAATAAACAGTATAAAATAACTTAGGGTTATGAAGTAATGTTATGGGGTTTTATGCCAGTAATTGTTATGGGAAGTTTGCAATTCAAGAAAAATACTACGAATCAAGGGGATCAGTGAAATATTGTGAAAAATATTTCCCGAGAAACTGCCCAAAATATGTATTTAGCGCTGAATTTTCACTTCAAACAAGACAATGATGCAAAAAACACCGTGAATAAAGTGCGGTATTTAATCATTTTTAATATTTCACATGTTTTTGACCCCACCACAATCTTCTAACGTCAGGTCCATTGGGAATATTGGGCTATATTAAAAAAAATTATTCAATATGAAATCACATCAAACAGCCAACTTGAAGAAGTAATTACAATAGAACGGGAAGAAATCCCAGAAAAACTTGTCTCATCTATGCCTCAACGTCTTAAAACTATTATCCTGCCGATAGGATACCACAAAAAATATTAGAACAATTTTAAAAATTAATGATTACTGCCGGGCGTTAATTTTTGCAGTATGAGTTATTGCAGTACTTAAGAAATTTTTTGACTATTTTAGGTTTAATTCACAAAGGTGAGATGAGGTTGGGTTGCCTCGACACTGCAGCTTAAGAAAGCTTATTGTATCCCTCACCCTTTGTTTTTCTACATAAAGGCATTTATTCTTTTAGCAAGAAGAATAACGTACTTTATGTAGTCTAGATTTGAAAGATTTTCGGGATTTCTGCCCTCAGTGGTCTTCCATCTCCATCGAATAACTTTCCTTTCACATTTCAGTGTCAGGTCTGAAATCACTCTGTTCGGTTCTTTTATAAGACCCCCAGAGCGTCTTTTTCCTCCATCAGAAATCCAGTGAATTTTGTGCTGGTTTTGTACCCAATCATTCACCTTTTTCCTTATGAAGTTTTTAGTGATTCACAGGGCGGACTCTGGTCCCATCAGAGGTGTACTGGATCCCTTCCTGGCCAACTCATCTGCTTTTTCATTACCAGCTATTCCTTTATGTTCTGGCACCCATTTCAACAAAATGTTGTTGTAGTTATTTGCTAGTTCATTAAGGTTTTGTTTGCACTCCAGTACTAGCCTAGAGTTGATTTTAACACTTTCCAGTGCTTTGATCGCCGCCTTGCTGTCCCTGAGAATGAGGATCGTTTTATTTCTATATCTCCTTCTTAAATTCTTTATAACGCCCAGGTTTATGGCGCATACTTCAGCCTGGATCACAGTGGCATATTCCCCAAGTGGGACTACTACATCAATTCTAGGTTTTATTCCATGTATTCCGGCTTCCGTTACTTCACCTGTATTTGATCCATCAGTATATCAGATGAGATCACCTTCCAGGTGAATGTCACGCGATTCCTCCCAGCTTGTTATCTGGGTGAGGAATCTCTTTTCAAAGTTCATAGAAGTTTCAATGAAATCATGTCTCATTTCGAAACTTCTATCTTTGATTATTTGTAGAATACTGGCATACCCGGCTTCCACCAGGGGCTTCCAGTGTCTGTTCATATACAGCCTATACGCCGCTATCCTAGCTTGCCCCTTGATGACGAATTCAAGGGGAGGTACGTTTAGTATAGCTTCTAAGGCTGCCGTCGGGGTGCTTCTGAATGCTCCCGTTGTACACAGAAGGGCCAATCTTTGAATTCGTTCCAATTCAATTTTGGCCTTTTTCTGTTCTGTTTTGGGCCACCACACCAGTGACCCATAACTTATCATGTTTTTTAGAATCACATCGTACATCCAAAGTACCATATGTGGTCTTATTCCCCAGGTATTACCGAGTGCACTTTTAAGATTGAGAAGGGAGGTTTTTGCCTTTCTCGTAATTTCAGCCAGTTGTTCATTCCAGGCCAGTTTACTATCTAGGATGAGTCCTAGATATTTAACTTGTTTGGAAATCTCTAACTGACTGTTGAAAAAGACAAGAGGTTTTAGACCCTCCAACGTCTTTTTCCTCGTGAAGGGAACAAGAGCGGTTTTAGTTGGGTTTACCTTCAGGTTTTCACTGCTACACCATTGCTCCACCATTTTCAGAGCCTTCTGCATTAACTCTGAGATCGTATTTAGAAATTTGCCCCGAGTCATGATGACTATGTCATCCCCATAGCCCTGGGTGTAAAATCCTTTATTGTTAGTACGGTAATCAGGTCATCCACTACTAGATCCCCAAGAAGTGGTGATAAGACACCTCCTTGTGAGGTTCCTCTGGTGTCCAACATCCGTATGTCCACTCCCGTCAGAGTAGCTTGTAGCAGAACTTATGATAGAATTGTAGGAGGTGTCATCAAACGCCTCCTCTACATCAAGGAAAACCCCCAGAGTGGTTTCCTTGTTATGTAAACTATGCTCTATTTTTGCAACCAGTTGGTGCAGAGCAGTTTCACATGATTTACCTGGCTGATAGGCATGCTGATTGGAGCTCAAGGGTTTCTCAGTCAGACAGGTTTCCCTGATATGCCTTTCGACCAGTCTCTCTAACGTCTTCAAAATGAAGAACGATAGACTGATTGGTCTATACGACATGGAATATTTTACTAATTAAGATAAAAATTGACCATGTAAAGGGTTAATTAAATTCTTTTGAATAAAAAAATTACATTGAAATCATTTAAAGTTGACAACTTTTGAAATTTATTTGGAAAATATGGGCTAAAACTTGATTATGATCTTCGTACGTAAATTTATGCCCGACACTGTATGTAAATTACGTAAAATCACAATTTAGGATAATTCAAAATTAAGTCATTTTGTTGGCAGCCGTGTCCAAGCCTCGTGTTTATTTATTACTTCATTGACCACCATAAATAAATTCACAATTTTTGTTTTCAGGGTATTCCTTTTTAGGAAATAATTTATTTGGCAAGTGCAACATGTATATCTACACCATTATATGTATATGTGAAAACAAGGGGTGTCCCATGTCGTATGCAATTAATAAGATCGTACATATAGTATATGTTTAAAACATAGAATGTATTATATGGAATTTATAGCATAAAAAGGGTGTCCCATCTTTTATGCATAGATAAGTTCGTATTTTCTGAAATGTATAGTATAACATGGTTATATTGAAGTATGTAGGACTTGGTATTGGAAACTATAATGTTCATATGTAAAATATGTTTATATGTTTATGTATAATTTTTACCTCACCTATATTTGGTTTCTCGTATTCGCTCTACGAGTTCTGTATAAATTCATCTTCTTCTGTTTTGATCAATGGAAAAAGACAGACTAAGTTATCCAGCTGTGTATTTTCATAAATACTCGTTTTCCCTTCCAATATTGAATTTGGTACTGTATGTTTTCGAGATTTTTCTTCAATTAAGTTCGAGCTTTCTGTTTGCATTTCATTTTTCCCTTTACTTGTACTTCTTGTTGTTACTAAAGCTTTTGTTTCATCGGTGTTTATACGGCTTAACACGTCAGCGTTAGCATTACATTTACCGGGTTGTACCTAATTTCGTATTCATACTCTTCTTATATTAGTCTTCATCTAGCAAGTCGCGAAGATGGGTCTTTTAGATTGATTAACCATTGTAATGGGCAATGATCTGTTAATATGGAAAATTTCCTACCATATATATACGGTCGAAATTGTTTTACGGCATAAATTATAGCGAGTAACTCTTTTTCTGTGGTACTATATTTCGATTCTACTAAATGTGGGAAGCATATGGGTTTATCTTCCCCTATTTTTCCCTGTGACAATACGGCACCTACTGCGTAATCACTAGCATCTGTGGTAATGAGAAATTCTTCATGAAAATTGGGATAAATTAATGTCGGTGTGTTAATAAGTTTTTCTTTGAGAGTTGTATACGCATCTTCACAATGTGCGGCCCATTTAAATTCTATTCCTTTTTTAAGTAATGCTGTGAGAGGTTTTGCGATTTTTGTGAAATTTGGAATGGAACGTCTGTAATACCCTGCGAATCCTAAAAAAGATTTTATGTGTTTCGGTTTTTTTGGTCTTGGAAAACTTTTGACTACCCTTATTTTTTCGGGATCTGGTTTTATGCCGTTGTGCGAAATGACGTGACCTAGATATACGAGTTCTCTTTTAATAAAATGACATTTCTCCGGTTGGAATTTTAAATTATGCTGCCTGAAGCGTACAAACAATTTTCTCAATTTATTATTATGGTCTTCCAAGTCATAACCATATGTGACTATGTCATCAACATAGAAGAAACATTCTATTCCCTGTATGCCCATTAAAACATTATTCATAAGACGCTGGAAGGTTGCTGGTGCATTTTTCAGTCCAAATGATATGCGGTTGTATTCATAATGCCCAAATGGAGAACTGAAGGCCGTGTTTTCACGGTCTTTTTCATTAACAAGAATCTGATGGAAACCGCTTGCTAATTCAGGATGCTGAAATACTTGGCATGGCCCAACTGATCTAATATGTCTGTAATACTAGGTAGTGGATATGCATCGCCAATAGTGATATCGTTTAATCGTCTGTAGTCTACTACCAACCTCCACTTTTTATTACCAGAGGCGTCTGGCTTTTTAGGGACTAACAATAACGCGAGTTTTGGGGACTAAAACTTGGTCTCACAATACCATTTTCCAACATTTCATTAACTTGTCGGTGCATCTCTTGTTTTTGCGATTCAGGTAACCGATACGGACGAATGAATATAGGATTTTTTCCGATTTCAGTACTAATTTTATGGGAAATCGCGTTAGTGATGGACAGTGCATCTCCCTCTAAAAAAAAAGGTCATTGTATTCTTTACATAATTCTTCAATAATTTCATTTTCCTCTCTATTACAATGATCTAATTTTATTAAATTCTTCAGTGTTTTTATTCGTTTTTTAACGGGATCTTTATCAGGGTGGAGTTCAACGGAGTCAAAATCATCTAAATTTTTCCATTCAAAATTTATGCAATGAGGATTTAATGAAGCTTGTTTATTGTTTATGTTCATCACCTGTATTTTTAGTTTATTATTAGGAGGTTTGGAAATCATGGATGCCAATAATACACCAGGTGCTATCTCTTTTTTTTCTACTACTATTTCTTTGCTCTTATTTTCAAAAGGTATTTCTACAATTTGTTCACTTCTGGGTGGCAGAACCAGTTTTTTTATTTTCTTCTCGAATCTTTTTTTTAAGCATCTGTATTTAATTCGTATGCTTTGTTTGGTTTTCCGGGTCGATCTAGTGTATTCTCAGATTCTTTTTCCTTTGCTTTGATTTTTCTCCCATTGGTTTGGTTTATTTCAGTGTAAAATCGAAAATTAGAGTACCTGCAGACATCCCTACAGGGATACTATTCTCAAGTCTAATAGATTGATCTGCTGCGTATATTATCGCCTTCTTTAAGTCGGTATATTCCTGTGCTTTAACCAGTATTTTCAAACTATTATTTCGTAACCCATCTTCGAATACTCTTATCGCTAACGAATTATTTTCGGTTATCAGATAATCACGAACCGTTTGCTCACTTGTATCAGAATATGTATGTGTATTTAATTCATTTAAAAGTTTGCTTACTTTTTCACCGAACTTTTTAACACTTTCTTTATATGTTTGTCTTGTGTTCAACAATTCATTTTGCACCGCTGCCCTAGATTTCTCTTCTCTAAAATGACTTGTCAATTCTTGGGCCGTCATCCCATTTGCTAAATGACTTGTATTGGACTATTTGGAATGCGGGATCGTTAGGCTTGGTTTTTATTATATTTAGGTAAAGTTGGTGTTCGACTGTTGAACCTACTGACGCAAAGAGAATATTTCCACAAGCTATAAATTTATTTAAAGAATGTGGGTTACCAGTAAATTCGGGTATGAGATTATGTATATCTGCAAGGGTTACTTTTAAGCTTAAACCTGGGGCTACACCGCCCGTATTGTCATTATATCCAGCAGGCATATTTAAATCAAAGGGTAATTCACTTAAGACACGCAAAGCCGCTGCTCGTTTTCGTGTTAACATTTTGAAATTCTTTTACACTTTCACTCAAAATTGAAATATTTTTCACTTGAGTAAGACTCTGCGAGAGAAATTTCCGTTTGGTTTGATTTAAAACAAGAGATAATTTATTGTTTACAAAGAATGAAGATTGTACAAAAGGAAAAACCTCAAAAATAAAACCCAAAAAAATTATCTTTTTCGTTAACCTTCAATAGAAATATAATTTTTCTTTTTGCAATGCATTTAGGGTAGGTCACAAAGGGTTACAAGAAAAATTTTAATGGTGGGTCGTTGAGGAAAAGACGTTTTTTGTTTTTTTTTTTTGAATTTCAGATACTCAATGCCAAAAGAGGATCACAAAAAACGTGAAGTGATATAATATAAATACCTTTAATATTCTCCTTTTTTCCTTTTTTTCAATTTAAATTTTTGAAACCAAAAAACCATTTTAAGAAATATTTCTTTTGTGTATAATTTTTTTTTTATTATTTTATTTTTTTTATCTACACCATTATACGTATGGCCGAACCTTCGGTATATTCCATATGCATTTCTTTATTCAAAAAAAAAATATACCGAACGTTCTTTTCCGTGTTTATTTATTCGTTCGGAATATCCAGGACGTATTCTTTTTAATTCTAGACTGATGATGGAATAAATGGAATAAACCCTACTTTTAATTTCTAATCTGTCAAATATACGATAGTGAAAGCGAAAATAGGGTTATGTCATAAAAAAATAATTTAATAAAATAAATAAATTACATTATTTTATTTTATTTTTCATTTTTTATTATTTTTTATATTCAAAAATTTCCAACATCTCTCCAATGACAAAAAAAAAATTAAATTATTTTTTCTGTAGCCATTTTAATAAACCATTTATTCTATTTTGTTTCTATATTAATACTTTTCCAAATTTTCCGGACAGTATTCTGTACATTCTATTCCGAGTACGGAAAAAATAAAGAAATACAGCCTTTGTCAGTAGATATACCGTAGATAACATACACATATATCCACAACGTATGCCTTGGAAGTGGCGATATATCAATGATCAGATAATAATCAGATGAACCCTACAGTCAGCCTTGTAATTGTTGAGTAATAACTTATGAAGCGTATAAGCTTGTATATTACTCAATACCAGTCGTGCTGACCTGCCGATATTGGGATCGACGAAAATATACCAATGTTTACTTTTAACCATGACCGTGAATCATATGTCAGAATATATTTTCCATATAATACACTAAAAGTAATATTTCTTACATTTCATACATTTCTAATGCATACATAAAATGTACCTTCTTTGATATAAACTACTAGCGCACGATATTTCAACATGGGGCTTAGTTCGAAGGCTGGGCGTCGGCCCACCATACCAGGTGGCTGGGTTCGAATCCCATCAGAAGCAAAGAAATTTTTATTTTATTTTTATTTTTTATTTTTACCTTCTTCAACAGCTAAAATGTAACTTCGTTACAAAATTTAACATCAGAAGATTTTCAAGTGGTTAAATCAATGTATCCAGAATAAGAAGCATTTAAGATGATAACAAGAAAACGAGTACGAATACATTAACTCGTGGGAATGTTTGGATGAGACTTGTTTACCTTCACAAGAAAAATTCAATAACAAATCGACAAACAGCAAGTGTAGCGATGCAGAATATTTACTTGCTTTGACGATTTGGAAAAAATTCAACTGCACAAGTCTTTGGGATAATTTGAGCTTTATTCGATAACAGATGTGCAATCCGGCCCACTCCTCTCTTAAGGGAACTATTGTCACAAATTTACTTTTAAAGTTCGGCCTGGTTATTGCACAATCAATTCTCGCAGAAGAAAATAGAAAAGAGTCGATTATGCTTGAGTGGTCTGACCGAACACGCGACCACTTTCCACCAGCTATGAGCCTAGTGGCAGCGTTTTTCGTAAGTTCGATGGCATATAGATCCAGAGGCATCAGATTCAATAAAGTTTCCAATGCCTCCGTTGAAGTGGTTCTTAGAGCTCCGGATATAAGAAGAGCGGCCGCTCTTTGAACCCTTTTTAATAGATATATTATAGTGTTTGACCGCAGGGCCGTCCACCACACAACTGACAATTATAGCAAGATGGGTCTGACTACAGCAATGAAGAGCCAGTGAACGACTAGAGATTCACGTCCCCACTTCCTTTCAATTGCTTTTTTACATGAGTACAAGGCTACCAAAGCCTTCCTCACACGCTCGATAGTGTTCTGCTTCCAGCTGGGCAAAGAATCCAGAACTAGTCCTAGGAACTTTACCTCCTTTGAAAGTGCTAGAGGTGTAGAAAATGCAAGATTTGGAACTTTGTATCTTCTCGTCAAAAGCACAAGGTCCGTCTTTTGTGGATTAGCTTTTAGTCCACTTTCTTGAGCCCTTTTCTCTAGCTTGTTGAGAGCGGAATGCAAGATATCCGTTCAAGTAGACGGAAATCTTCCAGAAACCGCAATAGCTACGTCATCCGCGTAAGCAATCACCTTACAGCCACTCCCCTCCAACGTTCTCAGCAGTATGTCTACTACCACGTCCCAGAGGAGAGGTGAGAGAACGCCCCCTTGAGGTGTCCGCCTGTGTAGCACTGATTCAAAAAGTCTTTTAATATTTATATTTTTAATAATATAAATTTATTATTACCGGCTAGCTACTGTACAATATGAAATGACTCTTAAGACTGGTCAAAGAATTACATTGAATAAAGAAATTGTAATGATAGCTTGATAGCGGCACTCATTATATATTGTTATCATTAATATTTCTCCTCTCTTGTAACCTTGAGAAGGTATAATGTATATGTATGTATATGATTAATATAAAATAAATAATGCAATATTGATAATAGCCACTGGAGACTATCTTGCAGGTAGTCTTACAGTGGATGCTAAATAAATGTATACAATGAGTGTCGCTACACCCTGCTCCAAGATCTTCTAATGGCACAATCCCCCAGCGAGGCATTGACAACCAGTTTTCGCAACAGATTGTCAATCCAGACTACTAGGGATCTGTCCACTTTCAGATCTGTAAAGGTACGTGGACACGGTAGAGAAATTCATGTAGAGCTCTACCTCAAATGTCAAAAAAATATCGTAGAGACGTGTAAACACTTCCTCGTAGAGAACTCTACGTTTTTTTGACAGCTCTACCAGCTCTACCAGCTCTATTTAACTAGTTAAATAGAGTTGGTAGAGTTTTCATATTATGATATTGATTTTTTGTTGTTTGACCTATCATAAATATTTTTGAATATGATAATATTAATATAATAAAATACATACATATGTACATGAATATTTTAATATAATAAAATATTGTAATAAAATTATATTATAATAAAATTTATATTATATTATATTATATTATAATAAAATAATAATATTATAATAATATTTTAATATTTTATAATATTATTTATAATATAATTTATAATAATATAATAATATTTATAATAACATTTTATAATAATTATAATATTTTATTTTAATTATTATTTAATAATAAATAAACTGCAAGTGCAGCAGACGTTTGTGTTTGTCTAGCCGACATTTTTAATATTTTCATTTAAAAAAAAAAAAAACAAAAAATCTACCGAAATAAAAATCTCTAGAATAAAATGTCTACCGTGTAAACACTACGTAGAGTTTCTGATAGAGCTCTACTAAAAGTTTCTCTACTAAAAAGCTTCGTAGAGAAACTTTCAGTAGATTTTTGCTTCAATGTAAACAGTCTGCGTAGAGCTCTACAATGGATGACGTATTTTTTTGTAGAGCTCTACATGAATTTCTCTATTGTGTCCACGTACCTTAAGCGTCGCAGTAATTGCACTCGGTACAACGTTACTAAAAGCCCGTTCAATATCTAAGAAGGCCACCAAAATGTATTCTTTGAAAGAGAGATTTGTCTGTCTCCCTCACGGGTTTTGAGGTCCTCCGGAGTTCTTCTCAACAGGAATAGATCCGAGTCTGTCCCTCACCCTGAAGGTTTTTCTCCGCTTCGATGGGGGGCAGACCTTCTTTTCTACTGTACCACCTTGCCCACTGTTACACCCTGGTTTGGAGAGTTGATGACTGGAACCAGACTTGAAAGTCTCAGTTCCAGCCAGTGCGGAGGTCGAGGGTATATTAGAGTTTGCCTTGCTTGCCATGCTCATACCCTCAGCCGACGACGTGTTAGAAGCCAGCCTTTGGGCCAAGCTTTTTTTACCGGTTTTAGACGAGAGCCGGGATCGTCTTTATTTTTGTTTAATTTATTCTCATCCATGAAAATTCCCACGAGTTTGGGACAAAGGAGGTCGATCTACGCAGAGCTCCCTGTACGTAGACAAGGCTAAATACTACGGGGAGTCGCCAGGTACCCCGAAGGCTCCACTTGCGATTGAGTTATTTTTTAACCTGGGCCCTCAATCAGGCTGATCCACAGCACGGAAACGCCTAACACTTTGATCCAGCCCAAGGGAAGAAAAGAAGGAAAGGATGTCAACTGAAGGAACGTACGTGAGGGGAGGGTTCGGGAGGGTATAGGAAGGGATCACACGCCCGACTATATTTGCCAGCACCAAAGCCAAGCTTACGGTATGTTACCGGTAGCCACCACGAGGAGGTTACAGTCGAACTTAAATCAGCCCCAGAAGAAGTCTGCATCCTACTTCGTTGTTCAAAAACAGAATGGAGACTCCCTCTTGAGCAGCCGCACAGCCACCGATACCAGATGTAATAAACACACAAAATTTCAAAATACATTATAGAAATTTACAACAATGTGTTCAACATGGATTAAAAATAGTTTCAATTCATAAAGCCTTACAGTTTAGATAATCATGCTGGTTAAAAACATATATTGATTTAAACACCTATCACCGTACACTAGCTAAAAATGCTTTTGAGAAAAAATTTTTCAAGTTGTTAAATAATGCAGTGTACGGAAAAATAATGGAAAATGTTTATAAGCGTAAGAATGTAAAAATTGTAACTGTGGTAAACGTTTAGGCGTTCGAGCTTAAGTATAAAAACCAAATTTTTATAGCTTAGCTCAATTTATACAAGACATGGTAGCTATTCAAATGAAGCGAGTGCAAACATATTACAATAAACCGATTTATTTAGGATTTACCGTATTAGAATTATCAAAGTGGAAAATGTACAAATTTCACCATTATTACATGAAAACTATATATGGGAAGAATATTTTGTTAAACTATATGGATACAGACTCTTTCGTTTACACTATACAAACTGAAAATTTCTATAATGATATTAAAGATGATATTGATAGTAAATTTAATACTTCAGAATACGCTCCAGATAATTTATACAACATACCATTAAAAAATAAATAAGTATTAGGATTAATGAAAGATGAAAACATGGACAGAATAATTAAAGAATTTATAGGTCTTAAGTCAAAAATGCAGAGAATAGATATAGATGTAGATGTAGATAAATTCAATAGATGTAGAGAATAGCAAAGTAGTTAAAAAAGCCAAAGGTTTAAAGAAAACAATTGTATATAGTTTAAGTTTAGAAAATTACAGGGACTGTTTGTATAGAAAAAAAACATTTTATGGTAGCATGCTAGTTTTTAGATCTCAAATACATACATTATATACTCAAAATAAACACAAAATATCATTAAATTTTATAGATGATAACCGACATGTGAATGAAGATGGTATAAGTACGTATGCTTGGGGATATTATAGGTTAAGTGAAAAATTAAAAGTGTAGTGTATAAGTTTATATTTAAAAAAAAATGTAATGTACATACATACATATATGAAATTGTATGATATATGTTATAACATACGTTAACTTGAAATTACACATTTTGTACTATGTACTATCCTAGGCTCTGATCTAAAAATTTACGTTCATTTATATGATCGAACCAATACCAAATTGTGTTCTAATGTTCTTATGAACGAAAGTTGTGTTTGTTTAGGATGACGGTATTTAATATAGTTTAGATAATAAATTCGTATGAAAAGATTTGTAAATATACGTATGTAATAATATATTATTACATATACATATATGCATATATACTACATAATAAATACATGGCGCAAAATTTCTCGAGTTTATTTTGTATATTATTATACGAAAAAAATACATCATTTTTTTACAAACTCATGTACTAACTTATTCAATTAGAATTCTTGGTTTTTTATATTTTTTGTTTTATTTATGTACTAGAAGCGTGTAGAAACATTTTGCGTTGTTTTGCTTACAGAAAAACCAAACAAAAGATAAATCACGTCAAATACGTTATAGTGGCTGTATTTCTTTATTTTTTCCGTACTCGGAATAGAATGTACAGGATACTGTACGGAAAATTTGGAATAGTATTAATAAAGAAACAAAATAGAATAAATGGTTTATTAAAATGGCTGCAGAAAAAATAATTTAATTTTTTTTGTCATTGGAGAGATGATGGAAATTTTTGAATATAAAAAATAATAAAAAATGAAAAATATAATAAAATAATATAATTCATTTATTTTATTAAATTATTTTTGTATGACATAACCCTAGTTTCCTTTTCACTATCATATATTTGACATTACAAATTATAAGTAGGGTTTATTCCATTTATTCCATCATCAGTCTAGAATTAAAAAGAATACGTCCTGGATACTCCGAACGAATAAAGAAACACGGAAAAGAACGATCGGTATATTCTTTTTGAATAAAGAAGTGCATATGGAATACACCGAACGTTCGGTACGAATAAAGAAATACACTTAGTGAAAAAGTATCACTTGATTTTGTGATTGTGATCGACATTAAATTAAAGACAATGGGGAGTAACTCATTATTTAATGAATAACAAATGAATACAAAACAGTAAACAAGAAGAAGAACCAAATAAAAAAAATCAAGATAAATTACGAAGTAGAAAATAAAGCATAAAACTTTATTAAAAAACAACAAAAATTTTTTTAGGTCTTAAATAAAATGAACTACTTAATTGTTTCCCATTCCTTTACTGGTTTTCCTTCAAAGAACCATTTAAGCAAAACAAAAAAGAAAAAAGAAGAAAAATCGAATGAACAAAAAATAAATATATAAAAAAAATTTCAGTAAATTTTATCAGAAAACAAAGTTATTTGTAATACGCCTTGTAACAGAAACTTTTTCTGCTAATACTGAAATTCTTTTTCATTTAACGTGTCCATGGTAATATTTATAATATTTTGATAAAGTTTAATCTGTTTTCAATATTATAAGCATGAACAATTCAGAAATAAAACAGAGTCTACTACAAAGGAAAGAGCAAGAAAATAATTGATTTTAGAGAAATAAAACTAAAAATCGTCCTAAAGAAATACGAATCGTATGAATGCAAACCTATTTTTGAATCCTTTTTCATTTCCTCTTACAAAGATTCTAGTCGCATTAGAGAAATGGGATGGAAATAGGCTGATAAAAGAACGATCTAGGAATTCAAATGGTAAAGCTTCAAGTCTCTAGGCTAATATTTTCATATATGAACATAGACAAAGACATGTAAAGTCGAAGGACTTATGTGGCTGTGTTCCCAAGGGTATATAAAATGGAATATCTTTATACAGGATGTGCTAGATTGAGTCTCACAAACTATATTTTACCATAAATATTATAAATCTCCCAGATAGTGCGAGCTGTACAAAATCGACGTTCAAAATTTTTCTTCAGTGCTACCGTTTTATTCAAAAACTAGCGTTCGCAATATTATTGGTACTAAATTCAATGAAAAAATGTATGAAAATGTATTAATATGTTTGAAAAGAGCAACATTTTCAATTTTCAGGAGAAATCAGTCAGTACCCACTTAAATACCCATGAATTAGCATAGAATGTGAGTGTGTATGCATACCCACGTAGTACAGGTAGTAATTTTTCTGCATTAGAATTCATAATAATGCATCATTTTGGGCTAGAACGTAGATAAATATTCAATTACATTTTATTTGAAACTTTTCACTCATTTAAACTGAGTCATGCAGAGGGGATTGTTCATAATTGAAGAAAAAGGAAACTGAAAACCACATCAAACGTTGGTTAAACGTAACTGGTGTATCAGACAGCGAAAGATCCTTTGTATATCCAAAAAGAGTATCTTCTTCGCTGACGTACACTTCCCATTTTTAAGGTCGATTCATTAAAGAATATTTTCTCTTATCCTTCGCATTTTCCGGTCATTTTTCACTAATATTTAAAAGGAAAATATTTTACATTTTTCTTATTTTGATGTATAATGGCGTAAACACTGTTTTTGATATTCGGGAAATAAAAAACAAAATTAGAATGTGCTCAAAGCGGATTATGTCCGGCTGGATTTTTTTTTCATTTTTATTTTTATGTTCAATATACCTGTGTAGAAGTTTTTTTTTGTTTGTTTTTTAAATGATTTTTTTCTGTCTGTAAATTGTTCTTTGTCACTGAGTGTACTTCTTTATTCGAACCGTACGTTCGGTATATTCCATATGCATTTCTTTATTCAAAAAGTATATTCCGAACGTTCTTTTCCGTGTTTCTTTATTCAGTCGGAATATACAGAACGTATTCTTTTTACTCCTAGACTGATGGTGGTATAAATGGAATAAACCCTACTTTTGATTTGTAATATGTCAAATATATGATAGTGAAAGGGAAAATAGGGTTATGTCATAAAAGAATAATTTAATAAAATAAAAAAATTACATTATTTTATTTTATTTTTCATTTTTTATAATTTTTTAAAAACAAAAATTTTCAACCTGAAAAAAAAATTTTTTTAAAAATTAAATTATTTTTTCTCCAGCCATTTTAATATACCATTTATTCTATTTTGTTTCTTTATTAATACTATTCCAAATTTTCCAGACAGTATTCTGTGTATTCTATTCCGAGTACGGAAAAAATGAAGAAATACACACACTATGTTCATTAAATTGACACAGTTTCATTTGTTAAAAGTGACTTTATACTACTTGATTTATCAAATATGATTTGATTTGATTTTTGTCAAATGTGATATGATTTGATTTGATTTGCAGGTAATGTGAAGTCATGTGGATATGTCCTATCTTACATTTCAAGCCGTGTCGAATTTAACAATTTTAAATTAGAACTTGTTCTATTTCAGTTTGATTTGTCTTTAATCTAACGTGAAATAAAAATCAATGTTTTGTTTGACAAATCAAACAGTGTGAATTCATACAAACAAAGGGAAATGACACTTGTCGTGCCAAGTTATGTATTACATCATTCTTGTGTCAAATCATAAATCATATTTGCTAAATCAAGTAGTGTAAACTCATTTTAAACTAACTTCACACGGTGTCGTTTTGTTATTCTACATGAAATGCAGGAAATGAAGTTGGTTCCTCAATGGTTCTACGTTTTGAGTTCTCAATTTTATGTCTTCAGAATTAGAAGAAATTTCAAAATTCATTTCCTTCAATTTTCTTTCGAGTTATGTACGTAAATGTATGTATATATTTTCATATTTCTGTGTCAAATAATTTCATGAGTTTTATAAGTTTTTGTTCAATTTATCAGAATTATCAATTTATGACTTCTATTTATCAATTTATCAATAATTTATCAGTTTAACACATTTTTTTATAAATTTTATGATATGCCCAAGATTCAAAAATGTTTTCTTTTAAATAACTTTTTAAATGTAGAGCAAAATCTCAATAAGAAAAGTTTGAAAATTTATTTTCATATATCCATCCTTGTAAAGGGTTATTCATGTACGTAAGTAATATTTTTAATTATCAAGATATCTTTGGCAGAAACAGGGTAAAAAAAAGAAATATAATCAAATAAAAAAGTTTCTCTTCTCTTCTCATTCGTACACGTTATTCAACTCTTACTTGTAAAGCAACAGGTAATAGCATCATTTTCATTTATTTTTTTCCATTTAACGCGTACAAACATCGAAAAATTTTTAACCAAAATAAAAGATCCATTTCCATTTAATTTGCATATTTTATATCCGCAGAAGTTGTTGTAGACATTTGCTTGGAATTTAAGGGTGCGACGAATTTTTGTTTACTCACGTATATAGTATGTATTTGTAAATGACAATTTATTGATTTTTGTCTCTGTTGTATCGTAATGTTGTACGATAAGCATTAATTGATTGTAAATGATTTACGTATAATTTTTATCACTTGCCATTGGATTCAATGATTATTCATTGGATTCAATTATTTTAGAAATCCAGTGAGTTCAACAGAATAACAAACATTACTCGACGTCGCTTTACGTCTTCAGTGTAATTAGTATGCGATCTTTGTCGTCTTTAATTACTTAAGTAAAATGTTTTACTTTACCTGACCTTGCATTTTTTTTTTTCATTTTGTTTAGGCTTTTTGTATATGGCATCCTATACCGTGATTAATATATGAAATCTGATATTAAATTGTGTTTTATTTGGGAAATAAATATTATTGCAAAACAACGGATTATCGAAGGATTCAACGTATGCAATTAAATACAAATTAACCTTGGTTTATGAGCTTTTTTTTCTCTAAATTTTTTAAAAGTTAACCCTTAGGTGTTACAAATGATCCTTTTATGCTACGCAAAATCAATTAAATTGATAACTGTGTTCACATTGTTTGTCAAAACCTGTTTGAATCCTTTACTGCGTGTCATGATGAACTTTTGTTTGTACTTAATCTTCTTATGATACTTTAAAATGGACTTCATAACGAGTAATGAAATGAAGTTAAAATAATTTAATTTGTATTTGTGGTGATTGATTAAATTAAATTAAGTTTCCGTTTTTTGTTTTAAAGTCAATTAACCTTATTAAAAAAATCAAAATTTTAATGTTGATTCAAGATAATCCTTCGTGACCTTGAAGAACAGGGGAAGAAGACAGAGAAAACAAAAAAAAAGACGAAAGGTTTAATACATGCTGAGTTAAACGAGACAGACTACCACAATGCCAATATTAATTTGCGAAAAGTTAATAAAATGGATGTACTGTATCTTTTAAAACGTTTACAAATAAAATAAACTTATGCTGCACATGCTGGAAATATTAAATAATTTCTTTAATTTGTAATTAGATATGAGCATACATATCTTCTTCTTTGCTTTGTTTTTTTTCATTATTAAATTTGCTTTGCAATCCGTAAACTAATTTAAGCATAAATTTAATGATATGTGACATTATCTTGTTGATAAATCTTAATTAAATGTATTTAATAAAATCGGTAAATGTGTAGATAACGGAACACACGGTCGGAAAGGGGAGTGAGTGGGTGGAGGGGGTAGAGGGGGAGGTGTACAACACTGATCAAGTGTTTTTAGGTTGTGGTCGGACAAGGGGTGGACAGGACGGGGGGTTAAAAATCGAAATTTTAGGTTTTTTAATGATTAAATAGTGGACAATAGAGGGGGAAAAGTGGGTAAAAATGGGTGGACAAGGTAGAGAATCAGACAATCACCAAAAAGTGGAACCCGTGTTGTGGGGGCTATCAACAGGCAGATAAAAAATGAATATTTTATATATTCATTTAGATATTTTTTATTTAATTTTCAGGGACCTCTTGTATATAAATATCCATCAGCCAGATAGTACATGGGTTGTATATAGGTCCCCATGATCCCATGATATCCTCTGGGCCCTATAAGTCCCTAGATCATATCACCTAGCATCTAATATTCAATAATCTGTACACACTTAATATTCGAATTTTTACGTTTATCCTCTGTCCCCCTACCTTTCAACACAAAACTTTTAACCACCAAAACATGGTCACCTAGCATCCCTTTATCACACTCATTCTCTAACACGCTCTTTTTGCGGCACAACCCCGCTCACTCTAACGGACTCATCGGCCTATTCACACGTTCCAAGGCCCGCCCCACCCACGCGCACGAACCGACGGGCCACCCTCAGCCACGCATAACCCCCTCCGACCACCCAACAAATTGACACGCCCCGGCGGGCCACCCCAATCATGCACAGCCCCCTTGGACCACTTAATAAGTCACATGAAATCTGAATAAATACAAACACACTAGCATTACCAAATATTTCATTTTATCGATGTCTTGTGTACGTCGACACGATAGAGAAATTCATGTAAAGCTCTACCGCAAATGTCAAAAATATCGAAGAGACATGTAAACACTCTTGTCGAGCTCTACGTAGAGCTCGTACGTATTTAACTAGTTAAATAGAGTTGGTCAAATTTTATTAAATTTTTATTAAATAGTTTCATTAAATTTTTTTAATAAGAAATAAAAAATTTAAAAAAATTAAAAATTAAATTCGAAAAGTTAAACTTTCAACCAAACAAAAATTCGAAAACTTTAAAAAAAAAATGCAAAAATTTTTCAGATGTTTCAAATTTTCGTTTCAACTGTGCTGAAAACCCTAAAAAATGCAAAAATTTTTCAGATGTTTCAAATTTTCGTTTCAACTGTGCTGAAAACCCTAAAAAATGCAAAAATTTTTCAGATGTTTCAAATTTTCGTTTCAACAAAAAACTTTTAAACACTCAATTCAATAAAATAAAGTACATATGTAGATCTTAATTGAATTTTTCGGTTACGTAGGATATCTAGAAAAAGAAATCTATTGTTCGCATGCAGTTCCTGATTTAATTTTTTTTTTCTTTTTTCAAGGATTTTGTCTATGTGGAAGGATATGCAAGAATGTACATCTAGACCTTCAATTTAAGTTAAAATAAAAATCAAGAAGTAACGTAAAGTAAAATAAGTAAAGACGTTGCACTATAATCAAAAGAGTTTGTTAGTTCAATTATATCAAATTTGTCATTTTTGAGAAAAGTCATATGCCGTAAGGACCATACGTAGGACCAATATGCCGTTTTTGACATCCGTAAATTACTTTCAAAAAGCTACTTTATTGACTTTACTTAACTTCTTTATTTTGGTTGGGCCTTTGTATGTTATACTGTGGTTATACTTATTTAGTCAGTCCCTCTAATATATGTACATATATACATACGAGTATGTACGAGAATACAGCAACGTACATTTTACAGAGTATCATCTTTTCTCCCCCCGGAGGTTGCGCCTTGTCGTGGTGGGGCGGTTGAGTAGTTCCCAATGAGACGTTTGTATCAATCTACTTGAAAAAGTGGAAGATATAAACGTGGAGGGAATGAAACTAAACGCAACCAAAAACCGCTAACTCAAGGTGTTATGCGACCCGTGCCGAGGAATGAATGGTATCAAGGGCAAATGATACCGCTTACGGAGCCTCTAGGGTACCAGGCGACCCCCTAGAGTAATTAGCCTTCCATATGTACAGGAGTCACTGCATATGGCGACCGTTTTTACTCCAAACTCGTGGGACCAGAAATGGATACTAACAATAAAAACAAAACTATTAAAGGGGGAGAACCTGATCCCACCCCTAAAACTAATCAGGTGATCGCGAGTACATCGGGTCTAAAGGGAAGTGGATCACCCACACGACCAGTAGTTTCCGATGTATAAACGACTACTGCTGGCTTGAGCAAGCTCAAGCTAGCAGACAAAAAACTGTCCGGGGCGCAAAGGCGAAAACTCGCCAGAGAGGCTGCCCGGGCAAGAGGCGAGGCCTATATACCTCGCAAACGAAATCAAGCCGCTCAGGGTGCTGGAAAACAACAGACCGGCAAAATCCTGAAGCGGGCGAGGTCGGAGAGCTTTACCTTTCCGAATCAGGGGGGACCACCGAAACTCCCTGTCAAAAAGACAAAGCAGGTTCCACCTGCGGTAGGACAACCCGGCCCCTCCTCGGAGGTGGTAACGGGGCTCACCTACAGGCAGGTGGTGTCTGGTTTGAAAATGGCGGTAGTCTTAGAAGGCTACCCAGAAGCTAAGTTGGATCAGGAGAAGGCGCGCCTGGTTCAGAGAGCTATTCTGGCAGAGGTCTGGAGGTGTGAACCCTCCAAAGGGCCTCAATAGCTTCTTTGATAAGGGCGTGCAAATAAACCTTCAGCATTGTAGGGCTGCTACAGCGTCTCTCTGCAGGCTGATTACTGCAGAGGGAATAGACGTGGCCCTAATCCAGGAACTCTGGATAGTGCAGAACAGGGTTATGAGGCTCGGAACACTAGCAGGTAAGGTTATTTACGACTTACATGCAGACAAGCCAAGGTCTTGCATATTTGTCAAGAATGGCTTACAGATTTTAACTTTGCAAAATCTCTTTTACAGGGACCTGATTGCAGGGAATCTGACCATCGTTACGCAGGGAGGATGGAGTCGTCCGCCTACTTTCTGTACGATTCTACAGACCCTCCTCCCACCAAAAAGCTGGAGAGTCTGGTTGAGTACTGTGAGGACAATAACCTCCAGTACCTGATTGGAGCAGATGCTAATGCGCACCACACCATTTGGGGGAGCTCCAATACAAATAGAAGAGGTGAGTACCTTTTGGACTTTATTATTACTCATAATATAAGTATAATTAACAAAGGTAACGAACCTACTTTTATAAACGCGATACGTGAAGAAGTAATCGACATCACCCTGTCGTCAAGTAAAGTTGAGCCCAATATCTGTAAGTGGGAGGTCTCTAAAGAACCGTCTCTCTCTGACCATAGGTACATAATGATGGCTATCGAGGGCATAGATAGACCAAACATTATGTATCGTAACCTGCGCAGAACAAATTGGGCCTTGTACAGTGAAAAAGTGAACGAGGGGGTAAAAAACCTTAAAAAGTCCATTAAGGATACACTTGACTTAGCGGTAGCCTCAGAACAACTAAAGGAGATTGTTTTCGCCTCTTATCAAGAAAGCTGTCCTGTATCCAGGCGGTCCAGCAGGAAGCAAATAAACTGGTGGACCAAAGAACTTGAAGCCCGAAGGACAAAAGTAAGAAAATTCTTCAATAAAGCGAAGAAGACAGGACAGTGGGATGTCTATAGACGAACACTGACGCACTATAATAAAAAGATTCGTGAAGCCGAAAGTAACTCGTGGAAATCCTTCTGTGGGGAGATAACTTCAATCTCAGAAGGAGCCAGACTCCATAGGGCTTTGGCCAAAAATCCCACCAATCCCTTGGGCCTATTATAGACCAAGGATGGGATTTACACGAAAAACGAAAGGGACACACTGGAGGTACTGTTACATACGCACTTTCCAGACTGTGAAACCTTTCTGGAAACCGATGACCAATCTGTTTTCGATGAGCTCCATCTATGAGCGAAGAAGGTAGATTGGGAGTTGGCTAAAAGAGTGGTCACGCTGAACAGGACAATATGGGCTGTCAATACTTTTGAACCACATAAAAGTCCTGGTCCAGACGGAATCTATCCAGTACTACTACAGAAAGGAGGAGAAGCTGTAGCACTGGAACTAATCAGGCCTAGCACTAGGCTACATACCCAAAGCCTGAAGGAAGGCTAATGTGGTATTTATACACAAACATGGGAAGGATTGCTCCCAGGCAAAATCGTATAGACCAATTAGTCTATCGTCCTTCATTTTGAAGACGTTGGAGAGACTGGTCGAAAGGCATATCAGGGAAACCTGTCTGACTGAGAAACCCTTGAGCTCCAATCAGCATGCCTATCAGCCAGGTAAATCATGTGAAACTGCTCTGCACCAACTGGTTGCAAAAATAGAGCATAGTTTACATAACAAGGAAACCACTCTGGGGGTTTTCCTTGACATAGAGGGGGCGTTTGATAATTCCTCTTATAACTCCATCATAAGTTCTGCTCAAAAACATGGGGTAAGCAACATCATATGCAGGTGGATAAGCCACATGTTACGAAGCAGAATAGTACAAGCCACTCTGACAGGAGTGGACATACGGATGTCAGTCACCAGAGGGACCCCACAAGGAGGTGTCTTATCACAACTTCTGTGGGATCTAGTAGTGGATGACCTGATTACCGAACTAAACAATAAAGGATTTTACACCCAGGGCTATGCGGATGACATAGTCATCATAACCCGGGGCAAATTCTTAATACGATATCAGAGTTAATGCAGAAGGCTCTGAAAATATTGGAGCAATGGTGTAGCAGGGAAAACCTGAAGGTAAACCCAGCTAAAACCGCCCTTGTTCCCTTCACGAGGAAAAAGACGTTGGAGGGTCTAAAACCTCTTGTCTTTTTCAACAGTCAGTTAGAGATTTCCAAACAAGTTAAATATCTAGGACTCATCCTAGATAGTAAACTGGCCTGGAATGAACAACTGGCTGAAATTACGAGAAAGGCAAAAACCTCCCTTCTCAATCTTAAAAGGGCACTCGGTAATACCTGGGGAATAAGACCACATATGGTACTTTGGATGTACGATGTGATTCTAAAACCCATGATAAGCTACGGGTCACTGGTGTGGTGGCCCAAAACAGAACAGAAAAAGGCCAAAATTGAATTGGAACGAATTCAAAGATTGGCCCTTCTGTGTACAACGGGAGCATTCAGAAGCACCCCGACGGCAGCCTTAGAAGCTATACTAAACGTACCTCCCCTTGAATTCGTCATCAAGGGGCAAGCTAGGATAGCGGCGTATAGGCTGTATATGAACAGACACTGGAAGCCCCTGGTGGAAGCCGGGCATGCCAGTATTCTACAAATAATCAAAGATAGAAGTTTCGAAATAAGACATGATTTCATTGAAACTTCTATGAACTTTGAAAAGAGATTCCTCACCCAGATAACAAGCTGGGAGGAATCGGGTGACAGTCACCTGGAGGGAGATCTCATGTGGTTTACGGATGGATCAAAGACAGGTGAAGAACCGGGAGCCGGAATACATGGAATAAAACCAAGAAGGGATATAATAATCCCACTCGAGGAATATTCCACTGTGTTCCAGGCTGAAGTATGCGCCATAAACCTGTGCGTCCTAGAGAATTTAAGAAGGAGATATAGAAATAAAACGATCCTCATTCTCACGGACAGCCAGGCGGCGATAAAAGCACTTGAAAGTGGTTAAATCAACTCTAGGGTAGTACTAGAGTGCAAAATAAACCTTAATGAACTAGCAAATAACTACAACAACATTTTGTTGAAATGGGTGCCAGAACATAAAGGAATAGCTGATAATGAAAAAGCAGATGAGTTGGCCAGGAAGGGATCCCGTACACCCCTGATGGGACCAGAGTCCGCCCTGTGAATCACTAAAAACTTCATTAGGAAAAAGGTGTATGATTGGGTACAAAACCAGCACAAAATTCACTGGATTTCTGATGGAGGAAAAAGACGCTCTGGGGGTCTTATAAAAGAACCGAACAGAGTGATTTCAGACCTGACACTGAAATGTGAAAGGAAAGTTATTAGACTTGTAATTGGACTAATAACAGGACATTACAAGTTTAAAGTACACCTACAAAAACTAGGCTTCAAGACGACTAACCTAGTCTGTAGGCTATGTCTTGAGGAGGAAGAAACAGCTACACACATCCTGAAGGAATGTGTGGCACTAGAAAGATGGAGATGGAAGACCACTGAGGGCAGAAATCTCGAAGATCTTTCAAATCTAGACTACATAAAGTACGTTATTCTCCTTGCTAAAAGGATAAATGTCTTTATGTAGACAAACAAAGGGTGAGGGATACAATAAGCTTTCTTAAGCTGCAGTGTCGAGGCAACCCAACCTCTTCTCACCCTTGTGAATTAAACTAAACTAAACTAAACTAAATCATCTTTTCTAGTTTAACCTTGAGATACAGTTACAAAGGTAATTACATTATACATTATGCATGCTTATACTTACATACTTGTGTAGATATATGTACGCATAGACTGGTGCAAGTACGTAAGTATAGCATTCAACGTAAATAAAACTGAAATAGAAGGTGAGTGCCTTAGTCATACATGTAATACGTTTGCTTGAATCAGCGGGATGCATACAAGTATGTGTGTGAGTGAAAGAAAAAAAAATCGAATCAAGTTCTTGACATAAATTAAGGTAATTGCTTACAAATCGGTACTAAAATAATATACATATATCAGTGTATGTGCTGAAACATTTTTCTAAATAGCTATTAAACTGGCGTATTAAAACTTTTTTGGTATTATTTTTCTTAAGTAAATGTTTGTATATAAGAATAAATTAAACCTTTTTATCTGTAATGGGCCCCTATTCACCTTGGGCCCTTCGAGTTATGTGTTTCTGTTTTAAATTAGCTCCCCTACTGCAATGATTCATAACAAAAACCATGTATTTTCGTAATTATCTTCTTTAAAACAATGTCGATGTCTAAGAAACATCGCCGTGCAGCCCGAATGTTGATTCTATAGGGCACTTTTGGGCTTTCTTAAACTCACAACTAAAAAAACAAAAGAAATTAAGTGGTATTTTAAATTTTAAAGAAGGGTTACAAGATGAATGTAATAAAATTACACAAGGTTTTGTTGATAAACTTGTGGAGGCCATGTTTTATGCTTAATGGCCACCAGGATGTGTAAGAATATAATGGCGCCCATACTCGGTATTAAGCGAGACAAAATATTGACGGAAGTGTCAATAACTCATGTATTTAATAAAATTATTATCTTACTTTCAAGTACAAAAATAGACTGTTCCAAAATTTTTCGCAGGTTTTTTTTGAAGTTGTTTTCATTATTATCCTTTTGTGGGTGTTCTACGCGATACTTTCGCTCCGTTTTTTTTTTTTATTTTTAAACTAGACAATCAAGAGAATATTTTAACTTAATTTATATGTACAATTTCTTGAGAAAATATATACTTATAGTACATATTTAAATAAAGTACATATGTGTTCCAAAACTTTTTCGCACCTGTGTAAATATTTGTACATAATTTTATTTTGTTGTTGTTGTTTTTTTTTTTGTAGTAGACTTACGTAAGACTAATCATATCGATCATGTATGAGATGAAATCCGAGAAATATGGATTAATAAAAAAAAATATATATATATATGTACATGAAAAGTAAACTATAATTAACAAGTACATGATGTCCATTCACATAACAATAAAAAGAAATAATTGAAATTTGTGGTTCATGATAAAAGAGAATATCAAGAGAAAAGACGCATCCGGTCTTTTGCTGTCTCAACAATTTTTGCGCACCTTGCACTTTTGTCACTTGTTTACTTCAATCGAACTTTCTCAATTTCCATAAAATAATAATAATTACGCGTGTACAAATTGAATAGTGCTGATTTGCATCAATTCCCTACCAATATTTAGTTAATTTAATTCTTAGCTACCGAAATTGTAATCATAAAATTAAGAATTTTTGTGATTAGAGTAATTTGGGAGTTCAATAAATACGAATCAAGAAGTAAAAATATTTCTGAGTTTTACTTAACTTAACTTCCATATCCATTCATCCAACTAAACATTTTGGTCCTTCGAGCCGGATATAGTATATTGGATTTCGAATTTTAGGATTTTGGACATTTGAATAATTATTATTCTACAAAGTGAATAAAGTTTTCTTTTTTCTTGTGCATAAAGTGATACCGGCATTCAAATTACATACAGCGCATCATATATACACATACGTATATACGCATTTTTCTGGTGCTGATATTACATAGAAGGGAAGCCGATCATTTTATCATATACATATATGTATTGCAGTAAATCAAAAGATTTATTCGTTTGCGACTTCAGTGCAGAAGTACGATATACATATATGTACATACATATACATTACATACACACATACATTTATTATATGTATGTACAGTTCATGTTCTTATACAAGTGTTACATACTTTAGTACAATACAAGTGTTATAGATCACTACATACAATATATACAATACATACTTAATACAAGTGTTATAGATCACTTTAGTACAGGTGCAGTCGTTCTATTTTTACTGTCGTAAAAGGGTAAATTGTCACTATCCTTTACAATGAAACTCATTTTATGAAAGTCAAGTAAATGTTATTTTTGATCGTCTATCAAATCTAAAACAGAGAATAGACAATAAAGATAAATTTAAATTGAAAATACATAAAGAGTGTATTTCTTTATTTGTACCGTACGTTCGGTATATTCCATATGCATTTCTTTATTCAAAAAGTATATTCCGAACGTTCTTTTCCGTGTTTCTTTATTCATTCGGAATATAAGTGACAAGCTTAAACAATATTAAGTGCTACAAGTGCAAACAGAATCATTTAATTTACAAGTGCAATCGATTTTTAAGCTTGAACAGTGATGACAGACAAAAGTTCATAAATCAAGCTCGATTATGTGTAAATTGTCTCGGTAAACATCCAGTAAGTATATGTAAAGGTAGCAACTGTAAAATTTGCAATAAAAGACATCACACGTTAAAGATGAGCTGAAAAATACAAACAAAAATCCATCGGACTGACAATCACTGAGTTTTAAGGCTAGTTTTCCAGACGTCAAAACGACCTTATAAGATCAAATTAGTCAACAGATTTTTCTTGCTACTGCGGTAATTTATATTCATGACAATAATAATAATAATAAACACTTCTGCCGAGCTGTCATAGATAGTGGTTCGCAATCTAACTTCATCAGTCAAAATTTATGTCAAATTCTTAACTTAAAAAGACAATCTGTTTCTATTCCCATTGTAGGAATAAATAATAGTTCCGTTGAAACCCGCAGCAAGCTGTCATGTACAATATCATCACGCACTGGTTCATTTTCTAAAGAGTTAGATTTTTTGATCATTTCAAAGATCACTAGCTATTTACCGCAACAAAAAATAAGTCGCATAAATATACCAGAAAATATTGAACTTGCTGATCCTTCATACAACATACCTCAAAAAATAGACATGCTGTTAGGTGCAGAAATTTTAACCGATCTTTTAACTGGTCGTAAGCTTAAAATTAATGACACTTTAAAATTACTTGAGGCAGTCTTTGGGTATATTGTTATAGGGATAAGTTCTAATACCAGGACAAGTAAAGTACCTTTAAATTCTTTATTATGTTGTAATTTATCTGAATTGAATGAAAATATCAAAGCATTCTGGCAATTGGAACATTTTCAAAATAATATTGCGATGTCTATTGAAGACAAATATGCTGAAAAACACTTTCAACAACATGTTAAACGATTGCCAGAAGATAGGTATTCCGTATCATTACCTACAAGATCTAACATATCTCAACTTGGGTCATCAGAAATTATAGCAAAACGACAATTTCTCAAAATAGAAAAGACATTGCTTTCAAATCCTGAATTACAAAGGCAATATAATGAATTTATGCTTGAGTACTTGTACTTGATCATATGGAACTGGTTGATAATTAGGTTCCACCATATCATGTCTATTATTTGCCTCATCATCATGTCCCAAAACCTTCAAGTTCCTCTACCAAACTCCGTGTAGTTTTCAATGGGTCATGTAAACCACAATCAGGTTTATCCTTAAACGATACACTATATACAGGTCCAACCGTACAACAAGACTTATTTGCTATTGTGCTCAGATTTAGAACTCACGATATAGTTTTAATAGCTGATATTGCTAAAATGTATAGACAAGTAAAGGTCCATCCAGAACAACGTAACTTACAGCGCATTTGGTGGAGATTCGCCACAGACGAGGAGCTCAAATGTTATCGTTTATCTACCGTTACTTATGGTACAGCTCCAGCTGCGTTTTTAGCAACTCGCGCATTAAAACAACTTGCACTTGACGAACAACAAAATTTTCCTAATTCAACAGCAGTGGTATTAAACGATTTTTATGTTGATGACTTGCTTACTGGTGTTTCATCAGTTTCACAGGCCATTCAATTGAAATCTGCACTTGAAAAGCTCTTATCCCTTGGAGGTTTTGAATTGAGAAAATGGTCAACCAACGAACCGTCAATTCTTAAAAACGATGCAGCTCATGATCATGAAAATGATATGGTTTGCATTTTGGGTCTTAATTGGAGCCTGTCTTCGATCATTTTAAAATTGACGTAAATCTAAGGAAAACATCATCATCATCAACTAAAAGAAGTGTTTTGTCACAAATAGCACAATTGTACGATCCTTTGGGTTTTTTCGCTCCAGTAATTTTCGTTGCTAAATGTTTAATGCAAAGGCTGTGGTCCTTGGCTGATTTGAATTGGGATGACACCATTCCCGAAGAGTTGAATTTATTTTGGGAAGATTATCAACGGCAACTTGTTCATTTAAGTCACATTCCAATTGCAAGAAAGGTTACAGCAATTAATCATAATAATATTCAATCAATTTAATTACATTGTTTCTCCGACGCTTGTGAGAAAGGTTATGGTTGTTGCATATATATTCGAGTGCATGGTGAAGACAATAAATAATATTGCAACTTAATATGTTCCAAAACGAGAGTCGCTCCGTTGAAAAAGCAGACGATACCAAGACTAGAGCTATGCGCAGCATTGCTATCAATTCAAACCTATGAAAAGGTTATTGCGTCCTTACAATTGCACATAGATAAAACTATGTTTTGGACCGATTCAACAATTACGCTGCAACGCATTAAGTCACTTTCATTCAAATACGCAACATTCGTTGCTAATCGAATATCTCAAATTCAAGATGTATCGTCACCTGAACAATGGTTTCATATCCCTAGTGAGCTAAATCCAGCAGATATTTGTTCACGAGGATTAATGCCAACTGAACTTAAAGATTGCTCTAAGTGGTGGCATGGTCCTGAATTCTTAGCAGATCAAGAAACTAATTGGAACATACAGCACTCAATAACTAAACAATTAGATCCTGAAATAAAAACCATTGAATTGAAATGTATGATGTCCAACCACTATAATAATTCAAATTATAATATTGTTCAAAGGGTTTCTAATTATATGAAAATAATCAGATACACAGCAATTTGCATAAGGTTTCTTAACAGACTTCGACATAAACCAAATATTCAAACTGGTCCGTTACAAGTTTCTGAATTGGATGTCACCTTGAAATTAATAGTTAAACGCATACAGCAGCAAACTTTCAATAGAGAAATGAAACAATTACAACAAAATAATAGTATTGATCGATCTTCAAGATTGAAATTCCTTGATCCTTTCATAGATGAAGATGGTCTAATCCAAATCGGCGGTAGGATAAAAAATTCTACTGTTCCATTCAATGAGAAGCATCCAATTATTTTACCTGGTGATCACAAATTTCCTAACAATTTATGTGAATACCATCACATAAGAAATCTTCATGTTGGTCCTACTGGGTTGTTATATATAATTAGACAGCAGTTTTGGATAATAAATGGTAAACAGCTTTGTAAATCCATTGTATACATAAATGCGTGCGTTGTTTTCGAGTTAAACCAATCATTAAACAGCAATTAATGGGTCAGCTACCACATAGCAGAGTTAATCCTTCCAGACCATTCCATGTTACTGGTGTAGATTTTTGTGGTCCATTTACATTACGAATTCATAAATGATCCAAGATAATTATGAAATGTTACATTGCTGCTTTCATATGCTTCGCAACAAAGGCTGTACATCTTGAAATAGTGCATGATCCCACTTCAGCTGCATTCATAGCTACGTTGCGTCGATTTATTTCAAGACGAGGAAGATGTGGTCATATTCATTGCGACAACGCAACGAATTTTGTTGTTTTTTGTTCTCGAATAGAGAATTAAAGGAAATTTACAATTCATTAACTGATGTAAAATCTACCAATTCTATCATGAAATTTTGTGCATCAGAATCCATACAGTGGCATTTTATACCACCAAGATCACCACATTTTGGCGGATTGTGGGAGGCCGCTGTTAAAAGCTGCAAGCATCATTTAAAACGTGTGTTATCCATGGCCAATATTACTCCTGAAGAATTTCAAACAATAGTGGTTCAAGTTGAAGCTTGTTTAAATTCTCGTCCGCTTACTCCATTGTCATCAGATTCATCAGATATTTTATGATATTTCATGCCTAACTCGTGGACATTTTCTAATTGGTTCTTCATTAAACGCACTTCCAGAGCTAAATTTTGAAGATAAAGGTTTTTCACTACTTACTAGATGGCAAAGGATTCAATCTCTGGTTCAACAATTTTGGAAACGTTGGTCTAAAGAATATATACTTGGACTTCAGCAAAGGAATAAATGGTTAAGAGGCAATGACAACATTACAGTCGGAACGCTGGTGCTACTAATTGATGACCATACACCACCTACAAAATGGGCATTGGGACGTATCATTTCCTTACATCCAGGTAATGATGGTAAAATTCGAGTAGTCACCGTTCATTCGTCAAAGGGGGATTATATTAGAGTAGCCAACAGAATCTGCGTTTTACTGTTAGCAGATGAGAATATGTTGAAATAATCAAGTTACTTACAACGATATCAAAAGTTGATCTTGTTACTAGACAATTTTTTGTTGTTGTTTTTTCTTTATAATTACAATCACACTTGCATTGTATAATTATTACTTCACAATCACACTTGCATTCTATAATTACTATATATTTCATACTCATACTTGCATTGTATAATTAATACATATTTCATACTCATGCTTGCATTGTATAATTACTAATTACATATGTCATAGTCATACTTGTATTGTATAATTATTATTTCATCATCATACTGTTTGTATAAATATTCTTTGTTTCAGTATGTATTCATTCTTGTTGCAACACTTGTAAAGATCAGTTGATTATTCAGACAGATAATCAAATATTTCAATAAAGAAAGGAAATTTAAAGAAACGCTATTTTTTTCATATACATCCTAATTTCATAAATCCATATCCATTCATCCAACTAAACAGAAACGATGAAACACTATAACGATTGTAATAATATAACGACTTTCATTAATGATGTAGCATTCATTACTGCCCACATACTCGTAGGCTTAAATTTAAAAGAGTAAGTAAATAATTCGAAGTGAAAATCATTCAGCTCAATAATGACTAATTTCGCACATCTTTAATTCTCACAAAAATAATTCTTCATTTTGTATAAATGATAATAAGATATTTCTATTCCAGAAAATCACATTTTCAATCGAAAAGAAAATAATACAAAATACTACATAGAACTGATAGGCCAGATACAATGAAGCGACGCGTTTTTTACGCGCTTCAAAATGAGTATGAATACATGGGTTTTGTATCTTAGTAGATACAATGATAGCCACGCGTTTTTGTGACGCCACGAAGTTTGCGAAAATTTGAATTTTGTGGCTCGTTGTTTTTTCTACATTTGTTCCCTGTTTCATTTTATAGGAACAAAGAGAATTAAAAACAAGTTGACATGAATAGTGTGAAAAAAATTTCTTTGTTTACACATTAGTACATGCACTGTCAAAAAAACGCGTGGCTCTCATTGTATCTTGAACGCCACAAAAACACGCCACAAGAAAAAACTTATGAATGTTTACATCAACTGACTGCTTTTGTATTATGACATGTATTATGGTAATTTAGAGTTAACTGTCAATGACAACTGACAATCAAAAATTATTTTAAGAAAATCAAATTATCTTTTGTTTCATTTCACTTTAAAATGAATTTGATCGAAGATATGTTTTTTTTTATATTTGAATTTTTATTTATTTTTGATTTATTTATTTATTTATTTTTTTTTTAAATTTTATAAAACAATCACTCTTACAAATTTTAAAACACAAACAACACTTTAACAAAGTTCAAAAGTTCTATTTTAGTTTATTAAAACTTTGTTCGATCTTTTTGAATTTTGTAAAGTAGCTGCTAGGTAGAACTTACAAAAAACAAAATTCAAGTTTTTTCTTATTTTTATATCGATAAAGCAAATTTTTTCAGAAATTTTTGTATCAGTCGCAAGATCTTCATATATTTACATCCTTCTTATGCTCATAAAAATTTGATATTAAATCCAATCGAACAATAGATACACAACTTTTTCGACCTTTAGGGATTATCTGGGATTTCAAACAACAAACTTTTAACTCAAGAAAAACGATTTTTAAAGTAGATAGTGCTGCATATTTGAAATTCTGGAAAAATTGGAGAAATAAAATTAAGTTTCGATTGAACAAAATATATAGATAGATTTTTTTGTTTATCATTCTACTGTCCATTAAAGTGTGAAAAAGGATTAAAAACGATAAATTTTCTTTATATTATTTTAATGTTGTAACAGACATTTATATATATTTTAATAATTTTTATATATTTTTGTTATTATTAAAATTACAGCTAATTATATTTAATTAAAGTCACAATGAAAATATTACATTGACGTGAATGCATTGATACAGGGTGTTTGATATTATTGAATTAAAAATGAAACCACAGATAAGTGTCGCAAAGACAAAATTTATATGGCTGTTGAGTGAAGGGATGTTTTCTTCGTGGTAGGGGGTTGAAGGTACCTGGGGTTTTAATGGTGAAATATTTAATTTCTCCATTGTAGAGCAATGACATGCAATTTATAATTTATTCAAAGTCGTTACGAAGATGTCTAACACATAGTAATTCAAATAAATTCAAATGTTTACAATTTTTTTTTGTAATAGGTATTAAAACAAGAAATAAATTTCGAAAGTAAAAATATTTCACTTTATTTTGTTGTAAATCACTTTATGTTTGTTAAATTGGCATTCAATTTTATTGTCAATAGATACAGGATTTTATTGTCTCAGATTCAATACTGAAAATCTATATACTGAACTGATCCACTAATTCTTGTATGTGTGTGTGTATGCTCGAACACATTTCGCTTGTCTCTGCTCATTTTTAAAGCATTCAATTCCTTCTCTGATATATGTTTCGAATTTAATAAGTTACTGTCTTTTTTATTTTAATCTGTAGATTTTCTATTTTCTTTTTGTCATGTGAATAAACTGACGACCGTTTTTCTTTTACGATTTAATAAAATACAATATAATTCACATATTATGATATACACATGTAGCGTTTGAACCTATACGGGTCGTTATGTAAAAAATCTTAATGTGAAAATTATAAAAAAAAATCACATACACAAGAAGTCAGCATTTAATTGAAATTTGTGATCAATAAAGCTTTTCCGAATAAATGAATACTAATTCTGGATTCTATTGTGTTTCACATGAAACAAAGTACTTTAAATACCATTAAAAGATTGTACAAATGCGTTATTAAAAAAAAATTCTTTTATTGCATTTTTGTATTTCGAATAAATTTTGAACGAAACAAGAAAAAAGCCATGTTGAAATTTTTGCATAATTTAAGTTTTCATTTAATTCAAAAATTCAGATTACAGAAAAAAATTTAAGGAACATAATATTTATTGGGACATGCGTTGGTAAATGTTGCGTAGGAAAATTATTTAGAAGAATGCGATATTTCCATTTATATACAGAGAAAACTTTATGTGGAAATAAGGAATAAGTATGATAAGGAAATTTTTTGTAAAACTCCAAAATATCGTTACTTCTCTATTTCGATTTCAGCTCTATCTTTGTACTTAACACAACAAAGAATAAATAACATGAAAAAGTTACATTCGATTGGAAAGATTTCGCGTAGTCGACAATAGCACATAGCACATTTTCATTGAGTCTCTTGTTACAAGTGTCAATGTTGTATTATTTAATTTGCACGTTCTACAAAAAAGAGCAGTAATTATATTAATAAAAAAAAGCTTTTTTGCCTTTAATTTTTTCTTTTCTGTGCTAAACGGCTAAACACATGTCAAAATTTTGTTTTATTTATGAGTAGAACAAAAAACCTTTATACTGGTATTTGATGTCATAAAAAGGAAAACAATAAAGTAAAGATTAAGTTTAATTCGCCCATGCCTTATTATTTAATGCTTTGTGAAGGTTTTTTACATGAATTACGTAACGTATGTACACATGAAAGATCTTACACATACAATGTTGAAATATTTTTCACATTTGTTTGATTTTTTTCATTTTCTTTTTATTGTTTTTAAAAGCAGTTCTCTCTCTCTTTTAAAGATTTTTAAAATCTTGTTCATTATGTTCTATTATAATTACATTATGCGAAAGCATTCGAAATCATAACACATATAAATCGTTATATTTTTTTACTTTTATAAAGGTTAGAATAGTAAATGAATTTACAATCCTAACAGGGGGGAAATAGCACTGACTACAAAGGTGTCTACGGCTATTTGGGGAAGTAGTGTCAGACTCATACCCTAGGTGGGATTCGAACCCACGGCTGTTGGGATCGTAGACCTAGCACTCTACAACTAGGCTACACAGCTGGTTGAAAGCATACGTATTTAAGTTTACCATTTTCGCTTACTGCTTTAAATTAACGAATGCATCTAAACGTGTATTTAATACTTCTTCAATTGTAAATATTTTTATTTTTCCTTTTACATTTTTTCCGCTAAATTATTGTATGTTCCTTGAACTGATGATTTTGATTTAATTTTATCTTAATATAAAAATTAAATACAAAAGTATAAATTTGAAATAAATGTGACATTTATTTTGTGTTAAGCTATAATAGGCATATAAAACATGTATATTGATTATAGAACAAAAGCATCATTATAAAGTCAATGTGATTTATTTAAGAGTTTATCTGTTTGAGGATATAAATGTTCATGCAATGATTCATAAACGAAGTAACACGTAACTGTACATATGTTTGTTTTAAACAGAATGAATTGAAAATAAAATACTTGTGCACATTAAGCTCAAATCTTTATGCAAGACTTGGACCCAAATTTTCAAGCGTTAAAATTATTTTTAGTACATAGAGATGCATGTAAAAATATATATGATGTTGTAAAAATGTAAAAATTTTCGCTTAAAGTACTTACAGTCTAACTTTAGATATGTAATATGTATATGAAATTTCACAGCTGAATTTTAAATTTTTGGACACAAGATATAACAAATTATACGAGTGTATTACAAATAATTCTAATGGTGATAGCATTGTATCGTCGAAGTCGTATTTATGATTTAATTGATCTCATGAATATTAAGGTCGATATTTTGGGCCTTATGTACATTATAGGTTGTTCGAAAAATGCTCTCAGGTTTTTAAAGACAAGGAGACAATAATAAATTATTTGATTGTCTTTTACTTCCTATAACAAACAAACAAAAAAATTAATATTTTTGTCCATTTAAACTATAAACCCTTTATTGAACTTTGTTTAAAATAATTGCATAAACACGGAAGAAATTTACGTATTACTGTACTTCTTGTCCACTACATACACATAAAAATACACAAATTTCGATAAATGCGTGCAGTACAAGGATATGGTTATGGTATGGCAATATAGTATTTTTTGCTTATAAAATATTGTAAAAAATTGAAAAATTTATCTATCTAAGAACAGAAAATATTTACTCATCATTCTTTTATCATGGATACAAAATGTTGTTGTTCCAAGAAAAAAGGAAGAGGAAAGCCCATGGAAAGCCGGAATATATTATTTTAATTTTTATTATTATTACTACATATGACATGAAAGGTCAAAATTGAAATGGAGATAAATTATACATATCTGTATAAATATCTATTTTATTTATAAAACATTTTCCTCTAGACATACATATATGACGTAAGAAGAAAGAAAAATGAAAATTAAATGGATAAAGAAAACATTCTTGTGAGCATACTTGAAAAATTCTCATAATAAAAAATAAAATAAATAAAGTCAGAAGTGTCTTGATTTTTGAATTAGACTAGTGTTTGTTTTCCATTCAATATTTTGTCATTTATTTAGTAAACGATAAATATGTTGCCCTTTCATAATGATTGTGTTCGAATGGCCAATTTATCTGGCAATTTAGACTTCCATAGTTCAACAGTTGGTTTACTTTTTGTGATCAGTTCTCCAAAATAAGTTTAAAAAAAATATTCTGTTTCTTTATTTACTCCAGTACCAGTTCATACAGTTGACGGCGATCATTAAGTTAGGATAAAAAAACACAGCTTGGAACAATTAGAACCTTAATTATACCATTCGAACGCAGTAAATGAATTGCAGCTGAAGATAGACTCTCTTCTAAAACCCCTTTCCAATTAATGTAATTTTTCTTTTTAACTTTTTCCTCGATGTATTTTCATTAAATTTCAAATATAATTTTGAACCTGATCTTGAATTCAAGCTGCGGAAAAAGAAGATTAGCAGTTCAAAGTTCTATTTAAAATCAACAAAAAAAAAGCAAAAATAATTAAATGTTGAATTTTCGATTCAAATTTGAATGTTTTTCTTCTCAGTGATTAATATTTCTATCACCTTTTTTTCTTTTTTCAATTAATTTTTTCTATTTCCTTAATTTTTTGTTTTTGCTGAGAAACCGTCACTTGGTTTGTTTACTATAGAACTCGAAAAGTATCAAGTAGCAATTTTGTGTTGTGTTTTTATTTCAATTTTTAATTAATGTTCATGTATCTGTTAATGATTTGTAAATATATAAATTATGAAGGTTTCATATGTGTACATGTGTGTCCAAATGTGTGTATATTGGCAAGTATTGAGATATATCCTACTTAACAACAATTATTTGTAATTGGTAATAATTAATATTGAACATGATTAAACATGTTCAATACAATAAATTACACGCGCATCCGGTCTTTACCTATTTTAAAAAGTCTTGCAACCTTTGCATTTCCGTTGCTTGTTTACTTCAATCGAACATTCTCAACTCTGCAATTCTTGTAACCTATGCATTTCCCTTACTTGTTCATTCCAATCGAACATTCTTAATTTCAATAAATTAATAATTACGCATGAAGAAATTAAATAGTGCTTATTTTCATAAATTTCCTACCAATATTTTAATTATTAGAATTAAGCAAAACCGAAATTGTAATTACGGAATTGAGTATAATTTGTAAATTAGAGTAATTTTGGACTTCAATGAAGAAGAATCAAAAGAAATTATTCTTCCATAGGTTACAAGAATTGCAGAGAAAATATATATTCACATGAATCTCTATGTACTAAAAATAATTTTAACGCTTGAAAATTTGGCTCCAAGTCTTGCATAAAGATTTGAGCTTAATGTGCTCAAGTATTATTTGATAATTTTCTTTTAATTATGATTTCGTTTAGAGATATTCACAAAGAATGTGAGGTAAAGGCTTTCAGGTCCTTATTTTCAATTCATTCTGTTTAAAACAAACATATGTACAGTTACGTGTTACTTCGTTTATGAATCATTGCACGAACATTTATATCCTTAAACAGATAAACTCTTAAATAATTCACAATGACTTTATAATGATACTTTTGTTCTATAATCCATATACATGATTCATATGCCTATTATAGCTTAACACAAAATAAATGTCACATTTATTTCAAATTTATACTTTTCGTCCTTTTTAAATTTTTTTTGTTTTGTATTTCATTTTTATATTAAGATAAAATTTATATCAGTTCAAGGAACATACAATAATTTAGCAGAAAAAATGTAAAAGGAAAAATAAAAATATTTAAAATTGAAGAAATATTAAATACACGTTTAGGGTATTTGTTGCTTAAATGCATTCGTTAATTTAAAGCAGTAAGCGAAAATGGTAAACCTTAATACGTTTTTTCATCGTAGGCAATGGTAATGGCACTGAAATTTGTGCCATGGATCATCAATCTAGGGTGATTCAAAAGTAGTTTCATTCAATTATGTCTTTATTTATGTATTTATTTCCCGGGGATTGCGCCTTGTCGTGGTGGGGCGGCTGAGTAGTTTTCAATGAAGCGTTGATATCAGACCACTTGGTAACAAGGTGGGAGATGCAACGTGGAGAAAACGAAACTAAACGCAACCAAAAACCGCTAACTCAAGGTGTTATGCGACCCGTTCTGAGGAGTGAATAGTATCAGGGGAAATTGATACCGTTTACGGAGCCTCTAGGGTACCAGGCGCCCCTCTAGAGTAATTAGCCTTCCATATGTACAGAAGTCACTGCATATGGCGACCGTTCCTTACTTCAAACTCGTGGGACCAAAATGGACCATACTCTACAAAATAAACAAAAAGGGGCAGATCCTGACCAAGCCCCTAAAACGAGTCAGGAAACAATACCTAGTGCATCTAGTCTGCAGGGAAGTGGTATACTCACAAGACCAGCAGACGAAAGTGTACAAAAACTACTGTTGGATTGAGTAAACTCAAGCTAGCAGATAGAAAACTCTCAGGGGCGCAGCGAAGAAAAGCTGCGATAAAGGCTGCCCTAGAGAGAGGCGAGGCTCTTAAACCTCGCAAAAAGAAACCTAGTCAGCGTCAGGCTGGAGGCCAGCAAACCTCCAAGCAGCTGAAAAGGCTGAGGTCGGAGAGTAATACACCTCCGACCAGGGCGGGGCCATCCAAACCCCCAAACAAAAAGTCTAAGCAGACAGGACCTGTGGTGCAACCCGGTACATCCTCCGAGGTGGAATCTGGGCTCACCTACAAGCAGGTCGTGTCTGCTTTGGATATGACGGTGGTTCTTCAGGGCTATCCGGAAGAGCGATTGGATCAGGAGAAGGCACGCCTGATTCAGAGGGCTATTCTAGCTGAGGTCTGGAGGTGTGAACCATCTAAAGGTCCTCAGTTCACGAATAGCTTCATTGATAAAAGAGTGCTATTTATCACCTGCGCCAACGAAGCGGCCAAGGCATGGTTGAAACTCACCGTTCCTCTTGTGACTCCATGGGAGGGTGCGATCCTCCGAGTTGGAGGAGCGAGGGAAATAGTGAGGACAACTAAAGCCTTGGTATTTATACCGAATACGGACCTCCTGGAGGCAAAATCATCTCCTAAAGTGCTGGAACTCCTCAAGACCCAAAATGTGGGGCTCAACACAGAGGAGTGGAGCATCGGTAGCTCTAAGGTAGAAGAACAAGGTATTGCTCTGGCTCTCTACCTGGATGAGAAATCTACGGAGGTACTGAGGGGAACTGGGTATAAAGCATACCTTGGTTTCTCTCATTTGACGTTCCGGGTTATCTCTAAGCCGGCGGATGCTGAAAGTAGTTCAGATCAACCTTCAGCATAGTAAGGCTGCTACAGCCTCCCTCTGCAGGTAAATTACTGCAGAGAATATAGATGAGGCCTTGATCCAGGAACCCTGGATCCTTAAAAACAAAGTTATGGGCCTCGGAAACTTACCAGGTAAGACAATCTATGACTTACAAGCGGAAAGACCTAGGTCTTGCATGTTTGTCAAGAAAGAACTACAGATTCTAAACAGTAGTATGTTTATGCGGGTTCTGAATCAGGGGATGTGGTGGATGCTGATGTCACAAAGGCATTGTCTTGTTTTGGCTTGTATAGACGAAGGGTGTGCGTGTGTTGTTGTAGTGATAATGATAAACTGGTAGCAGGTATTACTTAAGGGTACATATTCAAGCATGTGTTTTATGTTGATTATTACTAAGAGCAGTGTGTGTGGGTGTATGCGTGTGGTGTGTGTGGGTGCGATAAAATAAATAAATTATAACCCCTATTTATTAACATTGTGAAATTAGTAAAGAAAACTATATTAATAGAAAATATTCTGATTAATAAATTTAAAGGAATTTAAATTTTTTCCCATGACTATTGAAGGTCCTAATAAAAGAGTGTAATTTATGGCTTGTGAACCAATAGATTTCTTTCTAGAAACTATCCTGAGTTTTAAATATTAAATGAATTTAAATGGATTCAGGATTTCAATTGTATCCCATGACTATTGACGATCCTAATAAAATAGTGTAATTTATGTCTTGTTAAACTGTCAATGGATTTAATGTAATAGTATTATTATGGCTTGCGTTAATATTAGATTATTCCAGAAATTATTCTGTTTGTTAATTTTTTAGAGTGGGGGTGAACTGATTATTCTCGAAACTGTTGTGATTGGTTATAGAGTTTTACATTTTCACTAAAGTTTGAAATTTTCTGGTATAAATTCACCCGAGTTTTGGTAGAAATTCACAGTTCAGTTTTACTAGTTACAAAACTCAACAAGTAGAGTGAAATCTTTTAATAAGTTATTATTTATTTAGTTGAGTGAAGTTAAAGTTGAAAATAATTCAAAATGAAAAGTTTTAGTTGTGAAGTTTGTGAATTTGAAAAGACATGTTTTATCAGTACATGGTGATCGATTATACTGTAAAATTTGTAAAAAAAGTTATTCTCGCAGAGACAAATTGTTAATACATACTATATTAGAACCATGCATACAGTGAATTCCAATTTAATTGTAGCACATGAAGAAATCAATCAACCTTCATCCTCAAAAAAAGTTCGTCATGATGAAACAACAAGTTGAGTAAGCTATGCACTGCATGTAAAAAAAATATTTTAGTTAAAGATTGGAGTTATCATTTAAGAACAAACGCTCATAAACAAAATACAGCACAACCAATCAATGATGAGTTAAAGGTTGTAAAAAGTGGTTTTGAAGAAAGAATAGCGACACTTCTGTACGAAAATAAAAATGAATCAAACTTGGACCGACTTAAATTTTTCGAATCATCCAAACAAAGGATTTTACAATGTTTAAGAAATCAGTTAAGTAAGCATGAATCGTTTAAATTTAATTTTGAACTGTTTGCAGAATACGTTAAAATTACTAAAGCAAATAACGATGAAGAAGAAGATATGGTATTATCAGTAAAATCTTTTCAATCTAAAATGGAAATTCTACGTGATGAAACCAAACACTATCGTCAACAATATGATTGATAACATTCACACAAAGATGCAAGATTTCCAAGAACGTGATAGCGGTTGGACATTGATAAGAATAAGTCATATTGAAATTAACATTAACCAGTACAAACCGATTAAAGGGTCACAGTACTTACCATTACCACCATACATTCAACAAAAACATGCTTGCATAAATGTTAATAATTCAGATGAATATTGTTTTAAGTGGGCAGTTATATCAGCTCTATATCCAGTTGACTATCGAGACCATAACAACCGACCATCATCTTACTTTATTCATGATATTACTGCTAATACTATTATTCTACGAAACAATATTAAATTACAGTTTGGGAACCTCGAATTTCCGTTAAAAATAACAGACATAAAGAAATTTGAAGAAATAAATCCTGATATTAGCATAAACGTATTTGGTTACGAAGAAATAAATCAAAACAACTGCAAAATAGTGGGTCCGTTATATTGTACAAAACAAGAAAAAAACAAACACATCATCCTACTACTTATTTAAGTTAATGATAAAAGCCATTATGTATGGATTAAAAATATATCGAGATTAATTACAAGTCAATTATCAAAAAACAAAAGTATGTTATATTTATGCAACTCTTGCTTACAACATTTTTATAGTAAAGATGCTTATGAAACACACAAAAACGAATGCAGCAAGATTGTTACTTTGATGCCATCACCTGAAAAATGTGAACTAAAATTTGAAAAATACGAACGTCAGTTAGAAGTCCCATTCACAGTTTATGCAGACTTTGAATGTATTCTTCAAAATGTAAATTCTTGTCTACCTAATCCATCAGGGTCATCTACATCAAACATTCAACAACACGTTTCTTGTGCGTTTGCATACTATATCAAATGTTCGTATGACAATGGTTTAAATAAATTGAAAGTGTATAAAGGAAAAGACTCATCATCAAAATTTGTACAAGCATTGGTTGAAGACATACTTCACATTTATCATAACTACATTATGAAACCAAAGTCTATGAATCCTCTAACACCATATCAACTTAAAATACAAGAACAAAGCAAACTATGTCATATATGCAAGAAGTTTTTGGGAAACATTAGAGTTGCTGACCATTGTCACCTAACAGGAGAATATAGAGGTCCAGCTCACAATGAATGTACTTTGCGTTATCAAGTACCAAAATTTATTCCTATTTTGTTTCATAATTTCTCTGGGTGCGACTGTCATTTGTTTGTTAAAGAACTTTCAAATATTGATGGAGATATAAATTTAATACCACTAAATACAGAATTATATGTATCCCTATCAAAACGTATTTACGTAACTGATACAGATACAATTGAGCTAAGATTTTTAGATTCTGCCAGGTTCACGCAATCTAGCTTAGATTCTTTGGTTAGAAATTTAACACAACAAGATTTTGAAGTTGTCAAATCAATGTATCCAGAAGAAGAAGCATTTAATATGATAACAAGAAAAGGAGTATTTCCATAGGAATATATTAATTCGTGGGAACGTTTGGAAGAGACTTCTTCACCTCCACGAGAAAAATTTGATAACAAATTGACAAACAGTAAATGTAAAGATGCAGATTATTCACATGCTTTGTTCATTTGGGAAAAATTCAACTGTAAAAGTCTTTGGGATTATTTGGAGCTTTATTTGATAACAGATGTGCTACTTTTAACCGATGTTTTCGAAAACTTTAGAAAAGTATGCAAAAATATATATTCATTAGACCCTATACAACACTTGGATTATCGTGGGACGCTATGCTTAAACTAACAGGAATAAATCTTCAACTTTTAACAGACATTAATATGTATAACTTTTTCAAGAAAGGTATTAGAGGAGGTATAACACAATGTTCACATAGACATTCAGTGGCAAACAATAAGTATATGCAAGGCTTTGATAATACTAAACCTTCAAAGACGTGGATGCAAACAACTTGTATGGATGCGCCATGTCTCAAGCTTTACCTTATTCAGACTTTAAATGGGTTGAAAATTCAGAAGAAATAAATCTTACATCAATACCAGATAATTCTAACATTGGATACATTCTTGAAGTTGATTTGGAATATCCAAAAGAAATACATGATGAACACAATGATCTACCATTTTGTGCAGAAAATAAAAAGAGTCCGGGATCTAAAGTCTCAAAATTGATAACAAATGTAACCAACAAACAAAACTACATAATACATTATAGAAATTTACAACAATGTGTTCAACATGGATTAAAAATAGTTAAAATTCATAGAGCCTTACAGTTTAAGCAATCATGCTGGCTAAAAACATATATTGACCTAAACACTCATCACCGTACACTAGCTAAGAATGCTTTTGAGAAGAACTTTTTCAAATTGTTAAATAATGCAGTGTACAGAAAAACAATGGAAAATGTTGATAAGCGTAAGGATGTAAAAATTGTAATTAACTGGGAAAACTGCGGTAAACGTTTAGGTGTTCGAGCATTAGTATCCAAACCAAATTATCATAGCTTAGCTCAATTTACACAAAACATGGTAGCTATTCAAATGAACCGAGTACAAACGTATTACAACAAACCGATTTATTTAGGATTTACCGTATTAGAATTATCAAAGTGGAAAATGTACGAATTTAACTATTATTACATGAAACCTATACTATATATGGCAAGAATATTTTGTTAAACTATATGGATACAGGCTCTTTCGTTTACACTATACAAACTGAAAATTTCTATAATGATATTAAAGATGATATTGATAGTAAATTTAATACTTCAGAATACGCTTCAGATAATTTATACAACATACCATTAAAAAATAAATAAGTATTAGGATTAATGAAAGATGAAAATAATGGTAGAATAATGAAAGAATTTATAGGTCTTAAGGCAAAAATGTATTCAATAGATGTAGAAAATAGTAATGTAGTTAAGAAAGCAAAAAGTGTTAAGAAAACAATTGTAGATAATTTAAGTTTAAGATATCATTAAGTTATATAGATGATAAGCGTCATGTGAATGAAGATGGTATAAGCACTTATGCTTGGGATCATTATAGGTTAAGTGAAAAATAAAAAAGAGTAGTATAAGTTTATATTTAATTTTAATAAATTTTATTGAAAACAAAAAAAAATTACAATGTTTCATTTAAATTTGCATCTGCATAATGTCTTAAAATAAATATATTTTGCAAAGCACAACGACCGCCATGTATAACACAACGTAGAACATTAGGATGGTTTTGATGTAAAGTATGTAAACTTGGGCATCCTAATTCATCTAAATCATGAACTATAATTTTTTTCTTAAGTGATTCGCTTATAAATAATCTTTTTTCTCTACCCTTAACGTAAATTATTGCGTCTTTCAGGTTTTTAAAAAAAAAAAAAATCAAACTTCTAAAAGAAATTGAACCTTCATCCCAATTTAATCCGTGATAATTTCTTATGCCTAAATGAAATAAATTATTGTTACGATCAACGTTGGGAATTGAATTATAAGTCTGAAAGTCAATTAGTCCGCAAACATAGTTGATTGGTAAATCTATAGGAGGGAAATATTCTGAAGTAAGAACTGAAGTATTTCCAGTTAGAGTTAATGTAATTGACATTTTGAAAGATGTCAGTTGAGTGATTAACTTTGTGTTGTGAACCTTCTATTTAAACCATTGATCATATACTTTTTGTCGATGAGCAGACGTAAGAATTGGATTTAGAACTTCGCTAGTTTGAGCAATTCGTCTATTAAATCTTTCGCGATCGCATGCGATTATTTGCCAATATCTTTTGCGATTTTGACGATAAGCGTAGTTCCACTTATGTAAAAAAACAATTTGTACTTGAGGATTAAAACACACCTTTTTCGCCATGTGATAAAAAATATACTGAACAAATTTATAAAAATTCACTTTATTTATATATATTCTTTATATTTGCTGCACAGAAACCTTAAACACAAATGTCTTTGATTTTCTGTCAACTGATCTCTCGCATTCTTGGCTTCTGTGATTACTTTTGCGATTTGCGCTGCTCCACCAGATAGTGCTCCTACAGCTGATAGTCCCGCAAAAAGTGGAACAAGAAACGGTAAAACACCTCCAGTTTTAGGTACGGGTAAACTCGTGGTATTTCAATTGATGATTTTTTTTTCTTTAAAATATCTTTGGTTGCTGTTAGAGCTAATTTTATTGCATCTTGCAGCTTATTAGGCCTATGTACTTTTATAATTTTACGGGCATTTTGAATAGCCTGATGAAAGAGTTTTTTTCTTTTGATTTGACTATTTGTTTTTTAGTTTTAGTTTTAATTTCAGTTTTAACACCCATTCCAAGTTTTACTTTTGTCTTCATTGCGTTCGTCACAAACAAAGCGTTTGCACGCTCACCAATACTAGCGTCTTTAGACTTTACTCTTTCCCAAGCCTTTTCTGCTAAAAGGCGATCAGCTGTATGTCGATTGTCGTTATCAAGGTGTTTTGAATAAAATATATCGTGCTCTTTACAGGTCCTGTCTAGCGGATTTATCCCTGGGTCTCCTCTTTCTAATCGTTTTTTTTAGTTTTGTACCAGGACCGCAATATTGATAGCCAGGAAGATGTAATTCAAATGGGAGTTTGTTTATTAATGAATTAAGTAATCCTTTTCCTTTGTGCGTTGGACACCGACTAACAAATTTATTTTTATGATTAATCATTGTATATCGTTTCATGCAAAGACTAAAGTGAAATGATGACAATTAAGCTATAAATACAGTATTTATAGAAAATTTCGTTCAGTTACTATCCAGAATGCGACTTATTAAACAATGTGAGACGTTAGCAATAAAAAACGTTGACTTTAAAACAAACAATAACAGCAGTAAAATTAGACACAGTACGTTACTACCGAACAGTATTAGAGCTATTGTTGTAGGTCCATCTAACTGTGGTAAAACAAATGTTATGATTAGTTTACTCGAACATCCACACGGTCTTAAATTTAAAAACATATATATTTATTCGAAATCTCTATATCAACCTAAATACGAATATTTAAAACGCATACTAGCACCTATAAAGGGACTTGGTTATTACACATTCACTGAAAATAACGATGTTATACCTCCAAATGAAGCTAAAAGTAATTCTATATTTGTATTTGACAATGGGGCATGTGAAAAACAAAACAATATACGAAAATATTTTTGTATGGGTCGACATAGGGACGTAGACAGTTTTTATTTATGTCCGACATACACACGTATTCCAAAACATCTGATACGAGATAATGCAAATTTAATAATAGCTTTTAAACAAGGTGATGTAAACTTAAAACATACATATATATACTAATCATGTTAACAAGGATATGTCATATGAAAAATTTCGTGAAGTATGCTCCGAATGTTGGAAGGATAAATATGAATTCTTAGTAATTAGTAAAGATAATGAACTAAACAGAGGAAGATATAGAAAAGGATTTGACATCTTTATTCAAGTATAAAAACAGAGTAATAAGAACGTTTTAGTCATTTATGTAAGTGAACTACAAAGAAGATGTTCATCACGAACAAAACCGCTATAATTAGATTAAAATCTGTTTTGTAGCTGTTTCAACCTGTTTCATAACTGTTTAAAGCTGTTTCATAGCTGGTTCATAGCTGGTTTATTGCTGTTTTATAGCTGTTTCAACCTGTTTCATAGCTGTTTAAAGCTGTTTCATAGCTGTTTCATAGCTGTTTCATAGCTGTTTAAAGCTGTATTTTTCGGGTAAAAACAGTTTCATATTATCCTCCAAATCCAATGAAATTCTATTGCCGTAAGTTGTTGATAACATGACGAATTTTAGTATTCTGTATGGTTTTTTTATTTCCATGCTTGACAAGTTCAAATATATTCTACGAGCAGAATTAAGTGCTTCAACTGAAGAAGCAAACTTTTTTTCAGGAACTTCTTCTTCTTTATCTTTCCAAGATAGTTTCATCCGTCTTGGTAATTTTTCTGCTTTTGCTGTTGACTCAGCAATATTAGTTTCAAATTGATTCTTTTCCATTTTGTTTTGAATCAAAAAATTTTGACTCTACTTGTTAAACTTTTAACTAGTAAAACTGAACTGTGAATTTTTACCAAAACTCGGGTGAATTTATACCAGAAAATTTCAAATTTTAGTGAAAATGTAAAACTATATAACCAATAACAACAGTTTCGAGAATAATCAGTTCACCCCCACTCTAAAAAATTAACAAACAGAATAATTTCTGGAATAATCTAATATTAACGCAAGCCATAATTATACTATTACATTAAATCCATTGACAGTTTCACAAGACATAAATTACACTATTTTGTTAGGATCGTCAATAGTCATGAGAAAAAATTTAAATCCTGAAGCTATTTAAATTCATTTGATATTTAAAACTCAGGATAGTTTCTAGAAAGAAATCTATTGGTTCACAAGCCATAAATTACACTACTTTATTAGGATCGTCAATAGTCATGAGAAAAAATTTAAATCCTGAATCCATTTAAATTCATTTAATATTTAAAATTCAGGATAGTTTCTAGAAAGAAATCTATTGGTTCACAAGCCATAAGTTACACCATTTTATTAGGATCGTCAATAGTCATGAGAAAAAATTTAAATCCTGAATCCATTTAAATTCATTTAATATTTGAAACTCACGATAGTTTCTAGAAAGAAATCTATTGGTTTACAAGCCATAAATTAAACTATTTTATTAGGATCGTCAATAGTCATGAGAAAAAATTTAAATCCTGAATCCATTTAAATTCATTTAGTATTTAAAACTCAGGATAGTTTTTCGAAAGAAATCTATTGATTCACAAGCCATAAATTACACTATTTTATTAGGATCGTCAATAGTCATGAGAAAAAATTTAAATCCTGAATCCATTAAAATTCATTTAATATTTAAAACTCAGGATAGTTTTTAGAAAGAAATCTATTGATTCACAAGCTATAAATTACACTATTTTATTAGGATCGTCAATAGTCATGAGAGAAAATTTAAATCCTGAATCCATTTAAATTCATTTAATATTTAAAACTCAGGATAGTTTTTAGAAAGAAATCTATTGATTCACAAGCCATAAATTACAATATTTTATTAGAATCGTTAATAGTCATGAGAAAAAATTTAAATCCTGAATCCATTTAAATTCATTTAATATTTAAAACTCAGGATAGTTTCTAGAAAGATATCTATTGGTTTACAAGCCATAAATTACACTATTTTATTAGGATCGTCAAAAGTCATGAGAAAAAATTTAAATCCTGAATCCATTTAAATTCATTTAATATTTAAAACTCAGGATAGTTTTTAGAAAGAAATCTATTGATTCAAAAGCTATAAATTACACTATTTTATTAGGACCGTCAATAGTCATGGGAAAAAATTTAAATCCTAAATCCATTAAAATTCATTTAATATTTAAAACGCAGGATAGTTTCTAGAAAGAAATCTATTGGTTTACAAGCCATAAATTACACTATTTTATTAGGATCGTCAATAGTTATGAGAAAAAATTTAAATCCTGAAGCCATTTAAATTCATTTAATATTTGAAACTCAGGATAGTTTTTAGAAAGAAATCTATTGATTCACAAGCCATAAATTACACTATTTTATTAGGATCGTCAATAGTCATGAGAAAAAAATTAAATCCTGAATCCATTTAAATTCATTTAATATTTAAAACTCAGGATAGTTTCTAGAAAGAAATCTATTGGTTTACAAGCCATAAATTAAACTATTTTATTAGGATCGTCAATAGTCATGAGAAAAAATTTAAATCCTGAATCCATTTAAATTCATTTAATATTTAAAACTCAGGATAGTTTTTAGAAAGAAATCTATTGATTCACAAGCCATAAATTACACTATTTTATTAGGATCGTCAATAGTCATGAGAAAAAATTTAAATCCTGAATACATTTAAATTCATTTAATATTTAAAACTTAGGATAGTTTCTAGAAAGAAATCTATTGGTTCACAAGCCATAAATTACACTACTTTATTAGGATCGTCAATAGTCATGAGAAAAAATTTAAATCCTGAATCCATTTAAATTCATTTAATATTTAAAACTCAGGATAGTTTCTAGAAAGAAATCTATTGATTCACAAGCCATAAATTACACAACTTTATTAGGACCGTCAATAGTCATGAGAAAAAATTTAAATCCTGAATCCATTTAAATTCATTTAATATTTAAAATTCAGGTTAGTTTTAAGAAAGAAATCTATTGATTCACAAGCCATAGATTACACTATTTTATTAGGATCGTCAATAGTCATCAGAAAAAATTTAAATCCTGAATACATTTAAATTCATTTAATATTCAAAACTCAGGATAGTTTCTAGAAAGAAATCTATTGGTTCACAAGCCATAAATTACACTATTTTATTAGGATCGTCAATAGTCATGAGAAAAAATTTAAATCCTGAATCCATTTAAATTCATTTAATATTTAAAACTCAGGATAGTTTTAAGAAAGAAATCTATTGATTCACAAGCCATAAATTACACTATTTTATTAGGATCGTCAATAGTCATGAGAAAAAATTTAAAGGCTGAATACATTTAAATTCATTTAATATTTATAACTCAGGATAGTTTTTAGAAAGACATGTATTGATTGACAAGCCATAAATTACACTATTTTATTAGGATCGTCAATTTTCATGAGAAAAAATTTATATCCTGAATCCATTTAAATTCATTTAATATTTCAAACTCAGGATAGTTTTTAGAAAGAAATCTATTGGTTCACAAGCCATAAATTACACTATTTTATTAGGACCGTCAATAGTCATGAGAAAAAATTTAAATCCTGAATCCATTTAAATTCATTTAATGTTTCACACTCAGGATAGTTTTTAGAAAGAAATCTATTGGTTTACAAGCCATAAATTACACCATTTTATTAGGATCGTCAAGAGTCATGAGAAAAAATTTAAATCCTGAATCCATTAAAATTCATTAAATATTTAAAACGCAGGATAGTTTCTAGAAAGAAATCTATTGGTTTACAAGCCATAAATTACACTATTTTATTAGGATCGTCAATAGTCATGAGAAAAAATTTAAATCCTGAATCCATTTAAATTCATTTACTGTTTCACACCCAGGATAGTTTTTAGAAAGAAATCTATTGGTTTACAAGCCATAAATTACACTATTTTATTAGGATCGTCAAGAGTCATGAGAAAAAATTTAAATCCTGAATCCATTAAAATTCATTTAATATTTAAAACGCAGGATAGTTTCTAGAAAGAAATCTATTGGTTTACAAGCCATAAATTACACTATTTTATTAGGATCGTCAATAGTCATGAGAAAAAATTTAAATCCTGAATCCATTTAAATTCATTTAATATTTAAAACTCAGGATAGTTTCTAGAAAAAAATCTATTGATTCACAAGCCATAAATTATACTATTTTATTAGGATCGTCAATAGTCATGAGAAAAAATTTAAATCCTGAATCCATTAAAATTCATTTAATATTTAAAACGCAGGATAGTTTCTAGAAAGAAATCTATTGGTTTACAAGCCATAAATTACACTATTTTATTAGGATCGTCAATAGTCATGAGAAAAAATTTAAATCCTGAATCCATTTAAATTCATTTAATATTTAAAACTCAGGGTAGTTTTTAGAAAGAAATCTATTGATTCACAAGCCATAAATTACACTATTTTATTAGGATCGTCAATAGTCATGAGAAAAAATTTAAATCCTGAATCCATTTAAATTCATTTAATATTTAAAACTCAGGATAGTTTTTAGAAAGAAAACTATTGATTCACAAGCTATAAATTACACTATTTTATTAGGATCGTCAATAGTTATGAGAAAAAATTTAAATCCTGAATCCATTTAAATTCATTTAATATTTAAAACTCAGGATAGTTTTTAGAAAGACATGTATTGATTGACAAGCCATAAATTACACTATTTTATTAGGATCGTCAATAGTCATGAGAAAAAATTTAAATCCTGAATCCATTTAAATTCATTTAATATTTAAAACTCATGATAGTTTCTAGAAAGAAATCTATTGGTTTACAAGCCATAAATTACACTATTTTATTTGGATCGTCAATAGTCCTGAGAAAAAATTTAAATCCTGAATCTATTTAAATTCATTTAATATTTAAAACTCAGGATAGTTTTTAGAAAGAAATCTATTGATTCACAAGCTATAAATTACACTATTTTATTAGGTTCGTCAACAGTCATGAGGAAAAATTTAAATCCTGAATCCATTTAAATTCATTTAATATTTAAAACTCAGGATAGTTTCTAGAAAGAAATCTATTGGTTTACAAGCCATAAATTACACTATTTTATTAGGATCGTCAATAGTCATGAGAAAAAATTTAAATCCTGAACCCATTTAAATTCATTTAATGTTTCACACTCAGGATAGTTTTTAGAAAGAAATCTATTGGTTTACAAGCCATAAATTACACCATTTTATTAGGATCGTCAAGAGTCATGAGAAAAAATTTAAATCCTGAATCCATTAAAATTCATTAAATATTTAAAACGCAGGATAGTTTCTAGAAAGAAATCTATTGGTTTACAAGCCATAAATTACACTATTTTATTAGGATCGTCAATAGTCATGAGAAAAAATTTAAATCCTGAATACATTTAAATTCATTTAATATTTAAATCTCAGGGTAGTTTTTAGAAAGAAATCTATTGATTCACAAGCCATAAATTACACTATTTTATTAGGATCGTCAATAGTCATGAGAAAAAATTTAAATCCTGAATCCATTTAAATTCATTTACTGTTTTACACCCAGGATAGTTTTTAGAAAGAAATCTATTGGTTTACAAGCCATAAATTACACTATTTTATTAGGATCGTCAAGAGTCATGAGAAAAAATTTAAATCCTGAATCCATTAAAATTAATTATATATTTAAAACGCAGGATAGTTTCTAGAAAGAAATCTATTGGTTTACAATCCATAAATTACACTATTTTATTAGGATCGTCAATAGTCATGAGAAAAAATTTAAATCCTGAATCCATTTAAATTCATTTAATATTTAAAACTCAGGATAGTTTCTAGAAAGAAATCTATTGGTTCACAAGCCATAAATTACACTATTTTATTAGGATCGTCAATAGTCATGAGAAAAAATTTAAATCCAGAATCCATTTAGATTCATTTAATATTTAAAACTCAGGATAGTTTTTAGAAAGAAATCTATTGATTCACAAGCCATAAATTACACCATTTTATTAGGATCGTCAAGAGTCATGAGAAAAAATTTAAATCCTGAATCCATTAAAATTCATTAAATATTTAAAACGCAGGATAGTTTCTAGAAAGAAATCTATTGGTTTACAAGCCATAAATTACAATATTTTATTGGGATCGTCAATAGTCATGAGAAAAAATTTAAATCCTGAATACATTTAAATTCATTTAATATTTAAATCTCAGGGTAGTTTTTAGAAAGAAATCTATTGATTCACAAGCCATAAATTACACTATTTTATTAGGATCGTCAATAGTCATGAGAAAAAATTTAAATCCTGAATCCATTTAAATTCATTTAATGTTTCACACCCAGGATAGTTTTTAGAAAGAAATCTATTGGTTTACAAGCCATAAATTACACTATTTTATTAGGATCGTCAAGAGTCATGAGAAAAAATTTAAATCCTGAATCCATTAAAATTCATTATATATTTAAAACGCAGGATAGTTTCTAGAAAGAAATCTATTGGTTTACAATCCATAAATTACACTATTTTATTAGGATCGTCAATAGTCATGAGAAAAAATTTAAATCCTGAATCCATTTAAATTCATTTAATATTTAAAACTCAGGATAGTTTCTAGAAAGAAATCTATTGATTCACAAGCCATAAATTACACTATTTTATTAGGATCGTCAATAGTCATGAGAAAAAATTTAAATCCTGAATCCATTTAAATTCATTTAATATTTAAAACTCAATGTAGTTTTTAGAAAGAAATCTATTGGTTTACAAGCCATAAATTACACTATTTTATTAGGATCGTCAATAGTCATGAGAAAAAATTTAAATCCTGAATCCATTTAAATTCATTTAATATTTAAAACTCAGGATAGTTTTTAGAAAGAAAACTATTGATTCACAAGCCATAAATTACACTATTTTATTAGGATCGTCAATAGTCATGAGAAAAAAATTAAATCCTGAATCCATTTAAATTCATTTAATATTTAAAACTCAGGAAAGTTTCTAGAAAGAAATCTATTGGTTTACAAGCCATAAATTAAACTATTTTATTAGGATCGTCAATAGTCATGAGAAAAAATTTAAATCCTGAATCCATTTAAATTCATTTAAAATTTAAAACTCAGGATAGTTTTTAGAAAGAAATCTATTGATTCACAAGCCATAAATTACACTACTTTATTAGGATCGTCAATAGTCATGAGAAAAAATTTAAATCCTGAATACATTTAAATTCATTTAATATTTAAAACTTAGGATAGTTTCTAGAAAGAAATCTATTGGTTCACAAGCCATAAATTACACTACTTTATTAGGATCGTCAATAGTCATGAGAAAAAATTTAAATCCTGAATCCATTTAAATTCATTTAATATTTAAAACTCAGGATAGTTTCTAGAAAGAAATCTATTGATTCACAAGCCATAAATTACACAACTTTATTAGGACCGTCAATAGTCATGAGAAAAAATTTAAATCCTGAATCCATTTAAATTCATTTAATATTTAAAATTCAGGTTAGTTTTAAGAAAGAAATCTATTGATTCACAAGCCATAGATTACACTATTTTATTAGGATCGTCAATAGTCATCAGAAAAAATTTAAATCCTGAATACATTTAAATTCATTTAATATTCAAAACTCAGGATAGTTTCTAGAAAGAAATCTATTGGTTCACAAGCCATAAATTACACTATTTTATTAGGATCGTCAATAGTCATGAGAAAAAATTTAAATCCTGAATCCATTTAAATTCATTTAATATTTAAAACTCAGGATAGTTTTAAGAAAGAAATCTATTGATTCACAAGCCATAAATTACACTATTTTATTAGGATCGTCAATAGTCATGAGAAAAAATTTAAAGGCTGAATACATTTAAATTCATTTAATATTTAAAACTCAGGATAGTTTTTAGAAAGACATGTATTGATTGACAAGCCATAAATTACACTATTTTATTAGGATCGTCAATTTTCATGAGAAAAAATTTATATCCTGAATCCATTTAAATTCATTTAATATTTCAAACTCAGGATAGTTTTTAGAAAGAAATCTATTGGTTCACAAGCCATAAATTACACTATTTTATTAGGACCGTCAATAGTCATGGGAAAAAATTTAAATCCTGAATCCATTTATATTCATTTAATATTTAAAACTCAGGATAGTTTTTTGAAAGATATCTATTGATTCATAAGCCATAAATTACACTATTTTATTAGGATCGTCAATAGTCATGAGAAAAAATTTAAATCCTGAATCCATTTAAATTCATTTAATATTTAAAACTCAGGATAGTTTCTAGAAAAAAATCTATTGATTCACAAGCCATAAATTATACTATTTTATTAGGATCGTCAATAGTCATGAGAAAAAATTTAAATCCTGAATCCATTAAAATTCATTTAATATTTAAAACGCAGGATAGTTTCTAGAAAGAAATCTATTGGTTTACAAGCCATAAATTACACTATTTTATTAGGATCGTCAATAGTCATGAGAAAAAATTTAAATCCTGAATCCATTTAAATTCATTTAATATTTAAAACTCAGGGTAGTTTTTAGAAAGAAATCTATTGATTCACAAGCCATAAATTACACTATTTTATTAGGATCGTCAATAGTCATGAGAAAAAATTTAAATCCTGAATCCATTTAAATTCATTTAATATTTAAAACTCAGGATAGTTTTTAGAAAGAAAACTATTGATTCACAAGCTATAAATTACACTATTTTATTAGGATCGTCAATAGTTATGAGAAAAAATTTAAATCCTGAATCCATTTAAATTCATTTAGTATTTAAAACTCAGGATAGTTTTTAGAAAGAAATCTATTGATTCACAAGCCATAAATTACACTATTTTATTAGGATCGTCAATAGTCATGAGAAAAAATTTAAATCCTGAATCCATTTAAATTCATTTAATATTTAAAACTCATGATAGTTTCTAGAAAGAAATCTATTGGTTTACAAGCCATAAATTACACTATTTTATTAGGATCGTCAATAGTCCTGAGAAAAAATTTAAATCCTGAATCTATTTAAATTCATTTAATATTTAAAACTCAGGATAGTTTTTAGAAAGAAATCTATTGATTCACAAGCTATAAATTACACTATTTTATTAGGTTCGTCAACAGTCATGAGGAAAAATTTAAATCCTGAATCCATTTAAATTCATTTAATATTTAAAACTCAGGATAGTTTCTAGAAAGAAATCTATTGGTTTACAAGCCATAAATTACACTATTTTATTAGGATCGTCAATAGTCATGAGAAAAAATTTAAATCCTGAACCCATTTAAATTCATTTAATGTTTCACACTCAGGATAGTTTTTAGAAAGAAATCTATTGGTTTACAAGCCATAAATTACACCATTTTATTAGGATCGTCAAGAGTCATGAGAAAAAATTTAAATCCTGAATCCATTAAAATTCATTAAATATTTAAAACTCAGGATAGTTTCTAGAAAGAAATCTATTGGTTTACAAGCCATAAATTACACTATTTTATTAGGATCGTCAATAGTCATGAGAAAAAATTTAAATCCTGAACCCATTTAAATTCATTTAATGTTTCACACTCAGGATAGTTTTTAGAAAGAAATCTATTGGTTTACAAGCCATAAATTACACCATTTTATTAGGATCGTCAAGAGTCATGAGAAAAAATTTAAATCCTGAATCCATTAAAATTCATTAAATATTTAAAACGCAGGATAGTTTCTAGAAAGAAATCTATTGGTTTACAAGCCATAAATTACACTATTTTATTAGGATCGTCAATAGTCATGAGAAAAAATTTAAATCCTGAATACATTTAAATTCATTTAATATTTAAAACTCATGATAGTTTCTAGAAAGAAATCTATTGGTTTACAAGCCATAAATTACACTATTTTATTTGGATCGTCAATAGTCCTGAGAAAAAATTTAAATCCTGAATCTATTTAAATTCATTTAATATTTAAAACTCAGGATAGTTTTTAGAAAGAAATCTATTGATTCACAAGCTATAAATTACACTATTTTATTAGGTTCGTCAACAGTTATGAGAAAAAATTTAAATCCTGAATCCATTTAAATTCATTTAATATTTAAAACTCAGGATAGTTTTTAGAAAGAAATCTATTGATTCACAAGCCATAAATTACACTATTTTATTAGGATCGTCAATAGTCATGAGAAAAAATTTAAATCCTGAATCCATTTAAATTCATTTAATATTTAAAACTCATGATAGTTTCTAGAAAGAAATCTATTGGTTTACAAGCCATAAATTACAGTATTTTATTTGGATCGTCAATAGTCCTGAGAAAAAATTTAAATCCTGAATCTATTTAAATTCATTTAATATTTAAAACTCAGGATAGTTTTTAGAAAGAAATCTATTGATTCACAAGCTATAAATTACACTATTTTATTAGGTTCGTCAACAGTCATGAGGAAAAATTTAAATCCTGAATCCATTTAAATTCATTTAATATTTAAAACTCAGGATAGTTTCTAGAAAGAAATCTATTGGTTTACAAGCCATAAATTACACTATTTTATTAGGATCGTCAATAGTCATGAGAAAAAATTTAAATCCTGAACCCATTTAAATTCATTTAATGTTTCACACTCAGGATAGTTTTTAGAAAGAAATCTATTGGTTTACAAGCCATAAATTACACCATTTTATTAGGTTCGTCAACAGTCATGAGGAAAAATTTAAATCCTGAATCCATTTAAATTCATTTAATATTTAAAACTCAGGATAGTTTCTAGAAAGAAATCTATTGGTTTACAAGCCATAAATTACACTATTTTATTAGGATCGTCAATAGTCATGAGAAAAAATTTAAATCCTGAACCCATTTAAATTCATTTAATGTTTCACACTCAGGATAGTTTTTAGAAAGAAATCTATTGGTTTACAAGCCATAAATTACACCATTTTATTAGGATCGTCAAGAGTCATGAGAAAAAATTTAAATCCTGAATCCATTAAAATTCATTAAATATTTAAAACGCAGGATAGTTTCTAGAAAGAAATCTATTGGTTTACAAGCCATAAATTACACTATTTTATTAGGATCGTCAATAGTCATGAGAAAAAATTTAAATCCTGAATACATTTAAATTCATTTAATATTTAAATCTCAGGGTAGTTTTTAGAAAGAAATCTATTGATTCACAAGCCATAAATTAAACTATTTTATTAGGATCGTCAATAGTCATGAGAAAAAATTTAAATCCTGAATCCATTTAAATTCATTTAATATTTAAAACTCAGGATAGTTTTTAGAAAGAAATCTATTGGTTTACAAGCCATAAATTAAACTATTTTATTAGGATCGTCAATAGTCATGAGAAAAAATTTAAATCCTGAATCCATTTAAATTCATTTAATATTTAAAATTCAGGTTAGTTTTAAGAAAGAAATCTATTGATTCACAAGCCATAGATTACACTATTTTATTAGGATCGTCAATAGTCATCAGAAAAAATTTAAATCCTGAATACATTTAAATTCATTTAATATTCAAAACTCAGGATAGTTTCTAGAAAGAAATCTATTGGTTCACAAGCCATAAATTACACTACTTTATTAGGATCGTCAATAGTCATGAGAAAAAATTTAAATCCTGAATCCATTTAAATTCATTTAATATTTAAAACTCAGGATAGTTTTAAGAAAGAAATCTATTGATTCACAAGCCATAAATTACACTATTTTATTAGGATCGTCAATAGTCATGAGAAAAAATTTAAAGGCTGAATACATTTAAATTCATTTAATATTTATAACTCAGGATAGTTTTTAGAAAGACATGTATTGATTGACAAGCCATAAATTACACTATTTTATTAGGATCGTCAATTTTCATGAGAAAAAATTTATATCCTGAATCCATTTAAATTCATTTAATATTTCAAACTCAGGATAGTTTTTAGAAAGAAATCTATTGGTTCACAAGCCATAAATTACACTATTTTATTAGGACCGTCAATAGTCATGGGAAAAAATTTAAATCCTGAACCCATTTAAATTCATTTAATGTTTCACACTCAGGATAGTTTTTAGAAAGAAATCTATTGGTTTACAAGCCATAAATTACACCATTTTATTAGGATCGTCAAGAGTCATGAGAAAAAATTTAAATCCTGAATCCATTAAAATTCATTAAATATTTAAAACGCAGGATAGTTTCTAGAAAGAAATCTATTGGTTTACAAGCCATAAATTACACTATTTTATTAGGATCGTCAATAGTCTTGAGAAAAAATTTAAATCCTGAATCCATTTAAATTCATTTACTGTTTCACACCCAGGATAGTTTTTAGAAAGAAATCTATTGGTTTACAAGCCATAAATTACACTATTTTATTAGGATCGTCAAGAGTCATGAGAAAAAATTTAAATCCTGAATCCATTTAAATTCATTTAATATTTAAAACTCAATGTAGTTTTTAGAAAGAAATCTATTGGTTTACAAGCCATAAATTACACTATTTTATTAGGATCGTCAATAGTCATGAGAAAAAATTTAAATCCTGAATCCATTTAAATTCATTTAATATTTAAAACTCAGGATAGTTTTTAGAAAGAAAACTATTGATTCACAAGCCATAAATTACACTATTTTATTAGGATCGTCAATAGTCATGAGAAAAAAATTAAATCCTGAATCCATTTAAATTCATTTAATATTTAAAACTCAGGATAGTTTCTAGAAAGAAATCTATTGGTTTACAAGCCATAAATTAAACTATTTTATTAGGATCGTCAATAGTCATGAGAAAAAATTTAAATCCTGAATCCATTTAAATTCATTTAATATTTAAAACTCAGGATAGTTTTTAGAAAGAAATCTATTGATTCACAAGCCATAAATTACACTACTTTATTAGGATCGTCAATAGTCATGAGAAAAAATTTAAATCCTGAATACATTTAAATTCATTTAATATTTAAAACTTAGGATAGTTTCTAGAAAGAAATCTATTGGTTCACAAGCCATAAATTACACTACTTTATTAGGATCGTCAATAGTCATGAGAAAAAATTTAAATCCTGAATCCATTTAAATTCATTTAATATTTAAAACTCAGGATAGTTTCTAGAAAGAAATCTATTGATTCACAAGCCATAAATTACACAACTTTATTAGGATCGTCAATAGTCATGAGAAAAAATTTAAATCCTGAATCCATTTAAATTCATTTAATATTTAAAACTCAGGATAGTTTTAAGAAAGAAATCTATTGATTCACAAGCCATAAATTACACTATTTTATTAGGATCGTCAATAGTCATGAGAAAAAATTTAAAGGCTGAATACATTTAAATTCATTTAATATTTATAACTCAGGATAGTTTTTAGAAAGACATGTATTGATTGACAAGCCATAAATTACACTATTTTATTAGGATCGTCAATTTTCATGAGAAAAAATTTATATCCTGAATCCATTTAAATTCATTTAATATTTCAAACTCAGGATAGTTTTTAGAAAGAAATCTATTGATTCACAAGCCATAAATTACACTACTTTATTAGGATCGTCAATAGTCATGAGAAAAAATTTAAATCCTGAATCCATTTAAATTCATTTAATATTTAAAACTTAGGATAGTTTCTAGAAAGAAATCTATTGGTTCACAAGCCATAAATTACACTACTTTATTAGGATCGTCAATAGTCATGAGAAAAAATTTAAAGGCTGAATACATTTAAATTCATTTAATATTTATAACTCAGGATAGTTTTTAGAAAGACATGTATTGATTGACAAGCCATAAATTACACTATTTTATTAGGATCGTCAATTTTCATGAGGAAAAATTTATATCCTGAATCCATTTAAATTCATTTAATATTTCAAACTCAGGATAGTTTTTAGAAAGAAATCTATTGGTTCACAAGCCATAAATTACACTATTTTATTAGGATCGTCAATAGTCATGAGAAAAAATTTAAATCCTGAACCCATTTAAATTCATTTAATGTTTCACACTCAGGATAGTTTTTAGAAAGAAATCTATTGGTTTACAAGCCATAAATTACACCATTTTATTAGGATCGTCAAGAGTCATGAGAAAAAATTTAAATCCTGAATCCATTAAAATTCATTAAATATTTAAAACGCAGGATAGTTTCTAGAAAGAAATCTATTGGTTTACAAGCCATAAATTACACTATTTTATTAGGATCGTCAATAGTCATGAGAAAAAATTTAAATCCTGAATCCATTTAAATTCATTTAATATTTAAAACTCAATGTAGTTTTTAGAAAGAAATCTATTGGTTTACAAGCTATAAATTACACTATTTTATTAGGATCGTCAATAGTTATGAGAAAAAATTTAAATCCTGAATCCATTTAAATTCATTTAATATTTAAAACTCAGGATAGTTTTTAGAAAGAAATCTATTGATTCACAAGCCATAAATTACACTATTTTATTAGGATCGTCAATAGTCATGAGAAAAAATTTAAATCCTGAATCCATTTAAATTCATTTACTGTTTCACACCCAGGATAGTTTTTAGAAAGAAATCTATTGGTTTACAAGCCATAAATTACACCATTTTATTAGGATCGTCAAGAGTCATGAGAAAAAATTTAAATCCTGAATCCATTAAAATTCATTAAATATTTAAAACGCAGGATAGTTTCTAGAAAGAAATCTATTGGTTTACAAGCCATAAATTACACTATTTTATTAGGATCGTCAATAGTCATGAGAAAAAATTTAAATCCTGAATACATTTAAATTCATTTAATATTTAAAACTCAGGATAGTTTTTAGAAAGAAATCTATTGATTCACAAGCCATAAATTACACTATTTTATTAGGATCGTCAATAGTTATGAGAAAAAATTTAAATCCTGAATCCATTTAAATTCATTTAATATTTAAAACTCAGGATAGTTTTTAGAAAGAAATCTATTGATTCACAAGCCATAAATTACACTATTTTATTAGGATCGTCAATAGTCATGAGAAAAAATTTAAATCCTGAATCCATTTAAATTCATTTAATATTTAAAACTCATGATAGTTTCTAGAAAGAAATCTATTGGTTTACAAGCCATAAATTACACTATTTTATTTGGATCGTCAATAGTCCTGAGAAAAAATTTAAATCCTGAATCTATTTAAATTCATTTAATATTTAAAACTCAGGATAGTTTCTAGAAAGAAATCTATTGGTTCACAAGCCATAAATTACACTATTTTATTAGGATCGTCAATAGTCATGAGAAAAAATTTAAATCCAGAATCCATTTAGATTCATTTAATATTTAAAACTCAGGATAGTTTTTAGAAAGAAATCTATTGATTCACAAGCCATAAATTACACCATTTTATTAGGATCGTCAAGAGTCATGAGAAAAAATTTAAATCCTGAATCCATTAAAATTCATTAAATATTTAAAACGCAGGATAGTTTCTAGAAAGAAATCTATTGGTTTACAAGCCATAAATTACAATATTTTATTAGGATCGTCAATAGTCATGAGAAAAAATTTAAATCCTGAATACATTTAAATTCATTTAATATTTAAATCTCAGGGTAGTTTTTAGAAAGAAATCTATTGATTCACAAGCCATAAATTACACTATTTTATTAGGATCGTCAATAGTCATGAGAAAAAATTTAAATCCTGAATCCATTTAAATTCATTTAATGTTTCACACCCAGGATAGTTTTTAGAAAGAAATCTATTGGTTTACAAGCCATAAATTACACTATTTTATTAGGATCGTCAAGAGTCATGAGAAAAATTTAAATCCTGAATCCATTAAAATTCATTATATATTTAAAACGCAGGATAGTTTCTAGAAAGAAATCTATTGGTTTACAATCCATAAATTACACTATTTTATTAGGATCGTCAATAGTCATGAGAAAAAATTTAAATCCTGAATCCATTTAAATTCATTTAATATTTAAAACTCAGGATAGTTTCTAGAAAAAAATCTATTGATTCACAAGCCATAAATTACACTATTTTATTAGGATCGTCAATAGTCATGAGAAAAAATTTAAATCCTGAATCCATTTAAATTCATTTAATATTTAAAACTCAATGTAGTTTTTAGAAAGAAATCTATTGGTTTACAAGCCATAAATTACACTATTTTATTAGGATCGTCAATAGTCATGAGAAAAAATTTAAATCCTGAATCCATTTAAATTCATTTAATATTTAAAACTCAGGATAGTTTTTAGAAAGAAAACTATTGATTCACAAGCCATAAATTACACTATTTTATTAGGATCGTCAATAGTCATGAGAAAAAAATTAAATCCTGAATCCATTTAAATTCATTTAATATTTAAAACACAGGATAGTTTCTAGAAAGAAATCTATTGGTTTACAAGCCATAAATTAAACTATTTTATTAGGATCGTCAATAGTCATGAGAAAAAATTTAAATCCTGAATCCATTTAAATTCATTTAATATTTAAAACTCAGGATAGTTTTTAGAAAGAAATCTATTGATTCACAAGCCATAAATTACACTACTTTATTAGGATCGTCAATAGTCATGAGAAAAAATTTAAATCCTGAATACATTTAAATTCATTTAATATTTAAAACTTAGGATAGTTTCTAGAAAGAAATCTATTGGTTCACAAGCCATAAATTACACTACTTTATTAGGATCGTCAATAGTCATGAGAAAAAATTTAAATCCTGAATCCATTTAAATTCATTTAATATTTAAAACTCAGGATAGTTTCTAGAAAGAAATCTATTGATTCACAAGCCATAAATTACACAACTTTATTAGGACCGTCAATAGTCATGAGAAAAAATTTAAATCCTGAATCCATTTAAATTCATTTAATATTTAAAATTCAGGTTAGTTTTAAGAAAGAAATCTATTGATTCACAAGCCATAGATTACACTATTTTATTAGGATCGTCAATAGTCATCAGAAAAAATTTAAATCCTGAATACATTTAAATTCATTTAATATTCAAAACTCAGGATAGTTTCTAGAAAGAAATCTATTGGTTCACAAGCCATAAATTACACTATTTTATTAGGATCGTCAATAGTCATGAGAAAAAATTTAAATCCTGAATCCATTTAAATTCATTTAATATTTAAAACTCAGGATAGTTTTAAGAAAGAAATCTATTGATTCACAAGCCATAAATTACACTATTTTATTAGGATCGTCAATAGTCATGAGAAAAAATTTAAAGGCTGAATACATTTAAATTCATTTAATATTTAAAACTCAGGATAGTTTTTAGAAAGACATGTATTGATTGACAAGCCATAAATTACACTATTTTATTAGGATCGTCAATTTTCATGAGAAAAAATTTATATCCTGAATCCATTTAAATTCATTTAATATTTCAAACTCAGGATAGTTTTTAGATAGAAATCTATTGGTTCACAAGCCATAAATTACACTATTTTATTAGGACCGTCAATAGTCATGGGAAAAAATTTAAATCCTGAATCCATTTATATTCATTTAATATTTAAAACTCAGGATAGTTTTTTGAAAGATATCTATTGATTCATAAGCCATAAATTACACTATTTTATTAGGATCGTCAATAGTCATGAGAAAAAATTTAAATCCTGAATCCATTTAAATTCATTTAATATTTAAAACTCAGGATAGTTTCTAGAAAAAAATCTATTGATTCACAAGCCATAAATTATACTATTTTATTAGGATCGTCAATAGTCATGAGAAAAAATTTAAATCCTGAATCCATTAAAATTCATTTAATATTTAAAACGCAGGATAGTTTCTAGAAAGAAATCTATTGGTTTACAAGCCATAAATTACACTATTTTATTAGGATCGTCAATAGTCATGAGAAAAAATTTAAATCCTGAATCCATTTAAATTCATTTAATATTTAAAACTCAGGATAGTTTTAAGAAAGAAAACTATTGATTCACAAGCTATAAATTACACTATTTTATTAGGATCGTCAATAGTTATGAGAAAAAATTTAAATCCTGAATCCATTTAAATTCATTTAATATTTAAAACTCAGGATAGTTTTTAGAAAGAAATCTATTGATTCACAAGCCATAAATTACACTATTTTATTAGGATCGTCAATAGTCATGAGAAAAAATTTAAATCCTGAATCCATTTAAATTCATTTAATATTTAAAACTCATGATAGTTTCTAGAAAGAAATCTATTGGTTTACAAGCCATAAATTACACTATTTTATTTGGATCGTCAATAGTCCTGAGAAAAAATTTAAATCCTGAATCTATTTAAATTCATTTAATATTTAAAACTCAGGATAGTTTTTAGAAAGAAATCTATTGATTCACAAGCTATAAATTACACTATTTTATTAGGTTCGTCAACAGTCATGAGGAAAAATTTAAATCCTGAATCCATTTAAATTCATTTAATATTTAAAACTCAGGATAGTTTCTAGAAAGAAATCTATTGGTTTACAAGCCATAAATTACACTATTTTATTAGGATCGTCAATAGTCATGAGAAAAAATTTAAATCCTGAACCCATTTAAATTCATTTAATGTTTCACACTCAGGATAGTTTTTAGAAAGAAATCTATTGGTTTACAAGCCATAAATTACACCATTTTATTAGGATCGTCAAGAGTCATGAGAAAAAATTTAAATCCTGAATCCATTAAAATTCATTAAATATTTAAAACGCAGGATAGTTTCTAGAAAGAAATCTATTGGTTTACAAGCCATAAATTACACTATTTTATTAGGATCGTCAATAGTCATGAGAAAAAATTTAAATCCTGAATACATTTAAATTCATTTAATATTTAAATCTCAGGGTAGTTTTTAGAAAGAAATCTATTGATTCACAAGCCATAAATTACACTATTTTATTAGGATCGTCAATAGTCATGAGAAAAAATTTAAATCCTGAATCCATTTAAATTCATTTACTGTTTCACACCCAGGATAGTTTTTAGAAAGAAATCTATTGGTTTACAAGCCATAAATTACACTATTTTATTAGGATCGTCAAGAGTCATGAGAAAAAATTTAAATCCTGAATCCATTAAAATTCATTATATATTTAAAACGCAGGATAGTTTCTAGAAAGAAATCTATTGGTTTACAATCCATAAATTACACTATTTTATTAGGATCGTCAATAGTCATGAGAAAAAATTTAAATCCTGAATCCATTTAAATTCATTTAATATTTAAAACTCAGGATAGTTTCTAGAAAGAAATCTATTGGTTCACAAGCCATAAATTACACTATTTTATTAGGATCGTCAATAGTCATGAGAAAAAATTTAAATCCAGAATCCATTTAGATTCATTTAATATTTAAAACTCAGGATAGTTTTTAGAAAGAAATCTATTGATTCACAAGCCATAAATTACACCATTTTATTAGGATCGTCAATAGTCATGAGAAAAAATTTAAATCCTGAATCCATTAAAATTCATTAAATATTTAAAACGCAGGATAGTTTCTAGAAAGAAATCTATTGGTTTACAAGCCATAAATTACAATATTTTATTAGGATCGTCAATAGTCATGAGAAAAAATTTAAATCCTGAATACATTTAAATTCATTTAATATTTAAATCTCAGGGTAGTTTTTAGAAAGAAATCTATTGATTCACAAGCCATAAATTACACTATTTTATTAGGATCGTCAATAGTCATAAGAAAAAATTTAAATCCTGAATCCATTTAAATTCATTTAATGTTTCACACCCAGGATAGTTTTTAGAAAGAAATCTATTGGTTTACAAGCCATAAATTACACTATTTTATTAGGATCGTCAAGAGTCATGAGAAAAAATTTAAATCCTGAATCCATTAAAATTCATTATATATTTAAAACGCAGGATATTTTCTAGAAAGAAATCTATTGGTTTACAATCCATAAATTACACTATTTTATTAGGATCGTCAATAGTCATGAGAAAAAATTTAAATCCTGAATCCATTTAAATTCATTTAATATTTAAAACTCAGGATAGTTTCTAGAAAGAAATTTATTGATTCACAAGCCATAAATTACACTATTTTATTAGGATCGTCAATAGTCATGAGAAAAAATTTAAATCCTGAATCCATTTAAATTCATTTAATATTTAAAACTCAATGTAGTTTTTAGAAAGAAATCTATTGGTTTACAAGCCATAAATTACACTATTTTATTAGGATCGTCAATAGTCATGAGAAAAAATTTAAGTCCTGAATCCATTTAAATTCATTTAATATTTAAAACTCAGGATAGTTTCTAGAAAGAAATCTATTGGTTCACAAGCCATAAATTACACTATTTTATTAGGATCGTCAATAGTCATGAGAAAACATTTAAATCCTGAATCCATTTAAATTCATTTAATATTTAAAACTCAGGATAGTTTTTAGAAAGAAATCTATTGATTCACAAGCCATAAATTACAATATTTTATTAGGATCGTCAATAGTCATGAGAAAAAATTTAAATCCTGAATACATTTAAATTCATTTAATATTTAAATATCAGGGTAGTTTTTAGAAAGAAATCTATTGATTCACAAGCCATAAATTACACTATTTTATTAGGATCGTCAATAGTCATGAGAAAAAATTTAAATCCTGAATCCATTTAAATTCATTTAATGTTTCACACCCAGGATAGTTTTTAGAAAGAAATCTATTGGTTTACAAGCCATAAATTACACTATTTTATTAGGATCGTCAAGAGTCATGAGAAAAAATTTAAATCCTGAATCCATTAAAATTCATTATATATTTAAAACGCAGGATATTTTCTAGAAAGAAATCTATTGGTTTACAATCCATAAATTACACTATTTTATTAGGATCGTCAATAGTCATGAGAAAAAATTTAAATCCTGAATCCATTTAAATTCATTTAATATTTAAAACTCAGGATAGTTTCTAGAAAGAAATTTATTGATTCACAAGCCATAAATTACACTATATTATTAGGATCGTCAATAGTCATGAGAAAAAATTTAAATCCAGAATCCATTTAGATTCATTTAATATTTAAAACTCAGGATAGTTTTTAGAAAGAAATCTATTGATTCACAAGCCATAAATTACACCATTTTATTAGGATCGTCAAGAGTCATGAGAAAAAATTTAAATCCTGAATCCATTAAAATTCATTAAATATTTAAAACGCAGGATAGTTTCTAGAAAGAAATCTATTGGTTTACAAGCCATAAATTACAATATTTTATTAGGATCGTCAATAGTCATGAGAAAAAATTTAAATCCTGAATACATTTAAATTCATTTAATATTTAAATCTCAGGGTAGTTTCTAGAAAGAAATCTATTGGTTTACAAGCCATAAATTACAATATTTTATTAGGATCGTCAATAGTCATGAGAAAAAATTTAAATCCTGAATACATTTAAATTCATTTACTGTTTCACACCCAGGATAGTTTTTAGAAAGAAATCTATTGGTTTACAAGCCATAAATTACACTATTTTATTAGGATCGTCAAGAGTCATGAGAAAAAATTTAAATCCTGAATCCATTAAAATTCATTATATATTTAAAACGCAGGATAGTTTCTAGAAAGAAATCTATTGGTTTACAATCCATAAATTACACTATTTTATTAGGATCGTCAATAGTCATGAGAAAACATTTAAATCCTGAATCCATTTAAATTCATTTAATATTTAAAACTCAGGATAGTTTTTAGAAAGAAATCTATTGATTCACAAGCCATAAATTACAATATTTTATTAGGATCGTCAATAGTCATGAGAAAAAATTTAAATCCTGAATACATTTAAATTCATTTAATATTTAAATATCAGGGTAGTTTTTAGAAAGAAATCTATTGATTCACAAGCCATAAATTACACTATTTTATTAGGATCGTCAATAGTCATGAGAAAAAATTTAAATCCTGAATCCATTTAAATTCATTTACTGTTTCACACCCAGGATAGTTTTTAGAAAGAAATCTATTGGTTTACAAGCCATAAATTACACTATTTTATTAGGATCGTCAAGAGTCATGAGAAAAAATTTAAATCCTGAATCCATTAAAATTCATTATATATTTAAAACGCAGGATAGTTTCTAGAAAGAAATCTATTGGTTTACAATCCATAAATTACACTATTTTATTAGGATCGTCAATAGTCATGAGAAAAAATTTAAATCCTGAATCCATTTAAATTCATTTAATATTTAAAACTCAGGATAGTTTCTAGAAAGAAATCTATTGGTTCACAAGCCATAAATTACACTATTTTATTAGGATCGTCAATAGTCATGAGAAAAAATTTAAATCCAGAATCCATTTAGATTCATTTAATATTTAAAACTCAGGATAGTTTTTAGAAAGAAATCTATTGATTCACAAGCCATAAATTACACCATTTTATTAGGATCGTCAAGAGTCATGAGAAAAAATTTAAATCCTGAATCCATTAAAATTCATTAAATATTTAAAACGCAGGATAGTTTCTAGAAAGAAATCTATTGGTTTACAAGCCATAAATTACAATATTTTATTAGGATCGTCAATAGTCATGAGAAAAAATTTAAATCCTGAATACATTTAAATTCATTTAATATTTAAATCTCAGGGTAGTTTTTAGAAAGAAATCTATTGATTCACAAGCCATAAATTACACTATTTTATTAGGATCGTCAATAGTCATAAGAAAAAATTTAAATCCTGAATCCATTTAAATTCATTTAATGTTTCACACCCAGGATAGTTTTTAGAAAGAAATCTATTGGTTTACAAGCCATAAATTACACTATTTTATTAGGATCGTCAAGAGTCATGAGAAAAAATTTAAATCCTGAATCCATTAAAATTCATTATATATTTAAAACGCAGGATATTTTCTAGAAAGAAATCTATTGGTTTACAATCCATAAATTACACTATTTTATTAGGATCGTCAATAGTCATGAGAAAAAATTTAAATCCTGAATCCATTTAAATTCATTTAATATTTAAAACTCAGGATAGTTTCTAGAAAGAAATTTATTGATTCACAAGCCATAAATTACACTATTTTATTAGGATCGTCAATAGTCATGAGAAAAAATTTAAATCCTGAATCCATTTAAATTCATTTAATATTTAAAACTCAATGTAGTTTTTAGAAAGAAATCTATTGGTTTACAAGCCATAAATTACACTATTTTATTAGGATCGTCAATAGTCATGAGAAAAAATTTAAGTCCTGAATCCATTTAAATTCATTTAATATTTAAAACTCAGGATAGTTTCTAGAAAGAAATCTATTGGTTCACAAGCCATAAATTACACTATTTTATTAGGATCGTCAATAGTCATGAGAAAACATTTAAATCCTGAATCCATTTAAATTCATTTAATATTTAAAACTCAGGATAGTTTTTAGAAAGAAATCTATTGATTCACAAGCCATAAATTACAATATTTTATTAGGATCGTCAATAGTCATGAGAAAAAATTTAAATCCTGAATACATTTAAATTCATTTAATATTTAAATATCAGGGTAGTTTTTAGAAAGAAATCTATTGATTCACAAGCCATAAATTACACTATTTTATTAGGATCGTCAATAGTCATGAGAAAAAATTTAAATCCTGAATCCATTTAAATTCATTTAATGTTTCACACCCAGGATAGTTTTTAGAAAGAAATCTATTGGTTTACAAGCCATAAATTACACTATTTTATTAGGATCGTCAAGAGTCATGAGAAAAAATTTAAATCCTGAATCCATTAAAATTCATTATATATTTAAAACGCAGGATATTTTCTAGAAAGAAATCTATTGGTTTACAATCCATAAATTACACTATTTTATTAGGATCGTCAATAGTCATGAGAAAAAATTTAAATCCTGAATCCATTTAAATTCATTTAATATTTAAAACTCAGGATAGTTTCTAGAAAGAAATTTATTGATTCACAAGCCATAAATTACACTATATTATTAGGATCGTCAATAGTCATGAGAAAAAATTTAAATCCTGAATCCATTTAAATTCATTTAATATTTAAAACTCAATGTAGTTTTTAGAAAGAAATCTATTGGTTTACAAGCCATAAATTACACTATTTTATTAGGATCGTCAATAGTCATGAGAAAAAATTTAAGTCCTGAATCCATTTAAATTCATTTAATATTTAAAACTCAGGATAGTTTCTAGAAAGAAATCTATTGGTTCACAAGCCATAAATTACACTATTTTATTAGGATCGTCAATAGTCATGAGAAAACATTTAAATCCTGAATCCATTTAAATTCATTTAATATTTAAAACTCAGGATAGTTTTTAGAAAGAAATCTATTGATTCACAAGCCATAAATTACACTACTTTATTAGGATCGTCAATAGTCATGAGAAAAAATTTAAATCCTGAATACATTTAAATTCATTTAATATTTAAAACTTAGGATAGTTTCTAGAAAGAAATCTATTGGTTCACAAGCCATAAATTACACTACTTTATTAGGATCGTCAATAGTCATGAGAAAAAATTTAAATCCTGAATCCATTTAAATTCATTTAATATTTAAAATTCAGGATAGTTTTAAGAAAGAAATCTATTGATTCACAAGTCATAAATTACACTATTTTATTAGGATCGTCAATAGTCATGAGAAAAAATTTAAAGCCTGAATACATTTAAATTCATTTAATATTTAAAACTCAGGATAGTTTTAAGAAAGACATGTATTGATTGACATGCCATAAATTACACTATTTTATTAGGATCGTCAATTTTCATGAGAAAAAATTTATATCCTGAATCCATTTAAATTCATTTAATATTTAAAACTCAGGATAGTTTCTAGAAAGAAATCTATTGGTTCACAAGCCATAAATTACACTATTTTATTAGGACCGTCAATAGTCATGGGAAAAAATTTAAATCCTGAATCCATTTATATTCATTTAATATTTAAAACTCAGGATAGTTTTTTGAAAGATATCTATTGATTCACAAGCCATAACTTACACTATTTTATTAGGATCGTCAATAGTCATGAGAAAAAATTTAAATCCTGAATCCATTTATATTCATTTAATATTTAAAACTCAGGATAGTTTTTTGAAAGATATCTATTGATTCACAAGCCATAAATTACACTATTTTATTAGGACCGTCAATTGTCATGGGAAAAAATTTAAATCCTGAATCCATTTATATTCATTTAATATTTAAAACTCAGGATAGTTTTTTGAAAGATATCTATTGATTCACAAGCCATAAATTACACTATTTTATTAGGATCGTCAATAGTCATGAGAAAAAATTTAAATCCTGAATCCATTTAAATTCATTTAATATTTAAAACTCAGGATAGTTTCTAGAAAGAAATCTATTGATTCACAAGCCATAAATTATACTATTTTATTAGGACCGTCAATAGTCATGAGAAAAAATTTAAATCCTGAATCCATTTAAATTCATTTAGTATTTAAAACTCAGGATAGTTTCTAGAAAGAAATCTATTGGTTCACAAGCCATAAATTACACTATTTTATTAGGACCGTCAATAGTCATGGGAAAAAATTTAAATCCTGAATCCATTTATATTAATTTAATATTTAAAACTCAGGATAGTTTTTTGAAAGATATCTATTGATTCACAAGCCATAAATTACACTATTTTATTAGGATCGTCAATAGTCATGAGAAAAAATTTAAATCCTGAATCCATTTAAATTCATTTAATATTTAAAACTCAGGATAGTTTCTAGAAAAAAATCTATTGATTCACAAGCCATAAATTATACTATTTTATTAGGATCGTCAATAGTCATGAGAAAAAATTTAAATCCTGAATCCATTAAAATTCATTTAATATTTAAAACGCAGGATAGTTTCTAGAAAGAAATCTATTGGTTTACAAGCCATAAATTACACTATTTTATTAGGATCGTCAATAGTCATGAGAAAAAATTTAAATCCTGAATACATTTAAATTCATTTAATGTTTCACACCCAGGATAGTTTTTAGAAAGAAATCTATTGGTTTACAAGCCATAAATTACACTATTTTATTAGGATCGTCAATAGTCATGAGAAAAAATTTAAATCCTGAATCCATTTAAATTCATTTAATGTTTCACACCCAGGATAGTTTTTAGAAAGAAATCTATTGGTTTACAAGCCATAAATTACACTATTTTATTAGGATCGTCAAGAGTCATGAGAAAAAATTTAAATCCTGAATCCATTAAAATTCATTATATATTTAAAACGCAGGATAGTTTCTAGAAAGAAATCTATTGGTTTACAATCCATAAATTACACTATTTTATTAGGATCGTCAATAGTCATGAGAAAAAATTTAAATCCTGAATCCATTTAAATTCATTTAATATTTAAAACTCAGGATAGTTTCTAGAAAGAAATCTATTGATTCACAAGCCATAAATTACACTATTTTATTAGGATCGTCAATAGTCATGAGAAAAAATTTAAATCCTGAATCCATTTAAATTCATTTAATATTTAAAACTCAATGTAGTTTTTAGAAAGAAATCTATTGGTTTACAAGCCATAAATTACACTATTTTATTAGGATCGTCAATAGTCATGAGAAAAAATTTAAGTCCTGAATCCATTTAAATTCATTTAATATTTAAAACTCAGGATAGTTTCTAGGAAGAAATCTATTGGTTCACAAGCCATAAATTACACTATTTCATTAGGATCGTCAATAGTCATGAGAAAACATTTAAATCCTGAATCCATTTAAATTCATTTAATATTTAAAACTCAGGATAGTTTTTAGAAAGAAATCTATTGATTCACAAGCCATAAATTACACTACTTTATTAGGATCGTCAATAGTCATGAGAAAAAATTTAAATCCTGAATACATTTAAATTCATTTAATATTTAAAACTTAGGATAGTTTCTAGAAAGAAATCTATTGGTTCACAAGCCATAAATTACACTACTTTATTAGGATCGTCAATAGTCATGAGAAAAAATTTAAATCCTGAATCCATTTAAATTCATTTAATATTTAAAATTCAGGATAGTTTTAAGAAAGAAATCTATTGATTCACAAGCCATAAATTACACTATTTTATTAGGATCGTCAATAGTCATGAGAAAAAATTTAAAGCCTGAATACATTTAAATTCATTTAATATTTAAAACTTAGGATAGTTTCTAGAAAGAAATCTATTGGTTCACAAGCCATAAATTACACTATTTTATTAGGATCGTCAATAGTCATGAGAAAACATTTAAATCCTGAATCCATTTAAATTCATTTAATATTTAAAACTCAGGATAGTTTCTAGAAAGAAATCTATTGGTTCACAAGCCATAAATTACACTACTTTATTAGGATCGTCAATAGTCATGAGAAAAAATTTAAATCCTGAATCCATTTAAATTCATTTAATATTTAAAATTCAGGATAGTTTTAAGAAAGAAATCTATTGGTTTACAAGCCATAAATTACACTATTTTATTAGGATCGTCAATAGTCATGAGAAAAAATTTAAATCCTGAATCCATTTAAATTCATTTAATATTTAAAACTCAGGATAGTTTCTAGAAAGAAATCTATTGGTTCACAAGCCATAAATTACACTATTTTATTAGGATCGTCAATAGTCATGAGAAAACATTTAAATCCTGAATCCATTTAAATTCATTTAATATTTAAAACTCAGGATAGTTTCTAGAAAGAAATCTATTGGTTCACAAGCCATAAATTACACTACTTTATTAGGATCGTCAATAGTCATGAGAAAAAATTTAAATCCTGAATCTATTTAAATTCATTTAATATTTAAAACTCAGGATAGTTTTTAGAAAGAAATCTATTGATTCACAAGCTATAAATTACACTATTTTATTAGGTTCGTCAACAGTCATGAGGAAAAATTTAAATCCTGAATCCATTTAAATTCATTTAATATTTAAAACTCAGGATAGTTTCTAGAAAGAAATCTATTGGTTTACAAGCCATAAATTACACTATTTTATTAGGATCGTCAATAGTCATGAGAAAAAATTTAAATCCTGAATCCATTTAAATTCATTTAATATTTAAAATTCAGGATAGTTTTAAGAAAGAAATCTATTGGTTCACAAGCCATAAATTACACTATTTTATTAGGATCGTCAATAGTCATGAGAAAAAATTTAAATCCTGAATCCATTTAAATTCATTTAATATTTAAAATTCAGGATAGTTTTAAGAAAGAAATCTATTGGTTTACAAGCCATAAATTACACTATTTTATTAGGATTGTCAATAGTCATGAGAAAAAATTTAAGTCCTGAATCCATTTAAATTCATTTAATATTTAAAACTCAGGATAGTTTCTAGAAAGAAATCTATTGGTTCACAAGCCATAAATTACACTATTTTATTAGGATCGTCAATAGTCATGAGAAAACATTTAAATCCTGAATCCATTTAAATTCATTTAATATTTAAAACTCAGGATAGTTTCTAGAAAGAAATCTATTGGTTTACAAGCCATAAATTACACTATTTTATTAGGATCGTCAATAGTCATGAGAAAAAATTTAAATCCTGAACCCATTTAAATTCATTTAATGTTTCACACTCAGGATAGTTTTTAGAAAGAAATCTATTGGTTCACAAGCCATAAATTACACTACTTTATTAGGATCGTCAATAGTCATGAGAAAAAATTTAAATCCTGAATCCATTTAAATTCATTTAATATTTAAAATTCAGGATAGTTTTAAGAAAGAAATCTATTGGTTTACAAGCCATAAATTACACTATTTTATTAGGATCGTCAATAGTCATGAGAAAAAATTTAAGTCCTGAATCCATTTAAATTCATTTAATATTTAAAACTCAGGATAGTTTCTAGAAAGAAATCTATTGGTTCACAAGCCATAAATTACACTATTTTATTAGGATCGTCAATAGTCATGAGAAAACATTTAAATCCTGAATCCATTTAAATTCATTTAATATTTAAAACTCAGGATAGTTTTTAGAAAGAAATCTATTGATTCACAAGCCATAAATTACACTACTTTATTAGGATCGTCAATAGTCATGAGAAAAAATTTAAATCCTGAATACATTTAAATTAATTATATATTTAAAACGCAGGATAGTTTCTAGAAAGAAATCTATTGGTTCACAAGCCATAAATTACACTACTTTATTAGGATCGTCAATAGTCATGAGAAAAAATTTAAATCCTGAATCCATTTAAATTCATTTAATATTTAAAATACAGGATAGTTTTAAGAAAGAAATCTATTGATTCACAAGCCATAAATTACACTATTTTATTAGGATCGTCAATAGTCATGAGAAAAAATTTAAAGCCTGAATACATTTAAATTCATTTAATATTTAAAACTCAGGATAGTTTTTAGAAAGACATGTATTGATTGACAAGCCATAAATTACACTATTTTATTAGGATCGTCAATTTTCATGAGAAAATATTTATATCCTGAATCCATTTAAATTCATTTAATATTTAAATCTCAGGGTAGTTTTTAGAAAGAAATCTATTGATTCACAAGCCATAAATTACACTATTTTATTAGGATCGTCAATAGTCATGAGAAAAAATTTAAATCCTGAATCCATTTAAATTCATTTAATGTTTCACACCCAGGATAGTTTTTAGAAAGAAATCTATTGGTTTACAAGCCATAAATTACACTATTTTATTAGGATCGTCAAGAGTCATGAGAAAAAATTTAAATCCTGAATCCATTAAAATTCATTATATATTTAAAACGCAGGATAGTTTCTAGAAAGAAATCTATTGGTTTACAATCCATAAATTACACTATTTTATTAGGATCGTCAATAGTCATGAGAAAAAATTTAAATCCTGAATCCATTTAAATTCATTTAATATTTAAAACTCAGGATAGTTTCTAGAAAGAAATCTATTGATTCACAAGCCATAAATTACACTATTTTATTAGGATCGTCAATAGTCATGAGAAAAAATTTAAATCCTGAATCCATTTAAATTCATTTAATATTTAAAACTCAATGTAGTTTTTAGAAAGAAATCTATTGGTTTACAAGCCATAAATTACACTATTTTATTAGGATCGTCAATAGTCATGAGAAAAAATTTAAGTCCTGAATCCATTTAAATTCATTTAATATTTAAAACTCAGGATAGTTTCTAGAAAGAAATCTATTGGTTCACAAGCCATAAATTACACTATTTTATTAGGATCGTCAATAGTCATGAGAAAACATTTAAATCCTGAATCCATTTAAATTCATTTAATATTTAAAACTCAGGATAGTTTTTAGAAAGAAATCTATTGATTCACAAGCCATAAATTACACTACTTTATTAGGATCGTCAATAGTCATGAGAAAAAATTTAAATCCTGAATACATTTAAATTCATTTAATATTTAAAACTTAGGATAGTTTCTAGAAAGAAATCTATTGGTTCACAAGCCATAAATTACACTACTTTATTAGGATCGTCAATAGTCATGAGAAAAAATTTAAATCCTGAATCCATTTAAATTCATTTAATATTTAAAATTCAGGATAGTTTTAAGAAAGAAATCTATTGATTCACAAGCCATAAATTACACTATTTTATTAGGATCGTCAATAGTCATGAGAAAAAATTTAAAGCCTGAATACATTTAAATTCATTTAATATTTAAAACTCAGGATAGTTTTTAGAAAGACATGTATTGATTGACAAGCCATAAATTACACTATTTTATTAGGATCGTCAATTTTCATGAGAAAAAATTTATATCCTGAATCCATTTAAATTCATTTAATATTTAAAACTCAGGATAGTTTCTAGAAAGAAATCTATTGGTTCACAAGCCATAAATTACACTATTTTATTAGGACCGTCAATAGTCATGGGAAAAAATTTAAATCCTGAATCCATTTATATTCATTTAATATTTAAAACTCAGGATAGTTTTTTGAAAGATATCTATTGATTCACAAGCCATAAATTACACTATTTTATTAGGATCGTCAATAGTCATGAGAAAAAATTTAAATCCTGAATCCATTTATATTCATTTAATATTTAAAACTCAGGATAGTTTTTTGAAAGATATCTATTGATTCACAAGCCATAAATTACACTATTTTATTAGGACCGTCAATAGTCATGAGAAAAAATTTAAATCCTGAATCCATTTAAATTCATTTAATATTTAAAACTCAGGATAGTTTCTAGAAAGAAATCTATTGATTCACAAGCCATAAATTATACTATTTTATTAGGACCGTCAATAGTCATGAGAAAAAATTTAAATCCTGAATCCATTTAAATTCATTTAGTATTTAAAACTCAGGATAGTTTCTAGAAAGAAATCTATTGGTTCACAAGCCATAAATTACACTATTTTATTAGGACCGTCAATAGTCATGGGAAAAAATTTAAATCCTGAATCCATTTAAATTCATTTAATATTTAAAACTCAGGATAGTTTCTAGAAAAAAATCTATTGATTCACAAGCCATAAATTATACTATTTTATTAGGATCGTCAATAGTCATGAGAAAAAATTTAAATCCTGAATCCATTAAAATTCATTTAATATTTAAAACGCAGGATAGTTTCTAGAAAGAAATCTATTGGTTTACAAGCCATAAATTACACTATTTTATTAGGATCGTCAATAGTCATGAGAAAAAATTTAAATCCTGAATCCATTTAAATTCATTTAATATTTAAAACTCAGGATAGTTTTTAGAAAGAAATCTATTGATTCACAAGCCATAAATTACACTATTTTGTTAGGATCGTCAATAGTCATGAGAAAAAATTTAAATCCTGAATCCATTTAAATTCATTTAATATTTAAAACTCAGGATAGTTTTTAGAAAGAAATCTATTGATTCACAAGCCATAAATTACACTATTTTATTAGGACCGTCAATAGTCATGGGAAAAAATTTAAATCCTGAATCCATTTATATTCATTTAATATTTAAAACTCAGGATAGTTTTTTGAAAGATATCTATTGATTCACAAGCCATAAATTACACTATTTTATTAGGATCGTCAATAGTCATGAGAAAAAATTTAAATCCTGAATCCATTTAAATTCATTTAATATTTAAAACTCAGGATAGTTTCTAGAAAAAAATCTATTGATTCACAAGCCATAAATTATACTATTTTATTAGGATCGTCAATAGTCATGAGAAAAAATTTAAATCCTGAATCCATTAAAATTCATTTAATATTTAAAACGCAGGATAGTTTCTAGAAAGAAATCTATTGGTTTACAAGCCATAAATTACACTATTTTATTAGGATCGTCAATAGTCATGAGAAAAAATTTAAATCCTGAATCCATTTAAATTCATTTAATATTTAAAACTCAGGGTAGTTTTTAGAAAGAAATCTATTGATTCACAAGCCATAAATTACACTATTTTATTAGGATCGTCAATAGTCATGAGAAAAAATTTAAATCCTGAATCCATTTAAATTCATTTAATATTTAAAACTCAGGATAGTTTTTAGAAAGAAATCTATTGATTCACAAGCCATAAATTACACTATTTTATTAGGATCGTCAATAGTTATGAGAAAAAATTTAAATCCTGAATCCATTTAAATTCATTTAATATTTAAAACTCAGGATAGTTTTTAGAAAGAAATCTATTGATTCACAAGCCATAAATTACACTATTTTATTAGGATCGTCAATAGTCATGAGAAAAAATTTAAATCCTGAATCCATTTAAATTCATTTAATATTTAAAACTCATGATAGTTTCTAGAAAGAAATCTATTGGTTTACAAGCCATAAATTACACTATTTTATTTGGATCGTCAATAGTCCTGAGAAAAAATTTAAATCCTGAATCTATTTAAATTCATTTAATATTTAAAACTCAGGATAGTTTTTAGAAAGAAATCTATTGATTCACAAGCTATAAATTACACTATTTTATTAGGTTCGTCAACAGTCATGAGGAAAAATTTAAATCCTGAATCCATTTAAATTCATTTAATATTTAAAACTCAGGATAGTTTCTAGAAAGAAATCTATTGGTTTACAAGCCATAAATTACACTATTTTATTAGGATCGTCAATAGTCATGAGAAAAAATTTAAATCCTGAATCCATTTAAATTCATTTAATGTTTCACACTCAGGATAGTTTTTAGAAAGAAATCTATTGGTTTACAAGCCATAAATTACTCCATTTTATTAGGATCGTCAAGAGTCATGAGAAAAAATTTAAATCCTGAATCCATTAAAATTCATTAAATATTTAAAACGCAGGATAGTTTCTAGAAAGAAATCTATTGGTTTACAAGCCATAAATTACACTATTTTATTAGGATCGTCAATAGTCATGAGAAAAAATTTAAATCCTGAATCCATTTAAATTCATTTAATATTTAAAACTCAGGATAGTTTCTAGAAAGAAATCTATTGGTTCACAAGCCATAAATTACACTATTTTATTAGGATCGTCAATAGTCATGAGAAAAAATTTAAATCCAGAATCCATTTAGATTCATTTAATATTTAAAACTCAGGATAGTTTTTAGAAAGAAATCTATTGATTCACAAGCCATAAATTACACTACTTTATTAGGATCGTCAATAGACATGAGAAAAAATTTAAATCCTGAATCCATTTAAATTCATTTAATATTTAAAACTCAGGATAGTTTCTAGAAAGAAATCTATTGGTTCACAAGCCATAAATTACACTATTTTATTAGGATCGTCAATAGTCATGAGAAAAAATTTAAATCCTGAATCCATATAAATTCATCTAATATTTCAAACTCGAGATAGTTTTTAGAAAGAAATCTATTGATTCACAAGCCATAAATTACACTATTTTATTAGGATCGTCAATAGTCATGAGAAAAAATTTAAATCCTGAATCCATTTAAATTCATTTAATATTTAAAACTCAATGTAGTTTTTAGAAAGAAATCTATTGGTTTACAAGCCATAAATTACACTATTTTATTAGGATCGTCAAGAGTCATGAGAAAAAATTTAAGTCCTGAATCCATTTAAATTCATTTAATATTTAAAACTCAGGATAGTTTCTAGAAAGAAATCTATTGGTTCACAAGCCATAAATTACACTATTTTATTAGGATCGTCAATAGTCATGAGAAAACATTTAAATCCTGAATACATTTAAATTCATTTAATATTTAAAACTCAGGATAGTTTTTAGAAAGAAATCTATTGATTCACAAGCCATAAATTACACTACTTTATTAGGATCGTCAATAGTCATGAGAAAAAATTTAAATCCTGAATACATTTAAATTCATTTAATATTTAAAACTTAGGATAGTTTCTAGAAAGAAATCTATTGGTTCACAAGCCATAAATTACACTACTTTATTAGGATCGTCAATAGTCATGAGAAAAAATTTAAATCCTGAATCCATTTAAATTCATTTAATATTTAAAATTCAGGATAGTTTTAAGAAAGAAATCTATTGATTCACAAGCCATAAATTACACTATTTTATTAGGATCGTCAATAGTCATGAGAAAAAATTTAAAGCCTGAATACATTTAAATTCATTTAATATTTAAAACTCAGGATAGTTTTTAGAAAGACATGTATTGATTGACAAGCCATAAATTACACTATTTTATTAGGATCGTCAATTTTCATGAGAAAAAATTTATATCCTGAATCCATTTAAATTCATTTAATATTTAAAACTCAGGATAGTTTCTAGAAAGAAATCTATTGGTTCACAAGCCATAAATTATACTATTTTATTAGGATCGTCAATAGTCATGAGAAAAAATTTAAATCCTGAATCCATTTATATTCATTTAATATTTAAAACTCAGGATAGTTTTTTGAAAGATATCTATTGATTCACAAGCCATAAATTACACTATTTTATTAGGATCGTCAATAGTCATGAGAAAAAATTTAAATCCTGAATCCATTTATATTCATTTAATATTTAAAACTCAGGATAATTTTTTGAAAGATATCTATTGATTCACAAGCCATAAATTACACTATTTTATTAGGACCGTCAATAGTCATGGGAAAAAATTTAAATCCTGAATCCATTTATATTCATTTAATATTTAAAACTCAGGGTAGTTTTTTGAAAGATATCTATTGATTCACAAGCCATAAATTACACTATTTTATTAGGATCGTCAATAGTCATGAGAAAAAATTTAAATCCTGAATCCATTTAAATTCATTTAATATTTAAAACTCAGGATAGTTTCTAGAAAGAAATCTATTGATTCACAAGCCATAAATTATACTATTTTATTAGGACCGTCAATAGTCATGAGAAAAAATTTAAATCCTGAATCCATTTAAATTCATTTAGTATTTAAAACTCGGGATAGTTTCTAGAAAGAAATCTATTGGTTCACAAGCCATAAATTACACTATTTTATTAGGACCGTCAATAGTCATGGGAAAAAATTTAAATCCTGAATCCATTTATATTCATTTAATATTTAAAACTCAGGATAGTTTTTTGAAAGATATCTATTGATTCACAAGCCATAAATTACACTATTTTATTAGGATCGTCAATAGTCATGAGAAAAAATTTAAATCCTGAATCCATTTAAATTCATTTAATATTTAAAACTCAGGATAGTTTCTAGAAAAAAATCTATTGATTCACAAGCCATAAATTATACTATTTTATTAGGATCGTCAATAGTCATGAGAAAAAATTTAAATCCTGAATCCATTAAAATTCATTTAATATTTAAAACGCAGGATAGTTTCTAGAAAGAAATCTATTGGTTTACAAGCCATAAATTACACTATTTTATTAGGATCGTCAATAGTCATGAGAAAAAATTTAAATCCTGAATCCATTTAAATTCATTTAATATTTAAAACTCAGGGTAGTTTTTAGAAAGAAATCTATTGATTCACAAGCCATAAATTACACTATTTTATTAGGATCGTCAATAGTCATGAGAAAAAATTTAAATCCTGAATCCATTTAAATTCATTTAATATTTAAAACTCAGGATAGTTTTTAGAAAGAAATCTATTGATTCACAAGCTATAAATTACACTATTTTATTAGGATCGTCAATAGTTATGAGAAAAAATTTAAATCCTGAATCCATTTAAATTCATTTAATATTTAAAACTCAGGATAGTTTTTAGAAAGAAATCTATTGATTCACAAGCCATAAATTACACTATTTTATTAGGATCGTCAATAGTCATGAGAAAAAATTTAAATCCTGAATCCATTTAAATTCATTTAATATTTAAAACTCAAGATAGTTTCTAGAAAGAAATCTATTGGTTTACAAGCCATAAATTACACTATTTTATTTGGATCGTCAATAGTCCTGAGAAAAAATTTAAATCCTGAATCCATTTAAATTCATTTAATATTTAAAACTCAGGATAGTTTCTAGAAAGAAATCTATTGGTTCACAAGCCATAAATTACACTATTTTATTAGGTTCGTCAACAGTCATGAGGAAAAATTTAAATCCTGAATCCATTTAAATTCATTTAATATTTAAAACTCAGGATAGTTTCTAGAAAGAAATCTATTGGTTTACAAGCCATAAATTACACTATTTTATTAGGATCGTCAATAGTCATGAGAAAAAATTTAAATCCTGAATCCATTTAAATTCATTTAATGTTTCACACTCATGATAGTTTTTAAAAAGAAATCTATTGGTTTACAAGCCATAAATTACACCATTTTATTAGGATCGTCAAGAGTCATGAGAAAAAATTTAAATCCTGAATCCATTAAAATTCATTAAATATTTAAAACGCAGGATAGTTTCTAGAAAGAAATCTATTGGTTTACAAGCCATAAATTACACTATTTTATTAGGATCGTCAATAGTCATGAGAAAAAATTTAAATCCTGAATCCATTTAAATTCATTTAATGTTTCACACTCAGGATAGTTTTAAGAAAGAAATCTATTGGTTTACAAGCCATAAATTACACCATTTTATTAGGATCGTCAAGAGTCATGAGAAAAAATTTAAATCCTGAATCTATTTAAATTCATTTAATATTTAAAACTCAGGATAGTTTTTAGAAAGAAATCTATTGATTCACAAGCCATAAATTACACTATTTTATTAGGATCGTCAACAGTCATTAGGAAAAATTTAAATCCTGAATCCATTTAAATTCATTTAATATTTAAAACTCAGGATAAATTCTAGAAAGAAATCTATTGGTTTACAAGCCATAAATTACACTATTTTATTAGGATCGTCAATAGTCATGAGAAAAAATTTAAATCCTGAATCCATTTAAATTCATTTAATGTTTCACACTCAGGATAGTTTTTAGAAAGAAATCTATTGGTTTACAAGCCATAAATTACACCATTTTATTAGGATCGTCAAGAGTCATGAGAAAAAATTTAAATCCTGAATCCATTAAAATTCATTAAATATTTAAAACGCAGGATAGTTTCTAGAAAGAAATCTATTGGTTTACAAGCCATAAATTACACTATTTTATTAGGATCGTCAATAGTCATGAGAAAAAATTTAAATCCTGAATCCATTTAAATTCATTTAATGTTTCACACTCAGGATAGTTTTTAGAAAGAAATCTATTGGTTTACAAGCCATAAATTACACCATTTTATTAGGATCGTCAAGAGTCATGAGAAAAAATTTAAATCCTGAATCCATTAAAATTCATTAAATATTTAAAACGCAGGATAGTTTTTAGAAAGAAATCTATTGGTTTACAAGCCATAAATTACACTATTTTATTAGGATCGTCAATAGTCATGAGAAAAAATTTAAATCCTGAATACATTTAAATTCATTTAATATTTAAATCTCAGGGTAGTTTTTAGAAAGAAATCTATTGATTCACAAGCCATAAATTACAATATTTTATTAGAATCGTCAAGAGTCATGAGAAAAAATTTAAATCCTGAGACCATTAAAATTCATTATATATTTAAAACGCAGGATAGTTTTTAGAAAGAAATCTATTGGTTTACAATCCATAAATTACACTATTTTATTAGGATCGTCAATAGTCATGAGAAAAAATTTAAATCCTGAATCCATTTAAATTCATTTAATATTTAAAACTCAGGATAGTTTCTAGAAAGAAATCTATTGGTTCACAAGCCATAAATTACACTATTTTATTAGGATCGTCAATAGTCATGAGAAAAAATTTAAATCCAGAATCCATTTAAATTCATTTAATATTTAAAACTCAGGATAGTTTTTAGAAAGAAATCTATTGATTCACAAGCCATAAATTACACTACTTTATTAGGATCGTCAATAGACATGAGAAAAAATTTAAATCCTGAATCCATTTAAATTCATTTAATATTTAAAACTCAGGATAGTTTCTAGAAAGAAATCTATTGGTTCACAAGCCATAAATTACACTACTTTATTAGGATCGTCAATAGTCATGAGAAAAAATTTAAATCCTGAATCCATTTAAATTCATCTAATATTTCAAACTCAGGATAGTTTTTAGAAAGAAATCTATTGATTCACAAGCCATAAATTACACTATTTTATTAGGATCGTCAATAGTCATGAGAAAAAATTTAAATCCTGAATCCATTTAAATTCATTTAATATTTAAAACTCAATGTAGTTTTTAGAAAGAAATCTATTGGTTTACAAGCCATAAATTACACTATTTTATTAGGATCGTCAATAGTCATGAGAAAAAATTTAAATCCTGAATCCATTTAAATTCATTTAATGTTTCACACTCAGGATAGTTTTTAGAAAGAAATCTATTGGTTTACAAGCCATAAATTACTCCATTTTATTAGGATCGTCAAGAGTCATGAGAAAAAATTTAAATCCTGAATCCATTAAAATTCATTAAATATTTAAAACGCAGGATAGTTTCTAGAAAGAAATCTATTGGTTTACAAGCCATAAATTACACTATTTTATTAGGATCGTCAATAGTCATGAGAAAAAATTTAAATCCTGAATCCATTTAAATTCATTTAATATTTAAAACTCAGGATAGTTTCTAGAAAGAAATCTATTGGTTCACAAGCCATAAATTACACTATTTTATTAGGATCGTCAATAGTCATGAGAAAAAATTTAAATCCAGAATCCATTTAGATTCATTTAATATTTAAAACTCAGGATAGTTTTTAGAAAGAAATCTATTGATTCACAAGCCATAAATTACACTACTTTATTAGGATCGTCAATAGACATGAGAAAAAATTTAAATCCTGAATCCATTTAAATTCATTTAATATTTAAAACTCAGGATAGTTTCTAGAAAGAAATCTATTGGTTCACAAGCCATAAATTACACTATTTTATTAGGATCGTCAATAGTCATGAGAAAAAATTTAAATCCTGAATCCATATAAATTCATCTAATATTTCAAACTCGAGATAGTTTTTAGAAAGAAATCTATTGATTCACAAGCCATAAATTACACTATTTTATTAGGATCGTCAATAGTCATGAGAAAAAATTTAAATCCTGAATCCATTTAAATTCATTTAATATTTAAAACTCAATGTAGTTTTTAGAAAGAAATCTATTGGTTTACAAGCCATAAATTACACTATTTTATTAGGATCGTCAAGAGTCATGAGAAAAAATTTAAGTCCTGAATCCATTTAAATTCATTTAATATTTAAAACTCAGGATAGTTTCTAGAAAGAAATCTATTGGTTCACAAGCCATAAATTACACTATTTTATTAGGATCGTCAATAGTCATGAGAAAACATTTAAATCCTGAATACATTTAAATTCATTTAATATTTAAAACTCAGGATAGTTTTTAGAAAGAAATCTATTGATTCACAAGCCATAAATTACACTACTTTATTAGGATCGTCAATAGTCATGAGAAAAAATTTAAATCCTGAATACATTTAAATTCATTTAATATTTAAAACTTAGGATAGTTTCTAGAAAGAAATCTATTGGTTCACAAGCCATAAATTACACTACTTTATTAGGATCGTCAATAGTCATGAGAAAAAATTTAAATCCTGAATCCATTTAAATTCATTTAATATTTAAAATTCAGGATAGTTTTAAGAAAGAAATCTATTGATTCACAAGCCATAAATTACACTATTTTATTAGGATCGTCAATAGTCATGAGAAAAAATTTAAAGCCTGAATACATTTAAATTCATTTAATATTTAAAACTCAGGATAGTTTTTAGAAAGACATGTATTGATTGACAAGCCATAAATTACACTATTTTATTAGGATCGTCAATTTTCATGAGAAAAAATTTATATCCTGAATCCATTTAAATTCATTTAATATTTAAAACTCAGGATAGTTTCTAGAAAGAAATCTATTGGTTCACAAGCCATAAATTATACTATTTTATTAGGATCGTCAATAGTCATGAGAAAAAATTTAAATCCTGAATCCATTTATATTCATTTAATATTTAAAACTCAGGATAGTTTTTTGAAAGATATCTATTGATTCACAAGCCATAAATTACACTATTTTATTAGGATCGTCAATAGTCATGAGAAAAAATTTAAATCCTGAATCCATTTATATTCATTTAATATTTAAAACTCAGGATAGTTTTTTGAAAGATATCTATTGATTCACAAGCCATAAATTACACTATTTTATTAGGACCGTCAATAGTCATGGGAAAAAATTTAAATCCTGAATCCATTTATATTCATTTAATATTTAAAACTCAGGGTAGTTTTTTGAAAGATATCTATTGATTCACAAGCCATAAATTACACTATTTTATTAGGATCGTCAATAGTCATGAGAAAAAATTTAAATCCTGAATCCATTTAAATTCATTTAATATTTAAAACTCAGGATAGTTTCTAGAAAGAAATCTATTGATTCACAAGCCATAAATTATACTATTTTATTAGGACCGTCAATAGTCATGAGAAAAAATTTAAATCCTGAATCCATTTAAATTCATTTAGTATTTAAAACTCGGGATAGTTTCTAGAAAGAAATCTATTGGTTCACAAGCCATAAATTACACTATTTTATTAGGACCGTCAATAGTCATGGGAAAAAATTTAAATCCTGAATCCATTTATATTCATTTAATATTTAAAACTCAGGATAGTTTTTTGAAAGATATCTATTGATTCACAAGCCATAAATTACACTATTTTATTAGGATCGTCAATAGTCATGAGAAAAAATTTAAATCCTGAATCCATTTAAATTCATTTAATATTTAAAACTCAGGATAGTTTCTAGAAAAAAATCTATTGATTCACAAGCCATAAATTATACTATTTTATTAGGATCGTCAATAGTCATGAGAAAAAATTTAAATCCTGAATCCATTAAAATTCATTTAATATTTAAAACGCAGGATAGTTTCTAGAAAGAAATCTATTGGTTTACAAGCCATAAATTACACTATTTTATTAGGATCGTCAATAGTCATGAGAAAAAATTTAAATCCTGAATCCATTTAAATTCATTTAATATTTAAAACTCAGGGTAGTTTTTAGAAAGAAATCTATTGATTCACAAGCCATAAATTACACTATTTTATTAGGATCGTCAATAGTCATGAGAAAAAATTTAAATCCTGAATCCATTTAAATTCATTTAATATTTAAAACTCAGGATAGTTTTTAGAAAGAAATCTATTGATTCACAAGCTATAAATTACACTATTTTATTAGGATCGTCAATAGTTATGAGAAAAAATTTAAATCCTGAATCCATTTAAATTCATTTAATATTTAAAACTCAGGATAGTTTTTAGAAAGAAATCTATTGATTCACAAGCCATAAATTACACTATTTTATTAGGATCGTCAATAGTCATGAGAAAAAATTTAAATCCTGAATCCATTTAAATTCATTTAATATTTAAAACTCAGGATAGTTTTTTGAAAGATATCTATTGATTCACAAGCCATAAATTACACTATTTTATTAGGATCGTCAATAGTCATGAGAAAAAATTTAAATCCTGAATCCATTTAAATTCATTTAATATTTAAAACTCAGGGTAGTTTTTAGAAAGAAATCTATTGATTCACAAGCCATAAATTACACTATTTTATTAGGATCGTCAATAGTCATGAGAAAAAATTTAAATCCTGAATCCATTTAAATTCATTTAATATTTAAAACTCAGGATAGTTTTTAGAAAGAAATCTATTGATTCACAAGCTATAAATTACACTATTTTATTAGGATCGTCAATAGTCATGAGAAAAAATTTAAATCCTGAATCCATTAAAATTCATTTAATATTTAAAACGCAGGATAGTTTCTAGAAAGAAATCTATTGGTTTACAAGCCATAAATTACACTATTTTATTAGGATCGTCAATAGTCATGAGAAAAAATTTAAATCCTGAATCCATTTAAATTCATTTAATATTTAAAACTCAGGATAGTTTTTTGAAAGATATCTATTGATTCACAAGCCATAAATTACACTATTTTATTAGGACCGTCAATAGTCATGGGAAAAAATTTAAATCCTGAATCCATTTATATTCATTTAATATTTAAAACTCAGGGTAGTTTTTTGAAAGATATCTATTGATTCACAAGCCATAAATTACACTATTTTATTAGGATCGTCAATAGTCATGAGAAAAAATTTAAATCCTGAATCCATTTAAATTCATTTAATATTTAAAACTCAGGATAGTTTCTAGAAAGAAATCTATTGATTCACAAGCCATAAATTATACTATTTTATTAGGACCGTCAATAGTCATGAGAAAAAATTTAAATCCTGAATCCATTTAAATTCATTTAGTATTTAAAACTCGGGATAGTTTCTAGAAAGAAATCTATTGGTTCACAAGCCATAAATTACACTATTTTATTAGGACCGTCAATAGTCATGGGAAAAAATTTAAATCCTGAATCCATTTATATTCATTTAATATTTAAAACTCAGGATAGTTTTTTGAAAGATATCTATTGATTCACAAGCCATAAATTACACTATTTTATTAGGATCGTCAATAGTCATGAGAAAAAATTTAAATCCTGAATCCATTTAAATTCATTTAATATTTAAAACTCAGGATAGTTTCTAGAAAAAAATCTATTGATTCACAAGCCATAAATTATACTATTTTATTAGGATCGTCAATAGTCATGAGAAAAAATTTAAATCCTGAATCCATTAAAATTCATTTAATATTTAAAACGCAGGATAGTTTCTAGAAAGAAATCTATTGGTTTACAAGCCATAAATTACACTATTTTATTAGGATCGTCAATAGTCATGAGAAAAAATTTAAATCCTGAATCCATTTAAATTCATTTAATATTTAAAACTCAGGGTAGTTTTTAGAAAGAAATCTATTGATTCACAAGCCATAAATTACACTATTTTATTAGGATCGTCAATAGTCATGAGAAAAAATTTAAATCCTGAATCCATTTAAATTCATTTAATATTTAAAACTCAGGATAGTTTTTAGAAAGAAATCTATTGATTCACAAGCTATAAATTACACTATTTTATTAGGATCGTCAATAGTTATGAGAAAAAATTTAAATCCTGAATCCATTTAAATTCATTTAATATTTAAAACTCAGGATAGTTTTTAGAAAGAAATCTATTGATTCACAAGCCATAAATTACACTATTTTATTAGGATCGTCAATAGTCATGAGAAAAAATTTAAATCCTGAATCCATTTAAATTCATTTAATATTTAAAACTCAAGATAGTTTCTAGAAAGAAATCTATTGGTTTACAAGCCATAAATTACACTATTTTATTTGGATCGTCAATAGTCCTGAGAAAAAATTTAAATCCTGAATCCATTTAAATTCATTTAATATTTAAAACTCAGGATAGTTTCTAGAAAGAAATCTATTGGTTCACAAGCCATAAATTACACTATTTTATTAGGTTCGTCAACAGTCATGAGGAAAAATTTAAATCCTGAATCCATTTAAATTCATTTAATATTTAAAACTCAGGATAGTTTCTAGAAAGAAATCTATTGGTTTACAAGCCATAAATTACACTATTTTATTAGGATCGTCAATAGTCATGAGAAAAAATTTAAATCCTGAATCCATTTAAATTCATTTAATGTTTCACACTCATGATAGTTTTTAAAAAGAAATCTATTGGTTTACAAGCCATAAATTACACCATTTTATTAGGATCGTCAAGAGTCATGAGAAAAAATTTAAATCCTGAATCCATTAAAATTCATTAAATATTTAAAACGCAGGATAGTTTCTAGAAAGAAATCTATTGGTTTACAAGCCATAAATTACACTATTTTATTAGGATCGTCAATAGTCATGAGAAAAAATTTAAATCCTGAATCCATTTAAATTCATTTAATGTTTCACACTCAGGATAGTTTTAAGAAAGAAATCTATTGGTTTACAAGCCATAAATTACACCATTTTATTAGGATCGTCAAGAGTCATGAGAAAAAATTTAAATCCTGAATCTATTTAAATTCATTTAATATTTAAAACTCAGGATAGTTTTTAGAAAGAAATCTATTGATTCACAAGCCATAAATTACACTATTTTATTAGGATCGTCAACAGTCATTAGGAAAAATTTAAATCCTGAATCCATTTAAATTCATTTAATATTTAAAACTCAGGATAAATTCTAGAAAGAAATCTATTGGTTTACAAGCCATAAATTACACTATTTTATTAGGATCGTCAATAGTCATGAGAAAAAATTTAAATCCTGAATCCATTTAAATTCATTTAATGTTTCACACTCAGGATAGTTTTTAGAAAGAAATCTATTGGTTTACAAGCCATAAATTACACCATTTTATTAGGATCGTCAAGAGTCATGAGAAAAAATTTAAATCCTGAATCCATTAAAATTCATTAAATATTTAAAACGCAGGATAGTTTCTAGAAAGAAATCTATTGGTTTACAAGCCATAAATTACACTATTTTATTAGGATCGTCAATAGTCATGAGAAAAAATTTAAATCCTGAATCCATTTAAATTCATTTAATGTTTCACACTCAGGATAGTTTTTAGAAAGAAATCTATTGGTTTACAAGCCATAAATTACACCATTTTATTAGGATCGTCAAGAGTCATGAGAAAAAATTTAAATCCTGAATCCATTAAAATTCATTAAATATTTAAAACGCAGGATAGTTTTTAGAAAGAAATCTATTGGTTTACAAGCCATAAATTACACTATTTTATTAGGATCGTCAATAGTCATGAGAAAAAATTTAAATCCTGAATACATTTAAATTCATTTAATATTTAAATCTCAGGGTAGTTTTTAGAAAGAAATCTATTGATTCACAAGCCATAAATTACAATATTTTATTAGAATCGTCAAGAGTCATGAGAAAAAATTTAAATCCTGAGACCATTAAAATTCATTATATATTTAAAACGCAGGATAGTTTTTAGAAAGAAATCTATTGGTTTACAATCCATAAATTACACTATTTTATTAGGATCGTCAATAGTCATGAGAAAAAATTTAAATCCTGAATCCATTTAAATTCATTTAATATTTAAAACTCAGGATAGTTTCTAGAAAGAAATCTATTGGTTCACAAGCCATAAATTACACTATTTTATTAGGATCGTCAATAGTCATGAGAAAAAATTTAAATCCAGAATCCATTTAAATTCATTTAATATTTAAAACTCAGGATAGTTTTTAGAAAGAAATCTATTGATTCACAAGCCATAAATTACACTACTTTATTAGGATCGTCAATAGACATGAGAAAAAATTTAAATCCTGAATCCATTTAAATTCATTTAATATTTAAAACTCAGGATAGTTTCTAGAAAGAAATCTATTGGTTCACAAGCCATAAATTACACTACTTTATTAGGATCGTCAATAGTCATGAGAAAAAATTTAAATCCTGAATCCATTTAAATTCATCTAATATTTCAAACTCAGGATAGTTTTTAGAAAGAAATCTATTGATTCACAAGCCATAAATTACACTATTTTATTAGGATCGTCAATAGTCATGAGAAAAAATTTAAATCCTGAATCCATTTAAATTCATTTAATATTTAAAACTCAATGTAGTTTTTAGAAAGAAATCTATTGGTTTACAAGCCATAAATTACACTATTTTATTAGGATCGTCAATAGTCATGAGAAAAAATTTAAATCCTGAATCCATTTAAATTCATTTAATATTTAAAACTCAGGATAGTTTCTAGAAAGAAATCTATTGGTTCACAAGCCATAAATTACACTATTTTATTAGGATCGTCAATAGTCATGAGAAAACATTTAAATCCTGAATCCATTTAAATTCATTTAATATTTAAAACTCAGGATAGTTTTTAGAAAGAAATCTATTGATTCACAAGCCATAAATTACACTACTTTATTAGGATCGTCAATAGTCATGAGAAAAGATTTAAATCCTGAATACATTTAAATTCATTTAATATTTAAAACTTAGGATAGTTTCTAGAAAGAAATCTATTGGTTCACAAGCCATAAATTACACTACTTTATTAGGATCGTCAATAGTCATGAGAAAAAATTTAAATCCTGAATCCATTTAAATTCATTTAATATTTCAAATTCAGGATAGTTTTAAGAAAGAAATCTATTGATTCACAAGCCATAAATTACACTATTTTATTAGGATCGTCAATAGTCATGAGAAAAAATTTAAAGCCTGAATACATTTAAATTCATTTAATATTTAAAACTCAGGATAGTTTTTAGAAAGACATGTATTGATTGACAAGCCATAAATTACACTATTTTATTAGGATCGTCAATTTTCATGAGAAAAAATTTATATCCTGAATCCATTTAAATTCATTTAATATATAAAACTCAGGATAGTTTCTAGAAAGAAATCTATTGGTTCACAAGCCATAAATTACACTATTTTATTAGGACCGTCAATAGTCATGGGAAAAAATTTAAATCCTGAATCCATTTAAATTCATTTAATATTTAAAACTCAGGATAGTTTTTTGAAAGATATCTATTGATTCACAAGCCATAAATTACACTATTTTATTAGGATCGTCAATAGTCATGAGAAAAAATTTAAATCCTGAATCCATTTATATTCATTTAATATTTAAAACTCAGGATAGTTTTTTGAAAGATATCTATTGATTCACAAGCCATAAATTACACTATTTTATTAGGACCGTCAATAGTCATGGGAAAAAATTTAAATCCTGAATCCATTTATATTCATTTAATATTTAAAACTCAGAATAGTTTTTTGAAAGATATCTATTGATTCACAAGCCATAAATTACACTATTTTATTAGGATCGTCAATAGTCATGAGAAAAAATTTAAATCCTGAATCCATTTAAATTCATTTAATATTTAAAACTCAGGATAGTTTCTAGAAAGAAATCTATTGATTCACAAGCCATAAATTATACTATTTTATTAGGACCGTCAATAGTCATGAGAAAAAATTTAAATCCTGAATCCATTTAAATTCATTTAATATTTAAAACTCAGGATTGTTTCTAGAAAGAAATCTATTGGTTTACAAGCTATAAATTACACTATTTTATTAGGACCGTCAATAGTCATGGGAAAAAATTTAAATCCTAAATCCATTAAAATTCATTTAATATATAAAACTCAGGATAGTTTCTAGAAAGAAATCTATTGATTCACAAGCCATAAATTACACTATTTTATTAGGATCGTCAATAGTCATGAGCAAAAATTTAAATCCTGAATCCGTTTAAATTCATTTAATATTTAAAACTCAGGGTAGTTTTTAGAAAGAATTCTATTGATTCACAAGCCATAAATTACACTACTTTATTAGGATCGTCAATAGTCATGAGAAAAAATTTAAATCCTGAATCCATTTAAATTCATCTAATATTTCAAACTCAGGATAGTTTTTAGAAAGAAAACTATTGATTCACAAGCTATAAATTACACTATTTTATTAGGATCGTCAATAGTTATGCGAAAAAATTTAAATCCTGAATCCATTTAAATTCATTTAATATTTAAAACTCAATGTAGTTTTTAGAAAGAAATCTATTGATTCACAAGCCATAAATTACACTATTTTATTAGGATCGTCAATAGTCATGAGAAAAAATTTAAATCCTGAATCCATTTATATTCATTTAATATTTAAAACTCAGGACAGTTTTTTGAAAGATATCTATTGATTCACAAGCCATAAATTACACTATTTTATTAGGACCGTCAATAGTCATGGGAAAAAATTTAAATCCTGAATCCATTTATATTCATTTAATATTTAAAACTCAGGATAGTTTTTAGAAAGAAATCTATTGATTCACAAGCCATAAATTACACTACTTTATTAGGTTCGTCAACAGTCATGAGGAAAAATTTAAATCCTGAATCCATTTAAATTCATTTAATATTTAAAACTCAGGATAGTTTCTAGAAAGAAATCTATTGGTTTACAAGCCATAAATTACACTATTTTATTAGGATCGTCAATAGTCATGAGAAAAAATTTAAATCCTGAATCCATTTAAATTCATTTAATGTTTCACACTCAGGATAGTTTTTAGAAAGAAATCTATTGGTTTACAAGCCATAAATTACACTATTTTATTAGGATCGTCAATAGTCATGAGAAAAAATTTAAAGCCTGAATACATTTAAATTCATTTAATATTTAAAACTCAGGATAGTTTTTAGAAAGACATGTATTGATTGACAAGCCATAAATTACACTATTTTATTAGGATCGTCAATTTTCATGAGAAAAAATTTATATCCTGAATCCATTTAAATTCATTTAATATTTAAAACTCAGGATAGTTTCTAGAAAGAAATCTATTGGTTCACAAGCCATAAATTACACTATTTTATTAGGACCGTCAATAGTCATGGGAAAAAATTTAAATCCTGAATCCATTTATATTCATTTAATATTTAAAACTCAGGATAGTTTTTTGAAAGATATCTATTGATTCACAAGCCATAAATTACACTATTTTATTAGGATCGTCAATAGTCATGAGAAAAAATTTAAATCCTGAATCCATTTATATTCATTTAATATTTAAAACTCAGGACAGTTTTTTGAAAGATATCTATTGATTCACAAGCCATAAATTACACTATTTTATTAGGACCGTCAATAGTCATGGGAAAAAATTTAAATCCTGAATCCATTTATATTCATTTAATATTTAAAACTCAGGATAGTTTTTAGAAAGAAATCTATTGATTCACAAGCCATAAATTACACTACTTTATTAGGATCGTCAATAGTCATGAGAAAAAATTTATATCCTGAATCCATTTAAATTCATTTAATATTTAAAACTCAGGATAGTTTCTAGAAAGAAATCTATTGGTTCACAAGCCATAAATTACACTATTTTATTAGGACCGTCAATAGTCATGAGAAAAAATTTAAATCCTGAATCCATTTATATTCATTTAATATTTAAAACTCAGGATAGTTTTTTGAAAGAAATCTATTGGTTTACAAGCCATAAATTACACTATTTTATTAGGATCGTCAATAGTCATGAGCAAAAATTTAAATCCTGAATCCATTTAAATTCATTTAATATTTAAAACTCAGGGTAGTTTTTAGAAAGAAATCTATTGATTCACAAGCCATAAATTACACTATTTTATTAGGATCGTCAATAGTCATGAGAAAAAATTTAAATCCTGAATCCATTTAAATTCATTTAATATTTAAAACTCAGGATAGTTTTTAGAAAGAAAACTATTGATTCACAAGCTATAAATTACACTATTTTATTAGGATCGTCAATAGTTATGCGAAAAAATTTAAATCCTGAATCCATTTAAATTCATTTAATATTTAAAACTCAGGATAGTTTTTAGAAAGAAATCTATTGATTCACAAGCCATAAATTACACTATTTTATTAGGATCGTCAATAGTCATGAGAAAAAATTTAAATCCTGAATCCATTTAAATTCATTTAATATTTAAAACTCAGGATAGTTTCTAGAAAGAAATCTATTGGTTTACAAGCCATAAATTACACTATTTTATTTGGATCGTCAATAGTCCTGAGAAAAAATTTAAATCCTGAATCTATTTAAATTCATTTAATATTTAAAACTCAGGATAGTTTTTAAAAAGAAATCTATTGATTCACAAGCTATAAATTACACTATTTTATTAGGTTCGTCAACAGTCATGAGGAAAAATTTAAATCCTGAATCCATTTAAATTCATTTAATATTTAAAACTCAGGATAGTTTCTAGAAAGAAATCTATTGATTCACAAGCCATAAATTACACTATTTTATTAGGATCGTCAATAGTCATGAGAAAAAATTTAAATCCTGAATCCATTTAAATTCATTTAATGTTTCACACTCAGGATAGTTTTTAGAAAGAAATCTATTGGTTTACAAGCCATAAATTACACCATTTTATTAGGATCGTCAAGAGTCGTGAGAAAAAATTTAAATCCTGAATCCATTTAAATTCATTAAATATTTAAAACGCAGGATAGTTTCTAGAAAGAAATCTATTGGTTCACAAGCCATAAATTACACTACTTTATTAGGATCGTCAATAGTCATGAGAAAAAATTTAAATCCTGAATCCATTTAAATTCATCTAATATTTAAAATTCAGGATAGTTTTAAGAAAGAAATCTATTGATTCACAAGCCATAAATTACACTATTTTATTAGGATCGTCAATAGTCATGAGAAAAAATTTCAAGCCTGAATACATTTAAATTCATTTAATATTTAAAACTCAGGATAGTTTTTAGAAAGACATGTATTGATTGACAAGCCATAAATTACACTATTTTATTAGGATCGTCAATTTTCATGAGAAAAAATTTATATCCTGAATCCATTTAAATTCATTCAATGTTTAAAACTCAGGGTAGTTTTTAGAAAGAAAACTATTGATTCACAAGCTATAAATTACACTATTTTATTAGGACCGTCAATAGTCATGGGAAAAAATTTAAATCCTGAATCCATTTATATTCATTTAATATTTAAAACTCAGGATAGTTTTTTGAAAGATATCTATTGATTCACAAGCCATAAATTACACTATTTTATTAGGATCGTCAATAGTCATGAGAAAAAATTTAAATCCTGAATCCATTTAAATTCATTTAATATTTAAAACTCAGGATAGTTTCTAGAAAGAAATCTATTGATTCACAAGCCATAAATTATACTATTTTATAAGGACCGTCAATAGTCATGAGAAAAAATTTAAATCCTGAATCCATTTAAATTCATTTAGTATTTAAAACTCAGGATAGTTTCTAGAAAGAAATCTATTGGTTCACAAGCCATAAATTACACTATTTTATTAGGACCGTCAATAGTCATGGGAAAAAATTTAAATCCTAAATCCATTAAAATTCATTTAATATTTAAAACGCACGATAGTTTCTAGAAAGAAATCTATTGGTTTACAAGCCATAAATTACACTATTTTATTAGGATCGTCAATAGTCATGAGAAAAAATTTAAATCCTGAATCCATTTAAATTCATTTAATATTTAAAACTCAGGGTAGTTTTTAGAAAGAAATCTATTGATTCACAAGCCATAAATTACACTATTTTATTAGGATCGTCAATAGTCATGAGAAAAAATTTAAATCCTGAATCCATTTAAATTCATTTAATATTTAAAACTCAGGATAGTTTTTAGAAAGAAAACTATTGATTCACAAGCTATAAATTACACTATTTTATTAGGATCGTCAATAGTTATGCGAAAAAATTTAAATCCTGAATCCATTTAAATTCATTTAATATTTAAAACTCAGGATAGTTTTTAGAAAGAAATCTATTGATACACAAGCCATGAATTACACTATTTTATTAGGATCGTCAATAGTCATGAGAAAAAATTTAAATCCTGAATCCATTTAAATTCATTTAATATTTAAAACTCAGGATAGTTTCTAGAAAGAAATCTATTGGTTTACAAGCCATAAATTACACTATTTTATTTGAATCGTCAATAGTCCTGAGAAAAAATTTAAATCCTGAATCTATTTAAATTCATTTAATATTTAAAACTCAGGATAGTTTTTAGAAAGAAATCTATTGATTCACAAGCTATAAATTACACTATTTTATTAGGTTCGTCAACAGTCATGAGGAAAAATTTAAATCCTGAATCTATTAAAGTTCATTTAATATATAAAACTCAGGATAGTTTCTAGAAAGAAATCTATTGGTTTACAAGCCATAAATTACACTATTTTATTAGGATCGTCAATAGTCATGAGCAAAAATTTAAATCCTGAATCCGTTTAAATTCATTTAATATTTAAAACTCAGGGTAGTTTTTAGAAAGAAATCTATTGATTCACAAGCCATAAATTACACTACTTTATTAGGATCGTCAATAGTCATGAGAAAAAATTTAAATCCTGAATCCATTTAAATTCATCTAATATTTCAAACTCAGGATAGTTTTTAGAAAGAAATCTATTGATTCACAAGCCATAAATTACACTATTTTATTAGGATCGTCAATAGTCATGAGAAAAAATTTAAATCCTGAATCCATTTAAATTCATTTAATATTTAAAACTCAATGTAGTTTTTAGAAAGAAATCTATTGGTTTACAAGCCATAAATTACACTATTTTATTAGGATCGTCAATAGTCATGAGAAAAAATTTAAGTCCTGAATCCATTTAAATTCATTTAATATTTAAAACTCAGGATAGTTTCTAGAAAGAAATCTATTGGGTCACAAGCCATAAATTACACTATTTTATTAGGATCGTCAATAGTCATGAGAAAACATTTAAATCCTGAATCCATTTAAATTCATTTAATATTTAAAACTCAGGATAGTTTTTAGAAAGAAATCTATTGATTCACAAGCCATAAATTACACTATTTTATTAGGTTCGTCAACAGTCATGAGGAAAAATTTAAATCCTGAATCCATTTAAATTCATTTAATATTTAAAACTCAGGATAGTTTCTAGAAAGAAATCTATTGGTTTACCAGCCATAAATTACACCATTTTATTAGGATCGTCAAGAGTCGTGAGAAAAAATTTAAATCCTGAATCCATTTAAATTCATTTAATATTTAAAACGCAGGATAGTTTCTAGAAAGAAATCTATTGGTTCACAAGCCATAAATTACACTATTTTATTAGGTTCGTCAACAGTCATGAGGAAAAATTTAAATCCTGAATCCATTTAAATTCATTTAATATTTAAAACTCAGGATAGTTTCTAGAAAGAAATCTATTGGTTTACAAGCCATAAATTACACTATTTTATTAGGATCGTCAATAGTCATGAGAAAAAATTTAAATCCTGAATCCATTTAAATTCATTTAATGTTTCACACTCAGGATAGTTTTTAGAAAGAAATCTATTGGTTTACAAGCCATAAATTACACTATTTTATTAGGATCGTCAATAGTCATGAGAAAAAATTTAAAGCCTGAATACATTTAAATTCATTTAATATTTAAAACTCAGGATAGTTTTTAGAAAGACATGTATTGATTGACAAGCCATAAATTACACTATTTTATTAGGATCGTCAATTTTCATGAGAAAAAATTTATATCCTGAATCCATTTAAATTCATTTAATATTTAAAACTCAGGATAGTTTCTAGAAAGAAATCTATTGGTTCACAAGCCATAAATTACACTATTTTATTAGGACCGTCAATAGTCATGGGAAAAAATTTAAATCCTGAATCCATTTATATTCATTTAATATTTAAAACTCAGGATAGTTTTTTGAAAGATATCTATTGATTCACAAGCCATAAATTACACTATTTTATTAGGATCGTCAATAGTCATGAGAAAAAATTTAAATCCTGAATCCATTTATATTCATTTAATATTTAAAACTCAGGACAGTTTTTTGAAAGATATCTATTGATTCACAAGCCATAAATTACACTATTTTATTAGGACCGTCAATAGTCATGGGAAAAAATTTAAATCCTGAATCCATTTATATTCATTTAATATTTAAAACTCAGGATAGTTTTTTGAAAGATATCTATTGATTCACAAGCCATAAATTACACTATTTTATTAGGATCGTCAATAGTCATGAGAAAAAATTTATATCCTGAATCCATTTAAATTCATTTAATATTTAAAACTCAGGATAGTTTCTAGAAAGAAATCTATTGGTTCACAAGCCATAAATTACACTATTTTATTAGGACCGTCAATAGTCATGAGAAAAAATTTAAATCCTGAATCCATTTATATTCATTTAATATTTAAAACTCAGGATAGTTTTTTGAAAGAAATCTATTGGTTTACAAGCCATAAATTACACTATTTTATTAGGATCGTCAATAGTCATGAGCAAAAATTTAAATCCTGAATCCATTTAAATTCATTTAATATTTAAAACTCAGGGTAGTTTTTAGAAAGAAATCTATTGATTCACAAGCCATAAATTACACTATTTTATTAGGATCGTCAATAGTCATGAGAAAAAATTTAAATCCTGAATCCATTTAAATTCATTTAATATTTAAAACTCAGGATAGTTTTTAGAAAGAAAACTATTGATTCACAAGCTATAAATTACACTATTTTATTAGGATCGTCAATTTTCATGAGAAAAAATTTATATCCTGAATCCATTTAAATTCATTTAATGTTTAAAACTCAGGATAGTTTTTTGAAAGAAAACTATTGATTCACAAGCTATAAATTACACTATTTTATTAGGACCGTCAATAGTCATGGGAAAAAATTTAAATCCTAAATCCATTAAAATTCATTTAATATTTAAAACGCACGATAGTTTCTAGAAAGAAATCTATTGGTTTACAAGCCATAAATTACACTATTTTATTAGGATCGTCAATAGTCATGAGAAAAAATTTAAATCCTGAATCCATTTAAATTCATTTAATATTTAAAACTCAGGGTAGTTTTTAGAAAGAAATCTATTGATTCACAAGCCATAAATTACACTATTTTATTAGGATCGTCAATAGTCATGAGAAAAAATTTAAATCCTGAATCCATTTATATTCATTTAATATTTAAAACTCAGGATAGTTTTTTGAAAGATATCTATTGATTCACAAGCCATAAATTACACTATTTTATTAGGACCGTCAATAGTCATGGGAAAAAATTTAAATCCTGAATCCAATTATATTCATTTAATATTTAAAACTCAGAATAGTTTTTTGAAAGATATCTATTGATTCACAAGCCATAAATTACACTATTTTATTAGGATCGTCAATAGTCATGAGAAAAAATTTAAATCCTGAATCCATTTAAATTCATTTAATATTTAAAACTCAGGATAGTTTCTAGAAAGAAATCTATTGATTCACAAGCCATAAATTATACTATTTTATTAGGACCGTCAATAGTCATGAGAAAAAATTTAAATCCTGAATCCATTTAAATTCATTTGATATTTAAAACTCAGGATTGTTTCTAGAAAGAAATCTATTGGTTTACAAGCTATAAATTACACTATTTTATTAGGACCGTCAATAGTCATGGGAAAAAATTTAAATCCTAAATCCATTAAAATTCATTTAATATATAAAACTCAGGATAGTTTCTAGAAAGAAATCTATTGGTTTACAAGCCATAAATTACACTATTTTATTAGGATCGTCAATAGTCATGAGCAAAAATTTAAATCCTGAATCCGTTTAAATTCATTTAATATTTAAAACTCAGGGTAGTTTTTAGAAAGAAATCTATTGATTCACAAGCCATAAATTACACTACTTTATTAGGATCGTCAATAGTCATGAGAAAAAATTTAAATCCTGAATCCATTTAAATTCATCTAATATTTCAAACTCAGGATAGTTTTTAGAAAGAAATCTATTGATTCACAAGCCATAAATTACACTATTTTATTAGGATCGTCAATAGTCATGAGAAAAAATTTAAATCCTGAATCCATTTAAATTCATTTAATATTTAAAACTCAATGTAGTTTTTAGAAAGAAATCTATTGGTTTACAAGCCATAAATTACACTATTTTATTAGGATCGTCAATAGTCATGAGAAAAAATTTAAATCCTGAATCCATTTAAATTCATTTAATGTTTCACACTCAGGATAGTTTTTAGAAAGAAATCTATTGGTTTACAAGCCATAAATTACACTATTTTATTAGGATCGTCAATATTCATGAGAAAAAATTTAAAGCCTGAATACATTTAAATTCATTTAATATTTAAAACTCAGGATAGTTTTTAGAAAGACATGTATTGATTGACAAGCCATAAATTACACTATTTTATTAGGATCGTCAATTTTCATGAGAAAAAATTTATATCCTGAATCCATTTAAATTCATTTAATATTTAAAACTCAGGATAGTTTCTAGAAAGAAATCTATTGGTTCACAAGCCATAAATTACACTATTTTATTAGGACCGTCAATAGTCATGGGAAAAAATTTAAATCCTGAATCCATTTATATTCATTTAATATTTAAAACTCAGGATAGTTTTTTGAAAGATATCTATTGATTCACAAGCCATAAATTACACTATTTTATTAGGATCGTCAATAGTCATGAGAAAAAATTTAAATCCTGAATCCATTTATATTCATTTAATATTTAAAACTCAGGACAGTTTTTTGAAAGATATCTATTGATTCACAAGCCATAAATTACACTATTTTATTAGGACCGTCAATAGTCATGGGAAAAAATTTAAATCCTGAATCCATTTATATTCATTTAATATTTAAAACTCAGGATAGTTTTTTGAAAGATATCTATTGATTCACAAGCCATAAATTACACTATTTTATTAGGATCGTCAATAGTCATGAGAAAAAATTTATATCCTGAATCCATTTAAATTCATTTAATATTTAAAACTCAGGATAGTTTCTAGAAAGAAATCTATTGGTTCACAAGCCATAAATTACACTATTTTATTAGGACCGTCAATAGTCATGAGAAAAAATTTAAATCCTGAATCCATTTATATTCATTTAATATTTAAAACTCAGGATAGTTTTTTGAAAGAAATCTATTGGTTTACAAGCCATAAATTACACTATTTTATTAGGATCGTCAATAGTCATGAGCAAAAATTTAAATCCTGAATCCATTTAAATTCATTTAATATTTAAAACTCAGGGTAGTTTTTAGAAAGAAATCTATTGATTCACAAGCCATAAATTACACTATTTTATTAGGATCGTCAATAGTCATGAGAAAAAATTTAAATCCTGAATCCATTTAAATTCATTTAATATTTAAAACTCAGGATAGTTTTTAGAAAGAAAACTATTGATTCACAAGCTATAAATTACACTATTTTATTAGGATCGTCAATAGTTATGCGAAAAAATTTAAATCCTGAATCCATTTAAATTCATTTAATATTTAAAACTCAGGATAGTTTTTAGAAAGAAATCTATTGATTCACAAGCCATAAATTACACTATTTTATTAGGATCGTCAATAGTCATGAGAAAAAATTTAAATCCTGAATCCATTTAAATTCATTTAATATTTAAAACTCAGGATAGTTTCTAGAAAGAAATCTATTGGTTTACAAGCCATAAATTACACTATTTTATTTGGATCGTCAATAGTCCTGAGAAAAAATTTAAATCCTGAATCTATTTAAATTCATTTAATATTTAAAACTCAGGATAGTTTTTAAAAAGAAATCTATTGATTCACAAGCTATAAATTACACTATTTTATTAGGTTCGTCAACAGTCATGAGGAAAAATTCAAATCCTGAATCCATTTAAATTCATTTAATATTTAAAACTCAGGATAGTTTCTAGAAAGAAATCTATTGGTTTACAAGCCATAAATTACACTATTTTATTAGGATCGTCAATAGTCATGAGAAAAAATTTAAATCCTGAATCCATTTAAATTCATTTAATGTTTCACACTCAGGATAGTTTTTAGAAAGAAATCTATTGGTTTACAAGCCATAAATTACACCATTTTATTAGGATCGTCAAGAGTCGTGAGAAAAAATTTAAATCCTGAATCCATTTAAATTCATTAAATATTTAAAACGCAGGATAGTTTCTAGAAAGAAATCTATTGGTTCACAAGCCATAAATTACACTACTTTATTAGGATCGTCAATAGTCATGAGAAAAAACTTAAATCCTGAATCCATTTAAATTCATCTAATATTTAAAATTCAGGAGTGTTTTAAGAAAGAAATCTATTGATTCACAAGCCATAAATTACACTATTTTATTAGGATCGTCAATAGTCATGAGAAAAAATTTCAAGCCTGAATACATTTAAATTCATTTAATATTTAAAACTCAGGATAGTTTTTAGAAAGACATGTATTGATTGACAAGCCATAAATTACACTATTTTATTAGGATCGTCAATTTTCATGAGAAAAAATTTATATCCTGAATCCATTTAAATTCATTTAATGTTTAAAACTCAGGATAGTTTTTAGAAAGAAAACTATTGATTCACAAGCTATAAATTACACTATTTTATTAGGACCGTCAATAGTCATGGGAAAAAATTTAAATCCTGAATCCATTTATATTCATTTAATATTTAAAACTCAGGATAGTTTTTTGAAAGATATCTATTGATTCACAAGCCATAAATTACACTATTTTATTAGGATCGTCAATAGTCATGAGAAAAAATTTAAATCCTGAATCCATTTAAATTCATTTAATATTTAAAACTCAGGATAGTTTCTAGAAAGAAATCTATTGATTCACAAGCCATAAATTATACTATTTTATAAGGACCGTCAATAGTCATGAGAAAAAATTTAAATCCTGAATCCATTTAAATTCATTTAGTATTTAAAACTCAGGATAGTTTCTAGAAAGAAATCTATTGGTTCACAAGCCATAAATTACACTATTTTATTAGGACCGTCAATATTCATGGGAAAAAATTTAAATCCTAAATCCATTAAAATTCATTTAATATTTAAAACGCACGATAGTTTCTAGAAAGAAATCTATTGGTTTACAAGCCATAAATTACACTATTTTATTAGGATCGTCAATAGTCATGAGAAAAAATTTAAATCCTGAATCCATTTAAATTCATTTAATATTTAAAACTCAGGGTAGTTTTTAGAAAGAAATCTATTGATTCACAAGCCATAAATTACACTATTTTATTAGGATCGTCAATAGTCATGAGAAAAAATTTAAATCCTGAATCCATTTAAATTCATTTAATATTTAAAACTCAGGATAGTTTTTAGAAAGAAAACTATTGATTCACAAGCTATAAATTACACTATTTTATTAGGATCGTCAATAGTTATGCGAAAAAATTTAAATCCTGAATCCATTTAAATTCATTTAATATTTAAAACTCAGGATAGTTTTTAGAAAGAAATCTATTGATACACAAGCCATGAATTACACTATTTTATTAGGATCGTCAATAGTCATGAGAAAAAATTTAAATCCTGAATCCATTTAAATTCATTTAATATTTAAAACTCAGCATAGTTTCTAGAAAGAAATCTATTGGTTTACAAGCCATAAATTACACTATTTTATTTGAATCGTCAACAGTCCTGAGAAAAAATTTAAATCCTGAATCTATTTAAATTCATTTAATATTTAAAACTCAGGATAGTTTTTAGAAAGAAATCTATTGATTCACAAGCTATAAATTACACTATTTTATTAGGTTCGTCAACAGTCATGAGGAAAAATTTAAATCCTGAATCCATTTAAATTCATTTAATATTTAAAACTCAGGATAGTTTCTAGAAAGAAATCTATTGGTTTACAAGCCATAAATTACACTATTTTATTAGGATCGTCAATAGTCATGAGAAAAAATTTAAATCCTGAATCCATTTAAATTCATTTAATGTTTCACACTCAGGATAGTTTTTAGAAAGAAATCTATTGGTTTACAAGCCATAAATTACACCATTTTATTAGGATCGTCAAGAGTCATGAGAAAAAATTTAAATCCTGAATCCATTAAAATTCATTAAATATTTAAAACGCAGGATAGTTTCTAGAAAGAAATCTATTGGTTTACAAGCCATAAATTACACTATTTTATTAGGATCGTCAATAGTCATGAGAAAAAATTTAAATCCTGAATCCATATAAATTCATTTAATATTTAAATCTCAGGGTAGTTTTTAGAAAGAAATCTATTGATTCACAAGCCATAAATTACACTATTTTATTAGGATCGTCAATAGTCATGAGAAAAAATTTAAATCCTGAATCCATTTAAATTCATTTAATGTTTCACACTCAGGATAGTTTTTAGAAAGAAATCTATTGGTTTACAAGCCATGAATTACACTATTTTATTAGGATCGTCAAGAGTCATGAGAAAAAATTTAAATCCTGAATCCATTAAAATTCATTAAATATTTAAAACGCAGGATAGTTTCTAGAAAGAAATCTATTGGTTTACAAGCCATAAATTACACTATTTTATTAGGATCGGCAGTAGTCATGAGAAAAAATTTAAATCCTGAATCCATTTAAATTCATTTAATATTTAAAACTCAGGATAGTTTCTAGAAAGAAATCTATTGATTCACAAGCCATAAATTACACTATTTTATTAGGATCGTCAATAGTCATGAGAAAAAATTTAAATCCAGAATCCATTTAGATTCATTTAATATTTAAAACTCAGGATAGTTTTTAGAAAGAAATCTATTGATTCACAAGCCATAAATTACACTATTTTATTAGGATCGTCAATAGTCATGAGAAAAAATTTAAATCCTGAATCCATTTAAATTCATTTAATATTTAAAACTCAGGATAGTTTCTAGAAAGAAATCTATTGGTTCACAAGCCATAAATTACACTACTTTATTAGGATCGTCAATAGTCATGAGAAAAAATTTAAATCCTGAATCCATTTAAATTCATCTAATATTTCAAACTCAGGATAGTTTTTAGAAAGAAATCTATTGATTCACAAGCCATAAATTACACTATTTTATTAGGATCGTCAATAGTCATGAGAAAAAATTTAAATCCTGAATCCATTTAAATTCATTTAATATTTAAAACTCAGGATCGTTTCTAGAAAGAAATCTATTGGTTCACAAGCCATAAATTACACTATTTTATTAGGATCGTCAATAGTCATGAGAAAAAATTTAAATCCTGAATCCATTTAAATTCATTTAATATTTAAAACTCAGGATAGTTTCTAGAAAGAAATCTATTGATTCACAAGCCATAAATTATACTATTTTATTAGGACCGTCAATAGTCATGAGAAAAAATTTAAATCCTGAATCCATTTAAATTCATTTAGTATTCAAAACTCAGGATAGTTTCTAGAAAGAAATCTATTGGTTCACAAGCCATAAATTACACTATTTTATTAGGACCGTCAATAGTCATGAGAAAAAATTTAAATCCTGAATCCATTAAAATTCATTAAATATTTAAAACGCAGGATAGTTTCTAGAAAGAAATCTATTGGTTTAAAAGCCATAAATTACACTATTTTATTAGGATCGTCAATAGTCATGAGAAAAAATTTAAATCCTGAATCCATTTAAATTCATTTAATATTTAAAACTCAGGATAGTTCCTAGAAAGAAATCTATTGGTTCACAAGCCATACATTACACTATTTTATTAGGATCGTCAATAGTCATGAGAAAAAATTTAAATCCTGAATCCATTTAAATTCATTTAATATTTAAAACTCAGGATAGTTTCTAGAAAGAAATCTATTGATTCACAACCCATAAATTACACTATTTTATTAGGATCGTCAATAGTCATGAGAAAAAATTTAAATCCTGAATCCATTTAAATTCATTTAATATTTGAAACTCAGGATAGTTTTTAGAAAGAAAACTATTGATTCACAAGCTATAAATTACACTATTTTATTAGGATCGTCAATAGTTATGAGAAAAAATTTAAATCCTGAATCCATTTAAATTCATTTAATATTTAAAACTCAGGATAGTTTTTAGAAAAAAAACTATTGATTCACAAGCCATAAATTACACTATTTTATTAGGATCGTCAATAGTCATGAGAAAAAATTTAAATCCTGAATCCATTTAAATTCATTTAATTTTTAAAACGCAGGATAGTTTCTAGAAAGAAATCTATTGGTTTACAAGCCATAAATTACACTATTTTATTTGGATCGTCAATAGTCCTGAGAAAAAATTTAAATCATGAATCTATTTAAATTCATTTAATATTTAAAACTCAGGATAGTTTTTAGAAAGAAATCTATTGATTCACAAGCTATAAATTACACTATTTTATTAGGTTCGTCAACAGTCATGAGAAAAAATTTAAATCCTGAATCCATTTATATTCATTTAATATTTAAAACTCAGGATAGTTTTTTGAAAGATATCTATTGATTCACAAGCCATAAATTACACTATTTTATTAGGATCGTCAATAGTCATGAGAAAAAATTTAAATCCTGAATCCATTTAAATTCATTTAATGTTTAAAACTCAGGATAGTTTCTAGAAAGAAATCTATTGGTTCACAACCCATAAATTACACTCTTTTATTAGGATCGTCAATAGTAATGAGAAAAAATTTAAATCCTGAATCCATTAAAATTCATTAAATATTTAAAACGCAGGATAGTTTCTAGAACGAAATCTATTGGTTTACAAGCCATAAATTACACTATTTTATTAGGATCGTCAATAGTCATGAAAAAAAATTTAAATCCTGAATCCATAGAAATTCATTTAATATTTAAATCTCAGGGTAGTTTTTAGAAAGAAATCTATTGATTCACAAGCCATAAATTACACTATTTTATTAGGATCGTCAATAGTCATGAGAAAAAATTTAAATCCTGAATCCATTTAAATTCATTTAATTTTTAAAACGCAGGATAGTTTCTAGAAAGAAATCTATTGGTTTACAAGCCATAAATTACACTATTTTATTTGGATCGTCAATAGTCCTGAGAAAAAATTTAAATCATGAATCTATTTAAATTCATTTAATATTTAAAACTCAGGATAGTTTTTAGAAAGAAATCTATTGATTCACAAGCTATAAATTACACTATTTTATTAGGTTCGTCAACAGTCATGAGAAAAAATTTAAATCCTGAATCCATTTATATTCATTTAATATTTAAAACTCAGGATAGTTTTTTGAAAGATATCTATTGATTCACAAGCCATAAATTACACTATTTTATTAGGATCGTCAATAGTCATGAGAAAAAATTTAAATCCTGAATCCATTTAAATTCATTTAATGTTTAAAACTCAGGATAGTTTCTAGAAAGAAATCTATTGGTTCACAACCCATAAATTACACTCTTTTATTAGGATCGTCAATAGTAATGAGAAAAAATTTAAATCCTGAATCCATTAAAATTCATTAAATATTTAAAACGCAGGATAGTTTCTAGAACGAAATCTATTGGTTTACAAGCCATAAATTACACTATTTTATTAGGATCGTCAATAGTCATGAAAAAAAATTTAAATCCTGAATCCATAGAAATTCATTTAATATTTAAATCTCAGGGTAGTTTTTAGAAAGAAATCTATTGATTCACAAGCCATAAATTACACTATTTTATTAGGATCGTCAATAGTCATGAGAAAAAATTTAAATCCTGAATACATTTAAATTCATTTAATATTTAAAACGCAGGATAGTTTTTAGAAAGAAATCTATTGGTTTACAAGCCATGAATTACACTATTTTATTAGGATCGTCAAGAGTCATGAGAAAAAATTTAAATCCTGAATCCATTAAAATTCATTAAATATTTAAAACGCAGGATAGTTTCTAGAAAGAAATCTATTGGTTTACAAGCCATAAATTACACTATTTTATTAGGATCGTCAATAGTCATGAGAAAAAATTTAAATCCTGAATCCATTTACATTCATTTAATATTTCACACTCAGGATAGTTTTTAGAAAGAAATCTATTGGTTTACAAGCCATGAATTACACTATTTTATTAGGATCGTCAAGAGTCATGAGAAAAAATTTAAATCCTGAATCCATTAAAATTCATTAAATATTTAAAACGCAGGATAGTTTCTAGAAAGAAATCTATTGGTTTACAAGCCATAAATTACACTATTTTATTAGGATCGTCAATAGTCATGAGAAAAAATTTAAATCCTGAATCCATTAAAATTCATTAAATATTTAAAACGCAGGATAGTTTCTAGAAAGAAATCTATTGGTTTACAAGCCATAAATTACACTATTTTATTAGGATCGTCAATAGTCATGAAAAAAAATTTAAATCCTGAATCCATATAAATTCATTTAATATTTAAATCTCAGGGTAGTTTTTAGAAAGAAATCTATTGATTCACAAGCCATAAATTACACTATTTTATTAGGATCGTCAATAGTCATGAGAAAAAATTTAAATCCTGAATACATTTAAATTCATTTAATATTTAAAACGCAGGATAGTTTTTAGAAAGAAATCTATTGGTTTACAAGCCATGAATTACACTATTTTATTAGGATCGTCAAGAGTCATGAGAAAAAATTTAAATCCTGAATCCATTAAAATTCATTAAATATTTAAAACGCAGGATAGTTTCTAGAAAGAAATCTATTGGTTTACAAGCCATAAATTACACTATTTTATTAGGATCGTCAATAGTCATGAGAAAAAATTTAAATCCTGAATCCATTTACATTCATTTAATATTTCACACTCAGGATAGTTTTTAGAAAGAAATCTATTGGTTTACAAGCCATGAATTACACTATTTTATTAGGATCGTCAAGAGTCATGAGAAAAAATTTAAATCCTGAATCCATTAAAATTCATTAAATATTTAAAACGCAGGATAGTTTCTAGAAAGAAATCTATTGGTTTACAAGCCATAAATTACACTATTTTATTAGGATCGTCAATAGTCATGAGAAAACATTTAAATCCTGAATCCATTTAAATTCATTTAATATTTGAAACTCAGGATAGTTTTTAGAAAGAAATCTATTGATTCACAAGCCATAAATTACACTACTTTATTAGAATCGTCAATAGTCATGAGAAAAAATTTAAATCCTGAATACATTTAAATTCATTTAATATTTAAAACGCAGGATAGTTTCTAGAAAGAAATCTATTGGTTTACAAGCCATAAATTACACTATTTTATTAGGATCGTCAATAGTCATGAGAAAAAATTTAAATCCTGAATCCATTTAAATTCATTTAATATTTAAAACTCAGGATAGTTCCTAGAAAGAAATCTATTGGTTCACAAGCCATAAATTACACTATTTTATTAGGATCGTCAATAGTCATGAGAAAAAATTTAAATCCTGAATCCATTTAAATTCATTTAATATTTAAAACTCAGGATAGTTTCTAGAAAGAAATCTATTGATTCACAAGCCATAAATTACACTATTTTATTAGGATCGTCAATAGTCATGAGAAAAAATTTAAATCCTGAATCCATTTAAATTCATTTAATATTTAAAACTCAGGATAGTTTTTAGAAAGAAAACTATTGATTCACAAGCTATAAATTACACTATTTTATTAGGATCGTCAATAGTTATGAGAAAAAATTTAAATCCTGAATCCATTTAAATTCATTTAATATTTAAAACTCAGGATAGTTTTTAGAAAGAAATCTATTGATTCACAAGCCATAAATTACACTATTTTATTAGGATCGTCAATAGTCATGAGAAAAAATTTAAATCCTGAATCCATTTAAATTCATTTAATATTTAAAACTCAGGATAGTTTTTAGAAAGAAAACTATTGATTCACAAGCTATAAATTACACTATTTTATTAGGATCGTCAATAGTTATGAGAAAAAATTTAAATCCTGAATCCATTTAAATTCATTTAATATTTAAAACTCAGGATAGTTTTTAGAAAGAAATCTATTGATTCACAAGCCATAAATTACACTATTTTATTAGGATCGTCAATAGTCATGAGAAAAAATTTAAATCCTGAATCCATTTAAATTCATTTAATATTTAAAACGCAGGATAGTTTCTAGAAAGAAATCTATTGGTTTACAAGCCATAAATTACACTATTTTATTTGGATCGTCAATAGTCCTGAGAAAAAATTTAAATCATGAATCTATTTAAATTCATTTAATATTTAAAACTCAGGATAGTTTTTAGAAAGAAATCTATTGATTCACAAGCTATAAATTACACTATTTTATTAGGTTCGTCAACAGTCATGAGAAAAAATTTAAATCCTGAATCCATTTAAATTCATTTAATATTTAAAACTCAGGATAGTTTCTAGAAAGAAATCTATTGGTTTACAAGCCATAAATTACACTATTTTATTAGGACCGTCAATAGTCATGAGAAAAAATTTAAATCCTGAATCCATTTAAATTCATTTAATGTTTAAAACTCAGGATAGTTTCTAGAAAGAAATCTATTGGTTCACAACCCATAAATTACACTCTTTTATTAGGATCGTCAATAGTCATGAGAAAAAATTTAAATCCTGAATCCATTAAAATTCATTAAATATTTAAAACTTAGGATAGTTTCTAGAAAGAAATCTATTGGTTTACAAGCCATAAATTACACTATTTTATTAGGATCGTCAATAGTCATGAAAAAAAATTTAAATCCTGAATCCATATAAATTCATTTAATATTTAAATCTCAGGGTAGTTTTTAGAAAGAAATCTATTGATTCACAAGCCATAAATTACACTATTTTATTAGGATCGTCAATAGTCATGAGAAAAAATTTAAATCCTGAATCCATTTACATTCATTTAATATTTCACACTCAGGATAGTTTTTAGAAAGAAATCTATTGGTTTACAAGCCATGAATTACACTATTTTATTAGGATCGTCAAGAGTCATGAGAAAAAATTTAAATCCTGAATCCATTAAAATTCATTAAATATTTAAAACGCAGGATAGTTTCTAGAAAGAAATCTATTGGTTTACAAGCCATAAATTACACTATTTTATTAGGATCGTCAATAGTCATGAGAAAACATTTAAATCCTGAATCCATTTAAATTCATTTAATATTTGAAACTCAGGATAGTTTTTAGAAAGAAATCTATTGATTCACAAGCCATAAATTACACTACTTTATTAGAATCGTCAATAGTCATGAGAAAAAATTTAAATCCTGAATACATTTAAATTCATTTAATATTTAAAACTTAGGATAGTTTCTAGAAAGAAATCTATTGGTTCACAAGCCATAAATTACACTATTTTATTAGGATCGTCAATAGTCATGAGAAAAAATTTAAATCCTGAATCCATTTAAATCATTTAATATTCAAAACTCAGGATAGTTTATAGAAAGAAATCTATTGGTTTACAAGCCATAAATTACACTATTTTATTAGGATCGTCAATAGTCATGAGAAAACATTTAAATCCTGAATCCATTTAAATTCATTTAATATTTGAAACTCAGGATAGTTTTTAGAAAGAAATCTATTGATTCACAAGCCATAAATTACACTACTTTATTAGAATCGTCAATAGTCATGAGAAAAAATTTAAATCCTGAATACATTTAAATTCATTTAATATTTAAAACTTAGAATAGTTTCTAGAAAGAAATCTATTGGTTCACAAGCCATAAATTACACTACTTTATTAGGATCGTCAATAGTCATGAGATAAAATTTAAATCCTGAATCCATTTAAATTCATTTAATATTTAAAATTCAGGATAGTTTTAAGAAAGAAATCTATTGATTCACAAGCCATAAATTACACTATTTTATTAGGATCGTCAATAGTCATGAGAAAAAATTTAAATCCTGAATCCATTTAAATTCATTTAATATTTAAAACTCAGGATAGTTTTTAGAAAGAAAACTATTGATTCACAAGCTATAAATTACACTATTTTATTAGGATCGTCAATAGTTATGAGAAAAAATTTAAATCCTGAATCCATTTAAATTCATTTAATATTTAAAACTCAATGTAGTTTTTAGAAAGAAATCTATTGGTTTACAAGCCATAAATTACACTATTTTATTAGGATCGTCAATAGTCATGAGAAAACATTTAAATCCTGAATCCATTTAAATTCATTTAATATTTGAAACTCAGGATAGTTTTTAGAAAGAAATCTATTGATTCACAAGCCATAAATTACACTACTTTATTAGAATCGTCAATAGTCATGAGAAAAAATTTAAATCCTGAATACATTTAAATTCATTTAATATTTAAAACTTAGGATAGTTTCTAGAAAGAAATCTATTGGTTCACAAGCCATAAATTACACTATTTTATTAGGATCGTCAATAGTCATGAGAAAACATTTAAATCCTGAATCCATTTAAATTCATTTAATATTTGAAACTCAGGATAGTTTTTAGAAAGAAATCTATTGATTCACAAGCCATAAATTACACTACTTTATTAGAATCGTCAATAGTCATGAGAAAAAATTTAAATCCTGAATACATTTAAATTCATTTAATATTTAAAACTTAGGATAGTTTCTAGAAAGAAATCTATTGGTTCACAAGCCATAAATTACACTACTTTATTAGGATCGTCAATAGTCATGAGATAAAATTTAAATCCTGAATCCATTTAAATTCATTTAATATTTAAAATTCAGGATAGTTTTAAGAAAGAAATCTATTGATTCACAAGCCATAAATTACACTATTTTATTAGGATCGTCAATAGTCATGAGAAAAAATTTAAATCCTGAATCCATTTAAATTCATTTAATATTTAAAACTCAGGATAGTTTTTAGAAAGAAAACTATTGATTCACAAGCTATAAATTACACTATTTTATTAGGATCGTCAATAGTTATGAGAAAAAATTTAAATCCTGAATCCATTTAAATTCATTTAATATTTAAAACTCAGGATAGTTTTTAGAAAGAAATCTATTGATTCACAAGCCATAAATTACACTATTTTATTAGGATCGTCAATAGTCATGAGAAAACATTTAAATCCTGAATCCATTTAAATTCATTTAATATTTGAAACTCAGGATAGTTTTTAGAAAGAAATCTATTGATTCACAAGCCATAAATTACACTACTTTATTAGAATCGTCAATAGTCATGAGAAAAAATTTAAATCCTGAATACATTTAAATTCATTTAATATTTAAAACTTAGGATAGTTTCTAGAAAGAAATCTATTGGTTCACAAGCCATAAATTACACTATTTTATTAGGATCGTCAATAGTCATGAAAAAAAATTTAAATCCTGAATCCATTTAAATTTATTTAGTATTTAAAACTCAGGATAGTTTCTAGAAAGAAATCTATTGGTTCACAAGCCATAAATTACACTATTTTATTAGGACCGTCAATAGTCATGAGAAAAAATTTAAATCCTGAATCCATTTAAATTCATTTAGTATTTAAAACTCAGGATAGTTTCTAGAAAGAAATCTATTGGTTCACAAGCCATAAATTACACTATTTTATTAGGACCGTCAATAGTCATGAGAAAAAATTTAAATCCTGAATCCATTAAAATTCATTAAATATTTAAAACGCAGGATAGTTTCTAGAAAGAAATCTATTGGTTCACAAGCCATAAATTACACTATTTTATTAGGATCGTCAATAGTCATGAGAAAAAATTTAAATCCTGAATCCATTTAAATCATGTAATATTCAAAACTCAGGATAGTTTATAGAAAGAAATCTATTGGTTTACAAGCCATAAATTACACTATTTTATTAGGATCGTCAATAGTCATGAGAAAACATTTAAATCCTGAATCCATTTAAATTCATTTAATATTTGAAACTCAGGATAGTTTTTAGAAAGAAATCTATTGATTCACAAGCCATAAATTACACTACTTTATTAGAATCGTCAATAGTCATGAGAAAAAATTTAAATCCTGAATACATTTAAATTCATTTAATATTTAAAACTTAGGATAGTTTCTAGAAAGAAATCTATTGGTTCACAAGCCATAAATTACACTACTTTATTAGGATCGTCAATAGTCATGAGATAAAATTTAAATCCTGAATCCATTTAAATTCATTTAATATTTAAAATTCAGGATAGTTTTAAGAAAGAAATCTATTGATTCACAAGCCATAAATTACACTATTTTATTAGGATCGTCAATAGTCATGAGAAAAAATTTAAATCCTGAATCCATTTAAATTCATTTAATATTTAAAACTCAGGATAGTTTTTAGAAAGAAAACTATTGATTCACAAGCTATAAATTACACTATTTTATTAGGATCGTCAATAGTTATGAGAAAAAATTTAAATCCTGAATCCATTTAAATTCATTTAATATTTAAAACTCAGGATAGTTTTTAGAAAGAAATCTATTGATTCACAAGCCATAAATTACACTACTTTATTAGAATCGTCAATAGTCATGAGAAAACATTTAAATCCTGAATCCATTTAAATTCATTTAATATTTGAAACTCAGGATAGTTTTTAGAAAGAAATCTATTGATTCACAAGCCATAAATTACACTACTTTATTAGAATCGTCAATAGTCATGAGAAAAAATTTAAATCCTGAATACATTTAAATTCATTTAATATTTAAAACTTAGGATAGTTTCTAGAAAGAAATCTATTGGTTCACAAGCCATAAATTACACTATTTTATTAGGATCGTCAATAGTCATGAAAAAAAATTTAAATCCTGAATCCATTTAAATTCATTTAGTATTTAAAACTCAGGATAGTTTCTAGAAAGAAATCTATTGGTTCACAAGCCATAAATTACACTATTTTATTAGGACCGTCAATAGTCATGAGAAAAAATTTAAATCCTGAATCCATTAAAATTCATTAAATATTTAAAACGCAGGATAGTTTCTAGAAAGAAATCTATTGGTTTACAAGCCATAAATTACACTATTTTATTAGGATCGTCAATAGTCATGAGAAAACATTTAAATCCTGAATCCATTTAAATTCATTTAATATTTGAAACTCAGGATAGTTTTTAGAAAGAAATCTATTGATTCACAAGCCATAAATTACACTACTTTATTAGAATCGTCAATAGTCATGAGAAAAAATTTAAATCCTGAATACATTTAAATTCATTTAATATTTAAAACTTAGGATAGTTTCTAGAAAGAAATCTATTGGTTCACAAGCCATAAATTACACTATTTTATTAGGATCGTCAATAGTCATGAGAAAAAATTTAAATCCTGAATCCATTTAAATCATTTAATATTCAAAACTCAGGATAGTTTATAGAAAGAAATCTATTGGTTTACAAGCCATAAATTACACTATTTTATTAGGATCGTCAATAGTCATGAGAAAAAATTTAAATCCTGAATCCATTTAAATTCATTTAATATTTAAAACTCAGGATAGTTTTTAGAAAGAAAACTATTGATTCACAAGCTATAAATTACACTATTTTATTAGGATCGTCAATAGTTATGAGAAAAAATTTAAATCCTGAATCCATTTAAATTCATTTAATATTTAAAACTCAGGATAGTTTATAGAAAGAAATCTATTGGTTTACAAGCCATAAATTACACTATTTTATTAGGATCGTCAATAGTCATGAGAAAACATTTAAATCCTGAATCCATTTAAATTCATTTAATATTTGAAACTCAGGATAGTTTTTAGAAAGAAATCTATTGATTCACAAGCCATAAATTACACTACTTTATTAGAATCGTCAATAGTCATGAGAAAAAATTTAAATCCTGAATACATTTAAATTCATTTAATATTTAAAACTTAGGATAGTTTCTAGAAAGAAATCTATTGGTTCACAAGCCATAAATTACACTATTTTATTAGGATCGTCAATAGTCATGAAAAAAAATTTAAATCCTGAATCCATTTAAATTCATTTAGTATTTAAAACTCAGGATAGTTTCTAGAAAGAAATCTATTGGTTCACAAGCCATAAATTACACTATTTTATTAGGACCGTCAATAGTCATGAGAAAAAATTTAAATCCTGAATCCATTTAAATTCATTTAGTATTTAAAATTCAGGATAGTTTTAAGAAAGAAATCTATTGATTCACAAGCCATAAATTACACTATTTTATTAGGATCGTCAATAGTCATGAGAAAAAATTTAAATCCTGAATCCATTTAAATTCATTTAATATTTAAAACTCAGGATAGTTTTTAGAAAGAAAACTATTGATTCACAAGCTATAAATTACACTATTTTATTAGGATCGTCAATAGTTATGAGAAAAAATTTAAATCCTGAATCCATTTAAATTCATTTAATATTTAAAACTCAGGATAGTTTTTAGAAAGAAATCTATTGATTCACAAGCCATAAATTACACTATTTTATTAGGATCGTCAATAGTCATGAGAAAACATTTAAATCCTGAATCCATTTAAATTCATTTAATATTTGAAACTCAGGATAGTTTTTAGAAAGAAATCTATTGATTCACAAGCCATAAATTACACTACTTTATTAGAATCGTCAATAGTCATGAGAAAAAATTTAAATCCTGAATACATTTAAATTCATTTAATATTTAAAACTTAGGATAGTTTCTAGAAAGAAATCTATTGGTTCACAAGCCATAAATTACACTATTTTATTAGGATCGTCAATAGTCATGAAAAAAAATTTAAATCCTGAATCCATTTAAATTCATTTAGTATTTAAAACTCAGGATAGTTTCTAGAAAGAAATCTATTGGTTCACAAGCCATAAATTACACTATTTTATTAGGACCGTCAATAGTCATGAGAAAAAATTTAAATCCTGAATCCATTTAAATTCATTTAGTATTTAAAACTCAGGATAGTTTCTAGAAAGAAATCTATTGGTTCACAAGCCATAAATTACACTATTTTATTAGGACCGTCAATAGTCATGAGAAAAAATTTAAAGGCTGAATCCATTAAAATTCATTAAATATTTAAAACGCAGGATAGTTTCTAGAAAGAAATCTATTGGTTTACAAGCCATAAATTACACTATTTTATTAGGATCGTCAATAGTCATGAGAAAAAATTTAAATCCTGAATCCATTTAAATTCATTTAATATTTAAAACTCAGGATAGTTTCTAGAAAGAAATCTATTGGTTCACAAGCCATACATTAGTAGTTAGAATAGGGGAGTTCTGGCACCACCACAAAGCTCTATGAAAGCTTTTAGAGCTTTATGCGCGGTGCATGTCTTGGGAAAATCCGGATATTAGCATATTATTCCGGTGGGTGTCTTGAATGTAGCTTTTGTTTTGCCTAATTTTTGGTGATCGTCTATTGGTGGGTATCTTGAATGTAGCTTTCGTATTGCTTGATTTTTGGCGATCGTTTATGTTGAAACTGGTAAGTACTTAAAATTGATTTTAGATTTAAATATAATCAGTTATGAAGAATAATTATTATTGAATTAAAAATGTTTTGAATCTAAACGGTTAAGGATCGTTATGAAATTTGAACTTGTGAAAGATCATACGAAAAATTTTAAAAATCGTTAAGACTGATGTTAATGATGATATATTAAGTTTTATTGTAACGTCAATAAATAGGAATAAGGACAAGATATTCTCATTAAGAAAAATGAAATTCTTTTTTAGATATTTCATTAAATGTATTTATTTGATTTTTTTCTTATCTGATTCATTAGCAAGTATACATAATATATAATGTTTAATACATACTTATTGCATGCGCATAAAACGTTAATAGTTTACACATGCCGTAGATATTTTATGATCTTTGTTACTATTGAAAAAAAAAATTCTTTTTATGTGACATACAATTTCTTCTAATATTCATAACAGAAAAACAATTGTCATTTACATATTTTTTTTTATTCAAAAATAATAATCTGCCTTCCTGTTTTTAAAGAAAACAATTGTACATGTACATACATATTTATTTTTTATTCAAAAATAATAATCTGCCTTCCTGTTTTTAATTTAATTTTTATAATCAAAAAAATTGTTTTTTATTATATTTCCTAAGCAAAAATTATTAAATACATTGTTACTACCGAGAATTGTTACTATCGAAAGAAATTTACTTTTTTTATTTCGGGTTAAATATTTTTTTCTAATCTATAATTTATACATAAAATATGTAATAAAATCCATTGCGATTTTTGTTACTAGCGAAAAGACACTTTCTTTTTTCTTATTATTCTTTATAAATCATTCTTTGATATTCTTATCAGAACACAATTTTACTTGTATATTCTTGTTTATGCTTTTTGATTTCCTGTTGTCTTTTTGATAATCTTATTCTTAATTATTCTTAAACTTCCTCTATTTTTTGTGAACATAATTATGCTTATAATGTGTGAATGAAATACAATTAAAAGAGAATTAGAAAATTTTCACTCTATATATATAGTATATATAAAATATATAACTTCTTCAGAAATTTAGTTTTCGGTTTTATTTAACGCGTTAAAGGACAAACATTTTCAAAAATATTTCTCGCAATTTAGCGGTTGAATTTATTCTAAATTCAGTGAAAAAAAAAAGACTTAGAAAAAAATAAATTATTTTTAAATATTGAATCTTTTTTTTAAATTAAATTTTTTTATAAATATTGAAATTTTTTTTTTTAAATAGTGAAATATTTTTTTAAATATTGAAATATTTTTTTCATATATTGAAATTTTTTCAAATATTTAAATTCTTTTATAAAAAAACACAGTATATATACGCATGTAATAAAAAAAATATACTTTAAAAAAAAAAAAAAAAAAAAAACAAAAAAGTGAAAAAAAACTAGAATAAAAAAGTGGGTATGTGAAAAAAAAAAACAGGTGAAAAAAAAAAGAGTGAACAAGTGATAAAAAAGAAAAGAAAAAAAAAGTGAAAAATAAATAAAATATATTCTTTTTAAAAAGTAAATAGAAAAAAAATAAGAAAAAAAAATAAGAGTGAACTAGTGAAAAAAAATTAAATAAGTGAAAAGAAAAAAAAGTTAAAAATAGATAAAACACTTTTTTTTTAAAAACAAAAGTGAAAAAAAATTTTAAAAATAGAATAAAAAAAAGAAAATAGAAAAAAAATAAGAAAAAAAAATAAGAGTGAACTAGTGAAAAAAAATTAAATAAGTGAAAAGAAAAAAAAGTTAAAAATAGATAAAACACTTTTTTTTAAAAAACAAAAGTGAAAAAAAATTTTAAAAATAGAATAAAAAAAAGAAAATAGAAAAAAAATAAGAAAAAAAATACGAGTGAAAACGAAGAAATAAGAAAAAAAATAAGAGTGAACCAGTGAAAAAAAATTGAAAAAGTGAAAAGTAAAAAATAGATAAAACATACTTTTTTTTAAAAAAAACAACAGTGAAAAAAAGAAAATAGAAAAAAAAACAGGTGAAAAAAAATATAAGAAAAAAAATAAGAGTGAACAAGTGAAAAAAAAGAAATAAAAAAAATTGAATAAAAAAAAGAAGAAAAAAAAAGGCAAAAAAAACAAAGAAGTGAAAAAAAGTGAAAAAAAGAAAAAGTGAAAAACAAGTGAAAAAAAATATTTGAAAAAAAGGAAAATATCGTAAGAAATATTATAAAAAAATTTAATAAAAATCAATTTTTTTTAAAATCAATAAAGAAAGAAACAAAAAAAAAATGGTTGGGAAAAAAATATTAAAAAAAAAATGCGAAAAAAACCAAAAAAATTTCATAACAACATTAAATAAACAGAATTTTAAACCGACAATTTCTATCATGAAGATGGATTCATATAAAAAATATAAAATTTTAAAGGCAAAGAAAGTGAATACAAAATTTGGAGAAAGAATAGTTCTAGAGCTGGAGGATTATTCTTTATTCCTCCCAGCATCATATTTAAATAACTTCGATGAAGATATAATAGAAGACATATCAAAAACAAAAACCTACTACGTACAAAGAAATGGCAACGATAAATTTGTAAAATTTGAAAAAGAAGAGGAATCAACTGATGATGAAGTATGTATGATACAACACGGTCAGCCATTCATGACATCTGATGATGAGGAAGTATTGCAAAAAAAAATGAAAAAAAGTAATGTAAATTAATTTCTTATTACTTTATATTTAAAAAAAAAATATGCTATATAAACAATCATAATCAAAAAAAAATTTTTTAATATTTTTTCGGGGTATTTTTCGGTTTTTTTCTAAAAAAAATATTATGTTTAATTGCAATAATTAAATGTTTTAATTATACTAATAAATTATAATTACACTAATTAAATTAAACTAATTAAATGTTTTATTAATTTGATAATTATTTGTTTTTTTAAAAATTATACTATATAAAATATTATAATCAAAAAAAATTATACTATACAAAATTATATTATGTAAAATATTATCAAAAAAAATGATTAAAAAAATTATACTATACAAAATTATATTATGTAAAATATTGTTATCAAAAAAAATTATTAAAAAGAAATATATATGCTTATATATGAAATTATTATAAAAAAAATGTTTATTACTTTTCTGGGGGTATTTTTTTGGTTTTTTTCTAAAAGAGAGTACATATTTATATAATATTTATTACTTTAATGGTTTTTTGGTTTTTTGTAAAAAATATTTTTTACTACATTTTTTTTGAGGTATATTTTTTGGTTTTTCTTAAGAAAAAGAAATTTATTATTTTTTGTTTTTAAATTCGAACCAATTTTTTGTTTCTTTCTTTATTAAGATGTATATTTTATATATAGTATGTACATGTATACAGCTTCGTCAAAAAAAAAATCACTGCGCTTCATAGCATTTTTTATTTTTTATTGGTTAATTTTTTCAAAAATTAAAATTAAAATTTCAATATTTTTATATAACAAAATTCATAAACAATTTACAGAAAAAATAATGTTTAAATTTTTTTAAATATTGAGATTTAATTTTAAATTTTTTAAAAGTTCAGTCAATAATAATTAAAAAAAACTGAGGGTATAATCAAATGTTTGTTTTTTTTTCTTTTTAAATACAATGTATAATTAAATAATAAGTTAATATTGTACATTATTATCATTTTCTATAAGTGCTTGTCTCATAAAATTTAAAAAAACAATAAAAAATGTTTAAATGTGAAATTTGTAAAAAAATTTTTACGAGGAAAGATTCTCAATTAAGACATATGAAAAGCATTCATAAAGATATTTTTAAAAAAAATGAATACGAACAATCGAACAAGAAAATGAAACTAAGTGATTGTAAAAGTAAAGAGGAAAAAAAAATTTTAAAAAAGAAATGTGAAACGTGTAATGTTGAATTAGAAATGAATAAATATGCGGGACATTTAAGAAGCAATTATCACAAAGATAATTTATGCGAAAATATTGGAAAAAAAATACAAAAAGTTAAATCTGCTTTTAATTCAAAAATAATTAATTTTCGCATTATTGCAACTGAGAAATCTCCAAATATTGAAAAATTTTTTCATGATATAAAAGAAGATGCAATAAATTTAATTAATGTTCAAATTGAATGTTTACTATCATTCAAATTAAATTTTGAACTATTCGCGTTGTATACGAAAAAAACAAGTGACGATAATGTTATAGATAACGTTAAATCGTCCAATACAAAAAATAAAACAATTACACGAGGTAGTACTATAATCAATATTTTCGAAGAATTTGTAGAAAATATTATAAAAAAATCAGAAGAATTCCAAGAGAGGGATTCTGGATGGGCTCTTAAACACGTACTGTATTTAGAAATAAGATTTAATAAATACAATCCTTTGAAAGCATCATCATACATCGAACTTCCAAAAAAAATTTCATCTAAGAAGGCGATCATCAATATACAAAATAATGACGAAATGTGCTTTGCTTGGTCAGTTGTGGCTGCAATGTATCCAGCGAAAACTAATCCGCAAAGAACTTCATCATATCCTCATTATAAGAATGTGTTAAATATTGAAGGTATAAATTTCCCGATTAAAATGACTGATATATGTGAATTTGAAAAAAAAAACAATGTAAGTATTAATGTTTATGGTATCGAAGATAATGATATTGTGGGTCCTCTATATTTCTCAATCAACAAAAAAAGTAATCATATTAATCTTTTGTTTTTAGAAGATAATTTTAAAAGTCAATATTGTCTAATAAAAAATTTAAGTAAGTTAGTCAGTTGTAAATTAAGTAAACACCATGGAACAAAATGGATTTGTGATGGCTGTTTACTGTATTTTAGAAATAAAAGTGATTTAGAAGAACATTCTCTTCTTGATTGTAATTTGAAAAGAACTATCATGCCATCAGAATCAGCAAATATTCTAAGTTTTTCACATATAGATAAACAAATAAAAGTGCCGTTTGTAATATATGCTGATTTTGAGAGTATCTTAAAACCGGTTGCATCGTGTTCGTCTAATATTGAGTCTTCTTTTACTCAAGATATTCATGTTCACGAACCTTACAGTTTTTCATATTATGTTAGTTGTGACTTTGATTCATCTTTAAGGAAATTTGAATTGTATAGAGGTGAAAGGTGTATAGAAGTATTCATGGAAAAAATTAAAAACGAAGCAATAGTAATATCTAAAATACTTAACTCAACTATCCCTTTGACGTGTTTAGATGAAAGTGAAAAATATATGTATGAAAAAGCTGTTTCATGTCATATATGTAAGAAAGATTTAAAGATGATAAAGTGTGTGATCACGATCATTTTACTGGAAAATTTCGCGGTGCAGCTCATTCAAAGTGTAATTTAAAATTTCAAAGACCGAAATTTATCCCTGTTGTATTTCATAATTTATCAGGCTATGATTCACACTTCATCATCAAAAATTTTTCAAAAGAACATGTAAGAGTAATCGCGATTAGTATGGAGAAATATATATCTTTTATACTATATGTTCAAATTGATCATGAAAATGAAATAGTTATACGATTTATAGATTCCTGCCGATTTATGCAGGCAAGTTTAGAAAATTTAGTCAATAATTTAGAAGATAAGCAATTGAAAATTTTAAGAAATTTCTTTTCACTCGACCATCAATTCAAGTTGTTACGTAAAAAAGGAATATTTCCTTATGAGTATGTCGATGATGTAATTCGACTAAATGATACACATTTACCGTATAAATCTCATTTTTTTAGTGTTCTTACTTCAGAAAATGTTAGCGATATTGAATATTTACGTGCTCAGAAGATTTGGAATGAATTTAACATTCAAACCCTAGGAGAATACAGCGATCTTTACTTAAAAACAGATGTGCTTCTTTTAGCTGACGTCTTTGAAAACTTTCGTGATGTCTGTATAAGTACTTATGATCTTGACCCTGCTCATTATTATACTCTACCTGGTTTAAGTTGGGATGCGATGTTAAAAAAAACAAATGTTGAACTAGAATTATTCACAGATATAGACATGGTTAATTTTATAAAGAAAAATATTAGAGGCGGACTATGTCAATGTATACAAAAATATTCATCGGCAAATAATAAATATATGAAAAATTACAATTGTTTGAAAGATTCTAAATATTTAATATATTTAGATGCTAATAACTTATATGGCTGGGCAATGACACAAAATTTACCACTAAGAAACTTCGAGTGGCTTAATAAAGAACAAATTGAAAATTTAAGTATTAAAGATATCGATGATAACAGCTCAACAGGATACATACTTGAGGTTGACATAGAATATCCACAAAATTTACATGATTCTCATAATGAACTTCCTTTTTGCGCTGAAAATATTATTCCCCCTGGTAGACAAAAAGGTTGCAAAAAGTTAATTGCAAATCTTAATCATAAAAATAAATACGTTATACATTACAGAAACTTAAAGCAATGTTTACGTAACGGGCTTAAAATAAAAAAAATTTATCGTGTTTTACAATTTATTCAAAATCCATGGTTAAAACCATACATTGATTTTAATAACAATTTACGTACTTTAGCTAAAAACAATTTTGATAAAGACTTTTACAAATTAATGAATAATAGCATTTTCGGTAAGACAATGGAAAACATTGATAAGCGTATTGATATTAGAATTATCAGAAAATGGGAACAAGAGGGTAAGAAAACATCAGCAGAACGTTTAATAAAAATGCCAAATTTTCATAGCAGTAAAATAATCAATGAAAACTTAGTTTTGATTCGCATGAACATGTTGAAAGTAGTGTATAATAAACCAATCTATGCCGGTTTTAGTATTTTAGAGATATCAAAAATTCTTATGTATGACTTTCATTATGATTTTATCAAAAGCACATATAATAATAGATCACAATTGTTGTATATGGATACAGATTCATTCTTTTATGAAATAAAAACTGATGATTTTTATGAAGACATGAAAAAGAATATAGATAAATTTGATACAAGTGATTATAGCCAAAATAATATTTACAACTTACCACGAGTTAATAAGAAAATCTTGGGTAAATTTAAAGACGAATGTGTAGGTGAAATCATTTTGAAATTTTATGGCGTAAAAGCTAAAACATATTGTTTTATAACAGTTAATGATATTATTAAAAAAATCAAAGGAATAAAAAAAAATATAGTAAAAAACGACATTTCAGTAGAAGATTTTGCGCAATGTGTTAATGATAGTTCTTTACAAATAAGAAGAAAAATGTTCGTGATAAGGAGTAATAACCATAATGTGTATACTCAAACAATAAATAAAATAGCATTAGAAAATAATGATGAAAAAAGATTTCTCATACCTAATCAAAATTATAAGACTTTAGCATGGGGTCATTCAGATATTGAAAAATATTATTTCAAATGAATCTTATTACTGTAAAAAAATGATCAATTAAAAATAACAACTTTGAAAAAACCAAAAAAATACTTTATTTAAGTCTTTGAAAAAAATTATTTTTTGAAAAAAAAAAAAACTAAAAAAACAAGAAAAGTAATTTAAAAAAACACTTTATTTACCTTTTTAAAAAAAATTTATTTCGATAAAAAATTTATCTTTATGTAACAATAGTTCTAAGTTTATTTTTCTAATTATATATTTTTATTTTAGATAATAAAAAATATTATAAATACTAATATATTATAAATAAAACAAAATTATTGTTAAAAAGTAAATTTTTCGTTTTTTAATTCAAATTCCATAAAATTCCGTAATAATAAAGCATTTTGCAGAGAACAATAGCCATCATGTGTCGGACATTTTAAAGTTGATGGATATTTATCACGTAATGATGCTAAAGATGGACACTCGAGGTCTTCAAAATTATAAACTTCTGCTTTATTTTCAAACAAATCGGCAATCCACTTTTTTTTCTCACATCCTTTTACATAAATAACAGCGTCATTTATATTTTGCAATAAGAATTGTTTTACACTATCAAAATCTACACTTCCTTCATGCCAAGTTAGGCCATGATAATTATTATATAACCATTTAGCTTGAATTTGCTGTTTTTTTGGTAATTTATCAAATTCATATGGTGATTTAATTATAAAATTTTGGAATTCAGTCGAATTGTATGAAATAGTCAGTTCTTTAGGTATGAATCTATTCTGAAATCCTCTAAAGCCTTGCACGTCAATAATTATAGATGATGATTTGTCCATTTGAAAAAAAAAAAAAGTTCTTACTTTTTAGTTGTAGACAACACAGTAAACTGAAGCAATATAATACTTTAATATACTTTTATATTAATTTTCGAACTTCATTTGTAAGTGGATTATACTGCACAATTCTGTCATGTAGTAATAAACAATAAGCTGTTGTTGAAGCAGGAAAACTACTTGACGCTTTAAATTCTACTTTAACGTCAACTGGTCCTGTTTTTACAGTTTCACTTTGATGTGAACAATCAATAACAATGATTGGCGCTAAATTTTTGAATTCAGTCCATTTCAATAAAGGTTTTGAATCTCGTCCATAATAAGAATGTTGAAATCTTGTCTAAAGCTCATTTGTATTGGATGTCCTCTATCAATAATCTTGAGAAGAGATAAACGTTCAGTATCAGAAACGCTTATATGCGGTACACGCCAAAGAAGTTTATGAATGCTAAGTTTAAAATCTTTTAATGTATGAACGACATTATTATCTGATCTAGCTCGAATTAAAATAAGATCGTGACGTGAGTTAACAATAATTTTAGTATAATCTTCAGCAAATCCTAAAAGCATTTTCAATGGAATGCAAAAATTGAAAAATCCATCAGAAACTGTAATATGTGAACTCGGTGACCAGCCTGCATTATACAATATTTTACTTTGAGTCTCTGTTAAAGAAATATAATTTTTCAATGTGCTTGTAAAGCCTAAATTTCTTGTTCGATCAATTTCAACACCATTTAGCTCATATCGTATTTCATCAAAAAGAAAAGACATGCAATTATTGTTAAGTTTTGAATCAGTAGCAGTCAATTTTTTTCCATCTGTGTCAGTTATCGCTCCTTCAATGTATATATAGCTTTCACTAGGCAAAATATATAAATCTTGATGTTGTATTGATATTCTGATTTCATCACTATTTTGATATGATAATGAAAAAGGTGTATAATTGTGATATTCTTTCTTCACAATACTTTCATCGAATGTAGGCGGATTTGAAATATTTAGTATCTGACTCATTTTTCTTGTACTATATATCCTAATGATTTAAGGAAATTTTTATTAAGTTCTGTTAAATGCGGTTTTGACACTTTTATAGTATCAGTGAAATTTGGTGTTAAAAGATTCACACTTGATGATGTACTAGTTAAAAACTTATTATCACTATGATTATATATCAACATATTTATATTGCCTTTAAATGTAAACGAATTGTTATTGTTTCACCTCTAAAATTCACTAGATCACCGTCTTGATCAAGAATTCTTATTTCTATAGATCTTATTTGTCTGGTGTTTATTGGTAAATAAATTACATTTTTTGGTACCTCTATTATTTTATACCCTGGACTAACATCTGGTGAAAATTCATGTAAAATGTGTGCGATTTGGTTATTTATAAAAGAGCCAGTGATAAGATTACATTCTATACGTATAACATTTACTTTGATAATATTTACAGGTAGTGTAGATATATGAGGTTTATTTGCTTCTAATATGATTTCTTCAAAACCTAATAATTTACCGATAGTTTGCTTTCGGTTAAAGTAGATTTTTTCGCTACATTTAATTTCTGTTTTAAGTGTGTTGTTATTTGCTCCAATTTCGAGTTTGTACTCTTTTTTTCTTTTCTCCAATTCTTTTTGCAAGTAAACCGCAATATCATCAACTTCGTAAGATCCCACAGGTATTTCAATTTTTTCATTTCCGATGTAAAATAAATTATTATTGCTGTCTATATTAGGTATTGAATTGTACGTTTGAAAATCAACTAATCCACACATGTAATCATATGTTAATTCTAAAGGAGGGAAATATTCTGCATTTAACACTGACGAGTTTCCACTTAGAGTCAGTGTTACTGACATGATGACTGATAATAACAAAATAAATAAATTTTTAAAACTTCATTTTTATTTATAATTTATTTTTATTTATTTTAGTACAATCATATAAAAACTTTAAACATAAATGTCCACATATAACCGAATTAAAATCTTGATATTGGTAATAATTATATCTAATATTATTTCCTAAATAATTAATGACTTCTTGTGGAGGTTGTAAGTTTCCAAAACTATCAAAATATTCAACATAGTCATTATTTTTATAATACGCTACCCAATGAGTACCTGCACCTGTCGAATCATCTAAATTTATAATACCACATTCTTTAACTCGAGGACTTTTAGGCAATTCATTACGCATAAAAACACCTCTGAAATATGGTACATATTTTGCATATTTAATAATATCAATTTTACTCAAGGCTTTATTAGGTAGCTGCTTTAAAAGTTTTTTGAATGTGGCGTTAAAAAAAGTCCTAATCCTTTTTTGTATGGTTTTAAATAAAGACCTTTTCCTAATGCAATAGCTTCTATTTGCTTGTTATGTCTTATGTTTTCAGCCAGTTGCTCTTTTACATTTTTTGCTTGATTTATAGCCTTAGCAATCTGTGATGTACCGCCAGCTAGCGCGCCAATTGCAGAAAGACCAGCAAATATTGGTAAAAAAGGTAAAACACCACCAATTTTAGGTATTGGTATAATTCTAGGTATTTTAACTAATGACTTTTTTCCTTTAACGACATTTTTAGCTGCTTTTAAAGCTAAATTTATACTGTCAGCCATGTCTTCTGATTTATTTTTATTTAATACAGATTTTATATTGTTCAAAGTTTTTCTAAATAACTGTTTTCCATTTTGTCTTTTATGTTTTTTTTTACTCTTTACTTTTCTTTTTACAATACCCATTCCAAATTTTACTTTCGTTTTCATTGCGTTTGTAACTAACCATGCATTTGTTCGTTCGCCTAAACTGGCTTTATTAGAAGTAGCCCTTTCCCAAGCTTTTCCTGCTAAGATTTTATCAGCTATATGTCTGTTATGTACGTCTTTATGTTTAGAATAGGCTATATCATGCTCTTTACAAGCTTCATCAAGTGGATTTACTCCACTATCTCCTCTATTCAATCGTTTTTGTAGTTTTGTGCCAGGTCCACAAAAATTATAACCTGGTAAATGTAATTCAAACGGTAGATTACTAATCGCAGAATTGATTAAACCTTTTCCTTTATAAGTTTTGCAGCAACTATTTAATTTTCGTTTGTGATCTATCATTTTATACCTTTTTCGTTCTGAATTTCTAATCAAAGTGATAAAAATTTTCTAAAAGTGTTCTATAAATATTCTCTTTAAATTATTTACAATTTAGTGTATAAAATGAAATTAATAAAACAACATGAAACATTACAAGTTAAAAACATTGACTTTGATCGTGATACAAATAAAAGAAAGAAACATAGTGTACTGCTACCAAATAATATAAGAGCAATTATTGCAGGTCCATCAAACTGTGGCAAAACGAATGTAATGCTATGTTTACTTGAACATCCAAATGGTTTAAAATTTGAGAACATTTATTTATATTCAAAATCTTTATATCAGCCGAAATATGAATATTTGAAAAAAATTATAACCTCAATAAAAGGAATTGGTTACTATGCATTTTCAGAGAATAATGAAGTTTTAGCTCCTGAAGAAGCTAAACAGAATTCAATATTTATTTTTGATGACGTTGCATGCGAAAAACAAAATAATATGAGATCTTATTTTTGCATGGGTCGTCATAAAAATATTGACAGTTTTTATCTATGTCAAACATACACACATATACCTAAACATTTAATAAGAGATAACGCAAATTTCATTATTTTATTTAAACAAGATGATATGAATTTAAAACACATATATAAAGACCATGTGAATACTGATATGTCATTCGAAAAATTCAAAGATATGTGTTCAGAATGTTGGAAAGATAATTATGGATTTGTTGTAATTAATAAAGACTGCTCAATAGATGACGGACGATATAGGAAAGGATTTGATGTATTCATAAAAAATATAAATAAAAGTACAACTTAAAATTTTCTCAATGTATTAAACATTTCTTTCTAAAGTGGTCATACACACACACACACACACACACACATACTTATAAAAAAATATTGCTGTTTACAACTAAAATATAACACCGTTTTTTACTGTTTGCTACTTGTTTGCGTTGTTTGCAAGTTGTTTGCGAGTTGTTTGCAAGTTGTTTGCGAGTTGTTTGCAAGTTGTTCATAAGGTGTTTGCAGGCTGTTGATAATACACACACACACACACACACACACACACACACACACACACACACACACACACACACACACACACACACACACACACACGTTGATAAAAAAATAATGGAGACTAAGTTACTTAAAAATTTAATAAAGTCAAAAAATGCCATTCGCAAAAAATATAATGCGATAAAATTTGGAAAAAATGAAAAAGAAATAATGCTTGAAGAGACGTTCATGCCTGTTAGTAAACCTTTACGTGAATTCAAAGAAAAGACTGAAAATGATATTGATAAAAAAATTAAAACTGGAATCAAAAAAGAAATAGATAAAGAGCTTTCCACATCTGATCGGTTTCTGACTTTTGAAAATAGTAGTGCTTCACCATCACAGCAACCACATAAATTCTTTAAATCATCACCACATTTTACAGACAATTCATTCATCAAGACACCTGAGAAAACAATTTCATCAGAATATTCTTCAAAAAATAGCCCTTTTCCGCAAGAATCTTTTAATAAAAACCGAACACTAGCTACTTTCTACACTAGAGAGTATATGAACAATAGTAGAAGTGTAGATAAAGCTTTCGGACCGAAATACAATGAAAATCTTAATGCTTTTGAAATAGGGCGTCATAAAATAGAATTCAAAGAAGATGTTATAATTGTAGGAGAAAATGAATATCCCGCAACTCAAGGACTATATGAATTAATTTTTATGAAAAATCCAGAAGATTACACAACATCTGATCTTGAAAACTATAAGAACATTTTGATTACAACAAATGTTTTTAGAACAGTAAGTTCAGACAACAACAGCAGAATTAAAGGAAATGGTGGCGAAAAATATAAAAACATTATAAGCAAACTGATAAAAAAAAGAGGAGAAGGTCTTATGACAATAAACACTAGTAAACCTAACTACATATACTGGGATGACCCAAATGAATTAGTTGATAGATTACGCTTACTTATTGCTTCACAGCAAGCAGGGCATTCTAATCATAACAATGAAATTATATCAATTATTGAAGAATTACGTGAAGCAAATATAATTCTTTAAATAATTCATCCATACTTTTTTATTTTCAATGTTAAGATGAGTGTTGATAAGTTTGGACGGTTTTCGCATAATAAAGCTCGACATATAAAAGGTGAACGAGGACCACCAGGCCAACCTGGATTAGGTTTTAAAATATCATCTGACGGACATTTTGATATAGAATACAAACGCTTACGGAAAGTAGGAACACCATTAGACAATTTTGATGCAATTACAAAAGATTATTTTCAAAATGGTCTAGAAAATTTCTCAAATAAAATTGCATACATTGAAAGTAATTTAGTTGAGCAATTTAAAACTTTCAATGAAAAAATTATGAGTTCAATGAACGAATTAAAATCATATGTTGAAAACAGAAATAAACAATTAGAAAATTTAATAGTCAGAAACAAGAGTGATTTAGATGACTTTAAAGTAATTATAAATCGAAAAGTACGCGAAACAGATACATTCTTAGCTGAGTGTAAATCAAACAATGAAAAAATATCTTCAATTTTACAAAATTCTTTGTATGTAGAACAATCTATAAACGGAGAAAACACTTTGAAATTAAGTGTATAATATATATTGAGTATATATTATTTGAGATATCATTAACTTAAATATGAGTAAACGACAATTAGTTGAGGAACTTCATAAGACAGCACGGAAAAATTTTAAACGTAGAAGAGTAATAATGAAAGGCATTGATGATTTATGGCAGATTGATTTAGTTGAAATGGGAGCATATTCGTCTATTAACAAGAGTTATCGGTTTCTGTTGACAGTGATTGATACGTTTTCGAAATTTGCATGGGCTACACCTTTAAAAACTAAAAATGGAGTAGATGTCACTAGAGCTATGAAAATGATATTTACAACATCAAAAAGATCACCAAAAAGTTTACAAAGCGACCTCGGCAAGGAATTTTATAATCATCATTTTCAAAATTTAATGAAAGATTATAATATAAATCATTATTCGACGTATAGTACTTTAAAAGCATCAATTATTGAACGCTTTAATCGTACTTTGAAAAACATGATGTGGAAAGAGTTTAGCATGAATGGATCTTACAAATGGATAAATAATATTCAAGAATTACTTAATAAGTACAACAACACAAAACATCGTACAATTAAAATGCGACCTAGTGATGTCAACGCTGTGAATGAAAAACATTTATTAAAAACAGTTTACAACAACTTGAAAATATTCTTAAAACCAAAGTACAAAGTTGGAGATTTTGTACGAATTAGTAAATATAAACATATATTTGAAAAAGGGTATACACCGAATTGGACAACTGAAATTTTCAAAATACGAGCCGTAAATAATACAAACCCTACTACATATTTATTAGAAGATTTTAATAGAACCCCTATTCAAGGTAGCTTTTATCATGAAGAATTATTGAAAACAAAATATCCTGATATTTATTTAGTAGAAAAAGTTTTAAAAAAGAAAGACAATAAAGCTTTTGTTAAATGGTTAGGCTTTTCAAATAAATACAACTCTTGGATTGAAATGAAAGACTTAGTGTAAATTTTATGAAAAATATATTTTTATTTTTTAAATAAAACATTCTTTTAAAACACAATTGTTACATTTTTTATTTTTTAATCTATAATAAAAATGCATAAGTTTTAATAATCTTCTAGTTGTCATTATAACATTTATACATTCACATGTGTCAGGACCTGCTACTGTAGTATTTTTCGACCATGGACAACACAAATAATGTACGCCATATATCGATTTTGCTTTTTCCATACTGCAATAAGGTTTCAAAAATGCTAAATAACGCAAAATTTCATCTCGATGTTCTTCTAATAACAGTTCACTAAATTCAGATAAAAATTCTTCAAAATCTGCAAACTCCATTATTTTTCATTTATTATGTAATTATTTTATACTAAATTTTTTGTTTATTTTTCACTTATAATCGACTAGTTCACTTGGATTGATAGCAACATACTAAAATTTACGATGATTGATTGAATATTAAGTAAATAGTTTAAAATTAAGAAATTTCCATTGTGTAAATTTGTTTGACATTTCTAGCGTCAATTAGTTCAACATCTGTTTTATATTCCAAATCTGCCATACGAATCGTTTCTACTTCGCCATTACTTAAAATCCGCTCAGCATCATATTCTCGATATTCAAAACAAGCGATATTCAAAGATCGTTTCATATAATTGCTATCATATGTACAACGGACTCCTATCATTAAATCATCCTGGAACTGAAGTTTAAAATGTCTATAAAATGGTTGAGCACTTTCGATTATTCCAGCAATATCTTTTTCTTTTTTTATAAGTTCTTGCCTGAATGCTTCAATAGCTTCCTGAACTGTGACATATTTCGTATCAGGAATTTCAGTTGTAGATATAGTTGTAGACGGTGTAGTTATCGGCTCATCATTATATGAAAATGTAGTTTTATCAGTTGTTGATTCATTTAATGGTTTACTATATGTAAGAAGTTTAAATGACAAATCAATTTGAACTGTGTCATTATTTGGTAATTGTAGTGCAAATTCCAAATTTCCTTGATTTTCTTTAATAGCATCTAATTTTATTGGTATCGGCCCTGTGTATATGATGTTAAAAACAGAACATAGAAGAAAAAAATACACAAATATATTCTCCATTTTTTATGTATTGAATACGAAGTTAACTGGTTAAGATTGTTTTTAAAAATGATGAATATGTATTGTACATTCAATTATATTTAAAACTAATTTATATTATTAAGTTTTATCGCAGTTTTGTTTTCTTTTAATTCAGCATTATTATCTAATCCTGTAGATCTTGGTTGTCTGAATCTCTCCCTTCTCTTCCAGTCATCTTCATCCGCAAAAGGGCAATTCGACGGGAAGCTGTTGTTATTTTTGTTACTTGTTGTTCCTTCATGTGATTGTCCTACTATAACAACATGTCCGCCAATTGCTTGTAATTTAACATGTTGAAACGGTTTGAAAACGAAATTATAATCTAACTTTGATGGTAAACTTTCGTTTTTTCTTTGTGAGAATATCGTACACTTATTGCCATCTACTGGTGTTACATTGAAAGTTAATAAATCATCAATAACATCAGTATTAATAATTTGAAAGTTTTTCCACGATCCTTCACAAGTACAAATTTTATAACGATCTTTAACCGTTTCAGACCAAAACATTTTTTTAAAAAAAACTTATTTATTGTTCTTTATAACTGCCTTGTAACTAATTACATTTAAGACTGAAATAAATTTCAACTACTTATCAGTATTAATACAGAAACGATCACTAAAAAGTAGACAAAACAAAAGCTACACAAAAGCTACATTCAAGACACCCACCGGAATAATATGCTAATATCCGGATTTTCCCAAGACATGCACCGCGCATAAAGCTCTAAAAGCTTTCATAGAGCTTTGTGGTGGTGCCAGAACTCCCCTATTCTAACTACTTAAATTACACTATTTTATTAGGATCGTCAATAGTCATGAGAAAAAATTTAAATCCTGAATCCATTTAAATTCATTTAATATTTAAAACTCAGGATAGTTTCTAGAAAGAAATCTATTGATTCACAAGCCATAAATTACACTATTTTATTAGGATCGTCAATAGTCATGAGAAAAAATTTAAATCCTGAATCCATTTAAATTCATTTAATATTTAAAACTCAGGATAGTTTTTAGAAAGAAAACTATTGATTCACAAGCTATAAATTACACTATTTTATTAGGATCGTCAATAGTTATGAGAAAAAATTTAAATCCTGAATCCATTTAAATTCATTTAATATTTAAAACTCAGGATAGTTTTTAGAAAGAAATCTATTGATTCAAAAGCCATAAATTACACTATTTTATTAGGATCGTCAATAGTCATGAGAAAAAATTGAAATCCTGAATCCATTCAAATTCATTTAATATTTAAAACGCAGGATAGTTTCTAGAAAGAAATCTATTGGTTTACAAGCCATAAATTACACTATTTTATTTGGATCGTCAATAGTCCTGAGAAAAAATTTAAATCATGAATCTATTTAAATTCATTTAATATTTAAAACTCAGGATAGTTTTTAGAAAGAAATCTATTGATTCACAAGCCATAAATTACACTACTTTATTAGAATCGTCAATAGTCATGAGAAAAAATTTAAATCCTGAATACATTTAAATTCATTTAATATTTAAAACTTAGGATAGTTTCTAGAAAGAAATCTATTGGTTCACAAGCCATAAATTACACTACTTTATTAGGATCGTCAATAGTCATGAGAAAAAATTTAAATCCTGAATCCATTTAAATTCATTTAATATTTAAAACTCAGGATAGTTTCTAGAAAGAAATCTATTGGTTTACAAGCCATAAATTACACTATTTTATTAGGATCGTCAATAGTCATGAGAAAAAATTTAAATCCTGAATCCATTTAAATTCATTTAATATTTAAAACTCAGGATAGTTTCTAGAAAGAAATCTATTGGTTCACAAGCCATAAATTACACTATTTTATTAGGATCGTCAATAGTCATGAGAAAAAATTTAAATCCTGAATCCATTTAAATTCATTTAATATTTAAAACTCAGGATAGTTTCTAGAAAGAAATCTATTGATTCACAAGCCATAAATTACACTATTTTATTAGGATCGTCAATAGTCATGAGAAAAAATTTAAATCCTGAATCCATTTAAATTCATTTAATATTTAAAACTCAGGATAGTTTTTAGAAAGAAAACTATTGATTCACAAGCTATACATTACACTATTTTATTAGGATCGTCAATAGTTATGAGAAAAAATTTAAATCCTGAATCCATTTAAATTCATTTAATATTTAAAACTCAGGATAGTTTTTAGAAAGAAATCTATTGATTCACAAGCCATAAATTACACTATTTTATTAGGATCGTCAATAGTCATGAGAAAAAATTTAAATCCTGAATCCATTTAAATTCATTTAATATTTAAAACGCAGGATAGTTTCTAGAAAGAAATCTATTGGTTTACAAGCCATAAATTACACTATTTTATTTGGATCGTCAATAGTCCTGAGAAAAAATTTAAATCATGAATCTATTTAAAGTCATTTAATATTTAAAACTCAGGATAGTTTTTAGAAAGAAATCTATTGGTTTACAAGCCATGAATTACACTATTTTATTAGGATCGTCAAGAGTCATGAGAAAAAATTTAAATCCTGAATCCATTAAAATTCATTAAATATTTAAAACTCAGGATAGTTTCTAGAAAGAAATCTATTGGTTTACAAGCCATAAATTACACTATTTTATTAGGATCGTCAATAGTCATGAGAAAAAATTTAAATCCTGAATCCATTTAAATTCATTTAATATTTAAAACTCAGGATAGTTTCTAGAAAGAAATCTATTGGTTCACAAGCCATAAATTACACTATTTTATTAGGATCGTCAATAGTCATGAGAAAAAATTTAAATCCTGAATCCATTTAAATTCATTTAATATTTAAAACTCAATGTAGTTTTTAGAAAGAAATCTATTGGTTTACAAGCCATAAATTACACTATTTTATTAGGATCGTCAATAGTCATGAGAAAAAATTTAAATCCTGAATCCATTTAAATTCATTTAATATTTAAAACTCAGGATAGTTTTCAGAAAGAAATCTATTGGTTCAAAAGCCATAAATTACACTATTTTATTAGGATCGTCAATAGTCATGAGAAAAAATTTAAATCCTGAATCCATTTAAATTCATTTAATATTTAAATCTCAGGGTAGTTTTTAGAAAGAAATCTATTGATTCACAAGCCATAAATTACACTATTTTATTAGGATCGTCAATAGTCATGAGAAAAAATTTAAATCCTGAATCCATTTACATTCATTTAATATTTCACACTCAGGATAGTTTTTAGAAAGAAATCTTTTGGTTTACAAGCCATGAATTACACTATTTTATTAGGATCGTCAAGAGTCATGAGAAAAAATTTAAATCCTGAATCCATTAAAATTCATTAAATATTTAAAACTCAGGATAGTTTCTAGAAAGAAATCTATTGGTTTACAAGCCATAAATTACACTATTTTATTAGGATCGTCAATAGTCATGAGAAAAAATTTAAATCCTGAATCCATTTAAATTCATTTAATATTTAAAACTCAGGATAGTTTCTAGAAAGAAATCTATTGGTTCACAAGCCATAAATTACACTATTTTATTAGGATCGTCAATAGTCATGAGAAAAAATTTAAATCCTGAATCCATTTAAATTCATTTAATATTTAAAACTCAATGTAGTTTTTAGAAAGAAATCTATTGGTTTACAAGCCATAAATTACACTATTTTATTAGGATCGTCAATAGTCATGAGAAAAAATTTAAATCCTGAATCCATTTAAATTCATTTAATATTTAAAACTCAGGATAGTTTCTAGAAAGAAATCTATTGGTTCAAAAGCCATAAATTACACTATTTTATTAGGATCGTCAATAGTCATGAGAAAAAATTTAAATCCTGAATACATTTAAATTCATTTAATATTTAAAACTTAAGATAGTTTCTAGAAAGAAATCTATTGGTTCACAAGCCATAAATTACACTACTTTATTAGGATCGTCAATAGTCATGAGAAAAAATTTAAATCCTGAATCCATTTAAATTCATTTAATATTTAAAACTCAGGATAGTTTCTAGAAAGAAATCTATTGGTTCACAAGCCATAAATTACACAACTTTATTAGGATCGTCAATAGTCATGAGATAAAATTTAAATCCTGAATCCATTTAAATTCATTTAATATTTAAAATTCAGGATAGTTTTAAGAAAGAAATCTATTGATTCACAAGCCATAGATTACACTTTTTTATTAGGATCGTTAATAGTCATCAGAAAAAATTTAAATCCTGAATACATTTAAATTCATTTAATATTCAAAACTCAGGATAGTTTATAGAAAGAAATCTATTGGTTCACAAGCCATAAATTACATTATTTTATTAGGATCGTCAATAGTCATGAGAAAAAATTTAAATCCTGAATCCATTTAAATTCATTTAATATTTAAAATTCAGGATAGTTTTAAGAAAGAAATCTATTGATTCACAAGCCATAAATTACACTATTTTATTAGGATCGTCAATAGTCATGAGAAAAAATTTAAAGCTTGAATACATTTAAATTCATTTAATATTTAAAACTCAGGATAGTTTTTAGAAAGACATGTATTGATTGACAAGCCATAAATTACACTATTTTATTAGGATCGTCAATTTTCATGAGAAAAAATTTATATCCTGAATCCATTTAAATTCATTTAATATTTAAAACTCAGGATAGTTTCTTGAAAGAAATCTATTGGTTCACAAGCCATAAATTACACTATTTTATTAGGACCGTCAATAGTCATGGGAAAAAATTTAAATCCTGAATCCATTTATATTCATTTAATATTTAAAACTCAGGATAGTTTTTTGAAAGATATCTATTGATTCACAAGCCATAAATTACACTATTTTATTAGGATCGTCAATAGTCATGAGAAAAAATTTAAATCCTGAATTCATTTAAATTCATTTAATAATTAAAACTCAGGATAGTTTCTAGAAAGAAATCTATTGATTCACAAGCCATAAATTATACTTTTTTATTAGGATCGTCAATAGTCATGAGAAAAAATTTAAATCCTGAATCCAATTAAATTCATTTAGTATTTAAAACTCAGGATAGTTTCTAGAAAGAAATCTATTGGTTCACAAGCCATAAATTACACTATTTTATTAGGACCGTCAATAGTCATGGGAAAAAATTTAAATCCTAAATCCATTTAAATTCATTTAATATTTAAAACTCAGGATAGTTTCTAGAAAGAAATCTATTGGTTTACAACCCATAAATTACACTATTTTATTAGGATTGTCAATAGTCATGAGCAAAAATTTAAATCCTGAATCCATTTAAATTCATTTAATATTTAAAACTCAGGGTAGTTTTTAGAAAGAAATCTATTGATTCACAAGCCATAAATTACACTATTTTATTAGGATCGTCAATAGTCATGAGAAAAAATTTAAATCCTGAATCCATTTAAATTAATTTAATATTTAAAACTCAGGATAGTTTTTAGAAAGAAAACTATTGATTCACAAGCTATAAATTACACTATTTTATTAGGATCGTCAATAGTTATGAGAAAAAATTTAAATCCTGAATCCATTTAAATTCATTTAATATTTAAAACTCAGGATAGTTTTTAGACAGAAAACTATTGATTCACAAGCTATAAATTACACTATTTTATTAGGATCGTCAATAGTTATGAGAAAAAATTTAAATCCTGAATCCATTTAAATTCATTTAATATTTAAAACTCAATGTAGTTTTTAGAAAGAAATCTATTGGTTTACAAGCCATAAATTACACTATTTTATTAGGATCGTCAATAGTCATGAGAAAAAATTTAAATCCTGAATCCATATAAATTCATTTAATATTTAAATCTCAGGGTAGTTTTTAGAAAGAAATCTATTGATTCACAAGCCATAAATTACACTATTTTATTAGGATCGTCAATAGTCATGAGAAAAAATTTAAATCCTGAATCCATTTACATTCATTTAATATTTCACACTCAGGATAGTTTTTAGAAAGAAATCTATTGGTTTACAAGCCATGAATTACACTATTTTATTAGGATCGTCAATAGTCATGAGAAAAAATTTAAATCCTGAATCCATTAAAATTCATTAAATATTTAAAACGCAGGATAGTTTCTAGAAAGAAATCTATTGGTTTACAAGCCATAAATTACACTATTTTATTAGGATCGTCAATAGTCATGAGAAAAAATTTAAATCCTGAATCCATTTAAATTCATTTAATATTTAAAACTCAGGATAGTTTCTAGAAAGAAATCTATTGGTTCACAAGCCATATATTACACTATTTTATTAGGATCGTCAATAGTCATGAGAAAAAATTTAAATCCTGAATACATTTAAATTCATTTAATATTTAAAACTCAATGTAGTTTTTAGAAAGAAATCTATTGGTTTACAAGCCATAAATTACACTATTTTATTAGGATCGTCAATTTTCATGAGAAAAAATTTATATCCTGAATCCATTTAAATTCATTTAATATTTAAAACTCAGGATAGTTTCTTGAAAGAAATCTATTGGTTCACAAGCCATAAATTACACTATTTTATTAGGACCGTCAATAGTCATGAAAAAAAATTTAAATCCTGAATCCATATAAATTCATTTAATATTTAAATCTCAGGGTAGTTTTTAGAAAGAAATCTATTGATTCACAAGCCATAAATTACACTATTTTATTAGGATCGTCAATAGTCATGAGAAAAAATTTAAATCCTGAATCCATTTACATTCATTTAATATTTAAAACTCAGGATAGTTTTTAGAAAGAAATCTATTGGTTTACAAGCCATGAATTACACTATTTTATTAGGATCGTCAAGAGTCATGAGAAAAAATTTAAATCCTGAATCCATTTATATTCATTTAATATTTAAAACTCAGGATAGTTTTTTGAAAGAAATCTATTGATTCACAAGCCATAAATTACACTATTTTATTAGGATCGTCAATAGTCATGAGAAAACATTTAAATCCTGAATCCATTTAAATTCATTTAATATTTGAAACTCAGGATAGTTTTTAGAAAGAAATCTATTGATTCACAAGCCATAAATTACACTATTTTGTTAGGATCGTCAATAGTCATGAGAAAAAATTTAAATCCTGAATCCATTTAAATTCATTTAATATTTAAAACTCAATGTAGTTTTTAGAAAGAAATCTATTGGTTTACAAGCCATAAATTACACTATTTTATTAGGATCGTCAATAGTCATGAGAAAAAATTTAAATCCTGAATCCATTTAAATTCATTTAATATTTAAAACTCAGGATAGTTTCTAGAAAGAAATCTATTGGTTCAAAAGCCATAAATTACACTATTTTATTAGGATCGTCAATAGTCATGAGAAAACATTTAAATCCTGAATCCATTTAAATTCATTTAATATTTGAAACTCAGGATAGTTTTTAGAAAGAAATCTATTGATTCACAAGCCATAAATTACACTACTTTATTAGAATCGTCAATAGTCATGAGAAAAAATTTAAATCCTGAATACATTTAAATTCATTTAATATTTAAAACTTAGGATAGTTTCTAGAAAGAAATCTATTGGTTCACAAGCCATAAATTACACTACTTTATTAGGATCGTCAATAGTCATGAGAAAAAATTTAAATCCTGAATCCATTTAAATTCATTTAATATTTAAAACTCAGGATAGTTTCTAGAAAGAAATCTATTGGTTCACAAGCCATAAATTACACAACTTTATTAGGATCGTCAATAGTCATGAGATAAAATTTAAATCCTGAATCCATTTAAATTCATTTAATATTTAAAATTCAGGATAGTTTTAAGAAAGAAATCTATTGATTCACAAGCCATAGATTACACTTTTTTATTAGGATCGTTAATAGTCATCAGAAAAAATTTAAATCCTGAATACATTTAAATTCATTTAATATTCAAAACTCAGGTTAGTTTATAGAAAGAAATCTATTGGTTCACAAGCCATAAATTACATTATTTTATTAGGATCGTCAATAGTCATGAGAAAAAATTTAAATCCTGAAGCCATTTAAATTCATTTAATATTTAAAATTCAGGATAGTTTTAAGAAAGAAATCTATTGATTCACAAGCCATAAATTACACTATTTTATTAGGATCGTCAATAGTCATGAGAAAAAATTTAAAGCCTGAATACATTTAAATTCATTTAATATTTAAAACTCAGGATAGTTTTTAGAAAGTCATGTATTGATTGACAAGCCATAAATTACACTATTTTATTAGGATCGTCAATTTTCATGAGAAAAAATTTATATCCTGAATCCATTTAAATTCATTTAATATTTAAAACTCAGGATAGTTTCTTGAAAGAAATCTATTGGTTCACAAGCCATAAATTACACTATTTTATTAGGACCGTCAATAGTAATGGGAAAAAATTTAAATCCTGAATCCATTTATATTCATTTAATATTTAAAACTCAGGATAGTTTTTTGAAAGATATCTATTGATTCACAAGCCATAAATTACACTATTTTATTAGGATCGTCAATAGTCATGAGAAAAAATTTAAATCCTGAATCCATTTAAATTCATTTAATATTTAAAACTCAGGATAGTTTCTAGAAAGAAATCTATTGATTCACAAGCCATAAATTATACTTTTTTATTAGGATCGTCAATAGTCATGAGAAAAAATTTAAATCCTGAATCCAATTAAATTCATTTAGTATTTAAAACTCAGGATAGTTTCTAGAAAGAAATCTATTGGTTCACAAGCCATAAATTACACTATTTTATTAGGACCGTCAATAGTCATGGGAAAAAATTTAAATCCTAAATCCATTTAAATTCATTTAATATTTAAAACTCAGGATAGTTTCTAGAAAGAAATCTATTGATTCACAAGCCATAAATTACACTATTTTATTAGGATCGTCAATAGTCATGAGAAAAAATTTAAATCCTGAATCCATTTAAATTCATTTAATATTTAAAACTCAATGTAGTTTTTAGAAAGAAATCTATTGGTTTACAAGCCATAAATTACACTATTTTATTAGGATCGTCAATTTTCATGAGAAAAAATTTATATCCTGAATCCATTTAAATTCATTTAATATTTAAAACTCAGGATAGTTTCTAGAAAGAAATCTATTGGTTCACAAGCCATATATTACACTATTTTATTAGGATCGTCAATAGTCATGAGAAAAAATTTAAATCCTGAATCCATTTAAATTCATTTAATATTTAAAACTCAATGTAGTTTTTAGAAAGAAATCTATTGGTTTACAAGCCATAAATTACACTATTTTATTAGGATCGTCAATTTTCATGAGAAAAAATTTATATCCTGAATCCATTTAAATTCATTTAATATTTAAAACTCAGGATAGTTTCTTGAAAGAAATCTATTGGTTCACAAGCCATAAATTACACTATTTTATTAGGACCGTCAATAGTCATGAAAAAAAATTTAAATCCTGAATCCATATAAATTCATTTAATATTTAAATCTCAGGGTAGTTTTTAGAAAGAAATCTATTGATTCACAAGCCATAAATTACACTATTTTATTAGGATCGTCAATAGTCATGAGAAAAAATTTAAATCCTGAATCCATTTACATTCATTTAATATTTCACACTCAGGATAGTTTTTAGAAAGAAATCTATTGGTTTACAAGCCATGAATTACACTATTTTATTAGGATCGTCAAGAGTCATGAGAAAAAATTTAAATCCTGAATCCATTTATATTCATTTAATATTTAAAACTCAGGATAGTTTTTTGAAAGAAATCTATTGATTCACAAGCCATAAATTACACTATTTTATTAGGATCGTCAATAGTCATGAGAAAACATTTAAATCCTGAATCCATTTAAATTCATTTAATATTTGAAACTCAGGATAGTTTTTAGAAAGAAATCTATTGATTCACAAGCCATAAATTACACTATTTTATTAGGATCGTCAATAGTCATGAGAAAAAATTTAAATCCTGAATCCATTTAAATTCATTTAATATTTAAAACTCAATGTAGTTTTTAGAAAGAAATCTATTGGTTTACAAGCCATAAATTACACTATTTTATTAGGATCGTCAATAGTCATGAGAAAAAATTTAAATCCTGAATCCATTTAAATTCATTTAATATTTAAAACTCAGGATAGTTTCTAGAAAGAAATCTATTTGTTCAAAAGCCATAAATTACACTATTTTATTAGGATCGTCAATAGTCATGAGAAAACATTTAAATCCTGAATCCATTTAAATTCATTTAATATTTGAAACTCAGGATAGTTTTTAGAAAGAAATCTATTGATTCACAAGCCATAAATTACACTACTTTATTAGAATCGTCAATAGTCATGAGAAAAAATTTAAATCCTGAATACATTTAAATTCATTTAATATTTAAAACTTAGGATAGTTTCTAGAAAGAAATCTATTGGTTCACAAGCCATAAATTACACTACTTTATTAGGATCGTCAATAGTCATGAGAAAAAATTTAAATCCTGAATCCATTTAAATTCATTTAATATTTAAAACTCAGGATAGTTTTTAAAAAGAAATCTATTGATTCACAAGTCATTAATTATACTATTTTATTAGGACCGTCAATAGTCATGGGAAAAAATTTAAATCCTGAATCCATTAAAACTCATTTAATATTTAAAACACAGGATAGTTTATAGAAAGAAATCTATTGGTTTACAAGCCATAAATTACACTATTTTATTAGGATCGTCAATAGTCATGAGAAAAAATTTAAATCCTGAATACATTTAAATTCATTTAATATTCAAAACTCAGGATAGTTTTTAGAAAGACATGTATTGATTGACAAGCCATAAATTACACTATTTTATTAGGATCGTCAATTTTCATGAGAAAAAATTTATATCCTGAATCCATTTAAATTCATTTAATATTTAAATTTCAGGATAGTTTTAAGAAAGAAATCTATTGATTCACAAGCCATAAATTACACTATTTTATTAGGATCGTCAATAGTCATGAGAAAAACTTTAAATCCTGAATCCATTTAAATTCATTTAATATTTAAAACTCAATGTAGTTTTTAGAAAGAAATCTATTGGTTCACAAGCCATAAATTACATTATTTTATTAGGATCGTCAATAGTCATGAGAAAAAATTTAAAGCCTGAATACATTTAAATTCATTTAATATTTAAAACTCAGGATAGTTTTTAGAAAGACATGTATTGATTGACAAGCCATAAATTACACTATTTTATTAGGATCGTCAATTTTCATGAGAAAAAATTTATATCCTGAATCCATTTAAATTCATTTAATATTTAAAACACAGGATAGTTTATAGAAAGAAATCTATTGGTTTACAAGCCATAAATTACACTATTTTATTAGGATCGTCAATAGTCATGAGAAAAAATTTAAATCCTGAATACATTTAAATTCATTTAATATTCAAAACTCAGGATAGTTTTTAGAAAGACATGTATTGATTGACAAGCCATAAATTACACTATTTTATTAGGATCGTCAATTTTCATGAGAAAAAATTTATATCCTGAATCCATTTAAATTCATTTAATATTTAAAATTCAGGATAGTTTTAAGAAAGAAATCTATTGATTCACAAGCCATAAATTACACTATTTTATTAGGATCGTCAATAGTCATGAGAAAAACTTTAAATCCTGAATCCATTTAAATTCATTTAATATTTAAAACTCAATGTAGTTTTTAGAAAGAAATCTATTGGTTCACAAGTCATTAATTATACTATTTTATTAGGACCGTCAATAGTCATGGGAAAAAATTTAAATCCTGAATCCATTAAAACTCATTTAATATTTAAAACACAGGATAGTTTATAGAAAGAAATCTATTGGTTTACAAGCCATAAATTACACTATTTTATTAGGATCGTCAATAGTCATGAGAAAACATTTAAATCCTGAATCCATTTAAATTCATTTAATATTTGAAACTCAGGATAGTTTTTAGAAAGAAATCTATTGATTCACAAGCCATAAATTACACTATTTTATTAGGATCGTCAATAGTCATGAGAAAAAATTTAAATCCTGAATCCATTTAAATTCATTTAATATTTAAAACTCAATGTAGTTTTTAGAAAGAAATCTATTGGTTCACAAGCCATAAATTACATTATTTTATTAGGATCGTCAATAGTCATGAGAAAAAATTTAAAGCCTGAATACATTTAAATTCATTTAATATTTAAAACTCAGGATAGTTTTTAGAAAGACATGTATTGATTGACAAGCCATAAATTACACTATTTTATTAGGATCGTCAATTTTCATGAGAAAAAATTTATATCCTGAATCCATTTAAATTCATTTAATATTTAAAATTCAGGATAGTTTTAAGAAAGAAATCTATTGATTCACAAGCCATAAATTACACTATTTTATTAGGATCGTCAATAGTCATGAGAAAAACTTTAAAGCCTGAATACATTTAAATTCATTTAATATTTAAAACTCAGGATAGTTTTTAGAAAGACATGTATTGATTGACAAGCCATAAATTACACTATTTTATTAGGATCGTCAATTTTCACGAGAAAAAATTTATATCCTGAATCCATTTAAATTCATTTAATATTAAAAACTCAGGGTAGTTTTTAGAAAGACATCTATTGGTTCACAAGCCATAAATTACACTATTTTATTAGGACCGTCAATAGTAATGGGAAAAAATTTAAATCCTGAATCCATTTATATTCATTTAATATTTAAAACTCAGGATAGTTTTTTGAAAGATATCTATTGATTCACAAGCCATAAATTACACTATTTTATTAGGATCGTCAATAGTCATGAGAAAAAATTTAAATCCTGAATCCATTTAAATTCATTTAATATTTAAAACTCAGGATAGTTTCTAGAAAGAAATCTATTGATTCACAAGCCATAAATTATACTTTTTTATTAGGATCGTCAATAGTCATGAGAAAAAATTTAAATCCTGAATCCAATTAAATTCATTTAGTATTTAAAACTCAGGATAGTTTCTAGAAAGAAATCTATTGGTTCACAAGCCATAAATTACACTTTTTTATTAGGACCGTCAATAGTCATGGGAAAAAATTTAAATCCTAAATCCATTTAAATTCATTTAATATTTAAAACTCAGGATAGTTTCTAGAAAGAAATCTATTGGTTTACAACCCATAAATTACACTATTTTATTAGGATCGTCAATAGTCATGAGCAAAAATTTAAATCCTGAATCCATTTAAATTCATTTAATATTTAAAACTCAGGGTAGTTTTTAGAAAGAAATCTATTGATTCACAAGCCATAAATTACACTATTTTATTAGGATCGTCAATAGTCATGAGAAAAAATTTAAATCCTGAATCCATTTAAATTCATTTAATATTTAAAACTCAGGATAGTTTTTAGAAAGAAAACTATTGATTCACAAGCTATAAATTACACTATTTTATTAGGATCGTCAATAGTTATGAGAAAAAATTTAAATCCTGAATCCATTTAAATTCATTTAATATTTAAAACTCAGGATAGTTTTTAGACAGAAACTATTGATTCACAAGCTATAAATTACACTATTTTATTAGGATCGTCAATAGTTATGAGAAAAAATTTAAAGCCTGAATACATTTAAATTCATTTAATATTTAAAACTCAGGATAGTTTTTAGAAAGAAATCTATTGATTCACAAGCCATAAATTACACTATTTTATTAGGATCGTCAATAGTCATGAGAAAAAATTTAAATCCTGAATCCATTTAAATTCATTTAATATTTAAAACTCAGGATAGTTTCTAGAAAGAAATCTATTGGTTCACAAGCCATAAATTACACTACTTTATTAGGATCGTCAATAGTCATGAAAAAAAATTTAAATCCTGAATCCATTTAAATTCATTTAATATTTAAAACTCAGGATAGTTTCTAGAAAGAAATCTATTGGTTCACAAGCCATAAATTACACTACTTTATTAGGATCGTCAATAGTCATGAAAAAAAAATTAAATCCTGATTCCATTTAAATTAATTTAATATTTAAAACTCAGGATAGCTTTTAGAAAGAAATCTATTGATTCACAAGCCATAAATTACACTATTTTATTAGGATCGTCATTAGTCATGAGAAAAAATTTAAATCCTGAATTCATTTAAATTCATTTAATATTTAAAACTCAGGATAGTTTCTAGAAAGAAATCTATTGGTTTACAAGCCATAAATTACACTATTTTATTAGGATCGTCAATAGTCATGAGAAAAAATTTAAATCCTGAATCCATTTAAATTCATTTAATATTTAAAACTCAGGATAGTTTCTAGAAAGAAATTCATTGGTTCACAAGCCATAAATTACACTATTTTATTAGGATCGTCAATAGTCATGAGAAAAAATTTAAATCCTGAATCCATTTAAATTCATTTAATATTTCAAACTCAGGATAGTTTTTAGAAAGAAATCTATTGATTCACAAGCCATAAATTACACACTTTATTAGGATCGTCAATAGTCATGAGAAAAAATTTAAATCCTGAATCCATTTAAATTCATTTAATATTTAAAACTCAGGATATTTTTTAGAAAGAAATCTATTGATTCACAAGCCATAAATTACACTATTTTATTAGGATCGTCAATAGTCATGAGAAAAAATTTAAATCCTGAATCCAATTAAATTCATTTAGTATTTAAAACTCAGGATAGTTTCTAGAAAGAAATCTATTGGTTCACAAGCCATAAATTACACTATTTTATTAGGACCGTCAATAGTCATGGGAAAAAATTTAAATCCTAAATCCATTAAAATTCATTTAATATTTAAAACGCAGGATAGTTTCTAGAAAGTAATCTATTGGTTTACAAGCCATAAATTACACTATTTTATTAGGATCGTCAATAGTCATGAGAAAAAATTTAAATCCTGAATCCATTTAAATTCATTTAATGTTTCACACTCAGGATAGTTTGTAGAAAGAAATCTATTGGTTTACAAGCCATAAATTACACCATTTTATTAGGATCGTCAAGAGTCATGAGAAAAAATTTAAATCCTGAATCCATTAAAATTCATTAAATATTTAAAACGCAGGATAGTTTCTAGAAAGAAATCTATTGGTTCACAAGCCATTAATTACACAACTTTATTAGGATCGTCAATAGTCATGAGATAAAATTTAAATCCTGAATCCATTTAAATTCATTTAATATTTAAAATTCAGGATAGTTTTAAGAAAGAAATCTATTGATTCACAAGCCATAGATACAACTATTCCATTAAGATCGTCAATAGTCATCAGAAAAAATTTAAATCCTGAATACATTTAAATTCATTTAATATTCAAAACTCAGGATAGTTTATAGAAAGAAATCTATTGGTTCACAAGCCATAAATTACATTATTTTATTAGGATCGTCAATAGTCATGAGAAAAAATTTAAATCCTGAATCCATTTAAATTCATTTAGTATTTAAAATTCAGGATAGTTTTAAGAAAGAAATCTATTGATTCACAAGCCATAAATTACACTATTTTATTAGGATCGTCAATAGTCATGAGAAAAAATTTAAATCCTGAATCCATTAAAATTCATTAAATATTTAAAACGCAGGATAGTTTCTAGAAAGAAATCTATTGGTTCACAAGCCATAAATTACACTACTTTATTAGGATCGTCAATAGTCATGAGAAAAAATTGAAATCCTGAATCCATTTAAATTCATTTAATATTTAAAACTCAGGATAGTTTCTAGAAAGAAATCTATTGGTTCACAAGCCATTAATTACACAACTTTATTAGGATCGTCAATAGTCATGAGATAAAATTTAAATCCTGAATCCATTAAAATTCATTAAATATTTAAAACGCAGGATAGTTTCTAGAGAGAAATCTATTGGTTCACAAGCCATAAATTACACTACTTTATTAGGATCGTCAATAGTCATGAGAAAAAATTGAAATCCTGAATCCATTTAAATTCATTTAATATTTAAAACTCAGGATAGTTTCTAGAAAGAAATCTATTGGTTCACAAGCCATTAATTACACAACTTTATTAGGATCGTCAATAGTCATGAGATAAAATTTAAATCCTGAATCCATTTAAATTCATTTAATATTTAAAATTCAGGATAGTTTTAAGAAAGAAATCTATTGATTCACAAGCCATAGATACAACTATTCCATTAAGATCGTCAATAGTCATCAGAAAAAATTTAAATCCTGAATACATTTAAATTCATTTAATATTCAAAACTCAGGATAGTTTATAGAAAGAAATCTATTGGTTCACAAGCCATAAATTACATTATTTTATTAGGATCGTCAATAGTCATGAGAAAAAATTTAAATCCTGAATCCATTTAAATTCATTTAATATTTAAAATTCAGGATAGTTTTAAGAAAGAAATCTATTGATTCACAAGCCATAAATTACACTATTTTATTAGGATCGTCAATAGTCATGAGAAAAAATTTAAATCCTGAATCCATTTAAATTCATTTAATGTTTCACACTCAGGATAGTTTTTAGAAAGAAATCTATTGGTTTACAAGCCATAAATTACACCATTTTATTAGGATCGTCAAGAGTCATGAGAAAAAATTTAAATCCTGAATCCATTAAAATTCATTAAATATTTAAAACGCAGGATAGTTTCTAGAAAGAAATCTATTGGTTCACAAGCCATAAATTACACTACTTTATTAGGATCGTCAATAGTCATGAGAAAAAATTGAAATCCTGAATCCATTTAAATTCATTTAATATTTAAAACTCAGGATAGTTTCTAGAAAGAAATCTATTGGTTCACAAGCCATTAATTACACAACTTTATTAGGATCGTCAATAGTCATGAGATAAAATTTAAATCCTGAATCCATTTAAATTCATTTAATATTTAAAACTCAGGATAGTTTCTAGAAAGAAATCTATTGGTTCACAAGCCATTAATTACACAACTTTATTAGGATCGTCAATAGTCATGAGATAAAATTTAAATCCTGAATCCATTTAAATTCATTTAATATTTAAAATTCAGGATAGTTTTAAGAAAGAAATCTATTGATTCACAAGCCATAGATACAACTATTCCATTAAGATCGTCAATAGTCATCAGAAAAAATTTAAATCCTGAATACATTTAAATTCATTTAATATTCAAAACTCAGGATAGTTTATAGAAAGAAATCTATTGGTTCACAAGCCATAAATTACATTATTTTATTAGGATCGTCAATAGTCATGAGAAAAAATTTAAATCCTGAATCCATTTAAATTCATTTAATATTTAAAATTCAGGATAGTTTTAAGAAAGAAATCTATTGATTCACAAGCCATAAATTACACTATTTTATTAGGATCGTCAATAGTCATGAGAAAAAATTTAAAGCCTGAATACATTTAAATTCATTTAATATTTAAAACTCAGGATAGTTTTTAGAAAGACATGTATTGATTGACAAGCCATAAATTACACTATTTTATTAGGATCGTCAATTTTCATGAGAAAAAATTTATATCCTGAATCCATTTAAATTCATTTAATATTTAAAACTCAGGATAGTTTCTTGAAAGAAATCTATTGGTTCACAAGCCATAAATTACACTATTTTATTAGGATCGTCAATAGTCATGAGAAAAAATTTAAATCCTGAATCCATTAAAATTCATTAAATATTTAAAACGCAGGATAGTTTCTAGAAAGAAATCTTTTGGTTCACAAGCCATAAATTACACTACTTTATTAGGATCGTCAATAGTCATGAGAAAAAATTGAAATCCTGAATCCATTTAAATTCATTTAATGTTTCACACTCAGGATAGTTTTTAGAAAGAAATCTATTGGTTTACAAGCCATAAATTACACCATTTTATTAGGATCGTCAAGAGTCATGAGAAAAAATTTAAATCCTGAATCCATTAAAATTCATTAAATATTTAAAACTCAGGATAGTTTCTAGAAAGAAATCTATTGGTTCACAAGCCATAAATTACACAACTTTATTAGGATCGTCAATAGTCATGAGATAAAATTTAAATCCTGAATCCATTTAAATTCATTTAATATTTAAAATTCAGGATAGTTTTAAGAAAGAAATCTATTGATTCACAAGCCATAGATTACACTTTTTTATTAGGATCGTTAATAGTCATCAGAAAAAATTTAAATCCTGAATACATTTAAATTCATTTAATATTCAAAACTCAGGATAGTTTATAGAAAGAAATCTATTGGTTCACAAGCCATAAATTACATTATTTTATTAGGATCGTCAATAGTCATGAGAAAAAATTTAAATCCTGAATCCATTTAAATTCATTTAATATTTAAAATTCAGGATAGTTTTAAGAAAGAAATCTATTGATTCACAAGCCATAAATTACACTATTTTATTAGGATCGTCAATAGTCATGAGAAAAAATTTAAAGCCTGAATACATTTAAATTCATTTAATATTTAAAACTCAGGATAGTTTTTAGAAAGACATGTATTGATTGACAAGCCATAAATTACACTATTTTATTAGGATCGTCAATTTTCATGAGAAAAAATTTATATCCTGAATCCATTTAAATTCATTTAATATTTAAAACTCAGGATAGTTTCTTGAAAGAAATCTATTGGTTCACAAGCCATAAATTACACTATTTTATTAGGACCGTCAATAGTCATGGGAAAAAATTTAAATCCTGAATCCATTTATATTCATTTAATATTTAAAACTCAGGATAGTTTTTTGAAAGATATCTATTGATTCACAAGCCATAAATTACACTATTTTATTAGGATCGTCAATAGTCATGAGAAAAAATTTAAATCCTGAATCCATTTAAATTCATTTAGTATTTAAAACGCAGGATAGTTTCTAGAAAGAAATCTATTGGTTTACAACCCATAAATTACACTATTTTATTAGGATCGTCAATAGTCATGAACAAAAATTTAAATCCTAAATCCATTTAAATTCATTTAATATTTAAAACGCAGGATAGTTTCTAGAAAGAAATCTATTGGTTTACAACCCATAAATTACACTATTTTATTAGGATCGTCAATAGTCATGAGAAAAAATTTAAATCCTGAATCCATTTAAATTCATTTAATATTTAAAACTCAGGATAGTTTTTAGAAAGAAAACTATTGATTCACAAGCTATAAATTACACTATTTTATTAGGATCGTCAATAGTTATGAGAAAAAATTTAAATCCTGAATCCATTTAAATTCATTTAATATTTAAAACTCAGGATAGTTTTTAGACAGAAAACTATTGATTCACAAGCTATAAATTACACTATTTTATTAGGATCGTCAATAGTTATGAGAAAAAATTTAAATCCTGAATCCATTTAAATTCATTTAATATTTAAAACTCAGGATAGTTTTTAGAAAGAAATCTATTGATTCACAAGCCATAAATTACACTATTTTATTAGGATCGTCAATAGTCATGAGAAAAAATTTAAATCCTGAATCCATTTAAATTCATTTAATATTTAAAACTCAGGATAGTTTTTAGAAAGAAAACTATTGATTCACAAGCTATAAATTACACTATTTTATTAGGATCGTCAATAGTTATGAGAAAAAATTTAAATCCTGAATCCATTTAAATTCATTTAATATTTAAAACTCAGGATAGTTTTTAGACAGAAAACTATTGATTCACAAGCTATAAATTACACTATTTTATTAGGATCGTCAATAGTTATGAGAAAAAATTTAAATCCTGAATCCATTTAAATTCATTTAATATTTAAAACTCAGGATAGTTTTTAGAAAGAAATCTATTGATTCACAAGCCATAAATTACACTATTTTATTAGGATCGTCAATAGTCATGAGAAAAAATTTAAATCCTGAATCCATTTAAATTCATTTAATATTTAAAACTCAGGATAGTTTCTAGAAAGAAATCTATTGGTTCACAAGCCATAAATTACACTACTTTATTAGGATCGTCAATAGTCATGAAAAAAAATTTAAATCCTGAATCCATTTAAATTCATTTAATATTTAAAACTCAGGATAGTTTCTAGAAAGAAATCTATTGGTTCACAAGCCATAAATTACACTACTTTATTAGGATCGTCAATAGTCATGAAAAAAAATTTAAATCCTGATTCCATTTAAATTAATTTAATATTTAAAACTCAGGATAGCTTTTAGAAAGAAATCTATTGATTCACAAGCCATAAATTACACTATTTTATTAGGATCGTCATTAGTCATGAGAAAAAATTTAAATCCTGAATTCATTTAAATTCATTTAATATTTAAAACTCAGGATAGTTTCTAGAAAGAAATCTATTGGTTTACAAGCCATAAATTACACTATTTTATTAGGATCGTCAATAGTCATGAGAAAAAATTGAAATCCTGAATCCATTTAAATTCATTTAATATTTAAAACTCAGGATAGTTTCTAGAAAGAAATCTATTGGTTTACAAGCCATAAATTACACTATTTTATTAGGATCGTCAATAGTCATGAGAAAAACTTTAAATCCTGAATCCATTTAAATTCATTTAATATTTAAAACTCAGGATAGTTTTTAGAAAGAAATCTATTGATTCACAAGCCATAAATTACACTACTTTATTAGGATCGTCAATAGTCATGAGAAAAAATTTAAATCCTGAATCCATTTAAATTCATTTAATATTTAAAACTCAGGATAGTTTCTAGAAAGAAATCTATTGATTCACAAGCCATAAATTATACTTTTTTATTAGGATCGTCAATAGTCATGAGAAAAAATTTAAATCCTGAATCCAATTAAATTCATTTAGTATTTAAACTCAGGATAGTTTCTAGAAAGAAATCTATTGGTTCACAAGCCATAAATTACACTATTTTATTAGGACCGTCAATAGTCATGGGAAAAAAATTAAATCCTAAATCCATTAAAATTCATTTAATATTTAAAACGCAGGATAGTTTCTAGAAAGAAATCTATTGGTTTACAACCCATAAATTACACTATTTTATTAGGATCGTCAATAGTCATGAGCAAAAACTTAAATCCTGAATCCATTTAAATTCATTTAATATTTAAAACTCAGGGTAGTTTTTAGAAAGAAATCTATTGATTCACAAGCCATAAATTACACTATTTTATTAGGATCGTCAATAGTCATGAGAAAAAATTTAAATCCTGAATCCATTTAAATTCATTTAATATTTAAAACTCAGGATAGTTTTTAGAAAGAAAACTATTGATTCACAAGCTATAAATTACACTATTTTATTAGGATCGTCAATAGTTATGAGAAAACATTTAAATCCTGAATCCATTTAAATTCATTTAATATTTGAAACTCAGGATAGTTTTTAGAAAGAAATCTATTGATTCACAAGCCATAAATTACACTACTTTATTAGAATCGTCAATAGTCATGAGAAAAAATTTAAATCCTGAATACATTTAAATTCATTTAATATTTAAAACTTAGGATAGTTTCTAGAAAGAAATCTATTGGTTCACAAGCCATAAATTACACTACTTTATTAGGATCGTCAATAGTCATGAGAAAAAATTTAAATCCTGAATCCATTTAAATTCATTTAATATTTAAAACTCCGGATAGTTTCTAGAAAGAAATCTATTGGTTCACAAGCCATAAATTACACAACTTTATTAGGATCGTCAATAGTCATGAGATAAAATTTAAATCCTGAATCCATTTAAATTCATTTAATATTTAAAATTCAGGATAGTTTTAAGAAAGAAATCTATTGATTCACAAGCCATAGATTACACTTTTTTATTAGGATCGTCAATAGTCATGAGAAAAAATTTAAATCCTGAATCCATTTAAATTCATTTAATATTTAAAATTCAGGATAGTTTTAAGAAAGAAATCTATTGATTCACAAGCCATAAATTACACTATTTTATTAGGATCGTCAATAGTCATGAGAAAAAATTTAAAGCCTGAATACATTTAAATTCATTTAATATTTAAAACTCAGGATAGTTTTTAGAAAGACATGTATTGATTGACAAGCCATAAATTACACTATTTTATTAGGATCGTCAATTTTCATGAGAAAAAATTTATATCCTGAATCCATTTAAATTCATTTAATATTTAAAACTCAGGATAGTTTCTTGAAAGAAATCTATTGGTTCACAAGCCATAAATTACACTATTTTATTAGGACCGTCAATAGTCATGGGAAAAAATTTAAATCCTGAATCCATTTATATTCATTTAATATTTAAAACTCAGGATAGTTTTTTGAAAGGTATCTATTGATTCACAAGCCATAAATTACACTATTTTATTAGGATCGTCAATAGTCATGAGAAAAAATTTAAATCCTGAATCCATTTAAATTCATTTAATATTTAAAACTCAGGATAGTTTCTAGAAAGAAATCTATTGATTCACAAGCCATAAATTATACTTTTTTATTAGGATCGTCAATAGTCATGAGAAAAAATTTAAATCCTGAATCCAATTAAATTCATTTAGTATTTAAAACTCAGAATAGTTTCTAGAAAGAAATCTATTGGTTCACAAGCCATAAATTACACTATTTTATTAGGACCGTCAATAGTCATGGGAAAAAATTTAAATCCTAAATCCATTTAAATTCATTTAATATTTAAAACGCAGGATAGTTTCTAGAAAGAAATCTATTGGTTTACAACCCATAAATTACACTATTTTATTAGGATCGTCAATAGTCATGAACAAAAATTTAAATCCTGAATCCATTTAAATTCATTTAATATTTAAAACTCAGGGTAGTTTTTAGAAAGAAATCTATTGATTCACAAGCCATAAATTACACTATTTTATTAGGATCGTCAATAGTCATGAGAAAAAATTTAAATCCTGAATCCATTTAAATTCATTTAATATTTAAAACTCAGGATAGTTTTTAGAAAGAAATCTATTGATTCACAAGCCATAAATTACACTATTTTATTAGGATCGTCAATAGTCATGAGAAAAAATTTAAATCCTGAATCCATTTAAATTCATTTAATATTTAAAACTCAGGATAGTTTCTAGAAAGAAATCTATTGGTTCACAAGCCATAAATTACACTACTTTATAAGGATCGTCAATAGTCATGAAAAAAAATTTAAATCCTGAATCCATTTAAATTCATTTAATATTTAAAACTCAGGATAGTTTCTAGAAAGAAATCTATTGGTTCACAAGCCATAAATTACACTACTTTATTAGGATCGTCAATAGTCATGAAAAAAAATTTAAATCCTGATTCCATTTAAATTAATTTAATATTAAAAACTCAGGATAGCTTTTAGAAAGAAATCTATTGATTCACAAGCCATAAATTACACTATTTTATTAGGATCGTCATTAGTCATGAGAAAAAATTTAAATCCTGAATTCATTTAAATTCATTTAATATTTAAAACTCAGGATAGTTTCTAGAAAGAAATCTATTGGTTTACAAGCCATAAATTACACTATTTTATTAGGATCGTCAATAGTCATGAGAAAAAATTGAAATCCTGAATCCATTTAAATTCATTTAATATTTAAAACTCAGGATAGTTTCTAGAAAGAAATCTATTGGTTTACAAGCCATAAATTACACTATTTTATTAGGATCGTCAATAGTCATGAGAAAAACTTTAAATCCTGAATCCATTTAAATTCATTTAATATTTAAAACTCAGGATAGTTTTTAGAAAGAAATCTATTGATTCACAAGCCATAAATTACACTACTTTATTAGGATCGTCAATAGTCATGAGAAAAAATTTAAATCCTGAATCCATTTAAATTCATTTAATATTTAAAACTCAGGATAGTTTCTAGAAAGAAATCTATTGGTTCACAAGCCATAATTTACACTACTTTATTAGGATCGTCAATAGTCATGAGAAAAAATTTAAATCCTGAATCCATTTAAATTCATTTAATATTTAAAACTCAATGTAGTTTTTAGAAAGCAATCTATTGGTTTACAAGCCATAAATTACACACTTTATTAGGATCGTCAATAGTCATGAGAAAAAATTTAAATCCTGAATCCATTTAAATTCATTTAATATTTAAAACTCAGGATATTTTTTAGAAAGAAATCTATTGATTCACAAGCCATAAATTACACTATTTTATTAGGATCGTCAATAGTCATGAGAAAAAATTTAAATCCTGAATCCAATTAAATTCATTTAGTATTTAAAACTTAGGATAGTTTTTAGAAAGAAATCTATTGATTCACAAGCCATAAATTACACACTTTATTAGGATCGTCAATAGTCATGAGAAAAAATTTAAATCCTGAATCCATTTAAATTCATTTAATATTTAAAACTCAGGATATTTTTTAGAAAGAAATCTATTGATTCACAAGCCATAAATTACACTATTTTATTAGGATCGTCAATAGTCATGAGAAAAAATTTAAATCCTGAATCCAATTAAATTCATTTAGTATTTAAAACTCAGGATAGTTTCTAGAAAGAAATCTATTGGTTCACAAGCCATAAATTACACTATTTTATTAGGACCGTCAATAGTCATGGGAAAAAATTTAAATCCTAAATCCATTAAAATTCATTTAATATTTAAAACGCAGGATAGTTTCTAGAAAGTAATCTATTGGTTTACAAGCCATAAATTACACTATTTTATTAGGATCGTCAATAGTCATGAGAAAAAATTTAAATCCTGAATCCATTTAAATTCATTTAATGTTTCACACTCAGGATAGTTTTTAGAAAGAAATCTATTGGTTTACAAGCCATAAATTACACCATTTTATTAGGATCGTCAAGAGTCATGAGAAAAAATTTAAATCCTGAATCCATTAAAATTCATTAAATATTTAAAACGCAGGGTAGTTTCTAGAAAGAAATCTATTGATTCACAAGCTATAAATTACACTATTTTATTAGGATCGTCAATAGTTATGAGAAAAAATTTAAATCCTGAATCCATTTAAATTCATTTAATATTTAAAACTCAGGATAGTTTTTAGACAGAAAACTATTGATTCACAAGCTATAAATTACACTATTTTATTAGGATCGTCAATAGTCATGAGAAAAAATTTAAAGCCTGAATACATTTAAATTCATTTAATATTTAAAACTCAGGATAGTTTTTAGAAAGACATGTATTGATTGACAAGCCATAAATTACACTATTTTATTAGGACCGTCAATAGTCATGGGAAAAAATTTAAATCCTGAATCCATTTATATTCATTTAATATTTAAAACTCAGGATAGTTTTTTGAAAGATATCTATTGATTCACAAGCCATAAATTACACTATTTTATTAGGATCGTCAATAGTCATGAGAAAAAATTTAAATCCTGAATCCATTTAAATTCATTTAGTATTTAAAACGCAGGATAGTTTCTAGAAAGAAATCTATTGGTTTACAACCCATAAATTACACTATTTTATTAGGATCGTCAATAGTCATGAACAAAAATTTAAATCCTAAATCCATTTAAATTCATTTAATATTTAAAACGCAGGATAGTTTCTAGAAAGAAATCTATTGGTTTACAACCCATAAATTACACTATTTTATTAGGATCGTCAATAGTCATGAGAAAAAATTTAAATCCTGAATCCATTTAAATTCATTTAATATTTAAAACTCAGGATAGTTTTTAGAAAGAAAACTATTGATTCACAAGCTATAAATTACACTATTTTATTAGGATCGTCAATAGTTATGAGAAAAAATTTAAATCCTGAATCCATTTAAATTCATTTAATATTTAAAACTCAGGATAGTTTTTAGACAGAAAACTATTGATTCACAAGCTATAAATTACACTATTTTATTAGGATCGTCAATAGTTATGAGAAAAAATTTAAATCCTGAATCCATTTAAATTCATTTAATATTTAAAACTCAGGATAGTTTTTAGAAAGAAATCTATTGATTCACAAGCCATAAATTACACTATTTTATTAGGATCGTCAATAGTCATGAGAAAAAATTTAAATCCTGAATCCATTTAAATTCATTTAATATTTAAAACTCAGGATAGTTTTTAGAAAGAAAACTATTGATTCACAAGCTATAAATTACACTATTTTATTAGGATCGTCAATAGTTATGAGAAAAAATTTAAATCCTGAATCCATTTAAATTCATTTAATATTTGAAACTCAGGATAGTTTTTAGACAGAAAACTATTGATTCACAAGCTATAAATTACACTATTTTATTAGGATCGTCAATAGTTATGAGAAAAAATTTAAATCCTGAATCCATTTAAATTCATTTAATATTTAAAACTCAGGATAGTTTTTAGAAAGAAATCTATTGATTCACAAGCCATAAATTACACTATTTTATTAGGATCGTCAATAGTCATGAGAAAAAATTTAAATCCTGAATCCATTTAAATTCATTTAATATTTAAAACTCAGGATAGTTTCTAGAAAGAAATCTATTGGTTCACAAGCCATAAATTACACTACTTTATTAGGATCGTCAATAGTCATGAAAAAAAATTTAAATCCTGAATCCATTTAAATTCATTTAATATTTAAAACTCAGGATAGTTTCTAGAAAGAAATCTATTGGTTCACAAGCCATAAATTACACTACTTTATTAGGATCGTCAATAGTCATGAAAAAAAATTTAAATCCTGATTCCATTTAAATTAATTTAATATTTAAAACTCAGGATAGCTTTTAGAAAGAAATCTATTGATTCACAAGCCATAAATTACACTATTTTATTAGGATCGTCATTAGTCATGAGAAAAAATTTAAATCCTGAATTCATTTAAATTCATTTAATATTTAAAACTCAGGATAGTTTCTAGAAAGAAATCTATTGGTTTACAAGCCATAAATTACACTATTTTATTAGGATCGTCAATAGTCATGAGAAAAAATTGAAATCCTGAATCCATTTAAATTCATTTAATATTTAAAACTCAGGATAGTTTCTAGAAAGAAATCTATTGGTTTACAAGCCATAAATTACACTATTTTATTAGGATCGTCAATAGTCATGAGAAAAACTTTAAATCCTGAATCCATTTAAATTCATTTAATATTTAAAACTCAGGATAGTTTTTAGAAAGAAATCTATTGATTCACAAGCCATAAATTACACTACTTTATTAGGATCGTCAATAGTCATGAGAAAAAATTTAAATCCTGAATCCATTTAAATTCATTTAATATTTAAAACTCAGGATAGTTTCTAGAAAGAAATCTATTGATTCACAAGCCATAAATTATACTTTTTTATTAGGATCGTCAATAGTCATGAGAAAAAATTTAAATCCTGAATCCAATTAAATTCATTTAGTATTTAAAACTCAGGATAGTTTCTAGAAAGAAATCTATTGGTTCACAAGCCATAAATTACACTATTTTATTAGGACCGTCAATAGTCATGGGAAAAAAATTAAATCCTAAATCCATTAAAATTCATTTAATATTTAAAACGCAGGATAGTTTCTAGAAAGAAATCTATTGGTTTACAACCCATAAATTACACTATTTTATTAGGATCGTCAATAGTCATGAGCAAAAATTTAAATCCTGAATCCATTTAAATTCATTTAATATTTAAAACTCAGGGTAGTTTTTAGAAAGAAATCTATTGATTCACAAGCCATAAATTACACTATTTTATTAGGATCGTCAATAGTCATGAGAAAAAATTTAAATCCTGAATCCATTTAAATTCATTTAATATTTAAAACTCAGGATAGTTTTTAGAAAGAAAACTATTGATTCACAAGCTATAAATTACACTATTTTATTAGGATCGTCAATAGTTATGAGAAAACATTTAAATCCTGAATCCATTTAAATTCATTTAATATTTGAAACTCAGGATAGTTTTTAGAAAGAAATCTATTGATTCACAAGCCATAAATTACACTACTTTATTAGAATCGTCAATAGTCATGAGAAAAAATTTAAATCCTGAATACATTTAAATTCATTTAATATTTAAAACTTAGGATAGTTTCTAGAAAGAAATCTATTGGTTCACAAGCCATAAATTACACTACTTTATTAGGATCGTCAATAGTCATGAGAAAAAATTTAAATCCTGAATCCATTTAAATTCATTTAATATTTAAAACTCAGGATAGTTTCTAGAAAGAAATCTATTGGTTCACAAGCCATAAATTACACAACTTTATTAGGATCGTCAATAGTCATGAGATAAAATTTAAATCCTGAATCCATTTAAATTCATTTAATATTTAAAATTCAGGATAGTTTTAAGAAAGAAATCTATTGATTCACAAGCCATAGATTACACTTTTTTATTAGGATCGTCAATAGTCATGAGAAAAAATTTAAATCCTGAATCCATTTAAATTCATTTAATATTTAAAATTCAGGATAGTTTTAAGAAAGAAATCTATTGATTCACAAGCCATAAATTACACTATTTTATTAGGATCGTCAATAGTCATGAGAAAAAATTTAAAGCCTGAATACATTTAAATTCATTTAATATTTAAAACTCAGGATAGTTTTTAGAAAGACATGTATTGATTGACAAGCCATAAATTACACTATTTTATTAGGATCGTCAATTTTCATGAGAAAAAATTTATATCCTGAATCCATTTAAATTCATTTAATATTTAAAACTCAGGATAGTTTCTTGAAAGAAATCTATTGGTTCACAAGCCATAAATTACACTATTTTATTAGGACCGTCAATAGTCATGGGAAAAAATTTAAATCCTGAATCCATTTATATTCATTTAATATTTAAAACTCAGGATAGTTTTTTGAAAGGTATCTATTGATTCACAAGCCATAAATTACACTATTTTATTAGGATCGTCAATAGTCATGAGAAAAAATTTAAATCCTGAATCCATTTAAATTCATTTAATATTTAAAACTCAGGATAGTTTCTAGAAAGAAATCTATTGATTCACAAGCCATAAATTATACTTTTTTATTAGGATCGTCAATAGTCATGAGAAAAAATTTAAATCCTGAATCCAATTAAATTCATTTAGTATTTAAAACTCAGAATAGTTTCTAGAAAGAAATCTATTGGTTCACAAGCCATAAATTACACTATTTTATTAGGACCGTCAATAGTCATGGGAAAAAATTTAAATCCTAAATCCATTTAAATTCATTTAATATTTAAAACGCAGGATAGTTTCTAGAAAGAAATCTATTGGTTTACAACCCATAAATTACACTATTTTATTAGGATCGTCAATAGTCATGAACAAAAATTTAAATCCTGAATCCATTTAAATTCATTTAATATTTAAAACTCAGGGTAGTTTTTAGAAAGAAATCTATTGATTCACAAGCCATAAATTACACTATTTTATTAGGATCGTCAATAGTCATGAGAAAAAATTTAAATCCTGAATCCATTTAAATTCATTTAATATTTAAAACTCAGGATAGTTTTTAGAAAGAAATCTATTGATTCACAAGCCATAAATTACACTATTTTATTAGGATCGTCAATAGTCATGAGAAAAAATTTAAATCCTGAATCCATTTAAATTCATTTAATATTTAAAACTCAGGATAGTTTCTAGAAAGAAATCTATTGGTTCACAAGCCATAAATTACACTACTTTATAAGGATCGTCAATAGTCATGAAAAAAAATTTAAATCCTGAATCCATTTAAATTCATTTAATATTTAAAACTCAGGATAGTTTCTAGAAAGAAATCTATTGGTTCACAAGCCATAAATTACACTACTTTATTAGGATCGTCAATAGTCATGAAAAAAAATTTAAATCCTGATTCCATTTAAATTAATTTAATATTTAAAACTCAGGATAGCTTTTAGAAAGAAATCTATTGATTCACAAGCCATAAATTACACTATTTTATTAGGATCGTCATTAGTCATGAGAAAAAATTTAAATCCTGAATTCATTTAAATTCATTTAATATTTAAAACTCAGGATAGTTTCTAGAAAGAAATCTATTGGTTTACAAGCCATAAATTACACTATTTTATTAGGATCGTCAATAGTCATGAGAAAAAATTGAAATCCTGAATCCATTTAAATTCATTTAATATTTAAAACTCAGGATAGTTTCTAGAAAGAAATCTATTGGTTTACAAGCCATAAATTACACTATTTTATTAGGATCGTCAATAGTCATGAGAAAAACTTTAAATCCTGAATCCATTTAAATTCATTTAATATTTAAAACTCAGGATAGTTTTTAGAAAGAAATCTATTGATTCACAAGCCATAAATTACACTACTTTATTAGGATCGTCAATAGTCATGAGAAAAAATTTAAATCCTGAATCCATTTAAATTCATTTAATATTTAAAACTCAGGATAGTTTCTAGAAAGAAATCTATTGGTTCACAAGCCATAATTTACACTACTTTATTAGGATCGTCAATAGTCATGAGAAAAAATTTAAATCCTGAATCCATTTAAATTCATTTAATATTTAAAACTCAGGATATTTTTTAGAAAGAAATCTATTGATTCACAAGCCATAAATTACACTATTTTATTAGGATCGTCAATAGTCATGAGAAAAAATTTAAATCCTGAATCCAATTAAATTCATTTAGTATTTAAAACTCAGGATAGTTTCTAGAAAGAAATCTATTGGTTCACAAGCCATAAATTACACTATTTTATTAGGACCGTCAATAGTCATGGGAAAAAATTTAAATCCTAAATCCATTAAAATTCATTTAATATTTAAAACGCAGGATAGTTTCTAGAAAGTAATCTATTGGTTTACAAGCCATAAATTACACTATTTTATTAGGATCGTCAATAGTCATGAGAAAAAATTTAAATCCTGAATCCATTTAAATTCATTTAATGTTTCACACTCAGGATAGTTTTTAGAAAGAAATCTATTGGTTTACAAGCCATAAATTACACCATTTTATTAGGATCGTCAAGAGTCATGAGAAAAAATTTAAATCCTGAATCCATTAAAATTCATTAAATATTTAAAACGCAGGGTAGTTTCTAGAAAGAAATCTATTGGTTCACAAGCCATAAATTACACTACTTTATTAGGATCGTCAATAGTCATGAGAAAAAATTTAAAGCCTGAATACATTTAAATTCATTTAATATTTAAAACTCAGGATAGTTTTTAGAAAGACATGTATTGATTGACAAGCCATAAATTACACTATTTTATTAGGATCGTCAATTTTCATGAGAGAAAATTTATATCCTGAATCCATTTAAATTCATTTAATATTTAAAACTCAGGATAGTTTCTTGAAAGAAATCTATTGGTTCACAAGCCATAAATTACACTATTTTATTAGGATCGTCAATAGTCATGAGAAAAAATTTAAATCCTGAATCCATTTAAATTCATTTAATATTTAAAACGCAGGATAGTTTCTAGAATGAATTCTATTGGTTTACAAGCCATAAATTACACTATTTTATTTGGATCGTCAATAGTCCTGAGAAAAAATTTAAATCCTGAATCCATTTAAATTCATTTAATATTTAAAACTCAGGATAGTTTTTAGAAAGAAATCTATTGATTCACAAGCCATAAATTACACTACTTTATTAGGATCGTCAATAGTCATGAGAAAAAATTTAAATCCTGAATCCATTTAAATTCATTTAATATTTAAAACTCAGGATAGTTTCTAGAAAGAAATCTATTGGTTCACAAGCCATAAATTACACTACTTTATTAGGATCGTCAATAGTCATGAAAAAAAATTTAAATCCTGATTCCATTTAAATTAATTTAATATTTAAAACTCAGGATAGCTTTTAGAAAGAAATCTATTGATTCACAAGCCATAAATTACACTACTTTATTAGGATCGTCATTAGTCATGAGAAAAAATTTAAATCCTGAATTCATTTAAATTCATTTAATATTTAAAACTCAGGATAGTTTCTAGAAAGAAATCTATTGGTTTACAAGCCATAAATTACACTATTTTATTAGGATCGTCAATAGTCATGAGAAAAAATTGAAATCCTGAATCCGTTTAAATTCATTTAATATTTAAAACTCAGGATAGTTTCTAGAAAGAAATCTATTGGTTTACAAGCCATAAATTACACTATTTTATTAGGATCGTCAATAGTCATGAGAAAAACTTTAAATCCTGAATCCATTTAAATTCATTTAATATTTAAAACTCCGGATAGTTTTTAGAAAGAAATCTATTGATTCACAAGCCATAAATTACACTACTTTATTAGGATCGTCAATAGTCATGAGAAAAAATTTAAATCCTGAATCCATTTAAATTCATTTAATATTTAAAACTCAGGATAGTTTCTAGAAAGAAATCTATTGGTTCACAAGCCATAAATTACACTACTTTATTAGGATCGTCAATAGGCATGAGAAAAAATTTAAATCCTGAATCCATTTAAATTCATCAAATATTTCAAACTCAGGATAGTTTTTAGAAAGAAATCTATTGATTCACAAGCCATAAATTACACTATTTTATTAGGATCGTCAATAGTCATGAGAAAAAATTTAAATCCTGAATCCATTTAAATTCATTTAATATTTAAAACTCAATGTAGTTTTTAGAAAGCAATCTATTGGTTTACAAGCTATAAATTACACTATTTTATTAGGATCGTCAATAGTCATGAGAAAAAATTTAAATCATGAATCCATTTAAATTCATTTAATATTTAAAACTCAGGATAGTTTCTAGAAAGAAATCTATTGGTTCACAAGCCATAAATTACACTTTTTTATTAGGATCGTCAACAGTCATGAGAAAAAATTTAAATCCTGAATCCATTTAAATTCATTCAATATTTCAAACTCAGGATAGTTTTTAGAAAGAAATCTATAGATTCACAAGCCATAAATTACACACTTTATTAGGATCGTCAATAGTCATGAGAAAAAATTTAAATCCTGAATCCATTTAAATTCATTTAATATTTAAAACTCAGGATATTTTTTAGAAAGAAATCTATTGATTCACAAGCCATAAATTACACTATTTTATTAGGACCGTCAATAGTCATGGGAAAAAATTTAAATCCTAAATCCATTAAAATTCATTTAATATTTAAAACGCAGGATAGTTTCTAGAAAGAAATCTATTGGTTTACAACCCATAAATTACACTATTTTATTAGGATCGTCAATAGTCATGAGCAAAAATTTAAATCCTGAATCCATTTAAATTCATTTAATATTTAAAACTCAGGGTAGTTTTTAGAAAGAAATCTATTGATTCACAAGCCATAAATTACACTATTTTATTAGGATCGTCAATAGTCATGAGAAAAAATTAAATCCTGAATCCATTTAAATTCATTTAATATTTAAAACTCAGGATAGTTTTTAGAAAGAAAACTATTGATTCACAAGCTATAAATTACACTATTTTATTAGGATCGTCATTAGTCATGAGAAAAAATTTAAATCCTGAATCCATTTAAATTCATTTAATATTTAAAACTCAGGATAGTTTCTAGAAAGAAATCTATTGGTTCACAAGCCATAAATTACACACTTTATTAGGATCGTCAATAGTCATGAAAAAAAATTTAAATCCTGATTCCATTTAAATTAATTTAATATTTAAAACTCAGGATAGCTTTTAGAAAGAAATCTATTGATTCACAAGCCATAAATTACACTATTTTATTAGGATCGTCATTAGTCATGAGAAAAAATTTAAATCCTGAATTCATTTAAATTCATTTAATATTTAAAACTCAGGATAGTTTCTAGAAAGAAATCTATTGGTTTACAAGCCATAAATTACACTATTTTATTAGGATCGTCAATAGTCATGAGAAAAAATTGAAATCCTGAATCCATTTAAATTCATTTAATATTTAAAACTCAGGATAGTTTCTAGAAAGAAATCTATTGGTTTACAAGCCATAAATTACACTATTTTATTTGGATCGTCAATAGTCATGAGAAAAACTTTAAATCCTGAATCCATTTAAATTCAATTAATATTTAAAACTCAGGATAGTTTTTAGAAAGAAATCTATTGATTCACAAGCCATAAATTACACTACTTTATTAGGATCGTCAATAGTCATGAGAAAAAATTTAAATCCTGAATCCATTTAAATTCATTTAATATTTAAAACTCAGGATAGTTTCTAGAAAGAAATCTATTGGTTCACAAGCCATAAATTACACTACTTTATTAGGATCGTCAATAGTCATGAGAAAAAATTTAAATCCTGAATCCATTTAAATTCATCTATTATTTCAAACTCAGGATAGTTTTTAGAAAGAAATCTATTGATTCACAAGCCATAAATTACACTATTTTATTAGGATCGTCAATAGTCATGAGAAAAAATTTAAATCCTGAATCCATTTAAATTCATTTAATATTTAAAACTCAATGTAGTTTTTAGAAAGCAATCTATTGGTTTACAAGCCATAAATTACACTATTTTATTAGGATCGTCAATAGTCATGAGAAAAAATTTAAATCCTGAATCCATTTAAATTCATTTAATATTTAAAACTCAGGATAGTTTCTAGAAAGAAATCTATTGGTTCACAAGCCATAAATTACACTATTTTATTAGGATCGTCAATAGTCATGAGAAAAAATTTAAATCCTGAATCCATTTAAATTCATTTAATATTTCAAACTCAGGATAGTTTTTAGAAAGAAATCTATTGATTCACAAGCCATAAATTACACACTTTATTAGGATCGTCAATAGTCATGAGAAAAAATTTAAATCCTGAATCCATTTAAATTCATTTAATATTTAAAACTCAGGATATTTTTTAGAAAGAAATCTATTGATTCACAAGCCATAAATTACACTATTTTATTAGGATCGTCAATAGTCATGAGAAAAAATTTAAAGCCTGAATCCAATTAAATTCATTTAGTATTTAAAACTCAGGATAGTTTCTAGAAAGAAATCTATTGGTTCACAAGCCATAAATTACACTATTTTATTAGGACCGTCAATAGTCATGGGAAAAAATTTAAATCCTAAATCCATTAAAATTCATTTAATATTTAAAACGCAGGATAGTTTCTAGAAAGAAATCTATTGGTTTACAAGCCATAAATTACACTATTTTATTAGGATCGTCAATAGTCATGAGAAAAAATTTAAATCCTGAATCCATTTAAATTCATTTAATGTTTCACACTCAGGTTAGTTTTTAGAAAGAAATCTATTGGTTTACAAGCCATAAATTACACCATTTTATTAGGATCGTTAAGAGTCATGAGAAAAAATTTAAATCCTGAATCCATTAAAATTCTTTAAATATTTAAAACGCAGGATAGTTTCTAGAAAGAAATCTATTGGTTCACAAGCCATAAATTACACTACTTTATTAGGATCGTCAATAGTCATGAGAAAAAATTTAAATCCTGAATCCATTTAAATTCATTTAATATTTAAAACTCAGGATAGTTTCTAGAAAGAAATCTATTGGTTCACAAGCCATAAATTACACTATTTTATTAGGATCGTCAATAGTCATGAGAAAAAATTTAAAGCCTGAATCCATTTAAATTCATTTAATATTTAAAACTCAATGTAGTTTTTAGAAAGCAATCTATTGGTTTACAAGCCATAAATTACACTATTTTATTAGGATCGTCAATAGTCATGAGAAATAATTTAAATCCTGAATCCATTTAAATTCATTTAATATTTAAAACTCAGGATAGTTTCTAGAAAGAAATCTATTGGTTCACAAGCCATAAATTACACTATTTTATTAGGATCGTCATTAGTCATGAGAAAAAATTTAAATCCTGAATTCATTTAAATTCATTTAATATTTAAAACTCAGGATAGTTTCTAGAAAGAAATCTATTGGTTTACAAGCCATAAATTACACTATTTTATTAGGATCGTCAATAGTCATGAGAAAAAATTTAAATCCTGAATCCATTTAAATTCATTTAATATTTAAAACTCAGGATAGTTTCTAGAAAGAAATCTATTGGTTTACAAGCCATAAATTACACTATTTTATTAGGATCGTCAATAGTCATGAGAAAAACTTTAAATCCTGAATCCATTTAAATTCATTTAATATTTAAAACTCAGGATAGTTTTTAGAAAGAAATCTATTGATTCACAAGCCATAAATTACACTACTTTATTAGGATCGTCAATAGTCATGAGAAAAAATTTAAATCCTGAATCCATTTAAATTCATTTAATATTTAAAACTCAGGATAGTTTCTAGAAAGAAATCTATTGGTTCACAAGCCATAATTTACACTACTTTATTAGGATCGTCAATAGTCATGAGAAAAAATTTAAATCCTGAATCCATTTAAATTCATTTAATATTTAAAACTCAGGATATTTTTTAGAAAGAAATCTATTGATTCACAAGCCATAAATTACACTATTTTATTAGGATCGTCAATAGTCATGAGAAAAAATTTAAATCCTGAATCCAATTAAATTCATTTAGTATTTAAAACTCAGGATAGTTTCTAGAAAGAAATCTATTGGTTCACAAGCCATAAATTACACTATTTTATTAGGACCGTCAATAGTCATGGGAAAAAATTTAAATCCTAAATCCATTAAAATTCATTTAATATTTAAAACGCAGGATAGTTTCTAGAAAGTAATCTATTGGTTTACAAGCCATAAATTACACTATTTTATTAGGATCGTCAATAGTCATGAGAAAAAATTTAAATCCTGAATCCATTTAAATTCATTTAATGTTTCACACTCAGGATAGTTTTTAGAAAGAAATCTATTGGTTTACAAGCCATAAATTACACCATTTTATTAGGATCGTCAAGAGTCATGAGAAAAAATTTAAATCCTGAATCCATTAAAATTCATTAAATATTTAAAACGCAGGGTAGTTTCTAGAAAGAAATCTATTGGTTCACAAGCCATAAATTACACTACTTTATTAGGATCGTCAATAGTCATGAGAAAAAATTTAAAGCCTGAATACATTTAAATTCATTTAATATTTAAAACTCAGGATAGTTTTTAGAAAGACATGTATTGATTGACAAGCCATAAATTACACTATTTTATTAGGATCGTCAATTTTCATGAGAGAAAATTTATATCCTGAATCCATTTAAATTCATTTAATATTTAAAACTCAGGATAGTTTCTTGAAAGAAATCTATTGGTTCACAAGCCATAAATTACACTATTTTATTAGGATCGTCAATAGTCATGAGAAAAAATTTAAATCCTGAATCCATTTAAATTCATTTAATATTTAAAACGCAGGATAGTTTCTAGAATGAATTCTATTGGTTTACAAGCCATAAATTACACTATTTTATTTGGATCGTCAATAGTCCTGAGAAAAAATTTAAATCCTGAATCCATTTAAATTCATTTAATATTTAAAACTCAGGATAGTTTTTAGAAAGAAATCTATTGATTCACAAGCCATAAATTACACTACTTTATTAGGATCGTCAATAGTCATGAGAAAAAATTTAAATCCTGAATCCATTTAAATTCATTTAATATTTAAAACTCAGGATAGTTTCTAGAAAGAAATCTATTGGTTCACAAGCCATAAATTACACTACTTTATTAGGATCGTCAATAGTCATGAAAAAAAATTTAAATCCTGATTCCATTTAAATTAATTTAATATTTAAAACTCAGGATAGCTTTTAGAAAGAAATCTATTGATTCACAAGCCATAAATTACACTACTTTATTAGGATCGTCATTAGTCATGAGAAAAAATTTAAATCCTGAATTCATTTAAATTCATTTAATATTTAAAACTCAGGATAGTTTCTAGAAAGAAATCTATTGGTTTACAAGCCATAAATTACACTATTTTATTAGGATCGTCAATAGTCATGAGAAAAAATTGAAATCCTGAATCCGTTTAAATTCATTTAATATTTAAAACTCAGGATAGTTTCTAGAAAGAAATCTATTGGTTTACAAGCCATAAATTACACTATTTTATTAGGATCGTCAATAGTCATGAGAAAAACTTTAAATCCTGAATCCATTTAAATTCATTTAATATTTAAAACTCCGGATAGTTTTTAGAAAGAAATCTATTGATTCACAAGCCATAAATTACACTACTTTATTAGGATCGTCAATAGTCATGAGAAAAAATTTAAATCCTGAATCCATTTAAATTCATTTAATATTTAAAACTCAGGATAGTTTCTAGAAAGAAATCTATTGGTTCACAAGCCATAAATTACACTACTTTATTAGGATCGTCAATAGTCATGAGAAAAAATTTAAATCCTGAATCCATTTAAATTCATCAAATATTTCAAACTCAGGATAGTTTTTAGAAAGAAATCTATTGATTCACAAGCCATAAATTACACTATTTTATTAGGATCGTCAATAGTCATGAGAAAAAATTTAAATCCTGAATCCATTTAAATTCATTTAATATTTAAAACTCAATGTAGTTTTTAGAAAGCAATCTATTGGTTTACAAGCTATAAATTACACTATTTTATTAGGATCGTCAATAGTCATGAGAAAAAATTTAAATCATGAATCCATTTAAATTCATTTAATATTTAAAACTCAGGATAGTTTCTAGAAAGAAATCTATTGGTTCACAAGCCATAAATTACACTTTTTTATTAGGATCGTCAACAGTCATGAGAAAAAATTTAAATCCTGAATCCATTTAAATTCATTCAATATTTCAAACTCAGGATAGTTTTTAGAAAGAAATCTATAGATTCACAAGCCATAAATTACACACTTTATTAGGATCGTCAATAGTCATGAGAAAAAATTTAAATCCTGAATCCATTTAAATTCATTTAATATTTAAAACTCAGGATATTTTTTAGAAAGAAATCTATTGATTCACAAGCCATAAATTACACTATTTTATTAGGACCGTCAATAGTCATGGGAAAAAATTTAAATCCTAAATCCATTAAAATTCATTTAATATTTAAAACGCAGGATAGTTTCTAGAAAGAAATCTATTGGTTTACAACCCATAAATTACACTATTTTATTAGGATCGTCAATAGTCATGAGCAAAAATTTAAATCCTGAATCCATTTAAATTCATTTAATATTTAAAACTCAGGGTAGTTTTTAGAAAGAAATCTATTGATTCACAAGCCATAAATTACACTATTTTATTAGGATCGTCAATAGTCATGAGAAAAAATTTAAATCCTGAATCCATTTAAATTCATTTAATATTTAAAACTCAGGATAGTTTTTAGAAAGAAAACTATTGATTCACAAGCTATAAATTACACTATTTTATTAGGATCGTCATTAGTCATGAGAAAAAATTTAAATCCTGAATCCATTTAAATTCATTTAATATTTAAAACTCAGGATAGTTTCTAGAAAGAAATCTATTGGTTCACAAGCCATAAATTACACACTTTATTAGGATCGTCAATAGTCATGAAAAAAAATTTAAATCCTGATTCCATTTAAATTAATTTAATATTTAAAACTCAGGATAGCTTTTAGAAAGAAATCTATTGATTCACAAGCCATAAATTACACTATTTTATTAGGATCGTCATTAGTCATGAGAAAAAATTTAAATCCTGAATTCATTTAAATTCATTTAATATTTAAAACTCAGGATAGTTTCTAGAAAGAAATCTATTGGTTTACAAGCCATAAATTACACTATTTTATTAGGATCGTCAATAGTCATGAGAAAAAATTGAAATCCTGAATCCATTTAAATTCATTTAATATTTAAAACTCAGGATAGTTTCTAGAAAGAAATCTATTGGTTTACAAGCCATAAATTACACTATTTTATTTGGATCGTCAATAGTCATGAGAAAAACTTTAAATCCTGAATCCATTTAAATTCAATTAATATTTAAAACTCAGGATAGTTTTTAGAAAGAAATCTATTGATTCACAAGCCATAAATTACACTACTTTATTAGGATCGTCAATAGTCATGAGAAAAAATTTAAATCCTGAATCCATTTAAATTCATTTAATATTTAAAACTCAGGATAGTTTCTAGAAAGAAATCTATTGGTTCACAAGCCATAAATTACACTACTTTATTAGGATCGTCAATAGTCATGAGAAAAAATTTAAATCCTGAATCCATTTAAATTCATCTATTATTTCAAACTCAGGATAGTTTTTAGAAAGAAATCTATTGATTCACAAGCCATAAATTACACTATTTTATTAGGATCGTCAATAGTCATGAGAAAAAATTTAAATCCTGAATCCATTAAAATTCATTTAATATTTAAAACTCAATGTAGTTTTTAGAAAGCAATCTATTGGTTTACAAGCCATAAATTACACTATTTTATTAGGATCGTCAATAGTCATGAGAAAAAATTTAAATCCTGAATCCATTTAAATTCATTTAATATTTAAAACTCAGGATAGTTTCTAGAAAGAAATCTATTGGTTCACAAGCCATAAATTACACTATTTTATTAGGATCGTCAATAGTCATGAGAAAAAATTTAAATCCTGAATCCATTTAAATTCATTTAATATTTCAAACTCAGGATAGTTTTTAGAAAGAAATCTATTGATTCACAAGCCATAAATTACACACTTTATTAGGATCGTCAATAGTCATGAGAAAAAATTTAAATCCTGAATCCATTTAAATTCATTTAATATTTAAAACTCAGGATATTTTTTAGAAAGAAATCTATTGATTCACAAGCCATAAATTACACTATTTTATTAGGATCGTCAATAGTCATGAGAAAAAATTTAAAGCCTGAATCCAATTAAATTCATTTAGTATTTAAAACTCAGGATAGTTTCTAGAAAGAAATCTATTGGTTCACAAGCCATAAATTACACTATTTTATTAGGACCGTCAATAGTCATGGGAAAAAATTTAAATCCTAAATCCATTAAAATTCATTTAATATTTAAAACGCAGGATAGTTTCTAGAAAGAAATCTATTGGTTTACAAGCCATAAATTACACTATTTTATTAGGATCGTCAATAGTCATGAGAAAAAATTTAAATCCTGAATCCATTTAAATTCATTTAATGTTTCACACTCAGGTTAGTTTTTAGAAAGAAATCTATTGGTTTACAAGCCATAAATTACACCATTTTATTAGGATCGTTAAGAGTCATGAGAAAAAATTTAAATCCTGAATCCATTAAAATTCTTTAAATATTTAAAACGCAGGATAGTTTCTAGAAAGAAATCTATTGGTTCACAAGCCATAAATTACACTACTTTATTAGGATCGTCAATAGTCATGAGAAAAAATTTAAATCCTGAATCCATTTAAATTCATTTAATATTTAAAACTCAGGATAGTTTCTAGAAAGAAATCTATTGGTTCACAAGCCATAAATTACACTATTTTATTAGGATCGTCAATAGTCATGAGAAAAAATTTAAAGCCTGAATCCATTTAAATTCATTTAATATTTAAAACTCAATGTAGTTTTTAGAAAGCAATCTATTGGTTTACAAGCCATAAATTACACTATTTTATTAAGATCGTCAATAGTCATGAGAAATAATTTAAATCCTGAATCCATTTAAATTCATTTAATATTTAAAACTCAGGATAGTTTCTAGAAAGAAATCTATTGGTTCACAAGCCATAAATTACACTATTTTATTAGGATCGTCAATAGTCATGAGAAAAAATTTAAATCCTGAATCCATTTAAATTCATTTAATATTTCAAACTCAGGATAGTTTTTAGAAAGAAATCTATTGATTCACAAGCCATAAATTACACACTTTATTAGGATCGTCAATAGTCATGAGAAAAAATTTAAATCCTGAATCCATTTAAATTCATTTAATATTTAAAAGTCAGGATATTTTTTAGAAAGAAATCTATTGATTCACAAGCCATAAATTACACTATTTTATTAGGATCGTCAATAGTCATGAGAAAAAATTTAAAGCCTGTATCCAATTAAATTCATTTAGTATTTAAAACTCAGGATAGTTTCTAGAAAGAAATCTATTGGTTCACAAGCCATAAATTACACTATTTTATTAGGACCGTCAATAGTCATGGGAAAAAATTTAAATCCTAAATCCATTAAAATTCATTTAATATTTAAAACGCAGGATAGTTTCTAGAAAGAAATCTATTGGTTTACAAGCCATAAATTACACTATTTTATTAGGATCGTCAATAGTCATGAGAAAAAATTTAAATCCTGAATCCATTTAAATTCATTTAATGTTTCACACTCAGGATAGTTTTTAGAAAGAAATCTATTGGTTTACAAGCCATAAATTACACCATTTTATTAGGATCGTCAAGAGTCATGAGAAAAAATTTAAATCCTGAATCCATTAAAATTCATTAAATATTTAAAACGCAGGATAGTTTCTAGAAAGAAATCTATTGGTTCACAAGCCATAAATTACACTACTTTATTAGGATCGTCAATAGTCATGAGAAAAAATTTAAATCCTGAATCCATTTAAATTCATTTAATATTTAAAACTCAGGATAGTTTCTAGAAGGAAATCTATTGGTTCACAAGCCATAAATTACACAACTTTATTAGGATCGTCAATAGTCATGAGATAAAATTTAAATCCTGAATCCATTTAAATTCATTTAATATTTAAAATTCAGGATAGTTTTAAGAAAGAAATCTATTGATTCACAAGCCATAGATTACACTATTTTATTAGGATCGTCAATAGTCATGAGAAAAAATTTAAAGCCTGAATACATTTAAATTCATTTAATATTTAAAACTCAGGATAGTTTTTAGAAAGAAATCTATTGATTCACAAGCCATAAATTACACTATTTTATTAGGATCGTCAATAGTCATCAGAAAAAATTTAAATCCTGAATACATTTAAATTCATTTAATATTTAAAACTCAGGATAGTTTCTAGAAGGAAATCTATTGGTTTACAAGCCATAAATTACACACTTTATTAGGATCGTCAATAGTCATGAGAAAAAATTTAAATCCTGAATCCATTTAAATTCATTTAATATTTAAAACTCAGGATATTTTTTAGAAAGAAATCTATTGATTCACAAGCCATAAATTACACTATTTTATTAGGATCGTCAATAGTCATCAGAAAAAATTTAAATCCTGAATACATTTAAATTCATTTAATATTCAAAACTCAGGATAGTTTCTAGAAAGAAATCTATTGGTTCACAAGCCATAAATTACACTACTTTATTAGGATCGTCAATAGTCATGAGAAAAAATTTAAATCCTGAATCCATTTAAATTCATTTAATATTTAAAATTCAGGATAGTTTTTAGAAAGAAATCTATTGATTCACAAGCCATAAATTACACTATTTTATTAGGATCGTCAATAGTCATCAGAAAAAATTTAAATCCTGAATACATTTAAATTCATTTAATATTTAAAACTCAGGATAGTTTCTAGAAGGAAATCTATTGGTTTACAAGCCATAAATTACACACTTTATTAGGATCGTCAATAGTCATGAGAAAAAATTTAAATCCTGAATACATTTAAATTCATTTAATATTTAAAACTCAGGATAGTTTCTAGAAAGAAATCTATTGATTCACAAGCCATAAATTACACTATTTTATTAGGATCGTCAATAGTCATGAAAAAAAATTTAAAGCCTGAATACATTTAAATTCATTTAATATTTAAAACTCAGGATAGTTTTTAGAAAGAAATCTATTGGTTTACAAGCCATAAATTACACTATTTTATTAGGATCGTCAATAGTCATGAGAAAAAATTTAAATCCTGAATCCATTTAAATTCATTTAATGTTTCACACTCAGGATAGTTTTTAGAAAGAAATCTATTGGTTTACAAGCCATAAATTACACCATTTTATTAGGATCGTCAAGAGTCATGAGAAAAAATTTAAATCCTGAATCCATTAAAATTCATTAAATATTTAAAACGCAGGATAGTTTCTAGAAAGAAATCTATTGATTCACAAGCCATAAATTACACACTTTATTTGGATCGTCAATAGTCATGAGAAAAAATTTAAATCCTGAATCCATTTAAATTCATTTAATATTTAAAACTCAGGATATTTTTTAGAAAGAAATCTATTGATTCACAAGCCATAAATTACACTATTTTATTAGGATCGTCAATAGTCATGAGAAAAAATTTAAAGCCTGAATCCAATTAAATTCATTTAGTATTTAAAACTCAGGATAGTTTCTAGAAAGAAATCTATTGGTTCACAAGCCATAAATTACACTATTTTATTAGGACCGTCAATAGTCATGGGAAAAAATTTAAATCCTAAATCCATTAAAATTCATTTAATATTTAAAACGCAGGATAGTTTCTAGAAAGAAATCTATTGGTTTACAAGCCATAAATTACACTATTTTATTAGGATCGTCAATAGTCATGAGAAAAAATTTAAATCCTGAATCCATTTAAATTCATTTAATGTTTCACACTCAGGATAGTTTTTAGAAAGAAATCTATTGGTTTACAAGCCATAAATTACACCATTTTATTAGGATCGTCAAGAGTCATGAGAAAAAATTTAAATCCTGAATCCATTAAAATTCATTAAATATTTAAAACGCAGGATAGTTTCTAGAAAGAAATCTATTGGTTTACAACCCATAAATTACACTATTTTATTAGGATCGTCAATAGTCATGAGCAAAAATTTAAATCCTGAATCCATTTAAATTCATTTAATATTTAAAACTCAGGGTAGTTTTTAGAAAGAAATCTATTGATTCACAAGCCATAAATTACACTATTTTATTAGGATCGTCAATAGTCATGAGAAAAAATTTAAATCCTGAATCCATTTAAATTCATTTAATATTTAAAACTCAGGATAGTTTTTAGAAAGAAAACTATTGATTCACAAGCTATAAATTACACTATTTTATTAGGATCGTCATTAGTCATGAGAAAAAATTTAAATCCTGAATCCATTTAAATTCATTTAATATTTAAAACTCAGGATAGTTTCTAGAAAGAAATCTATTGGTTCACAAGCCATAAATTACACACTTTATTAGGATCGTCAATAGTCATGAAAAAAAATTTAAATCCTGATTCCATTTAAATTAATTTAATATTTAAAACTCAGGATAGCTTTTAGAAAGAAATCTATTGATTCACAAGCCATAAATTACACTATTTTATTAGGATCGTCATTAGTCATGAGAAAAAATTTAAATCCTGAATTCATTTAAATTCATTTAATATTTAAAACTCAGGATAGTTTCTAGAAAGAAATCTATTGGTTTACAAGCCATAAATTACACTATTTTATTAGGATCGTCAATAGTCATGAGAAAAAATTGAAATCCTGAATCCATTTAAATTCATTTAATATTTAAAACTCAGGATAGTTTCTAGAAAGAAATCTATTGGTTTACAAGCCATAAATTACACTATTTTATTTGGATCGTCAATAGTCATGAGAAAAACTTTAAATCCTGAATCCATTTAAATTCAATTAATATTTAAAACTCAGGATAGTTTTTAGAAAGAAATCTATTGATTCACAAGCCATAAATTACACTACTTTATTAGGATCGTCAATAGTCATGAGAAAAAATTTAAATCCTGAATCCATTTAAATTCATTTAATATTTAAAACTCAGGATAGTTTCTAGAAAGAAATCTATTGGTTCACAAGCCATAAATTACACTACTTTATTAGGATCGTCAATAGTCATGAGAAAAAATTTAAATCCTGAATCCATTTAAATTCATCTATTATTTCAAACTCAGGATAGTTTTTAGAAAGAAATCTATTGATTCACAAGCCATAAATTACACTATTTTATTAGGATCGTCAATAGTCATGAGAAAAAATTTAAATCCTGAATCCATTAAAATTCATTTAATATTTAAAACTCAATGTAGTTTTTAGAAAGCAATCTATTGGTTTACAAGCCATAAATTACACTATTTTATTAGGATCGTCAATAGTCATGAGAAAAAATTTAAATCCTGAATCCATTTAAATTCATTTAATATTTAAAACTCAGGATAGTTTCTAGAAAGAAATCTATTGGTTCACAAGCCATAAATTACACTATTTTATTAGGATCGTCAATAGTCATGAGAAAAAATTTAAATCCTGAATCCATTTAAATTCATTTAATATTTCAAACTCAGGATAGTTTTTAGAAAGAAATCTATTGATTCACAAGCCATAAATTACACACTTTATTAGGATCGTCAATAGTCATGAGAAAAAATTTAAATCCTGAATCCATTTAAATTCATTTAATATTTAAAACTCAGGATATTTTTTAGAAAGAAATCTATTGATTCACAAGCCATAAATTACACTATTTTATTAGGATCGTCAATAGTCATGAGAAAAAATTTAAAGCCTGAATCCAATTAAATTCATTTAGTATTTAAAACTCAGGATAGTTTCTAGAAAGAAATCTATTGGTTCACAAGCCATAAATTACACTATTTTATTAGGACCGTCAATAGTCATGGGAAAAAATTTAAATCCTAAATCCATTAAAATTCATTTAATATTTAAAACGCAGGATAGTTTCTAGAAAGAAATCTATTGGTTTACAAGCCATAAATTACACTATTTTATTAGGATCGTCAATAGTCATGAGAAAAAATTTAAATCCTGAATCCATTTAAATTCATTTAATGTTTCACACTCAGGTTAGTTTTTAGAAAGAAATCTATTGGTTTACAAGCCATAAATTACACCATTTTATTAGGATCGTTAAGAGTCATGAGAAAAAATTTAAATCCTGAATCCATTAAAATTCTTTAAATATTTAAAACGCAGGATAGTTTCTAGAAAGAAATCTATTGGTTCACAAGCCATAAATTACACTACTTTATTAGGATCGTCAATAGTCATGAGAAAAAATTTAAATCCTGAATCCATTTAAATTCATTTAATATTTAAAACTCAGGATAGTTTCTAGAAAGAAATCTATTGGTTCACAAGCCATAAATTACACTATTTTATTAGGATCGTCAATAGTCATGAGAAAAAATTTAAAGCCTGAATCCATTTAAATTCATTTAATATTTAAAACTCAATGTAGTTTTTAGAAAGCAATCTATTGGTTTACAAGCCATAAATTACACTATTTTATTAAGATCGTCAATAGTCATGAGAAATAATTTAAATCCTGAATCCATTTAAATTCATTTAATATTTAAAACTCAGGATAGTTTCTAGAAAGAAATCTATTGGTTCACAAGCCATAAATTACACTATTTTATTAGGATCGTCAATAGTCATGAGAAAAAATTTAAATCCTGAATCCATTTAAATTCATTTAATATTTCAAACTCAGGATAGTTTTTAGAAAGAAATCTATTGATTCACAAGCCATAAATTACACACTTTATTAGGATCGTCAATAGTCATGAGAAAAAATTTAAATCCTGAATCCATTTAAATTCATTTAATATTTAAAAGTCAGGATATTTTTTAGAAAGAAATCTATTGATTCACAAGCCATAAATTACACTATTTTATTAGGATCGTCAATAGTCATGAGAAAAAATTTAAAGCCTGTATCCAATTAAATTCATTTAGTATTTAAAACTCAGGATAGTTTCTAGAAAGAAATCTATTGGTTCACAAGCCATAAATTACACTATTTTATTAGGACCGTCAATAGTCATGGGAAAAAATTTAAATCCTAAATCCATTAAAATTCATTTAATATTTAAAACGCAGGATAGTTTCTAGAAAGAAATCTATTGGTTTACAAGCCATAAATTACACTATTTTATTAGGATCGTCAATAGTCATGAGAAAAAATTTAAATCCTGAATCCATTTAAATTCATTTAATGTTTCACACTCAGGATAGTTTTTAGAAAGAAATCTATTGGTTTACAAGCCATAAATTACACCATTTTATTAGGATCGTCAAGAGTCATGAGAAAAAATTTAAATCCTGAATCCATTAAAATTCATTAAATATTTAAAACGCAGGATAGTTTCTAGAAAGAAATCTATTGGTTCACAAGCCATAAATTACACTACTTTATTAGGATCGTCAATAGTCATGAGAAAAAATTTAAATCCTGAATCCATTTAAATTCATTTAATATTTAAAACTCAGGATAGTTTCTAGAAGGAAATCTATTGGTTCACAAGCCATAAATTACACAACTTTATTAGGATCGTCAATAGTCATGAGATAAAATTTAAATCCTGAATCCATTTAAATTCATTTAATATTTAAAATTCAGGATAGTTTTAAGAAAGAAATCTATTGATTCACAAGCCATAGATTACACTATTTTATTAGGATCGTCAATAGTCATGAGAAAAAATTTAAAGCCTGAATACATTTAAATTCATTTAATATTTAAAACTCAGGATAGTTTTTAGAAAGAAATCTATTGATTCACAAGCCATAAATTACACTATTTTATTAGGATCGTCAATAGTCATCAGAAAAAATTTAAATCCTGAATACATTTAAATTCATTTAATATTTAAAACTCAGGATAGTTTCTAGAAGGAAATCTATTGGTTTACAAGCCATAAATTACACACTTTATTAGGATCGTCAATAGTCATGAGAAAAAATTTAAATCCTGAATCCATTTAAATTCATTTAATATTTAAAACTCAGGATATTTTTTAGAAAGAAATCTATTGATTCACAAGCCATAAATTACACTATTTTATTAGGATCGTCAATAGTCATCAGAAAAAATTTAAATCCTGAATACATTTAAATTCATTTAATATTCAAAACTCAGGATAGTTTCTAGAAAGAAATCTATTGGTTCACAAGCCATAAATTACACTACTTTATTAGGATCGTCAATAGTCATGAGAAAAAATTTAAATCCTGAATCCATTTAAATTCATTTAATATTTAAAATTCAGGATAGTTTTTAGAAAGAAATCTATTGATTCACAAGCCATAAATTACACTATTTTATTAGGATCGTCAATAGTCATCAGAAAAAATTTAAATCCTGAATACATTTAAATTCATTTAATATTTAAAACTCAGGATAGTTTCTAGAAGGAAATCTATTGGTTTACAAGCCATAAATTACACACTTTATTAGGATCGTCAATAGTCATGAGAAAAAATTTAAATCCTGAATACATTTAAATTCATTTAATATTTAAAACTCAGGATAGTTTCTAGAAAGAAATCTATTGATTCACAAGCCATAAATTACACTATTTTATTAGGATCGTCAATAGTCATGAAAAAAAATTTAAAGCCTGAATACATTTAAATTCATTTAATATTTAAAACTCAGGATAGTTTTTAGAAAGATATCTATTGGTTTACAAGCCATAAATTACACTATTTTATTAGGATCGTCAATAGTCATGAGAAAAAATTTAAATCCTGAATCCATTTAAATTCATTTAATGTTTCACACTCAGGATAGTTTTTAGAAAGAAATCTATTGGTTTACAAGCCATAAATTACACCATTTTATTAGGATCGTCAAGAGTCATGAGAAAAAATTTAAATCCTGAATCCATTAAAATTCATTAAATATTTAAAACGCAGGATAGTTTCTAGAAAGAAATCTATTGATTCACAAGCCATAAATTACACACTTTATTTGGATCGTCAATAGTCATGAGAAAAAATTTAAATCCTGAATCCATTTAAATTCATTTAATATTTAAAACTCAGGATATTTTTTAGAAAGAAATCTATTGATTCACAAGCCATAAATTACACTATTTTATTAGGATCGTCAATAGTCATGAGAAAAAATTTAAAGCCTGAATCCAATTAAATTCATTTAGTATTTAAAACTCAGGATAGTTTCTAGAAAGAAATCTATTGGTTCACAAGCCATAAATTACACTATTTTATTAGGACCGTCAATAGTCATGGGAAAAAATTTAAATCCTAAATCCATTAAAATTCATTTAATATTTAAAACGCAGGATAGTTTCTAGAAAGAAATCTATTGGTTTACAAGCCATAAATTACACTATTTTATTAGGATCGTCAATAGTCATGAGAAAAAATTTAAATCCTGAATCCATTTAAATTCATTTAATGTTTCACACTCAGGATAGTTTTTAGAAAGAAATCTATTGGTTTACAAGCCATAAATTACACCATTTTATTAGGATCGTCAAGAGTCATGAGAAAAAATTTAAATCCTGAATCCATTAAAATTCATTAAATATTTAAAACGCAGGATAGTTTCTAGAAAGAAATCTATTGGTTCACAAGCCATAAATTACACTACTTTATTAGGATCGTCAATAGTCATGAGAAAAAATTTAAATCCTGAATCCATTTAAATTCATTTAATATTTAAAACTCAGGATAGTTTCTAGAAAGAAATCTATTGGTTCACAAGCCATAAATTACACAACTTTATTAGGATCGTCAATAGTCATGAGATAAAATTTTAATCCTGAATCCATTTAAATTCATTTAATATTTAAAATTCAGGATAGTTTTAAGAAAGAAGACTATTGATTCACAAGCCATAGATTACACTATTTTATTAGGATCGTCAATAGTCATCAGAAAAAATTTAAATCCTGAATACATTTAAATTCATTTAATATTCAAAACTCAGGATAGTTTCTAGAAAGAAATCTATTGGTTCACAAGCCATAAATTACACTACTTTATTAGGATCGTCAATAGTCATGAGAAAAAATTTAAATCCTGAATCCATTTAAATTCATTTAATATTTAAAATTCAGGATAGTTTTAAGAAAGAAATCTATTGATTCACAAGCCATAAATTACACTATTTTATTTGGATCGTCAATAGTCATGAGAAAAAATTTAAATCCTGAATCCATTTAAATTCATTTAATATTTAAAACTCAGGATATTTTTTAGAAAGAAATCTATTGATTCACAAGCCATAAATTACACTATTTTATTAGGATCGTCAATAGTCATGAGAAAAAATTTAAAGCCTGAATCCAATTAAATTCATTTAGTATTTAAAACTCAGGATAGTTTCTAGAAAGAAATCTATTGGTTCACAAGCCATAAATTACACTATTTTATTAGGACCGTCAATAGTCATGGGAAAAAATTTAAATCCTAAATCCATTAAAATTCATTTAATATTTAAAACGCAGGATAGTTTCTAGAAAGAAATCTATTGGTTTACAAGCCATAAATTACACTATTTTATTAGGATCGTCAATAGTCATGAGAAAAAATTTAAATCCTGAATCCATTTAAATTCATTTAATGTTTCACACTCAGGATAGTTTTTAGAAAGAAATCTATTGGTTTACAAGCCATAAATTACACCATTTTATTAGGATCGTCAAGAGTCATGAGAAAAAATTTAAATCCTGAATCCATTAAAATTCATTAAATATTTAAAACGCAGGATAGTTTCTAGAAAGAAATCTATTGGTTCACAAGCCATAAATTACACTACTTTATTAGGATCGTCAATAGTCATGAGAAAAAATTTAAATCCTGAATCCATTTAAATTCATTTAATATTTAAAACTCAGGATAGTTTCTAGAAAGAAATCTATTGGTTCACAAGCCATAAATTACACAACTTTATTAGGATCGTCAATAGTCATGAGATAAAATTTTAATCCTGAATCCATTTAAATTCATTTAATATTTAAAATTCAGGATAGTTTTAAGAAAGAAGACTATTGATTCACAAGCCATAGATTACACTATTTTATTAGGATCGTCAATAGTCATCAGAAAAAATTTAAATCCTGAATACATTTAAATTCATTTAATATTCAAAACTCAGGATAGTTTCTAGAAAGAAATCTATTGGTTCACAAGCCATAAATTACACTACTTTATTAGGATCGTCAATAGTCATGAGAAAAAATTTAAATCCTGAATCCATTTAAATTCATTTAATATTTAAAATTCAGGATAGTTTTAAGAAAGAAATCTATTGATTCACAAGCCATAAATTACACTATTTTATTAGGATCGTCAATAGTCATGAGAAAAAATTTAAAGCCTGAATACATTTAAATTCATTTAATATTTAAAACTCAGGATAGTTTTTAGAAAGAAATCTATTGGTTTACAAGCCATAAATTACACTATTTTATTAGGATCGTCAATAGTCATGAGAAAAAATTTAAATCCTGAATCCATTTAAATTCATTTAATATATAAAATTCAGGATAGTTTTAAGAAAGAAATCTATTGATTCACAAGCCATAAATTACACTATTTTATTAGGATCGTCAATAGTCATGAGAAAAAATTTAAATCCTGAATCCATTTAAATTCATTTAATATTTAAAATTCAGGATAGTTTTAAGAAAGAAATCTATTGATTCACAAGCCATAAATTACACTATTTTATTAGGATCGTCAATAGTCATGAGAAAAAATTTAAAGCCTGAATACATTTAAATTCATTTAATATTTAAAACTCAGGATAGTTTTTAGAAAGAAATCTATTGGTTTACAAGCCATAAATTACACTATTTTATTAGGATCGTCAATAGTCATGAGAAAAAATTTAAATCCTGAATCCATTTAAATTCATTTAATGTTTCACACTCAGGATAGTTTTTAGAAAGAAATCTATTGGTTTACAAGCCATAAATTACACCATTTTATTAGGATCGTCAAGAGTCATGAGAAAAAATTTAAATCCTGAATCCATTAAAATTCATTAAATATTTAAAACGCAGGATAGTTTCTAGAAAGAAATCTATTGGTTCACAAGCCATAAATTACACTACTTTATTAGGATCGTCAATAGTCATGAGAAAAAATTTAAAGCCTGAATCCATTTAAATTCATTTAATATTTAAAATTCAGGATAGTTTTTAGAAAGAAATCTATTGGTTTACAAGCCATAAATTACACTATTTTATTAGGATCGTCAATAGTCATGAGAAAAAATTTAAATCCTGAATCCATTTAAATTCATTTAATGTTTCACACTCAGGATAGTTTTTAGAAAGAAATCTATTGGTTTACAAGCCATAAATTACACCATTTTATTAGGATCGTCAAGAGTCATGAGAAAAAATTTAAATCCTGAATCCATTAAAATTCATTAAATATTTAAAACGCAGGATAGTTCCTAGAAAGAAATCTATTGGTTCACAAGCCATAAATTACACACTTTATTTGGATCGTCAATAGTCATGAGAAAAAATTTAAATCCTGAATCCATTTAAATTCATTTAATATTTAAAACTCAGGATATTTTTTAGAAAGAAATCTATTGATTCACAAGCCATAAATTACACTATTTTATTAGGATCGTCAATAGTCATGAGAAAAAATTTAAAGCCTGAATCCAATTAAATTCATTTAGTATTTAAAACTCAGGATAGTTTCTAGAAAGAAATCTATTGGTTCACAAGCCATAAATTACACTATTTTATTAGGACCGTCAATAGTCATGGGAAAAAATTTAAATCCTAAATCCATTAAAATTCATTTAATATTTAAAACGCAGGATAGTTTCTAGAAAGAAATCTATTGGTTTACAAGCCATAAATTACACTATTTTATTAGGATCGTCAATAGTCATGAGAAAAAATTTAAATCCTGAATCCATTTAAATTCATTTAATGTTTCACACTCAGGATAGTTTTTAGAAAGAAATCTATTGGTTTACAAGCCATAAATTACACCATTTTATTAGGATCGTCAAGAGTCATGAGAAAAAATTTAAATCCTGAATCCATTAAAATTCATTAAATATTTAAAACGCAGGATAGTTTCTAGAAAGAAATCTATTGGTTCACAAGCCATAAATTACACTACTTTATTAGGATCGTCAATAGTCATGAGAAAAAATTTAAATCCTGAATCCATTTAAATTCATTTAATATTTAAAACTCAGGATAGTTTCTAGAAAGAAATCTATTGGTTCACAAGCCATAAATTACACAACTTTATTAGGATCGTCAATAGTCATGAGATAAAATTTTAATCCTGAATCCATTTAAATTCATTTAATATTTAAAATTCAGGATAGTTTTAAGAAAGAAGACTATTGATTCACAAGCCATAGATTACACTATTTTATTAGGATCGTCAATAGTCATCAGAAAAAATTTAAATCCTGAATACATTTAAATTCATTTAATATTCAAAACTCAGGATAGTTTCTAGAAAGAAATCTATTGGTTCACAAGCCATAAATTACACTACTTTATTAGGATCGTCAATAGTCATGAGAAAAAATTTAAATCCTGAATCCATTTAAATTCATTTAATATTTAAAATTCAGGATAGTTTTAAGAAAGAAATCTATTGATTCACAAGCCATAAATTACACTATTTTATTAGGATCGTCAATAGTCATGAGAAAAAATTTAAAGCCTGAATACATTTAAATTCATTTAATATTTAAAACTCAGGATAGTTTTTAGAAAGAAATCTATTGGTTTACAAGCCATAAATTACACTATTTTATTAAGATCGTCAATAGTCATGAGAAAAAATTTAAATCCTGAATCCATTTAAATTCATTTAATATTTAAAATTCAGGATAGTTTTAAGAAAGAAATCTATTGATTCACAAGCCATAAATTACACTATTTTATTAGGATCGTCAATAGTCATGAGAAAAAATTTAAATCCTGAATCCATTTAAATTCATTTAATATTTAAAATTCAGGATAGTTTTAAGAAAGAAATCTATTGGTTCACAAGCCATAAATTACACACTTTATTTGGATCGTCAATAGTCATGAGAAAAAATTTAAATCCTGAATCCATTTAAATTCATTTAATATTTAAAACTCAGGATATTTTTTAGAAAGAAATCTATTGATTCACAAGCCATAAATTACACTATTTTATTAGGATCGTCAATAGTCATGAGAAAAAATTTAAAGCCTGAATCCAATTAAATTCATTTAGTATTTAAAACTCAGGATAGTTTTTAGAAAGAAATCTATTGGTTTACAAGCCATAAATTACACCATTTTATTAGGATCGTCAAGAGTCATGAGAAAAAATTTAAATCCTGAATCCATTAAAATTCATTAAATATTTAAAACGCAGGATAGTTTCTAGAAAGAAATCTATTGGTTCACAAGCCATAAATTACACTACTTTATTAGGATCGTCAATAGTCATGAGAAAAAATTTAAATCCTGAATCCATTTAAATTCATTTAATATTTAAAACTCAGGATAGTTTCTAGAAAGAAATCTATTGGTTCACAAGCCATAAATTACACAACTTTATTAGGATCGTCAATAGTCATGAGATAAAATTTTAATCCTGAATCCATTTAAATTCATTTAATATTTAAAATTCAGGATAGTTTTAAGAAAGAAGACTATTGATTCACAAGCCATAGATTACACTATTTTATTAGGATCGTCAATAGTCATGGGAAAAAATTTAAATCCTAAATCCATTAAAATTCATTTAATATTTAAAACGCAGGATAGTTTCTAGAAAGAAATCTATTGGTTTACAAGCCATAAATTACACTATTTTATTAGGATCGTCAATAGTCATGAGAAAAAATTTAAATCCTGAATCCATTTAAATTCATTTAATGTTTCACACTCAGGATAGTTTTTAGAAAGAAATCTATTGGTTTACAAGCCATAAATTACACCATTTTATTAGGATCGTCAAGAGTCATGAGAAAAAATTTAAATCCTGAATCCATTAAAATTCATTAAATATTTAAAACGCAGGATAGTTCCTAGAAAGAAATCTATTGGTTCACAAGCCATAAATTACACACTTTATTTGGATCGTCAATAGTCATGAGAAAAAATTTAAATCCTGAATCCATTTAAATTCATTTAATATTTAAAACTCAGGATATTTTTTAGAAAGAAATCTATTGATTCACAAGCCATAAATTACACTATTTTATTAGGATCGTCAATAGTCATGAGAAAAAATTTAAAGCCTGAATCCAATTAAATTCATTTAGTATTTAAAACTCAGGATAGTTTCTAGAAAGAAATCTATTGGTTCACAAGCCATAAATTACACTATTTTATTAGGACCGTCAATAGTCATGGGAAAAAATTTAAATCCTAAATCCATTAAAATTCATTTAATATTTAAAACGCAGGATAGTTTCTAGAAAGAAATCTATTGGTTTACAAGCCATAAATTACACTATTTTATTAGGATCGTCAATAGTCATGAGAAAAAATTTAAATCCTGAATCCATTTAAATTCATTTAATGTTTCACACTCAGGATAGTTTTTAGAAAGAAATCTATTGGTTTACAAGCCATAAATTACACCATTTTATTAGGATCGTCAAGAGTCATGAGAAAAAATTTAAATCCTGAATCCATTAAAATTCATTAAATATTTAAAACGCAGGATAGTTTCTAGAAAGAAATCTATTGGTTCACAAGCCATAAATTACACTACTTTATTAGGATCGTCAATAGTCATGAGAAAAAATTTAAATCCTGAATCCATTTAAATTCATTTAATATTTAAAACTCAGGATAGTTTCTAGAAAGAAATCTATTGGTTCACAAGCCATAAATTACACAACTTTATTAGGATCGTCAATAGTCATGAGATAAAATTTTAATCCTGAATCCATTTAAATTCATTTAATATTTAAAATTCAGGATAGTTTTAAGAAAGAAGACTATTGATTCACAAGCCATAGATTACACTATTTTATTAGGATCGTCAATAGTCATCAGAAAAAATTTAAATCCTGAATACATTTAAATTCATTTAATATTCAAAACTCAGGATAGTTTCTAGAAAGAAATCTATTGGTTCACAAGCCATAAATTACACTACTTTATTAGGATCGTCAATAGTCATGAGAAAAAATTTAAATCCTGAATCCATTTAAATTCATTTAATATTTAAAATTCAGGATAGTTTTAAGAAAGAAATCTATTGATTCACAAGCCATAAATTACACTATTTTATTAGGATCGTCAATAGTCATGAGAAAAAATTTAAAGCCTGAATACATTTAAATTCATTTAATATTTAAAACTCAGGATAGTTTTTAGAAAGAAATCTATTGGTTTACAAGCCATAAATTACACTATTTTATTAAGATCGTCAATAGTCATGAGAAAAAATTTAAATCCTGAATCCATTTAAATTCATTTAATATTTAAAATTCAGGATAGTTTTAAGAAAGAAATCTATTGATTCACAAGCCATAAATTACACTATTTTATTAGGATCGTCAATAGTCATGAGAAAAAATTTAAATCCTGAATCCATTTAAATTCATTTAATATTTAAAATTCAGGATAGTTTTAAGAAAGAAATCTATTGATTCACAAGCCATAAATTACACTATTTTATTAGGATCGTCAATAGTCATGAGAAAAAATTTAAAGCCTGAATACATTTAAATTCATTTAATATTTAAAACTCAGGATAGTTTTTAGAAAGAAATCTATTGGTTTACAAGCCGTAAATTACACTATTTTATTAGGATCGTCAATAGTCATGAGAAAAAATTTAAATCCTGAATCCATTTAAATTCATTTAATGTTTCACACTCAGGATAGTTTTTAGAAAGAAATCTATTGGTTTACAAGCCATAAATTACACCATTTTATTAGGATCGTCAAGAGTCATGAGAAAAAATTTAAATCCTGAATCCATTAAAATTCATTAAATATTTAAAACGCAGGATAGTTTCTAGAAAGAAATCTATTGGTTCACAAGCCATAAATTACACTACTTTATTAGGATCGTCAATAGTCATGAGAAAAAATTTAAATCCTGAATCCATTTAAATTCATTTAATATTTAAAACTCAGGATAGTTTCTAGAAAGAAATCTATTGGTTCACAAGCCATAAATTACACAACTTTATTAGGATCGTCAATAGTCATGAGATAAAATTTAAATCCTGAATCCATTTAAATTCATTTAATATTTAAAATTCAGGAGAGTTTTAAGAAAGAAGACTATTGATTCACAAGCCATAGATTACACTATTTTATTAGGATCGTCAATAGTCATCAGAAAAAATTTAAATCCTGAATACATTTAAATTCATTTAATATTCAAAACTCAGGATAGTTTCTAGAAAGAAATCTATTGGTTCACAAGCCATAAATTACACTACTTTATTAGGATCGTCAATAGTCATGAGAAAAAATTTAAATCCTGAATCCATTTAAATTCATTTAATATTTAAAATTCAGGATAGTTTTAAGAAAGAAATCTATTGATTCACAAGCCATAAATTACACTATTTTATTAGGATCGTCAATAGTCATGAGAAAAAATTTAAAGCCTGAATACATTTAAATTCATTTAATGTTTCACACTCAGGATAGTTTTTAGAAAGAAATCTATTGGTTTACAAGCCATAAATTACACCATTTTATTAGGATCGTCAATAGTCATCAGAAAAAATTTAAATCCTGAATACATTTAAATTCATTTAATATTCAAAACTCAGGATAGTTTCTAGAAAGAAATCTATTGGTTCACAAGCCATAAATTACACTACTTTATTAGGATCGTCAATAGTCATGAGAAAAAATTTAAATCCTGAATCCATTTAAATTCATTTAATATTTAAAATTCAGGATAGTTTTAAGAAAGAAATCTATTGATTCACAAGCCATAAATTACACTATTTTATTAGGATCGTCAATAGTCATGAGAAAAAATTTAAAGCCTGAATACATTTAAATTCATTTAATATTTAAAACTCAGGATAGTTTTTAGAAAGAAATCTATTGGTTTACAAGCCATAAATTACACTATTTTATTAGGATCGTCAATAGTCACGAGAAAAAATTTAAATCCTGAATCCATTTAAATTCATTTAATGTTTCACACTCAGGATAGTTTTTAGAAAGAAATCTATTGGTTTACAAGCCATAAATTACACCATTTTATTAGGATCGTCAAGAGTCATGAGAAAAAATTTAAATCCTGAATCCATTAAAATTCATTAAATATTTAAAACGCAGGATAGTTTCTAGAAAGAAATCTATTGATTCACAAGCCATAAATTACACACTTTATTAGGATCGTCAATAGTCATGAGAAAAAATTTAAATCCTGAATCCATTTAAATTCATTTAATATTTAAAACTCAGGATATTTTTTAGAAAGAAATCTATTGATTCACAAGCCATAAATTACACTATTTTATTAGGATCGTCAATAGTCATGAGAAAAAATTTAAAGCCTGAATCCAATTAAATTCATTTAGTATTTAAAACTCAGGATAGTTTCTAGAAAGAAATCTATTGGTTCACAAGCCATAAATTACACTATTTTATTTGAACCGTCAATAGTCATGGGAAAAAATTTAAATCCTAAATCCATTAAAATTCATTTAATATTTTAAACGCAGGATAGTTTCTAGAAAGAAATCTATTGGTTTACAAGCCATAAATTACACTATTTTATTAGGATCGTCAATAGTCATGAGAAAAAATTTAAATCCTGAATCCATTTAAATTCATTTAATGTTTCACACTCAGGATAGTTTTTAGAAAGAAATCTATTGGTTTACAAGCCATAAATTACACCATTTTATTAGGATCGTCAAGAGTCATGAGAAAAAATTTAAATCCTGAATCCATTAAAATTCATTAAATATTTAAAACGCAGGATAGTTTCTAGAAAGAAATCTATTGGTTCACAAGCCATAAATTACACTACTTTATTAGGATCGTCAATAGTCATGAGAAAAAATTTAAATCCTGAATCCATTTAAATTCATTTAATATTTAAAACTCAGGATAGTTTCTAGAAAGAAATCTATTGGTTCACAAGCCATAAATTACACAACTTTATTAGGATCGTCAATAGTCATGAGATAAAATTTAAATCCTGAATCCATTTAAATTCATTTATTATTTAAAATTCAGGATAGTTTTAAGAAAGAAGACTATTGATTCACAAGCCATAGATTACACTATTTTATTAGGATCGTCAATAGTCATCAGAAAAAATTTAAATCCTGAATACATTTAAATTCATTTAATATTCAAAACTCAGGATAGTTTCTAGAAAGAAATCTATTGGTTCACAAGCCATAAATTACACTACTTTATTAGGATCGTCAATAGTCATGAGAAAAAATTTAAATCCTGAATCCATTTAAATTCATTTAATATTTAAAATTCAGGATAGTTTTAAGAAAGAAATCTATTGATTCACAAGCCATAAATTACACTATTTTATTAGGATCGTCAATAGTCATGAGAAAAAATTTAAAGCCTGAATACATTTAAATTCATTTAATATTTAAAACTCAGGATAGTTTTTAGAAAGAAATCTATTGGTTTACAAGCCATAAATTACACTATTTTATTAGGATCGTCAATAGTCATGAGAAAAAATTTAAATCCTGAATCCATTTAAATTCATTTAATGTTTCACACTCAGGATAGTTTTTAGAAAGAAATCTATTGGTTTACAAGCCATAAATTACACCATTTTATTAGGATCGTCAAGAGTCATGAGAAAAAATTTAAATCCTGAATCCATTAAAATTCATTAAATATTTAAAACGCAGGATAGTTTCTAGAAAGAAATCTATTGGTTCACAAGCCATAAATTACACTATTTTATTAGGACCGTCAATAGTCATGGGAAAAAATTTAAATCCTAAATCCATTAAAATTCATTTAATATTTAAAACGCAGGATAGTTTCTAGAAAGAAATCTATTGGTTTACAAGCCATAAATTACACTATTTTATTAGGATCGTCAATATTCATGAGAAAAAATTTAAATCCTGAATCCATTTAAATTCATCTAATATTTCAAACACAGGATAGTTTTTAGAAAGAAATCTATTGATTCACAAGCCATAAATTACACTATTTTATTAGGATCGTCAATAGTCATGAGAAAAAATTTAAATCCTGAATCCATTTAAATTCATTTATTATTTAAAACTCAATGTGGTTTTTAGAAAGCAATCTATTGGTTTACAAGCCATAAATTACACTATTTTATTAGGATCGTCAATAGTCATGAGAAAAAATTTAAATCCTGAATCCATTTAAATTCATTTAATATTTAAAACTCAGGATAGTTTCTAGAAAGAAATCTATTGATTCACAAGCCATAAAGTACACTATTTTATTAGGATCGTCAATAGTCATGAGAAAAAATTTAAATCATGAATCCATTTAAATTCATCTAATATTTCAAACTCAGGATAGTTTTTAGATAGAAATCTATTGGTTCACAAGCCATAAATTACACTATTTTATTAGGATCGTCAATAGTCATGAGAAAAAATTTAAATCCTGAATCCATTTAAATTCATTTAATATTTCAAACTCAGGATAGTTTTTAGAAAGAAATCTATTGATTCACAAGCCATAAATTACACACTTTATTAGGATCGTCAATAGTCATGAGAAAAAATTTAAATCCTGAATCCATTTAAATTCATTTAATATTTAAAAGTCAGGATATTTTTTAGAAAGAAATCTATTGATTCACAAGCCATAAATTACACTATTTTATTAGGATCGTCAATAGTCATGAGAAAAAATTTAAATCCTGAATCCAATTAAATTCATTTAGTATTTAAAACTCAGGATAGTTTCTAGAAAGAAATCTATTGGTTCACAAGACATAAATTACACTATCTTATTAGGACCGTCAATAGTCATGGGAAAAAATTTAAATCCTAAATCCATTAAAATTCATTTAATATTTAAAACGCAGGATAGTTTTTAGAAAGAAATCTATTGGTTTACAAGCCATAAATTACACTACTTTATTAGGATCGTCAATAGTCATGAGAAAAAATTTAAATCCTGAATCCATTTAAATTCATTCAATATTTAAAACTCAGGATAGTTTCTAGAAAGAAATCTATTGGTTCACAAGCCATAAATTACACAACTTTATTAGGATCGTCAATAGTCATGAGATAAAATTTAAATCCTGAATCCATTTAAATTCATTTAATATTTAAAATTCAGGATAGTTTTAAGAAAGAAATCTATTGATTCACAAGCCATAGATTACACTATTTTATTAGGATCGTCAATAGTCATCAGAAAAAATTTAAATCCTGAATACATTTAAATTCATTTAATATTCAAAACTCAGGATAGTTTATAGAAAGAAATCTATTGGTTCACAAGCCATAAATTACATTATTTTATTAGGATCGTCAATAGTCATGAGAAAAAATTTAAAGCCTGAATACATTTAAATTCATTTAATATTTAAAACTCAGGATAGTTTTTAGAAAGACATGTATTGATTGACAAGCCATAAATTACACTATTTTATTAGGATCGTCAATTTTCATGAGAAAAAATTTATATCCTGAATCCATTTAAATTCATTTAATATTTAAAACTCAGGATAGTTTCTTGAAAGAAATCTATTGGTTCACAAGCCATAAATTACACTATTTTATTAGGATCGTCAATAGTCATGAGAAAAAATTTAAATCCTGAATCCATTTAAATTCATTTAATATTTAAAACGCAGGATAGTTTCTAGAATGAATTCTATTGGTTTACAAGCCATAAATTACACTATTTTATTTGGATCGTCAATAGTCCTGAGAAAAAATTTAAATCATGAATCTATTTAAATTCATTTAATATTTAAAACTCAGGATAGTTTTTAGAAAGAAATCTATTGATTCACAAGCTATAAATTACACTATTTTATTAGGTTCGTCAACAGTCATGAGAAAAAATTTAAATCCTGAATCCATTTAAATTCATTTAATATTTAAAACTCAGGATAGTTTCTAGAAAGAAATCTATTGGTTTACAAGCCATAAATTACACTATTTTATTAGGATCGTCAATAGTCATGAGAAAAAATTTAAATCCTGAATCCATTTAAATTCATTTAATGTTTCACACTCAGGATAGTTTTTAGAAAGAAATCTATTGGTTTACAAGCCATAAATTACACCATTTTATTAGAATCGTCAATAGTCATGAGAAAAAATTTAAATCCTGAATCCATTAAAATTCATTAAATATTTAAAACGCAGGATAGTTTCTAGAAAGAAATCTATTGGTTTACAAGCCATAAATTACACTATTTTATTAGGATTGTCAATAGTCATGAAAAAAAATTTAAATCCTGAATCCATATAAATTCATTTAATATTTAAATCTCAGGGTAGTTTTTAGAAAGAAATCTATTGATTCACAAGCCATAAATTACACTATTTTATTAGGATCGTCAATAGTCATGAGAAAAAATTTAAAGCCTGAATACATTTAAATTCATTTAATATTTAAAACTCAGGATAGTTTTTAGAAAGAAATCTATTGATTCACAAGCCATAAATTACACTATTTTATTAGGATCGTCAATAGTCATGGGAAAAAATTTAAATCCTAAATCCATTAAAATTCATTAAATATTTAAAACGCAGGATAGTTTCTAGAAAGAAATCTATTGGTTTACAAGCCATAAATTACACTATTTTATTAGGATCGTCAATAGTCATGAGAAAAAATTTAAATCCTGAATCCATTTAAATTCATTTAATATTTAAAACTCAGCATAGTTTCTAGAAAGAAATCTATTGGTTCACAAGCCATAAATTACACTATTTTATTAGGATCGTCAATAGTCATGAGAAAAAATTTAAATCCTGAATCCATTTAAATTCATTTAATATTTAAAACTCAATGTAGTTTTTAGAAAGAAATCTATTGGTTTACAAGCCATAAATTACACTATTTTATTAGGATCGTCAATAGTCATGAGACAAAATTTAAATCCTGAATCCATTTAAATTCATTTAATATTTAAAACTCAGGATAGTTTCTAGAAAGAAATCTATTGGTTCAAAAGCCATAAATTACACTATTTTATTAGGATCGTCAATAGTCATGAGAAAACATTTAAATCCTGAATCCATTTAAATTCATTTAATATTTAAAACTCAGGATAGTTTTTAGAAAGAAATCTATTGATTCACAAGCCATAAATTACACTACTTTATTAGAATCGTCAATAGTCATGAGAAAAAATTTAAATCCTGAATACATTTAAATTCATTTAATATTTAAAACTTAGGATAGTTTCTAGAAAGAAATCTATTGGTTCACAAGCCATAAATTACACTACTTTATTAGGATCGTCAATAGTCATGAGAAAAAATTTAAATCCTGAATCCATTTAAATTCATTTAATATTTAAAACTCAGGATAGTTTCTAGAAAGAAATCTATTGGTTCACAAGCCATAAATTACACAACTTTATTAGGATCGTCAATAGTCATGAGATAAAATTTAAATCCTGAATCCATTTAAATTCATTTAATGTTTCACACTCAGGATAGTTTTTAGAAAGAAATCTATTGGTTTACAAGCCATAAATTACACCATTTTATTAGGATCGTCAAGAGTCATGAGAAAAAATTTAAATCCTGAATCCATTAAAATTCATTAAATATTTAAAACGCAGGATAGTTTCTAGAAAGAAATCTATTGGTTCACAAGCCATAAATTACACTATTTTATTAGGACCGTCAATAGTCATGGGAAAAAATTTAAATCCTAAATCCATTAAAATTCATTTAATATTTAAAACGCAGGATAGTTTCTAGAAAGAAATCTATTGGTTTACAAGCCATAAATTACACTATTTTATTAGGATCGTCAATAGTCATGAGAAAAAATTTAAATCCTGAATCCATTTAAATTCATCTAATATTTCAAACTCAGGATAGTTTTTAGAAAGAAATCTATTGATTCACAAGCCATAAATTACACTATTTTATTAGGATCGTCAATAGTCATGAGAAAAAATTTAAATCCTGAATCCATTTAAATTCATTTAATATTTAAAACTCAATGTGGTTTTTAGAAAGCAATCTATTGGTTTACAAGCCATAAATTACACTATTTTATTAGGATCGTCAATAGTCATGAGAAAAAATTTAAATCCTGAATCCATTTAAATTCATTTAATATTTAAAACTCAGGATAGTTTCTAGAAAGAAATCTATTGGTTCACAAGCCATAAATTACACTATTTTATTAGGATCGTCAATAGTCATGAGAAAAAATTTAAATCCTGAATCCATTTAAATTCATTTAATATTTAAAACTCAATGTGGTTTTTAGAAAGCAATCTATTGGTTTACAAGCCATAAATTACACTATTTTATTAGGATCGTCATTAGTCATGAGAAAAAATTTAAATCCTGAATCCATTTAAATTCATTTAATATTTAAAACTCAGGATATTTTTTAGAAAGAAATCTATTGATTCACAAGCCATAAAGTACACTATTTTATTAGGATCGTCAATAGTCATGAGAAAAAATTTAAATCATGAATCCATTTAAATTCATCTAATATTTCAAACTCAGGATAGTTTTTAGATAGAAATCTATTGGTTCACAAGCCATAAATTACACTATTTTATTAGGATCGTCAATAGTCATGAGAAAAAATTTAAATCCTGAATCCATTTAAATTCATTTAATATTTCAAACTCAGGATAGTTTTTAGAAAGAAATCTATTGATTCACAAGCCATAAATTACACACTTTATTAGGATCGTCAATAGTCATGAGAAAAAATTTAAATCCTGAATCCATTTAAATTCATTTAATATTTAAAACTCAGGATATTTTTTAGAAAGAAATCTATTGATTCACAAGCCATAAATTACACTATTTTATTAGGATCGTCAATAGTCATGAGAAAAAATTTAAATCCTGAATCCAATTAAATTCATTTAGTATTTAAAACTCAGGATAGTTTCTAGAAAGAAATCTATTGGTTCACAAGACATAAATTACACTATTTTATTAGGACCGTCAATAGTCATGGGAAAAAATTTAAATCCTAAATCCATTAAAATTCATTTAATATTTAAAACGCAGGATAGTTTTTAGAAAGAAATCTATTGGTTTACAAGCCATAAATTACACTACTTTATTAGGATCGTCAATAGTCATGAGAAAAAATTTAAATCCTGAATCCATTTAAATTCATTTAATATTTAAAACTCAGGATAGTTTCTAGAAAGAAATCTATTGGTTCACAAGCCATAAATTACACAACTTTATTAGGATCGTCAATAGTCATGAGATAAAATTTAAATCCTGAATCCATTTAAATTCATTTAATATTTAAAATTCAGGATAGTTTTAAGAAAGAAATCTATTGATTCACAAGCCATAGATTACACTATTTTATTAGGATCGTCAATAGTCATCAGAAAAAATTTAAATCCTGAATACATTTAAATTCATTTAATATTCAAAACTCAGGATAGTTTATAGAAAGAAATCTATTGGTTCACAAGCCATAAATTACATTATTTTATTAGGATCGTCAATAGTCATGAGAAAAAATTTAAAGCCTGAATACATTTAAATTCATTTAATATTTAAAACTCAGGATAGTTTTTAGAAAGACATGTATTGATTGACAAGCCATAAATTACACTATTTTATTAGGATCGTCAATTTTCATGAGAAAAAATTTATATCCTGAATCCATTAAAATTCATTAAATATTTAAAACGCAGGATAGTTTCTTGAAAGAAATCTATTGGTTCACAAGCCATAAATTACACTATTTTATTAGGATCGTCAATAGTCATGAGAAAAAATTTAAATCCTGAATCCATTTAAATTCATTTAATATTTAAAACGCAGGATAGTTTCTAGAATGAATTCTATTGGTTTACAAGCCATAAATTACACTATTTTATTTGGATCGTCAATAGTCCTGAGAAAAAATTTAAATCATGAATCTATTTAAATTCATTTAATATTTAAAACTCAGGATAGTTTTTAGAAAGAAATCTATTGATTCACAAGCTATAAATTACACTATTTTATTAGGTTCGTCAACAGTCATGAGAAAAAATTTAAATCCTGAATCCATTTAAATTCATTTAATATTTAAAACTCAGGATAGTTTCTAGAAAGAAATCTATTGGTTTACAAGCCATAAATTACACTATTTTATTAGGATCGTCAATAGTCATGAGAAAAAATTTAAATCCTGAATCCATTTAAATTCATTTAATATTTCAAACTCAGGATAGTTTTTAGAAAGAAATCTATTGGTTTACAAGCCATAAATTACACCATTTTATTAGGATCGTCAATAGTCATGAGAAAAAATTTAAATCCTGAATCCATTAAAATTCATTAAATATTTAAAACGCAGGATAGTTTCTAGAAAGAAATCTATTGGTTTACAAGCCATAAATTACACTATTTTATTAGGATTGTCAATAGTCATGAAAAAAAATTTAAATCCTGAATCCATATAAATTCATTTAATATTTAAATCTCAGGGTAGTTTTTAGAAAGAAATCTATTGATTCACAAGCCATAAATTACACTATTTTATTAGGATCGTCAATAGTCATGAGAAAAAATTTAAATCCTGAATCCATTTACATTCATTTAATATTTCACACTCAGGATAGTTTTTAGAAAGAAATCTATTGGTTTACAAGCCATGAATTACACTATTTTATTAGGATCGTCAATAGTCATGGGAAAAAATTTAAATCCTAAATCCATTAAAATTCATTAAATATTTAAAACGCAGGATAGTTTCTAGAAAGAAATCTATTGGTTTACAAGCCATAAATTACACTACTTTATTAGGATCGTCAATAGTCATGAGAAAAAATTTAAATCCTGAATCCATTTAAATTCATTTAATATTTAAAACTCAGCATAGTTTCTAGAAAGAAATCTATTGGTTCACAAGCCATAAATTACACTATTTTATTAGGATCGTCAATAGTCATGAGAAAAAATTTAAATCCTGAATCCATTTAAATTCATTTAATATTTAAAACTCAATGTAGTTTTTAGAAAGAAATCTATTGGTTTACAAGCCATAAATTACACTATTTTATTAGGATCGTCAATAGTCATGAGAAAAAATTTAAATCCTGAATCCATTTAAATTCATTTAATATTTAAAACTCAGGATAGTTTCTAGAAAGAAATCTATTGGTTCAAAAGCCATAAATTACACTATTTTATTAGGATCGTCAATAGTCATGAGAAAACATTTAAATCCTGAATCCATTTAAATTCATTTAATATTTGAAACTCAGGATAGTTTTTAGAAAGAAATCTATTGATTCACAAGCCATAAATTACACTACTTTATTAGAATCGTCAATAGTCATGAGAAAAAATTTAAATCCTGAACACATTTAAATTCATTTAATATTTAAAACTTAGGATAGTTTCTAGAAAGAAATCTATTGGTTCACAAGCCATAAATTACACTACTTTATTAGGATCGTCAATAGTCATGAGAAAAAATTTAAATCCTGAATCCATTTAAATTCATTTAATATTTAAAACGCAGGATAGTTTCTAGAAAGAAATCTATTGGTTCACAAGCCATAAATTACACAACTTTATTAGGATCGTCAATAGTCATGAGATAAAATTTAAATCCTGAATCCATTTAAATTCATTTAATATTTAAAATTCAGGATAGTTTTAAGAAAGAAATCTATTGATTCACAAGCCATAGATTACACTATTTTATTAGGATCTTCAATAGTCATCAGAAAAAATTTAAATCCTGAATACATTTAAATTCATTTAATATTCAAAACTCAGGATAGTTTATAGAAAGAAATCTATTGGTTCACAAGCCATAAATTACACTATTTTATTAGGATCGTCAATTTTCATGAGAAAAAATTTAAATCCTGAATCCATTTAAATTCATTTAATATTTAAAATTCAGGATAGTTTTTAGAAAGAAATCTATTGATTCACAAGCCATAAATTACACTATTTTATTAGGATCGTCAATAGTCATGAGAAAAAATTTAAAGCCTGAATACATTTAAATTCATTTAATATTTAAAACTCAGGATAGTTTTTAGAAAGACATGTATTGATTGACAAGCCATAAATTACACTATTTTATTAGGATCGTCAATAGTCATGAGAAAAAATTTAAATCCTGAATCCATTTAAATTCATTTAATATTTAAAACTCAATGTAGTTTTTAGAAAGAAATCTATTGGTTTACAAGCCATAAATTACACTATTTTATTAGGATCGTCAATAGTCATGAGAAAAAATTTAAATCCTGAATCCATTTAAATTCATTTAATATTTAAAACTCAGGATAGTTTCTAGAAAGAAATCTATTGGTTCAAAAGCCATAAATTACACTATTTTATTAGGATCGTCAATAGTCATGAGAAAACATTTAAATCCTGAATCCATTTAAATTCATTTAATATTTGAAACTCAGGATAGTTTTTAGAAAGAAATCTATTGATTCACAAGCCATAAATTACACTACTTTATTAGAATCGTCAATAGTCATGAGAAAAAATTTAAATCCTGAATACATTTAAATTCATTTAATATTTAAAACTTAGGATAGTTTCTAGAAAGAAATCTATTGGTTCACAAGCCATAAATTACACTACTTTATTAGGATCGTCAATAGTCATGAGAAAAAATTTAAATCCTGAATCCATTTAAATTCATTTAATATTTAAAACTCAGGATAGTTTCTAGAAAGAAATCTATTGGTTCACAAGCCATAAATTACACAACTTTATTAGGATCGTCAATATTCATGAGATAAAATTTAAATCCTGAATCCATTTAATTTCATTTAATATTTAAAATTCAGGATAGTTTTAAGAAAGAAATCTATTGATTCACAAGCCATAGATTACACTATTTTATTAGGATCGTCAATAGTCATCAGAAAAAATTTAAATCCTGAATACATTTAAATTCATTTAATATTCAAAACTCAGGATAGTTTATAGAAAGAAATCTATTGGTTCACAAGCCATAAATTACACTATTTTATTAGGATCGTCAATTTTCATGAGAAAAAATTTAAATCCTGAATCCATTTAAATTCATTTAATATTTAAAATTCAGGATAGTTTTTAGAAAGAAATCTATTGATTCACAAGCCATAAATTACACTATTTTATTAGGATCGTCAAAAGTCATGAGAAAAAATTTAAAGCCTGAATACATTTAAATTCATTTATTATTTAAAACTCAGGATAGTTTTTAGAAAGACATGTATTGATTGACAAGCCATAAATTACACTATTTTATTAGGATCGTCAATTTTCATGAGAAAAAATTTATATCCTGAATCCATTTAAATTCATTTAATATTTAATACTCAGGATAGTTTCTTGAAAGAAATCTATTGGTTCACAAGCCATAAATTATACTTTTTTATTAGGATCGTCAATAGTCATGAGAAAAAATTTAAATCCTGAATCCAATTAAATTCATTTAGTATTTAAAACTCAGGATAGTTTCTAGAAAGAAATCTATTGGTTCACAAGCCATAAATTACACTATTTTATTAGGACCGTCAATAGTCATGGGAAAAAATTTAACTCCTAAATCCATTAAAATTCATTTAATATTTAAAACGCAGGATAGTTTCTAGAAAGAAATCTATTGGTTCACAAGCCATAAATTACACTATTTTATTAGGATCGTCAATAGTCATGAGCAAAAATTTAAATCCTGAATCCATTTAAATTCATTTAATATTTAAAACTCAGGGTAGTTTTTAGAAAGAAATCTATTGATTCACAAGCCATAAATTACACTATTTTATTAGGATCGTCAATAGTCATGAGAAAAAATTTAAATCCTGAATCCATTTAAATTCATTTAATATTTAAAACTCAGGATAGTTTTTAGAAAGAAAACTATTGATTCACAAGCTATAAATTACACTATTTTATTAGGATCGTCAATAGTTATGAGAAAAAATTTAAATCCTGAATCCATTTAAATTCATTTAATATTTAAAACTCAGGATAGTTTTTAGAAAGAAATCTATTGATTCACAAGCCATAAATTACACTATTTTATTAGGATCGTCAATAGTCATGAGAAAAACTTTAAATCCTGAATCCATTTAAATTCATTTAATATTTAAAACTCAGGATAGTTTTTAGAAAGAAATCTATTGATTCACAAGCCATAAATTACACTACTTTATTAGGATCGTCAATAGTCATGAGAAAAAATTTAAATCCTGAATCCATTTAAATTCATTTAATATTTAAAACTCAGGATAGTTTCTAGAAAGAAATCTATTGGTTCACAAGCCATAAATTACACTACTTTATTAGGATCGTCAATAGTCATGAAAAAAAATTTAAATCCTGATTCCATTTAAATTAATTTAATATTTAAAACTCAGGATAGCTTTTAGAAAGAAATCTATTGATTCACAAGCCATAAATTACACTATTTTATTAGGATCGTCATTAGTCATGAGAAAAAATTTAAATCCTGAATTCATTTAAATTCATTTAATATTTAAAACTCAGGATAGTTTCTAGAAAGAAATCTATTGGTTTACAAGCCATAAATTACACTATTTTATTAGGATCGTCAATAGTCATGAGAAAAAATTGAAATCCTGAATCCATTTAAATTCATTTAATATTTAAAACTCAGGATAGTTTCTAGAAAGAAATCTATTGGTTTACAAGCCATAAATTACACTATTTTATTAGGATCGTCAATAGTCATCAGAAAAACTTTAAATCCTGAATCCATTTAAATTCATTTAATATTTAAAACTCAGGATAGTTTTTAGAAAGAAATCTATTGATTCACAAGCCATAAATTACACTACTTTATTAGGATTGTCAATAGTCATGAGAAAAAATTTAAATCCTGAATCCATTTAAATTCATTTAATATTTAAAACTCAGGATAGTTTCTAGAAAGAAATCTATTGGTTAACAAGCCATAAATTACACTACTTTATTAGGATCGTCAATAGTCATGAGAAAAAATTTAAATCCTGAATCCATTTAAATTCATCTAATATTTCAAACTCAGGATAGTTTTTAGAAAGAAATCTATTGATTCACAAGCCATAAATTACACTATTTTATTAGGATCGTCAATAGTCATGAGAAAAAATTTAAATCCTGAATCCATTTAAATTCATTTAATATTTAAAACTCAATGTAGTTTTTAGAAAGCAATCTATTGGTTTACAAGCCATAAATTACACTATTTTATTAGGATCGTCAATAGTCATGAGAAAAAATTTAAATCATGAATCCATTTAAATTCATCTAATATTTCAAACTCAGGATAGTTTTTAGAAAGAAATCTATTGGTTCACAAGCCATAAATTACACTATTTTATTAGGATCGTCAATAGTCATGAGAAAAAATTTAAATCCTGAATCCATTTAAATTCATTTAATATTTCAAACTCAGGATAGTTTTTAGCAAGAAATCTATTGATTCACAAACCATAAATTACACACTTTATTAGGATCGTCAATAGTCATGAGAAAAAATTTAAATCCTGAATCCATTTAAATTCATTTAATATTTAAAACTCAGGATATTTTTTAGAAAGAAATCTATTGATTCACAAGCCATAAATTACACTATTTTATTAGGATCGTCAATAGTCATGAGAAAAAATTTAAATCCTGAATCCATTTAAATTCATTTAATATTTAAAACTCATGATAGTTTCTAGAAAGAAATCTTTTGGTTCACAAGCCATAAATCACACAACTTTATTAGGATCGTCAATAGTCATGAGAAAAAATTGAAATCCTGAATCCAATTAAATTCATTTAATATTTGAAATTCAGGATAGTTTTAAGAAAGAAGTCTATTGATTCACAAGCCATAGCTTACACTATTTTATTAGGATCGTCAATAGTCATCAGAAAAAATTTAAATCCTGAATACATTTAAATTCATTTAATATTCAAAACTCAGGATAGTTTCTAGAAAGAAATCTATTGGTTCACAAGCCATAAATTACACTATTTTATTAGGATCGTCAATAGTCATGAGAAAAAATTTAAATCCTGAATCCATTTAAATTCATTTAATATTTAAAATTCAGGATAGTTTTAAGAAAGAAATCTATTGATTCACAAGCCATAAATTACACTATTTTATTTGGATCGTCAATAGTCATGAAAAAAAATTTAAATCCTGAATACATTTAAATTCATTTAATATTTAAAACTCAGGATAGTTTTTAGAAAGACATGTATTGATTGACAAGCCATAAATTACACTATTTTATTAGGATCGTCAATTTTCATGGGAAAAAACTTATATCCTGAATCCATTTATATTCATTTAATATTTAAAACTCAGGATAGTTTTTAGAAAGAAATCTATTGATTCACAAGCCATAAATTACACTATTTTATTAGGATTGTCAATAGTCATGAGAAAAAATTTAAATCCTGAATCCATTTAAATTCATTTAGTATTTAAAACTCAGGATAGTTTCTAGAAAGAAATCTATTGATTCACAAGCCATAAATTACACTCTTTTATTAGGATCGTCAATAGTCATGAGAAAAAATTTAAATCCTGAATCCATTTAAATTCATTTAATATTTAAAATTCAGGATAGTTTTAAGAAAGAAATCTATTGATTCACAAGCCATAAATTACACTATTTTTTTAGGGTCGTCAATAGTCATGAGAAAAAGTTTAAATCCTGAATACATTTAAATTCATTTAATATTTAAAACTCAGGATAGTTTCTAGAAAGAAATCTATTGATTCACAAGCCATAAATTATACTATTTTATTAGGATCGTCAATAGTCATGAGAAAAAATTTAAATCCTGAATCCATTTAAATTCATTTAGTATTTAAAACTCAGGATAGTTTCTAGAAAGAAATCTATTGGTTCACAAGCCATAAATTACACTATTTTATTAGGACCGTCAATAGTCATGTGAATAAAATTTAAATCCTGAATCCATTTAAATTCATTTAATATTTAAAACTCAGGATAGTTTTTAGAAAGAATCTATTGATTCACAAGCCATAAATTACACTATTTTATTAGGACCGTCAATAGTCATGAGAAAAAATTTAAATCCTGAATCCATTTAAATTCATTTAATGTTTAAAACTCAGGATAGTTTCTAGAAAGAAATCTATTGGTTCACAAGCCATAAATTACACTCTTTTATTAGGATCGTCAATAGTCATGAGAAAAAATTTAAATCCTGAATCCATTTAAATTCATTTAATATTTAAAACTCAGGATAGTTTTAAGAAAGAAATCTATTGATTCACAAGCCATAAATTACACTATTTTATTAGGATCGTCAATAGTCATGAGAAAAAATTTAAATCCTGAATCCATTTAAATTCATTTAATATTTAAAACTCAATGTAGTTTTTAGAAAGCAATCTATTGGTTTACAAGCCATAAATTATACTATTTTATTAGGATCGTCAATAGTCATGAGAAAAAATTTAAATCCTGAATCCATTTAAATTCATTTAGTATTTAAAACTCAGGATAGTTTCTAGAAAGAAATCTATTGGTTCACAAGCCATAAATTACACTATTTTATTAGGATCGTCAATAGTCATGTGAATAAAATTTAAATCCTGAATCCATTTAAATTCATTTAATATTTAAAACTCAGGATAGTTTTTAGAAAGAATCTATTGATTCACAAGCCATAAATTACACTATTTTATTAGGACCGTCAATAGTCATGAGAAAAAATTTAAATCCTGAATCCATTTAAATTCATTTAATGTTTAAAACTCAGGATAGTTTCTAGAAAGAAATCTATTGGTTCACAAGCCATAAATTACACTATTTTATTAGGATCGTCAATAGTCATGAGAAAAAATTTAAATCCTGAATCCATTTAAATTCATTTAATATTTAAAACTCAATGTAGTTTCTAGAAAGAAATCTATTGGTTCACAAGCCATAAATTACACTATTTTATTATAATCGTCAATAGTCATGAGAAAAAATTTAAATCCTGAATCCATTTAAATTCATTTAATATTTAAAACTTAGGATAGTTTCTAGAAAGAAATCTATTGGTTCACAAGCCATAAATTACACTACTTTATTAGGATCGTCAATAGTCATGAGAAAAAATTAAAATCCTGAATCCATTTAAATTCATTAAATATTTAAATCTCAGGATAGTTTCTAGAAAGAAATCTATTGTTTCACAAGCCATAAATTACACTATTTTATTAGGATCGTCAATAGTCATGAGAAAAAATTTAAATCCTGAATCCATTTAAATTCATTTAATATTAAAAACTCAGGATAGTTTCTAGAAAGAAATTATTGGTAACAAGCCATAAATTACACTATTTTATTAGTATCGTCAATAGTCATGAGAAAAAATTTAAATCCTGAATCCATTTAAATTCATTTAATATTTAAAACTCAGGATAGTTTTTAGAAAGAAATCTATTGATTCACAAGCCATAAATTACACCATTTTAATAGGATCGTCAATAGTCATAAGAAAAAATTTAAATCCTGAATCCATTTAAATTCATTTAATATTCAAACCTCAGGATAGTTTCTAGAGAGAAATCTATTGATTCACAAGCCATAAATTACTCTATTTTATTAGGATCGTTAATAGTCATGGGAAAAAATTTGAATTCTGAATCCATTTAAACTCATTTAATATTAAAACTCAGGATAGTTTCTAGAAAGAAATCTATTGATTCACAAGCCATAAATTACACTATTTTATTAGGATCGTCAATAGTCATGAGAAAAAATTTAAATCCTGAATCCATTTAAATTCATTTAATATTTAAAACTCAATGTGGTTTTTAGAAAGCAATCTATTGGTTCACAAGCCATAAAGTACACTATTTTATAAGGACCGTCAATAGTCACGGGAAAAAATTTAAATCCTGAATCCATTTAAACTCATTTAATATTAAAAACTCAGGATAGTTTCTAGAAAGAAATTATTGGTAACAAGCCATAAATTACACTATTTTATTAGTATCGTCAATAGTCATGAGAAAAAATTTAAATCCTGAATCCATTTAAATTCATTTAATATTTAAAACTCAGGATAGTTTTTAGAAAGAAATCTATTGATTCACAAGCCATAAATTACACCATTTTAATAGGCTCGTCAATAGTCATGAGAAAAAATTTAAATCCTGAATCCATTTAAATTCATTTAGTATTCAAACCTCAGGATAGTTTCTAGAGAGAAATCTATTGATTCACAAGCCATAAATTACTCTATTTTATTAGGATCGTTAATAGTCATGGGAAAAAATTTGAATTCTGAATCCATTTAAATTCATTTAATATTAAAACTCAGGATAGTTTCTAGAAAGAAATCTATTGGTTTACAAGCCATAAATTACACTATTTTATTAGGATCGTCAATAGTCATGAGAAAAAATTAAAATCCTGAATCCATTTAAATTCATTAAATATTTAAATCTCAGGATAGTTTCTAGAAAGAAATCTATTGGTTCACAAGCCATAAATTACACTATTTTATTAGGATCGTCAATAGTCATGAGAAAAAATTTAAATCCTGAATCCATTTAAATTCATTTAATATTAAAAACTCAGGATAGTTTCTAGAAAGAAATTATTGGTAACAAGCCATAAATTACACTATTTTATTAGTATCGTCAATAGTCATGAGAAAAAATTTAAATCCTGAATCCATTTAAATTCATTTAATATTTAAAACTCAGGATAGTTTTTAGAAAGAAATCTATTGATTCACAAGCCATAAATTATACCATTTTAATAGGATCGTCAATAGTCATGAGAAAAAATTTAAATCCTGAATCCATTTAAATTCATTTAATATTCAAACCTCAGGATAGTTTCTAGAGAGAAATCTATTGATTCACAAGCCATAAATTACTCTATTTTATTAGGATCGTTAATAGTCATGGGAAAAAATTTGAATTCTGAATCCATTTAAACTCATTTAATATTAAAACTCAGGATAGTTTCTAGAAAGAAATCTATTGATTCACAAGCCATAAATTACACTATTTTATTAGGATCGTCAAAAGTCATGAGAAAAAATTTAAATCCTGAATCCATTTAAATTCATTTAATATTTAAAACTCAGGATAGTTTCTAGAAAGAAATCTATTGGTTCACAAGCCATAAAGTACACTATTTTATAAGGACCGTCAATAGTCACGGGAAAAAATTTAAATCCTGAATCCATTTAAACTCATTTAATATTAAAAACTCAGGATAGTTTCTAGAAAGAAATTATTGGTAACAAGCCATAAATTACACTATTTTATTAGTATCGTCAATAGTCATGAGAAAAAATTTAAATCCTGAATCCATTTAAATTCATTTAATATTTAAAACTCAGGATAGTTTTTAGAAAGAAATCTATTGATTCACAAGCCATAAATTACACCATTTTAATAGGATCGTCAATAGTCATGAGAAAAAATTTAAATCCTGAATCCATTTAAATTCATTTAGTATTCAAACCTCAGGATAGTTTCTAGAGAGAAATCTATTGATTCACAAGCCATAAATTACTCTATTTTATTAGGATCGTCAATAGTCATGGGAAAAAATTTGAATTCTGAATCCATTTAAATTCATTTAATATTAAAACTCAGGATAGTTTCTAGAAAGAAATCTATTGATTCACAAGCCATAAATTACTCTATTTTATTAGGATCGTTAATAGTCATGGGAAAAAATTTGAATTCTGAATCCATTTAAATTCATTTAATATTAAAACTCAGGATAGTTTATAGAAAGAAATCTATTGGTTCACAAGCCACAAATTACACTATTTTATTAGGATCGTCAATAGTCATGAGAAAAAATTAAAATCCTGAATCCATTTAATTCATTAAATATTTAAATCTCAGGATAGTTTCTAGAAAGAAATCTATTGGTTTACAAGCCATAAATTACACTATTTTATTAGGATCGTCAATAGTCATGAGAAAAAATTTTAATCCTGAATCCATTTAAATTCATTTAATATTTAAAACTCAGGATAGTTTCTAGAAAGAAATCTATTGATTCACAAGCCATAAATTACACTATTTTATTAGGATCGTCAATAGTCATGAGAAAAAATTTGAATTCTGAATCCATTTAAATTCATTTAATATTTAAAACTCAGGATAGTTTCTAGAAAGAAATCTATTGGTTTACAAGCCATAAATTACACTATTTTATTAGGACCTTCAATAGTCACGGGAAAAAATTTAAATCCTGAATCCATTTAAATTCATTTAATATTAAAAACTCAGGATAGTTTCTAGAAAGAAATTATTGGTTCACTAGCCATAAATTACACCATTTTATTAGGATCGTCAATAGTCATGAGAAAAAATTTAAATTCTGAATCCATTTAAATTCATTTAATATTTAAAACTCAGGATAGTTTCTAGAAAGAAATCTATTGGTTTACAAGCCATAAATTACACTATTTTATTAGGATCGTCAATAGTCATGAGAAAAAATTAAAATCCTGAATCCATTTAAATTCATTAAATATTTAAATCTCAGGATAGTTTCTAGAAAGAAATCTATTGGTTCACAAGCCATAAATTACACTATTTTATTAGGATCGTCAATAGTCATGAGAAAAAATTTAAATCCTGAATCCATTTAAATTCATTTAATATTAAAAACTCAGGATAGTTTCTAGAAAGAAATTATTGGTAACAAGCCATAAATTACACTATTTTATTAGTATCGTCAATAGTCATGAGAAAAAATTTAAATCCTGAATCCATTTAAATTCATTTAATATTTAAAACTCAGGATAGTTTTTAGAAAGAAATCTATTGATTCACAAGCCATAAATTATACCATTTTAATAGGATCGTCAATAGTCATGAGAAAAAATTTAAATCCTGAATCCATTTAAATTCATTTAATATTCAAACCTCAGGATAGTTTCTAGAGAGAAATCTATTGATTCACAAGCCATAAATTACTCTATTTTATTAGGATCGTTAATAGTCATGGGAAAAAATTTGAATTCTGAATCCATTTAAACTCATTTAATATTAAAACTCAGGATAGTTTCTAGAAAGAAATCTATTGATTCACAAGCCATAAATTACACTATTTTATTAGGATCGTCAAAAGTCATGAGAAAAAATTTAAATCCTGAATCCATTTTAATTCATTTAATATTTAAAACTCAGGATAGTTTCTAGAAAGAAATCTATTGGTTCACAAGCCATAAAGTACACTATTTTATAAGGACCGTCAATAGTCACGGGAAAAAATTTAAATCCTGAATCCATTTAAACTCATTTAATATTAAAAACTCAGGATAGTTTCTAGAAAGAAATTATTGGTAACAAGCCATAAATTACACTATTTTATTAGTATCGTCAATAGTCATGAGAAAAAATTTAAATCCTGAATCCATTTAAATTCATTTAATATTTAAAACTCAGGATAGTTTTTAGAAAGAAATCTATTGATTCACAAGCCATAAATTACACCATTTTAATAGGATCGTCAATAGTCATGAGAAAAAATTTAAATCCTGAATCCATTTAAATTCATTTAGTATTCAAACCTCAGGATAGTTTCTAGAGAGAAATCTATTGATTCACAAGCCATAAATTACTCTATTTTATTAGGATCGTTAATAGTCATGGGAAAAAATTTGAATTCTGAATCCATTTAAATTCATTTAATATTAAAACTCAGGATAGTTTCTAGAAAGAAATCTATTGATTCACAAGCCATAAATTACTCTATTTTATTAGGATCGTTAATAGTCATGGGAAAAAATTTGAATTCTGAATCCATTTAAATTCATTTAATATTAAAACTCAGGATAGTTTATAGAAAGAAATCTATTGGTTCACAAGCCACAAATTACACTATTTTATTAGGATCGTCAATAGTCATGAGAAAAAATTAAAATCCTGAATCCATTTAATTCATTAAATATTTAAATCTCAGGATAGTTTCTAGAAAGAAATCTATTGGTTTACAAGCCATAAATTACACTATTTTATTAGGATCGTCAATAGTCATGAGAAAAAATTTTAATCCTGAATCCATTTAAATTCATTTAATATTTAAAACTCAGGATAGTTTCTAGAAAGAAATCTATTGATTCACAAGCCATAAATTACACTATTTTATTAGGATCGTCAATAGTCATGAGAAAAAATTTGAATTCTGAATCCATTTAAATTCATTTAATATTTAAAACTCAGGATAGTTTCTAGAAAGAAATCTATTGGTTTACAAGCCATAAATTACACTATTTTATTAGGACCTTCAATAGTCACGGGAAAAAATTTAAATCCTGAATCCATTTAAATTCATTTAATATTAAAAACTCAGGATAGTTTCTAGAAAGAAATTATTGGTTCACTAGCCATAAATTACACCATTTTATTAGGATCGTCAATAGTCATGAGAAAAAATTTAAATTCTGAATCCATTTAAATTCATTTAATATTTAAAACTCAGGATAGTTTCTAGAAAGAAATCTATTGGTTTACAAGCCATAAATTACACTATTTTATTAGGATCGTCAATAGTCATGAGAAAAAATTTAAATCCTGAATCCATTTAAATTCATTTAATATTTAAAACTCAGGATAGTTTCTAGAAAGAAATCTATTGGTTTACAAGCCATAAATTACACTATTTTATTAGGATCGTCAATAGTCATGAGAAAAAATTAAAATCCTGAATCCATTTAAATTCATTAAATATTTAAATCTCAGGATAGTTTCTAGAAAGAAATCTATTGGTTTACAAGCCATAAATTACACTTTTTTATTAGGATCGTTAATAGCCATGGGAAAAAATTTAAATCCTGAATCCATTTAAATTCATTTAATATTTAAAACTCAGGATAGTTTCTAGAAAGAAATCTATTGGTTCACAAGCCATAAATTACACTATTTTATTAGGATCGTCAATAGTCATGGGAAAAAATTTAAATCCTGAATCCATTTAAATTCATTTAATATTTAAAACTCAGGATAGTTTTTAGAAAGAAATCTATTGGTTCACAAGCCATAAATTACACTATTTTATTAGGATCGTCAATAGTCATGAGAAAAAATTTAAATCCTGAATCCATTTAAATTCATTTAATATTTAAAACTCAGGATAGTTTCTAGAAAGAAATCTATTGCTTCACAAGCCATAAATTACACTATTTTATTAGGATCGTCAATAGTCATGAGAAAAAATTTAAATCCTGAATCCATTTAAATTCATTTAATATTTAAAACTCAGGATAGTTTTTAAAAAGAAATCTATTGATTCACAAGCCATAAATTACACTATTTTATTAGGATCGTCAATAGTCATGAGAAAAAATTTAAATCCTGAATCCATTTAAATTCATTTAATATTCAAACCTCAGGATAGTTTCTAGAGAGAAATCTATTGATTCACAAGCCATAAATTACTCTATTTTATTAGGATCGTTAATAGTCATGGGAAAAAATTTGAATTCTGAATCCATTTAAATTCATTTAATATTAAAACTCAGGATAGTTTCTAGAAAGAAATCTATTGGTTTACAAGCCATAAATTACACTATTTTATTAGGATCGTCAATAGTCATGAGAAAAAATTTAAATCCTGAATCCATTTAAATTCATTTAATATTTAAAACTCAGGATAGTTTCTAGAAAGAAATCTATTGATTCACAAGCCATAAATTACACTATTTTATTATGATCGTCAAAAGTCATGAGAAAAAATTTAAATCCTGAATCCATTTAAATTCATTTAATATTTAAAACTCAGGATAGTTTCTAGAAAGAAATCTATTGGTTCACAAGCCATAAAGTACACTATTTTATAAGGACCGTCAATAGTCATGAGAAATAATTTAAATCCTGAATCCATTTAAATTCATTTAATATTTAAAACTCAGGATAGTTTCTAGAAAGAAATCTATTGATTCACAAGCCATAAATTACACTATTTTATAAGGATCGTCAATAGTCATGAGAAAAAATTTGAATTCTGAATCCATTTAAATTCATTTAATATTTAAAACTCAGGATAGTTTCTAGAAAGAAATCTATTGGTTTACAAGCCATAAATTACACTATTTTATTAGGATCGTCAATAGTCATGAGAAAAAATTTAAATCCTGAATCCATTTAAATTCATTAAATATTTAAATCTCAGGATAGTTTCTAGAAAGAAATCTATTGGTTTACAAGCCATAAATTACACTATTTTATTAGGGTCGTTAATAGTCATGGGAAAAAATTTAAATCCTGAATCCATTTAAATTCATTTAATATTTAAAACTCAGGATAGTTTCTAGAAAGAAATCTATTGGTTCACAAGCCATAAATTACACTATTTTATTAGGATCGTCAATAGTCATGAGAAAAAATTTAAATCCTGAATCCATTTAAATTCATTTAATATTTAAAACTCAGGATAGTTTTTAAAAAGAAATCTATTGATTCACAAGCCATAAATTACACTATTTTATTAGGATCGTCAATAGTCATGAGAAAAAATTTAAATCCTGAATCCATTTAAATTCATTTAATATTTAAAACTCAGGATAGTTTCTAGAAAGAAATTTATTGGTTCACAAGCCATAAATTACACTATTTTATTAGGATCGTCAATAGTCATGGAAAAAAATTTAAATCCTGAATCCATTAAAACTCCTTTAATATTTAAAACGCAGGATAGTTTATAGAAAGAAATCTATTGTTTTACAAGCCATAAATTACTCTATTTTATTAGGATCGTCAATAGTCATGAGAAAAAATTTAAATCCTGAATCCATTTAAATTCATTTAATATTTAAAACTCAGGATAGTTTTTAAAAAGAAATCTATTGATTCACAAGTCATAAAGTATACTATTTTATTAGGACCGTCAATAGTCATGGGAAAAAAATTAAATCCTGAATCCATTTAAATTCATTTAATATTTAAAACTCAGGATAGTTTTTAGAAAGAAATCTATTGATTCACAAGCTATGAATTACACTTTTTTATTAGGATCGTCAATAGTCATGAGAAAAAATTTAAATCCTGAATCCATTTAAATTCATTTAATATTTAAAACTCAGGATAGTTTTTAGAAAGAAATCTATTGATTCACAAGCCATAAATTACACTATTTTGTTAGGATCGTCAATAGTCATGAGAAAAAATTTAAATCCTGAATCCATTTAAATTCATTTAATATTTAAACTCAGGATAGTTTTTAGAAAGAAATCTATTGATTCACAAGCTATAAATTACACTATTTTATTAGGATCGTCAATAGTCATGAGAAAAAATTTAAATCCTGAATCCATTTAAATTCATTTAATATTTAAAACTCCGGATAGTTTTTAGAAAGAAATCTATTGGTTCACAAGCCATAAATTACACTATTTTATTAGGATCGTCAATAGTCATGAGAAAAAATTTAAATCCTGAATCCATTTAAATTCATTTAATATTTAAAACTCAGGATAGTTTTCAAAACATAAATTATACTATTCTATTAGAACCTTCAATAGTCATGAGAAAATATTTGAATTCTGAATCCATTTAAATTCATATAATATTTAAAACTCAGGATAGTTTCTAGAAAGAAATCTATTGGTTTACAAGCCATAAATTACACTATTTTATTAGGATCGTCAATAGTCATGAGAAAAAATTTAAATCCTGAATCCATTTACATTCATTAAATATTTAAAACTCAGGATAGTTTCTAGGAAGAAATCTATTGGTTTACAAGCCATAAATTACACTATTTTATTAGGATCGTCAATAGTCATGAGAAAAACTTTAAATCCTGAATCCATTTAAATTTATTTAATATTTAAAACTCAGGATAGTTTTTAGAAAGAAATCTATTGATTCACAAGCCATAAATTATACTATTTTATTAGGACCGTCAATAATCATGGAAAAAAATTTAAATCCTGAATCCATTAAAACTCATTTAATATTTAAAACTCAGGATAGTTTTTAGAAAGAAATCTATTGATTCACAAGCCATAAATTACACTATTTTATTAGGATCGTCAATAGTCATGAGAAAAAATTTAAATCCTGAATCCATTTAAATTTATTTAATATTTAAAACTCAGGATAGTTTCTAGAAAGAAATCTATTGATTCACAAGCCATAAATTACACTATTTTATAAGGATCGTCAATAGTCATGAGAAAAAATTTGAATTCTGAATCCATTTAAATTCATTTAATATTTAAAACTCAGGATAGTTTCTAGAAAGAAATCTATTGGTTTACAAGCCATAAATTACACTATTTTATTAGGATCGTCAATAGTCATGAGAAAAAATTAAAATCCTGAATCCATTTAAATTCATTAAATGTTTAAATCTCAGGATAGTTTCTAGAAAGAAATCTATTGGTTTACAAGCCATAAATTACACTATTTTATTAGGGTCGTTAATAGTCATGGGAAAAAATTTAAATCCTGAATCCATTTAAATTCATTTAATATTTAAATCTCAGGATAGTTTCTAGAAAGAAATCTATTGGTTTACAAGCCATAAATTACACTATTTTATTAGGGTCGTTAATAGTCATGGGAAAAAATTTAAATCCTGAATCCATTTAAATTCATTTAATATTTAAAACTCAGGATAGTTTCTAGAAAGAAATCTATTGGTTCACAAGCCATAAATTACACTATTTTATTAGGATCGTCAATAGTCATGAGAAAAAATTTAAATCCTGAATCCATTTAAATTCATTTAATATTTAAAACTCAGGATAGTTTTTAAAAAGAAATCTATTGATTCACAAGCCATAAATTACACTATTTTATTAGGATCGTCAATAGTCATGAGAAAAAATTTAAATCCTGAATCCATTTAAATTCATTTAATATTTAAAACTCAGGATAGTTTCTAGAAAGAAATTTATTGGTTCACAAGCCATAAATTACACTATTTTATTAGGATCGTCAATAGTCATGGAAAAAAATTTAAATCCTGAATCCATTAAAACTCCTTTAATATTTAAAACGCAGGATAGTTTATAGAAAGAAATCTATTGTTTTACAAGCCATAAATTACTCTATTTTATTAGGATCGTCAATAGTCATGAGAAAAAATTTAAATCCTGAATCCATTTAAATTCATTTAATATTTAAAACTCAGGATAGTTTCTAGAAAGAAATCTATTGGTTTACAAGCCATAAATTACACTATTTTATTAGGATCGTCAATAGTCATGAGAAAAAATTTAAATCCTGAATCCATTTACATTCATTAAATATTTAAAACTCAGGATAGTTTCTAGGAAGAAATCTATTGGTTTACAAGCCATAAATTACACTATTTTATTAGGATCGTCAATAGTCATGAGAAAAAATTTAAATCCTGAATCCATTTAAATTTATTTAATATTTAAAACTCAGGATAGTTTTTAAAAAGAAATCTATTGATTCACAAGCCATAAATTACACTATTTTATTAGGATCGTCAATAGTCATGAGAAAAAATTTAAATCCTGAATCCATTTAAATTTATTTAATATTTAAAACTCAGGATAGTTTCTAGAAAGAAATCTATTGATTCACAAGCCATAAATTACACTATTTTATAAGGATCGTCAATAGTCATGAGAAAAAATTTGAATTCTGAATCCATTTAAATTCATTTAATATTTAAAACTCAGGATAGTTTCTAGAAAGAAATCTATTGGTTTACAAGCCATAAATTACACTATTTTATTAGGATCGTCAATAGTCATGAGAAAAAATTAAAATCCTGAATCCATTTAAATTCATTAAATATTTAAATCTCAGGATAGTTTCTAGAAAGAAATCTATTGGTTTACAAGCCATAAATTACACTATTTTATTAGGACCGTCAATAGTCATGGGAAAAAATTTAAATCCTGAATCCATTTAAATTCATTTAATATTTAAAACTCAGGATAGTTTCTAGAAAGAAATCTATTGGTTCACAAGCCATAAATTACACTATTTTATTAGGATCGTCAATAGTCATGAGAAAAAATTTAAATCCTGAATCCATTTAAATTCATTTAATATTTAAAACTCAGGATAGTTTTTAAAAAGAAATCTATTGATTCACAAGCCATAAATTACACTATTTTATTAGGATCGTCAATAGTCATGAGAAAAAATTTAAATCCTGAATCCATTTAAATTCATTTAATATTTAAAACTCAGGATAGTTTCTAGAAAGAAATTTATTGGTTCACAAGCCATAAATTACACTATTTTATTAGGATCGTCAATAGTCATGGAAAAAAATTTAAATCCTGAATCCATTAAAACTCCTTTAATATTTAAAACGCAGGATAGTTTATAGAAAGAAATCTTTTGTTTTACAAGCCATAAATTACTCTATTTTATTAGGATCGTCAATAGTCATGAGAAAAAATTTAAATCCTGAATCCATTTAAATTCATTTAATATTTAAAACTCAGGATAGTTTTTAGAAAGAAATCTATTGATTCACAAGCCATAAATTACACTATTTTGTTAGGATCGTCAATAGTCATGAGAAAAAATTTAAATCCTGAATCCATTTAAATTCATTTAATATTTAAACTCAGGATAGTTTTTAGAAAGAAATCTATTGATTCACAAGCTATAAATTACACTATTTTATTAGGATCGTCAATAGTCATGAGAAAAAATTTAAATCCTGAATCCATTTAAATTCATTTAATATTTAAAACTCCGGATAGTTTTTAGAAAGAAATCTATTGGTTCACAAGCCATAAATTACACTATTTTATTAGGATCGTCAATAGTCATGAGAAAAAATTTAAATCCTGAATCCATTTAAATTCATTTAATATTTAAAACTCAGGATAGTTTTCAAAACATAAATTATACTATTCTATTAGAACCTTCAATAGTCATGAGAAAATATTTGAATTCTGAATCCATTTAAATTCATATAATATTTAAAACTCAGGATAGTTTCTAGAAAGAAATCTATTGGTTTACAAGCCATAAATTACACTATTTTATTAGGATCGTCAATAGTCATGAGAAAAAATTTAAATCCTGAATCCATTTACATTCATTAAATATTTAAAACTCAGGATAGTTTCTAGGAAGAAATCTATTGGTTTACAAGCCATAAATTACACTATTTTATTAGGATCGTCAATAGTCATGAGAAAAACTTTAAATCCTGAATCCATTTAAATTTATTTAATATTTAAAACTCAGGATAGTTTTTAGAAAGAAATCTATTGATTCACAAGCCATAAATTATACTATTTTATTAGGACCGTCAATAATCATGGAAAAAAATTTAAATCCTGAATCCATTAAAACTCATTTAATATTTAAAACTCAGGATAGTTTTTAGAAAGAAATCTATTGATTCACAAGCCATAAATTACACTATTTTATTAGGATCGTCAATAGTCATGAGAAAAAATTTGAATTCTGAATCCATTTAAATTCATTTAATATTTAAAACTCAGGATAGTTTCTAGAAAGAAATCTATTGGTTTACAAGCCATAAATTACACTATTTTATTAGGATCGTCAATAGTCATGAGAAAAAATTAAAATCCTGAATCCATTTAAATTCATTAAATGTTTAAATCTCAGGATAGTTTCTAGAAAGAAATCTATTGGTTTACAAGCCATAAATTACACTATTTTATTAGGGTCGTTAATAGTCATGGGAAAAAATTTAAATCCTGAATCCATTTAAATTCATTTAATATTTAAATCTCAGGATAGTTTCTAGAAAGAAATCTATTGGTTTACAAGCCATAAATTACACTATTTTATTAGGGTCGTTAATAGTCATGGGAAAAAATTTAAATCCTGAATCCATTTAAATTCATTTAATATTTAAAACTCAGGATAGTTTCTAGAAAGAAATCTATTGGTTCACAAGCCATAAATTACACTATTTTATTAGGATCGTCAATAGTCATGAGAAAAAATTTAAATCCTGAATCCATTTAAATTCATTTAATATTTAAAACTCAGGATAGTTTTTAAAAAGAAATCTATTGATTCACAAGCCATAAATTACACTATTTTATTAGGATCGTCAATAGTCATGAGAAAAAATTTAAATCCTGAATCCATTTAAATTCATTTAATATTTAAAACTCAGGATAGTTTCTAGAAAGAAATTTATTGGTTCACAAGCCATAAATTACACTATTTTATTAGGATCGTCAATAGTCATGGAAAAAAATTTAAATCCTGAATCCATTAAAACTCCTTTAATATTTAAAACGCAGGATAGTTTATAGAAAGAAATCTATTGTTTTACAAGCCATAAATTACTCTATTTTATTAGGATCGTCAATAGTCATGAGAAAAAATTTAAATCCTGAATCCATTTAAATTCATTTAATATTTAAAACTCAGGATAGTTTCTAGAAAGAAATCTATTGGTTTACAAGCCATAAATTACACTATTTTATTAGGATCGTCAATAGTCATGAGAAAAAATTTAAATCCTGAATCCATTTACATTCATTAAATATTTAAAACTCAGGATAGTTTCTAGGAAGAAATCTATTGGTTTACAAGCCATAAATTACACTATTTTATTAGGATCGTCAATAGTCATGAGAAAAAATTTAAATCCTGAATCCATTTAAATTTATTTAATATTTAAAACTCAGGATAGTTTTTAAAAAGAAATCTATTGATTCACAAGCCATAAATTACACTATTTTATTAGGATCGTCAATAGTCATGAGAAAAAATTTAAATCCTGAATCCATTTAAATTTATTTAATATTTAAAACTCAGGATAGTTTCTAGAAAGAAATCTATTGATTCACAAGCCATAAATTACACTATTTTATAAGGATCGTCAATAGTCATGAGAAAAAATTTGAATTCTGAATCCATTTAAATTCATTTAATATTTAAAACTCAGGATAGTTTCTAGAAAGAAATCTATTGGTTTACAAGCCATAAATTACACTATTTTATTAGGATCGTCAATAGTCATGAGAAAAAATTAAAATCCTGAATCCATTTAAATTCATTAAATATTTAAATCTCAGGATAGTTTCTAGAAAGAAATCTATTGGTTTACAAGCCATAAATTACACTATTTTATTAGGACCGTCAATAGTCATGGGAAAAAATTTAAATCCTGAATCCATTTAAATTCATTTAATATTTAAAACTCAGGATAGTTTCTAGAAAGAAATCTATTGGTTCACAAGCCATAAATTACACTATTTTATTAGGATCGTCAATAGTCATGAGAAAAAATTTAAATCCTGAATCCATTTAAATTCATTTAATATTTAAAACTCAGGATAGTTTTTAAAAAGAAATCTATTGATTCACAAGCCATAAATTACACTATTTTATTAGGATCGTCAATAGTCATGAGAAAAAATTTAAATCCTGAATCCATTTAAATTCATTTAATATTTAAAACTCAGGATAGTTTCTAGAAAGAAATTTATTGGTTCACAAGCCATAAATTACACTATTTTATTAGGATCGTCAATAGTCATGGAAAAAAATTTAAATCCTGAATCCATTAAAACTCCTTTAATATTTAAAACGCAGGATAGTTTATAGAAAGAAATCTTTTGTTTTACAAGCCATAAATTACTCTATTTTATTAGGATCGTCAATAGTCATGAGAAAAAATTTAAATCCTGAATCCATTTAAATTCATTTAATATTTAAAACTCAGGATAGTTTTCAAAAAGAAATCTATTGATTCACAAGTCATACAGTATACTATTTTATTAGGACCGTCAATAGTCATGGGAAAAAAATTAAATCCTGAATCCATTTAAATTCATTTAATATTTAAAACTCAGGATAGTTTTTAGAAAGAAATCAATTGATTCACAAGCTATGAATTACACTTTTTTATTAGGATCGTCAATAGTCATGAGAAAAAATTTAAATCCTGAATCCATTTAAATTCATTTAATATTTAAAACTCAGGATAGTTTTTAGAAAGAAATCTATTGATTCACAAGCCATAAATTACACTATTTTGTTAGGATCGTCAATAGTCATGAGAAAAAATTTAAATCCTGAATCCATTTAAATTCATTTAATATTTAAACTCAGGATAGTTTTTAGAAAGAAATCTATTGATTCACAAGCTATAAATTACACTATTTTATTAGGATCGTCAATTGTCATGAGAAATAATTTAAATCCTGAATCCATTTAAATTCATTTAATATTTAAAACTCCGGATAGTTTTTAGAAAGAAATCTATTGGTTCACAAGCCATAAATTACACTATTTTATTAGGATCGTCAATAGTCATGAGAAAAAATTTAAATCCTGAATCCATTTAAATTCATTTAATATTTAAAACTCAGGATAGTTTTCAAAACATAAATTATACTATTCTATTAGAACCTTCAATAGTCATGAGAAAATATTTGAATTCTAAATCCATTTAAATTCATTTAATATTTAAAACTCAGGATAGTTTCTAGAAAGAAATCTATTGGTTTACAAGCCATAAATTACACTATTTTATTAGGATCGTCAATAGTCATGAGAAAAAATTTAAATCCTGAATCCATTTACATTCATTAAACATTTAAAACTCAGGATAGTTTCTAGGAAGAAATCTATTGGTTTACAAGCCATAAATTACACTATTTTATTAGGATCGTCAATAGTCATGAGAAAAAATTTAAATCCTGAATCCATTTAAATTTATTTAATATTTAAAACTCAGGATAGTTTTTAGAAAGAAATCTATTGATTCACAAGCCATAAATTATACTATTTTATTAGGACCGTCAATAATCATGGAAAAAAATTTAAATCCTGAATCCATTAAAACTCATTTAATATTTAAAACGCAGGATAGTTTATAGAAAGAAATCTATTGTTTTACAAGCCATAAATTACACCATTTTATTAGGATCGTCAATAGTCATGAGAAAAAATTTAAATCCTGAATTCATTTAAATTCATTTAATATTTAAAACTCAGGATAGTTTTTAAAAAGAAATCTATTGATTCACAAGTCATAAAGTATACTATTTTATTAGGACCTTCAATAGTCATGAGAAAAAATGTAATTCTGAATCCATTTAAATTCATTTAATATTTAAAACTCAGGATAGTTTCTAGAAAGAAATCTATTGGTTTACAAGCCGTAAATTACACTATTTTATTAGGATCGTCAATAGTCATGAGAAAAAATTTAAATCCTGAATCCATTTACATTCATTAAATATTTAAAACTCAGGATAGTTTCTAGGAAGAAATCTATTGGTTTACAAGCCATAAATTACACTATTTTATTAGGATCGTCAATAGTCATGAGAAAAAATTTAAATCCTGAATCCATTTAAATTCATTTAATATTCAAACCTCAGGATAGTTTCTAGAGAGAAATCTATTGGTTCAGAAGCCATAAATTACACTATTTTATTAGGATCGTTAATAGCCATGGGAAAAAATTTAAATCCTGAATCCTCTTAAATTCATTTAATATTTAAAACTCAGGATAGTTTCTAGAAAGAAATCTATTGGTTTACAAGCCATAAATTACACTATTTTATTAGGATCGTCAATAGTCATGGGAAAAAATTTAAATCCTGAATCCATTTAAATTCATTTAATATTTAAAACTCAGGATAGTTTCTAGAAAGAAATCTATTGGTTCACAAGCCATAAAGTACACTATTTTATTAGGACCGTCAATAGTCACGGGAAAAAATTTAAATTCTGAATCCATTTAAATTCATTTAATATTTAAAACTCAGGATAGTTTCTAGAAAGAAATCTATTGGTTTACAAGCCATAAATTACACTATTTTATTAGGATCGTCAATAGTCATGGGAAAAAATTTAAATCCTGAATCCATTTAAATTCATTTAATATTTAAAACTCAGGATAGTTTCTAGAAAGAAATCTATTGGTTCACAAGCCATAAATTACACTATTTTAATAGGATCGTCAATAGTCGTGAAAAAAAATTTAAATCCTGAATCCATTTAAATTCATTTAATATTTAAAACTCAGGATAGTTTTTAGAAAGAAATCTATTGATTCACAAGCCATAAATTATACTATTTTATTAGGACCGTCAATAGTCATGAGAAAAAATTTAAATCCTGAATCCATTTAAATTCATTTAATATTTAAAACTCAGGATAGTTTCTAGAAAGAAATCAATTGATTCACAAGCCATAAATTACACTATTTTATTAATACCTTCAATAGTCATGAGAAAAAATGTAATTCTGAATCCATTTAAATTCATTTAATATTTAAAACTCAGGATAGTTTCTAGAAAGAAATCTATTGGTTTACAAGCCATAAATTACACTATTTTATTAGGATCGTCAATAGTCATGAGAAAAAATTTAAATCCTGAATCCATTTACATTCATTAAATATTTAAAACTCAGGATAGTTTCTAGGAAGAAATCTATTGGTTTACAAGCCATAAATTACACTATTTTATTAGGATCGTTAATAGCCATGGGAAAAAATTTAAATCCTGAATCCATTTAAATTCATTTAATATTTAAAACGCAGGATAGTTTATAGAAAGAAATCTATTGGTTTACAAGCCATAAATTATACTATTTTATTAGGATCGTCAATAGTCATGAGAAAAAATTTAAATCCTGAATCCATTTAAATTCATTTAATATTTAAAACTCAGGATAGTTTCTAGAAAGAAATCTATTGGTTCACAAGCCATAAAGTACACTATTTTATTAGGACCGTCAATAGTCACGGGAAAAAATTTAAATTCTGAATCCATTTAAATTCATTTAATATTAAAAACTCAGGATAGTTTCTAGAAAGAAATCTGTTGGTTCACAAGCAATAAATTACACTATTTTATTAGGATCGTCAATAGTTATGAGAAAAAATTTAAATCCTGAATCCATTTAAATTCATTTAATATTCAAACCTCAGGATAGTTTCTAGAGAGAAATCTATTGATTCACAAGCCATAAATAACACTATTTTATTAGGATCGTCAATAGTCATGAGAACAATTTTAAATCCTGAATCCATTTAAATTCATTTAATATTTAAAACTCAGGATAGTTTCTAGAAAGAAATCTATTGGTTCACAAGCCATAAAGTACACTATTTTATTAGGACCGTCAATAGTCACGGGAAAAAATTCAAATCCTGAATCCATTTAAATTCATTTAATATTAAAAACTCAGGATAGTTTCTAGAAAGAAATCTATTGGTTCACAAGCCATAAAGTACACTATTTTATTAGGACCGTCAATAGTCACGGGAAAAAATTCAAATCCTGAATCCATTTAAATTCATTTAATATTAAAAACTCAGGATAGTTTCTAGAAAGAAATTATTGGTTCACAAGCCATAAATTACACTATTTTATTAGGATCGTCAATAGTCATGAGAAAAAATTTAAATCCTGAATCCATTTAAATTCATTTAATATTCAAACCTCAGGATAGTTTCTAGAGAGAAATCTATTGGTTCAGAAGCCATAAATTACACTATTTTATTAGGATCGTTAATAGCCATGGGAAAAAATTTAAATCCTGAATCCATTTAAATTCATTTAATATTTAAAACGCAGGATAGTTTATAGAAAGAAATCTATTGGTTTACAAGCCATAAATTATACTATTTTATTAGGATCGTCAATAGTCATGAGAAAAAATTTAAATCCTGAATCCATTTAAATTCATTTAATATTTAAAACTCAGGATAGTTTCTAGAAAGAAATCTATTGGTTCACAAGCCATAAAGTACACTATTTTATTAGGATCGTCAATAGTCACGGGAAAAAATTTAAATTCTGAATCCATTTAAATTCATTTAATATTAAAAACTCAGGATAGTTTCTAGAAAGAAATCTATTGGTTCACAAGCAATAAATTACACTATTTTATTAGGATCGTCAATAGTCATGAGAAAAAATTTAAATCCTGAATCCATTTAAATTCATTTAATATTTAAAACTCAGGATAGTTTCTAGAAAGAAATCAATTGATTCACAAGCCATAAATTACACTATTTTATTAATACCTTCAATAGTCATGAGAAAAAATTTAATTCTGAATCCATTTAAATTCATTTAATATTTAAAACTCAGGATAGTTTCTAGAAAGAAATCTATTGGTTTACAAGCCATAAATTACACTATTTTATTAGGATCGTCAATAGTCATGAGAATAAATTTAAATCCTGAATCCATTTACATTCATTAAATAATTAAAACTCAGGATAGTTTCTAGGAAGAAATCTATTGGTTTACAAGCCATAAATTACACTATTTTATTAGGATCGTCAATAGTCATGAGAAAAAATTTAAATCCTGAATCCATTTAAATTCATTTAATATTTAAACCTCAGGATAGTTTTTAGAAAGAAATCTATTGATTCACAAGTCATAAAGTATACTATTTTATTAGGACCTTCAATAGTCATGAGAAAAAATGTAATTCTGAATCCATTTAAATTCATTTAATATTTAAAACTCAGGATAGTTTCTAGAAAGAAATCTATTGGTTTACAAGCCATAAATTACACTATTTTATTAGGATCGTCAATAGTCATGAGAAAAAATTTAAATCCTGAATCCATTTAAATTCATTTAATATTTAAAACTCAGGATAGTTTCTAGAAAGAAATCTATTGGTTCACAAGCCATAAATTACACTATTTTAATAGGATCGTCAATAGTCGTGAAAAAAAATTTAAATCCTGAATCCATTTAAATTCATTTAATATTTAAAACTCAGGATAGTTTTTAGAAAGAAATCTATTGATTCACAAGCCATAAATTATACTATTTTATTAGGACCGTCAATAGTCATGGAAAAAAATTTAAATCCTGAATCCATTTAAATTCATTTAATATTTAAAACGCAGGATAGTTTATAGAAAGAAATCTATTGGTTTACAAGCCATAAATTACACTATTTTATTAGGATCGTTAATAGTCATGGGAAAAAATTTAAATCCTGAATCCATTTAAATTCATTTAATATTTAAAACTCAGGCCAGTTTCTAGAAAGAAATCTATTGGTTCACAAACCATAAATTACACTATTTTATTAGGATCGTCAATAGTCATGAGAAAAAATTTAAATCCTGAATCCATTTAAATTCATTTAATATTTAAAACTCAGGATAGTTTTTAAAAAGAAATCTATTGATTCACAAGCCATAAATTACACTATTTTATTAGGATCGTCAATAGTCATGAGAAAAAATTTAAATCCTGAATCCATTTAAATTCATTTAATATTTAAAATCAGGATAGTTTCTAGAAAGAAATCAATTGATTCACAAGCCATAAATTACACTATTTTATTAATACCTTCAATAGTCATGAGAAAAAATGTAATTCTGAATCCATTTAAATTCATTTAATATATAAAACTCAGGATAGTTTCTAGAAAGAAATCTATTGGTTTACAAGCCATAAATTACACTATTTTATTAGGATCGTCAATAGTCATGAGAAAAAATTTAAATCCTAAATCCATTTACATTCATTAAATATTTAAAACTCAGGATAGTTTCTAGGAAGAAATCTATTGGTTTACAAGCCATAAATTACACTATTTTATTAGGATCGTCAATAGTCATGAGAAAAAATTTAAATCCTGAATCCATTTAAATTCATTTAATATTTAAAACTCAGGATAGTTTTTAGAAAGAAATCTATTGATTCACAAGCCATAAATTATACTATTTTATTAGGACCGTCAAAAATCATGGAAAAAAATTTAAATCCTGAATCCATTAAAACTCATTTAAAATTTAAAACGCAGGATAGTTTATAGAAAGAAATCTATTGTTTTACAAGCCATAAATTACACCATTTTATTAGGATCGTCAATAGTCATGAGAAAAAATTTAAATCCTGAATTCATTTAAATTCATTTAATATTTAAAACTCAGGATAGTTTTTAAAAAGAAATCTATTGATTCACAAGTCATAAAGTATACTATTTTATTAGGACCTTCAATAGTCATGAGAAAAAATGTAATTCTGAATCCATTTAAATTCATTTAATATTTAAAACTCAGGATAGTTTCTAGAAAGAAATATATTGGTTTACAAGTCATAAATTACACTATTTTATTAGGATCGTCAATAGTCATGAGAAAAAATTTAAATCCTGAATCCATTTACATTCATTAAATATTTAAAACTCAGGATAGTTTCTAGGAAGAAATCTATTGGTTTACAAGCCATAAATTACACTATTTTATTAGGATCGTCAATAGTCATGAGAAAAAATTTAAATCCTGAATCCATTTAAATTCATTTAATATTCAAACCTCAGGATAGTTTCTAGAGAGAAATCTATTGGTTCAGAAGCCATAAATTACACTATTTTATTAGGATCGTTAATAGCCATGGGAAAAAATTTAAATCCTGAATCCATTTAAATTCATTTAATATTTAAAACGCAGGATAGTTTATAGAAAGAAATCTATTGGTTTACAAGCCATAAATTATACTATTTTATTAGGATCGTCAATAGTCATGAGAAAAAATTTAAATACTGAATCCATTTAAATTCATTTAATATATAAAACTCAGGATAGTTTCTAGAAAGAAATCTATTGGTTCACAAGCCATAAAGTACACTATTTTATTAGGACCGTCAATAGTCACGGGAAAAAATTTAAATTCTGAATCCATTTAAATTCATTTAATATTTAAAACTCAGGATAGTTTCTAGAAAGAAATCTATTGGTTTACAAGCCATAAATTACACTATTTTATTAGGATCGTCAATAGTCATGGGAAAAAATTTAAATCCTGAATCCATTTAAATTCATTTAATATTTAAAACTCAGGATAGTTTCTAGAAAGAAATCTATTGGTTCACAAGCCATAAATTACACTATTTTAATAGGATCGTCAATAGTCGTGAAAAAAATTTAAATCCTGAATCCATTTAAATTCATTTAATATTTAAAACTCAGGATAGTTTTTAGAAAGAAATCTATTGATTCACAAGCCATAAATTATACTATTTTATTAGGACCGTCAATAGTCATGGAAAAAAATTTAAATCCTGAATCCATTAAAACTCATTTAATATTTAAAACGCAGGATAGTTTCTAGAAAGAAATCTATTGGTTTACAAGCCATAAATTACACTATTTTATTAGGATCCTTAATAGTCATGGGAAAAAATTTAAATCCTGAATCCATTTAAATTCATTTAATATTTAAAACTCAGGCCAGTTTCTAGAAAGAAATCTATTGGTTCACAAACCATAAATTACACTATTTTATTAGGATCGTCAATAGTCATGAGAAAAAATTTAAATCCTGAATCCATTTAAATTCATTTAATATTAAAAACTCAGGATAGTTTTTAAAAAGAAATCTATTGATTCACAAGCCATAAATTACACTATTTTATTAGGATCGTCAATAGTCATGAGAAAAAATTTAAATCCTGAATCCATTTAAATTCATTTAATATTTAAAACTCAGGATAGTTTCTAGAAAGAAATCAATTGATTCACAAGCCATAAATTACACTATTTTATTAATACCTTCAATAGTCATGAGAAAAAATGTAATTCTGAATCCATTTAAATTCATTTAATATTTAAAACTCAGGATAGTTTCTAGAAAGAAATCTATTGGTTTACAAGCCATAAATTACACTATTTTATTAGGATCGTCAATAGTCATGAGAAAAAATTTAAATCCTGAATCCATTTACATTCATTTAATATTTAAAACTCAGGATAGTTTCTAGAAAGAAATCAATTGATTCACAAGCCATAAATAACACTATTTTATTAATACCTTCAATAGTCATGAGAAAAAATGTAATTCTGAATCCATTTAAATTCATTTAATATTTAAAACTCAGGATAGTTTCTAGAAAGAAATCTATTGGTTTACAAGCCATAAATTACACCATTTTATTAGGATCGTCAATAGTCATGAGAAAAAATTTAAATCCTGAATTCATTTAAATTCATTTAATATTTAAAACTCAGGATAGTTTTTAAAAAGAAATCTATTGATTCACAAGTCATAAAGTATACTATTTTATTAGGACCTTCAATAGTCATGAGAAAAAATGTAATTCTGAATCCATTTAAATTCATTTAATATTTAAAACTCAGGATAGTTTCTAGAAAGAAATCTATTGGTTTACAAGCCATAAATTACACTATTTTATTAGGATCGTCAATAGTCATGAGAAAAAATTTAAATCCTGAATCCATTTACATTCATTAAATATTTAAAACTCAGGATAGTTTCTAGGAAGAAATCTATTGGTTTACAAGCCATAAATTACACTATTTTATTAGGATCGTCAATAGTCATGAGAAAAAATTTAAATCCTGAATCCATTTAAATTCATTTAATATTTAAAACTCAGGATAGTTTTTAGAAAGAAATCTATTGATTCACAAGCCATAAATTATACTATTTTATTAGGACCGTCAATAATCATGGAAAAAAATTTAAATCCTGAATCCATTAAAACTCATTTAATATTTAAAACGCAGGATAGTTTACAAGCCATAAATTACACCATTTTATTAGGATCGTCAATAGTCATGAGAAAAAATTTAAATCCTGAATTCATTTAAATTCATTTAATATTTAAAACTCAGGATAGTTTTTAAAAAGAAATCTATTGATTCACAAGTCATAAAGTATACTATTTTATTAGGACCTTCAATAGTCATGAGAAAAAATGTAATTCTGAATCCATTTAAATTCATTTAATATTTAAAACTCAGGATAGTTTCTAGAAAGAAATCTATTGGTTTACAAGCCATAAATTACACTATTTTATTAGGATCGTCAATAGTCATGAGAAAAAATTTAAATCCTGAATCCATTTACATTCATTAAATATTTAAAACTCAGGATAGTTTCTAGGAAGAAATCTATTGGTTTACAAGCCATAAATTACACTATTTTATTAGGATCGTCAATAGTCATGAGAAAAAATTTAAATCCTGAATCCATTTAAATTCATTTAATATTCAAACCTCAGGATAGTTTCTAGAGAGAAATCTATTGGTTCAGAAGCCATAAATTACACTATTTTATTAGGATCGTTAATAGCCATGGGAAAAAATTTAAATCCTGAATCCATTTAAATTCATTTAATATTAAAAACGCAGGATAGTTTATAGAAAGAAATCTATTGGTTCACAAGCCATAAAGTACACTATTTTATTAGGACCGTCAATAGTCACGGGAAAAAATTCAAATCCTGAATCCATTTAAATTCATTTAATATTAAAAACTCAGGATAGTTTCTAGAAAGAAATTTATTGGTTCACAAGCCATAAAGTACACTATTTTATTAGGACCGTCAATAGTCACGGGAAAAAATTCAAATCCTGAATCCATTTAAATTCATTTAATATTAAAAACTCAGGATAGTTTCTAGAAAGAAATTATTGGTTCACAAGCCATAAATTACACTATTTTATTAGGATCGTCAATAGTCATGAGAAAAAATTTAAATCCTGAATCCATTTAAATTTATTTAATATTCAAACCTCAGGATAGTTTCTAGAGAGAAATCTATTGGTTCAGAAGCCATAAATTACACTATTTTATTAGGATCGTTAATAGCCATGGGAAAAAATTTAAATCCTGAATCCATTTAAATTCATTTAATATTTAAAACGCAGGATAGTTTATAGAAAGAAATCTATTGGTTTACAAGCCATAAATTATACTATTTTATTAGGATCGTCAATAGTCATGAGAAAAAATTTAAATCCTGAATCCATTTAAATTCATTTAATATTTAAAACTCAGGATAGTTCCTAGAAAGAAATCTATTGGTTCACAAGCCATAAAGTACACTATTTTATTAGGATCGTCAATAGTCACGGGAAAAAATTTAAATTCTGAATCCATTTAAATTCATTTAATATTAAAAACTCAGGATAGTTTCTAGAAAGAAATCTATTGGTTCACAAGCAATAAATTACACTATTTTATTAGGATCGTCAATAGTCATGAGAAAAAATTTAAATCCTGAATCCATTTAAATTCATTTAATATTTAAAACTCAGGATAGTTTCTATTAAGAAATCAATTGATTCACAAGCCATAAATTACACTATTTTATTAGGATCGTCAATAGTCATGAGAAAAAATTTGAATTCTGAATCCATTTAAATTCATTTAATATTTAAAACTCAGGATAGTTTCTAGAAAGAAATCTATTGGTTTACAAGCCATAAATTACACTATTTTATTAGGATCGTCAATAGTCATGAGAATAAATTTAAATCCTGAATCCATTTACATTCATTAAATAATTAAAACTCAGGATAGTTTCTAGGAAGAAATCTATTGGTTTACAAGCCATAAATTACACTATTTTATTAGGATCGTCAATAGTCATGAGAAAAAATTTAAATCCTGAATCCATTTAAATTCATTTAATATTTAAACCTCAGGATAGTTTTTAGAAAGAAATCTATTGATTCACAAGCCATAAATTATACTATTTTATTAGGACCGTCAATAGTCATGGAAAAAAATTTAAATCCTGAATCCATTAAAACTCATTTAATATTTAAAACGCAGGATAGTTTATAGAAAGAAATCTATTGTTTTACAAGCCATAAATTACACCATTTTATTAGGATCGTCAATAGTCATGAGAAAAAATTTAAATCCTGAATTCATTTAAATTCATTTAATATTTAAAACTCAGGATAGTTTTTAAAAAGAAATCTATTGATTCACAAGTCATAAAGTATACTATTTTATTAGGACCTTCAATAGTCATGAGAAAAAATGTAATTCTGAATCCATTTAAATTCATTTAATATTTAAAACTCAGGATAGTTTCTAGAAAGAAATCTATTGGTTTACAAGCCATAAATTACACTATTTTATTAGGATCGTCAATAGTCATGAGAAAAAATTTAAATCCTGAATCCATTTAAATTCATTTAATATTTAAAACTCAGGATAGTTTCTAGAAAGAAATCTATTGGTTCACAAGCCATAAATTACACTATTTTAATAGGATCGTCAATAGTCGTGAAAAAAAATTTAAATCCTGAATCCATTTAAATTCATTTAATATTTAAAACTCAGGATAGTTTTTAGAAAGAAATCTATTGATTCACAAGCCATAAATTATACTATTTTATTAGGACCGTCAATAGTCATGGAAAAAAATTTAAATCCTGAATCCATTAAAACTCATTTAATATTTAAAACGCAGGATAGTTTCTAGAAAGAAATCTATTGGTTTACAAGCCATAAATTACACTATTTTATTAGGATCGTTAATAGTCATGGGAAAAAATTTAAATCCTGAATCCATTTAAATTCATTTAATATTTAAAACTCAGGATAGTTTTTAGAAAGAAAACTATTGATTCACAAGCTATACATTACACTATTTTATTAGGATCGTCAATAGTCATGAGAAAAAATTTAAATCCTGAATCCATTTAAATTCATTTAATATTTAAAACTCAGGATAGTTTTTAAAAAGAAATCTATTGATTCACAAGCCATAAATTACACTATTTTATTAGGATCGTCAATAGTCATGAGAAAAAATTTAAATCCTGAATCCATTTAAATTCATTTAATATTTAAAATTCAGGATAGTTTCTAGAAAGAAATCAATTGATTCACAAGCCATAAATTACACTATTTTATTAATACCTTCAATAGTCATGAGAAAAAATGTAATTCTGAATCCATTTAAATTCATTTAATATTTAAAACTCAGGATAGTTTCTAGAAAGAAATCTATTGGTTTACAAGCCATAAATTACACTATTTTATTAGGATCGTCAATAGTCATGAGAAAAAATTTAAATCCTGAATCCATTTACATTCATTAAATATTTAAAACTCAGGATAGTTTCTAGGAAGAAATCTATTGGTTTACAAGCCATAAATTACACTATTTTATTAGGATCGTCAATAGTCATGAGAAAAAATTTAAATCCTGAATCCATTTAAATTCATTTAATATTTAAAACTCAGGATAGTTTTTAGAAAGAAATCTATTGATTCACAAGCCATAAATTATACTATTTTATTAGGACCGTCAAAAATCATGGAAAAAAATTTAAATCCCGAATCCATTAAAACTCATTTAATATTTAAAACGCAGGATAGTTTATAGAAAGAAATCTATTGTTTTACAAGCCATAAATTACACCATTTTATTAGGATCGTCAATAGTCATGAGAAAAAATTTAAATCCTGAATTCATTTAAATTCATTTAATATTTAAAACTCAGGATAGTTTTTAAAAAGAAATCTATTGATTCACAAGTCATAAAGTATACTATTTTATTAGGACCTTCAATAGTCATGAGAAAAAATGTAATTCTGAATCCATTTAAATTCATTTAATATTTAAAACTCAGGATAGTTTCTAGAAAGAAATCTATTGGTTTACAAGTCATAAATTACACTATTTTATTAGGATCGTCAATAGTCATGAGAAAAAATTTAAATCCTGAATCCATTTACATTCATTAAATATTTAAAACTCAGGATAGTTTCTAGGAAGAAATCTATTGGTTTACAAGCCATAAATTACACTATTTTATTAGGATCGTCAATAGTCATGAGAAAAAATTTAAATCCTGAATCCATTTAAATTCATTTAATATTCAAACCTCAGGATAGTTTCTAGAGAGAAATCTATTGGTTCAGAAGCCATAAATTACACTATTTTATTAGGATCGTTAATAGCCATGGGAAAAAATTTAAATCCTGAATCCATTTAAATTCATTTAATATTTAAAACGCAGGATAGTTTATAGAAAGAAATCTATTGGTTTACAAGCCATAAATTATACTATTTTATTAGGATCGTCAATAGTCATGAGAAAAAATTTAAATCCTGAATCCATTTAAATTCATTTAATATTTAAAACTCAGGATAGTTTCTAGAAAGAAATCTATTGGTTCACAAGCCATAAAGTACACTATTTTATTAGGACCGTCAATAGTCACGGGAAAAAATTTAAATTCTGAATCCATTTAAATTCATTTAATATTTAAAACTCAGGATAGTTTCTAGAAAGAAATCTATTGGTTTACAAGCCATAAATTACACTATTTTATTAGGATCGTCAATAGTCATGGGAAAAAATTTAAATCCTGAATCCATTTAAATTCATTTAATATTTAAAACTCAGGATAGTTTCTAGAAAAAAATCTATTGGTTCACAAGCCATAAATTACACTATTTTAATAGGATCGTCAATAGTCGTGAAAAAAAATTTAAATCCTGAATCCATTTAAATTCATTTAATATTTAAAACTCAGGATAGTTTTTAGAAAGAAATCTATTGATTCACAAGCCATAAATTATACTATTTTATTAGGACCGTCAATAGTCATGGAAAAAAATTTAAATCCTGAATCCATTAAAACTCATTTAATATTTAAAACGCAGGATAGTTTCTAGAAAGAAATCTATTGGTTTACAAGCCATAAATTACACTATTTTATTAGGATCCTTAATAGTCATGGGAAAAAATTTAAATCCTGAATCCATTTAAATTCATTTAATATTTAAAACTCAGGCCAGTTTCTAGAAAGAAATCTATTGGTTCACAAACCATAAATTACACTATTTTATTAGGATCGTCAATAGTCATGAGAAAAAATTTAAATCCTGAATCCATTTAAATTCATTTAATATTAAAAACTCAGGATAGTTTTTAAAAAGAAATCTATTGATTCACAAGCCATAAATTACACTATTTTATTAGGATCGTCAATAGTCATGAGAAAAAATTTAAATCCTGAATCCATTTAAATTCATTTAATATTTAAAACTCAGGATAGTTTCTAGAAAGAAATCAATTGATTCACAAGCCATAAATTACACTATTTTATTAATACCTTCAATAGTCATGAGAAAAAATGTAATTCTGAATCCATTTAAATTCATTTAATATTTAAAACTCAGGATAGTTTCTAGAAAGAAATCTATTGGTTTACAAGCCATAAATTACACTATTTTATTAGGATCGTCAATAGTCATGAGAAAAAATTTAAATCCTGAATCCATTTACATTCATTTAATATTTAAAACTCAGGATAGTTTCTAGAAAGAAATCAATTGATTCACAAGCCATAAATTACACTATTTTATTAATACCTTCAATAGTCATGAGAAAAAATGTAATTCTGAATCCATTTAAATTCATTTAATATTTAAAACTCAGGATAGTTTCTAGAAAGAAATCTATTGGTTTACAAGCCATAAATTACACTATTTTATTAGGATCGTCAATAGTCATGAGAAAAAATTTAAATCCTGAATCCATTTACATTCATTAAATATTTAAAACTCAGGATAGTTTCTAGGAAGAAATCTATTGGTTTACAAGCCATAAATTACACTATTTTATTAGGATCGTCAATAGTCATGAGAAAAAATTTAAATCCTGAATCCATTTAAATTCATTTAATATTTAAAACTCAGGATAGTTTTTAGAAAGAAATCTATTGATTCACAAGCCATAAATTATACTATTTTATTAGGACCGTCAATAATCATGGAAAAAAATTTAAATCCTGAATCCATTAAAACTCATTTAATATTTAAAACGCAGGATAGTTTACAAGCCATAAATTACACCATTTTATTAGGATCGTCAATAGTCATGAGAAAAAATTTAAATCCTGAATTCATTTAAATTCATTTAATATTTAAAACTCAGGATAGTTTTTAAAAAGAAATCTATTGATTCACAAGTCATAAAGTATACTATTTTATTAGGACCTTCAATAGTCATGAGAAAAAATGTAATTCTGAATCCATTTAAATTCATTTAATATTCAAACCTCAGGATAGTTTCTAGAGAGAAATCTATTGATTCACAAGCCATAAATTACTCTATTTTATTAGAATCGTCAATAGTCATGAGAAAAAATTTAAATCCTGAATCCATTTAAATTCATTTAATATTTAAAACTCAGGATAGTTTTTAGAAAGAAATCTATTGATTCACAAGCCATAAATTACACCATTTTAATAGGATCGTCAATAGTCATGAGAAAAAATTTAAATCCTGAATCCATTTAAATTCATTTAATATTCAAACCTCAGGATAGTTTCTAGAGAGAAATCTATTGATTCACAAGCCATAAATTACTCTATTTTATTAGGATCGTTAATAGTCATGGGAAAAATATTGAATTCTGAATCCATTTAAATTCATTTAATATTTAAAACGCAGGATAGTTTATAGAAAGAAAACTATTGGTTTACAAGCCATAAATTATACTATTTTATTAGGATCGTCAATAGTCATGAGAAAAAATTTAAATCCTGAATTCATTTAAATTCATTTAATATTTAAAACTCAGGATAGTTTCTAGAAAGAAATCTATTGGTTCACAAGCCATAAAGTACACTATTTTATTAGGACCGTCAATAGTCACGGGAAAAAATTTAAATTCTGAATCCATTTAAATTCATTTAATATTAAAAACTCAGGATAGTTTCTAGAAAGAAATCTATTGGTTCACAAGCCATAAATTACACTATTTTATTAGGATCGTCAATAGTCATGAGAAAAAATTTAAATCCTGAATCCATTTAAATTCATTTAATATTTAAAACTCAGGATAGTTTCTAGAAAGAAATCTATTGGTTTACAAGCCATAAATTACACTATTTTATTAGGATCGTCAATAGTCATGAGAAAAAATTTAAATCCTGAATCCATTTACATTCATTAAATATTTAAAACTCAGGATAGTTTCTAGGAAGAAATCTATTGGTTTACAAGCCATAAATTACACTATTTTATTAGGATCGTCAATAGTCATGAGAAAAAATTTAAATCCTGAATCCATTTAAATTCATTTAATATTTAAAACTCAGGATAGTTTTTAGAAAGAAATCTATTGATTCACAAGCCATAAATTATACTATTTTATTAGGACCGTCAATAATCATGGAAAAAAATTTAAATCCTGAATCCATTAAAACTCATTTAATATTTAAAACGCAGGATAGTTTACAAGCCATAAATTACACCATTTTATTAGGATCGTCAATAGTCATGAGAAAAAATTTAAATCCTGAATCCATTTAAATTCATTTAATATTTAAAACTCAGGATAGTTTTTAGAAAGAAATCTATTGATTCACAAGCCATAAATTACACTATTTTATTAGGACCGTTGATAGTCATGAGAAAAAATTTAAATCCTGAATCCATTTAAATTCATTTAATATTCAAACCTCAGGATAGTTTCTAGAGAGAAATCTATTGATTCACAAGCCATAAATAACACTATTTTATTAGGATCGTCAATAGTCATGAGAAAAATTTTAAATCCTGAATCCATTTAAATTCATTTAATATTTAAAACTCAGGATAGTTTTTAGAAAGAAATCTATTGATTCACAAGCCATAAATTACACCATTTTAATAGGATCGTCAATAGTCATGAGAAAAAATTTAAATCCTGAATCCATTTAAATTCATTTAATATTCAAACCTCAGGATAGTTTCTAGAGAGAAATCTATTGATTCACAAGCCATAAATTACTCTATTTTATTAGAATCGTCAATAGTCATGAGAAAAAATTTAAATCCTGAATCCATTTAAATTCATTTAATATTTAAAACTCAGGATAGTTTTTAGAAAGAAATCTATTGATTCACAAGCCATAAATTACACCATTTTAATAGGATCGTCAATAGTCATGAGAAAAAATTTAAATCCTGAATCCATTTAAATTCATTTAATATTCAAACCTCAGGATAGTTTCTAGAGAGAAATCTATTGATTCACAAGCCATAAATTACTCTATTTTATTAGGATCGTTAATAGTCATGGGAAAAATATTGAATTCTGAATCCATTTAAATTCATATAATATTTAAAACGCAGGATAGTTTATAGAAAGAAAACTATTGGTTTACAAGCCATAAATTATACTATTTTATTAGGATCGTCAATAGTCATGAGAAAAAATTTAAATCCTGAATTCATTTAAATTCATTTAATATTTAAAACTCAGGATAGTTTCTAGAAAGAAATCTATTGGTTCACAAGCCATAAAGTACACTATTTTATTAGGACCGTCATTAGTCACGGGAAAAAATTTAAATTCTAAATCCATTTAAATTCATTTAATATTAAAAACTCAGGATAGTTTCTAGAAAGAAATCAATTGATTCACAAGCCATAAATTACACTATTTTATTAATACCTTCAATAGTCATGAGAAAAAATGTAATTCTGAATCCATTTAAATTCATTTAATATTTAAAACTCAGGATAGTTTCTAGAAAGAAATCTATTGGTTTACAAGCCATAAATTACACTATTTTATTAGGATCGTCAATAGTCATGAGAAAAAATTTAAATCCTGAATCCATTTACATTCATTAAATATTTAAAACTCAGGATAGTTTCTAGGAAGAAATCTATTGGTTTACAAGCCATAAATTACACTATTTTATTAGGATCGTCAATAGTCATGAGAAAAAATTTAAATCCTGAATCCATTTACATTCATTTAATATTTAAAACTCAGGATAGTTTCAAGAAAGAAATCTATTGGTTTACAAGCCATAAATTACACTATTTTATTAGGATCGTCAATAGTCATGAGAAAAAATTTAAATCCTGAATCCATTTACATTCATTAAATATTTAAAACTCAGGATAGTTTCTAGGAAGAAATCTATTGGTTTACAAGCCATAAATTACACTATTTTATTAGGATCGTCAATAGTCATGAGAAAAAATTTAAATCCTGAATCCATTTAAATTCATTTAATATTTAAAACTCAGGATAGTTTCTAGAAAGAAATCTATTGATTCACAAGCCATAAATTACACCATTTTAATAGGATCGTCAATAGTCATGAGAAAAAATTTAAATCCTGAATCCATTTAAATTCATTTAATATTCAAACCTCAGGATAGTTTCTAGAGAGAAATCTATTGATTCACAAGCCATAAATTACTCTATTTTATTAGGATCGTCAATAGTCATGAGAAAAAATTTAAATCCTGAATCCATTTACATTCATTAAATATTTAAAACTCAGGATAGTTTCTAGGAAGAAATCTATTGATTCACAAGCCATAAATTACTCTATTTTATTAGGATCGTTAATAGTCATGGGAAAAATATTGAATTCTGAATCCATTTAAATTCATTTAATATTTAAAACGCAGGATAGTTTATAGAAAGAAAACTATTGGTTTACAAGCCATAAATTATACTATTTTATTAGGATCGTCAATAGTCATGAGAAAAAATTTAAATCCTGAATTCATTTACATTCATTAAATATTTAAAACTCAGGATAGTTTCTAGGAAGAAATCTATTGATTCACAAGCCATAAATTACTCTATTTTATTAGGATCGTTAATAGTCATGGGAAAAATATTGAATTCTGAATCCATTTAAATTCATTTAATATTTAAAACGCAGGATAGTTTATAGAAAGAAAACTATTGGTTTACAAGCCATAAATTATACTATTTTATTAGGATCGTCAATAGTCATGAGAAAAAATTTAAATCCTGAATTCATTTAAATTCATTTAATATTTAAAACTCAGGATAGTTTCTAGAAAGAAATCTATTGGTTCACAAGCCATAAAGTACACTATTTTATTAGGACCGTCAATAGTCACGGGAAAAAATTTAAATTCTGAATCCATTTAAATTCATTTAATATTTAAAACTCAGGATAGTTTCTAGAAAGAAATCTATTGATTCACAAGCCATAAATTACACCATTTTAATAGGATCGTCAATAGTCATGAGAAAAAATTTAAATCCTGAATCCATTTAAATTCATTTAATATTCAAACCTCAGGATAGTTTCTAGAGAGAAATCTATTGATTCACAAGCCATAAATTACTCTATTTTATTAGAATCGTCAATAGTCATGAGAAAAAATTTAAATCCTGAATCCATTTAAATTCATTTAATATTTAAAACTCAGGATAGTTTTTAGAAAGAAATCTATTGATTCACAAGCCATAAATTACACCATTTTAATAGGATCGTCAATAGTCATGAGAAAAAATTTAAATCCTGAATCCATTTAAATTCATTTAATATTCAAACCTCAGGATAGTTTCTAGAGAGAAATCTATTGATTCACAAGCCATAAATTACTCTATTTTATTAGGATCGTTAATAGTCATGGGAAAAATATTGAATTCTGAATCCATTTAAATTCATTTAATATTTAAAACGCAGGATAGTTTATAGAAAGAAAACTATTGGTTTACAAGCCATAAATTATACTATTTTATTAGGATCGTCAATAGTCATGAGAAAAAATTTAAATCCTGAATTCATTTAAATTCATTTAATATTTAAAACTCAGGATAGTTTCTAGAAAGAAATCTATTGGTTCACAAGCCATAAAGTACACTATTTTATTAGGACCGTCAATAGTCACGGGAAAAAATTTAAATTCTGAATCCATTTAAATTCATTTAATATTTAAAACTCAGGATAGTTTCTAGAAAAAAATCTATTGATTCACAAGCCATAAATTACACCATTTTAATAGGATCGTCAATAGTCATGAGAAAAAATTTAAATCCTGAATCCATTTAAATTCATTTAATATTCAAACCTCAGGATAGTTTCTAGAGAGAAATCTATTGATTCACAAGCCATAAATTACACTATTTTATTAATACCTTCAATAGTCATGAGAAAAAATGTAATTCTGAATCCATTTAAATTCATTTAATATTTAAAACTCAGGATAGTTTCTAGAAAGAAATCTATTGGTTTACAAGCCATAAATTACACTATTTTATTAGGATCGTCAATAGTCATGAGAAAAAATTTAAATCCTGAATCCATTTACATTCATTAAATATTTAAAACTCAGGATAGTTTCTAGGAAGAAATCTATTGATTCACAAGCCATAAATTACTCTATTTTATTAGGATCGTTAATAGTCATGGGAAAAATATTGAATTCTGAATCCATTTAAATTCATTTAATATTTAAAACGCAGGATAGTTTATAGAAAGAAAACTATTGGTTTACAAGCCATAAATTATACTATTTTATTAGGATCGTCAATAGTCATGAGAAAAAATTTAAATCCTGAATTCATTTAAATTCATTTAATATTTAAAACTCAGGATAGTTTCTAGAAAGAAATCTATTGGTTCACAAGCCATAAAGTACACTATTTTATTAGGACCGTCAATAGTCACGGGAAAAAATTTAAATTCTGAATCCATTTAAATTCATTTAATATTTAAAACTCAGGATAGTTTCTAGAAAGAAATCTATTGATTCACAAGCCATAAATTACACCATTTTAATAGGATCGTCAATAGTCATGAGAAAAAATTTAAATCCTGAATCCATTTAAATTCATTTAATATTCAAACCTCAGGATAGTTTCTAGAGAGAAATCTATTGATTCACAAGCCATAAATTACTCTATTTTATTAGAATCGTCAATAGTCATGAGAAAAAATTTAAATCCTGAATCCATTTAAATTCATTTAATATTTAAAACTCAGGATAGTTTTTAGAAAGAAATCTATTGATTCACAAGCCATAAATTACACCATTTTAATAGGATCGTCAATAGTCATGAGAAAAAATTTAAATCCTGAATCCATTTAAATTCATTTAATATTCAAACCTCAGGATAGTTTCTAGAGAGAAATCTATTGATTCACAAGCCATAAATTACTCTATTTTATTAGGATCGTTAATAGTCATGGGAAAAATATTGAATTCTGAATCCATTTAAATTCATATAATATTTAAAACGCAGGATAGTTTATAGAAAGAAAACTATTGGTTTACAAGCCATAAATTATACTATTTTATTAGGATCGTCAATAGTCATGAGAAAAAATTTAAATCCTGAATTCATTTAAATTCATTTAATATTTAAAACTCAGGATAGTTTCTAGAAAGAAATCTATTGGTTCACAAGCCATAAAGTACACTATTTTATTAGGACCGTCAATAGTCACGGGAAAAAATTTAAATTCTAAATCCATTTAAATTCATTTAATATTAAAAACTCAGGATAGTTTCTAGAAAGAAATCAATTGATTCACAAGCCATAAATTACACTATTTTATTAATACCTTCAATAGTCATGAGAAAAAATGTAATTCTGAATCCATTTAAATTCATTTAATATTTAAAACTCAGGATAGTTTCTAGAAAGAAATCTATTGGTTTACAAGCCATAAATTACACTATTTTATTAGGATCGTCAATAGTCATGAGAAAAAATTTAAATCCTGAATCCATTTACATTCATTAAATATTTAAAACTCAGGATAGTTTCTAGGAAGAAATCTATTGGTTTACAAGCCATAAATTACACTATTTTATTAGGATCGTCAATAGTCATGAGAAAAAATTTAAATCCTGAATCCATTTACATTCATTTAATATTTAAAACTCAGGATAGTTTCAAGAAAGAAATCTATTGGTTTACAAGCCATAAATTACACTATTTTATTAGGATCGTTGATAGTCATGAGAAAAAATTTAAATCCTGAATCCATTTAAATTCATTTAATATTCAAACCTCAGGATAGTTTCTAGAGAGAAATCTATTGATTCACAAGCCATAAATAACACTATTTTATTAGGATCGTCAATAGTCATGAGAAAAATTTTAAATCCTGAATCCATTTAAATTCATTTAATATTTAAAACTCAGGATAGTTTTTAGAAAGAAATCTATTGATTCACAAGCCATAAATTACACCATTTTAATAGGATCGTCAATAGTCATGAGAAAAAATTTAAATCCTGAATCCATTTAAATTCATTTAATATTCAAACCTTAGGATAGTTTCTAGAGAGAAATCTATTGATTCACAAGCCATAAATTACTCTATTTTATTAGAATCGTCAATAGTCATGAGAAAAAATTTAAATCCTGAATCCATTTAAATTCATTTAATATTTAAAACTCAGGATAGTTTTTAGAAAGAAATCTATTGATTCACAAGCCATAAATTACACCATTTTAATAGGATCGTCAATAGTCATGAGAAAAAATTTAAATCCTGAATCCATTTAAATTCATTTAATATTCAAACCTCAGGATAGTTTCTAGAGAGAAATCTATTGATTCACAAGCCATAAATTACTCTATTTTATTAGGATCGTTAATAGTCATGGGAAAAATATTGAATTCTGAATCCATTTAAATTCATATAATATTTAAAACGCAGGATAGTTTATAGAAAGAAAACTATTGGTTTACAAGCCATAAATTATACTATTTTATTAGGATCGTCAATAGTCATGAGAAAAAATTTAAATCCTGAATTCATTTAAATTCATTTAATATTTAAAACTCAGGATAGTTTCTAGAAAGAAATCTATTGGTTCACAAGCCATAAAGTACACTATTTTATTAGGACCGTCAATAGTCACGGGAAAAAATTTAAATTCTAAATCCATTTAAATTCATTTAATATTAAAAACTCAGGATAGTTTCTAGAAAGAAATCAATTGATTCACAAGCCATAAATTACACTATTTTATTAATACCTTCAATAGTCATGAGAAAAAATGTAATTCTGAATCCATTTAAATTCATTTAATATTTAAAACTCAGGATAGTTTCTAGAAAGAAATCTATTGGTTTACAAGCCATAAATTACACTATTTTATTAGGATCGTCAATAGTCATGAGAAAAAATTTAAATCCTGAATCCATTTACATTCATTAAATATTTAAAACTCAGGATAGTTTCTAGGAAGAAATCTATTGGTTTACAAGCCATAAATTACACTATTTTATTAGGATCGTCAATAGTCATGAGAAAAAATTTAAATCCTGAATCCATTTAAATTCATTTAATATTTAAAACTCAGGATAGTTTTTAGAAAGAAATCTATTGATTCACAAGCCATAAATTATACTATTTTATTAGGACCGTCAATAATCATGGAAAAAAATTTAAATCCTGAATCCATTAAAACTCATTTAATATTTAAAACGCAGGATAGTTTACAAGCCATAAATTACACCATTTTATTAGGATCGTCAATAGTCATGAGAAAAAATTTAAATCCTGAATTCATTTAAATTCATTTAATATTTAAAACTCAGGATAGTTTTTAAAAAGAAATCTATTGATTCACAAGTCATAAAGTATACTATTTTATTAGGACCTTCAATAGTCATGAGAAAAAATGTAATTCTGAATCCATTTAAATTCATTTAATATTTAAAACTCAGGATAGTTTCTAGAAAGAAATGTATTGGTTTACAAGCCATAAATTACACTATTTTATTAGGATCGTCAATAGTCATGAGAAAAAATTTAAATCCTGAATCCATTTACATTCATTAAATATTTAAAACTCAGGATAGTTTCTAGGAAGAAATCTATTGGTTTACAAGCCATAAATTACACTATTTTATTAGGATCGTCAATAGTCATGAGAAAAAATTTAAATCCTGAATCCATTTAAATTCATTTAATATTCAAACCTCAGGATAGTTTCTAGAGAGAAATCTATTGGTTCAGAAGCCATAAATTACACTATTTTATTAGGATCGTTAATAGCCATGGGAAAAAATTTAAATCCTGAATCCATTTAAATTCATTTAATATTTAAAACTCAGGATAGTTTCTAGAAAGAAATCTATTGGTTCACAAGCCATAAAGTACACTATTTTATTAGGACCGTCAATAGTCACGGGAAAAAATTTAAATTCTGAATCCATTTAAATTCATTTAATATTAAAAACTCAGGATAGTTTCTAGAAAGAAATCTATTGGTTCACAAGCAATAAATTACACTATTTTATTAGGATCGTCAATAGTCATGAGAAAAAATTTAAATCCTGAATCCATTTAAATTCATTTAATATTTAAAACTCAGGATAGTTTCTAGAAAGAAATTTATTGGTTCACAAGCCATAAATTACACTATTTTATTAGGATCGTTAATAGTCATGAGAAAAAATTTAAATCCTGAATCCATTTAAATTCATTTAATATTCAAACCTCAGGATAGTTTCTAGAGAGAAATCTATTGATTCACAAGCCATAAATAACACTATTTTATTAGGATCGTCAATAGTCATGAGAAAAATTTTAAATCCTGAATCCATTTAAATTCATTTAATATTTAAAACTCAGGATAGTTTCTAGAAAGAAATCTATTGGTTCACAAGCCATAAAGTACACTATTTTATTAGGACCGTCAAAAGTCACGGGAAAAAATTCAAATCCTGAATCCATTTAAATTCATTTAATATTAAAAACTCAGGATAGTTTCTAGAAAGAAATTATTGGTTCACAAGCCATAAATTACACTATTTTATTAGGATCGTCAATAGTCATGAGAAAAAATTTAAATCCTGAATCCATTTAAATTCATTTTATATTTAAAACTCAGGATAGTTTCTAGATAGAAATTTATTGGTTCACAAGCCATAAATTACACTATTTTATTAGGATCGTTGATAGTCATGAGAAAAAATTTAAATCCTGAATCCATTTAAATTCATTTAATATTCAAACCTCAGGATAGTTTCTAGAGAGAAATCTATTGATTCACAAGCCATAAATAACACTATTTTATTAGGATCGTCAATAGTCATGAGAAAAATTTTAAATCCTGAATCCATTCAAATTCATTTAATATTTAAAACTCAGGATAGTTTTTAGAAAGAAATCTATTGATTCACAAGCCATAAATTACACCATTTTAATAGGATCGTCAATAGTCATGAGAAAAAATTTAAATCCTGAATCCATTTAAATTCATTTAATATTCAAACCTCAGGATAGTTTCTAGAGAGAAATCTATTGATTCACAAGCCATAAATTACTCTATTTTATTAGGATCGTTAATAGTCATGGGAAAAATATTGAATTCTGAATCCATTTAAATTCATTTAATATTTAAAACGCAGGATAGTTTATAGAAAGAAAACTATTGGTTTACAAGCCATAAATTATACTATTTTATTAGGATCGTCAATAGTCATGAGAAAAAATTTAAATCCTGAATCCATTTAAATTCATTTTATATTTAAAACTCAGGATAGTTTCTAGATAGAAATTTATTGGTTCACAAGCCGTAAATTACACTATTTTATTAGGATCGTTGATAGTCATGAGAAAAAATTTAAATCCTGAATTCATTTAAATTCATTTAATATTTAAAACTCAGGATAGTTTCTAGAAAGAATTCTATTGGTTCACAAGCCATAAAGTACACTATTTTATTAGGACCGTCAATAGTCACGGGAAAAAATTTAAATTCTAAATCCATTTAAATTCATTTAATATTAAAAACTCAGGATAGTTTCTAGAAAGAAATTATTGGTTCACAAGCCATAAATTACACTATTTTATTAGGATCGTCAATAGTCATGAGAAAAAATTTAAATCCTGAATCCATTTAAATTCATTTTATATTTAAAACTCAGGATAGTTTCTAGATAGAAATTTATTGGTTCACAAGCCATAAATTACACCATTTTAATAGGATCGTCAATAGTCATGAGAAAAAATTTAAATCCTGAATCCATTTAAATTCATTTAATATTCAAACCTCAGGATAGTTTCTAGAGAGAAATCTATTGATTCACAAGCCATAAATTACTCTATTTTATTAGGATCGTTAATAGTCATGGGAAAAATATTGAATTCTGAATCCATTTAAATTCATTTAATATTTAAAACGCAGGATAGTTTATAGAAAGAAAACTATTGGTTTACAAGCCATAAATTATACTATTTTATTAGGATCGTCAATAGTCATGAGAAAAAATTTAAATCCTGAATCCATTTAAATTCATTTTATATTTAAAACTCAGGATAGTTTCTAGATAGAAATTTATTGGTTCACAAGCCATAAATTACACTATTTTATTAGGATCGTTGATAGTCATGAGAAAAAATTTAAATCCTGAATTCATTTAAATTCATTTAATATTTAAAACTCAGGATAGTTTCTAGAAAGAAATCTATTGGTTCACAAGCCATAAAGTACACTATTTTATTAGGACCGTCAAAAGTCACGGGAAAAAATTCAAATCCTGAATCCATTTAAATTCATTTAATATTAAAAACTCAGGATAGTTTCTAGAAAGAAATTATTGGTTCACAAGCCATAAATTACACTATTTTATTAGGATCGTCAATAGTCATGAGAAAAAATTTAAATCCTGAATCCATTTAAATTCATTTTATATTTAAAACTCAGGATAGTTTCTAGATAGAAATTTATTGGTTCACAAGCCATAAATTACACTATTTTATTAGGATCGTTGATAGTCATGAGAAAAAATTTAAATCCTGAATTCATTTAAATTCATTTAATATTTAAAACTCAGGATAGTTTCTAGAAAGAAATCTATTGGTTCACAAGCCATAAAGTACACTATTTTATTAGGACCGTCAATAGTCACGGGAAAAAATTTAAATTCTAAATCCATTTAAATTCATTTAATATTAAAAACTCAGGATAGTTTCTAGAAAGAAATCAATTGATTCACAAGCCATAAATTACACTATTTTATTAGGATCGTCAATAGTCATGAGACAAAATTTAAATCCTGAATCCATTTAAATTCATTTAATATTTAAAGCTCAGGATAGTTTCTAGAAAGAAATCTATTGGTTTACAAGCCATAAATTACACTATTTTATTAGGATCGTCAATAGTCATGAGAAAAAATTTAAATCCTGAATCCATTAAAACTCATTTAATATTTAAAACTCAGGATAGTTTCTAGGAAGAAATCTATTGGTTTACAAGCCATAAATTACACTATTTTATTAGGATCGTCAATAGTCATGAGAAAAAATTTAAATCCTGAATCCATTTAAATTCATTTAATATTTAAAACTCAGGATAGTTTTTAGAAAGAAATCTATTGATTCACAAGCCATAAATTATACTATTTTATTAGGACCGTCAATAATCATGGAAAAAAATTTAAATCCTGAATCCATTAAAACTCATTTAATATTTAAAACGCAGGATAGTTTACAAGCCATAAATTACACCATTTTATTAGGATCGTCAATAGTCATGAGAAAAAATTTAAATCCTGAATTCATTTAAATTCATTTAATATTTAAAACTCAGGATAGTTTTTAAAAAGAAATCTATTGATTCACAAGTCATAAAGTATACTATTTTATTAGGACCTTCAATAGTCATGAGAAAAAATGTAATTCTGAATCCATTTAAATTCATTTAATATTTAAAACTCAGGATAGTTTCTAGAAAGAAATCTATTGGTTCACAAGCCATAAAGTACACTATTTTATTAGGACCGTCAATAGTCACGGGAAAAAATTTAAATTCTGAATCCATTTAAATTCATTTAATATTAAAAACTCAGGATAGTTTCTAGAAAGAAATCTATTGGTTCACAAGCAATAAATTACACTATTTTATTAGGATCGTCAATAGTCATGAGAAAAAATTTAAATCCTGAATCCATTTAAATTCATTTAATATTTAAAACTCAGGATAGTTTCTAGAAAGAAATTTATTGGTTCACAAGCCATAAATTACACTATTTTATTAGGATCGTTAATAGTCATGAGAAAAAATTTAAATCCTGAATCCATTTAAATTCATTTAATATTCAAACCTCAGGATAGTTTCTAGAGAGAAATCTATTGATTCACAAGCCATAAATAACACTATTTTATTAGGATCGTCAATAGTCATGAGAAAAATTTTAAATCCTGAATCCATTTAAATTCATTTAATATTTAAAACTCAGGATAGTTTCTAGAAAGAAATCTATTGGTTCACAAGCCATAAAGTACACTATTTTATTAGGACCGTCAAAAGTCACGGGAAAAAATTCAAATCCTGAATCCATTTAAATTCATTTAATATTAAAAACTCAGGATAGTTTCTAGAAAGAAATTATTGGTTCACAAGCAATAAATTACACTATTTTATTAGGATCGTCAATAGTCATGAGAAAAAATTTAAATCCTGAATCCATTTAAATTCATTTTATATTTAAAACTCAGGATAGTTTCTAGATAGAAATTTATTGGTTCACAAGCCATAAATTACACTATTTTATTAGGATCGTTGATAGTCATGAGAAAAAATTTAAATCCTGAATCCATTTAAATTCATTTAATATTCAAACCTCAGGATAGTTTCTAGAGAGAAATCTATTGATTCACAAGCCATAAATAACACTATTTTATTAGGATCGTCAATAGTCATGAGAAAAATTTTAAATCCTGAATCCATTTAAATTCATTTAATATTTAAAACTCAGGATAGTTTCTAGAAAGAAATCTATTGGTTCACAAGCCACAAGTAACACTATTTTATTAGGATCGTCAATAGTCATGAGAAAAAATTTAAATCCTGAATCCATTTAAATTCATTTAATATTTAAAACTCAGGATAGTTTTTAGAAAGAAATCTATTGATTCACAAGCCATAAATTACACCATTTTAATAGGATCGTCAATAGTCATGAGAAAAAATTTAAATCCTGAATCCATTTAAATTCATTTAATATTCAAACCTCAGGATAGTTTCTAGAGAGAAATCTATTGATTCACAAGCCATAAATTACTCTATTTTATTAGGATCGTTAATAGTCATGGGAAAAATATTGAATTCTGAATCCATTTAAATTCATTTAATATTTAAAACGCAGGATAGTTTATAGAAAGAAAACTATTGGTTTACAAGCCATAAATTATACTATTTTATTAGGATCGTCAATAGTCATGAGAAAAAATTTAAATCCTGAATCCATTTAAATTCATTTTATATTTAAAACTCAGGATAGTTTCTAGATAGAAATTTATTGGTTCACAAGCCGTAAATTACACTAATTTATTAGGATCGTTGATAGTCATGAGAAAAAATTTAAATCCTGAATTCATTTAAATTCATTTAATATTTAAAACTCAGGATAGTTTCTAGAAAGAATTCTATTGGTTCACAAGCCATAAAGTACACTATTTTATTAGGACCGTCAATAGTCACGGGAAAAAATTTAAATTCTAAATCCATTTAAATTCATTTAATATTAAAAACTCAGGATAGTTTCTAGAAAGAAATTATTGGTTCACAAGCCATAAATTACACTATTTTATTAGGATCGTCAATAGTCATGAGAAAAAATTTAAATCCTGAATCCATTTAAATTCATTTTATATTTAAAACTCAGGATAGTTTCTAGATAGAAATTTATTGGTTCACAAGCCATAAATTACACCATTTTAATAGGATCGTCAATAGTCATGAGAAAAAATTTAAATCCTGAATCCATTTAAATTCATTTAATATTCAAACCTCAGGATAGTTTCTAGAGAGAAATCTATTGATTCACAAGCCATAAATTACTCTATTTTATTAGGATCGTTAATAGTCATGGGAAAAATATTGAATTCTGAATCCATTTAAATTCATTTAATATTTAAAACGCAGGATAGTTTATAGAAAGAAAACTATTGGTTTACAAGCCATAAATTATACTATTTTATTAGGATCGTCAATAGTCATGAGAAAAAATTTAAATCCTGAATCCATTTAAATTCATTTTATATTTAAAACTCAGGATAGTTTCTAGATAGAAATTTATTGGTTCACAAGCCATAAATTACACTATTTTATTAGGATCGTTGATAGTCATGAGAAAAAATTTAAATCCTGAATTCATTTAAATTCATTTAATATTTAAAACTCAGGATAGTTTCTAGAAAGAAATCTATTGGTTCACAAGCCATAAAGTACACTATTTTATTAGGACCGTCAAAAGTCACGGGAAAAAATTCAAATCCTGAATCCATTTAAATTCATTTAATATTAAAAACTCAGGATAGTTTCTAGAAAGAAATTATTGGTTCACAAGCCATAAATTACACTATTTTATTAGGATCGTCAATAGTCATGAGAAAAAATTTAAATCCTGAATCCATTTAAATTCATTTTATATTTAAAACTCAGGATAGTTTCTAGATAGAAATTTATTGGTTCACAAGCCATAAATTACACTATTTTATTAGGATCGTTGATAGTCATGAGAAAAAATTTAAATCCTGAATTCATTTAAATTCATTTAATATTTAAAACTTAGGATAGTTTCTAGAAAGAAATCTATTGGTTCACAAGCCATAAAGTACACTATTTTATTAGGACCGTCAATAGTCACGGGAAAAAATTTAAATTCTAAATCCATTTAAATTCATTTAATATTAAAAACTCAGGATAGTTTCTAGAAAGAAATCAATTGATTCACAAGCCATAAATTACACTATTTTATTAATACCTTCAATAGTCATGAGAAAAAATTAAAATCCTGAATCCATTTAAATTCATTTAATATTTAAAACTCAGGATAGTTTCTAGAAAGAAATCTATTGGTTTACAAGCCATAAATTACACTATTTTATTAGGATCGTCAATAGTCATGAGAAAAAATTTAAATCCTGAATCCATTTACATTCATTAAATATTTAAAACTCAGGATAGTTTCTAGGAAGAAATCTATTGGTTTACAAGCCATAAATTACACTATTTTATTAGGATCGTCAATAGTCATGAGAAAAAATTTAAATCCTGAATCCATTTAAATTCATTTAATATTTAAAACTCAGGATAGTTTTTAGAAAGAAATCTATTGATTCACAAGCCATAAATTATACTATTTTATTAGGACCGTCAATAATCATGGAAAAAAATTTAAATCCTGAATCCATTAAAACTCATTTAATATTTAAAACGCAGGATAGTTTACAAGCCATAAATTACACCATTTTATTAGGATCGTCAATAGTCATGAGAAAAAATTTAAATCCTGAATTCATTTAAATTCATTTAATATTTAAAACTCAGGATAGTTTTTAAAAAGAAATCTATTGATTCACAAGTCATAAAGTATACTATTTTATTAGGACCTTCAATAGTCATGAGAAAAAATGTAATTCTGAATCCATTTAAATTCATTTAATATTTAAAACTCAGGATAGTTTCTAGAAAGAAATGTATTGGTTTACAAGCCATAAATTACACTATTTTATTAGGATCGTCAATAGTCATGAGAAAAAATTTAAATCCTGAATCCATTTACATTCATTAAATATTTAAAACTCAGGATAGTTTCTAGGAAGAAATCTATTGGTTTACAAGCCATAAATTACACTATTTTATTAGGATCGTCAATAGTCATGAGAAAAAATTTAAATCCTGAATCCATTTAAATTCATTTAATATTCAAACCTCAGGATAGTTTCTAGAGAGAAATCTATTGGTTCAGAAGCCATAAATTACACTATTTTATTAGGATCGTTAATAGCCATGGGAAAAAATTTAAATCCTGAATCCATTTAAATTCATTTAATATTTAAAACGCAGGATAGTTTATAGAAAGAAATCTATTGGTTTACAAGCCATAAATTATACTATTTTATTAGGATCGTCAATAGTCATGAGAAAAAATTTAAATCCTGAATCCATTTAAATTCATTTAATATTTAAAACTCAGGATAGTTTCTAGAAAGAAATCTATTGGTTCACAAGCCATAAAGTACACTATTTTATTAGGACCGTCAATAGTCACGGGAAAAAATTTAAATTCTGAATCCATTTAAATTCATTTAATATTAAAAACTCAGGATAGTTTCTAGAAAGAAATCTATTGGTTCACAAGCAATAAATTACACTATTTTATTAGGATCGTCAATAGTCATGAGAAAAAATTTAAATCCTGAATCCATTTAAATTCATTTAATATTTAAAACTCAGGATAGTTTCTAGAAAGAAATCTATTGGTTTACAAGCCATAAATTACACTATTTTATTAGGATCGTCAATAGTCATGAGAAAAAATTTAAATCCTGAATCCATTTACATTCATTAAATATTTAAAACTCAGGATAGTTTCTAGGAAGAAATCTATTGGTTTACAAGCCATAAATTACACTATTTTATTAATACCTTCAATAGTCATGAGAAAAAATGTAATTCTGAATCCATTTAAATTCATTTAATATTTAAAACTCAGGATAGTTTCTAGAAAGAAATCTATTGTTTTACAAGCCATAAATTACACTATTTTATTAGGATCGTCAATAGTCATGAGAAAAAATTTAAATCCTGAATCCATTTACATTCATTAAATATTTAAAACTCAGGATAGTTTCTAGGAAGAAATCTATTGGTTTACAAGCCATAAATTACACTATTTTATTAGGATCGTCAATAGTCATGAGAAAAAATTTAAATCCTGAATCCATTTAAATTCATTTAATATTTAAAACTCAGGATAGTTTTTAGAAAGAAATCTATTGATTCACAAGCCATAAATTATACTATTTTATTAGGACCGTCAATAATCATGGAAAAAAATTTAAATCCTGAATCCATTAAAACTCATTTAATATTTAAAACGCAGGATAGTTTACAAGCCATAAATTACACCATTTTATTAGGATCGTCAATAGTCATGAGAAAAAATTTAAATCCTGAATTCATTTAAATTCATTTAATATTTAAAACTCAGGATAGTTTTTAAAAAGAAATCTATTGATTCACAAGTCATAAAGTATACTATTTTATTAGGACCTTCAATAGTCATGAGAAAAAATGTAATTCTGAATCCATTTAAATTCATTTAATATTTAAAACTCAGGATAGTTTCTAGAAAGAAATGTATTGGTTTACAAGCCATAAATTACACTATTTTATTAGGATCGTCAATAGTCATGAGAAAAAATTTAAATCCTGAATCCATTTACATTCATTAAATATTTAAAACTCAGGATAGTTTCTAGGAAGAAATCTATTGGTTTACAAGCCATAAATTACACTATTTTATTAGGATCGTCAATAGTCATGAGAAAAAATTTAAATCCTGAATCCATTTAAATTCATTTAATATTCAAACCTCAGGATAGTTTCTAGAGAGAAATCTATTGGTTCAGAAGCCATAAATTACACTATTTTATTAGGATCGTTAATAGCCATGGGAAAAAATTTAAATCCTGAATCCATTTAAATTCATTTAATATTTAAAACGCAGGATAGTTTATAGAAAGAAATCTATTGGTTTACAAGCCATAAATTATACTATTTTATTAGGATCGTCAATAGTCATGAGAAAAAATTTAAATCCTGAATCCATTTAAATTCATTTAATATTTAAAACTCAGGATAGTTTCTAGAAAGAAATCTATTGGTTCACAAGCCATAAAGTACACTATTTTATTAGGACCGTCAATAGTCACGGGAAAAAATTTAAATTCTGAATCCATTTAAATTCATTTAATATTAAAAACTCAGGATAGTTTCTAGAAAGAAATCTATTGGTTCACAAGCAATAAATTACACTATTTTATTAGGATCGTCAATAGTCATGAGAAAAAATTTAAATCCTGAATCCATTTAAATTCATTTAATATTTAAAACTCAGGATAGTTTCTAGAAAGAAATTTATTGGTTCACAAGCCATAAATTACACTATTTTATTAGGATCGTTAATAGTCATGAGAAAAAATTTAAATCCTGAATCCATTTAAATTCATTTAATATTCAAACCTCAGGATAGTTTCTAGAGAGAAATCTATTGATTCACAAGCCATAAATAACACTATTTTATTAGGATCGTCAATAGTCATGAGAAAAATTTTAAATCCTGAATCCATTTAAATTCATTTAATATTTAAAACTCAGGATAGTTTCTAGAAAGAAATCTATTGGTTCACAAGCCATAAAGTACACTATTTTATTAGGACCGTCAAAAGTCACGGGAAAAAATTCAAATCCTGAATCCATTTAAATTCATTTAATATTAAAAACTCAGGATAGTTTCTAGAAAGAAATTATTGGTTCACAAGCCATAAATTACACTATTTTATTAGGATCGTCAATAGTCATGAGAAAAAATTTAAATCCTGAATCCATTTAAATTCATTTTATATTTAAAACTCAGGATAGTTTCTAGATAGAAATTTATTGGTTCACAAGCCATAAATTACACTATTTTATTAGGATCGTTGATAGTCATGAGAAAAAATTTAAATCCTGAATCCATTTAAATTCATTTAATATTCAAACCTCAGGATAGTTTCTAGAGAGAAATCTATTGATTCACAAGCCATAAATAACACTATTTTATTAGGATCGTCAATAGTCATGAGAAAAATTTTAAATCCTGAATCCATTTAAATTCATTTAATATTTAAAACTCAGGATAGTTTCTAGAAAGAAATCTATTGGTTCACAAGCCACAAGTAACACTATTTTATTAGGATCGTCAATAGTCATGAGAAAAAATTTAAATCCTGAATCCATTTAAATTCATTTAATATTTAAAACTCAGGATAGTTTTTAGAAAGAAATCTATTGATTCACAAGCCATAAATTACACCATTTTAATAGGATCGTCAATAGTCATGAGAAAAAATTTAAATCCTGAATCCATTTAAATTCATTTAATATTCAAACCTCAGGATAGTTTCTAGAGAGAAAACTATTGATTCACAAGCCATAAATTACTCTATTTTATTAGGATCGTTAATAGTCATGGGAAAAATATTGAATTCTGAATTCATTTAAATTCATTTAATATTTAAAACGCAGGATAGTTTATAGAAAGAAAACTATTGGTTTACAAGCCATAAATTATACTATTTTATTAGGATCGTCAATAGTCATGAGAAAAAATTTAAATCCTGAATTCATTTAAATTCATTTAATATTTAAAACTCAGGATAGTTTCTAGAAAGAAATCTATTGGTTCACAAGCCATAAATTACACTATTTTATTAGGATCGTCAATAGTCATGAGAAAAACTTTAAATCCTGAATCCATTTAAATTCATTTAATATTTAAAACTCAGGATAGTTTCTAGAAAGAAATTTATTGGTTCACAAGCCATAAATTACACTATTTTATTAGGATCGTTAATAGTCATGAGAAAAAATTTAAATCCTGAATCCATTTAAATTCATTTAATATTCAAACCTCAGGATAGTTTCTAGAGAGAAATCTATTGATTCACAAGCCATAAATAACACTATTTTATTAGGATCGTCAATAGTCATGAGAAAAATTTTAAATCCTGAATCCATTTAAATTCATTTAATATTTAAAACTCAGGATAGTTTCTAGAAAGAAATCTATTGGTTCACAAGCCATAAAGTACACTATTTTATTAGGACCGTCAATAGTCACGGGAAAAAATTCAAATCCTGAATCCATTTAAATTCATTTAATATTAAAAACTCAGGATAGTTTCTAGAAAGAAATTATTGGTTCACAAGCCATAAATTACACTTTTTTATTAGGATCGTCAATAGTCATGAGAAAAAATTTAAATCCTGAATCCATTTAAATTCATTTTATATTTAAAACTCAGGATAGTTTCTAGATAGAAATTTATTGGTTCAGAAGCCATAAATTACACTATTTTATTAGGATCGTTAATAGTCATGAGAAAAAATTTAAATCCTGAATCCATTTAAATTCATTTAATATTCAAACCTCAGGATAGTTTCTAGAGAGAAATCTATTGATTCACAAGCCATAAATAACACTATTTTATTAGGATCGTCAATAGTCATGAGAAAAATTTTAAATCCTGAATCCATTTAAATTCATTTAATATTTAAAACTCAGGATAGTTTCTAGAAAGAAATCTATTGGTTCACAAGCCATAAAGTACACTATTTTATAAGGACCGTCAATAGTCACGGGAAAAAATTTAAATCCTGAATCCATTTAAATTCATTTAATATTAAAAACTCAGGATAGTTTCTAGAATGAAATTATTGGTAACAAGCCATAAATTACACTATTTTATTAGGATCGTCAATAGTCATGAGAAAAAATTTAAATCCTGAATCCATTTAAATTCATTTAATATTTAAAACTCAGGATAGTTTCTAGAAAGAAATCTATTGATTCACAAGCCATAAATTACACCATTTTAATAGGATCGTCAATAGTCATGAGAAAAAATTTAAATCCTAAATCCATTTAAATTCATTTAATATTCAAACCTCAGGATAGTTTCTAGAGAGAAATCTATTGATTCACAAGCCATAAATTACTCTATTTTATTAGGATCGTTAATAGTCATGGGAAAAAATTTGAATTCTGAATCCATTTAAATTCATTTAATATTTAAAACTCAGGATAGTTTTTAGAAAGAAATCTATTGGTTTACAAGCCATAAATTACACTATTTTATTAGGATCGTCAATAGTCATGAGAAAAAATTAAAATCGTGAATCCATTTAAATTCATTAAATATTTAAATCTCAGGATAGTTTCTAGAAAGAAATCTATTGGTTCACAAGCCATAAATTACACTATTTTATTAGGATCGTCAATAGTCATGAGAAAAAATTTAAATCCTGAATCCATTTAAATTCATTTAATATTTAAAACTCAGGATAGTTTCTAGAAAGAAATCTATTGATTCACAAGCCATAAATTACACCATTTTAATAGGATCGTCAATAGTCATGAGAAAAAATTTAAATCCTGAATCCATTTAAATTCATTTAATATTCAAACCTCAGGATAGTTTCTAGAGAGAAATCTATTGATTCACAAGCCATAAATAACACTATTTTATTAGGATCGTCAATAGTCATGAGAAAAATTTTAAATCCTGAATCCATTTAAATTCATTTAATATTTAAAACTCAGGATAGTTTTTAGAAAGAAATCTATTGGTTTACAAGCCATAAATTACACTATTTTATTAGGATCGTCAATAGTCACGGGAAAAAATTTAAATCCTGAATCCATTTAAATTCATTTAATATTAAAAACTCAGGATAGTTTCTAGAATGAAATTATTGGTAACAAGCCATAAATTACACTATTTTATTAGGATCGTCAATAGTCATGAGAAAAAATTTAAATCCTGAATCCATTTAAATTCATTTAATATTTAAAACTCAGGATAGTTTCTAGAAAGAAATCTATTGATTCACAAGCCATAAATTACACCATTTTAATAGGATCGTCAATAGTCATGAGAAAAAATTTAAATCCTGAATCCATTTAAATTCATTTAATATTCAAACCTCAGGATAGTTTCTAGAGAGAAATCTATTGATTCACAAGCCATAAATTACTCTATTTTATTAGGATCGTTAATAGTCATGGGAAAAAATTTGAATTCTGAATCCATTTAAATTCATTTAATATTTAAAACTCAGGATAGTTTTTAGAAAGAAATCTATTGGTTTACAAGCCATAAATTACACTATTTTATTAGGATCGTCAATAGTCATGAGAAAAAATTAAAATCGTGAATCCATTTAAATTCATTAAATATTTAAATCTCAGGATAGTTTCTAGAAAGAAATCTATTGGTTCACAAGCCATAAATTACACTAATTTATTAGGATCGTCAATAGTCATGAGAAAAAATTTAAATCCTGAATCCATTTAAATTCATTTAATATTTAAAACTCAGGATAGTTTCTAGAAAGAAATCTATTGATTCACAAGCCATAAATTACACTATTTTATTAGGATCGTCAATAGTCATGAGAAAAAATTTGAATTCTGAATCCATTTAAATTCATTTAATATATAAAACTCAGGATAGTTTCTAGAAAGAAATCTATTGGTTTACAAGCCATAAATTACACTATTTTATTAGGACCGTCAATAGTCACGGGAAAAAATTTAAATCCTAAATCCATTTAAATTCATTTAATATTAAAAACTCAGGATAGTTTCTAGAAAGAAATTATTGGTTCACTAGCCATAAATTACACCATTTTATTAGGATCGTCAATAGTCATGAGAAAAAATTTAAATCCTGAATCCATTTAAATTTATTTAATATTTAAAACTCAGGATAGTTTCTAGAAAGAAATCTATTGGTTTACAAGCCATAAATTACACTATTTTATTAGGATCGTCAATAGTCATGAGAAAAAATTTAAATCCTGAATCCATTTAAATTCATTTAATATTTAAAACTCAGGATAGTTTCTAGAAAGAAATCTATTGGTTTACAAGCCATAAATTACACTATTTTATTAGGATCGTCAATAGTCATGAGAAAAAATTAAAATCCTGAATCCATTTAAATTCATTAAATATTTAAATCTCAGGATAGTTTCTAGAAAGAAATCTATTGGTTTACAAGCCATAAATTACACTATTTTATTAGGATCGTTAATAGTCATGGGAAAAAATTTAAATCCTGAATCCATTTAAATTCATTTAATATTTAAAACTCAGGATAGTTTCTAGAAAGAAATCTATTGGTTCACAAGCCATAAATTACACTATTTTATTAGGATCGTCAATAGTCATGAGAAAAAATTTAAATCCTGAATACATTTAAATTCATTTAATATTTAAAACTCAGGATAGTTTTTAAAAAGAAATCTATTGATTCACAAGCCATAAATTACACTATTTTATTAGGATCGTCAATAGTCATGAGAAAAAATTAAAATCCTGAATCCATTTAAATTCATTAAATATTTAAATCTCAGGATAGTTTCTAGAAAGAAATCTATTGGTTTACAAGCCATAAATTACACTATTTTATTAGGATCGTTAATAGTCATGGGAAAAAATTTAAATCCTGAATCCATTTAAATTCATTTAATATTTAAAACTCAGGATAGTTTCTAGAAAAAAATCTATTGGTTCACAAGCCATAAATTACACTATTTTATTAGGATCGTCAATAGTCATGAGAAAAAATTTAAATCCTGAATCCATTTAAATTCATTTAATATTTAAAACTCAGGATAGTTTTTAAAAAGAAATCTATTGATTCACAAGCCATAAATTACACTATTTTATTAGGATCGTCAATAGTCATGAGAAAAAATTTAAATCCTGAATCCATTTAAATTCATTTAATATTTAAATCTCAGGATAGTTTTTAGAAAGAAATCTATTGATTCACAAGCCATAAATTACACTATTTTATTAGGACCGTCAATAGTCATGAGAAAAAATTTAAATCCTGAATCCATTTAAATTCATTTAATATTTAAAACTCAGGATAGTTTCTAGAAAGAAATCTATTGGTTCACAAGCCATAAATTACACTATTTTATTAGGATCGTCAATAGTCATGAGAAAAAATTTAAATCCTGAATCCATTTAAATTCATTTAATATTTAAAACTCAGGATAGTTTTTAAAAAGAAATCTATTGATTCACAAGCCATAAATTACACTATTTTATTAGGATCGTCAATAGTCATGAGAAATAATTTAAATCCTGAGTCCATTTAAATTCATTTAATATTTAAAACTCAGGATAGTTTCTAGAAAGAAATCTATTGATTCACAAGCCATAAATTACACTATTTTATTAGGATCGTCAATAGTCATGAGAAAAAATTTGAATTCTGAATCCATTTAAATTCATTTAATATTTAAAACTCAGGATAGTTTCTAGAAAGAAATCTATTGGTTTACAAGCCATAAATTACACTATTTTATTAGGATCGTCAATAGTCATGAGAAAAAATTAAAATCCTGAATCCATTTAAATTCATTAAATATTTAAATCTCAGGATAGTTTCTAGAAAGAAATCTATTGGTTTACAAGCCATAAATTACACTATTTTATTAGGATCGTCAATAGTCATGAGAAAAAATTAAAATCCTGAATCCATTTAAATTCATTAAATTTTTAAATCTCAGGATAGTTTCTAGAAAGAAATCTATTGGTTTACAAGCCATAAATTACACTATTTTATTAGGATCGTTAATAGTCATGGGAAAAAATTTAAATCCTGAATCCATTTAAATTCATTTAATATTTAAAACTCAGGATAGTTTCTAGAAAGAAATCTATTGATTCACAAGCCATAAATTACACCATTTTAATAGGATCGTCAATAGTCTTGAGAAAAAATTTAAATCCTGAATCCATTTAAATTCATTTAATATTCAAACCTCAGGATAGTTTCTAGAGAGAAATCTATTGATTCACAAGCCATAAATTACTCTATTTTATTAGGATCGTTAATAGTCATGGGAAAAATATTGAATCCTGAATCCATTTAAATTCATTTAATATTTAAAACTCAGGATAGTTTCTAGAAAGAAATCTATTGATTCACAAGCCATAAATTACACCATTTTAATAGGATCGTCAATAGTCATGAGAAAAAATTTAAATCCTGAATCCATTTAAATTCATTTAATATTCAAACCTCAGGATAGTTTCTAGAGAGAAATCTATTGATTCACAAGCCATAAATTACTCTATTTTATTAGGATCGTTAATAGTCATGGGAAAAATATTGAATTCTGAATCCATTTAAATTCATTTAATATTTAAAACTCAGGATAGTTTATAGAAAGAAAACTATTGGTTTACAAGCCATAAATTATACTATTTTATTAGGATCGTCAATAGTCATGAGAAAAAATTTAAATCCTGAATCCATTTAAATTCATTTAATATTTAAAACTCAGGATAGTTTCTAGAAAGAAATCTATTGATTCACAAGCCATAAATTACACCATTTTAATAGGATCGTCAATAGTCATGAGAAAAAATTTGAATTCTGAATCCATTTAAATTCATTTAATATTTAAAACTCAGGATAGTTTCTAGAAAGAAATCTATTGGTTTACAAGCCATAAATTACACTATTTTATTAGGATCGTCAATAGTCATGAGAAAAAATTAAAATCCTGAATCCATTTAAATTCATTAAATATTTAAATCTCAGGATAGTTTCTAGAAAGAAATCTATTGGTTTACAAGCCATAAATTACACTATTTTATTAGGATCGTCAATAGTCATGAGAAAAAATTAAAATCCTGAATCCATTTAAATTCATTAAATTTTTAAATCTCAGGATAGTTTCTAGAAAGAAATCTATTGGTTTACAAGCCATAAATTACACTATTTTATTAGGATCGTTAATAGTCATGGGAAAAAATTTAAATCCTGAATCCATTTAAATTCATTTAATATTTAAAACTCAGGATAGTTTCTAGAAAGAAATCTATTGATTCACAAGCCATAAATTACACCATTTTAATAGGATCGTCAATAGTCTTGAGAAAAAATTTAAATCCTGAATCCATTTAAATTCATTTAATATTCAAACCTCAGGATAGTTTCTAGAGAGAAATCTATTGATTCACAAGCCATAAATTACTCTATTTTATTAGGATCGTTAATAGTCATGGGAATAATATTGAATCCTGAATCCATTTAAATTCATTTAATATTTAAAACTCAGGATAGTTTCTAGAAAGAAATCTATTGATTCACAAGCCATAAATTACACCATTTTAATAGGATCGTCAATAGTCATGAGAAAAAATTTAAATCCTGAATCCATTTAAATTCATTTAATATTTAAAACTCAGGATAGTTTTTAAAAAGAAATCTATTGATTCACAAGTCATAAAGTATACTATTTTATTAGGACCGTCAATAGTCATGAGAAAAAATTTAAATCCTGAATCCATTTAAATTCATTTAATATTCAAACCTCAGGATAGTTTCTAGAGAGAAATCTATTGATTCACAAGCCATAAATTACTCTATTTTATTAGGATCGTTAATAGTCATGGGAAAAATATTGAATTCTGAATCCATTTAAATTCATTTAATATTTAAAACTCAGGATAGTTTATAGAAAGAAAACTATTGGTTTACAAGCCATAAATTATACTATTTTATTAGGATCGTCAATAGTCATGAGAAAAAATTTAAATCCTGAATCCATTTAAATTCATTTAATATTTAAAACTCAGGATAGTTTCTAGAAAGAAATCTATTGATTCACAAGCCATAAATTACACCATTTTAATAGGATCGTCAATAGTCATGAGAAAAAATTTGAATTCTGAATCCATTTAAATTCATTTAATATTTAAAACTCAGGATAGTTTCTAGAGAGAAATCTATTGATTCACAAGCCATAAATTACTCTATTTTATTAGGATCGTTAATAGTCATGGGAAAAAATTTGAATTCTGAATCCATTTAAATTCATTTAATATTTAAAACTCAGGATAGTTTTTAGAAAGAAATCTATTGGTTTACAAGCCATAAATTACACTATTTTATTAGGATCGTCAATAGTCATGAGAAAAAATTAAAATCGTGAATCCATTTAAATTCATTAAATATTTAAATCTCAGGATAGTTTCTAGAAAGAAATCTATTGATTCACAAGCCATAAATTACACCATTTTAATAGGATCGTCAATAGTCATGAGAAAAAATTTAAATCCTGAATCCATTTAAATTCATTTAATATTCAAACCTCAGGATAGTTTCTAGAGAGAAATCTATTGATTCACAAGCCATAAATAACACTATTTTATTAGGATCGTCAATAGTCATGAGAAAAATTTTAAATCCTGAATCCATTTAAATTCATTTAATATTTAAAACTCAGGATAGTTTTTAGAAAGAAATCTATTGGTTTACAAGCCATAAATTACACTATTTTATTAGGATCGTCAATAGTCACGGGAAAAAATTTAAATCCTGAATCCATTTAAATTCATTTAATATTAAAAACTCAGGATAGTTTCTAGAATGAAATTATTGGTAACAAGCCATAAATTACACTATTTTATTAGGATCGTCAATAGTCATGAGAAAAAATTTAAATCCTGAATCCATTTAAATTCATTTAATATTTAAAACTCAGGATAGTTTCTAGAAAGAAATCTATTGATTCACAAGCCATAAATTACACCATTTTAATAGGATCGTCAATAGTCATGAGAAAAAATTTAAATCCTGAATCCATTTAAATTCATTTAATATTCAAACCTCAGGATAGTTTCTAGAGAGAAATCTATTGATTCACAAGCCATAAATTACTCTATTTTATTAGGATCGTTAATAGTCATGGGAAAAAATTTGAATTCTGAATCCATTTAAATTCATTTAATATTTAAAACTCAGGATAGTTTTTAGAAAGAAATCTATTGGTTTACAAGCCATAAATTACACTATTTTATTAGGATCGTCAATAGTCATGAGAAAAAATTAAAATCGTGAATCCATTTAAATTCATTAAATATTTAAATCTCAGGATAGTTTCTAGAAAGAAATCTATTGGTTCACAAGCCATAAATTACACTAATTTATTAGGATCGTCAATAGTCATGAGAAAAAATTTAAATCCTGAATCCATTTAAATTCATTTAATATTTAAAACTCAGGATAGTTTCTAGAAAGAAATCTATTGATTCACAAGCCATAAATTACACTATTTTATTAGGATCGTCAATAGTCATGAGAAAAAATTTGAATTCTGAATCCATTTAAATTCATTTAATATATAAAACTCAGGATAGTTTCTAGAAAGAAATCTATTGGTTTACAAGCCATAAATTACACTATTTTATTAGGACCGTCAATAGTCACGGGAAAAAATTTAAATCCTAAATCCATTTAAATTCATTTAATATTAAAAACTCAGGATAGTTTCTAGAAAGAAATTATTGGTTCACTAGCCATAAATTACACCATTTTATTAGGATCGTCAATAGTCATGAGAAAAAATTTAAATCCTGAATCCATTTAAATTTATTTAATATTTAAAACTCAGGATAGTTTCTAGAAAGAAATCTATTGGTTTACAAGCCATAAATTACACTATTTTATTAGGATCGTCAATAGTCATGAGAAAAAATTTAAATCCTGAATCCATTTAAATTCATTTAATATTTAAAACTCAGGATAGTTTCTAGAAAGAAATCTATTGGTTTACAAGCCATAAATTACACTATTTTATTAGGATCGTCAATAGTCATGAGAAAAAATTAAAATCCTGAATCCATTTAAATTCATTAAATATTTAAATCTCAGGATAGTTTCTAGAAAGAAATCTATTGGTTTACAAGCCATAAATTACACTATTTTATTAGGATCGTTAATAGTCATGGGAAAAAATTTAAATCCTGAATCCATTTAAATTCATTTAATATTTAAAACTCAGGATAGTTTCTAGAAAGAAATCTATTGGTTCACAAGCCATAAATTACACTATTTTATTAGGATCGTCAATAGTCATGAGAAAAAATTTAAATCCTGAATACATTTAAATTCATTTAATATTTAAAACTCAGGATAGTTTTTAAAAAGAAATCTATTGATTCACAAGCCATAAATTACACTATTTTATTAGGATCGTCAATAGTCATGAGAAAAAATTAAAATCCTGAATCCATTTAAATTCATTAAATATTTAAATCTCAGGATAGTTTCTAGAAAGAAATCTATTGGTTTACAAGCCATAAATTACACTATTTTATTAGGATCGTTAATAGTCATGGGAAAAAATTTAAATCCTGAATCCATTTAAATTCATTTAATATTTAAAACTCAGGATAGTTTCTAGAAAAAAATCTATTGGTTCACAAGCCATAAATTACACTATTTTATTAGGATCGTCAATAGTCATGAGAAAAAATTTAAATCCTGAATCCATTTAAATTCATTTAATATTTAAAACTCAGGATAGTTTTTAAAAAGAAATCTATTGATTCACAAGCCATAAATTACACTATTTTATTAGGATCGTCAATAGTCATGAGAAAAAATTTAAATCCTGAATCCATTTAAATTCATTTAATATTTAAATCTCAGGATAGTTTTTAGAAAGAAATCTATTGATTCACAAGCCATAAATTACACTATTTTATTAGGACCGTCAATAGTCATGAGAAAAAATTTAAATCCTGAATCCATTTAAATTCATTTAATATTTAAAACTCAGGATAGTTTCTAGAAAGAAATCTATTGGTTCACAAGCCATAAATTACACTATTTTATTAGGATCGTCAATAGTCATGAGAAAAAATTTAAATCCTGAATCCATTTAAATTCATTTAATATTTAAAACTCAGGATAGTTTTTAAAAAGAAATCTATTGATTCACAAGCCATAAATTACACTATTTTATTAGGATCGTCAATAGTCATGAGAAATAATTTAAATCCTGAGTCCATTTAAATTCATTTAATATTTAAAACTCAGGATAGTTTCTAGAAAGAAATCTATTGATTCACAAGCCATAAATTACACTATTTTATTAGGATCGTCAATAGTCATGAGAAAAAATTTGAATTCTGAATCCATTTAAATTCATTTAATATTTAAAACTCAGGATAGTTTCTAGAAAGAAATCTATTGGTTTACAAGCCATAAATTACACTATTTTATTAGGATCGTCAATAGTCATGAGAAAAAATTAAAATCCTGAATCCATTTAAATTCATTAAATATTTAAATCTCAGGATAGTTTCTAGAAAGAAATCTATTGGTTTACAAGCCATAAATTACACTATTTTATTAGGATCGTCAATAGTCATGAGAAAAAATTAAAATCCTGAATCCATTTAAATTCATTAAATTTTTAAATCTCAGGATAGTTTCTAGAAAGAAATCTATTGGTTTACAAGCCATAAATTACACTATTTTATTAGGATCGTTAATAGTCATGGGAAAAAATTTAAATCCTGAATCCATTTAAATTCATTTAATATTTAAAACTCAGGATAGTTTCTAGAAAGAAATCTATTGATTCACAAGCCATAAATTACACCATTTTAATAGGATCGTCAATAGTCTTGAGAAAAAATTTAAATCCTGAATCCATTTAAATTCATTTAATATTCAAACCTCAGGATAGTTTCTAGAGAGAAATCTATTGATTCACAAGCCATAAATTACTCTATTTTATTAGGATCGTTAATAGTCATGGGAAAAATATTGAATCCTGAATCCATTTAAATTCATTTAATATTTAAAACTCAGGATAGTTTCTAGAAAGAAATCTATTGATTCACAAGCCATAAATTACACCATTTTAATAGGATCGTCAATAGTCATGAGAAAAAATTTAAATCCTGAATCCATTTAAATTCATTTAATATTCAAACCTCAGGATAGTTTCTAGAGAGAAATCTATTGATTCACAAGCCATAAATTACTCTATTTTATTAGGATCGTTAATAGTCATGGGAAAAATATTGAATTCTGAATCCATTTAAATTCATTTAATATTTAAAACTCAGGATAGTTTATAGAAAGAAAACTATTGGTTTACAAGCCATAAATTATACTATTTTATTAGGATCGTCAATAGTCATGAGAAAAAATTTAAATCCTGAATCCATTTAAATTCATTTAATATTTAAAACTCAGGATAGTTTCTAGAAAGAAATCTATTGATTCACAAGCCATAAATTACACCATTTTAATAGGATCGTCAATAGTCATGAGAAAAAATTTGAATTCTGAATCCATTTAAATTCATTTAATATTTAAAACTCAGGATAGTTTCTAGAAAGAAATCTATTGGTTTACAAGCCATAAATTACACTATTTTATTAGGATCGTCAATAGTCATGAGAAAAAATTAAAATCCTGAATCCATTTAAATTCATTAAATATTTAAATCTCAGGATAGTTTCTAGAAAGAAATCTATTGGTTTACAAGCCATAAATTACACTATTTTATTAGGATCGTCAATAGTCATGAGAAAAAATTAAAATCCTGAATCCATTTAAATTCATTAAATTTTTAAATCTCAGGATAGTTTCTAGAAAGAAATCTATTGGTTTACAAGCCATAAATTACACTATTTTATTAGGATCGTTAATAGTCATGGGAAAAAATTTAAATCCTGAATCCATTTAAATTCATTTAATATTTAAAACTCAGGATAGTTTCTAGAAAGAAATCTATTGATTCACAAGCCATAAATTACACCATTTTAATAGGATCGTCAATAGTCTTGAGAAAAAATTTAAATCCTGAATCCATTTAAATTCATTTAATATTCAAACCTCAGGATAGTTTCTAGAGAGAAATCTATTGATTCACAAGCCATAAATTACTCTATTTTATTAGGATCGTTAATAGTCATGGGAATAATATTGAATCCTGAATCCATTTAAATTCATTTAATATTTAAAACTCAGGATAGTTTCTAGAAAGAAATCTATTGATTCACAAGCCATAAATTACACCATTTTAATAGGATCGTCAATAGTCATGAGAAAAAATTTAAATCCTGAATCCATTTAAATTCATTTAATATTTAAAACTCAGGATAGTTTTTAAAAAGAAATCTATTGATTCACAAGTCATAAAGTATACTATTTTATTAGGACCGTCAATAGTCATGAGAAAAAATTTAAATCCTGAATCCATTTAAATTCATTTAATATTCAAACCTCAGGATAGTTTCTAGAGAGAAATCTATTGATTCACAAGCCATAAATTACTCTATTTTATTAGGATCGTTAATAGTCATGGGAAAAATATTGAATTCTGAATCCATTTAAATTCATTTAATATTTAAAACTCAGGATAGTTTATAGAAAGAAAACTATTGGTTTACAAGCCATAAATTATACTATTTTATTAGGATCGTCAGTAGTCATGAGAAAAAATTTAAATCCTGAATCCATTTAAATTCATTTAATATTTAAAACTCAGGATAGTTTCTAGAAAGAAATCTATTGATTCACAAGCCATAAATTACACCATTTTAATAGGATCGTCAATAGTCATGAGAAAAAATTTGAATTCTGAATCCATTTAAATTCATTTAATATTTAAAACTCAGGATAGTTTCTAGAAAGAAATCTATTGATTCACAAGCCATAAATTACACCATTTTAATAGGATCGTCAATAGTCATGAGAAAAAATTTAAATCCTGAATCCATTTAAATTCATTTAATATTCAAACCTCAGGATAGTTTCTAGAGAGAAATCTATTGATTCACAAGCCATAAATTACTCTATTTTATTAGGATCGTTAATAGTCATGGGAAAAATATTGAATTCTGAATCCATTTAGATTCATTTAATATTTAAAACTCAGGATAGTTTATAGAAAGAAAACTATTGGTTTACAAGCCATAAATTATACTATTTTATTAGGATCGTCAATAGTCATGAGAAAAAATTTAAATCCTGAATCCATTTAAATTCATTTAATATTTAAAACTCAGGATAGTTTCTAGAAAGAAATCTATTGATTCACAAGCCATAAATTACACCATTTTAATAGGATCGTCAATAGTCATGAGAAAAAATTTAAATCCTGAATCCATTTAAATTCATTTAATATTCAAACCTCAGGATAGTTTCTAGAGAGAAATCTATTGATTCACAAGCCATAAATTACTCTATTTTATTAGGATCGTTAATAGTCATGGGAAAAATATTGAATCCTGAATCCATTTAAATTCATTTAATATTAAAAACTCAGGATAGTTTCTAGAAAGAAATCTATTGGTTCACAAGCCATAAATTACACTATTTTATTAGGATCGTCAATAGTCATGAGAAAAAATTTAAATCCTGAATCCATTTAAATTCATTTAATATTTAAAACTCAGGATAGTTTCTAGAAAGAAATTTATTGGTTCACAAGCCATAAATTACACTATTTTATTAGGATCGTTAATAGTCATGAGAAAAAATTTGAATTCTGAATCCATTTAAATTCATTTAATATTCAAACCTCAGGATAGTTTCTAGAGAGAAATCTATTGATTCACAAGCCATAAATAACACTATTTTATTAGGATCGTCAATAGTCATGAGAAAAATTTTAAATCCTGAATCCATTTAAATTCATTTAATATTTAAAACTCAGGATAGTTTCTAGAAAGAAATCTATTGGTTCACAAGCCATAAAGTACACTATTTTATTAGGACCGTCAATAGTCACGGGAAAAAATTCAAATCCTGAATCCATTTAAATTCATTTAATATTAAAAACTCAGGATAGTTTCTAGATAGAAATTATTGGTTCACAAGCCATAAATTACACTATTTTATTAGGATCGTCAATAGTCATGAGAAAAAATTTAAATCCTGAATCCATTTAAATTCATTTTATATTTAAAACTCAGGATAGTTTCTAGATAGAAATTTATTGGTTCACAAGCCATAAATTACACTATTTTATTAGGATCGTTAATAGTCATGAGAAAAAATTTAAATCCTGAATCCATTTAAATTCATTTAATATTCAAACCTCAGGATAGTTTCTAGAGAGAAATCTATTGATTCACAAGCCATAAATAACACTATTTTATTAGGATCGTCAATAGTCATGAGAAAAATTTTAAATCCTGAATCCATTTAAATTCATTTAATATTTAAAACTCAGGATAGTTTCTAGAAAGAAATCTATTGGTTCACAAGCCATAAAGTACACTATTTTATAAGGACCGTCAATAGTCACGGGAAAAAATTTAAATCCTGAATCCATTTAAATTCATTTAATATTTAAAACTCAGGATAGTTTCTAGAAAGAAATTATTGGTAACAAGCCATAAATTACACTATTTTATTAGGATCGTCAATAGTCAAAAAATTTAAATCCTGAATCCATTTAAATTCATTTAATATTTAAAACTCAGGATAGTTTCTAGAGAGAAATCTATTGGTTTACAAGCCATAAATTACACTATTTTATTAGGACCGTCAATAGTCACGGGAAAAAATTTAAATCCTGAATCCATTTAAATTCATTTAATATTAAAAACTCAGGATAGTTTCTAGAAAGAAATCTATTGGTTTACAAGCCATAAATTACACCATTTTATTAGGATAGTCAATAGTCATGAGAAAAAATTTAAATCCTGAATCCATTTAAATTCATTTAATATTTAAAACTCAGGATAGTTTCTAGAAAGAAATCTATTGGTTTACAAGCCATAAATTACACTATTTTATTAGGATCGTCAATAGTCATGAGAAAAAATTGAAATCCTGAATCCATTTAAATTCATTTAATATTTAAAACTCAGGATAGTTTCTAGAAAGAAATCTATTGGTTTACAAGCCATAAATTACACTATTTTATTAGGATCGTCAATAGTCATGAGAAAAAATTAAAATCCTGAATCCATTTAAATTCATTAAATATTTAAATCTCAGGATAGTTTCTAGAAAGAAATCTATTGGTTTACAAGCCATAAATTACACTATTTTATTAGGATCGTTAATAGTCATGGGAAAAAATTTAAATCCTGAATCCATTTAAATTCATTTAATATTTAAAACTCAGGATAGTTTCTAGAAAGAAATCTATTGGTTCACAAGCCATAAATAACACTATTTTATTAGGATCGTCAATAGTCATGAGAAAAAATTTAAATCCTGAATCCATTTAAATTCATTTAATATTTAAAACTCAGGATAGTTTTTAAAAAGAAATCTATTGATTCACAAGCCATAAATTACACTATTTTATTAGGATCGTCAATAGTCATGAGAAAAAATTAAAATCCTGAATCCATTTAAATTCATTAAATATTTAAATCTCAGGATAGTTTCTAGAAAGAAATCTATTGGTTTACAAGCCATAAATTACACTATTTTATTAGGATCGTTAATAGTCATGGGAAAAAATTTAAATCCTGAATCCATTTAAATTCATTTAATATTTAAAACTCAGGATAGTTTCTAGAAAGAAATCTATTGGTTCACAAGCCATAAATTACACTATTTTATTAGGATCGTCAATAGTCATGAGAAAAAATTTAAATCCTGAATCCATTTAAATTCATTTAATATTTAAAACTCAGGATAGTTTTTAAAAAGAAATCTATTGATTCACAAGCCATAAATTACACTATTTTATTAGGATCGTCAATAGTCATGAGAAAAAATTTAAATCCTGAATCCATTTAAATTCATTTAATATTTAAATCTCAGGATAGTTTTTAGAAAGTAATCTATTGATTCACAAGCCATAAATTACACTATTTTATTAGGATCGTCAATAGTCATGAGAAAAAATTTAAATCCTGAATCCATTTAAATTCATTTAATATTTAAAACTCAGGATAGTTTCTAGAAAGAAATCTATTGGTTCACAAGCCATAAATTACACCATTTTATTAGGATCGTCAATAGTCATGAGAAAAAATTTAAATCCTGAATCCATTTAAATTCATTTAATATTTAAAACTCAGGATAGTTTTTAAAAAGAAATCTATTGATTCACAAGCCATAAATTACACTATTTTATTAGGATCGTCAATAGTCATGAGAAATAATTTAAATCCTGAGTCCATTTAAATTCATTTAATATTTAAAACTCAGGATAGTTTCTAGAAAGAAATCTATTGATTCACAAGCCATAAATTACACTATTTTATTAGGATCGTCAATAGTCATGAGAAAAAATTTGAATTCTGAATCCATTTAAATTCATTTAATATTTAAAACTCAGGATAGTTTCTAGAAAGAAATCTATTGGTTTACAAGCCATAAATTACACTATTTTATTAGGATCGTCAATAGTCATGAGAAAAAATTAAAATCCTGAATCCATTTAAATTCATTAAATATTTAAATCTCAGGATAGTTTCTAGAAAGAAATCTATTGGTTTACAAGCCATAAATTACACTATTTTATTAGGATCGTTAATAGTCATGGGAAAAAATTTAAATCCTGAATCCATTTAAATTCATTTAATATTTAAAACTCAGGATAGTTTCTAGAAAGAAATCTATTGGTTCACAAGCCATAAATTACACTATTTTATTAGGATCGTCAATAGTCATGAGAAAAAATTTAAATCCTGAATCCATTTAAATTCATTTAATATTTAAAACTCAGGATAGTTTTTAAAAAGAAATCTATTGATTCACAAGCCATAAATTACACTGTTTTATTAGGATCGTCAATAGTCATGAGAAAAAATTTAAATCCTGAATCCATTTAAAATCATTTAGTATTTAAAACTCAGGATAGTTTCTAGAAAGAAATTTATTGGTTCACAAGCCATAAATTACACTATTTTATTAGGATCGTCAATAGTCATGAGAAAAAATTTAAATCCTGAATCCATTTAAATTCATTTAATATTTAAAACTCAGGATAGTTTTTAGAAAGAAATCTATTGATTCACAAGCCATAAATTATACTATTTTATTAGGACCGTCAATAGTCATTGAAAAAAATTTAAATCCTGAATCCATTAAAACTCCTTTAATATTTAAAACGCAGGATAGTTTATAGAAAGAAATCTATTGTTTTACAAGCCATAAATTACTCTATTTTATTAGGATCGTCAATAGTCATGAGAAAAAATTTAAATCCTGAATCCATTTAAATTCATTTAATATTTAAAACTCAGGATAGTTTTTAAAAAGAAATCTATTGATTCACAAGTCATAAAGTATACTATTTTATTCGGACCGTCAATAGTCATGGGAAAAAAATTAAATCCTGAATCCATTTAATTTCATTTAATATTTAAAACTCAGGATAGTTTTTAGAAAGAAATCTATTGATTCACAAGCTATGAATTACACTTTTTTATTAGGATCGTCAATAGTCATGAGAAAAAATTTAAATCCTGAATCCATTTAAATTCATTTAATATTTAAAACTCAGGATAGTTTTTAGAAAGAAATCTATTGATTCACAAGCCATAAATTACACTATTTTGTTAGGATCGTCAATAGTCATGAGAAAAAATTTAAATCCTGAATCCATTTAAATTCATTTAATATTTAAAACTCAGGATAGTTTTTAGAAAGAAATCTATTGATTCACAAGCTATAAATTACACTATTTTATTAGGATCGTCAATTGTCATGAGAAAAAATTTAAATCCTGAATCCATTTAAATTCATTTAATATTTAAAACTCCGGATAGTTTTTAGAAAGAAATCTATTGGTTTACAAGCCATAAATTACACTATTTTATTAGGACCGTCAATAGTCATGAGAAAAAATTTAAATCCTGAATCCATTTAAATTCATTTAATATTTAAAACTCAGGATAGTTTCTAGAAAGAAATCTATTGGTTCACAAGCCATAAATTACACTATTTTATTAGGATCGTCAATAGTTATGAGAAAAAATTTAAATCCTGAATCCATTTAAATTCATTTAATATTTAAAACTCAGGATAGTTTTCAAAACATAAATTATACTATTCTATTAGAACCTTCAATAGTCATGAGAAAAAATTTGAATTCTGAATCCATTTAAATTCATTTAATATTTAAAACTCAGGATAGTTTCTAGAAAGAAATCTATTGGTTTACAAAGCATAAATTACACTATTTTATTAGGATCATCAATAGTCATGAGAAAAAATTAAAATTCTGAATCCATTTAAATTCATTAAATATTTAAATCTCAGGATAGTTTCTAGAAAGAAATCTATTGGTTTACAAGCCATAAATTACACTATTTTATTAGGATCGTCAATAGTCATGAGAAAAAATTTAAATCCTGAATCCATTTAAATTCATTTTATATTTAAAACTCAGGACAGTTTCTAGAAAGAAATCTATTGGTTCACAAACCATAAATTACACTATTTTATTAGGATCGTCAATAGTCATGAGAAAAAATTTAAATCCTGAATCCATTTAAATTCATTTAATATTTAAAACTCAGGATAGTTTTTAAAAAGAAATCTATTGATTCACAAGCCATAAATTACACTATTTTATTAGGATCGTCAATAGTCATGAGAAAAGATTTAAATCCTGAATCCATTTAAATTCATTTAATATTTAAAACTCAGGATAGTTTCTAGAAAGAAATCAATTGATTCACAAGCCATAAATTACACTATTTTATTAATACCTTCAATAGTCATGAGAAAAAATGTAATTCTGAATCCATTTAAATTCATTAAATATTTAAATCTCAGGATAGTTTCTAGAAAGAAATCTATTGGTTTACAAGCCATAAATTACACTATTTTATTAGGATCGTTAATAGTCATGGGAAAAAATTTAAATCCTGAATCCATTTAAATTCATTTAATATTTAAAACTCAGGACAGTTTCTAGAAAGAAATCTATTGGTTCACAAACCATAAATTACACTATTTTATTAGGATCGTCAATAGTCATGAGAAAAAATTTAAATCCTGAATCCATTTAAATTCATTTAATATTTAAAACTCAGGATAGTTTCTAGAAAGAAATCTATTGGTTTACAAGCCATAAATTACACTATTTTATTAGGATCGTCAATAGTCATGAGAAAAAATTTAAATCCTGAATCCATTTACATTCATTAAATATTTGAAACTCAGGATAGTTTCTAGGAAGAAATCTATTGGTTTACAAGCCATAAATTACACTATTTTATTAGGATCGTTAATAGTCATGGGAAAAAATTTAAATCCTGAATCCATTTAAATTCATTTAATATTTAAAACTCAGGACAGTTTCTAGAAAGAAATCTATTGGTTCACAAACCATAAATTACACTATTTTATTAGGATCGTCAATAGTCATGAGAAAAAATTTAAATCCTGAATCCATTTAAATTCATTTAATATTTAAAACTCAGGATAGTTTTTAGAAAGAAATCTATTGATTCACAAGCCATAAATTACACTATTTTATTAGGATCGTCAATAGTCATGAGAAAAAATTTAAATCCTGAATCCATTTAAATTCATTTAATATTTAAAACTCAGGATTGTTTCTAGAAAGAAATCTATTGATTCACAAGCTATAAATTACACTATTTTATTGGGATCGTCAATGGTCATGAGAAAAAATTTAAATCCTGAATCCATTAAAACTCATTTAATATTTAAAACGCAGGATAGTTTATAGAAAGAAATCTATTGTTTTACAAGCCATAAATTACACCATTTTATTAGGATCGTCAATAGTCATGAGAAAAAATTTAAATCCTGAATTCATTTACATTCATTTAATATTTAAAACTCAGGATAGTTTTTAAAAAGAAATCTATTGTTTTACAAGCCATAAATTACACTATTTTATTAGGACCTTCAATAGTCATGAGAAAAAATGTAATTCTGAATCCATTTAAATTCATTTAATATTTAAAACTCAGGATAGTTTCTAGAAAGAAATCTATTGGTTTACAAGCCATAAATTACACTATTTTATTAGGATCGTCAATAGTCATGAGAAAAAATTTAAATCCTGAATCCATTTACATTCATTAAATATTTAAAACTCAGGATAGTTTCTAGGAAGAAATCTATTGGTTTACAAGCCATAAATTACACTATTTTATTAGGATCGTTAATAGTCATGGGAAAAAATTTAAATCCTGAATCCATTTAAATTCATTTAATATTTAAAACTCAGGATAGTTTCTAGAAAGAAATCTATTGGTTCACAAGCCATAAATTACACTATTTTAATAGGATCGTCAATAGTCATGAAAAAAAATTTAAATCCTGAATCCATTTAAATTCATTTAATATTTAAAACTCAGGATAGTTTTTAGAAAGAAATCTATTGATTCACAAGCCATAAATTATACTATTTTATTAGGACCGTCAATAGTCATGGAAAAAAATTTAAATCCTGAATCCATTAAAACTCATTTAATATTTAAAACGCAGGATAGTTTATAGAAAGAAATCTATTGTTTTACAAGCCATAAATTACACCATTTTATTAGGATCGTCAATAGTCATGAGAAAAAATTTAAATCCTGAATCCATTAAAACTCATTTAATATTTAAAACGCAGGATAGTTTATAGAAAGAAATCTATTGTTTTACAAGCCATAAATTACACCATTTTATTAGGATCGTCAATAGTCATGAGAAAAATTTAAATCCTGAATTCATTTAAATTCATTTAATATTTAAAACTCAGGATAGTTTTTAAAAAGAAATCTATTGATTCACAAGTCATAAAGTATACTATTTTATTAGGACCTTCAATAGTCATGAGAAAAAATGTAATTCTGAATCCATTTAAATTCATTTAATATTTAAAACTCAGGATAGTTTCTAGAAAGAAATCTATTGGTTTACAAGCCACAAATTACACTATTTTATTAGGATCGTCAATAGTCATGAGAAAAAATTTAAATCCTGAATCCATTTACATTCATTAAATATTTAAAACTCAGGATAGTTTCTAGGAAGAAATCTATTGGTTTACAAGCCATAAATTACACTATTTTATTAGGATCGTTAATAGTCATGGGAAAAAATTTAAATCCTGAATCCATTTAAATTCATTTAATATTTAAAACTCAGTATAGTTTCTAGATAGAAATCTATTGGTTCACAAGCCATAAATTACACTATTTTAATAGGATCGTCAAAAGTCATGAAAAAAAATTTAAATCCTGAATCCATTTAAATTCATTTAATATTTAAAACTCAGGATAGTTTTTAGAAAGAAATCCTATGATTCACAAGCCATAAGTAACACTATTTTATTAGGATCGTCAATAGTCATGAGAAAAAATTTAAATCCTGAATCCATTTAAATTCATTTAATATTTAAAACTCAGGATAGTTTCTAGAAAGAAATCTATTGGTTCACAAGCCATAAAGTACACTATTTTATTAGGACCGTCAATAGTCATGAGAAAAATTTTAAATCCTGAATCCATTTAAATTCATTTAATATTTAAAACTCAGGATAGTTTCTAGAAAGAAATCTATTGGTTCACAAGCCATAAAGTACACTATTTTATAAGGACCGTCAATAGTCACGGGAAAAAATTTAAATCCTGAATCCATTTAAATTCATTTAATATTAAAAACTCAGGATAGTTTCTAGAAAGAAATTATTGGTAACAAGCCATAAATTACACTATTTTATTAGGATCGTCAATAGTCATGAGAATAAATTTAAATCCTGAATCCATTTAAATTCATTTAATATTTAAAACTCAGGATAGTTTCTAGAAAGAAATCTATTGATTCACAAGCCATAAATTACACCATTTTAATAGGATCGTCAATAGTCATGAGAAAAAATTTAAATCCTGAATCCATTTAAATTCATTTAATATTCAAACCTCAGGATAGTTTCTAGAGAGAAATCTATTGATTCACAAGCCATAAATTACTCTATTTTATTAGGATCGTTAATAGTCATGGGAAAAAATTTGAATTCTGAATCCATTTAAATTCATTTAATATTTAAAACTCAGGATAGTTTTTAGAAAGAAATCTATTGGTTTACAAGCCATAAATTACACTATTTTATTAGGATCGTCAATAGTCATGAGAAAAAATTAAAATCGTGAATCCATTTAAATTCATTAAATATTTAAATCTCAGGATAGTTTCTAGAAAGAAATCTATTGGTTCACAAGCCATAAATTACACTATTTTATTAGGATCGTCAATAGTCATGAGAAAAAATTTAAATTCTGAATCCATTTAAATTCATTTAATATTTAAAACTCAGGATAGTTTCTAGAAAGAAATCTATTGATTCACAAGCCATAAATTACACTATTTTATTAGGATCGTCAATAGTCATGAGAAAAAATTTGAATTCTGAATCCATTTAAATTCATTTAATATATAAAACTCAGGATAGTTTCTAGAAAGAAATCTATTGGTTTACAAGCCATAAATTACACTATTTTATTAGGACCGTCAATAGTCACGGGAAAAAATTTAAATCCTAAATCCATTTAAATTCATTTAATATTAAAAACTCAGGATAGTTTCTAGAAAGAAATTATTGGTTCACTAGCCATAAATTACACCATTTTATTAGGATCGTCAATAGTCATGAGAAAAAATTTAAATCCTGAATCCATTTAAATTCATTTAATATTTAAAACTCAGGATAGTTTCTAGAAAGAAATCTATTGGTTTACAAGCCATAAATTACACTATTTTATTAGGATCGTCAATAGTCATGAGAAAAAATTTAAATCCTGAATCCATTTAAATTCATTTAATATTTAAAACTCAGGATAGTTTCTAGAAAGAAATCTATTGGTTTACAAGCCATAAATTACACTATTTTATTAGGATCGTCAATAGTCATGAGAAAAAATTAAAATCCTGAATCCATTTAAATTCATTAAATATTTAAATCTCAGGATAGTTTCTAGAAAGAAATCTATTGGTTTACAAGCCATAAATTACACTATTTTATTAGGATCGTTAATAGTCATGGGAAAAAATTTAAATCCTGAATCCATTTAAATTCATTTAATATTTAAAACTCAGGATAGTTTCTAGAAAGAAATCTATTGGTTCACAAGCCATAAATTACACTATTTTATTAGGATCGTCAATAGTCATGAGAAAGAATTTAAATCCTGAATCCATTTAAATTCATTTAATATTTAAAACTCAGGATAGTTTTTAAAAAGAAATCTATTGATTCACAAGCCATAAATTACACTATTTTATTAGGATCGTCAATAGTCATGAGAAATAATTTAAATCCTGAGTCCATTTAAATTCATTTAATATTTAAAACTCAGGATAGTTTCTAGAAAGAAATCTATTGATTCACAAGCCATAAATTACACTATTTTATTAGGATCGTCAATAGTCATGAGAAAAAATTTGAATTCTGAATCCATTTAAATTCATTTAATATTTAAAACTCAGGATAGTTTCTAGAAAGAAATCTATTGGTTTACAAGCCATAAATTACACTATTTTATTAGGATCGTCAATAGTCATGAGAAAAAAATTAAAATCCTGAATCCATTTAAATTCATTAAATATTTAAATCTCAGGATAGTTTCTAGAAAGAAATCTATTGGTTTACAAGCCATAAATTACACTATTTTATTAGGATCGTCAATAGTCATGAGAAAAAATTAAAATCCTGAATCCATTTAAATTCATTAAATATTTAAATCTCAGGATAGTTTCTAGAAAGAAATCTATTGGTTTACAAGCCATAAATTACACTATTTTATTAGGATCGTTAATAGTCATGGGAAAAAATTTAAATCCTGAATCCATTTAAATTCATTTAATATTTAAAACTCAGGATAGTTTCTAGAAAGAAATCTATTGATTCACAAGCCATAAATTACACCATTTTAATAGGATCGTCAATAGTCATGAGAAAAAATTTAAATCCTGAATCCATTTAAATTCATTTAATATTCAAACCTCAGGATAGTTTCTAGAGAGAAATCTATTGATTCACAAGCCATAAATTACTCTATTTTATTAGGATCGTTAATAGTCATGGGAAAAATATTGAATCCTGAATCCATTTAAATTCATTTAATATTTAAAACTCAGGATAGTTTCTAGAAAGAAATCTATTGATTCACAAGCCATAAATTACACCATTTTAATAGGATCGTCAATAGTCATGAGAAAAAATTTAAATCCTGAATCCATTTAAATTCATTTAATATTCAAACCTCAGGATAGTTTCTAGAGAGAAATCTATTGATTCACAAGCCATAAATTACTCTATTTTATTAGGATCGTTAATAGTCATGGGAAAAATATTGAATTTTGAATCCATTTAAATTCATTTAATATTTAAAACTCAGGATAGTTTATAGAAAGAAAACTATTGGTTTACAAGCCATAAATTATACTATTTTATTAGGATCGTCAATAGTCATGAGAAAAAATTTAAATCCTGAATCCATTTAAATTCATTTAATATTTAAAACTCAGGATAGTTTCTAGAAAGAAATCTATTGATTCACAAGCCATAAATTCCACCATTTTAATAGGATCGTCAATAGTCATGAGAAAAAATTAAAATCCTGAATCCATTTAAATTCATTTAATATTCAAACCTCAGGATAGTTTCTAGAGAGAAATCTATTGATTCACAAGCCATAAATTACTCTATTTTATTAGGATCGTTAATAGTCATGGGAAAAATATTGAATCCTGAATCCATTTAAATTCATTTAATATTAAAAACTCAGGATAGTTTCTAGAAAGAAATCTATTGGTTCACAAGCCATAAATTACACTATTTTATTAGGATCGTCAATAGTCATGAGAAAAAATTTAAATCCTGAATCCATTTAAATTCATTTAATATTTAAAACTCAGGATAGTTTCTAGAAAGAAATTTATTGGTTCACAAGCCATAAATTACACTATTTTATTAGGATCGTTAATAGTCATGAGAAAAAATTTGAATTCTGAATCCATTTAAATTCATTTAATATTCAAACCTCAGGATAGTTTCTAGAGAGAAATCTATTGATTCACAAGCCATAAATAACACTATTTTATTAGGATCGTCAATAGTCATGAGAAAAATTTTAAATCCTGAATCCATTTAAATTCATTTAATATTTAAAACTCAGGATAGTTTCTAGAAAGAAATCTATTGGTTCACAAGCCATAAAGTACACTATTTTATTAGGACCGTCAATAGTCACGGGAAAAAATTCAAATCCTGAATCCATTTAAATTCATTTAATATTAAAAACTCAGGTAGGTTTCTAGAAAGAAATTATTGGTTCACAAGCCATAAATTACACTATTTTATTAGGATCGTCAATAGTCATGAGAAAAAATTTAAATCCTGAATCCATTTAAATTCATTTTATATTTAAAACTCAGGATAGTTTCTAGATAGAAATTTATTGGTTCACAAGCCATAAATTACACTATTTTATTAGGATCGTTAATAGTCATGAGAAAAAATTTAAATCCTGAATCCATTTAAATTCATTTAATATTCAAACCTCAGGATAGTTTCTAGAGAGAAATCTATTGATTCACAAGCCATAAATAACACTATTTTATTAGGATCGTCAATAGTCATGAGAAAAATTTTAAATCCTGAATCCATTTAAATTCATTTAATATTTAAAACTCAGGATAGTTTCTAGAAAGAAATCTATTGGTTCACAAGCCATAAAGTACACTATTTTATAAGGACCGTCAATAGTCACGGGAAAAAATTTAAATCCTGAATCCATTTAAATTCATTTAATATTAAAAACTCAGGATAGTTTCTAGAAAGAAATTATTGGTAACAAGCCATAAATTACACTATTTTATTAGGATCGTCAATGGTCAAAAAATTTAAATCCTGAATCCATTTAAATTCATTTAATATTTAAAACTCAGGATAGTTTTTAGAAAGGAATCTATTGATTCACAAGCCATAAATTACACCATTTTAATAGGATCGTCAATAGTCATGAGAAAAAATTTAAATCCTGAATCCATTTAAATTCATTTAATATTCAAACCTCAGGATAGTTTCTAGAGAGAAATCTATTGATTCACAAGCCATAAATTACTCTATTTTATTAGGATCGTTAATAGTCATGGGAAAAAATTTGAATTCTGAATCCATTTAAATTCATTTAATATTTAAAACTCAGGATAGTTTTTAGAAAGAAATCTATTGGTTTACAAGCCATAAATTACACTATTTTATTAGGATCGTCAATAGTCATGAGAAAAAATTAAAATCCTGAATCCATTTAAATTCATTAAATATTTAAATCTCAGGATAGTTTCTAGAAAGAAATCTATTGGTTTACAAGCCATAAATTACACTATTTTATTAGGATCGTCAATAGTCATGAGAAAAAATTTGAATTCTGAATCCATTTAAATTCATTTAATATTTAAAACTCAGGATAGTTTCTAGAAAGAAATCTATTGGTTTACAAGCCATAAATTACACTATTTTATTAGGACCGTCAATAGTCACGGGAAAAAATTTAAATCCTGAATCCATTTAAATTCATTTAATATTAAAAACTCAGGATAGTTTCTAGAAAGAAATTATTGGTTCACTAGCCATAAATTACACCATTTTATTAGGATAGTCAATAGTCATGAGAAAAAATTTAAATCCTGAATCCATTTAAATTCATTTAATATTTAAAACTCAGGATAGTTTCTAGAAAGAAATCTATTGGTTTACAAGCCATAAATTACACTATTTTATTAGGATCGTCAATAGTCATGAGAAAAAATTGAAATCCTGAATCCATTTAAATTCATTTAATATTTAAAACTCAGGATAGTTTCTAGAAAGAAATCTATTGGTTTACAAGCCATAAATTACACTATTTTATTAGGATCGTCAATAGTCATGAGAAAAAATTAAAATCCTGAATCCATTTAAATTCATTAAATATTTAAATCTCAGGATAGTTTCTAGAAAGAAATCTATTGGTTTACAAGCCATAAATTACACTATTTTATTAGGATCGTTAATAGTCATGGGAAAAAATTTAAATCCTGAATCCATTTAAATTCATTTAATATTTAAAACTCAGGATAGTTTCTAGAAAGAAATCTATTGGTTCACAAGCCATAAATAACACTATTTTATTAGGATCGTCAATAGTCATGAGAAAAAATTAAAATCCTGAATCCATTTAAATTCATTTAATATTCAAACCTCAGGATAGTTTCTAGAGAGAAATCTATTGATTCACAAGCCATAAATTACTCTATTTTATTAGGATCGTTAATAGTCATGGGAAAAATATTGAATCCTGAATCCATTTAAATTCATTTAATATTAAAAACTCAGGATAGTTTCTAGAAAGAAATCTATTGGTTCACAAGCCATAAATTACACTATTTTATTAGGATCGTCAATAGTCATGAGAAAAAATTTAAATCCTGAATCCATTTAAATTCATTTAATATTTAAAACTCAGGATAGTTTCTAGAAAGAAATTTATTGGTTCACAAGCCATAAATTACACTATTTTATTAGGATCGTTAATAGTCATGAGAAAAAATTTGAATTCTGAATCCATTTAAATTCATTTAATATTCAAACCTCAGGATAGTTTCTAGAGAGAAATCTATTGATTCACAAGCCATAAATAACACTATTTTATTAGGATCGTCAATAGTCATGAGAAAAATTTTAAATCCTGAATCCATTTAAATTCATTTAATATTTAAAACTCAGGATAGTTTCTAGAAAGAAATCTATTGGTTCACAAGCCATAAAGTACACTATTTTATTAGGACCGTCAATAGTCACGGGAAAAAATTCAAATCCTGAATCCATTTAAATTCATTTAATATTAAAAACTCAGGATAGTTTCTAGAAAGAAATTATTGGTTCACAAGCCATAAATTACACTATTTTATTAGGATCGTCAATAGTCATGAGAAAAAATTTAAATCCTGAATCCATTTAAATTCATTTTATATTTAAAACTCAGGATAGTTTCTAGATAGAAATTTATTGGTTCACAAGCCATAAATTACACTATTTTATTAGGATCGTTAATAGTCATGAGAAAAAATTTAAATCCTGAATCCATTTAAATTCATTTAATATTCAAACCTCAGGATAGTTTCTAGAGAGAAATCTATTGATTCACAAGCCATAAATAACACTATTTTATTAGGATCGTCAATAGTCATGAGAAAAATTTTAAATCCTGAATCCATTTAAATTCATTTAATATTTAAAACTCAGGATAGTTTCTAGAAAGAAATCTATTGGTTCACAAGCCATAAAGTACACTATTTTATAAGGACCGTCAATAGTCACGGGAAAAAATTTAAATCCTGAATCCATTTAAATTCATTTAATATTAAAAACTCAGGATAGTTTCTAGAAAGAAATTATTGGTAACAAGCCATAAATTACACTATTTTATTAGGATCGTCAATGGTCAAAAAATTTAAATCCTGAATCCATTTAAATTCATTTAATATTTAAAACTCAGGATAGTTTTTAGAAAGGAATCTATTGATTCACAAGCCATAAATTACACCATTTTAAAAGGATCGTCAATAGTCATGAGAAAAAATTTAAATCCTGAATCCATTTAAATTCATTTAATATTCAAACCTCAGGATAGTTTCTAGAGAGAAATCTATTGATTCACAAGCCATAAATTACTCTATTTTATTAGGATCGTTAATAGTCATGGGAAAAAATTTGAATTCTGAATCCATTTAAATTCATTTAATATTTAAAACTCAGGATAGTTTTTAGAAAGAAATCTATTGGTTTACAAGCCATAAATTACACTATTTTATTAGGATCGTCAATAGTCATGAGAAAAAATTAAAATCCTGAATCCATTTAAATTCATTAAATATTTAAATCTCAGGATAGTTTCTAGAAAGAAATCTATTGGTTTACAAGCCATAAATTACACTATTTTATTAGGATCGTCAATAGTCATGAGAAAAAATTTGAATTCTGAATCCATTTAAATTCATTTAATATTTAAAACTCAGGATAGTTTCTAGAAAGAAATCTATTGGTTTACAAGCCATAAATTACACTATTTTATTAGGACCGTCAATAGTCACGGGAAAAAATTTAAATCCTGAATCCATTTAAATTCATTTAATATTAAAAACTCAGGATAGTTTCTAGAAAGAAATTATTGGTTCACTAGCCATAAATTACACCATTTTATTAGGATAGTCAATAGTCATGAGAAAAAATTTAAATCCTGAATCCATTTAAATTCATTTAATATTTAAAACTCAGGATAGTTTCTAGAAAGAAATCTATTGGTTTACAAGCCATAAATTACACTATTTTATTAGGATCGTCAATAGTCATGAGAAAAAATTGAAATCCTGAATCCATTTAAATTCATTTAATATTTAAAACTCAGGATAGTTTCTAGAAAGAAATCTATTGGTTTACAAGCCATAAATTACACTATTTTATTAGGATCGTCAATAGTCATGAGAAAAAATTAAAATCCTGAATCCATTTAAATTCATTAAATATTTAAATCTCAGGATAGTTTCTAGAAAGAAATCTATTGGTTTACAAGCCATAAATTACACTATTTTATTAGGATCGTTAATAGTCATGGGAAAAAATTTAAATCCTGAATCCATTTAAATTCATTTAATATTTAAAACTCAGGATAGTTTCTAGAAAGAAATCTATTGGTTCACAAGCCATAAATAACACTATTTTATTAGGATCGTCAATAGTCATGAGAAAAAATTTAAATCCTGAATCCATTTAAATTCATTTAATATTTAAAACTCAGGATAGTTTTTAAAAAGAAATCTATTGATTCACAAGCCATAAATTACACTATTTTATTAGGATCGTCAATAGTCATGAGAAAAAATTAAAATCCTGAATCCATTTAAATTCATTAAATATTTAAATCTCAGGATAGTTTCTAGAAAGAAATCTATTGGTTTACAAGCCATAAATTACACTATTTTATTAGGATCGTTAATAGTCATGGGAAAAAATTTAAATCCTGAATCCATTTAAATTCATTTAATATTTAAAACTCAGGATAGTTTCTAGAAAGAAATCTATTGGTTCACAAGCCATAAATTACACTATTTTATTAGGATCGTCAATAGTCATGAGAAAAAATTTAAATCCTGAATCCATTTAAATTCATTTAATATTTAAAACTCAGGATAGTTTTTAAAAAGAAATCTATTGATTCACAAGCCATAAATTACACTATTTTATTAGGATCGTCAATAGTCATGAGAAAAAATTTAAATCCTGAATCCATTTAAATTCATTTAATATTTAAATCTCAGGATAGTTTTTAGAAAGAAATCTATTGATTCACAAGCCATAAATTACACTATTTTATTAGGATCGTCAATAGTCATGAGAAAAAATTTAAATCCTGAATCCATTTAAATTCATTTAATATTTAAAACTCAGGATAGTTTCTAGAAAGAAATCTATTGGTTCACAAGCCATAAATTACACTATTTTATTAGGATCGTCAATAGTCATGAGAAAAAATTTAAATCCTGAATCCATTTAAATTCATTTAATATTTAAAACTCAGGATAGTTTTTAAAAAGAAATCTATTGATTCACAAGCCATAAATTACACTATTTTATTAGGATCGTCAATAGTCATGAGAAATAATTTAAATCCTGAGTCCATTTAAATTCATTTAATATTTAAAACTCAGGATAGTTTCTAGAAAGAAATCTATTGATTCACAAGCCATAAATTACACTATTTTATTAGGATCGTCAATAGTCATGAGAAAAAATTTGAATTCTGAATCCATTTAAATTCATTTAATATTTAAAACTCAGGATAGTTTCTAGAAAGAAATCTATTGGTTTACAAGCCATAAATTACACTATTTTATTAGGATCGTCAATAGTCATGAGAAAAAATTAAAATCCTGAATCCATTTAAATTCATTAAATATTTAAATCTCAGGATAGTTTCTAGAAAGAAATCTATTGGTTTACAAGCCATAAATTACACTATTTTATTAGGATCGTTAATAGTCATGGGAAAAAATTTAAATCCTGAATCCATTTAAATTCATTTAATATTTAAAACTCAGGATAGTTTCTAGAAAGAAATCTATTGGTTCACAAGCCATAAATTACACTATTTTATTAGGATCGTCAATAGTCATGAGAAAAAATTTAAATCCTGAATCCATTTAAATTCATTTAATATTTAAAACTCAGGATAGTTTTTAAAAAGAAATCTATTGATTCACAAGCCATAAATTACACTATTTTATTAGGATCGTCAATAGTCATGAGAAAAAATTTAAATCCTGAATCCATTTAAAATCATTTAATATTTAAAACTCAGGATAGTTTCTAGAAAGAAATTTATTGGTTCACAAGCCATAAATTACACTATTTTATTAGGATCGTCAATAGTCATGAGAAAAAATTTAAATCCTGAATCCATTTAAATTCATTTAATATTTAAAACTCAGGATAGTTTTTAGAAAGAAATCTATTGATTCACAAGCCATAAATTATACTATTTTATTAGGACCGTCAATAGTCATGGAAAAAAATTTAAATCCTGAATCCATTAAAACTCCTTTAATATTTAAAACGCAGGATAGTTTATAGAAAGAAATCTATTGTTTTACAAGCCATAAATTACTCTATTTTATTAGGATCGTCAATAGTCATGAGAAAAAATTTAAATCCTGAATCCATTTAAATTCATTTAATATTTAAAACTCAGGATAGTTTTTAAAAAGAAATCTATTGATTCACAAGTCATAAAGTATACTATTTTATTAGGACCGTCAATAGTCATGGGAAAAAAATTAAATCCTGAATCCATTTAATTTCATTTAATATTTAAAACTCAGGATAGTTTTTAGAAAGAAATCTATTGATTCACAAGCTATGAATTACACTTTTTTATTAGGATCGTCAATAGTCATGAGAAAAAATTTAAATCCTGAATCCATTTAAATTCATTTAATATTTAAAACTCAGGATAGTTTTTAGAAAGAAATCTATTGATTCACAAGCCATAAATTACACTATTTTGTTAGGATCGTCAATAGTCATGAGAAAAAATTTAAATCCTGAATCCATTTAAATTCATTTAATATTTAAAACTCAGGATAGTTTTTAGAAAGAAATCTATTGATTCACAAGCTATAAATTACACTATTTTATTAGGATCGTCAATTGTCATGAGAAAAAATTTAAATCCTGAATCCATTTAAATTCATTTAATATTTAAAACTCCGGATAGTTTTTAGAAAGAAATCTATTGGTTTACAAGCCATAAATTACACTATTTTATTAGGATCGTCAATAGTCATGAGAAAAAATTTAAATCCTGAATCCATTTAAATTCATTTAATATTTAAAACTCAGGATAGTTTCTAGAAAGAAATCTATTGGTTCACAAGCCATTAATTACACTATTTTATTAGGATCGTCAATAGTCATGAGAAAAAATTTAAATCCTGAATCCATTTAAATTCATTTAATATTTAAAACTCAGGATAGTTTTCAAAACATAAATTATACTATTCTATTAGGATCGTCAATAGTCATGAGAAAAAATTTAAATCCTGAATCCATTTAAATTCATTTAATATTTAAAACTCAGGATAGTTTTTAAAAAGAAATCTATTGATTCACAAGCCATAAATTACACTATTTTATTAGGATCGTCAATAGTCATGAGAAATAATTTAAATCCTGAGTCCATTTAAATTCATTTAATATTTAAAACTCAGGATAGTTTCTAGAAAGAAATCTATTGATTCACAAGCCATAAATTACACTATTTTATTAGGATCGTCAATAGTCATGAGAAAAAATTTGAATTCTGAATCCATTTAAATTCATTTAATATTTAAAACTCAGGATAGTTTCTAGAAAGAAATCTATTGGTTTACAAGCCATAAATTACACTATTTTATTAGGATCGTCAATAGTCATGAGAAAAAATTAAAATCCTGAATCCATTTAAATTCATTAAATATTTAAATCTCAGGATAGTTTCTAGAAAGAAATCTATTGGTTTACAAGCCATAAATTACACTATTTTATTAGGATCGTTAATAGTCATGGGAAAAAATTTTAATCCTGAATCCATTTAAATTCATTTAATATTTAAAACTCAGGATAGTTTCTAGAAAGAAATCTATTGGTTCACAAGCCATAAATTACACTATTTTATTAGGATCGTCAATAGTCATGAGAAAAAATTTAAATCCTGAATCCATTTAAATTCATTTAATATTTAAAACTCAGGATAGTTTTTAAAAAGAAATCTATTGATTCACAAGCCATAAATTACACTATTTTATTAGGATCGTCAATAGTCATGAGAAAAAATTTAAATCCTGAATCCATTTAAAATCATTTAATATTTAAAACTCAGGATAGTTTCTAGAAAGAAATTTATTGGTTCACAAGCCATAAATTACACTATTTTATTAGGATCGTCAATAGTCATGGAAAAAAATTTAAATCCTGAATCCATTAAAACTCCTTCAATATTTAAAACGCAGGATAGTTTATAGAAAGAAATCTATTGTTTTACAAGCCATAAATTACTCTATTTTATTAGGATCGTCAATAGTCATGAGAAAAAATTTAAATCCTGAATCCATTTAAATTCATTTAATATTTAAAACTCAGGATAGTTTTTAAAAAGAAATCAATTGATTCACAAGTCATAAAGTATACTATTTTATTAGGACCGTCAATAGTCATGGGAAAAAAATTAAATCCTGAATCCATTTAATTTCATTTAATATTTAAAACTCAGGATAGTTTTTAGAAAGAAATCTATTGATTCACAAGCTATGAATTACACTTTTTTATTAGGATCGTCAATAGTCATGAGAAAAAATTTAAATCCTGAATCCATTTAAATTCATTTAATATTTAAAACTCAGGATAGTTTTTAGAAAGAAATCTATTGATTCACAAGTCATAAATTACACTATTTTGTTAGGATCGTCAATAGTCATGAGAAAAAATTTAAATCCTGAATCCATTTAAATTCATTTAATATTTAAAACTCAGGATAGTTTTTAGAAAGAAATCTATTGATTCACAAGCTATAAATTACACTATTTTATTAGGATCGTCAATTGTCATGAGAAAAAATTTAAATCCTGAATCCATTTAAATTCATTTAATATTTAAAACTCCGGATAGTTTTTAGAAAGAAATCTATTGGTTTACAAGCCATAAATTACACTATTTTATTAGGATCGTCAATAGTCATGAGAAAAAATTTAAATCCTGAATCCATTTAAATTCATTTAATATTTAAAACTCAGGATAGTTTCTAGAAAGAAATCTATTGGTTCACAAGCCATAAATTACACTATTTTATTAGGATCGTCAATAGTCATGAGAAAAAATTTAAATCCTGAATCCATTTAAATTCATTTAATATTTAAAACTCAGGATAGTTTTCAAAACATAAATTATACTATTCTATTAGAACCTTCAATAGTCATGAGAAAAAATTTGAATTCTGAATCCATTTAAATTCATTTAATATTTAAAACTCAGGATAGTTTCTAGAAAGAAATCTATTGGTTTACAAAGCATAAATTACACTATTTTATTAGGATCATCAATAGTCATGAGAAAAAATTAAAATTCTGAATCCATTTAAATTCATTAAATATATTTAAATCTCAGGATAGTTTCTAGAAAGAAATCTATTGGTTTACAAGCCATAAATTACACTATTTTATTAGGATCGTCAATAGTCATGAGAAAAAATTTAAATCCTGAATCCATTTAAATTCATTTTATATTTAAAACTCAGGACAGTTTCTAGAAAGAAATCTATTGATTCACAAGCTATAAATTACACTATTTTATTAGGATCGTCAATTGTCATGAGAAAAAATTTAAATGCTGAATCCATTTAAATTCATTTAATATTTAAAACTCCGGATAGTTTTTAGAAAGAAATCTATTGGTTTACAAGCCATAAATTACACTATTTTATTAGGATCGTCAATAGTCATGAGAAAAAATTTAAATCCTGAATCCATTTAAATTCATTTAATATTTAAAACTCAGGATAGTTTCTAGAAAGAAATCTATTGGTTCACAAGCCATTAATTACACTATTTTATTAGGATCGTCAATAGTCATGAGAAAAAATTTAAATCCTGAATCCATTTAAATTCATTTAATATTTAAAACTCAGGATAGTTTTCAAAACATAAATTATACTATTCTATTAGGATCGTCAATAGTCATGAGAAAAAATTTAAATCCTGAATCCATTTAAATTCATTTAATATTTAAAACTCAGGATAGTTTTTAAAAAGAAATCTATTGATTCACAAGCCATAAATTACACTATTTTATTAGGATCGTCAATAGTCATGAGAAATAATTTAAATCCTGAGTCCATTTAAATTCATTTAATATTTAAAACTCAGGATAGTTTCTAGAAAGAAATCTATTGATTCACAAGCCATAAATTACACTATTTTATTAGGATCGTCAATAGTCATGAGAAAAAATTTGAATTCTGAATCCATTTAAATTCATTTAATATTTAAAACTCAGGATAGTTTCTAGAAAGAAATCTATTGGTTTACAAGCCATATGTTACACTATTTTATTAGGATCGTCAATAGTCATGAGAAAAAATTAAAATCCTGAATCCATTTAAATTCATTAAATATTTAAATCTCAGGATAGTTTCTAGAAAGAAATCTATTGGTTTACAAGCCATAAATTACACTATTTTATTAGGATCGTTAATAGTCATGGGAAAAAATTTTAATCCTGAATCCATTTAAATTCATTTAATATTTAAAACTCAGGATAGTTTCTAGAAAGAAATCTATTGGTTCACAAGCCATAAATTACACTATTTTATTAGGATCGTCAATAGTCATGAGAAAAAATTTAAATCCTGAATCCATTTAAATTCATTTAATATTTAAAACTCAGGATAGTTTTTAAAAAGAAATCTATTGATTCACAAGCCATAAATTACACTATTTTATTAGGATCGTCAATAGTCATGAGAAAAAATTTAAATCCTGAATCCATTTAAAATCATTTAATATTTAAAACTCAGGATAGTTTCTAGAAAGAAATTTATTGGTTCACAAGCCATAAATTACACTATTTTATTAGGATCGTCAATAGTCATGGAAAAAAATTTAAATCCTGAATCCATTAAAACTCCTTTAATATTTAAAACGCAGGATAGTTTATAGAAAGAAATCTATTGTTTTACAAGCCATAAATTACTCTATTTTATTAGGATCGTCAATAGTCATGAGAAAAAATTTAAATCCTGAATCCATTTAAATTCATTTAATATTTAAAACTCAGGATAGTTTTTAAAAAGAAATCAATTGATTCACAAGTCATAAAGTATACTATTTTATTAGGACCGTCAATAGTCATGGGAAAAAAATTAAATCCTGAATCCATTTAATTTCATTTAATATTTAAAACTCAGGATAGTTTTTAGAAAGAAATCTATTGATTCACAAGCTATGAATTACACTTTTTTATTAGGATCGTCAATAGTCATGAGAAAAAATTTAAATCCTGAATCCATTTAAATTCATTTAATATTTAAAACTCAGGATAGTTTTTAGAAAGAAATCTATTGATTCACAAGCTATGAATTACACTTTTTTATTAGGATCGTCAATAGTCATGAGAAAAAATTTAAATCCTGAATCCATTTAAATTCATTTAATATTTAAAACTCCGGATAGTTTTTAGAAAGAAATCTATTGGTTTACAAGCCATAAATTACACTATTTTATTAGGATCGTCAATAGTCATGAGAAAAAATTTAAATCCTGAATCCATTTAAATTCATTTAATATTTAAAACTCAGGATAGTTTCTAGAAAGAAATCTATTGGTTCACAAGCCATAAATTACACTATTTTATTAGGATCGTCAATAGTCATGAGAAAAAATTTAAATCCTGAATCCATTTAAATTCATTTAATATTTAAAACTCAGGATAGTTTTCAAAACATAAATTATACTATTCTATTAGAACCTTCAATAGTCATGAGAAAAAATTTGAATTCTGAATCCATTTAAATTCATTTAATATTTAAAACTCAGGATAGTTTCTAGAAAGAAATCTATTGGTTTACAAAGCATAAATTACACTATTTTATTAGGATCATCAATAGTCATGAGAAAAAATTAAAATTCTGAATCCATTTAAATTCATTAAATATTTAAATCTCAGGATAGTTTCTAGAAAGAAATCTATTGGTTTACAAGCCATAAATTACACTATTTTATTAGGATCGTCAATAGTCATGAGAAAAAATTTAAATCTTGAATCCATTTAAATTCATTTTATATTTAAAACTCAGGACAGTTTCTAGAAAGAAATCTATTGGTTCACAAACCATAAATTACACTATTTTATTAGGATCGTCAATAGTCATGAGAAAAAATTTAAATCCTGAATCCATTTAAATTCATTTAATATTTAAAACTCAGGATAGTTTTTAAAAAGAAATCTATTGATTCACAAGCCATAAATTACACTATTTTATTAGGATCGTCAATAGGCATGAGAAAAGATTTAAATCCTGAATCCATTTAAATTCATTTAATATTTAAAACTCAGGATAGTTTCTAGAAAGAAATCAATTGATTCACAAGCCATAAATTACACTATTTTATTAATACCTTCAATAGTCATGAGAAAAAATGTAATTCTGAATCCATTTAAATTCATTAAATATTTAAATCTCAGGATAGTTTCTAGAAAGAAATCTATTGGTTTACAAGCCATAAATTACACTATTTTATTAGGATCGTTAATAGTCATGGGAAAAAATTTAAATCCTGAATCCATTTAAATTCATTTAATATTTAAAACTCAGGACAGTTTCTAGAAAGAAATCTATTGGTTCACAAACCATAAATTACACTATTTTATTAGGATCGTCAATAGTCATGAGAAAAAATTTAAATCCTGAATCCATTTAAATTCATTTAATATTTAAAACTCAGGATAGTTTCTAGAACGAAATCTATTGGTTTACAAGCCATAAATTACACTATTTTATTAGGATCGTCAATAGTCATGAGAAAAAATTTAAATCCTGAATCCATTTACATTCATTAAATATTTGAAACTCCGGATAGTTTCTAGGAAGAAATCTATTGGTTTACAAGCCATAAATTACACTATTTTATTAGGATCGTTAGTAGTCATGGGAAAAAATTTAAATCCTGAATCCATTTAAATTCATTTAATATTTAAAACTCAGGACAGTTTCTAGAAAGAAATCTATTGATTCACATGTCATAAAGTATACTATTTTATTAGGACCTTCAATAGTCATGAGAAAAAATGTAATTCTGAATCCATTTAAATTCATTTAATATTTAAAACTCAGGATAGTTTCTAGAAAGAAATCTATTGGTTTACAAGCCATAAATTACACTATTTTATTAGGATCGTCAATAGTCATGAGAAAAAATTTAAATCCTGAATCCATTTACATTCATTAAATATTTAAAACTCAGGATAGTTTCTAGGAAGAAATCTATTGGTTTACAAGCCATAAATTACACTATTTTATTAGGATCGTTAATAGTCATGGGAAAAAATTTAAATCCTGAATCCATTTAAATTCATTTAATATTTAAAACTCAGGATAGTTTCTAGAAAGAAATCTATTGGTTCACAAGCCATAAATTACACTATTTTAATAGGATCGTCAATAGTAATGAAAAAAAATTTAAATCCTGAATCCATTTAAATTCATTTAATATATAAAACGCAGGATAGTTTTTAGAAAGAAATCTATTGATTCACAAGCCATAAGTAACACTATTTTATTAGGATCGTCAATAGTCATGAGAAAAAATTTAAATCCTGAATCCATTTAAAATTATTTAATATTTAAAACTCAGGATAGTTTCTAGAAAGAAATCTATTGGTTCACAAGCCATAAAGAACACTATTTTATTAGGACCGTCAATAGTCACGGGAAAAAATTTAAATCCTGAATCCATTTAAATTCATTTAATATTAAAAAATCAGGATAGTTTTTAGAAAGAAACCTATTGATTCACAAGCCATGAATTACACTATTTTATTAGGATCGTCAATAGTCATGAGAAAAAATTTAAATCCTGAATCCATTTAAATTCATTTAATATTTAAAACTCAGGATAGTTTTTAGAATGAAATCTATTGATTCACAAGCCATAAATTATACTATTTTATTAGGACCGTCAATAGTCATGGAAAAAAATTTAAATCCTGAATCCATTAAAACTCATTTAATATTTAAAACGCAGGATAGTTTATAGAAAGAAATCTATTGTTTTACAAGCCATAAATTACACTATTTTATTAGGATCGTCAATAGTCATGAGAAAAAATTTAAATCCTGAATCCATTTAAATTCATTTAATATTTAAAACTCAGGATAGTTTCTAGAAAAAAATCTATTGGTTCACAAGCCATAAATTACACTATTTTATTAGGATCGTCAATAGTCATGAGAAAAAATTTAAATCCTGAATTCATTTAAATTCATTTAATATTTAAAACTCAGGATAGTTTTTAAAAAGAAATCTATTGATTCACAAGTCATAAAGTATTTTATTAGGACCTTCAATAGTCATGAGAAAAAATTTAAATTCTGAATCCATTTAAATTCATTTAATATTTAAAACTCAGGATAGTTTCTAGAAAGAAATCTATTGGTTTACAAGCCATAAATTACACTATTTTATTAGGATCGCCAATAGTCATGAGAAAAAATTTAAATCCTGAATCCATTTACATTCATTAAATATTTAAAACGCAGGATAGTTTATAGAAAGAAATCTATTGTTTTACAAGCCATAAATTACACTATTTTATTAGGATCGTCAATAGTCATGAGAAAAAATTTAAATCCTGAATCCATTTAAATTCATTTAATATTTAAAACTCAGGATAGTTTCTAGAAAAAAATCTATTGGTTCACAAGCCATAAATTACACTATTTTATTAGGATCGTCAATAGTCATGAGAAAAAATTTAAATCCTGAATTCATTTAAATTCATTTAATATTTAAAACTCAGGATAGTTTTTAAAAAGAAATCTATTGATTCACAAGTCATAAAGTATTTTATTAGGACCTTCAATAGTCATGAGAAAAAATGTAATTCTGAATCCATTTAAATTCATTTAATATTTAAAACTCAGGATAGTTTCTAGAAAGAAATCTATTGGTTTACAAGCCATAAATTACACTATTTTATTAGGATCGTCAATAGTCATGAGAAAAAATTTAAATCCTGAATCCATTTACATTCATTAAATATTTAAAACTCAGGATAGTTTCTAGGAAGAAATCTATTGGTTTACAAGCCATAAATTACACTATTTTATTAGGATCGTTAATAGTCATGGGAAAAAATTTAAATCCTGAATCCATTTAAATACATTTAATATTTAAAACTCAGGATAGTTTCTAGAAAGAAATCTATTGGTTCACAAGCCATAAATTACACTATTTTAATAGGATCGTCAATAGTCATGAAAAAAAATTTAAATCCTGAATCCATTTAAATTCATTTAATATTTAAAACTCAGGATAGTTTTTAGAAAGAAATCTATTGATTCACAAGCCATAAATTATACTATTTTATTAGGACCGTCAATAGTCATGGAAAAAAATTTAAATCCTGAATCCATTAAAACTCATTTAATATTTAAAACGCAGGATAGTTTATAGAAAGAAATCTATTGTTTTACAAGCCATAAATTACACCATTTTATTAGGATCGTCAATAGTCATGAGAAAAAATTTAAATCCTGAATCCATTAAAACTCATTTAATATTTAAAACGCAGGATAGTTTATAGAAAGAAATCTATTGTTTTACAAGCCATAAATTACACCATTTTATTAGGATCGTCAATAGTCATGAGAAAAATTTAAATCCTGAATTCATTTAAATTCATTTAATATTTAAAACTCAGGATAGTTTTTAAAAAGAAATCTATTGATTCACAAGTCATAAAGTATACTATTTTATTAGGACCTTCAATAGTCATGAGAAAAAATGTAATTCTGAATCCATTTAAATTCATTTAATATTTAAAACTCAGGATAGTTTCTAGGAAGAAATCTATTGATTCACAAGCCATAAATTATACTATTTTATTAGGACCGTCAATAGTCATGGAAAAAAATTTAAATCCTGAATCCATTAAAACTCATTTAATATTTAAAACGCAGGATAGTTTATAGAAAGAAATCTATTGTTTTACAAGCCATAAATTACACTATTTTATTAGGATCGTCAATAGTCATGAGAAAAAATTTAAATCCTGAATCCATTTAAATTCATTTAATATTTAAAACTCAGGATAGTTTCTAGAAAAAAATCTATTGGTTCACAAGCCATAAATTACACTATTTTATTAGGATCGTCAATAGTCATGAGAAAAAATTTAAATCCTGAATTCATTTAAATTCATTTAATATTTAAAACTCAGGATAGTTTTTAAAAAGAAATCTATTGATTCACAAGTCATAAAGTATTTTATTAGGACCTTCAATAGTCATGAGAAAAAATGTAATTCTGAATCCATTTAAATTCATTTAATATTTAAAACTCAGGATAGTTTCTAGAAAGAAATCTATTGGTTTACAAGCCATAAATTACACTATTTTATTAGGATCGTCAATAGTCATGAGAAAAAATTTAAATCCTGAATCCATTTACATTCATTAAATATTTAAAACTCAGGATAGTTTCTAGGAAGAAATCTATTGGTTTACAAGCCATAAATTACACTATTTTATTAGGATCGTTTATAGTCATGGGAAAAAATTTAAATCCTGAATCCATTTAAATTCATTTAATATTTAAAACTCAGGATAGTTTCTAGAAAGAAATCTATTGGTTCACAAGCCATAAATTACACTATTTTAATAGGATCGTCAATAGTCATGAAAAAAAATTTAAATCCTGAATCCATTTAAATTCATTTAATATTTAAAACTCAGGATAGTTTTTAGAAAGAAATCTATTGATTCACAAGCCATAAATTATACTATTTTATTAGGACCGTCAATAGTCATGGAAAAAAATTTAAATCCTGAATCCATTTAAATTCATTTAATATTTAAAACTCAGGACAGTTTCTAGAAAGAAATCTATTGGTTCACAAACCATAAATTACACTATTTTATTAGGATCGTCAATAGTCATGAAAAAAAATTTAAATCCTGAATCCATTTAAATTCATTTAATATTTAAAACTCAGGATAGTTTTTAGAAAGAAATCTATTGATTCACAAGCCATAAATTATACTATTTTATTAGGACCGTCAATAGTCATGGAAAAAAATTTAAATCCTGAATCCATTAAAACTCATTTAATATTTAAAACTCAGGATAGTTTATAGAAAGAAATCTATTGTTTTACAAGCCATAAATTACACTATTTTATTAGGATCGTCAATAGTCATGAGAAAAAATTTAAATCCTGAATCCATTTAAATTCATTTAATATTTAAAACTCAGGATAGTTTCTAGAAAAAAATCTATTGGTTCACAAGCCATAAATTACACTATTTTATTAGGATCGTCAATAGTCATGAGAAAAATTTAAATCCTGAATTCATTTAAATTCATTTAATATTTAAAACTCAGGATAGTTTTTAAAAAGAAATCTATTGATTCACAAGTCATAAAGTATACTATTTTATTAGGACCTTCAATAGTCATGAGAAAAAATGTAATTCTGAATCCATTTAAATTCATTTAATATTTAAAACTCAGGATAGTTTCTAGGAAGAAATCTATTGATTCACAAGCCATAAATTATACTATTTTATTAGGACCGTCAATAGTCATGGAAAAAAATTTAAATCCTGAATCCATTAAAACTCATTTAATATTTAAAACGCAGGATAGTTTATAGAAAGAAATCTATTGTTTTACAAGCCATAAATTACACTATTTTATTAGGATCGTCAATAGTCATGAGAAAAAATTTAAATCCTGAATCCATTTACATTCATTAAATATTTAAAACTCAGGATAGTTTCTAGGAAGAAATCTATTGATTCACAAGCCATAAATTATACTATTTTATTAGGACCGTCAATAGTCATGGAAAAAAATTTAAATCCTGAATCCATTAAAACTCATTTAATATTTAAAACGCAGGATAGTTTATAGAAAGAAATCTATTGTTTTACAAGCCATAAATTACACTATTTTATTAGGATCGTCAATAGTCATGAGAAAAAATTTAAATCCTGAATCCATTTAAATTCATTTAATATTTAAAACTCAGGATAGTTTCTAGAAAAAAATCTATTGGTTCACAAGCCATAAGTTACACTATTTTATTAGGATCGTCAATAGTCATGAGAAAAAATTTAAATCCTGAATTCATTTAAATTCATTTAATATTTAAAACTCAGGATAGTTTTTAAAAAGAAATCTATTGATTCACAAGTCATAAAGTATTTTATTAGGACCTTCAATAGTCATGAGAAAAAATTTAAATCCTGAATCCATTTAAATTCATTTAATATTTAAAACTCAGGATAGTTTCTAGAAAGAAATCTATTGGTTTACAAGCCATAAATTACACTATTTTATTAGGATCGTCAATAGTCATGAGAAAAAATTCAAATCCTGAATCCATTTACATTCATTAAATATTTAAAACTCAGGATAGTTTCTAGGAAGAAATCTATTGGTTTACAAGCCATAAATTACACTATTTTATTAGGATCGTTAATAGTCATGGGAAAAAATTTAAATCCTGAATCCATTTAAATTCATTTAATATTTAAAACTCAGGATAGTTTCTAGAAAGAAATCTATTGGTTCACAAGCCATAAATTACACTATTTTAATAGGATCGTCAATAGTCATGAAAAAAAATTTAAATCCTGAATCCATTTAAATTCATTTAATATTTAAAACTCAGGATAGTTTTTAGAAAGAAATCTATTGATTCACAAGCCATAAATTATACTATTTTATTAGGACCGTCAATAGTCATGGAAAAAAATTTAAATCCTGAATCCATTAAAACTCATTTAATATTTAAAACGCAGGATAGTTTATAGAAAGAAATCTATTGTTTTACAAGCCATAAATTACACCATTTTATTAGGATCGTCAATAGTCATGAGAAAAAATTTAAATCCTGAATCCATTAAAACTCATTTAATATTTAAAACGCAGGATAGTTTATAGAAAGAAATCTATTGTTTTACAAGCCATAAATTACACCATTTTATTAGGATCGTCAATAGTCATGAGAAAAATTTAAATCCTGAATTCATTTAAATTCATTTAATATTTAAAACTCAGGATAGTTTTTAAAAAGAAATCTATTGATTCACAAGTCATAAAGTATACTATTTTATTAGGACCTTCAATAGTCATGAGAAAAAATGTAATTCTGAATCCATTTAAATTCATTTAATATTTAAAACTCAGGATAGTTTCTAGAAAGAAATCTATTGGTTTACAAGCCATAAATTACACTATTTTATTAGGATCGTTAATAGTCATGGGAAAAAATTTAAATCCTGAATCCATTTAAATTCATTTAATATTTAAAACTCAGGATAGTTTCTAGATAGAAATCTATTGGTTCACAAGCCATAAATTACACTATTTTAATAGGATCGTCAATAGTCATGAAAAAAAATTTAAATCCTGAATCCATTTAAATTCATTTAATATTTAAAACTCAGGATAGTTTTTAGAAAGAAATCTATTGATTCACAAGCCATAAGTAACACTATTTTATTAGGATCGTCAATAGTCATGAGAAAAAATTTAAATCCTGAATCCATTTAAATTCATTTAATATTTAAAACTCAGGATAGTTTCTAGAAAGAAATCTATTGGTTCACAAGCCATAAAGTACACTATTTTATTAGGACCGTCAATAGTCACGGGAAAAAATTTAAATCCTGAATCCATTTAAATTCATTTAATATTTAAAACTCAGGATAGTTTTTAGAAAGAAATCTATTGATTCACAAGCCATAAATTATACTATTTTATTAGGACCGTCAATAGTCATGGAAAAAACTTTAAATCCTGAATCCATTAAAACTCATTTAATATTTAAAACGCAGGATAGTTTATAGAAAGAAATCTATTGTTTTACAAGCCATAAATTACACCATTTTATTAGGATCGTCAATAGTCATGAGAAAAAATTTAAATCCTGAATTCATTTAAATTCATTTAATATTTAAAACTCAGGTTAGTTTTTAAAAAGAGATCTATTGATTCACAAGTCATAAAGTATACTATTTTATTAGGACCTTCAATAGTCATGAGAAAAAATGTAATTCTGAATCCATTTAAATTCATTTATTATTTAAAACTCAGGATAGTTTCTAGAAAGAAATCTATTGGTTTACAAGCCATAAATTACACTATTTTATTAGGATCGTCAATAGTCATGAGAAAAAATTTAAATCCTGAATCCATTTTCATTCATTAAATATTTAAAACTCAGGATAGTTTCTAGGAAGAAATCTATTGGTTTACAAGCCATAAATTACACTATTTTATTAGGATCGTTAATAGTCATGGGAAAAAATTTAAATCCTGAATCCATTTAAATTCATTTAATATTTAAAACTCAGGATAGTTTCTAGAAAGAAATCTATTGGTTCACAAGCCATAAATTACACTATTTTAATAGGATCGTCAATAGTCATGAAAAAAAATTTAAATCCTGAATCCATTTAAATTCATTTAATATATAAAACGCAGGATAGTTTTTAGAAAGAAATCTATTGATTCACAAGCCATAAGTAACACTATTTTATTAGGATCGTCAATAGTCATGAGAAAAAATTTAAATCCTGAATCCATTTAAAATTATTTAATATTTAAAACTCAGGATAGTTTCTAGAAAGAAATCTATTGGTTCACAAGCCATAAAGTACACTATTTTATTAGGACCGTCAATAGTCACGGGAAAAAATTTAAATCCTGAATCCATTTAAATTCATTTAATATTAAAAAATCAGGATAGTTTTTAGAAAGAAACCTATTGATTCACAAGCCATGAATTACACTATTTTATTAGGATCGTCAATAGTCATGAGAAAAAATTTAAATCCTGAATCCATTTAAATTCATTTAATATTTAAAACTCAGGATAGTTTTTAGAATGAAATCTATTGATTCACAAGCCATAAATTATACTATTTTATTAGGACCGTCAATAGTCATGGAAAAAAATTTAAATCCTGAATCCATTAAAACTCATTTAATATTTAAAACGCAGGATAGTTTATAGAAAGAAATCTATTGTTTTACAAGCCATAAATTACACTATTTTATTAGGATCGTCAATAGTCATGAGAAAAAATTTAAATCCTGAATCCATTTAAATTCATTTAATATTTAAAACTCAGGATAGTTTCTAGAAAAAAATCTATTGGTTCACAAGCCATAAATTACACTATTTTATTAGGATCGTCAATAGTCATGAGAAAAAATTTAAATCCTGAATTCATTTAAATTCATTTAATATTTAAAACTCAGGATAGTTTTTAAAAAGAAATCTATTGATTCACAAGTCATAAAGTATTTTATTAGGACCTTCAATAGTCATGAGAAAAAATTTAAATTCTGAATCGATTTAAATTCATTTAATATTTAAAACTCAGGATAGTTTCTAGAAAGAAATCTATTGGTTTACAAGCCATAAATTACACTATTTTATTAGGATCGTCAATAGTCATGAGAAAAAATTTAAATCCTGAATCCATTTAAATTCATTAAATATTTAAAACTCAGGATAGTTTCTAGAAAGAAATCTATTGGTTTACAAGCCATAAATTACACTATTTTATTAGGATCGTTAATAGTCATGGGAAAAAATTTAAATCCTGAATCCATTTAAATTCATTTAATATTTAAAACTCAGGATAGTTTTTAGAAAGAAATCTATTGATTCACAAGCCATAAGTAACACTATTTTATTAGGATCGTCAATAGCCATGAGAAAAAATTTAAATCCTGAATCCATTTAAATTCATTTAATATTTAAAACTCAGGATAATTTCTAGAAAGAAATCTATTGGTTCACAAGCCATAAAGTACACTATTTTATTAGGACCGTCAATAGTCACGGGAAAAAATTTAAATCCTGAATCCATTTAAATTCATTTAATATTAAAAACTCAGGATAGTTTTTAGAAAAAAACCTATTGATTCACAAGCCATAAATTACACTATTTTATTAGGATCGTCAATAGTCATGAGAAAAAATTTAAATCCTGAATCCATTTAAATTCATTTAATATTTAAAACTCAGGATAGTTTTTAGAAAAAAATCTATTAATTCACAAGCCATAAATTACACTATTTTATTAGGATCGTCAATAGTCATGAGAAAAAATTTAAATCCTGTATCCAATTAAATTCATTTAATATTTAAAACTCAGGATAGTTTCTAGAAAGAAATCTATTGGTTCAGATGCCATAAATTACACTATTTTATTAGGATCGTCAATAGTCATGAGAAAAAATTTAAATCCTGAATCCATTTAAATTCATTTAATATTTAAAACTCAGGATAGTTTTTAGAAAGAAATCTATTGATTTACAAGCCATAAATTACACCATTTTATTAGGATCGTCAATAGTCATGAGAAAAAATTTAAATCCTGAATCCATTTAAATTCATTTAATATTTAAAACGCAGGATAGTTTATAGAAAGAAATCTGTTGTTTTACAAGCCATAAATTACACTATTTTATTAGGATCGTCAATAGTCATGGGAAAAATTTAAATCCTGAATCCATTTAAATTCATTTAATATTTAAAACTCAGGATAGTTTCAAGAGAGAAATCTATTGGTTCACAAGCCATAAATTACATTATTTCATTAGGATCGTCAATAGTCATGGGAAAAAATTTAAATCCTGAATCCATTTAAATTCATTTAATATTTAAAACTCAGGGTAGTTTTTAGAAAGACATCTATTGATTGACAAGCCATAAATTACACTATTTTATTAGGATCGTCAATAGTCATGAGAAAAAATTTAAATCCTGAATCCATTTAAATTCATTTAATATTTAAAACTCAGGATAGTTTTTAGAAAGAAATCTATTGATTTACAAGCCGTAAATTACACTATTTTATTAGGATCGTCAATAGTCATGAGAAAAAATTTAAATCCTGAATCCATTTAAATTCATTTAATTTTTAAAACTCAGGATAGTTTCTAGAAAGAAATTTATTGGTTCACTAGCCATAAATTACACTATTTTATTAGGATCGTCAATAGTCATGAGAAAAAATTTAAATCCTGAATCCATTTAAATTCATTTAATATTTAAAACTCAGGATAGTTTTTAGAAAGAAATCTATTGATTTACAAGCCATAAATTACACTATTTTATTAGGATCGTCAATAGTCATGAAAAAAAATTTAAATCCTGAATCCATTTAAATTCATTTAATATTTAAAACTCAGGATAGTTTCTAGAAAGAAATCTATTGATTCACAAGCCATAAATTATACTATTTTATTAGGACCGTCAATAGTCATGGAAAAAAATTTAAATCCTGAATCCATTAAAACTCATTTAATATTTAAAACGCAGGATAGTTTCTAGAAAGAAATCAATTGATTCACAAGCCATAAATTACACTATTTTATTAATACCGTCAATAGTCATGGGAAAAAATTTAAATCCTGAATCCATTTAAATTCATTTAATATTTAAAACTCAGGATAGTTTTTAGAAAGAAATCTATTGGTTTACAAGCCATAAATTACACTATTTTATTAGGATCGTCAATAGTCATGAGAAAAAATTTAAATCCTGAATCCATTTAAATTCATTTAATATTTAAAACTCAGGATAGTTTCTAGAAAGAAATCTATTGATTTACAAGCCGTAAATTACACTATTTTATTAGGATCGTCAATAGTCATGAGAAAAAATTTAAATCCTGAATCCATTTAAATTCATTTAATTTTTAAAACTCAGGATAGTTTCTAGAAAGAAATTTATTGGTTCACTAGCCATAAATTACACCATTTTATTAGGATCGTCAATAGTCATGAGAAAAAATTTAAATCCTGAATCCATTTAAATTCATTTAATATTTAAAACTCAGGATAGTTTCTAGGAAGAAATCTATTGGTTCACAAGCCATAAATTACACTATTTTATTAGGATCGTCAATAGTCATGAGAAAAAATTTAAATCCTGAATTCATTTAAATTCATTTAATATTTAAAACTCAGGATGGTTTCTAGAAAGAAATCAATTGATTCACAAGCCATAAATTACACTATTTTATTAATACCGTCAATAATCATGGGAAAAAATTTAAATCCTGAATCCATTTAAATTCATTTAATATTTAAAAGTCAGGATAGTTTCTAGAAAGAAATCTATTGGTTTACAAGCCATAAATTATACTATTTTATTAGGATCGTCAATAGTCATGAGAAAAAATTTAAATCCTGAATCCATTTAAATTCATTTAATATTTAAAACTCAGGAAAGTTTCTAGAAAGAAATCTATTGATTTACAAGCCGTAAATTACACTATTTTATTAGGATCGTCAATAGTCATGAGAAAAAATTTAAATCCTGAATCCATTTAAATTCATTTAATATTTAAAACTCAGGATAGTTTCTAGAAAGAAATTTATTGGTTCACTAGCCATAAATTACACCATTTTATTAGGATCGTCAATAGTCATGAGAAAAAATTTAAATCCTGAATCCATTTAAATTCATTTAATATTTAAAACTCAGGATAGTTTCTAGGAAGAAATCTATTGGTTCACAAGCCATAAATTACACTATTTTATTAGGATCGTTAATAGTCATGAGAAAAAATTTAAATCCTGAATCCATTTAAATTCATTTATTATTTAAAACTCAGGATAGTTTTTCGAAAGAAATCTATTGATTCACAAGCCATAAATTACACCATTTTATTAGGATCGTCAATAGTCATGAGAAAAAAATTTAAATCGTGAATCCATTTAAATTCATTTAATATTTGAAACTCAGGATAGTTTCTAGAAATAAATCTATTGGTTCACAAGCCATAAATTACACTATTTTATTAGGATCGTTAACAGTCATGAGAAAAAATTTAAATCCTGAATCCATTTAAATTCATTTAATATTTAAAACTCAGGATAGTTTCTAGAAAGAAATTTATTGGTTCACTAGCCATAAATTACACCATTTTATTAGGATCGTCAATAGTCATGAGAAAAAATTTAAATCCTGTATCCATTTAAATTCATTTAATATTTAAAACTCAGGATAGTTTCTAGGAAGAAATCTATTGGTTCACAAGCCATAAATTACACTATTTTATTAGGATCGTCAATAGTCATGAGAAAAAATTTAAATCGTGAATCCATTTAAATTCATTTAATATTTAAAACTCAGGATAGTTTCTAGAAAGAAATCAATTGATTCACAAGCCATAAATTACACTATTTTATTAATACCGTCAATAGTCATGGGAAAAAATTTAAATCCTGAATCCATTTAAATTCATTTAATATTTAAAAGTCAGGATAGTTTCTAGAAAGAAATCTATTGGTTTACAAGCCATAAATTATACTATTTTATTAGGATCGTCAATAGTCATGAGAAAAAATTTAAATTCTAATCCATTTAAATTCATTTAATATTTAAAACTCAGGATAGTTTCTAGAAAGAAATCTATTGGTTTACAAGCCATAAATTACACTATTTTATTAGGATCGTCAATAGTCATGAGAAAAAATTTAAATCCTGAATCCATTTAAATTCATTAAATATTTAAAACTCAGGATAGTTTCTAGAAAGAAATCTATTGGTTTACAAGCCATAAATTACACTATTTTATTAGGATCGTTAATAGTCATGGGAAAAAATTTAAATCCTGAATCCATTTAAATTCATTTAATTTTTAAAACTCAGGATAGTTTCTAGAAAGAAATCTATTGGTTTACAAGCCATAAATTATACTATTTTAATAGGATCGTCAATAGTCATGAGAAAAAATTTAAATCCTGAATCCATTTAAATTCATTTAATATTTAAAACTCAGGATAGTTTTTAGAAAGAAATCTATTGATTCACAAGCCATAAGTAACACTATTTTATTAGGATCGTCAATAGTCATGAGAAAAAATTTAAATCCTGAATCCATTTAAATTCATTTAATATTTAAAACTCAGGATAATTTCTAGAAAGAAATCTATTGGTTCACAAGCCATAAAATACACTATTTTATTAGGACCGTCAATAGTCACGGGAAAAAATTTAAATCCTGAATCCATTTAAATTCATTTAATATTAAAAACTCAGGATAGTTTTTAGAAAGAAACCTATTGATTCACAAGCCATAAATTACACTATTTTATTAGGATCGTCAATAGTCATGAGAAAAAATTTAAATCCTGAATCCATTTAAATTCATTTAATATTTAAAACTCAGGATAGTTTTTAGAAAAAAATCTATTAATTCACAAGCCATAAATTACAGTATTTTATTAGGATCGTCAATAGTCATGAGAAAAAATTTAAATCCTGTATCCAATTAAATTCATTTAATATTTAAAACTCAGGATAGTTTCTAGAAAGAAATCTATTGGTTCAGATGCCATAAATTACACTATTTTATTAGGATCGTCAATAGTCATGAGAAAAAATTTAAATCCTGAATCCATTTAAATTCATTTAATATTTAAAACTCAGGATAGTTTTTAGAAAGAAATCTATTGATTCACAAGCCATAAATTACACCATTTTAGTAGGATCGTCAATAGTCATGAGAAAAAATTTAAATCCTGTATCCATTTAAATTCATTTAATATTTAATACGCAGGATAGTTTATAGAAAGAAATCTATTGTTTTACAAGCCATAAATTACACTATTTTATTAGGATCGTCAATAGTCATGGGAAAAATTTAAATCCTGAATCCATTTAAATTCATTTAATATTTAAAACTCAGGATAGTTTCTAGAGAGAAATCTATTGGTTCACAAGCCATAAATTACATTATTTTATTAGGATCGTCAATAGTCATGGGAAAAAATTTAAATCCTGAATCCATTTAAATTCATTTAATATTTAAAACTCAGGATAGTTTTTAGAAAGACATCTATTGATTGACAAGCCATAAATTACACTATTTTATTAGGATCGTCAATAGTCATGAGAAAAAATTTAAATCCTGAATCCATTTAAATTCATTTAATATTTAAAACTCAGGATAGTTTTTAGAAAGAAATCTATTGATTCACAAGCCATAAATTACACCATTTTAGTAGGATCGTCAATAGTCATGAGAAAAAATTTAAATCCTGTATCCATTTAAATTCATTTAATATTTAAAACTCAGGATAGTTTCTGGAAAGAAATTTATTGGTTCACTAGCCATAAATTACACCATTTTATTAGGATCGTCAATAGTCATGAGAAAAAATTTAAATCCTGTATCCATTTAAATTCATTTAATATTTAAAACTCAGGATAGTTTCTAGAAAGAAATTTATTGGTTCACTAGCCATAAATTACACCATTTTATTAGGATCGTCAACGGTCATGAGAAAAAATTTAAATCCTGTATCCATTTAAATTCATTTAATATTTAAAACTCAGGATAGTTTCTAGAAAGAAATCAATTGATTCACAAGCCATAAATTACACTATTTTATTAATACCGTCAATAGTCATGGGAAAAAATTTAAATCCTGAATCCATTTAAATTCATTTAATATTTAAAAGTCAGGATAGTTTCTAGAAAGAAATCTATTGGTTTACAAGCCATAAATTATACTATTTAATTAGGATCGTCAATAGTCATGAGAAAAAATTTAAATCCTGAATCCATTTAAATTCATTTAATATTTAAAACTCAGGATAGTTTCTAGAAAGAAATCTATTGATTTACAAGCCGTAAATTACACTATTTTATTAGGATCGTCAATAGTCATGAGAAAAAATTTAAAACCTGAATCCATTTAAATTCATTTAATATTTAAAACTCAGGATAGTTTCTAGAAAGAAATCTATGGATTTACAAGCCGTAAATTACACTATTTTATTAGGATCGTCAATAGTCATGAGAAAAAATTTAAATCGTGAATCCATTTAAATTCATTTAATATTTAAAAGTCAGGATAGTTTCTAGAAAGAAATCAATTGATTCACAAGCCATAAATTACACTATTTTATTAATACCGTCAATGGTCATGAGAAAAATTTAAATCCTGAATCCATTTAAATTCATTTAATATTTAAAACTCAGGATAGTTTCTAGAAAGAAATCTATTGGTTTACAAGCCATAAATTATACTATTTTATTAGGATCGTCAATAGTCATGAGAAAAAATTTAAATCCTGAATCCATTTAAATTCATTTAATATTTAAAACTCAGGATAGTTTCTAGAAAGAAATCTATTGATTTACAAGCCGTAAATTACACTATTTTATTAGGATCGTCAATAGTCATGAGAAAAAATTTAAATCCTGAATCCATTTAAATTCATTTAATTTTTAAAACTCAGGATAGTTTCTAGAAAGAAATTTATTGGTTCACTAGCCATAAATTACACCTATTTATTAGGATCGTCAATAGTCATGAGAAAAAATTTAAATCCTGAATCCATTTAAATTCATTTAATATTTAAAACTCAGGATAGTTTCTAGGAAGAAATCTATTGGTTCACAAGCCATAAATTACACTATTTTATTAGGATCGTTAATAGTCATGAGAAAAAATTTAAATCGTGAATCCATTTAAATTCATTTAATATTTAAAACTCAGGATAGTTTCTAGAAAGAAATCAATTGATTCACAAGCCATAAATTACACTATTTTATTAATACCGTCAATAGTCATGGGAAAAAATTTAAATCTTGAATCCATTTAAATTCATTTAATATTTAAAAGTCAGGATAGTTTCTAGAAAGAAATCTATTGGTTTACAAGCCATAAATTATACTATTTTATTAGGATCGTCAATAGTCATGAGAAAAAATTTAAATCCTGAATCCATTTAAATTCATTTAATATTTAAAACTCAGGATAGTTTCTAGAAAGAAATCTATTGATTTACAAGCCGTAAATTACACTATTTTATTAGGATCGTCAATAGTCATGAGAAAAAATTTAAATCCTGAATCCATTTAAATTCATTTAATTTTTAAAACTCAGGATAGTTTCTAGAAAGAAATTTATTGGTTCACTAGCCATAAATTACACCTATTTATTAGGATCGTCAATAGTCATGAGAAAAAATTTAAATCCTGAATCCATTTAAATTCATTTAATATTTAAAACTCAGGATAGTTTCTAGGAAGAAATCTATTGGTTCACAAGCCATAAATTACACTATTTTATTAGGATCGTTAATAGTCATGAGAAAAAATTTAAATCGTGAATCCATTTAAATTCATTTAATATTTAAAACTCAGGATAGTTTCTAGAAAGAAATCAATTGATTCACAAGCCATAAATTATACTATTTTATTAGGATCGTCAATAGTCATGAGAAAAAATTTAAATCCTGAATCCATTTAAATTCATTTAATATTTAAAACTCAGGATAGTTTCTAGAAAGAAATCTATTGATTTACAAGCCGTAAATTACACTATTTTATTAGGATCGTCAATAGTCATGAGAAAAAATTTAAATCCTGAATCCATTTAAATTCATTTAATTTTTAAAACTCAGGATAGTTTCTAGAAAGAAATTTATTGGTTCACTAGCCATAAATTACACCTATTTATTAGGATCGTCAATAGTCATGAGAAAAAATTTAAATCCTGAATCCATTTAAATTCATTTAATATTTAAAACTCAGGATAGTTTCTAGAAAGAAATCTATGGATTTACAAGCCGTAAATTACACTATTTTATTAGGATCGTCAATAGTCATGAGAAAAAATTTAAATCCTGAATCCATTTAAATTCATTTAATTTTTAAAACTCAGGATAGTTTCTAGAAAGAAATTTATTGGTTCACTAGCCATAAATTACACCTATTTATTAGGATCGTCAATAGTCATGAGAAAAAATTTAAATCCTGAATCCATTTAAATTCATTTAATATTTAAAACTCAGGATAGTTTCTAGAAAGAAATCTATGGATTTACAAGCCGTAAATTACACTATTTTATTAGGATCGTCAATAGTCATGAGAAAAAATTTAAATCGTGAATCCATTTAAATTCATTTAATATTTAAAAGTCAGGATAGTTTCTAGAAAGAAATCAATTGATTCACAAGCCATAAATTACACTATTTTATTAATACCGTCAATGGTCATGAGAAAAATTTAAATCCTGAATCCATTTAAATTCATTTAATTTTTAAAACTCAGGATAGTTTCTAGAAAGAAATTTATTGGTTCACTAGCCATAAATTACACCTATTTATTAGGATCGTCAATAGTCATGAGAAAAAATTTAAATCCTGAATCCATTTAAATTCATTTAATATTTAAAACTCAGGATAGTTTCTAGAAAGAAATCTATGGATTTACAAGCCGTAAATTACACTATTTTATTAGGATCGTCAATAGTCATGAGAAAAAATTTAAATCCTGAATCCATTTAAATTCATTTAATTTTTAAAACTCAGGATAGTTTCTAGAAAGAAATTTATTGGTTCACTAGCCATAAATTACACCTATTTATTAGGATCGTCAATAGTCATGAGAAAAAATTTAAATCCTGAATCCATTTAAATTCATTTAATATTTAAAACTCAGGATAGTTTCTAGGAAGAAATCTATTGGTTCACAAGCCATAAATTACACTATTTTATTAGGATCGTTAATAGTCATGAGAAAAAATTTAAATCCTGAATCCATTTAAATTCATTTAATATTTAAAACTCAGGATAGTTTCTAGAAAGAAATCTATTGGTTTACAAGCCATAAATTATACTATTTTATTAGGATCGTCAATAGTCATGAGAAAAAATTTAAATCCTGAATCCATTTAAATTCATTTAATATTTAAAACTCAGGATAGTTTCTAGAAAGAAATCTATTGATTTACAAGCCGTAAATTACACTATTTTATTAGGATCGTCAATAGTCATGAGAAAAAATTTAAATCCTGAATCCATTTAAATTCATTTAATTTTTAAAACTCAGGATAGTTTCTAGAAAGAAATTTATTGGTTCACTAGCCATAAATTACACCTATTTATTAGGATCGTCAATAGTCATGAGAAAAAATTTAAATCCTGAATCCATTTAAATTCATTTAATATTTAAAACTCAGGATAGTTTCTAGAAAGAAATCTATGGATTTACAAGCCGTAAATTACACTATTTTATTAGGATCGTCAATAGTCATGAGAAAAAATTTAAATCGTGAATCCATTTAAATTCATTTAATATTTAAAAGTCAGGATAGTTTCTAGAAAGAAATCAATTGATTCACAAGCCATAAATTACACTATTTTATTAATACCGTCAATGGTCATGAGAAAAATTTAAATCCTGAATCCATTTAAATTCATTTAATATTTAAAACTCAGGATAGTTTCTAGAAAGAAATCTATTGGTTTACAAGCCATAAATTATACTATTTTATTAGGATCGTCAATAGTCATGAGAAAAAATTTAAATCCTGAATCCATTTAAATTCATTTAATATTTAAAACTCAGGATAGTTTCTAGAAAGAAATCTATTGATTTACAAGCCGTAAATTACACTATTTTATTAGGATCGTCAATAGTCATGAGAAAAAATTTAAATCCTGAATCCATTTAAATTCATTTAATTTTTAAAACTCAGGATAGTTTCTAGAAAGAAATTTATTGGTTCACTAGCCATAAATTACACCTATTTATTAGGATCGTCAATAGTCATGAGAAAAAATTTAAATCCTGAATCCATTTAAATTCATTTAATATTTAAAACTCAGGATAGTTTCTAGGAAGAAATCTATTGGTTCACAAGCCATAAATTACACTATTTTATTAGGATCGTTAATAGTCATGAGAAAAAATTTAAATCGTGAATCCATTTAAATTCATTTAATATTTAAAACTCAGGATAGTTTCTAGAAAGAAATCAATTGATTCACAAGCCATAAATTACACTATTTTATTAATACCGTCAATAGTCATGGGAAAAAATTTAAATCTTGAATCCATTTAAATTCATTTAATATTTAAAAGTCAGGATAGTTTCTAGAAAGAAATCTATTGGTTTACAAGCCATAAATTATACTATTTTATTAGGATCGTCAATAGTCATGAGAAAAAATTTAAATCCTGAATCCATTTAAATTCATTTAATATTTAAAACTCAGGATAGTTTCTAGAAAGAAATCTATTGATTTACAAGCCGTAAATTACACTATTTTATTAGGATCGTCAATAGTCATGAGAAAAAATTTAAATCCTGAATCCATTTAAATTCATTTAATATTTAAAACTCAGGATAGTTTTTAGAAAGAAATCTATTGATTTACAAGCCATAAATTACACCATTTTACTAGGATCGTCAATAGTCATGAGAAAAAATTTAAATCCTGAATCCATTTAAATTCATTTAATATTTAAAACGCAGGATAGTTTATAGAAAGAAATCTATTGTTTTACAAGCCATAAATTACACTATTTTATTAGGATCGTCAATAGTCATGGGAAAAATTTAAATCCTGAATCCATTTAAATTCATTTAATATTTAAAACTCAGGATAGTTTCTAGAGAGAAATCTATTGGTTCACAAGCCATAAATTACATTATTTTATTAGGATCGTCAATAGTCATGGGAAAAAATTTAAATCCTGAATCCATTTAAATTCATTTAATATTTAAAACTCAGGGTAGTTTCTAGAAAGAAATCTATTGATTTACAAGCCGTAAATTACACTATTTTATTAGGATCGTCAATAGTCATGAGAAAAAATTTAAATCCTGAATCCATTTAAATTCATTTAATATTTAAAACTCAGGATAGTTTTTAGAAAGAAATCTATTGATTCACAAGCCATAAATTACACCATTTTAGTAGGATCGTCAATAGTCATGAGAAAAAATTTAAATCCTGTATCCATTTAAATTCATTTAATATTTAAAACTCAGGATAGTTTCTGGAAAGAAATTTATTGGTTCACTAGCCATAAATTACACCATTTTATTAGGATCGTCAATAGTCATGAGAAAAAATTTAAATCCTGTATCCATTTAAATTCATTTAATATTTAAAACTCAGGATAGTTTCTAGAAAGAAATTTATTGGTTCACTAGCCATAAATTACACCATTTTATTAGGATCGTCAACGGTCATGAGAAAAAATTTAAATCCTGTATCCATTTAAATTCATTTAATATTTAAAACTCAGGATAGTTTCTAGAAAGAAATCAATTGATTCACAAGCCATAAATTACACTATTTTATTAATACCGTCAATAGTCATGGGAAAAAATTTAAATCCTGAATCCATTTAAATTCATTTAATATTTAAAAGTCAGGATGGTTTCTAGAAAGAAATCTATTGGTTTACAAGCCATAAATTATACTATTTAATTAGGATCGTCAATAGTCATGAGAAAAAATTTAAATCCTGAATCCATTTAAATTCATTTAATATTTAAAACTCAGGATAGTTTCTAGAAAGAAATCTATTGATTTACAAGCCGTAAATTACACTATTTTATTAGGATCGTCAATAGTCATGAGAAAAAATTTAAAACCTGAATCCATTTAAATTCATTTAATATTTAAAACTCAGGATAGTTTCTAGAAAGAAATTTATTGGTTCACTAGCCATAAATTACACCATTTTATTAGGATCGTCAACGGTCATGAGAAAAAATTTAAATCCTGTATCCATTTAAATTCATTTAATATTTAAAACTCAGGATAGTTTCTAGAAAGAAATCAATTGATTCACAAGCCATAAATTACACTATTTTATTAATACCGTCAATAGTCATGGGAAAAAATTTAAATCCTGAATCCATTTAAATTCATTTAATATTTAAAAGTCAGGATAGTTTCTAGAAAGAAATCTATTGGTTTACAAGCCATAAATTATACTATTTAATTAGGATCGTCAATAGTCATGAGAAAAAATTTAAATCCTGAATCCATTTAAATTCATTTAATATTTAAAACTCAGGATAGTTTTTAGAAAGAAATCTATTGATTCACAAGCCATAAATTACACCATTTTAGTAGGATCGTCAATAGTCATGAGAAAAAATTTAAATCCTGTATCCATTTAAATTCATTTAATATTTAAAACTCAGGATAGTTTCTGGAAAGAAATTTATTGGTTCACTAGCCATAAATTACACCATTTTATTAGGATCGTCAATAGTCATGAGAAAAAATTTAAATCCTGTATCCATTTAAATTCATTTAATATTTAAAACTCAGGATAGTTTCTAGAAAGAAATTTATTGGTTCACTAGCCATAAATTACACCATTTTATTAGGATCGTCAACGGTCATGAGAAAAAATTTAAATCCTGTATCCATTTAAATTCATTTAATATTTAAAACTCAGGATAGTTTCTAGAAAGAAATCAATTGATTCACAAGCCATAAATTACACTATTTTATTAATACCGTCAATAGTCATGGGAAAAAATTTAAATCCTGAATCCATTTAAATTCATTTAATATTTAAAAGTCAGGATAGTTTCTAGAAAGAAATCTATTGGTTTACAAGCCATAAATTATACTATTTAATTAGGATCGTCAATAGTCATGAGAAAAAATTTAAATCCTGAATCCATTTAAATTCATTTAATATTTAAAACTCAGGATAGTTTCTAGAAAGAAATCTATTGATTTACAAGCCGTAAATTACACTATTTTATTAGGATCGTCAATAGTCATGAGAAAAAATTTAAAACCTGAATCCATTTAAATTCATTTAATATTTAAAACTCAGGATAGTTTCTAGAAAGAAATCTATGGATTTACAAGCCGTAAATTACACTATTTTATTAGGATCGTCAATAGTCATGAGAAAAAATTTAAATCGTGAATCCATTTAAATTCATTTAATATTTAAAAGTCAGGATAGTTTCTAGAAAGAAATCAATTGATTCACAAGCCATAAATTACACTATTTTATTAATACCGTCAATGGTCATGAGAAAAATTTAAATCCTGAATCCATTTAAATTCATTTAATATTTAAAAGTCAGGATATAGTATTTCAATCGTTATAGTGTTTCATCGTTTCATATTAATATTAATGTGGGTATACAAATTTCCACATTTAATAATAAAAAAATAAATTTTAAATTTTATATTAACTGCTTTATTTACACGTCTTAATTGTACAAAGGTCTGAACTAGAAGAGAGATGATAAGAAAACATGGTACAATACATCATGTAGAAATATCAGTATCAGTACACTTGCATTTCTTTTATTACATTGTAAAAGAATGTCATGTGACTTAATACAATTAAATAATCATTATTAATTTACATTTGTATTTATACTTTGTATGTATTTCTGATCTCTCTGTATAGTAGAGAGATTTAGAGTCAATAACAATAGTAATATTGATTACTATTGAACAATAGTTATACCGATATAAAATAAATTTCTACAGGGTGTACCGCCACAATTAACATATGTATGTACATATTTCCTTTTTCTATTATTATTTAAAAAAATTATCAGATTAAATTTTAATTGACAGAATTAAACATTCACATTCAAATCAAATTCATTTTTATAACATTTTGTTAGGCACATTGCAAGGTAATGTACACACTATACATTATGCAAACGTGTGTGTATGAGAAACAAATTCATACTAAAATTCAATTTTATTTTCAAGTTTTATGATGTCATCATAAAAACGAAGATTAAATAATTTTTTGAATTTAATTAAAGACTGAAGAATCAACAATTGATCTGAAGAATTTTAGTTCCTTCTAACAAGGTTCTATTAAGAGTAGCTAGCGACAGCTGATTGAAATCGAAATCAGCTCAGTCAAAAACGTAAAAATTAAAAATCCGTTGAATCCGTTAATAATTAAAAAACAACAAATAAATATGTACATATGTCACGTATGAATTCAAATGTATATCATTTCATGCATAAGTAATTATGTACATACATATCTACATACATATATGAACATTGAACACACAATTTGAGTGCAGGTGCACTTCCAATACATACGCATCAAAATTGTTATAAAAGTATGTACATACATCTCTAATGGTCTTATTCATCATACACATGTATATGTATGTACATATATTGTATATTGTAATAAAAAACAAATGATTTATGGCTTGATCTGTAATTTGCAAAAATATAAAATAAAAAGTTGATAAAAACGAATTGAAAAAAAAATTCCGAAGAAAAATATGTACACACAAAAATGTGAAGATGTCCACATTCACGTGTCTGTATGAATGTATACTCCAAAGAAATTCTGTAGAAAAAAAACTAATTTTTTTCTTCTAATTGCTTTTTTCTCACACTCAATATTCTATGCGTATACATACACACTTGTACATCAAATACTATATAACACATGATCATATGCAAATCGTATATACCTCCAGCTACGTGTATATATATTATATGTAGTTATAAAATACAAAAATCGTTTACTGACTATACAGCGCAAATTAAAACATTTGTAACCAAATTATGAATTCATTTACATTGAAAAATGAATTCATATTATTCTGAAATAAACAAGAATTACAATACAAACATTACTATGATTTTCAATTATTTTATTAGTAATAATAAACACCATAAATTATATTATTTTTATTAATAATAAAAACCAAGTATCACGTTTTATTGTTGTTTATTATGAAGATTATAGTACAAAAATACTAATTGCAATTTATCAAAATGGTCATATGTATTTTTTTCGGCACTGTATGTGTATTATTTTAAAATAACTTATATTATTGGTGCCACCTATCAATTTTTGCCTCTACTTTTTTTTCAAAATTTTCAAATATAATTTGAAACAGAAATAAATATGTAATGAAAATTGAAAATTTCATACAAAAAATAATAATTTTCATTTATTAATAAAATGTAAACTACAAAACATTTTTCATTGATTTTTTTTGCAATCACTTAGGAAAAGTTGAAATTTTATGTCTATATCACAAAAACTACATAAATCATACGTTCAATAGAAGATAAATTGTAACAAAGTCAAAGTACTTTTTCAGGAAACATGCTTTCACTCTTTTTCAATTTCCCACCGAATGGAGTCCTCTATCAAAAATCTGTCTATTTAAGCACCACAATTCCCTTCAACCTATATGTGTTCAAAATTTTATTGAAATCGGTTGGATAGTTTTTGAGCTAGAAGGTCACTTTGAACACCGATTTACCATTGTCCACACTTAAATAAAAAATAAAAAAAAATTTAAATTAAAAATGCGCAATAATTTTCAAGATATTGTCAAATTTTTTCATATAAAAATGATCCCTTCAGAAATGAAAGTTGTCTGGTTAGCATTTCTTTATGAAAATCAAGCAACTACAGATATTATAGAATAGAGATTATAGGCTACGACGAATTTTATTTCTCGGGGCTATTATTCATTGATAAGGTATGGTCTATGAACTCATTGAGATACCTCGCTGCTAGGGGATAGGGTGATCACCTTATTTAATCTAGACTTTATCTGTATCTTGCTTTTAAAATCAAAATATGCATCAATTTGGGTGTTGAAAAAATTACCAAATACCTATATTTTAAAAATTAAATAAATCGAATGTAATTAATAAATAATAAATTCGAAAGAATTTTTAACTGTTATTTATTTTACATTATTTCGTAACATAACCAAAGCGAAAATGAATTAAGAGAATAGATGATAATTTAACAAATGAATAAATTTTTAAATGGATCGAGTGAATAAAAGCGTATGACTTTTATATTACATGATCATATTTTGAGTCATAACATCAAAAACCGAAAAATAAAATAAAACAGAGAAGGCGATTAATTTGACAGTTCGTATACGATTAATACGATCAAAAACAATTTCGTGATTTTACTCATGAGGAAAATTTTTCATACATGTTCGCTAGTGTACAAGTACTCTATACGGTCGAAAGATGTGTATAGAATATTGCACGTATGTATGTATATATCGTATTTATAATTAACAAAATCAAGTCATTAAGTTAATGGTACAATATTTGTATAGGGACATACATATATGACTCCACGTGGAATGTATACTTAAATTACATACTTACGTATACGATATATAATGCATTCATACGATCATATTCTTATTTATCATTTCCAAAAAAATATGAATTTTGAATACTCAAAAATTCAAAACCTTACATTAAACCGATCGTATTCAAAATATATTGTATTTCCCATACAATACATTACAATTTGCATTTACATTTATTCATTTGAATTTACATTTTGTATTTCTATCCTCGTTTCTAATGTAATGAAATTTATGACCCATATGGTCGTACAATTATGAAAAAATTATATTTGTTTAGGACGATAATTTGTTTGTTTAGGACAGAAGTTTTACACACGCATATATACGATAAATACGTACATTACAAAATATTCTTATAAATATTGCGCATAATATGTACACTTAAATTACATACGCACGTATGTGATAAATATGCATACATACTCACATTCTATGCTGATTCATGGGTATTTTAGTGGGTACTGAATGATTTCTTCTGAAAATTGTAAATATTGCTTTCTTCATACATTTTAATACATTTTCATACATTTTTTCATTGAGTTTAGTACAGATAATATTGTGAACTTTATTTTTTGAATAAAACGGTAGCACTGGGTACTATTGGCAGTACCCAGGAAGAAAAAATTTGAACGTCGATTTTGCACTGCTTGCAGTATCTCGTAGTTTTGGATTTCTGATGGCACTCATATATTAGTGCCCCCATTTTGAGCTGACATTGCCCACAGAGCAGCTTCAGCAGATCTCGCAATTTTCTTTTTCTTCATCTAAACACTGCTATAAAAAAAGGCTGTAATCTTTCTTTTATTAATTTAATTCCCTTTTTTAAATTTTAGTAACGTATGCATGTAGTTTAGTTACAATACAGCCCTTAATATGTGCTCATCTTATATCATTCAAATCTGTTTAAATAGAAAAGATACACCACAAAGAAATTTATTGTATTATGAATATGCAAAGACGACAAACTTTTTAAAAATTTAAATTTAAATATTTCCAAAGAAGATTTTCTTTTGTACATATTTATTGTAATTCTTTTTTTGTTTTTTTTTTTTTTTTTTTGTCCTGTTTTACATCACGCAATAACACAAAAAGTTTTTCTTGTTCTGTTATTTCTTTATAATAATAAAATACGATTGTCTTGTGTTGTCTCGGTACCACAGTACATACTTATAATGTTTCGATGCATTTTGTTCATATAAAATTCTATAGTTAACGGTAGCAATCGCTCTGTTCCATTGAACGAATTTTAGTATTTGCAAGTACTCTCGAAGAGATAGTCATTGAAACGAACTTAACAATGAAAAATATAAAAATATTACCTACAAATTTAAGTGAAAAAATAAGCGAAGCGATACAATACAGAACTAACGTTGACAATAAAACTTTATTGACCAACAAACACTTTTTTTATTTTTACATTAAACAAAATTGAAAAATTCGACTTTGGTTAACTTGTTCCTTTGTAGTAAAAAACAAGATAAATTCTAACAAAATCTATTAATCCCAACTGACTCAATCTAAATTCTAAGTTTCAATAACTAAAATTTATTTGTTGAGTTGTACTAGGAATTTTCAGCGTCACTACTCAGACTTTTCCGGGTTGACGTACATGTAAATAGGAGTATGGATAGTGGATATTACTCCCAAGTCCAATGGAACACAGCAAATACTATTGTTCATTGTGTCGTTGTGTGCTTACATAGAAAAATGAAACAATTGTTTCTATCTTATAAATTTTCTTTTTGTTTCTGTACACAGAAAAAACTAAATAAAAGTTGCCTGTAAGTTGTTTTTATTGTTACTTTAAAAAACATCCATCATTTACGTGTTTTCTTCTTATTTTTTTTCTTTTAATTCAGAAACATTGTTCTTTTAGTTAATAATTCTTTTTTCTTTTTTGTTTTGTTTTTCAGTTTAGTAAAATGCAATAAATTCTTTTTTAAAAGAAAATTTTTTAATAAAATTTTTGACAACACAACAAACACAAAGAAAAAGAAGTTTGAATGAAGCTATAATGAAATGTTTAAACTTTGCCGTTCCGTTGTATATTTCCACAGACGTTATTCATACTCATGTCTTTTAAAAAAACGCCTGACCATTTTAAATATATAATAGTACTTTTGTGTATTAAGCAAAAATTAACGATAGGCTAAAATTCCATAAATGTTTCCACATTTTGTAGCCTTTCCTAATCATATAAGGCAAAAAGACAAAAATAATCTTTAGTTTTTTAAGATTCTCTGCTTTCAGTTCAATCACGAAGAAAATTGTCTAAAATAGATGGTTGCTATTTTTTGATATCAATTGAATCTATAAACATCGTTTTTCTTTTATATTTACTTTCGCATCCAATGATTCAAGTACTTGAACAATTCAAATGTTAAAAATTAACAAAAACTTACGTCTTTATAAGTACGAAAATGAAAATCATCATACATTCCAAACGAGTGATTTTTCAAATTTAATTTAGATAATAACAAGTACATTTTATGTTAATTTGTCAAATGACTTTCATTTGCTCAATGAAAATTATTTATATGATGTTTAATAACTCCATCAAGACATACATATGTACATATGGATGCGTGTATACATATTATTGGATGACAATTTTAAAATTAAAACTGATGAAGAAAAATCTATTTAGAAGAAAAATCTGCTCAGAAAAAAATTTTTGTAGAATGAAAATCTCTTGTCTTTAATATCCTTTAAATTAGTTATTTTTCATAGGAACAATTTTTTATCTCTGTCTCATACTTTTATCCGTGTAATACATACGAAAGTTCACATTTTAATCTGTGTACATAGAGTTCTCCATAAACAATAAGTTTTCTCTTAAAAAAATATTAAACAAGTTTATTAGAACAAAATGTTATGCCAAAAGTATTAGAGGATAAGGTGTCAACTAGGAATATGTGCTTTTTTATGTGCAATCATAAAAAACGCTTCAAAGTATTTTCTAATATTAGGTATCTCTTTATTTTTTGTGTATTCAAAAATTATAATCATTATTATTTTTAAAATAATTTATGTATCTATGTATAATGTGTAAAGTACAGGGTGTTGGTATCATTTTTAGTAACTTCTCAATTTAGACAGTTGGAGTCAGGCAGCAAAAAGCAAATTTATTTAAAAGAAGAATTAGGATTTTCGTTTAATGCAACGAGAGTGCATTCCCAAAATTTAAACTGAAAATTGTTTTCTTTTAATCACTAATAATTCTCAGAGTAAGAAGACTGGAAAAATATTATAAATGTTGTTGCAATAAGAAAACTTGATTTTCATATCACTGAATGTAGTAACAATTTATTTATGAACATTTAATTCTTTACAATACCACTGATAACTTGCTACTGAAACCTAATCAATAATTGTACTAAGTAATAGTACAGACAGACCAAAAGCTTCAACTGGTTTAGCTTAGCCAGTTAAAAAATAAGCTTTGGGTTAAGAATTATTCTTGACAGACCAAAAATTGGTTTAGTTTATATTTTGAATTTATGAATTTTTAATTTTTGTAAAACCTAACCTAGCTGAAGCTATATTGTCCTGTATATGCTTGACATTGTCTTGTAATATTTTTAATTTCATTACGAAGTCTGTGTATATCGTTTGTTTGTATAAAATTGTATTATGGTTTTGAATGTCATTGAATTTTTCTGTTAATATTAGTCTGTCCTTTTCAATTATTTCCTTTAATTTTACAAAAGTTTCGTTAAAGTTGCGATTTATTTTAACCTGGGAATTTAAATTTTTTATTGCGTTATGGACGTTTATGTCGGTTGTATTGAGATGACCTTCGATTTCTTGCCTATCGTCGTCATCCATAGTGCCCCAGAACCAATTATGAACTTTAGCTACAAAATTTATCAAACCTCTTCTTTGTCTATGTGGGATCAGTGTTTGGATTTTATTGCTTATTGTTTTGATTCGATATTCTAATGCCATTGCTTTTTCTTGTAAATCAGATTGCTGTATATTTGCTTCTAAACTATTTAGTACACTTTTTATTTCTATGGGGTTAATTATATGCAATATGGTATCGTTGTTTTTTACAATGTCGACTTCTTCAATTTTGATTTCAGAGTACCCGGAGCTACTGTTGATTTTCTGGATTACCAGGTGTGCTTGGACCCTTATTGTTATCTGCATCAACAGAAATATTTTGAGGATCCAGCTGACCTGCAAATTTTGTTTTTTGTTTAATATTCGAAGTATGTATATTTTCTAATTTACTTTTATTGTATTTGGGTTGCTCTTTATGTCTAACACTTTTGTAATTTTTTATATAACCTGTTACTCTGTCATCGTAATAATTTTCTCACTTTTCGTTACGTTTATTAATAAACCTATTTTTTTCATTGAATAGATTAGTATGAATAGTAAGCCATACACTAGCACTTTTTCCTTCCGAAAAAACTGACGGTTTTCGTGACAAAAAAACTGTCATTTTGCGTGGCATGTTAAAAAAAGCTCCTTGTCCACTCACATTAAACTGTTGAATTGCGTGGCAGGTCAAAAGCTTTTGAAAAGCAAAAACAAATCCTTTACATATGGCGTGGCATGTGGAATGTCTGTTTTTTTGACACTCCACTCAAAACTCCAGGCAGGTGTAAGTAAAATCATACATACTTACTTACGTTTTTATAAAAAATTGAATTTATTTTTTTGTAACTTATTTTTTCTGCCATTATCAATTTTTAAATTTTTCACTTTGATTGCTACACTTTATTATCAACTCTGATAGTTTTTAATTGATAACCCGCCATTTCAGTTTCGAATCAGGTTTTACCATGTTACCGTGTGTGTACAAATCAAAAAAAAAACTGTCAGTTAAAAGTGTTGACTGGAATGTGAAAAAAAACGGCGTGTAGTATTTACCACACATGATAGTAAAAATGTAAGAAAAACTGACAGATAGGGTGGCGCGGCGTTTTGCGTGTAAGAAAAAATGTTAGTGTATGGCTTACTAATAAGTTTTTTGTCGCATTTACACTCTTGTATATTAATGGGCTTTTCTTTAGTACTACCAGTACTACCAAAGAATATGTATCAAAAAGAATTCAACTTCTTATGGGAGAAATTGTCATCGTTTGAAAACCTCCACGATAGAAATTCTACCTCCACGTTAAAAATATTTTTCGTAAAGAGAATTATTCTCACGTAGGTTAAAAAAAAATCAAACAAAATCGTGTACATGTACGAAAGAAATACCAATTTTCATGAATGTATGTGTAAAAATATTACCACCACCCAAAACTAATTATTTGTTTAGGATTTTTTATTTTTTCTTGAAGACTATTAGATTTTTTACGCATTTGACCGATTTTAAGCATTTTAATTTTACATGTACTTCCATTTAAAATGTACGTGTTTGTATCGCAGTATATCAATTAGCTACGATACACTTGTACGAATAATTCTAGAACCATATATTAAAATAATGTGCTGTAAAGTAAAGTATTACACATTCATTGTACTTGTGCTTAGGTAATCTAAACCTAAACAAGTATTACTTGACTGTAGCTACGTCTTAATCTACGTCAAAATATATTGTAATAGTTTATACTATATATGGTTATAATACTGATTATAGTACTGAGATAATTCTTTAGAATTTTCAGATGCTTCATTTTCATTATTATTATCTTAGTTTTCAATTAAATTAATTTCATTAGTTTCAGTATTAATTCTACTAAGAAAATTTGCTACTCTATTTTCCTTGCCTTTAATGTAGTCTATTTTGAAATTATATTAATTATATTAATATATTCTAGCTTGAGTAACCATCTATAAAGCCTGGGATTGACATCTTTGCCTTTAGTTTGAAGCCATTTAAGTGGCTGATGATCGGTTAACAGATCAAATTGTACACTGTAAAGGTATGGTCTAAAATAATTCGTTGCCCATACGATAGCTAAAAGTTCTTTTTCATGGTCATTTAGGCATAACATACCGGATGACTGTCTTGCTGAAGTACAGCACCTATCGCAAAAGTGCTAGCATCTGTAACCACCTTAAATTTCTTTTTGAAGTCAGGGTATTTTAATACCGGGGCTTCTGTTATAATTTTCTTAAGCTTTTCGAATGCAAGGATATACGAGTAATTAGAATCGTTTGTATTGATTTTGGCATTCTTTTTGAGATATTTTGTCATTGGTTGAGCTACCTTTGCGTAGTCTTTAATAAATTTTCTGTAAAAACCTGTCATACCTAAAAAGGTTTCTGGTAATTTGAGATTTTGAATATCTTCAACCTTTTTAGGGTTTGGCTTGACGCCTTCAGGTGTCAAAACATGGCCTAAATACTCTGTCTCTTTCGCAAAGAATTTACATTTGTCGATTTGGTTTTTAAGATTATGATTTTGCAACCTATCAAATATCTTTTTGATACTATCTATATGTTCGTCCAAGGTAGTACTGAAAATGAGGATATCGTCCAGATAAACGACACAAATTTTGTTAATAAGATCTTTTAGCACAAAGTTCATTAAACTGTGGAAAGTAGAAGAAGCATTTTTGAGGCCAAAAGGCATCCGTATATACTCGTAATGTCCTAGAGGCGTAGAGAAGGCTGTTTTTTTCGATCTTCCTCTTTTACGAGGATTTGATGGAAGCCCTTCGCTAGGTCTAGGGTTGTAAAGTATCGTGCTCTTCCTAGCTTATCCAGAATGTTATCAATGTTTGGTATTGGAAATTTGTCATCGACGGTAACTTCATTCAGCCTTCTGTAGTCAATGACAATTCTCCATTTCTTTTTACCCGAATTGTCAGCCTTTTTTGGGACAATCCATAAAGGACTATTGTGTGGTGAATTGCTTTCTCTAATTATTCCTTGTGCTTACATCTCCTCTATTTGAGTGGATATTTCCTGGTCATGAATGTGAGGATATCTATAAATTTTGGAATAAATTGAGCTATCAGTTGTTGTTACTATTTGGTATTGAATGTCAAACGTATTCGTCAATACATCACCTTCTTTAATGAAAAGGGTTTTATAAGATGTTAATAGTTTAGCTAGGTGTTTACTTTCTTCTTCGTTTAAGGACATAAAGGGACTCGCGTAGCTTTCATTTTCGTCGTTTATACATTCAAGCTGATGGATTTCACAAAGTTCATATGGACAAGAATTCATAAATTTTATTTCGTTGTCATTAATTTTCAAGACTTCATTTTCCAAATCAACCACGGCACCTAAGAATTTGAGTAAATTTTGCCAATGATAGCATCAAGATGTTTATTGTAAAATTTCGTCAATTTCCAAATCATGTAAGCATCTTATTTAAATTCTACAGGTAAATTCGTTTTAATTTCATATTTAATGAAAGTTTTCGTATTAAGTGTATTGAATGTAATTGGTTTTTTTAGAATTTTTCTTTGGTATTGCGGTAATTTTCTTTCATCTAATAAGGAAGTGGAGGACCCTGTATCTAACTTTGCATCTATGAGACATTTGATTTTGTTATTATCTACTGTCAACTGCACTATTGGTAGGTATACTTTGGAGGCATTAATTGAAAATTTGTCTCATGTTGGGTGTGGTCAACATTCATAGGTTCTGGCTCATTCTGTATATTTTGTCTTGCACTGTTATGGAAATAATTTTTGTATCTGTACTGTCCTGAATTCTGTCTGAACGTGTTATTATTATTATAATTCTGTCCGTATTGTCCTGAATTTTGTTTGGAGTTGGGGTTACATGTATTTCGTTCAAAATTTTGTTTAAAATAACCGTTGTTATGCTTTTGATTTTTATTGAAATAATCATTTATATTCTGTTTAATGACATTATTATATTGTTTGTGATTATTTTTATTTTGTTTTACAAAATTATTTATCGTACCTTATCTCTAATCATTCCTAAATTATCTTATGTATTGAATGCCTCTCTTAAACTAGTTATATTTTTATTTCGAATTATAGAAACTAAATTTATATCTATATTATTTAAAAATGTTTTTAAAATTATGCTTTCATTAATGATAGGACCGACTTCGGCTGGTTTATCAACATCGTATTCGTATTTTTCATTGATCTTGGATAATATGTTTCTTAATGCAATAAAATATTCTCTTACTTGGAGATTTCCTATGGATAGTGCTTTCTGGTACAAATAATGATATGTTTCTCGTACTCCGAAGTTGCTAATTAATGTAGTTTTAATTTCGTCGTTTCGTTGCATCGTTTCCTTATAACATCCAGCGCTGGTCCCTGTATTTTGTTGATGATGATACGTTTGAAGACTTAGAGTTTGGCCTGAGGGTAGCTTTCCAGAAGTGGAAGGATAGTATCAACTCCTCGTAAAAAGGAAGTCAGTAATTTTCATTATTTTGAAAAGAAAAATATGTTTTTAAAATATTGTCCAAATTTATTTTTTAGATTCACAAAATAATTTTAATTCGACTGTACTATGCACTGGTCTAGTAGAGAAGAATTTTACATTATTTAATTTACATAAACTAGACCTGATAAAAATACAAATACTAATATGTACATATATATATAATTACGAATTATGTATAATTGTATTAAACTAGAAAAAGAGAATTTGTTACTCTCAACTGCTATCAAAGGTAATAGTTGTTTTGTTAAACGATTAACAGTTTTAATCATGGATGTATTATTTCAATTACATATTAAATTGTATAGTTGTATAATATACTACAAGTTTAAATGTATAGTATAGAATACATAAAATTTGATGTGCAGGGTATGCCTGCTACATCATTCCCCCTTATTAAAAAAAAATATCGATATAATGTAATATTTTGTGCATTATAAATAATGTTAACTCTAAAATTAGAACAATTTAATATTATATTTTTTTACATATATGATTTATTTTATGATTAATATCTATTTATTTATAATAAAAATCTTACTTTTTTTGTACATTTGCTTCTTGTTTGCCTACAAGGAGTATCTGTAAGTATACCATTATTTAGTATAAAAGCTGGTTTTAATCGGTCAATTGAAATAATTTGCTCTTTGTCTTCGTTGACGATTTTAAAGTATTTGTCATGTTTTTCAAGAACTTTGTACGGCCCTTCGTAAGGTGCGTTAAGCGCATTTTTGTATATTTCTTGACGTACAAACACACGTGTACAATTGTTTAAATCTTTTGGTACGAAGATATTGTTTTGTTTCCTTTTTATATCAGTTTTAGGTTTGATTTTCCTGATAGATTCCTGTATTTCTTTTGCTGTAGAGTGGGTAATTGTTGTATTTTAAGAGCAATCTGATGTAAGAAATTCACCTGGGAGTCGCAATGGTTGTCCATATGGCAAATATGCAGGGGACATGTCGAGATCTTCAATTAAAGCGGAACGAATACCTAAAAGAATCCAAGGTAAAGTGTAATACCATTTTTTTGGGTCTTCGGATGTTCTAATTGACGTTTTGAGTTGCCTGTAAAATCTTTCTATAAATCCATTAGATTGCGGGTGGTAGGTAGTTGTCCTTATGCGATGGTTACCTAGAATATGAGATAATTCCTTAAACAAAGATGATTCGAACTGGGTTCCTTGGTCTGTGGTAATGATGCGAGAGACTACAAAACGTGCAATCCATTCGCGAATGAACGAGTGTGCTATTGTTTCAGCACGTATATATGGAACTATAATTTATAAAATATTCACTTCATTAAACGTTAATTGTAATTATTGCTCATTTATTTATTTATTTATTATTTTGTTTTATTTTATTTATTTATTTATTTATTTATTTTTTTTTTTTTTTGATTTGTTTCACTGTATTGGCATAATTTTTCAAAAAAAAAAATATTTTACAGTTTTTCAATTATTTTATTATTTTATTTTTAAATTGTACATTCACTACACTTGATTTTAATTAAATTTTCACAAAACAATATGAACCAGATCACAAATATAAACTGTTTACTTTACTATATTATTATTTATCGATTATTATTAATTATATTTTTCAAGTTTTTTTAATTTTCGTTGTAATGCCAAGAGATCGTCGAAGCTAACAGTATCGTCTTCCTCTGATCTGTTTAATAGTATTTTATTAATTTTCTCTTTAATTATTTTGATTTGTTTTACGCGGCTTCTTGTTAAAACCATGTTAAATTTTTATTTTACGACAAAAAATATTTCTTGTTAAAATATAACACAATCACAACACAACTTTCCAACACAAAATTTTTTTCCAAAAACAAAATTATTAATTTTTTTATTTGGATAAAAATGTTTAAAAAAAAAAAAACTTGATTTATTTTTTTTTTCGATAAACTTTCAAATTTTACAAATAAATTAATCAAAAAATATATATATAGGTATATATTTTTTTATTTATTTAAACAAATTGCGGTTCGAAAAAAAAATATCGGAGGATTACAATACTTTTGACTGCAATTCTACCGACTGCGCCAATCACAAATTTAAAAACTTAAGTTTAAAAAAAAATAAAATTTAAATAAAAAACACCGTATTTATTTTGAAATAAACACTTTATTAGAAATGTCTGACCGGCTTGAGCTGCAAAATTATACTGACTTTTATAATTTCATGAATCAATAATTACAATTCTTATTTGATTAAAATTTTAATTTTCCCATTTATCAATAATTACAATTCTTTATTATTTGCAATTTTGTTTTCCCATAAACACAATGTGCTGATTTTGCAAAAAGAAACAAAGATGAAATATGTATCAGATTCTACAAAATTTCTCATGGAAACGAAAGTTACATTATGATTTTGGTTCACATTGAACTTGAACATATTGAACATATCTTTGGTTCAAATTCTATATGAATTGAAATATGATTAATGTGAACTGCAACATTGTTGCAAACAGGGTTCAGCTAAAATTGCTGATGTAACTCGCTTACCGATGACCCTGCTGGCCCACTCTAGGGATTTGAGATCCTCCTGAAAGCTTTTCTGCGCTCCCTATAGGCGAGCTTAGATGGGGGCAGCCTTTTTTACCTTGCCCGCTGCTACACCCTGGTTAGGAAGATTGATAACTAGAACCAGACTGAAAAGTCCCAGATCCAGCCAGTGTGGAGGTCGAGGGTATATTAGAGCTTGGCTTGTTTGCCTTACTCATACCCCCAGCCGACGGAGTGTTACAAGCCATCCTTTGGGCCAAGCTTCTTTTAACCGGTTTTAAACGAAAGCCGGTGTCGTATTTATTTTTATTCTTTTGAATGTTCTCCATGAAAGTTCCTACGATTAGGGGACAAAGGAGGTCGATATACGCAGAGGTTACCATACGTAGACAAGGCTAAATACTACGGGGGGCTGCCAGGTACAACGAAGGCTCCATTAGCGATTGAGCTATTTTTTAACCTAGGCCCTCAATCAGGCTGATCCACAGCACGGATACACGTAACACTTTGATTCAGCCCTGGAGAAGAGAGGCACGGAAAGGATTTCACAACTGAAGGAACGCCGGAGACTAAAGGGATCGGCACGGGGTAGGAGACGAACACACACCCGACTATATTTGCCAGCACCAAAGCCAAGCTTACGGACTGTAATCGGTAGCCACCACGAGGAGGTTATAGTCGAACTTCCACCAGCCCAAGAAGAAGTCTCCATCCTACTTCGTTGCTCAAAAATAGAATGGAGACTCCCTCTTGAGCAGCGGCACGGCCACCAAGTGACTTTTAACTTATCATGGGTTTTAAAATTACACTGTACATCCAGTGTACTGTATATGGTTTTATACCCCATGTTTTCCCAAAGGCTCTCTTTAAATTAAAAAGTGAGGCTTTGTTTCTCCTTGTAATTTCAGCGAGTTGAAATTACAAGATGAGTGGTTTTAACTCCCTTATCTGCCTTCTTCTCGTAAAAGGAATGAGTGTTGTTTTGGCTGGGTTTCCTCGAAAGTTTTCCCTGGCACACCATTCCTCTACTATTTTCAGAACTTGTTGCATTAGCTGTGAGAGCGAGATTACGAACTTCCACCGGGTTATGTTATGATGACAATATCATCCGCTTAGCCCTGGGTGTAGAAGCCTTTATTGTTAAGTTCGACAATCAGGTCGTCCACTACGAGGTCCCACAGGAGTGGTGATAAGACTCGTCCCTGCGGAGTTCCTCTAGTGACCGACATTTGTTTGTCCACCCCTGCTAGTGTGGCTTTTACTGATCTGCTTCTTAACATGTGGCTTATCCACCTACATAGAGTGGTGTTTACCCCATGCTTTTGAGCAGATCTAATTATTGAGGTATACGCTGTGTTATCAAACACTCCCTCATTATCTAAAAAGATCGCTAGTGTTGTCTCTTTATTTTGTAAACCATACTCTACCCTCGTAGTGATCAGCCTGCAGAGAGAAGCTGTAGCTGCCTTGCTATGTTGAAGGTTGATTTGTACCAACTTCAACATCTGTTGGCCTTAAGATAAATCTATAAGTTAGCTGTGAGAACCCAAGATACGCTTTGTACCCTGTCTCCTCCAGCGCCCTCGAAAATCTCTTATCCAGTTAGAGGACAAGGGCCGTGCCCTGTTCTTTTACCTTGGAGCTGCATATACTCCACTCTTCTACATTTAGCCCTACATTTTGGGTTTTAAGGAGTTAGAGAACTTTTGGAGGATCTTTGACCTCCAAAAGGCCTGTGTTCAGTATGAACACCAGATCTTTGGTTGTCCTCACTATCTCCCTTGTCTCCCCAACTCGAAGTATCGCTCCCTCCCATGGAGTGACAAGAGGAAGAGTTTCAAACATTCCTTTGCTGCCTGGTTGGCACAGGTGATGAATAGCACTCCTTTATCAAAGAAGCTATTCGTAAACTGTGGACCTTTGGAGTGTTCACATCTCCAGACCTCAGTCAGAATAGTCCTCTGAATCAGGCGTGTTTTCTCCTGATCTCAATTGCCTTCCTGATAGCCCTAAAGGATTACCGCCATCTTCAAAGCACACACGACCTGCTGGAAAGCGCGCCAAGCATCCACCGCGGAGGATGGACTGGGTTGCACTGCAGATTCTGCCTGATTTGGCTTTTTACGTAGGGGTTATGATGGTCCCCCCGTCTTCAGACGTTGGTATTACTCTCCAACCTCTGCCTTTTGAGCTGCTGGGAGGTTTGTTGGCTTCCATTTCACTACTGAGTAGGCGGTTTCCTTATTCGAGGTTTAATAGCCTTGCCTCTCTCTAAGGCTGCTTTGATGGCGAGTTTCTTCTCCTGTGCCCCCGAGAAGTTATTCTGTTTGGGGCGTGTACCTTCGTCCGCTGGTCTTGTGGAAGAACCAGTTCCCTGCACACCGAATATGCCCGCCGACGGTGTTTCCTGAACTGTTTTAGGGGTTTGGTCAAGATCTCCCCCTTTATTTTCTTTTAAATGTTGGTCCATAAATTGTCCCATGAGTTTCGAGCAAAAGACGGTCGCCATATGCAGTGACTCCTGTACATATGGAAGGCTAATTACTCTACGGGGTCGCCTGGTACCCTAGAGGCTCCGTTAATGATATCACTTACCCCTGATATCATTCACTCTTCGGCAAGGGTCGCATAACACCTTAAGTTAGGGGTTTGGTTGCGTTTGATATCGCTCCCTCCACGGTTGTATTTCCCACTAGTGTTTTAATACAAACGTTTTATTGAGAACTACTCAGCCGCCCCACCACCTCCGGGTAGATCTTGAGTTGTACAAAAAACAAATCGGGTCAATTTCTTCAAAAGGGTGGTATTTTAATGCATCCGACAACAGCGTCATGTGTATATAATTGCTGATTATCAAGATCAGGGTTCTGTAAAGAACTATTGTTTGTGATGAATTCAGTTAAGAGAATTCGGTATTCTAAATTAGAGGCTAAGAGATATTTGTAAACTCGAAAGTCTCTTAACTTAGCAGCTCATTGCTCTTTGAATTCGTCATCAAGGAGCAGGCTAGGATAGCTGCTTATAGGCTGTATTTGAATGGACATTGGAAACCCTTGGTGGAAGCCGGACATGCCAGTATCCTGCAAACAATCAAACATAGAAGTTTCGAAATGAGACATCATTTCATTGAAACTTCTATGAACTTTGAAAAGAGATTCCTCACCTAGATATCTACCTGGGAGAAATCGCGTGACATTCACCTGGAAGGTGATCTCATCTGATATACTGATGGATCAAATACAGGTGAAGTAACAGAAGCCGGAATACATGGCATAAAACCTAGAATTGATATAGTAGTCCCACTTGGGGAATATGCCACTGTGTTCCAGGCTGAAGTATGCGCCATAAATCTGTGTGACCTAGAAAATTAAAGAAGGAGATATAAAACTAAAACGATCCTCATTCTCACGAACAGTCAGGCGGCGATCAAAGCACTGGAAAGTGTTAAAATCAACTCAAGGCTAGTACTAGAGTGCAAACAAAACCTTTATGAACTGGCTAATAACCACAACATTTTGCTGAAGTGAGTGCCAGGTCATAAAGGAATAGCTGGTAATGAAAAGGCAGATGAGTTGGCCAGGAATGGATCCAGTACACCCCTGATGGGGCCAGAGCCCGCTCTGGGTATCACTAAAAACTTCATTAGGAAAAAGGTGAATGATTGGGTACAAAACCAGCACAAAATTCACTGGATTTCTGATGAACGAAAAAGACGCTCTGGGGGTCTTATAAAAGAACCGAACAGAGCGAATTCAGACCTGAAATTGAAATGTGAAAGGAAAATTATTAGACTTGTAATTGGACTAATAACAGGACATTCTGAAGGAATGTGTGGCACTAGAAAGATGGAGATGGAAGACCACTGAGTACAGAAATCTCGAAAATCGTTCAAATCTAGACTACAGAAAGTACGTTATTCTCCTTGCTAAAAGGATAAATGCCTTTATGTAGACAAACAAAGGGTAAGGGATACAATAAGCTTTATTAAGCTGCAGTGTCGAGGCAACCCAACCTTATCTCACCCTTGTGAACTTAACTTAACTTAGGTATCTTTTTTGACGTGTTACTTGTTTTAGTCAGTTCGGAACATACTGGACCAATTTATAAACTAATTATAATTAGATTAATTGCATAATAAACCCATTCGAAGAAAATATGTGATGTGTTGCGTGATATATGTATGTAGTAACGTATGTTGGTATGCCGGTTCCAGAAAAATGTGGAAAAGTAATCTTGGAAAATCCGTAAAAACTTTGATTATCCACGTGTAAAATGTTGTGATTTTGATTTCCCTCGTTGTGATCTTCTTGTGTTGAATAATATTTAATCCTAGGGTCAATATTTTCCTCGTGGAATGATTTAAATTTTTAATGAGGCACGTGCAATTAAAATTGCAAATTTTATGCAAAATATTTTCAATATCTGATATTCTATATATATTTTTCTCAATATTTATTGTTAATTTTTTAGCAAACGTTATAATTTTATTTATTTTAAAAAATTGAATTTTGTGCAAAATTTTAGAGAAAGGTATGGTGCGTACTATTTGTGATGAGTAACCGTGTTCGTGTATGTAATGTGTGTGATATGATATGTGTGATATATGGAAAATGCATGTATGTAATAAGTATATCATGTGATATGTGTAATTTGTGTAATTTTGAATTGTATATAATGTGTAAAATATTTAAAACATGTATGTGATATGTGTAATATATGTACATATATGTAGGTATATGATATGCACGAAATTAATTTTTACTATCACAGGTGTTCACTGTACTTTAAAATTTGTTGAATTTTTTACAATCACTTTATATCACCAAACATTTTTTTAATTGATCACTTTTTTTTATAATTTTTAATTATTTTCTTTTAAAATACACTTGAATGGGATCACCATTTAAAAACTTGATTTATCACTGAATGTAACATATTATTTATGAACACTTAATTTTTTACAATACCACTGATAACTTATTACTGAAACCTAATTAATAATTATACTAACTAGTGCAATAATGAGTGATAGTGGCACACTGGTACCTATTACAATAGTCACCCAACTAACATTTCGTGCCCTTCTGTTACTTCAGTAACTTTTTGCACACTACGACGTCTACATTACAAATTAATTAAAAAATATTTAGTAACATAAACGTTACTGTGCCTAGTTAGTAAAGTTTCCTATTTTCACTCACATAAGTACACAATAACGTAAATATTCCTTAGGTTGTTTATATTTTGGTAAAAAATCCTATTCTGTACATTATGTCTTAAAAGGAACTATTTTATGTTTCTATAAAAGCGCAGTATTGGTTTTTGTTTTCGGCACAATTACTTTTTAGAAAAAGTTACAGAAAGGAAATTATTCCTAGAAATTTTGCAACTACCTTGTGTCAGTTTTGTAAATTGTTACGTTTGTTTTACTACACAGTTCCAATTTAAGCATTTTAAGTCAGTACTTTATAATCAATTTAAAACACATAAGCAAATCATACTTATACGCGAAATTACATACATTTATTTCTTGCAGTAATTAATAAAAAAATAAATACTTAAGTATTTTTTATAAAAATGATTGAAAATTCTATAGTAATCGGAAGTGTTGAAAAACGTAAAAGATCTTTTAAAACAACTACTTCATACTACAGAAAAGTGAAAAAACTAAGAGAGATTCAAAATAATTTATTCATTCCTCGCCAATTTAAAAGTGAACATAACTCACAATCGGAAAATGATGTGGGATTTACACACGACGATCACAATTATAGCAATGAGTTGAATACAAAAAATATTGAAAATAATAGTTTCGAAATCGAGAATGAGTTATCTATTCAAAGTGATCATATCTCCAGTGATGAAAGTTCTTATGACGATCAGACAAAGTTGAGTTTTAAAAAAAAAACAGCAATTTTTGAGCAGTTAAGATCATGGGCATTGAAAAATAATATTTCGCATTCTGCACTAAATAGTCTTTTAGATATTATGAAAACAAATGGGTTTGATTATTTGCCTAAGGATAGTAGAACATTACTAGATACTCCAACATTTGTTGAGATAGTTGATAAAGGCAAAGGAAAGTATTGGTATAAAGGATTAAAAAAAAATCTGTTAAGCATTCTGTCAAACAATCGTGGACCTCAGAATCTATCTCTGATTTTCAACATTGATGGTTTGCCAATTTATAACAGTTCAAAGGTAGAATTCTGGCCAATTTTATGCGCTGTACATGAAATGCCAGAATGGCCCATTATGGTCATTGAAGTTTTTTGTGGTGAAGGAAAACCGGAGTTGAAAGAGTTCTTAGATCCTTTTGTTCAAGAATTAAATTCAATCTTACAACATGGCATTTGCGTCAATGAAGTACTTTACTCTGTAAATATAAGATGTATCGTTGCTGACTCCCCAGCAAGAGCATTTATAAAAGGTAAATTATTCTGTATCTAATAGAATAATTTTCAAATAAAGTTTGATTTTTATTTAGGTGTCGTTAATTTTAATTCGTATCAGGGATGTACTCGATGTCATTCGGAAGGTGAATATAAACTCAATAGAATGAGTTTTCCAAAAATTAATTGTCGGCCAAGAACTGACATTGAATTTCGTCATCGTAAAGACGAAAATCATCATAACCAAGACAGTCCGTTAGAATCTCTTCCTATAGACATGGTTCGACAATTTGTAGTAGCAGATTCTCTTCATTTACTTCATCTTGGAGTTATGAAAAAAATGTTATTAATATGGACAACGGGCATGTATACTTATGAAGCAAAGTGGTCAGGAAATGATATTAAGAATATATCTACTTGGTTAATTGAATTCAACAGTTTCTTGCCAAGGGAAATCCATCGTGCTACCAGAGGTTTAGATTGTTTAAAGTACTGGAAAGCATCAGAATTTCGAACATTTTTAATGTATTTAAGCATAGTTGTACTGAAAGATTTTATGAAATCAGATATTTATGAACATTTTTTGCTTCTTTTTTGTGCTGTAACCATATGTTCAAGCAAGCAATACCAAAAATTAATTGTTATTGCTAAAGAATTATTAGAAGATTTTATTACAAAGTATATCAAGATTTACGGCTCATATTCTGTTTCAAGTAATGTGCATAATCTTTCACATCTCACGGAGGATGTTGATAAATTTGGACCTCTGCCATCATTTAGTGCATATAGATTTGAAAACCACCTAGGTTTTATTAAAACTTTGTTACGACAAGGAAACAAACCATTGGCTCAGTGTGCAAAAAGAATAATAGAAATCTCAAAACTTGAAAATCCACCTATGAAAAAAGCATATCCAATTCTAGAAAATTGTATTTCTAACAAATATAGTTTCGTAGGAGTACGAACATATGCAACGTTGCGTATAGAAAAAGAATTAGTATTGACAAACAAATCTAAAGACAAATGGTTCATGACAAAACAAGGAGAAATTGTGTCCATGATTTATGCAACATTAATAAGCAATGAAATTAAAATTGCTGGACGAAGCATAATAACTAAGAACATATTTTTTGACACACCGGTTAAATCTTCTTATTTAGATATATATGCATGTGAAGAAAAGCTGAATCCTGAAAAGCTATATAATTTAAATGACCTAAAATGTAAATGTGTGTGTCTGACTTATCACGATCATCTCATATTTATACCTTTAATTCATTCATTCGAAATTTTTCAACAGTGAGAATATGTTCTGTTTATTTCTATTGCAGCATACAAGTTTTGACAGGCTTTCTAATTTTAGATACGTAATAAAGATATAAAATCACATCATATGAAAAGACTTTGATTCATTTCGCTTTTTTTTATATATCATTTTTATTAAATAAAAAAATTTTAACAAAATCAAAATAAACTCTTTTATTCTTTAATTCTGAATCCTTTTTATTTTGCTCACATATATGTACTTCAATACTAAAATAACTGTGTGCATTTCATTTGATTGCTTACCAAAGAATAAAAATTAAAACTAAAGAAGATAAAAAAATGCATAGTCGTTTTTAAACTAAACAAATTAACTTAGGAAATATTAAATAATTTCAGGTCTGTATATTATGTTTCAAGCTGGATCATTAGGAGGTGGAATCGAGTAGCAATTCGCCTGCGTTTCAATTAATTCAGTTTGTTGTTCTGATGAGGGATCGTTCTCATGTTTTCTGTAAAACAATAACAATAAAACAACGATAACAGTATTGTAAACAAGCATACATATGATTACATTAGTAAAATATATTTACCTCTTTCTTTGTAGTCTTTGCGCCGTATGTTTTAATATTTTATCTTTCAGAAAATCTTCATTACGTTGCTGTGAATGGCGACAGTCAGCCAAAGATACCGTTTCGAAAATCAATTCGATTACATTATTTAGCTTCTGAAAGCATTCCTTTTTTGTACCACTTTTTGATGACCCAGTCCACGAATATTTATTTAAAAGTTCGGCATTAAATAAAAAATCCATTAATTTATACATTATTTTGCAGCCGTCTGCCGTTCTTGTTGTTTCTCCTATCGAAGACAACCTGTTGACCTAAAAGACAAATAAAATTTAAATGCAACTTCAGAAACCAATTTAAAATATTCGATAATTATAATTACCAATTCATTCTTAAATTCCTGTGAATTTAAACTGGTGTTTAAATGAGACACCTGAGAAGTCTCTTTTAAGGGAAAGTTAAAATCCTTGGTAAATATATTATCAGCTTGATGTGACACAAACTGATTATTTCCTCCCAGTAATTTTAAAATTTGATCTACTTTGACATGGATTCCAGCAATAGAATTATGCATGTCGCATATTTTATTTTTCAAAGTGTTCATTTCACTTTTCATTGATTCTATTTCTTTCTTTACATAACCGAAGTCTTCTTGAGAAAGTAATAATACATTACTTTGTAAGTCTTGGGCATTATTTTGTTGTTCGTTTACTGGGCAAATATTTTCAGTATTTTCTTGTGAAAATATTGTTGAGTCGAACAGAAATGATGGTACTGATGTGTTTGACATTATGATCTCGTCATTTTTTGTTTTGCCGTTATTTGGTTGTTGCACTGTTGCATTATTATTATTTTGATTATTAATATCATTATTGTTACTGTTATTTATATTGTTGGACTCTTTTAGCACATTTTCAATTTTATTATTTAAATCAGTTTTTTGAATTTGCTGGTGTCTTGCTCTTCTAAATATCGGTTGTTTGTTTTGTTTGTATCTGTTGAGTATATAATTTATTATAATTTATTAAACATTTAGTTACATTGTTTTTGAGAAAATTACTCACGATTCTTCAGCGTCAGTATCTACAAATGACGAATATAGTTTTTCTAATCTTCTTCCCTCTGCATATGTGTTTGCGGTTGCTTTCACTACACACGCCATTGTTGACAAATCACTATAAGGCTTTTGTATCGGATCTTTAATTATTCTTGATATTTCATAGTCTTTTAAATTAAACGGCCAATATAACACATTGTTTACTTCCCAATTCTCCGGAACAACAGTATAATGTTTTTCACAATTTTCTATAGTTTCTACTATTTTAAACATTTTTGTTTACACAATAAATACTTCTCAAACTAAGTACACATTCAATTATTTATAAAAATTTAATTACTATTTATAATTCAATAAGTATATATTTATTTTTTTAATAGTAAATCGAATTTTAAGTACTAATTGTTTGAATACATTAATATCAATATTGACACACGTTTCGCAATCACTAAATTCAACCTGCGACTAAAACTTCAAACTTACTGCGTTGCAACAAGTGCAAACACATTTTAGACACAAAAAAGAAACTGTGCCTTATTAGGCATTTAGTTGGCACAAAATAGTGACTGCGACAATTTTGAAATGTATATAGCCACATTGTTGCCACATTTGTTACTTAATGGGCATATCATTTACGCAAAACAGTAAGTTTGTCAAGTTAGACACATTTTTAGTCACAAAAAAGGAACTGTGCCTTGTTAGGCATTTTATTTGGCACAAAACAGTGATTGTGTTAATATTGGAACATTTGTAATGGCAGACAAAGTTTTGTTACTTAGTGGGCATTTCATTTAAGCAAAACAGTAAGTGTGTCAAGTTAGACACATTTTTAGTCACAAAAAAGGAACTGTGCCTTGTTAGGCATTTTATTTGGCACAAAACAGTGATTGTGTTAATATTGGAACATTTGTAATGGCAGACAAAGTTTTGTTACTTAGTGGGCATTTCATTTAAGCAAAACAGTAAGTGTGTCAAGTTAGACACATTTTTAGTCACAAAAAAGGAACTGTGCCTTGTTAGGCATTTTATTTGGCACAAAACAGTGATTGTGTTAATATTGGAACATTTGTAATGGCAGACAAAGTTTTGTTACTTAGTGGGCATTTCATTTTATGCAAAACAATAAGTATGTCTTTTTTGAAACAGATATATCACATACAAGGTTTTGTTTCCTCTTAAGTTTGTCATTCGACACAAAAAAGTAGCAGATGTAATTTAAGAATTTTACAGTAACTGTAACAAAGCTTGCATAATAAAAATCCTACGCAATGGCGGATGAATTTTTATAAAAATATGTTGCCAATATAAATGCTTAAAACACAATTATATTGATGTAAAAATTGTTTCAAGCGCTAATGTAAGTTTTAAAAGCCAGTTTAACTATGTGGGACAAAAAATGCCGTGGTTTTAGAGAAATCTACATCATCCTTTTTTTTTGAATAATTTCAGAAAAATTGATATATAGTATGTAGGAAAATTTAAGGCCCACGAATTTTTCGCAAGTATCTTAAGAATTTACTCGAAAAATTCTTTTTCGTTTGAGTTTTTTTTTTCTACTAAAAATGAATTTCAAATTCAAAAATGTAAATACGTAAAATTATCATAAAATAAAAATATATTTTCTTAACAACTTTAACGTATGGGTGTACAAGTAATGTCAATATATTTATGTATACTTGCTAGTTCCTGTCTTTATGTTGTACTCACACTTGTTTGAGAATTATTCATATTAATTAAAAAGTGTATGAGAAATTCATGTTTTCATATACGTATAAAGTACAAATATTCATATGTATTGGCGCAAAAAAGGTAGTAGTGCCCATATAGGCGCAATGGGAGCGTGTGTATATGTGACACGTACACATATGTAATTTATTTAGATACGAACAGTAACAAAATAGTAATTTTGTCTAGGAAGCTTTTCTATTGTTTACAAGCCTATTTAGAAACAATTACTATGCATACACATATATGTGTCTAAAAAGTCTCAATGCCCTACACAGTTTTTTAAACAGTGTTGCACCAATTCAGGAAAACAAAAGTTCGCAAAAAGTCCTCAAGAAGTAACAGTGGAAATATTCAGTAACACATTTAAACGCTACGACGTCGCTACAACCCAAATGTGGATGAAAAATGCTAGTTGGGCAATAATGTTTCTAATCTCTTGTTAAATACAAGAAAGATTGAGATGTTTTTCTTTGCATGTACATATATGTATTTGCATGTACATATATATAAATGCATTATATAAAATAGTACCTACACAAGGTTATCTTGTAGGTAGACTTGTAGTGAGTGATAAGAAATATAATGAGTGTCGCTACAAATGGTTAATGAAAAATCCAAGGATACTCTTTCGTAAGACAACCACGGTATTGATCTATAACAAAGGACATCAGACATGTAAGGTTTTTTCCTAAAAACGATGCAATAATTTTCAACACGCCTTAAGTATTGTATTTTAATGTATCGTTTTCTTCTTGAAGTTATGGCCTTATACAAGTGTTTGTAAAAGCATCAACGTGTGTGTTGTGATTAGGCGAGGTCTTGTGACCAAATCCTCTTTATTTTCAACTTTTACAATTTCGTTCTTACGTGTACTTATTCTACCTTAGACTATAACCTACTTAATGTAAATATATAAGAAGGGAGCGATATATTATTAAGTGCATATCGAAATATTACAATATTAATGGAATATGCAGTGTGGCCATAATATTGTCATTTAGGTCAATTCAACTAAGAATTGGGCAATACATTACAATTGCAAATGCCATTATTAAAAATATTTCTATTTAAAAATACATCTTTGTATTACTTTTGTGTCAAATATTTCTTATATATAAAATGTAAATATGTTTTTGTTATTGACATGGATTTTGTAACTCTTTATATTTTTATTTTACTCTATTTTTTGGTGGTGGTTTATACGTTTTAATTCATATTTATGATTTCATACGTATTGGAATATAGGAATACACTACATAGGTGAAATTCTATTGCTTTAATTTTTCTGATAAAAATTTGTATCTATTGAAAGTACAATATTTTTGTAAACCATTCTTTTTTTTTTTGTTTTTTGAAATTACTTGATCTTTTTTTAAATGATTTAATTTTGTTGCACCATATATTACAATTTTTTTTTTCTAATATATTTGCATAATATTTTATTATGTACATATAGTATATGTATGTTCTAAATATGTTTTTATTTTCTTTTTTTATAATATCAAATTTTATTTTGTTTAAACTTTTCTTTTTATGAATTGTTTTTTTTTTCTTATTATTTTATTTATTTCTTTATTCATATACATTTCTTCTTTTCATACAATTATAATTATAAATTATTCGAAAATAGCTGACTTGCATTAAATTTAATTGTTCATATGTGCGTTAATTTGAACAATGCTATATCGTTATATGTACATATATATTTGCGTATAATGGATTATATGTATAACATACTTTAAAATATTTATGGACTTATTTGCATGCTTTTTTATCTATGTACTTATATTTTAATTTTTATTTTTATATAAATGTATGAACGTGGTACAATTTGATATTTTTACATGACTAAAGAATTAAACGTTTTTATATGCTCGTGCTAATATTATTATTTTTTTTTTTTTTAATTATTTTTTTAATGTTATCATTTATCGTGTTATGTTTTGAAATATATATAATATTGCTGAAATTACATACCGTGAGTATTTTGTGTTATATTAATGAAAATTATTAATGTAACATATGTTCAATTTAAAAGTTTTAACCGATTGTTATGAATTCGGCGTTTTATTTTCCCTATTAAAATTGTTGTATTTACTGGACTATTTATCTCTATCACTTTATATGGTCCTAACCAAAAAGATGACAATTTATTCTGTCTGGTATTGTTTTTAATAACACTTGATCACCTACATGTAATTTTATTGGATTTGTTTTTGCATCGTAATATGTTTTTCTACATTTTTATTTAAAACTAAATTTTCTCGTGCAATTTGATGCGCTTTTTGTATTTTATTTCTTAATTGAAAGACATAATTTTCGTGGTCGCAAATGGGTGAAGGTGTTTTCCTAATATTAGAAGGACTTTTAGAAACGAATCCAAATAAACAATCATTTGGAGTTAATTTTGTAGCTGTATGAAATCTATTATTTCTAATGAACATTACAGCTCGTAAATGTTCATCCCATGTATTTCGATTTTTATCAATGAAAGATCTTAAATAAGCAACTAATGGACGGTGTGATCTTTCTAATGATCCATTTGCTTGAGGTTGATATGGAGTAGTTTCAATTTTCTTTATTTTTAAAAATTTACAAAGTTCTTTAAATACTTCAGAAGTAAAATTGGTACCTTGATCGGTAATAAGAATTTGAGGTATTAAATACCAGCTAATTATTTCATTGAAAAATGCTTTAGCAACAGTTTTTGCTTCCATGTTGGGTATAGCTACTACGTCCATAAATTTTGTAAGATCATCTTCGAAGGTAATATATATTTATTGCCATTTAAAGTTTCCGGCAGTGGACCTACAATATCCATAAAAGTTTTTTCGAAGGGTTTATAATGAGTGCTTGAAATCTCCATTGGCATTCGGTGTTCTCTATTTAATTTATTTTTCTGGCAAATTTCACATTTACGAATAAATTTTTGAATATCTTTTTACATCCCTTTCCATTTACATTGTCTTTTAATATTATTGTATGTATGTTTTGAATACAATAACCACCTAGGGGTGCGTTATGAAAATCTTTTAAAACTGTCATTATACTTTCATTATCAGTTAGGAAAACAACATTTGGATGTGAAACAGAATTTTGTTTATTTTTAGGAAAATTTGCAATATTTGCATTATTTGTTTTATTTAATGAAATTTTTTGCTCAGGTGAGGAATTCATATTATTATTTTGCTGAATTGTTTTTGCTTTTGACCTAGTTACTACTATACATTTATTAATATCGTTTGTTTCTCTATCAGTTTGAAAAATTCTACTCAGTGCATCTGCATTGGTATTTGATTTACCTGATTTATATTTAATTGTGAAATCATATTCTGATAGTTTATGTTTAAATCTTAATATTCTACTGGTGGGATCTTTAATATTAACTTCTCCACGTAGAGGTTTGTGATCAGTGAACAGAGTAAACGGACGACCATAAAGATGGCATTTAAAATTTTTTACTGCCCAGACAATAGCTAATAATTCTTTTTCAATACATGAATATCTTTTTTCAGATTTACTCAAAGATCTACTGGCATATCTTACAGGTCTATCATGACCTATTTCACCTTGAGACAAAACAGCACCTAATGCATCATTACTTGCATCTGTAGTTAAAATAAATGGCTGATTAAAATCAGGATATATTAAAACTGGCGGATTAGTTCAAATTTTCTTTAACATATCAAAAGCTTTTTGACAATCAGTATTCCAATTAAATTTTACGCTTATTCTTAAAAGGATTACTTATTGGGTGTGCTATTTTATTTTAGAAAAATTAGGAATAAATTTACAGCAGTAATTTGCTAAACCCAAAAATGATTGAACTTTTTTATTTGATGCTGGAACAGGAAGTTCTTTTACACATTTAACTTTATCAGGGTCAGCATATACGCCCTCAGTTGTACATTTATGTCCTAAATATATAATTTCTTAATGCATAAAATTACATTTTTCTGGTTGTGATTTTAAATTATGTACTCGTAAATTTGAAAAAACCTCAGCTAATTTTTGTTCATGATGATGTAAATTTTTCGCATAAACTAAAACATCATCTATACTTCGTTTTTCAAAGATAGGCACGGGTTGTTGTTAGTGGTGCTTTTCTTTATTCTTTTGCGTTCAATTTGTATAAGTTCGTCTTTTTCTCTCTCTACGCTGGTTTTACCAGATTGCTAGTTTACTGCGTTTTATAAACGAAAACAACAACAACCACACGGGAGCAAACATAGATCATAAACACTAATGGTGTTTTTTTCTTATCTCCTATGCTTTTACACGTGCCTAAGTTAAAAAAACAAAGCATAAATATGTCCATGACTGAAACATAGAAGCACCCGATAAAACATGATTCATGAGTCTTTGAAATGTTGCTGGAGCACCCTTTAAACCAAACGGTATTCGTTTGAATTGAAAATGACCTTGAGGTGTGCTAAATGCAGTTTTCTCCCTGTCTTCTTCTTTCACTCCTACTTGATAGTAGCCGCTTGCGAGATCTAATGTGGTAAACTATCTAAAATGTCCCAACTGGTCCAGAATATCCTCTATTCTAGGCAGTGGATACGCATCTCCGATAGTAATATCGTTGAGCTTTCTATAATCTATCACGACTCTTCAACGCTTCTTCCCATCCGGTCCTGATTTTTTAGGGACTACAAGAAGTGGTGAATTCCAAGGACTTTGACTCATTTCAATTATATCATCTTGCAACATTTTATTCACCTGTTCATTAATTACTTCTCTATGTGTCTGAGGTAACCGATAATTTTGCTGATTTATTGGTTGTTGATTACTTTTAATTGGAATGCTATGTTGTATGCAATTTGTAAACGATAACTTATCACCCGGTAAATAAAAAATATCTTCAAATTCATAAAATAATCTATATAAAGGCTCCCTTTCTTTACTATTTAAACCATCACCCAATTGTATAATTTCTAAAATTTTATTAACGCTTTCTAATTTATTCTTTTCTTATATATTTTTGTTATCTTCAATCATAAAAATATGTTTAATACACTCAATGGAATTTTCTTCATTACTTATTTTATCATTAATATTTAAATCATTATTATTATACTGATTCGAACTGTGGAAAACAAATACAAGACGAATAAATAAAGTTTAAACCTTCGTCAATAAATGTCTACGACGCATTGTTAGAATCTTTTGGCCAGAGGTAATCCCTAATGAGAAATTACATGATATATGTAATGTTGAAAAAATGGAAACATACATAAGAAGAAGAAAATGGAACTGGATTGGGCACACTAATATAGCAAAGGCAGCACTAGACTGGAATCCACAAGGCTCTAGACCTCGGGGAAGACCAAAAACAACATGGGGAAGATCTTTAATACAAGAATGTGCGAAGGTGAACACTACGTGGGCAGAAATCAAAGCAACAGTTGCAAACAGTCCGTTGGAGGTGTCAGGTAGCCAGCCTATGTTCCCAAGAAGAACGACAGAGGCCAGATGATGATGATGATTAGTAATAATAAAGTCTAAAAGGTACTCATCTCTTCTATTAGTATTGGAGCTACCTCAAATTGTATGATGCGCATTGACGTCTGCTCCAATAACATACTGGATGTAATTGTCCTCACAGACCAGACCATCAACCAGACTCATCAGCTCTTTAGTTGGTGGAGGGTCTGTAGAATCATACGGATGTTAGGGTAATTATCCTACATCCTCCCTCCACGATGGTCAGATTCCCAGCAACTAGGTCCCTGCGAAAGAGATTTTGAAGAAATAAAATCTGTATGCCATTCTTGATAAATATGCAAGACCTTGGCTTGTCTGCATGTAAGTCGTAAATAAACTTACCTGCTAGTGTTCCGCCGAGCCCCATAACCCTGTTGTTTACTATCCAGTGTTCCTGGATTAGGGCCATGTCCATTCCCTCTGCAGTAATTAATCTGGAGGGACGCTGTAGCAGCCCTACTATGGTGAAGGTTTCTTTGCATAACCTTCAACATGTGCAGGCTTCGAAAGCACTCTCAAATTTAAAAAGAATTTGGTTGAAAAAAAAATATGAAAAAAATTTCCGTAGAATTACAAAACAATTTAAATTACAGTACATGGACTGGTACACATTCCCTTGTATAAATGTATGTACACATGTACATTTAAAAAAAATTCTATGGAAACAAAAATTTTTTAGATTGTTTTTTCTCACACTCAATATTTTGTGCGTATATACGTTATATGCATGTACACACGCATGTACGTATGTACATACATCGAACTATATAGATTAGATAGGACGTTGTACACATGGTCATATATACACACACACATGTACATATCATATAAATCGTTTATTAACTGTGCAGTGCAAATTAATATATTTGTAACCAAATTATGAATTCATTTATATTGAAAAATGAGTTCAAGTTATTCTGAAATAAACAACAAGTATAATACAAATATTATTATTATTATTGAATATTTTGTTGGTAATAATATAATTATTAAAATAACCAATTATCACGTCTTATTGTTGTTTATTATGAAGATCATAGTACAAATATATTAATTGCAATTTAGCACAATGGTCATATGTATTTTATCGGCACTGTATGTGTATTATATTAAAATCAGTTATATTATTGATGCCACCTACTAATTTTTGCCTGAGCTGTTTTTTGAAAATTTTTAAGTATAAATTGAAAACTAAATAAATATGCAACGAAAATTGAAAACTTCATACAAAAAATAGTAATTTTCCTTTATTAATAAAATGTAAACTACCCAACATTTTTACTTAGTTCTTTTTGCAACTGATCAGGAAAAGTTCAAATTTTATGTTTATGTTTTAAAAATTATAAAAATGTGTTACTGAATATAGCATAAATTGAAGGAAAGTCAAAGGACATTTTCAACAAATATGCATTGACTTTTTTTTAATGTTCAAGGATTGAAAACAAAAATTCAAATGTCTGCCATACTTAAAGACAACAACGTCGTTCAAGCTATGTTTGTTCAAAATTTCATGAAAATTGGTTGAACAGTTTTTGACATAGGAGGTGCAATTGAAAAGCTAAATTTCGATTTTTGTCAATTTTGAATCCTTATAAAATAAAAAAGAAATCCTTTTTGACAAATGTTATTTACTCAATGACCACAACTTTACTTCGTCTATCTATGTGGAAAATTTCACGAAAGTCGGTCCAGAAATAGCCGAGAAACGAGGTGCAAAAGTATGGAAAATACCCAAATCTGCGCCTTAAGAATTTTGTGATTATTTGGAATTTCGAAACATTTCGTATGCTGCAACATTTGGTATTTCGCGACATTTTGATATGACGCAACATTTTGATATGCTGCAACATTTTGATATGATATTTGAAATAATTTTGTAAATTTATAAATGACAGAATCAAGAGAAGTAATAAATGATACTCTACGCAAAATTTGAAAAACATTTAATTTTGAATAAATGAATAGTTATTTGGTGGACGATTTTAAAGCCCCTGAAAATATTTTCGAATTCATTTATAGGAAAATTAATGTGTTAGACAGAGATAGATATGTATATCTTATCCCACATTTTGCCCGCCCACTTTCCCCCACCAAGTCCAAACTCTCTTACTATGGAGAGGGGGTTAAGGGCTATCTACCAGTACCTCTCCGGGTGGGCGGAAGTGGATGGTTAAGGAGAAAAATGAGGATTCACCAAAAAATCTATGTCTTTTTATATATACATATGTACATATGTATATATAGTATGTATATAGATTACCAAAATATTTGATTAATTCTAATGGTGGTTCGTATCCAAACGAATCGTAATATTCTAAAATATTATTTTTTTTTTATATGCAACCCAATGAGTTCCATTTTCTGAAGAATTATCTAAATTAACTAGTGCTGGTGCACTAATATATGGTAAAGCTGCAGAAATTAATGGTATTACAGCTGGTAAAAATTCACCAATTTTTTTATCACATAAAGATTTCAATTGAGTTCGAGATAATTCTAATTTAAATCCTTCATCATGAGAAATAGCTTGCTTTATTTTATCAATTTTTTTATTAGTTAATGGTAAATAATATTCATGCATTACATTTTCTTTTGATTTAATCAACTGATTATAATCTAAAATTAATGTAATTGGTTTTTTAGATTTAATAGCACTGTAAACAGATTTTTGTTGTTCTTCATTTAAATTAATAAGATATTTAGTATATTTTACTGTGTTTCGTTTATTAAGTTCTTCTGATTAACTTAAACCCATTCCAATTGTTTTTTTAATTTCATTGCATTAGTTACTGCAAAAGCATTAAGGTTTTCACCAATTTTTGAATCATTAGCAATAACTCTTTCCCATGCCTTATTTTCTAAAATTTTATCAGCTTTATGTCTTTCTGATAAATCTTTCGATTTTGAGTAAGCGATGGCATGTTCCATCTAATGAGTAAGCGATGGCTTCATCTAATTTATTTATAGGTTTAATTCTTTTTTCTAATCTCAAATGTAGATTTGTTCCAGGTCCTAGATAGTTATAATCTGGTAAATGTAGTTTAAATGGTAATTTTTTTCTAAAGGAGCGTTCAATGCCGATTTAAAGCACTGCTACCAACGTTATGACAACTCAGGTCAGTTGATCGCAAATTGGATTAGCAGTTCTATAGTTTCAAAAAGAACCAGTTTTGATTCTTGTTGCAGGAACATCAAGTCGACTGCCAGTAATAAAATTCCAACACTATACAGGAACCCTACACAGAATTTCAGGAATATATTTCGAAATTCTTTTTGAATTAAAAAAAAAATCTTTCATGTTCTCAAGTTTATTATTATTTATCCTACCAAAAAGTACAAATATGCAGGTAATAATCAGCATTTACATGAAAAAAAAGACACGGTAGATATTGCTACTTACGAAATAAATAAATTCATTTTAAAAAGAAGCAATTAACTTAAATTTACTAACAAAATCTATAAATTTTTTTTTTGTTACACTGTGCGCAAGAAAAGTTATTTTTAAAAAATACGTTTTTAATAAATTGTGCAAATACTATATATGCGAGCTGGTCGCTTAAGCCTCCCAAGTGTTTACGCAAAAGATTCACTAAACAACGAATTCAATCTCACTGATTCTGAATTGTAATTATTCAACTTACCCGCGTATTATGATCTTAAGCTAAATATCGCATCAAAAAAAGCAGTGGTGCAATTTTGAATGTACCCTTTGTTTAGCGATGCCGAAATACACGTACATGCTACGCACAGTTTGTGATTTCGCGAGCCGCTTCCGCTTATTTGCGTTTTGATAGTGTGAGTAATCACCTTCATTGTAAACAAAGAAGTTTTTCTCACTTCTTTTACGTTTATTTCTAACAGCATAATTGTGACTGGACGGAATAAATTTGAATTCGGATGGAATTTTGTAATGAGACACAAAAAATTTTTTAATTAAAATAGTTTTTAAAAAAATAAATAATTTTTATGACATACATATGTACATATAAGTATAAGTAGTATCAGAAATCCAAAACTACGAGATACTGCAAGCAGTGCAAAATCGACGATCAAATTTTTTCTTCCTGGGTACTGCCAATAGTACCCAGTGCTACCGTTTTATTCAAAAAATGAAGTGTAAAATAAGAAAATGTATTGATATGTATGAAAAAAGCAATATTTACAATTTACAGAAGAAATCATTCAGTACCCACTAAAATACCCATGAATCAGCATAGAATGTGAATATGTGTGCATATTTATCACATACGTGCGTATGTAATTTAAGTGTACATATTATGCGCAATATTTATAAGAATATTTTGTAATGTTCGTATTTATCGTATATATATGCGTGTGTAAAACTTCTGTCCTAAACAAACAAATTATCGTCCTAAACAAATATAATTTTTTCATAATTGTACGATCATATGGGTCATAAATTTCATTACATCAGAAACGAGGATAGAAATACAAAATGTAAATTCAAATTGTAATGTATTGTATGGGAAATACAATATATTTTGAATACGATCGGTTTAATGTTAAATTTTGAATTTTTGAGTATTCAAAATTCATACTTTTTTGGTAATGATAAATAAAAATATGATCGTATGAATGCATTATATATCATACGTTAGTATGTAATTTAAAATTTAAGTATACATTCCACGTGGAGTCATATATGTCCCTATACAAATATTGTTTGTACCATAAACTTAATGACTTGATTTTGTTAATTATATAAATACAGTATATACATACATACGCGCAATATTTTGTACACATCTTTCGACCGTATACAAATTTATGGGTTTATAGATCGTACTTGTATATATTTTCTTGTCTGATATAAAAAGTAAAAGAATAGTGTAAAATATGAACAAAAATCGACGTGAAAAAGAAATAGTAATGTATATATATGAAGTATTGTACGATATATGTATGTATGTATGTTAATTGAAATTACACATTTTTTACTACTATCCTAGTCTCTGATCTTTAATTCACTTTCATATGTATATATGATCGAACGAAAGTTATGTTTGTTTAGCATGACGGTATTTATAGTTAAGAAACCAAATTCGTACGAAAATATTTACAAACACTCGTATGTAAAATATTATTACATATGTATACATCCATATATATAATAAGTACATGGCTTAAAATTTCTCGAGTTTATTTTGAATATTCTTATACGAAAAAACGACATCCCTTGTTTTTACCAACAAATGTACTAAATCATTCCATCATTCATGCCGTCCCCTCTTTCATCGCCCGAACCACTCTATCGGCTAAAAAATTTTTTGAAGCCCCATAAGAATTCTTGTTAAATTTGAATTTTCTTTGGTAGTATACATAGTGTTATTCCTAGCGCACTCCTAGCGCATCGTATTTTTTCTCAATATTTTATACATTAAGAACAATATTATGCTATTTTACTATCATTCATCATTCTAGTCAACACAATAATTTCAGGAGAGTATTTTTCAATTTTGCCGTCGTTTTTTCATATTTCAGAAGCTTTTTTTACTGGTCTTTCATGGTTTAAGCTAATACAATTTTTTTAGCATTATTTTTCATCAATTTCTTCTGAAACATGTTTACGAACGGATTCCTCTTGATTTTCTTTTCTTAATTTTTTCCAATTTTTACATAAAAACCAATGTGTTTTTTCGTGATCAAATACAGTACAATTATATGACGACATAAAAATTGTTTTCCATATAAAATGTACTTTTGTCGTCATGTCAAATCGTCATGTCTTTATAGTTTGAATTACAAAGAACTATGTTTTAATTAGCAATTTTATAAAATGTTCAAATTTATAAAAATTACTATTTAAAATTTTTTTGTAATAAAGAAAGACAAAATGGATGCCAAAACAAATTAAGAAATCTTGTCATATTTGAAAGAAAATATTTGTAGAGAAACAGCTCAAGATGAAGCAGTAAATAAAATTATGAAATTTAAATGTATGCAACTTTCACTACAGTTTATTATTCACAGCCTGTTTGTTAACGATTTTCAGTTCATACCTTAAAGCAGCATATTAGGTGCCTTTCTTCTTTCCTTATGCTTTCAAACAAAATTGGTTCATGACAGTAGATCTACCGTGGCCATCATCTACCATTTATCAATTTTTTTTTAATATGTGATGGGATATGTTAATCTCCATCCATATGCTAATGTCCATTTGTTATTCTGATGCCAATTCAAAGAAATTTTATTGCTTCAAGCATCAATCGGTATTTTTGTTTGCTTTGACGTTTGCGTTTATAATCAAACCAGACATATAGCAGTAGCCCAGTGGCACAAATGCTATAGTGTTGCGGAAGTCTTTTAAAGTTTGTCTCCATTAGTGGCCTGTGGAAAAGATAGGTACATTTGCGAGATATTTTAATGTTTGCTAATAAGGCATGAACTGTAAATCATTAATAAACAAAGTATAGAAAAATTGTAAATATAAAATATAACACGCACAGAATATAGAATAGTATGCAATATATGTGGGGCTTCGGTAGCTCAATAGGTAGAGTATTGACTTCTGAAGCACAAGGTCCAGGTTTCGAATCCAGACAATTGCAGACAAATGAAGAAAAACAGAAAAATGTTTTGCATCCTTTGTCTGCACTATCGACGTCGAAAACTACCTTACCCCAAAAAGTTCACTCAGCCTTGAATGAGTACCATAACCTTTCCGCTGATGGGTTCAAGTGCTCAGTAACATCGATTGAGTCTACTTGCTGACAACATGTAACTCAAAAAATATGGTTAGTATAAGCCCTATCATACAAAACTGAGTTTAAGTCTTTATTTTAACAAAAAACTCAGTGGTTCGCAATCCACGTTAAACTGTAGGTGCATGTATGATAGAATTGTCATGAAAAATCATCGTATATGATTAGGCCCTGGCTCACATTGGGCTGTTGCGCCACTACTGATGCAATATATGTACATATGCAGACGTATATGATACATGCTATATAGACTGCAATATGTAATTTGCATGTAAAAATTTGTTGAATTTTTATCTCTAAAATTCCTTAAAGTTCATCTATTCAAACAAATACATGTATTTTGGGAAATAAAACATTGAAAAATTTCCTTGAACAAGAATACACATTCCGTGTCTGTCTCACAGTTCGAAAAAACAGGCACTTCTCTTCCTTGCCGTCTGTTAATTTAACATTTTATCATCAGCATCATATGCATATGGCAGATTACACAAATATTCGTATGCGCATTTATTTTGCCCATAAAAAACTACTTCTACTTTTTTTTTATTTTATTCTACCTTTGTTTTATGTTTGCAACATTGTTTTTTCTAGTTTTCATTACTATTCATAGAACAGAAAAACTATAGAAAAGGCTTTTATAGAAATGTTGTCATTGTTTTTCCAATGTACACAAATTTTCTGTTATTGTTGTTTCTGTTATCCTTATTATTATTCATATGAATAAAAAATATGTAAGTGAAAATTGAAATAAAAGTAATAATTATTACTTGTTTTATTCATTACCAAGCATTGTTTTCCCAGTGTAATTTTGCCATAAAATGTAAGCATATATAAAACTCAGTGTTTTAAATCCACACAAAAAATAGATGTCGCGTTTGTATAACACTTGCAAAATAAAGAGGTGTTTCAATTTTTTAATGAGGTAATATCGAGCTCATCGTCAATCTTTCAAATATGTTGTCGGCCTATGGCCGCTATCGGTCATTTAGGACATTGTGCATTATATTCCTGGCTTCCCAATAAGCTTGTCATCAGACCTTTCAAATTTTGAACATTTTTCAGTATCCTTTAAGAACTAACTCAGATTTTTGTTAGAAAAGAAAAGAATTGTTGCCTGTTGAATATTGGTTTCCTCATACTTTAAAATGTCGTTAATTTTTTTTTTAAATGACAAATGATGAAATTTAAATTTAACTCCTGTCAGAGTAGACATCAGCTTCCTCTCTGTTTTTAATTTTTACAGTGTGACATTGAAGCCTACTTCAAGAAATGTGTCTTCAGACTTCCAGACTTTCTTCAATGTGTTTCTACCTTAAATGATTTAAGGAGTTAGAAAATCAAATATTAAACTTTAATTCCTGGTCTATCTGTGAAACAGTTCCAATATGTTAATAATTTCATAATAAATGAGGTGTGCATACAATCAAATTTTCATGTTTGACAACAATGATAATAAAATTGTCTTCAGTCAATTAGTTGTTTGACATAAATGAAATTTAAAGTTTGTCATGCATTCATAATAAATTTAAATATAAAACAATCGTGATGTCAAGTGTAAATAATGAATCATGTTTGTCAGATTTCATTGTAACTAATGATTTATTTGCAATGCTACACTGAATACGTGTATCTACATATCATTAATAACTGATAATATCATTTTATACTGTTCATTTCGTTATAAATTACTGTAATTTAAGATTATTTACAAGCATTTACGGAATTTATTAAATAAATGAAATTATTATGAATATAAGAAAAATAAATTAAATCCGAAGATTTAGAAAATGATTGTAAAAAAATTGCTTCTCTGATATAGATTTTGTCACACTTATGTACGTGTTTTGACCAAAAAGAAAAGAATTAATAACAAACTGAGCTTGTGAAACTCAGCCTTCGTGTTGTATCCCATCACCTTAAGGTTTTATTTTGGTATCTTTCACTACTTCACATGTTCTGTGCAAATACGTTTTCATAAGAACAAGTCTTTTATATATAGTATGTATAACAGTTCTATTAAAAAATTGCTCGCGAATGCTTGAATATACTTAAATTGGTTCAAGGAAGAATTTTTGCCTTCAATTTTTACTTTTATATGAATGTTCGTATTTTCCATCATACATAATTTTTATGGAGTGACTGAATTCTTAATAATTCAAACGATTTATCTTCTTTCCGTACTTTAACTTAATCTAAATGTTACATAGCCATGTGTACGTTTTTGAACATTACCAAATGTTCAAACATACATATGGTATAGAAAAGAAAATTATCTTCTTGAATAAAAAAAAAACCAAAAAAAAATCAGTAAAATCCTGTTGGAGTTCATAAATGTTAAAAGATTGATCTAGAAACGTTATTTGCTAAAGTTGAAAACAGTAATACAAACTGTTTTATACGACAACGACAAAAAAAGTCGTTATGTTTCAATCCATCTTATTTTTGAGTTTAGTTAAGTATTACATTCTCATTCTGAATATTCCTAAGAGCTTTTTTAAGTATACATAGATATAAAGCCGTACATATATATATAGGATAAATTATTTTGAATCTGGCTTAACTTTCTCACATTTTGATTTCGTAGAATTGCTATTTTAATGGATAGAGAATACGGACTGAAGGTACGGCAAAAAATTTTGACAAAATATTGTTACAAATATTACAACCCTTACAAACTTTAAACATTGTAATTCACTTTTATAAATAGCAAATAAAGTTTATACTTAAATCAATTTTGACTATAAAACCTTTTCTACCGACAAAATCGATAATCACATAAACATACTCGTACCATTCATTTACGCTACATCAAAATTTCATCGGAAGCGAATATCAAATCTTATAACAATTAAGAAATGAATAAATTCGTTTATGTTTGAGGGTATGAGGGTCCATATAGCACATTGATGTCGAGGCCACGTCAAAGGCCAAATTAAGTGAAGAAATTTTCTCTAAAATTATAGAGCGTAGTCCTGAAGCACCTAGCTTCTTTCATCTTTACACCTGTAAGATAATTTACGCAACACATTTTGTTTTAAATTACATCATCATATTCATATTTCGATAAAAGAAAAGAAAAAAAATTCATCATATTATCAGCAATTGTTTTAACTTAGCTTTAAATTATCATCAGCATAACCATCGCTTCAATCAACATATTCTTCAGTAAAAAAAGCATGCCACTGACACAAAAATATTATTAATAAAGTAAACAACTAAATGAAGCAAACAAAACAAAATTTATAAATGTCTAAGATTAGTTAGGGAACGATATTGTAGATAATGTACATATGTATGTATACGGGCGTCAATGTATGTATGTGACTGACTTTTGGAATTCATTCATTCATCTTTTGTTGTTTTTTCAATTATTTCCTATTAAACCGATATTGCTAATGTATTGAATAGCCATATATATACATATACATGAATGTGCTTATATATAATAAGAAAAGAAGAATTTAAAAAAAAAAAGAAATATTAATTATGCCTAAATGATAATATAATATTAAGTAATAAGCAAAAAAAAAAACAAAAAAAAAAAAAAACATGAATACAATTGAATTTATTAATTTTATTTTATTTATTTTTTTTGTTAACTCACACTTAAAAGTAATTAAAAATAAATATGTTTATATAATGATAATAATAATCTTAGATATAATAATAATATAATGAAATAAAATAATAAATTTATTGATTTAAATCCTCAGTATTATTATTGAAATGACATAATTAATATAAACACAAAGTTTACAGCGAGTTCTTCATAGATTCTTCTGTCCTCATTATTTTTGAACATTAGTATGAATACATCATTTTTGGAATTATAATTTTGGTTGTTCATTAGATGACGATACGTGTTCGGATGCACCAACGTTAATAGATACATCCTCCGAATAGTAGGATCAACAGGAGGACATCCTGTCATCACCGAACGTTGTTTCTAGAAACAAAAGGACACTTGTGACACTTGTCGCGACAAGTCATATATAACATCATTCCTGTGTCAAATCATAAATCATATTTGACAAATCAAGTAGTGTAAACTCACTTTAAGGATGATAAGAGTAGGTGAAAATAAAAAGCTGAAAATATCAGTGTGCAACTTAATAAAATTTAACAGGTACGATTCTTTATATTATTGTACGTATAGTTATGTTATAAATACAGATATGTTCAACATTCGTAAAGTTAAAATATGCACATTAAATTTAAATTACTTTCAAGCAATCACTGCGCTTGTGTTTAATGAAATAAAAAAAATAACAAGGATACTGACTGAAATACTTGTTAATTTGCGGTGTATATACTATGTATATACACGATACTGCCAAATGAAATTGAACACCAAACTCATACGAATTTTTTTTTTTTTTTTTTTTTTTTGCATAGTTATTTTTATCGTTTAATTTTGTAATGCTCACAAAAATCAAACTATTCATTTTTATGGCATGAAATGTGATATAAATGTATGTCTGGGATCACATTCAACATTAAAGCTCAAGTCCAAATACATGACTTAAATCTCGGATTCAAAAATTTTCTTATCAGAATTATTTCTGGCATATCGAAATACACTTAACTAATTTGAGTACATATTTTAGGACTCAAGTCCTCGAAAAACTCGCTATGATGATTTTCAAACTTTTACTCACTTCAGCAGTTTACAAAATTCTTCATACACTAGAAAAACTGTAACTTTTCCCAAGTACTTTGTTGAAAACAATATAACAAGAAGAACCTATGTACATATGTACATATGTGTCATAACTTGAATTATGGTTTTCCTGTAAACAAAAACAAATAAAGACAAGCTCATTATTCACTTTACATTTCAACAACAAAACTGAAAAGAAAGTTTTTTCTTTGTTAATTCTGAAATGTCCTCAAAAAGACAAAGGGAGTTCTCTTGCTTAGAGTAGGCAATAGGTTTTTGAAATGAACTTCATAGATCAAAATGAAAATGATACATTGATTTGAGTAAATTACATTCTACATACATATGTATGTTCTAATGTATGGATGGGAAAATAAAAGTGTCAAATCATCAGGACTCAGTTTCGCATGTAGCGTTAATGAATGACAACAATGAAAATAACAGAATTCAAAAATTTCAAATATATAATAATAAACTACTTAAGTATGTGAACAAAATTTCAATGATGATGTTTAGATACAAAAATCAACACTTTTGAAAAACTTAAAAAAAAAACAAAATTTTTTGAAAGTCATCAATACATGAATACATACCAAAAATGAAGTTTTAGGTTTTGTAATAAATATCTATGTATATACAAAGGTACTTTTCTAATTTTCAATTACGAAATTCAAAATTGGAGAAGTGAACTCAGAAGAACATAACTCTGTATGGAGGGCCTTACAATCTTCAACTTGTCTTAAACTTGTCAATTTTAGTAAGTTATTGTTCGAATATCCACGGTTACCATATCCCAGAATTAAAAACACTCGTATGTTAAGAACACTAAATTTGAAAAAAAAAAGAAATAGTAGAGACTGACTCTGAAAGACATTTCGTATTGTATTACATTCGTACGCGCCGAAAAAACATGCATGAAAATTTGTTTCTCTTCAAGTCCGAAATCTACCTACGCACAAAATCTTTACTGCGGCAAGTAGAAACATTCGTTGAAACGTTGTACGGAATTGGTTTCTACTACATGTACATTTTACACGTAGAAAGTATTGTTAAAGCCTGCAGCTCATAGTACAAAGCATACGAAGGATATTTGAATAATACTTTATGAATTCTGTCTTGTTTTTCTTTTGAAACACTTGAACTCAGACTACACATGTGTACACATGAATTCATCTCAACTTTGTGTTTTGAAAAAGCCGATATCAAATAATTTTATTCAAACAAATCATTTTTTATTCAATGAAATTGTTGACGAAAGAAAAAGTACCAAAGACAGAAATTGAAAAATTTTACAAATTTTTTTGCTAACTAGCGAACTGTCAGGTTTTTTACAAAACGTGACTAAAACTTTAAATGGTTATTTTATATTCTTTTAAAATAGAGATAAACAAATTTTTTTCATTTCGTTTGTCAAGAAAATTCCTGGCTTTTTTTAAATTCTTTTATTTTCGATTTTATTTCATAAAAGAAACATGCGGGAAATTAAGGTTATTTGAAATTATTTCAGTTTTAAATTTTGTTGTAAATTTTAAAACTATTTGTTTTACTGTTTACCATTTTTAAAATATGTAAGTATGATAAAAGATTTAAAATCATAGCTTATTTATTTATTGACCAGTTATTTAAATGGATGCACATATACGTCATGTATACGTACATACGTATGTATACATTTTGATAATTCAAAAAGTGGTTCGAAAATTTTTTTGAGAAAAAAAAAAAATTCAGTGATTTTTATTTGTGTCTTTTCTTTTATTTCATCGCAATTTTCTGTAAGACAAACAACAAAATTTAATGGTAATAATAAAACAAGAAAAAATTGGATGAAATCGTATGGCAGTAATTGAAATTTATTTTACTGCTTATAAGAGAATTATATGCAAAAGTCCTGTGAACATACATTTGTATCGAAACTACATTTATGATGCATGTAAAATTTTTGAATTATGCAAACATATCTAATGGGAAAATATCAGGATTATTCAAGTTGAATTAAAAGTAATTCACTTCATAAGCGAATACTTCTACATATGAATGTGCGGTGCATTACAGAGCCATAAAAAAATTATTCTTGAAGGTTATTGCCTTTCCTTAACATTTATAATAAAAAAATTAAAATAAATTATTGAAAATTAACTGACTATCTATGTATAAGTTTACATATTTGATTATTATTTAACAAGCAGATTTATTACATAATTCATACTTGGTTTTTACATTTTAATTCTGATATTCTTAGTTGCTAATGGGACATGACTAAAATTAGGTATTCAAATTAAATTATTTGCTGAGCGAGTATTTTCTCGGTGGTGGTCGTCCAAAATATATTTGAGTTCAAGCAATCTGAAGTACCAAAAAAATGTTGCCTGATTAATTTATAATTGTTGGTTGTTCGCTCGCCATCGTTCCCTACGTGCTTAGGTAGTAATTACACGCATGATTATCCTAAGTAGGTAGGTAGGCAGTAGGTAGGTAGATAGAGGTGGCCGCCTGCTCATTTTCAAGCAAGAACACTTAGGCCAGAAAGACCCATTGTGATACCACCAGGAATCTCACAGATCAAACCACCTCGAGCGCTTCAGAAAGCCCAGAAGCCTCTTAACTTAAATCTCCCCTAAACCAGAGAGATCTTGAAAGAAGACAGCCCCAAGAAACATTTCTCTATTTCTAAAGAGCGCCATGCAGGAGCAGAGGAGGAGGAGTAAAGCCTGCAGGTAATGATACAAAGCATACGAAGGATATTTGGATAATTCTGTCTTGTTTTTCTTTTGAAACACTTGACCTCAGACTACACATGTGTACACATGTATTCATCTCAACTTTTTGTTTTGAAAAAGCCGATTTGAAATAATTTGAAAGGAAATGATTGACTGTGATATCCTCAAAGTTAAAATCTCCAAAACAATATTCCCAAACATGAAATCCCCTGCCTGCAAACTATTTCGTGGATGTCTCTGGTAATTCAATTATCGGATTTTATCTTTGAAGATTTTTTCTCTGTTGATCTTGTTGTTTTTTGTAGCGAAACCTGTCTGACTGAGAGACCTCTGAACTCCAATCAACATGCCTATTAACCACGAAAATCATGCGAAATGGCTCTACATCACTTGATTACAAATGTAGAGCACAGCTTGCAGCATAAGGAAACCGCTCTGGGGGTTTTCCTGGATATTGAGGGGACTTTTGATAATACCCCATACTCCTCAATAATAAGTTCTGTTCAAAAACATGGTGCAAACACCACGTTGTGTAGGTGAATAAAGAATATGTTGAGCAGCGGAATACTGCAAGCCACTCTATCTTGCGTGAACATCACGATGAAAGTCACTAGAGGGACTCCACATGGAGGGGTATTGTCACCACTCCTGTGGGATCTAATTAGTAGTGGGTGACCTAATCGTAGAACTAAACGATAGATGTTATGCTAATGATATAGTCATCATGACTAGGGGCGAATCTCTGGGGAGAATTTCAGAGAAGATGCAAAAAAGTGCTGAAAACAGTGGAAGAATTGTATGGCAGGGAAGACCTCAGGGTAAACCCAGCCAAAACAACACTAATTCCGTTCACAAGAAAAAGATCGATAAGGGATCTAAAACCCCTTATCTTCTTCAATAGGCAGCTGGAAATTTCAAGTAATTTCAAGTAACTAGGTCTTACCTTGGATAAAAAACTTACTTGGAATGAACAACTGAAAGAAATAATTATGAAATCCAATAATTCTTTTTTTGCCCTTAAAAGAGCTGTTGGAATAACATGGGGAATTAAACCGCATATGGTTTATGTCATCCTTAATTAAACCCGTAATAAGTTACGGATCATTAGTATCGTGGACTAAGACGGAACAAAGAAAAACTAAGAATGAGCTGGAAAAAATTCAAAGACTAGCCCTTCTTTGTATTACGGGAGCTTTCAAGAGCACGCCAACTGCGGCCCTGAAGATTGTCCTTAGCATTCCTCTCCTTTAAAATTCTTATTAAAGGGCGGGCGAGGACGGCAGCTCACTGGCACAGGATTATTTTAGGTGGGAACTGGAAACCACTAATAAATAGTGAGCATGCCAGTATTATAAACACCATTGAAAATAGACTTTTCGAAATGAGAAGTTACTCTAGTTTTCGAAAGACAATTCCTCACAGATATCACAAACTGGGAGGAAAGACAAAACATGCATTTGGGACGCGATTTAATCTGGTACACGGATGGATCGAAGATAAATGAAGGAACGGGGGCTGGGATTCATGGTGAAAGACCCAAGTTGGACAAAGTAATGCCACTGGAGAAGTATGCCACGGTATTACAAGCTGAAGTATGTGCCATAAACCTTTGCGTCCTAGAGAGTTTGAGGAGAAACAATAGAAATAGGAAAATTTTCATTCTCTCGGATTGTCGGGCGGCAATAAAAGTACTGGAAGGTGTTAAAACCAACTCTAAATTAGTACTAGAGTGTAAACAAAACCTGAATACACTGGCAAAGAGAAACAACATTCTGTTGAAGTGGGTGCCAGGACATAAAGGAATTACTGGTAACGAGTTTGCAGATGAATTAGCCAGAAGGGGCTCAAGCCCACCTGTGGTGGGACCAGAGCCTGTTTTTGGTGTTACCCTAAACTAATTGGGGAGAACGGTGAATGACTGGATACTAAGCCACCATAAGCACCACTGGTTTTTTCATGGGAGGATGAGGCACTCTGGTAAGCTTATAAATTAGCCAAACAGAGCGACATGGCTCCTAATACTTAAATGCGATAGAAGGTTAATTAGACGGGTAGTTGGACTCTTAACAGGACACTACTCATTCAAAACGCACCTACAGAGAGTAGGGTTTGGTAATGTAAACCTAGCATGTAGACTATGCCTCAAAGAAGAGCAGACTTCAACACAGAAAAATGAATATGGATTGCCACTGATGGAAGAAATCCAGACGTTCTTTCTAATATTGACTACATGAGGTATGTTATCCTTTTAGCTAAAAGGATAAGTACCTCTTTGAAGAAAAGCAGAGAATGAGGGAGCTGCAGTGTCGAGGCTGTCTAACCTTATCTCATCCTCGTTGTTTCAAAAAAAAAAATAATAACAATAATAATTCATGGAAAATTTTATTTCCAATCGATGTACAGTTTAAAAAGTTCGCCGAATGTTTTACTTCCAGCATGTTATTTAATCTTTCAAATTTTCAATTCTTTCAATTTAGTTTAAAAAAAAAAGAAATTCTACTCGTATGCACATTTATTTAAAAAAGTTTTAAAAGCATTACCATACTGCACTTCAAATTTTTCCTTCTTCACCATTTTAAATGAACAATTTTTCCTCATGTAATAATTCATATCACGTATTTGTAAATCTAAAATGAAGATTTGAAGTTTGGTGAAGACTGAAATCGTGATAAATTTATAAATCAAAATCAAATTCAGTTGAATAATATGGAGGTATAACAAACCTTTTAAAAAAAAATTTATCAAGTCTTCGCAACGTACATTCGTTTGTAATATTTAAAGCTTTCTTTTTACTTGAAAAAGAATTAATTTTTTTTTTTTGTCTCACGTTCATATGTACATATGTCGATGCCGAACATATTCGCATAAATTTTTAACAGATATTCGCATTTATACTTAATATCTCTGCCTTATTTTTTTATGTTCATATTAAGTTATGTATTAAGATATTTTGTTTATTTTATAATTTTTTCTTTTTTCTGAATCATATTTGTATTCAAAAAAAATTAATAAGTGATTACAACTGGTATGAATGCGAAAACGAGTAAACAGCTGCATGTAGTGCATGTAATACATATGTACATGTAACAGTATTTTCCAATTAAATATTTTGTGTTTCAATTCAAAAATCTATTCTAATTTACATTACTCAAAGCATCCCAGTGGTTTGTTGTATGAAACTGAAAAGAATATATAAAAGTGCTTTTGTGAAATTTACACGTCTATAAAGAAGAAAATTTTTTGCGATTTTGCAAATAATATTGTTTTAAATTCCTTATCTTATCTATCTACAGACAAGAACATGATAACTCGAATATGCCAATATAAGCGAGTGTTTTAGCTTGAATATGTATCATTAATTTTACTGTGTCATGCAAACATTCTAAAAATGAATATAAATGACGAAGAAAATGGGTGGAAAAAGAATGTTATTTCGATATGCGATAATGCATATCATATATCAATATCATACATGTATTACATTACATACTTGGAAAAATCTTCTTTAAAACGTTCAAAATTTTTAAATTTTGAAAAAATTTTCAAAAAAAAAAAAAATTTCAGTCTTTTTCCTTTTCTATTTTCGTACATTTCTTAACATTTATACATACTTACAAGCTATACACGTCATGTGTGCGTCTGAGTGTGGTGTATATAAATTTATTTTGCTTACATTTTGTATGTTCACATGCAAAAGGATATTAACGATGACCCAAAAATTGCATGCAGACAATTTTCTTTACATAAAATACTTTTTGTACATTACCATATACGTATGTACACTTTATAACAACTTGTTTGCCACACTTGCTTCATGTGTATGTACAGATCGTATTTTTATATCAGTTCTATATTCGATTTTTGCGGTTATTTTAATAGTTAAGGTTCAAATTAATTTTTTGCAATACATTTAACACAAAATTTTACTAAATTAAATGCAGGGTGTAAAAAAGGGAAAAGAAAAAACTCCAGAAAAATACCAATAAACCAAACAGTTAGAAGTTGTAGTATGGTATACAATGGGGACAAGAACATAATTTTATGTACACAACTTTTAAAATGTAATGTTAGTGTGTATATTACCACGTATACATGAGAAAGTCGAAAGATTTTTTTACTTCCAAACGCTAGGAGTGAGATGAGGTTTGATGGCCACAACACTGCAGCTTAACTAATCAGCTACATAAAAGCGTATATCCTCTTGGCAAGGAGTATGACATACTTTACGTAGTCAATGTTGGAAAGATCCTCCAGATTCCTACCCTCTGAAGTAATCCTTCTCCATCTTTCTAAAGCAAGACACTCTTCTAGGACGTGTGTCGACGTTTCTTCTTCTTCGAAGCATAATCTACACTCTAGGTTATCAAAAATGACACCTATTTTTTGTAAGTATACCTTAAACGTGTAATGTCCTGTAATTAGTAATGGTTTTTCTATCACGTTTAAGTGTTAGTTCCGTTATCGTTCTAACTGGCTCCTTAATGAGCCTTCCCGAGCGTCTTGTTTCTTTCATTGTAAATCCAGTAGTTTTTTTTTGGGTTTGTATCCAATCATATATGTCGAAAGATAGAAAGATCCAAACACCGATTTGCTTAGTTAGGTACAATGGATCGAAAGATCGAGTCGAGATGAGATCTAAATATAAGGTTAAGTAGTACTAGTATTAGAAAGTAAATTAAATAATTTGTAAAAATAATAATAAAAAATGTATCCTGCGGAGACACATTGAGTGTATTTTTTTATTCGTACCGAACGTTCGGTATATTCCATACGTATTTCTTTATTCAAAAAGTATATTCCGAATGTTCTTTTCCGTATTTCTTTATTCGTTCGGAATATCCAGAAGGTATTCTTTTTAATCCTAGACTGATGATGGAATAAATGGAATAAGCCCTACTTTTAATTTGTAATCTGTCAAATATATGATAGTGAAAGGGAATATAGGGTTATGTCATAAAAAAATAATTTAATAAAATAAATAAATTACATTATTTTATTTTATTTTACATTTTTTATTATTTTTTAAATACAAAAATGTGCAACATATCTCTCCAATAACAAAAATAAATGAATTATTTTTTCTCCAGCCATTTTAATATACCATTTATTCTATTTTGTTTCTTTATTAATACTATTCCAAATTTTCCGAACAGTATTCTGTACGTCATATACCGAGTATGGGAAAAATAAAGATATACAGCCATTATGTAATTAAGTATGTGATCCAGTCTCAGATAACATACTTACATATGTATATGTAAATTTTTCCATGTCCTATCATCGTACTAGATTTTGTTTCAGGTGCCTACAGTATTGGATGACATTGGTATGTGGCATATTCCAATACCCTGATTTTAGCACTGGATATTTGTCATTAGCCTTACACCCAAAAATGTTTATTCTGGCCAATTCAGTAACTTCTTTTTTTTGTCAAATATAAATGACAATTTTCATCAATTATTGACGTACAAAAAAGATGGTTTTTGCTATAATTGTCCAATGTTTGAGGTTGCACCTAACTATAGACCAATATTATAAATTTCAATTTTTAAAACAAATTAAAATTAGCTTTTTACTGGCTTTTTGTTGCATATTATCGTGTGTAGTCGTAATTTGTACCGATTCGTATTCATTTTGTATGCATTCAATTTTATTAGCATCAAATTTGAATACATGCATAATAAATCGTAAATGAACAATACAACTACTGTAAATATTGTTAATCATAGATAATAAAGTCTATATCTTCATGTTTATTAATATGTATGTGCATATGTATGTACTTATATTAATTTATGCTGTAACACACATGGTATATAAATTGACACATATAGTACATACATACATGCATAGATTCCGAACAATTAATTTGTGCCAAAATTTATGTATTGACAATGTAGAAAGCAAACAATGCAGAGATTATACTTATCTCCTCTAAAACAGATTTTCAATATCATAATGCGTATGTATGTACATATATGTGTTACCCCGTCCATACATTGACAAATTTACCGGGCGATTCTAGGTAAGAGTCTCTTAATTCTCTTAACTTTTTTTCATAAGAGGTTTATTAGCAGAAATTGCTATTCTACGTAGCAGGCTGAGGTGAAAATTATATATAAGAGAATTAAGAGGTTTTAAATTCACCAAATCAGCTGATTATCGTTTGACACATAAATTGACCTGCGCGTGAGTTCGAATGTGTCAATTTATAGGCTAGTGCCAACTGCACACTGAAGTGAATTATTTTTAAAGCTATGCTTTGAGAGACACGAAAATTCCAAATGCATATGGCGAATGAAACATGAGATTTTGTAAAATCATACGATTTTGTGCAATTTTTTAGATAAGAAGGGTAGAGGATGTGAAGTGTCGTATGAGTTAACATAATGGAATTGTGTCTCATAAAACTCGTACTAAAGTCCTATGATGCAAAATAGATATTTGATGGATTGATATCATTGGCACCATCTCTGAGATTAAGAAGAGATAAAAAAAAATTTTTTATGAAAACTACAAAAAAAAAAACACACAATAACATGAAACAGAAATGTGAAAAAAGTAAAATAATAAATAAATAATAATAATTATTTTTATATTATTACTTTCATTTATTTCTTCATATCATTTTTACTTTAAAATGTTCACTTCTATATAAATACAACAACATAAGAGGGCTAAGAGCTCCTTGCAATGAGCTGCTAAGTTAAGAGACTTTCGATTTTATAAATGTCTCTAAGCCTCTAATCTAGAATACCGAATTCTCTTAACTGAACTCACCACACATAATAACAGATCAGCTGATTTCTGTCATCTCTTAACTTTTACCTAGAATTGCTATTTCTGCTAACTGTCTGCTAATTGCAGTTAAGAGGCTAAGAGGCTAAGAGTCTCTTACCTTGAATCGGGGGGTTATTTGCAAATATATTTGCAAACAAGCGAAATTTGTCCGTGTATGCCGTTGCTCACAAAAGAAAATTTCAAATTTTTCGTGTTTGAAAAAATATTTGAAAAAAATCAAAAATTTTTGATTTTTTGGGGGCGTGGCTACATGCTTGATGAGAAATTTGTTCGTATGTAGTACTGCTCGCAAACATTTCTTCAAATTGTGAGTTGTCAGGTTCACTAAAAAGCTTTTTGTCAAAAATCTTTTCTATATCCGATATACGAATCGCTAGACATGTGAACACTAAAAATGATGTTTGAAAATTTGTTTGAGAATTTGCTTGAAAATGTGTATTCATGTTTGCAAATATATTTGCAAAAAAAAATTTGCTTGTGTATGGACGGGGTTTTACACGTATTACATAATTCAAAGCCAATATATTGAACTGAATTATTATGTTATGATTGTAGTGCTTTTTTAGCTAAAGAGATATATAGTTTCATGAGAAAAATAAACAGTCTGAGAAAAAGGTATGTGTCTGCTAATATGAAATTATTCAAACTACAAAAAATTATTCAAATAAATTATTAAATGTGATAACTGATTTTGTTGATGTTCATTACCCGTCAGAGCAATAACAGCTTTTAAATAAATGTGACAAGTTATGAAATATCTTGAATGGTGGCATTTTTTTAAATTCTATACTTTAAGTGGTTTAAAAAATACAGGGTGTTTGCGGGCATAAATCAATTATTTTTGAAGAAACAACATTTTGCCATGCAGTACTTTCAAAACATAATTATACGTATTTTAAATGGATGTCAATGTCCATTTACATTTAATTTGAATAAGTCCGTTTTTTAGTTTTATTCTTTGATTGCCAGTTTTCTGTGTTTCGGGCAGAAAACAACAAGAATCAAAAAAGAACATAATATTCATTAAGGTCAATATGCCATTATCAACAGATGTAAACTACCTTTGTAAAATTCTCTTTTACATTTACATTTCGGCTAAAAAACTTTTACATTTCGGCTAGATCATTACTAAGCGGCATTTAACAAATCAAAATTTTTTGCAACTTTTAATGAAAAAATTTAATTGTAATCGTGTAAAAAGTTATGATAAAGTACTAAAATTCATACAACCAACATTGAAGACAAGTGAAATTTGTCATAAGAGAATTTTCTTCATTCTGCAATCATTTTTTTGTTGTTGTTATTTTAATTAAAAAACAAAAAAAAGAGCCATGGGATCAAAGAACTCTGACGTCATTAGCTTGATGATGTAATAATTGGTTTTTGTGTGCAAGAAGCGACGACGGCGTTATAGATATAGGTTGAAATTGTGGGTGTGTGTGTGTGCCTGCATGATATCAGATGTGTGAGCATGATATCAAATTGTATAATATATATGTATATGCATATATATACACACATACATATGTATATACATACATATATATGTATATATGTATATACAAACACATGTGTGTGTGTTTTGACGCCGTGTATAGCCCAGATGAGCAAAAATTGCTGAGTCAGCAAAAGACCAGATGCGTGTTCAACTTATTAGATATTGAACTTGTTTAAACATGTTTAATATTGTTCACATGAAATATAAAAATATATGCGTGAAATGTGCGTGAAATTAATTATTAAAGAGACAAATTAAATAAGGTTTGGATAATTTCAAATTAAAGCATCATTAAAGCATTAGTTTAAACATTGTTTTAAATATAAATTTTTATTAAAAGTTACATTGGTTTATGTTAAAAGTAAAGATGGAATTTCTTTGTAAATTATGTGAAAAAACATTTACGTTTAAAAAAAATTTAAATAGACACATTCAAAGTGCTCATGCTGAACATGTAGTGTGTGATATTTGTGAAAAAAAATTAAGTGGAAAGGATAAATTGTTAGAACATAAAAGAACATATCATACAGCTTCTATTGAAATGGCTTGTACCATTTGTCATAAAGAATTTGCAAGATACGATAGTTTAATAAGCCATTTACAAACGGTATATACAGTGAACATTGATGCGCCAATTGCATCTCTAAGGAGTAGAAATTCAACAGAAGTGTTAACAAAATTTTTTTGTGATTTATGTAAAAAAGAAGTTAATGAACAAAATTGGTCTTATCATTTAAGAACAAATAGTCATAAAAAAAATGCTTCTGAACCTATAAATGAATATTTAAAAGTTGTGAAGAGTTGTTTTGATGAAAGGATTGAGTCTTATGTTTTAGAGAATAGAGTATAACCTATTTTAGATCCTATAAAGTTTTTTAATCAATCAAAACAGATAATTTTAAAAGCATTACAAGATTTATTACTATATAATGCAGTTTCAGTATTTGTACTGGTGAACCTCAACTTCAAGTCGTTTTCAATCTGGACCGTTGAACCACTATTCTTTCTGAATACTGGTGATGTTCAACTTACAGTCCCTGCTCGGGCGCCAAAATTTTATAATGCAGTTTGAGTATATAGGCGGGTGGTGCAATGTGTGTGGATAGGTCAGTCTGTCCAGGGCCAATAATAAATCCCACGTCGCCTTACTGCATGTAAATGAGAACTCCTTTGTTTACGATTTAAACTTAAATATTATTTATTTATCCCAAAAACCTAATCTTACAATATTTTCCCTACTCTAAGGCTTAATCCTATTTTTTACAATATTCTCCTATCTAGATTATCGTAAGATATCTTACTTTCTATTTCTTTTTTCAATTTGCCTCAGAATTGATATACTTAACCAAATACGCCTGCAATGGAAATCTTTAATACCTTTTACGAATCTACATATAGTATGTAAAAACCCACAAAACTCTAATGTACAATAAGTGACTTCCAGTAACAGAGGTAATACCTAATATCAGATCTCCAATAGATCTTTACCCAAATGTTACCTATCCTATAAACCAGGACCGTGAGGGCCTATTACCGCTGTACAGGTTTTGGCACCGTATTGCACAGGTCTTGGCACTGTATTGTACAGGTTTTGGCACTGCTTACACAGGTCTTGGCACTGTGTCGCAAGTATTGGCCCTGTACTATGCAGGTAATGGCACTGCTTACACAGGTCTTGGCACTGTGTCGCAAGTATTGGCCCTGTACTATGCAGGTAATGGCACTGTACTACAAGGGTATTGGCACTGTACTGTGCAGGTATTGGCACTGTATTACAGGTTTTGGCACTGTACTACAGGTTTGGCACTGCAATATGCGAGTCAGAACTTATTATGTTTGAATAACTACTTATGAAGCGTATAAGTATTAGTGATACTCAAATAAGTCAATTGACTGCCTAGGTAAACTTTCAGAGAAATAAACATTCCCCCTGATTCCGAGAGTCGACGTGGTCGACAATCGCCTTTTTAGTCGAGGCGATAAAAAATTCGTATTCTGTAAACTAATCATCTCGACTTAAAAATGTTACCATATCAAACATAGTTTCGTGTCGATATAAACTGTCAAAATACAAAATTTTCAAAGAAATTTAATGAGTTGATCGTTGTTGTTTAATTTTTCTGTATATATACATGTTTGTTTGTATATATACATATTTATCCTTAATATATACATAAATACTTTGGTACAATAAAAAAAATGATTTTCACACATTGTTTTTTTCACACTTTTTATGATAATATTATGATGTACATATTTATATGAATTCGATTAAATTCAAATGTATCCACGTATCACTTTCATTTTCACATATAAATTTTTTACTGAGAAAATCTATTATTCACGTAATTAAATATACATATGTACATATATATTTTTCAAGTAATGAAATAAATTCATTTCACTTTTAATTTACACAATTCTTCCGTGACTAGTGATGTAGAATCTCGTTACGTTTAGGTTTATTCGTCACTATTCGTTACTTTTTTTAAATACTTTGTATTCGTTACTTTTTAAAAAAGTAGGTGTTACTTTTTATTTGTAACTCGTTACCAACATTATTTTAACATTCATTCCTTCACATAATATATAATAAAAAATCGATTATAGTGTGTTTTGTAACATAGAATAGACACGTGTTATTATTAGTAGTGATTCTTCGTATTCTTTTGCGGTCAATTTGAATAATTTCATCTTTTTCTCTGTTTACGTTAGTTTTGCCAGGGTATTAGTTTACTTCGATTTATAAACGAAAACAAAAACTAGCATGAGTAAACCCGTGTCAATGCTTTTGAAAACGCACTGTAAATGTATTAATTTTAAAATAAAGGCACTATAAAAATCTTTTTAGCCTTGTTTATGCTTGCATTCTATTCCGTATTGAGTCATATCGATTTGACTCATACCGGTTTTGAAAAGATACATAAACATATTTTAAAAACCGTAATGAAAATTTAAATTCGGTATGAAATTTCATTACGGTTGTGAAAACGAACGTAAACACTCAACCCGATATGAAATGACAGTATCAGCTAATTTCAATATGAAATCTTTACTTCGATTTTTATATCGAATTGACTGATACCATAAAGCTCTGAGCAAGTATATAAGTATAATCATATCCCAGTAAGACATTGGTAACCGGTTATATTGAAATCGAAAATGTTATCGATTTTAAAATGGTGACTATAACTAAAATGTAATCACAAATTCTAAAAAAAGACAATTTTAATGAAGTAAATAACTTTAAAATCAGTTAGGATCGATGACCAGAATTTATTTAATATTAACTCCGCCTCTTTACACAAAGTTTCGATACAAAATCGATTTCATTTCGATTACATAATATAATTGCATATAATAAACAAAGCAATTATTTAGAACTATGAAGCTACCTTATTCCAAGTATGTGAATTAATGTCATGAAAACGATTATTTAACAATTCTGAATCATTATATGGAATTAATTCCTAATCGGTGGTAGTAACAAAGAATTTACCAATTACAAGAATAGACTTTGAAGTGATTTCGATTCAGCTACTTTGAACTCATTTTTATTGGCTATGATTTATACCAATAGCAATGTGAAAAAAGCGGACATCGTTCACACAAAGTAATCACATATTCACCAAAAAGAATTGAGTTTTGCGATTACAAAAGTTTATTGAGAATAAATGCAAAACCGATGTTATTATGTACTATATACTTTATTTATATTTATATATAAATTTACTATATACTTTATTTATTTATTTATATTTTGTATACATAATACGTGATATGACGTACAAATATAGATCATTTGATGTGATGTCTATATAGACTTATGGTGTTTTTTTGTCGTATATACATATAGTGCCGGATACTTGATTACCCTCACTTAGAATTTTTTGAATTTGTTTAATTTTTCCAGTACATTCTGAAAACTAATGATGGATTTTTTTGATTTAATCCATTTTCGAACATTTCGGGTGAAAAAATTTCAGAATTTGGAAAAATACCAATAATTATTCAAGTTTATAAAAAATTTACCTACAAGCAGAAGGACACTTGTTTACCCTCACCCATTTTATTGAGTTAAAGGGTTGAAATAAACGGGGTGTTTGAATGTTTTTGTTTTTATTTCTAATATTTTATTGGGCTACCTTCACATTCCATAAATTTTAACAAACTTTTGGGTATAAAATTATAGAAATATATAAATATATAAAACGACAAAATACACAATCCCGTGTATGAAACTTCACCCTATATCATTACTGACCCGAGAGCAACATGTCGCTTGACCAGACACGGACCAGACCTTTTCGAAGCAAAAATATTATTATTTTCATGATTTTAGAAAAGAAGAACCGTGTCTGGTCAAAAGTTTGCGAATTTGAATGTATTAACTCGTTGTCGGCGTATATATAATACACGTCTTCTGATCCTTTACCTGTTGAAGTTAAAATATATATTTTCAAGTTTTTGAAAAATTGAAACCGCAAAAATAAACAAAATTAATTTTAGATAGTTTTACAAATTTGTAAGTTTAAAACTATAAAATTTTTTTAAACAATTTACAAACTTGCACACATGATTTTATTATTAAAAATAGAATTTATTACTTACTGACAACACTAAACCAATGATGCAAGCCGGGAAGTTTTATCATATCATTTGTAGTACCAATCTGAAAGAGAAAGAAGTGAAATAAATCTTTTTGAATAAGACATTTCATTGTTTCAGATATTACCGGAAATTTTTGGAAAAGATATTTGATATCTTCATGAAAGTATTGTCCTATAAAAGTCAAGGCCATTAAATTTTCATCGTTATAATTTTCTTCAATTATTTTGTACATTAATTTAATTTAATTTTGTCGGCCAAATTTTAAAATAGATTTTATTTTCAAATTGAAGTTTTCCAAAGTTTTGTTTAAATGAATTTTCAGTGAGTTTGGTGAAATGTATAAAAATATATAAATGAATAAAAACGGCCAATTTTCTTTGACATATTTTATAGACGGAGTATTCTCAAAATTTTTTATATAACTTCTCTGTTCAAAAAAACATGAGTTTATTAATTCTTCGACTTGATAGACTTGACTTTTACTCCAAGTTTTTTGTAAACTTAACTGAATGAGTTTTTCCTTTGAATCAAGCAGATAATTTTCCTTCACTTTTTCTTTACCATTGCTTTCTTTTTTCCAATTTTTACAAGTCTCTTCAAAATTTTTTGAAAATTTTCTTTTTTTCAATGGTATAACTGACATAGTGTTTCTTGATGATATTGTTGGTCTATTTAAATAGTTATTTCTTTGTATGAATGAGGTAAGTAAAGGTGAATTTTTCAGTGTAATCGGATTTCCTGTAGCATCTGTGTATATGAATGTTTGTGGATATTTGGCCACTAATTTGACAATTACAGTTCGAAATGCTTTCACTGGAATATAGAAAGATATTGTTCGTAGTTCTTCAACTATTATGTGTACAACATTTTTTAAATGAGGTCCTAATTTTTGTTTTTGTTCACACAAATCAATTGCAGCTTTTGGAAATTTTTCCCAGGGGATTTGAAACCGTCCAAAAGCAGCTGCCGTGGATGAAGATGCAAATGAATTCTCTTTTTCGCTGTCTGACATTGCCCCACTTGTCATGGTGAATGTGCTTGCCGAAGAAACTCCAGAATATGAAGAAGATGATGGCCCCCTCAAACACGTCATATTGCTTCGAGAGTTTATGTTGTCGATATTTTCAGAAAGCGGTTGAATGTATGAGTTTGTGCTATTTTCAAAGCCTATGTTATTTTGCGATATATCCAGAAACAACACATTTGGCTGCCAAAATTCATCGTCATTCAAAATTAATAAAACTTTTTCTGCGCAATACTTTAAAATGTCGTCCTCATCTATTTCGCCACCATCTTCTTCAAGAACGAGTTTAATTCCAGTTAAACCTTTTTGATGTGCTAAAAATTGTCAAATGTACATATTAAAATTATTTTTATGACATTATTTAGACATTAAACAAAAACTTACCAGCTTCGAGAACATGTTGAATTTTTGGTTCAGAAATAATAATTGTTTTTTTTTTTGTTTCCGATCGGAATTCCAAATTTTAAACATTAATTTCTCCGTGGACAAACTCATATTTATTACAAATTATTTTTAAAATATCAATATTCTGATTTCTTACTACATATAATAAGAATTAAATACTTAAACTAAATATTATTTAACCTATTACAAAAAACTATTTTAACACATCGTTTAAAATTAAATCATCAAATGGGTCGTTTGTTTTGAAAGTGGCGTAAGTCCACTTTATAAAAAAGTTGGTAAATCGCATAATTTATTTATAATTTTGCGTTCCTTTAAATATCTCGAAAAAATAAAAACGTGGGCTTACACCACTTTCATAATAAACTATTCAAATAATTAAAATTACTAAATCTATTAGAAAATGTTCAAAAGGTACCATATATAAAATAACTAATACATTATGAAATAATTTTTGATTTATTTACAAACAGAGTATGGTAGTGAAAGTAAAATTTTATTTTTTGCTGTGAAAAAGTTTGACGGTAGTATATTTATTAACTCTTGATAAGACACATTTTTATAATTTATGCTTTCCTTGCTCATTTCATATACGCCTTGCAAATAATTGTAAAACATCAAGGAGCATTTTCCGTAAAAAGTAACATTTTTGTGATTCCCCTCCATAAAAATACTTTTAATTTGTAGAACTTGTATTTGTTCATTTTCGTCAATATTTGAAATTAAACATTCATTTTCTGTATATTCTATTCCACAAATTTAAATGCATTTGGCGACATATTTAAAATTTTTACAGTAAAAATAATCAAACATTCCCTGAATCAACGTATCGACTTTGTCATAAATAATTTCTACTCTGTATCTATCATTACTCAAAGAAGCTTGAAATAATTGCTGCCTTTCTGAAAGCATTTTAGTTATATTTACAAAATTCTTTGTTTTGTTGACAATATTTTTGAAGTACTGGTGTTTATGCTCGAATTGCATAATCCAAAATTATATTAAAGGGCCAACATTTTTTTATTGAGGATGGATAATGACATAAATAATGATGTTTTGGTATGAATTTATTAGTAGGAAAGGCTAAGTTACGATACATGAAATATTCTCCAATACAGAAGGATAAATAGTCTATTTGTTTTTCAGATATTTTATGTGCAAATACTAATCTGCATATATCAAGTAATCTCAAATACATATTCCACACGTGGGACACTAAATCAAAGTCTTTTCCCCACATAACTAATGGAAAAAAAAATAACAAAATATGAATTCTCATAAGCTGTGCCGGGCATATTTGATTGTTTTTAGTAAGATAAGGAAAACATAATTTTTTTCTTTGTTTCTTTGCTACAACTTTGTATTTTTTTTTTTTTATTTTTAACAATCCCTTCCAAAATGTCATGCGCTGAACATGACGGTAATCCAGGATTACATATATTAAAATATGTGAGATTATTTAACAATGACTTCTTTTTTACACCATAGTAGATTTTTGCTTCTGTATGTTTTTCAAGAAAATCAACAAATAATTTGTAATTGTCTGGATTTCTAAGTTCTTGTACGGTCAAATCTTTTCTTTCTATATGTTCTTTAGAATACAGACAAAATCTACAAAAGTGTTGAGTTTTACTGAAGTTTTCTGAAAATCCACCTATTTGGTGACTACCTAAGTTGTCACCAGTAACTGCTATCAGCGACCTTTTTATAAACTTATATTCTCCATTAATTGCAATACCAATGCCTACTTTTTCTAACATACTCAAATCATGAACTTATTTACTTATAATTTTATCGATTCCAAAATATTTTACGAATTTATTTTTACACAACAATACTAGTTGAATATTGTGAATTTGTGATCGATAATAAGGCTTTAAATTTCCTATTGCCATATATATTGCCAATAAATTATATTTGCCTTTAGAATAACTTAACGGGTTACATACTTCAAAAGTATCTTGATGTAATATCAATTCTAATTTTTTTTCATTACTTTTCAGAAATATGTTTTTTCTGTATAAGTTACCATCAGTATAACTAGAAAAACAATTTGATCTTTTTATTGCATCAGGAAATAAGAATTGATTTTGAAATATTTTTTCAGATAAAAGGACTTCTAGTATTTGTAATATAAGTATGTAATGACAGCTGCATTCTTCGTGATTGTTATTTCTTCCCAAATATATTTCAATAGGTGACACATATTTGAAAGTATTCTTATAAATATTCAATCGTTTATATGAAGTTTCTAATTAACAAAAGCCTTTATCCAATTCCAAATTAGTTAATTCTTGTAATATATGATTTAGTGAAGGAAGGTTATTACATTGTGAGTAAAAGTTTAAAATTTTTTGTTTTAGGAAAGACAAGTTTAGTTCATTTAGAATTCGCATTTCGTCTAAGATATACTGAATCACTTCTTCTGGTAGATTGAAATTTGATTTCAGTTTTAAAAATATTAATGATAGATTCCTAACAACACTAAACGTATCTTTTTCTTCTGCGAAATTGAAAACAGAAAATGCGTTAGAATTTACTTCGGATGCTACACTATGTGGTCTTAAATTTGTAGAAATTATTTCTCTCTCATTTTGATGTTTATGTTTTCTAAAAACATAATGTAATTAATTTTCAAATTAATGTAATTAAAATATAATTTTTTATCAAAATATTTAATTTTATTTCTTAATACACTTCTATTTATTTCTAGTAATTCTATCAATTATTTCTTCTCTAATTAAAGTTATTTACGTATATGATAGAAAATATGATGCGCTTTATTAGCTGTCCACAAAAGAAATGACTATTGAAATCAAACACAGTTAAAAATTTTGGATGAATTTTTAATCTAAGCAAAGTATTAACGCCTCTTTTTAATCCATGCCCTATTAATATTCCATCATTTGAAAATATTAATACAAATATTAAACTTTTTAGGATTACAAGTTAATATAAGATTATACAACAGTTAAAAAATGTACAATTTCAATCCATTGTATATTAAAAATAAAACTGTCTATATTAGATTATTGTTGTTCGTATTACATTTTAATCTAAGCAGAGTAAGCACAATCTAAAAACGTATTAAAAATTGCTCTCGTAGGAATTAAACTGAAGACATGTTATGACATGTTTATTGAATTTAATATTATTCAGACCAGATTGTAATCTCAAGCAAGTAAAGTTTAATCCATTGTGTATTGTAAATTAAACTTTTACGAATTAAACTGGAAGCATTTTGGGTTATCAATACGTATTTCGTTTTCTTGGGGTCAGTTTTATTTGAATCGTGAATATGATTGTTACTCGTATTATCAGTGAAACAAAAGTTGTGCATTTCAAATTAATTGTGTAATTTTAAAATTGTAATTAAACAAAATGAGCCTTTTAGGACTTAAAATCAGAGTGAAATTCGAAAATAAATTCAAATTTGTTGAAATAAAAAACTTAAATTGCAATGAAAACGACATAATTGAAATAACAAGTGGAGACATTTTTGTCTCAAGTACATAGTTTTCGTTAAAGTTTTTGTAAAATTGAATTTTTCATTCATACATAGTTTATTTTCATTAATTCTTATACTGATATTTTTATTAGTTATTGAAAAATTTGAACAACAAGAAAATTCATCTTTATTTCGTATTTTTGATAATTTGGGAATTCAAATTGATTTAAAAGATTTGCTTCCAATTGTTCAGCAGTTTGCATATTGTGGCTGTTTTTTTCTCGAAATTAAGGCTGAAAAAGGTAATTTCGTAGTTTGTTTCATTTATTTATGTAATAAAAAATTTATGTGAAAAATTTAAAATAGGGAGTGAAACAAATGAATTAGCGGCGCCGCTTAGAAGATGCAACGCTGTAGCTGGATCAGAACTCATTATAAACAGTCAGGTATATGCATATACTCGTACATATGTTAATGATTAAATGACAGAATAATATTGAAAATTATAATTTTATGCACTTCGCAGACATTAAAGTCATATATGGAAAATAATTTTGAAAGTCATTTGTTCAATGAATACGAACAAAAAGGAACATTAAAGGATACTTCAAGGAGGGAATTAACAAGAAGTGCAACAAATTTTTTAAGAAGTTTAGTAGGAAATTACCCCACTAGGGAAGAGAAAATCGCAACTGCTAAAGCAATTATAACTCTATTTCCTTCTTTGGCTATAACTCGAAGTAAAATTGGAGGAATTGTAAGGAAAAATAAATAATTAAATTTTATTGCATTTATTTAATGTTTCCAAAACTGTAGGATTTATTTTATAATCCGCAAAATAATAGCGGATATTTGGCATTTTCATTAAAATACATTAACCACAAGCTTTTAAAAATCGGTGAATCTTCTACTCCACCAATTAAAAAACGGAAAAACGAAACTGTTACATCAACCAGCACTAATAATATTGAACTATCCGAAGAGGATCAAGAATTTTTTCTACATTGTTCTGTAGTAGAACAAGAAGAGATGATTAAATTAAAGTTAAAGAAAACTTTAGGAGCTAGAAACAGTATGTTATTAAACCCTGTCAACATACATGCTCAGTTCCCGTTCTATTTCTTTAATTCAGAATTGGTTCTGTACGACTTTTCTTTAAGATATCCAGAAAAGTCAAATTGTCTCTTCGAAGAGTGGGATAAATATAGTGCTATTGTAGAAAAGATTTGTGAAGAAACTGTAGGACAAATTAAAGATAATTTTGGAGGTGAGTACTGAATGTCGCAATATATTGATTGTGCTATATGTTAGTTACGTACATATGAATATCTTTTATTTTCAGATTGGAATGCAGAAATAATAATATTTATGTATTTATTGAAGCTTTTACCATCAACTGCAAGAGGACTTAAGTCTAAAGAAGTTAGGAGAGCGAATTTTCATCACACAATAACAAAGCTTGTTAGATTTGAAAATGTAAGCCTTTTCATATGTTTTTCATCTATAATGTTACAATTAACGGGACGAATTTTATTTATTTATTTTATTTATTTATTTTTTTTTTTTTTTGGTAGTGTAATACACCAAGAACAGCATATCGAATAGACAACCAACAACCAGTATTAATCGCCGTTGGATCAGATTCAAGAGCTATTTCCCAGTATTTTGTTTGTATAGATAAAAAACTCATTTGTTTACCTCTACATTTTAATTTCGTACAATCATTTGACTTTTTATTTAAGGTATTTTATGTGTTTAACGTAGAATTTGACTTAGATTTATCTAATTTTTTCAACTTTTTTTCTACATTCATTTATAAAATAAATAATAAATTACCATCCCCTCGATTATTAGAAATTAATTCAAAGTTTCAAGCAAAATTTAATGTTTAATAATGTATTTCTGCTATTTGTGTAAAAAAACGTTTGAAAATGCATCTTCAACTATTTGTCATTTACGATACGAGCACTTTCTTATTGATGGTAAGTCAATTATAAAATGCATTTCTAATGTAAATTGTACTCGAGAATTTTGTTCATTTAGCGATTTACGAAGGCATATAAAAATATGTATTTGTAGCTTCGATAGTCATGTTTTGAAAAATTCCGACATTTCACCTACTTCGAATTCTTGTAATAATGACATTTCATATTTAAATTTTATAAACCAAAATGAAAAAATTTAAAACAAAACAGTATTAGGAAGAAATTTTAATATGAATATAATTGAAGATGCAATTTTAAACTTTTAATGAGTATGAATTTGACGCAAACTAATGTAACAAAAATATTTTTAATGATTGATCAAATTTATCAAAAAATTAATCAGGAATTATTAAACTTTTTAACTGATGAAAATAAGAGTTATGATTAAGCGAATATATAACGAGTTTTAATTTAGCGATTTCAAATAGAATAAAAAATTATAACTATTATGAATTAAAATTCAATAAGGATTAGAAATATTTCTTTTGTTTCTTTTGTTCAAATTAAAATATTAAATGAAGAATAAGAGGAATACAAAACATTGTATTTGTACAAAAGAATTTTAGTTATAAGGATTACTTAATATATAAGATTTTTTGTATTTTTATTTACATAATAAATTTTAAAAAATTTGCTGAATTGAAAATGCATTTTTATTTACGTATATTAAAAAATAATGTCATTTAGGATTAGAAGTTCATAGTAATCAAAGATTAAAAATTATTCCAATGAGATTATAAATTAATAGTTATCAAGGATTAGAATTTCATACTAACAAAGATTAAAAATTATTCCAATAAGATTATAAATTAATAGTAATAAAGGATTAGAATTTCATACTAATCAAAGATTAAAAATTATTCCAATGAGATTATAAATTAATACTACTCAAGGGTTAAAAATCAATCCAATCCGATAACACAGTTTTAATACAATGTATATTATTTTCTAAACCATTCAAATATTAAAAATAATTTTTAATACTTCACAACTATTATAATTCTTTTTCGGTGTGGATCTATATATAATACAAAAAAGTTTAAAAATTCATCCAAAGTTTTTAACTGTGAAGGTACATTATAATGTATTATGATTGCAGTATTATGATTACAGTAAAGACGCAATTTCACAACACAATTTTGTAAATATCAATTAGGTATTGTAAAACTCATATACTTGAGTGTAAAATCACACGCTTGAAGTGTAAAATTGAATTATAAAAATGTAAATTTGATTAAATCGGTAATTTTACACATAAAACGATTAATTCATGTAGTTTACAACTAAAATGTTTACTTTTCAATGTTAAATTTATTTTTACTGCCAAATATGGTAAAATATTACAACTTTAAATTTATTAAAAACCAACAAACTTTTTACCGTGTAAAACTGTGTAACATTTATGTATATGTAATATTTTAATACGCTTTAAATTTATGCACGAATATGATGCTATATTTATGTATGTTTACATAAAAATTTAAATACATTATACATTCTATAATTCATATGTATACTCCATATACTAATTCAATACAATTAAAGTCTTATGGGAGTATATGTGTCCTTTTTCTTTTCTTGTAATTTCTAATAAGATCATCTCACGAAAGGTGTTACCACGATCTGTAAAGTTATCATATAATACGAGATGAATTTTTTTAAGATCAATATACAGCGACGTAAAGTGGAACTACTTTTTGCCATTTCCATAAGACTTTAACTGCATCCAATTAGTTTATGAAAAATAGCAGCATCGTTGCTACTTTGATACCTCTGATCAAAAATAACCCGGACTCGTTCATGTACAACCCCCGCCAATATTTTAAGATGCATTTCTTTTAGTATTTATGTTTGTATACCTGTTTTTTACATTTCCTCCAAATTCCAGCTATATATGTCAATCAGTTGTTTTTTGACAGCACTTTGTTTAGGTCAAGTTTTTGCTTACTTTCGATTTTGCGATGGAAAAAATAATTGAACAAAGAATTTGTATTAAATTTTGCGTAAAAAATGAAATTAATGCTACTGAAACGCTAAAAATGTTGCAAAAATGTTATGGTGATAGTTCTCTATCGAAAACAACAACATTTGAATGGCATAGTCGTTTTAAAAATGGTCGTGAATCAGTGAAGGATGACATTCATCCTGGGCGTCCTTCAACATCAAAAACCAAAGAAAATGTTGATCTGATTAAATCAATGGTTTTGGAAAATAGAAGATTAACGATCAGAGAGATGGTTACTGAAACAGGAATTTCATTTGGTACAATTCAAAGCATTTTAAGTGATGATTTGGGCTTGACACGACTTGCAGCGAAATTGGTTCCTAAATCATTGAATTTTTTACAAAAACAAGAACGTGTTATTGTTGCTGAAGAGATGCTTTCCAGAGTAAATGCTGATCCTGCATTCATTCAACGGATCATTACTAGTGATGAGACGTGGGTGTACGAGTTTGATGCGTTAACAAAGCAACAATCAAGTGAATGGCGCGCTTCAGAAGAACCAAGACCCAGAAAAATTCGTCGTACTCAATCAAAGAAAAAGATTTTGCTTACCGTTTTCATCGATTATCGTGGTGTTGTGCATCATGAATTTTTACCAACAGGTCAAACAGTTAATAAGGATTATTATTTAAGCGTAATGAAGCGTTTACGAGAAGCAGTTCGTCTAAAAAGACCCGATTTGTGGCAAAATAATTCGTGGATTTTACACCACGATAACGCACCTTCTCACACAGCCGTGGTTATTCGTGAGTTTTTGACTAAAAACTCAACAAACACTATTCATCAACCACCATATTCACCGGATCTCGCACCGTGCGACTTTTTTTTGTTCAGTCGCTTAAAAAAACCACTTCGGGGAACCCGCTTTGACAGCATAGAAGCAATTAAAGACAAATCGAAGAAGGAACTTATGGCGATCCCAAAAAGTGAGTACGAAAAATGTTTCCAGGATTGGATTAAACGGTGGCACAAGTGCATTGCATCAGACGGAGAATACTTTGAAGGGGAAAAAATAAATATTAATGAATAGACTTGTACTTTGTGTTTTATTGACCAAGTCCGAATTATTTTTGATCCGGGGGTTATATTATTTATATTAAATATAATATACACATTATTTTACGCTTGTTGCAAAATTTCTTGTCTGGAGTCTGTACAATACATTTCTAATGGTTGTACACATACTATACACTATACCATCGTATTATATACATACATATGTATATATAATTCATATTCAAAATTTATTTATTCCTTACAAGAAAAATTAATATATGTATGGGCATATGTAGGTATGTAAAAAATTTAAAATGTCATTAGCATTACACACACGCGTAATTATATATCATAATATCATTGGGCATTACGATGAAAATAATTAACAAAGGGAAAAAAACTTTCAATTGTTTTAATATGCCAATATGGTTAGTATCATGGTTAATATATTATATATTCTACTTAACAGGTATTATAATGACTAATGATGTATAGCATAAAACGTCGTAATATACATATTTACACATTATAATTTCTTATTATATATATTGTAGTTGCTTTATGTTGATACCGATATGAAATTTTAACATAAACATGACGCTTTTCAAACCATAATAAGTTCAATACGGAATGAAATGGTAGCATAAACAAGATATTTGTTTTAATTAGCAATAAGTATACGAAGTCATTATTTAAGAATACTTTTTCTAATTCAAAAATATATGCATATGTATTATATGTATGTACAAATGCATATATACAAATAAAACTCGATGAAAACTGAGTAGGTATATCATGTTTAAATAGCTATTCAATAGCTTTGTCCTTTGTTTAGATTTTACTTTAAACTTGTTGCTTTGAAAAACTGTTCAAATTGCGAATGAATGAAATTTGATGCTATGCAAAAAAATTAGTATTGATACGATAAAACCTTTTCAGCCTAAAAAATTCTAAGAAAAGAATTTTTACTTGTATGTGTGATAAACATCATTGTTCGTTATTCAAAATGTACATATAGATCTGTGTATATTTCTCAAATACAAAAAAACTAATTATGGTTTTATTAGAATTTTTTTATGTCTAGATATAGATTGCAATATTCGCAATTTTTTAAGGAAGATTTTTTTTTTTAATTGGTTTTTATAAGTTTTCTGATTTCGATAGTACGGTTATTTTAGTTTCTAACGTGAAAAGAGTTTCATTAAAAAGCGAATTTTTTCATTTCGTAAATTTTGAAAGAATACAAAAAATGGTTAGTACCTACAAAGTATATTTTTTCCTTTCTCCTTTTTTTTAAATATTTAGGTATATTTTTTTAAAAAAATATATGTAAAACAATAAATTCCTATTTTTGAATTTTTGTAATGAAAAAACTTTACCTATATACAAAACAAAAACAATGTTCATAATTTTATTAAAACAAATGGAAAAAAAACAATTAGAAACAGTTTATACAAAAAAATTTGCAGCGTAGAAAAAAATTTAATGAAAATTGGAGATGTGGAGAAAAGTTTAGTTAAAATATATAAAGTTAATATATAAGTTACGTGTGTGATCTATACATTTTTTTATTTTTTTTGTCTTTGAATTTCGTTTTTTATTTTTTACTCCTATAGATAAGGTGATCATATTATTTTATGGAATGAAAATAGAGAACATTAAATAAATAAAAAAATTTGTAAAATGAGAAAAAATAGGAAAAACATCAATTATTGTTTATAAGGTAATATTATATTAATATATACACATATGTAAGTATATTTAAAAATTCGTGTACGTGTAGTGTATTTATTTTATTCATCACTTGATGCCACAAAATTTAATTAAGAACAATAACAAAAAATTCTTCTTCATTAAAATAACCCAAAAAATATAACAAAATAAACACTTTCCTTTTATAAATTTTTTTGATTAAAAATCAAATACAATTAGAAAATTAAATGAAAGTTAAATTTAGTTGTTCTTATTTGTTTTTGTTTGTTTGTTTGTAGTGGCTGTGCAACCTCGGCGTAGTTGCACCCAATTAGCATATAAAAATGCCGTTTTGATACCACAGTCGCTCGTGGGTACCTACCCTACAGGTATAAACGCGGAAAAACTCGGCTACCACCATCCAGTCGAGCCCAAAAAACAGACAATACTGCCAGGGCTTATCTGAGACAGTTCCCCGAGGCCATCTAGAAAATACTTGCCAAACGCTCTATGCCTTGCTTTGGTTAGAGCTGGGCATTCACAGAAGTAGTGCAGTGGAGTTTCCTCTTTCTCCACCGCTCCACAACTGCGACAATGCGGGTTAAAGGGCACACCGATCCTGGCTGCATGTCTGCCTATTGACCAGTGCCCCGTAAGAGCAGACACCACTTTAGCTATAGTGTGTCTGCTCATGTTCATTATTGACCTGGTCCTTGTTGGATCCAACCTTGGCCAGGTCTGTCTCGCAATCTTGCAGTTGGAGAGGCTCCTCCATCTGTGATTGGCAGTCTCCAGGAAGTGTGTCCAAACAACTCTTTTCACACTTCCTATTGGAACACACACGTCCTCCTGGGACGAACAGTGCATCAGCTTGCCCAATTTGGCTAGGGAGTCAGCCTTCTCGTTACCCTGTAAGTTCCTATGTCCTGGAACCCATACCAGAGTAACTTTGGCCTTACTGCCTAGCTTCACGAGCTCCGATCTACATTGATTTACTAGCTTAGATCTAAACGTATTGGCTATCAAAGCTTTGATCGCCGCTTGACTGTCCGAACAGATGCCTATAGCATCCGGCAAGCACGCCCGTGTATTATTTAGGGCCTCGCAGGCTTTCATGATTGCCAGTATCTCCGCCTGGAAGATACTAGCCCCATCAGGGAGACGAAACGACCTGCTGATTGTGGGCCAGTCCGCATGAACTCCGGCTCCCACCCCACAATCCATCTTGAACCCGTCTGTATACACCAGGCATCTAAAGTTTCTTGTGGCCCTATTATCCTTCCATTCATCCCTGGAAGGGAGCCGCGCTTCGAAGTTCCTGTCAAAGCGCAATATAGTGGTCATGTAGTCTGTATTTTTGGCTATTCACTCTTTTGGGATTAGGTTCAGGATGTTGCCATGCCCATAAAATCTGGGTTGCCAACATCCCAACTCCCTGAGTCTAAGCGCACTACATGTCGCCGTGTATTTAACCCAGTGGTCCGGGGAGACCAGGCACAGAATAGCGTTGAGGGCCTCCGTGGGACACGATCTCATGACCCCGGTAACCCCCAACCCCACCGTCCTCTGAATCCTCCCTAACCTCTGTTGGTTATATCTCCTCTCCATCGCAGGCCACCAAACTAGTGAGCCATAAGTCAGGATCGGACGTATCACTGCTGTGAATATCCATAGCAGCATCTTCGGCTTGAGACCCTATCTCTTGGCGAAGGTCTTTTAGCTAGCGTACAAAGCAATACAAGCTTTCTTCGCTCTCTCTTCCACATTGTCCTTCCATGTCCTTCTATGTCTAGGAAGGCCGCCAACGTGTATTGTTTGAACTCAAGGGACCTTTCCACTGTACGCACTACCTCGTGCAACGCCGTCTCAGTGGATCTCCCCTTGATGTAAGCATGCTGGGATCTGGAGAGAGTGACCTCCACCCTTTTCCTCAGATGAGCATCTATCAACCTTTCCAGTGTTTTCAACGCAAAGCAGGTCAAGCTGATCGGCCTGAAACCTTTCGCTGTTTCGTGACCGCTTTTTCCTGCCTTGGGTATGAAGACCACTTGGGCCCTCTGCCAGCTGTCCGGGACATGCCCCAGCCACTGGCAGCTTCTAAAAATCACCACCAGCCACGGAACCACTACACTTTATAGTTCCTGCAACATTGCTGGATAGACCCCATCCGGTCCTGGTGATTTGTATAATAAAAATCTATTAACCGCCCAGGATACTCTGTCCCTGGTGATTATGTTGCTTACCCCTTCCCAAGACGCCTGCGTACTTTCCATAGCACGCTCTTCCGCTGTCTTGCTGCATCCCGGGAAGTGAGTTTCCGTCAACAGCTCGAGAGTTTCCTCCTCAGTCTCCGTCCACTCCTCCCTCTCTTTCCTAAGGAACGAGGGACAAGACCGCTCTGTTGACAGGATCTTTCCGAGCCTTGTCATCTCCCCAATATTCTCGATGGAGTGACAATACTCCTTCCAGGCTGTTGCCTTGGCTACCCTAATGGATCTCTTATATTCCCTAAGAAGATCCTTATAGGGTTTCCAGAAATTCTGTTTTTTACAGATGTTGAAGATATCTCTAGTCATCCTCCTGAGAATGGCTAGGTCCTCGTTCCACCAACTGGGAAGACGCTTCTTACCACGCGTCAACGGACAGGAGGCTACGAAGGAGCCTCATGGCCTCCTCGATGTCACGAACCCTCCTGTTCACCTCTTCCGTGGTTTCAAGCCTCTCTTTTCCTGGTTGTGCTGGAAATCTGGAATTGAAAAAGTGACTAAACTTCCTCCAATCAGTTCTTTTAACGTTACGATATGGAGGATCTTTTTTGCAGGCAAGGTTTAACTCGAAAAGTATCCATCTATGATCAGAAAAAGACTTTTTCTGGGATACTCACCACCTGTCTGCAGTTATATTACCTGTAGTTAGTGTAACATCCCCTCCTCCCAGCCACAGAACCTGTTCGAGCTTGGAAAGAAATGTTGGAGTGTTACCTCTGTTGCTTACTACAAGGTTAGTATTTATAATGAAATCAAAAAGGGACTCACCTCTCTCGTTGCACTCCGTGCTGCCCCACAGAGTGTGTCTGGCGTTTGCATCGCAGCCTACAATCAGCTTCGCGCTTCTTGATGTAACGCCGGCAACTAGCTGGATAAGCTCCGGAGGCGGTATAGGCTCTTCGTGAGTCATGTAGGTCGAGGAAATATAATTTTCCTCCCCGTCTTGGGCCTCCATCTTAATGACGGTTACGTCTGTTGAGCTGTAATTAGTACAAAGGTAAGCCTTTATGCTTTTCTTAACAAGAATACAACTTCTTGGCTTACCTCCTGCGTCTGTCCTATCAGGTTATAGCTGGCGTTCTTGAGACCCTTAACGACCCCGTCTTTGGTCCAGGGCTCCTGGATCAGGCCCACGTCGATGTCTTCCTCGCCTAGGAAGACCGACAGATTATCTGAAGCTACTCCAGAGTGCTTCAGATTAATCTGCACTACTCGAAGGCCCTTCACCTGTATCCTCCGCAATGGCCAGGACCCCCAAGTCCTCAGCCAGTGCGTCTTCCTGCTCTTCCTGCCCTGCTTGGCGGAATATCTTAAGCTTGGCATTCCTTATGCTAAACTTAAGTTTATACTCCGTCTTCTCCAGAGCCCCTAGGCTCTCTTCATTTATGAGAAGGAGGAAGGAGGTAGAGTTTGCCTGCGGTTCCTCAGCTTTGATGACCATCCAGTCCTGCATAGGAACCGCAGAGTTCTGCAGCTGCAAGCACTTCAGCAGCTTACCGGGCTCGAGCTCCATTTTCGGCAACCATATGCGAGCCCTTGGTCTTTTCGGAATTTCCTTAGCAGGGATCAGCTTGAGCTTCAAGCCTTTCCAGGCATCGCCTATCTTAGCGATGCACGAGCTAAGGAATTCCTTAGAGAACTCGTTCTCACATATGATTACCCTGCACCCTCTGACCACCTCCGAGGAGTCAAAGGACGGCAAGATGGAGCTTTTACCCTCTAACACGTAGCTCATCACCATCTCCGTAAGCTTGGCTTCAATCTTGACCCACGCTTCCGGTGACAGTCTGCCACCCGAAGCGTTTTCGTCAATTAGAGCCACGTGGAGATGGTCTCTAGCTACTTCATTGAAGGTTCTCTTCATTTGTTTGTTGTTGGAGGCTGAAGTTGAGGATTTGCTTACCTTAGACCTCTTGGCCTCTTGGAGGATCTCATCTTGCGACCTGTTTCTCTTCGAGGCCTTGCCGGTCTTCGGCTTGCTCTCCCTTTCTTTCATCCACCTCGTGTATTCGTCAACTACCCTCTGGTATTTGACCTTGTCCTCGGCGTCTTTCTCTTGTACCGTTCCTTCTCTTTCATTCTTGACAATCTTGTCAAGGATGAAAAGAGCCTTCTGGTACTGTTTCTTTAGAAGTACGCCGGGCGTTTTCCTTTTCGGTTTTGGCTTTTTGGTCTGGTCACTATGGCTGGCGACCTTGACCAATGCCTCCACCTTTTTCTTGGGCGATGAAAGGGTGCTATGACTGGCACCCTTGTCATTGGGGTTTTTTGGTTTTTCGATCTCCTGACTGTAGATCAAGGTGTCATCGGAAGACAGATCTTCCGCCTCTGATGACACAGGCGTTTTTTGTTTTTGTTTTTTGTCTCTATTTTTTGGATCCATTTTGGTCCCACGAATTTGTCGAAAATGGTGGTCCGGTTTAGCAGAGCCGACATGCTAAACTAAGGCACTTATACAAGCGACCTTGCCTGAGCGTCGCAGGGAACCGTTAACGATCAGCTCTTTTTAACCACCAGCTGATCACGCAGCCCTCGGCACGGGTATCTCAACACCTTGGCTTAGGTGGGATTTTTTAGAAGGGTTTACTCCCTCTGCACCTAGCTTCGTCTGATCATTCCCAACTGACCTGTCCGACGTGGGTAGCCCTGTCAGGACAGCTGCTTGCTGTCCAGTCGGCATAGCTCATTTGATCATTGTGATACACAAGCCTCCCCACCGCGACAAGGTGTAGGTGCACGGAGAGGTAGTTGTTCTTATAGTTTTGATTAATATTTCACGGAGTGAATTTTTTAAAGCGTTTTTTAAAGCAGGTTTTTGAATTTCGTTGTTTTATTTTTATTTTTTACTTATATAGGTCATATATTTTTTCACAAATCGTTAAGATTTTTATTTGTTTGTGTTTACTCTAGAGATTCCTTTTAATATTAGAAATGGTGAGAGATATCCTCGACGCCCCCCGTAATTGTCAAATCGCGAACATGGCCTTCCATAGAAGATGAGTTAGAGTGGTTGACCTCTATTACACAGGGACTTAAAATGAAAATCTTGCCTGATATAGAACAATACTTAATAGATTCTGGCCGTCCTTTAGAAGGTAACTTGGTATGTTTTAGGTTTATTTACTCATTTTTATATTTTTTCGTGTATGTTAAGTATTTGTTTCACGCATTTAATATTTTATACATAAATGTCTGTATTTGTTTTCAGATTAGCACTGAAGGTTTAAGTAATGGACACAGAGTGGAAATTCAATGGAAAGATGAAGAAAGTGAATTTTTAAAAGAACTGAGTGTCCGAGGATATCTCCCTAACAGATTTTTTTTTATATTGTTTTATATATGATCAAAAGATGTATACAAAATATTGTACTGATGTATGTTTGTAGGATTTTACTAATAAAACATACATACATATATACATATATTATTATTCGTTTTTAAATTGTTTTCTTCAAAAGGATGGGATTTGTTTTTTTAAACATCACAATCACAATTCGAACTTCAACTGATTTTTTTTATATTTCATGTAAACAATATTAAACAGGTTTGAACAAGTTCAATATCTAATAAGTTGAACACGCATCTGGTCTTTTGCTGACTCATCAATTTTTTCTCATCTAGGCTACACATGGCGTCAAAACACACACACATACATATGTGTGTATGATATGATATATATATACAATCTAATATCATGCTCACAAATCTGATATCATGCAGGCACACACACACACCCACAATTTCAACCTATATCTATAACGCCGTCGCCGCTTCTTGCACACAAAAACCAATTACTACGTCATAAAGCTAATGATGTCAGAGTTCTTTGATCCCATGGTTCTGGCTCCCTCCACTGGGCCAGAACATACATATCCTAACCACTAACGTTACGGAATAAAATAAAAACAATAGTTGTAAGTTTTTCATTATAACAATGTGAGAAAAATAAATTTCGTAGTAACAATATGAAATGAAATAGTCAAAAGAATAAATGTGTACAACAAAAGGCCTGAACACAATTGAATAAAAGGACGAAGATAAAAATGAGTAAAAAGTGGCACGGAAATAGTCGATAAAATGGTAAAGAATGTATTGCATTTCATTAAATTTAATTTTGTTGTTCATTACATGGTTTTTATTTACAATCCTTTTTTTTTTTGTTTTATAACACAAAGTCTTCGCCATTAGACACAAAACATTCAGTACCATTTGCTGGAAAAAAAAGCTTTGTATTATACATATGTCATCAACTTACCGTAGAATGTACACAACTCACCATCGTGCATGTGAGCGTGTATACGCCTTTGTTTCGTACTGTAATCTGTATATAAATCAAAGGATTCAAAGTACGGGCTTTTTGAATAATTTTTATAACACACACGCAAATTTAAATAAAAACATTCTAAATTTAAACGACGTCATCAGTAAAAAAAATGTTACAATTTTTAATGCAAAGAACAATTCCTCTTGTAATTATTTTTTTTCCCACAAATAATTACATATAGGAAGTATTTGTTTGTAGAACAATTATTAAAACACTCAAATTTTTCTCTCTTCATTAAAATTAATCAACTTGTTGTTAGTTGATGTCACACAAGTTTTTAACGTTCATTTTTATCTTTTTATATTTGTAGAACATTTTAAATTGGACTGTATTTTAAATTAGATGTTTCTGTCCATTATTGTGCAATCAATTTGAATAAATTCGTCTTTTATTTTTATTCTTTGATTGCCAGTTTTTCGTACATGGAAACGAAAACAACAACCATGTGAGAACAATTTGAATACTGATGCAAAAATTTTTATAATCTAGAAGGATACACTAGACTGTGTGACTATACTTTCTACTTTAAGAGCAGCCAGCAACAGCTGACTGAAATCGAAATCAGCTCAGTGAAAAATGTAAAAATTAAAAATCCGTTGAATCCGTTAATACTTAAAAAAACAACAAATAAATATGTACATATGTCACGTATGAATTCAAATGTGTATCATTTCATGCATAAGTACTTATGTACATCCATACATATGAAGATACATATACGAACATTGAACACACAATTTGCGTGCTGGTGCACTTCCTATACATACGCATCAAAATTGATATAAAAGTATGTACATATGTACATCTCTATTGTTCTTATTCATCATACATAGATATGTATATGTACATATGTACATATATTGTATATATATTGTAATACAAAACAAATGATTTATGGCTTGTTCTGTAATTTGCAAAAATATAAAATAAAAAGTTGATAAAAAAAATGAAAAAAAAAAAAATTCCGAAGCAAAAAATGTACACAAAAATGTGAACATGTCCATATTTACATGTATAGATGAATGTATACTCCAAAAAAATTCTGTAGAAAAAAAAACTAATTTTTTTCTTCTAATTGCTTTTTTCTCACACTCAATATTCTATGCGTATACATACACACTTGTACATCAAATACATATAACACATGATCATATGCAAATCGTATATACCTCCGGCTACGTGTATATATATTATATGTAGTTATAAAATACAAAATCGTTTATTGACTATACAGTGGAAATTAAAACATTTTTAACCAAATTATGAATTCATTTACATTGAAAAATGAATTCATATTATTCTGAAATAAACAACAATTACAATACAAACATTATTATGATTTTCAATTATTTTATTAGTAATAATTTAAAACCAAGTATCTCGTTTTATTGTTGTTTATTATGAAGATTACAGTACAAATGTATTAATTGCAATTTAGCAAAGTGGTCATATGTATTTTTTTCGGCACTGTATGTGTATTATTTTAAAATAACTTATATTATTGGTGCCACCTATCAATTTTTGCCTCTACTTTTTTTTCAAAATTTTCAAATATAATTTGAAACAGAAATAAATATGCAATGAAAATTGAAAATTTCATACAAAAAATAATAATTTTCATTTATTAATAAAATGTAAACTACAAAACATTTTTCATTGATTTTTTTTGCAATCAGTTAGGAAAAGTTGAAATTTTATGTCCATATCACAAAAATTACATAAATCATACGTTTAATAGCAGATAGTCTGTTATACTTAAAGACAACAACTTCGTTCAAGCTATATTTGTTCAAAATTTCATGAAAATCGGTTGAATAGTTTTCGACATATTAGGTGCAATTGAAAAGCTAAATTTCGATTTTTGTCAACTTTGAATCCTTATAAAATAAAAACGAAATCCTTTTTGACAACTAGTTTTTACTTAATGACCACAACTTACTTTACTTCGTCTATCTATGTGCAAAATTTCACAAAAATCGGTTCATAAATAGCCGAGAAACGAGGTGCAAAAGTTTGGAAAATTCTTAAATCTGCGCCTTAAATATTTTCACTTCAGGTATTACGGGAGTATGTCTTTTTTCTTCTCTCATAATTTCAAAGTTCTGTACAGTATGAGATGAGTTTTTAGAAAAGTGGTACTACTTTATGTCATTTCCATAAGGCCTGTAGTGAAAATATTTAAAGTATAAAGTATAGACTAGACTAGACTAGACTATTTGATGTCGACAAAATAAACCTTAGAAAGTTTGGCAATATTAAAACCGTGATGCGTAATGAGGATATCAACGACAACAGAGAGTCATGATTTTCAAGTAAAATACAAGAAGTAGTATTTGTTAACAATAGATTGAAGGTTCAAATACACTCAGTTAGGCCTTATTCAAATTTAATATTTCAGCATTATCAAGCACAGATTGTATCATCATCATCATAGGTTGACCAGCTCAGTTTAAGCTAGGACTTAATTATTGCGATGTTTTTTGTGCATGTAACTTAAACTTCTTACATTTACTCTCACGCTTTAAACTTCTTACATTAAAGCTTAAGTAAAAAAATATCAGATGGTATTTTTCTTTCATTTGTCGCCAGAGAGCTGGGATGGATATGGAAATACAGTACACACATTAGTTCATATTTATGTGCATCATTTGACGCTCTGTAGCACAGAGTTTTATGTTCCAAAATTATCAAAATTATAAGTTAAAAAAACAAAAAAACAACAAACAAAAGTTAAACAAAAATGAAAAATGTTTAATTTTGCACAAAAGCATTTCACTGTAACAAAATACTCAAATATTTACACAAAACATTTATATGCATGTATATTACGTTTTCACAAGTTATTTCTAAAATTTTACATGATTACAATAAGATAAATTAAAAAATTTTTAAAATATTTGGTACAGACAAGAAAAATAAATTTTATTCTGAAAATTTTCCAAATTCCAAAATCAAATATTCCTCTAGAAAACCACATTTTATCATAGCGCATGAAATAAAATTATTATCAATTTTATGTTCTAAATATTTTGTAAAATATTTTAAACAACTGTAACTGTTTTTATTTTTTTAATGTTTTATTACATAATAAATAAAAATCTCTTAAGTGTCGGCAATGGTAAATCGTTGTTCAAAGTGACCTTCTAACTCAAAAACTATCCAACCGATTTCAACGAAATTTTGAACACAAATAGGTTGAAGGGAATTGTGGTCATTAAATGGACAGATTTTTGATAGAGGAAAAGAGTGGAAAATTGAAAAAAAGTGAAAGCATGTGTCCTGGAAAAGTACTTTGACTTTGTTACAGTTTATCTGCTATTAAACGTATGATTTATGTAATTTTTGTGATATGGATGTTATGTATTAAAGAGTTTTCTTGTAATAACTTTTGTGAAAATGTTTTCGTCGTGGTTCTTTTCTCTCTTTATATATATAACATGGGTTGGAAGAATACGTCTTCCAAGTCTGTGTAGTTAATTCGGCTTAATAAATAACAACACTGTATTTTTATTTTAAAACTTTATTCACAAACACTCATTTACCTACAATACAATACAACGAACTTATTTTACTTTTAAATTACTTTTAATCTAATTTCAATAACCGACCAAAACCAAACTTGAAGAATTTGAGAATGTAGAATGTAAATGTAATTCTTCTAAGATTTATTTTATTTTAAAAGATTATAAGTTGAAATAAATTATACAATCAAAGATACGCGGTAATTTACTGTATGGCTATACTTGTTCAAAGATAATACTATACTTATTCAAATATTACTTGTTCATTATAACTCACTGATAATCGTAATTATTCTTCAATAAATACAATTATCAATTTTCCCTACTCCATTTAGTTTAACTGATAAAAAACAGTTCCTTATTTCAAAAGACTATTTTTACGTTACGTTAATTTAATATTTCGGCCTTGCCAATAGTAGGGAAGATTGGCGTAATCATTTTCTATTCTTATTGTCTTTCTTCCTATTATGAAGACAGTAATTGTTTTTCTTTTATTTCTTGTCTTCAATATTGCATATTGCTCTTTATTGTATTTAAATGCTTAGAGTTTAATTGCTTAACACTCTGCATTTTTCAAATATGCATTTACCATATGTTATTGTTACACAGTTGTTATTTTTGTTTTTGACACAATTGTCTTAACATAATATGTAATATTTGACTGACCGACTTAAGAATGAATTATCAAATCAAATATCACCTTGTTCTGATTTATTTAACATACATATTTATGTATAACATGATTACTGTGACATATTTTTTTGTTTTCCATATAGCAGTTTACATTATTTTAAACATCTGGAATATTTTGCAATAATTTCGGTAACATGATTTTTAATTAGAATAGGAAATGATTTACCAATCGGCAAGCCAATTTAATTTTGTTTATTAATTTATTTGAAATTTCGACTTATGGATATTTTTGCGTAAATTTTGATTTTACATTTTATTGATTCATCTTATTTATTATCAAATTGTTTTACAATTTAATATTTTTTATACAACATTTCCTCCCCGTGGGGTTATAATATTTGTAATTTATTTATACATAATTTTTTTTTTTTAAATGTTTGGTTCGGTACGGTATTTTTTTTTTAAATTTAATTTCGATTTAATTAATTTTTTTATATAAATGTATGCTTATATTTTTATTTACTATAATTTTTTTATTATTATTTATTTATTATATATTTTTTTTATAATAATACAGACCTATTTATTTTGTAAGTTCATCAATTTCATTTATGCGTGTTGTACTTTTTTTTATTTTCTTACATAATATTTTTCATTATTTATTTTTTTTTTATATTACTATATTGATAGTGAAAAGTGTCACTTAACTTCTGTATATTAAATTTATTTTGCTTCGTATGCATTTTTATCTTCTATTTTATTTTTGACATATACATGTATGGCTCTATATATTCATTATATATCTATACTACATTAAGTTGTTAAATTAGACAATTATATGTTTACATATATGATATGTTTATTTATATATATATATATATTTTTAAATGTATATTCTATATTGTTAATAGTATAATATATAGGTGTATGTAAATATATTATGTATATTTTTCTTTTTATTATTTGTTTAGTTTTCTTTTTTTTTTATATAGCCCATTGTAAAATGAAAATTTTATTTATATATATATAGGTTATGATGAATTTTTTTTCTTTTCTTTTATCGAAATATGAATATGATGATGTAATTTAAAACAAAATGTGTTGCGTAAATTATCTTACAGGTGTAAAGATGAAAGAAGCTAGGTGCTTCAGGACTACGCTCTATAATTTTAGAGAAAATTTCTTCACTTAATTTGGCCTTTGACGTGGCCTCGACATCAATGTGCTATATGGACATTATCACTTGTCCCATAGCGTTAAGGCACATATAGAACTAGAACATTTTTTTTTTATTTTATTTTGTTATGTGTTTATTTTATATTTGCACATTTATTGGTATGTTTAAATTTATCGTAGTCTTCTGATTGTCTTTTTTAATTTTTAAGATTTAGTAGATTTTATTTTTCTTTTTATATGTTTTGTCTTATCACAAAAATTTGGGTACTGGCGTTTTTACATGAATGTCACAATATTATCCAATTATTACAATCCGGCAAATTTGGAATAAACATAAAATTTATATTATCATTATATTATAATAATGTTAATTTGAATAATACATACATTATATATTTAGTGTATATTATTATTTATCCAAAAATAATTAAGATTATTAATGTTTTGTTTTCTTGATTTGGTTTTTTTATTGTTCACTTTTTTTTCTTTGTTTTGTTTTCAGCTAGTTATTTGTAATTGTTTTTTTTTTTTTGTATTTTTTGTTTACATTATCATAGGTTAGATATTTATATGTATGTAGTACAACAGTTCTATATTGTATTTATTGTTAATATTTATTTGGTTTATTAATTCTTTTTGAAAGCAAAAATATTTTATACATTATGTATATGTACATACATATTTTAAATTTTTTGTTTTTTTTTTTTTTGTATTTACAAATTAAGCATTCATGTATTGTATTATATGCATGCATAATTGTATATATATACATGTTACGATAAATGTACACTCTTGGGAAATGTACACTTTAACCGTAAAATGTGCACATTTCCCAAAAAGTTAGGTATATTTGAACTGAATATATTGTATATGTACATATCCCGGCAAATGCGTACTCTTGCCTTCACGTTTTGGTAAATGTATACTCTTACCTTCATGTTTTAAGAAAAGTTGGAATACAAATAAATTAAATATGTTGCAGTAAAAAAATATTTATTTAAATATAGAAATTAGACATATAGAAATTTAAAACATATATAAATTAAATATAATTTAATAATATAATATAATTATTAATAATATAATATAATATAATATAATTAATAATATAATATTATAATATACATATACTATATTAATAATTATATTATAATATAAATATTATATTATTATATATAAAATATTATATTTATATTTGTATATAAATATAATTTAAATACAAATATAAATTATATATTAAGACATATAGAAATTTCATAATGAAAAATGTTTTATTTATTTATTTATTTATTTTTTTTTTTTACTAGCACTTGCGAGTTCGTATTTTGTATGCTCACATTTACCAAAACGACATGGTTATTGTGAATTCAATGTACATTTCCCTTCTTTGAAATTGTAAATGTTAGTTGAATTCACATTACCCAAACGAGGAGGCAAATGTGTTCATTTACTGGAAAATGTGTACATTTGCCGCAATGTCTACTTTTACCGTAACATACATACTACTCTGATCAAAAATAACCCGGACTCGTTCATGTACAACCCCCGCCAATATTTTAAGATGCATTTCTTTTAGTATTTATGTTTGTATACCTGTTTTTTACATTTCCTCCAAATTCCAGCTATATATGTCAATCAGTTGTTTTTTGACAGCACTTTGTTTAGGTCAAGTTTTTGCTTACTTTCGATTTTGCGATGGAAAAAATAATTGAACAAAGAATTTGTATTAAATTTTGCGTAAAAAATGAAATTAATGCTACTGAAACGCTAAAAATGTTGCAAAAATGTTATGGTGATAGTTCTCTATCGAAAACAACAACATTTGAATGGCATAGTCGTTTTAAAAATGGTCGTGAATCAGTGAAGGATGACATTCATCCTGGGCGTCCTTCAACATCAAAAACCAAAGAAAATGTTGATCTGATTAAATCAATGGTTTTGGAAAATAGAAGATTAACGATCAGAGAGATGGTTACTGAAACAGGAATTTCATTTGGTACAATTCAAAGCATTTTAAGTGATGATTTGGGCTTGACACGACTTGCAGCGAAATTGGTTCCTAAATCATTGAATTTTTTACAAAAACAAGAACGTGTTATTGTTGCTGAAGAGATGCTTTCCAGAGTAAATGCTGATCCTGCATTCATTCAACGGATCATTACTGGTGATGAGACGTGGGTGTACGAGTTTGATGCGTTAACAAACAACAATCAAGTGAATGGCGCGCTTCAGAAGAACCAAGACCCAGAAAAATTCGTCGTATTCAATCAAAGAAAAAGATTTTGCTTACCGTTTTCATCGATTATCGTGGTGTTGTGCATCATGAATTTTTACCAACAGGTCAAACAGTTAATAAGGATTATTATTTAAGCGTAATGAAGCGTTTACGAGAAGCAGTTCGTCTAAAAAGACCCGATTTGTGGCAAAATAATTCGTGGATTTTACACCACGATAACGCACCTTCTCACACAGCCGTGGTTATTCGTGAGTTTTTGACTAAAAACTCAACAAACACTATTCATCAACCACCATATTCACCGGATCTCGCACCGTGCGACTTTTTTTTGTTCAGTCGCTTAAAAAAACCACTTCGGGGAACCCGCTTTGACAGCATAGAAGCAATTAAAGACAAATCGAAGAAGGAACTTATGGCGATCCCAAAAAGTGAGTACGAAAAATGTTTCCAGGATTGGATTAAACGGTGGCACAAGTGCATTGCATCAGACGGAGAATACTTTGAAGGGGAAAAAATAAATATTAATGAATAGACTTGTACTTTGTGTTTTATTGACCAAGTCGGGTTATTTTTGATCAGAGTATGTATATATTTTTTTTTTTTTCACTTTGGTAATATCTAATTTTTCAAAATAAAAAAAATTTTTTTTTCTTTTAACTTGTTACCTTATTTTAATGATAATGTTCTTATGTATGTTGCAGTTATACAGAGTTGTAATCTGATCTTGTCACAGATGTGCAAGAATACTTCGTTTATTTGATTTTGTTTTTTTTTTAACATGTATGTAAATTTGACTATTGTAATTATACTTTTATAATTGTTTTTTATTTATTGTTTCTATATATGTGTTAATTTATAACAATTATATGATGGTAATTTTGAACTTCCTAGACTATTAGACTACCTATAAAACGTTTGGTAAATAATGTTTATATTTGTGAGTACACTGTATATCTTTATGTATGTACGTTTGTCATATATATTTGTCATGTTTATTTTATGTGTTTATAAAAATGTAATATTTTATTTTTTGTTGCAATAAGATATTCCCACAGTGGGTGATAATACATATATCTTTCTTTTAATATGATTTTTAAATTAAAATTTTATACCGTTTTTTGTAAGGTTTTGTTTTTTATTTGTATGTAACATTTGGTCTGTCGCGTGCCCAGTATTAACTTTGTCTATTTTTTTTTTTTTTTTGATTTGTGTTATCATTTGTGTAATTATACCGTATCATTTGGAATTTGTGCACCTGTTTTTTTTTTTATTTTATTTTTTGTTTGTTTATAATATTTTCCATTAAATTACTTACATATTTAAAAAGTAAAAAGTCAAAAAGTAAAAATCAAAAGCCTAAAATTTCTTTAACCGATTATTATGAATAACCTTTAACTTCCTTCCGATTTTTATGGTCGTATTTACGTCAGAGTTCACGCGTATTACTTCATATGGCCCTTTCCATATTGGTGAAAATTTATGCTTTCTAGCATTATCACGATCACCAATGTGAAATTTTTCTACACGCAAGTTACGTTTCTAATATAAAGAAACTTTAAAAAAATAAAAAAACTTTTATAAGTTTTAAAATACGTTTATTAGATAAAACGTCCGATCTGTACAATTGCTACTTAAGTAACTAACTTGACTTACTTTATTTTTAATTAATTCTACTTTTTCTTTCTTTTCTAGTATTATTGAAAAATATATAAAAAAAAAATAATAAAAAATGTTAATTTTGAAATCCTCAGCAAACTCGTGTAAAGCGTCGTATTTCATTATTTTTCACAATTTTGAAAAACAAAAATATCAAATTAAATATTATAGAAAAAATATGGTTGAGACGCTGATTCATCAGTTTGCTGAAGATTTTCTTTAATAGTACCGTGGGACTTTGACGTAACTTCCCCATGCCTAGCTTGAAAACTCTCCTGAGTTTTAACAATATTACTTATCTTGATTTTTCCTGTTTTTGTTTTATATATATAAACTATTATTATGATTAAAACTATTAATAAAATTATGCTTAATGTACCATTATAAATGTACTGGGATTGTTTCTGAAATTTTATTTCTTCTATTTCCTTTGTATTTTCTATTTGTTGCAAAATAATTTCATCAAATGTTAATGATTTATTAAATTCTTCAATATTTTCTAAATTATTTGGAATTATATAGTAAATGTTTGTTTGAACTCTTTTGCTTTATTATGTATTACATAGTTATTGACTTTAATTGAACAATTATGAAATGATAATAAATAATTTCCCCTTAACATAAACTCTCTTTCATCGCAATCACTACTCAAATTTACATATTTTTGATTTTTTAAGAGTACAATCCCACTATCTATTTCTATTATTTCTGGTGTATTATTGACAATTTTTGTACAATTTTTCGCAACTAAACAACTTGTATATAATTTTTGATTTTTTAAATCTTTATTTTCTACAAATTCATATGTATTATTATTATATCTTATGATTTCTTTAGATTCTAATACTAATTCTTCATTTTTATCATTAGTGATAGGTATAATTAATGATTTATTTAATGTAATTATTTCTTTTGGTATCATTACAGCAAATATTATATTATCTAAGTTATCTAAAATTGTGCCTAACTTTATGTTTTTAAATTTCTGTAAATCTATACTATATTCTTCTATCTCTTCACTAGTTAGAATATTACTATGCAATATGCCTAATCTAGATGATGCAATATTTTCTTGTATGTGTTCTATATTGTCGGATAAAATTTTCAATTTAAGGGCATAATCAATGTAATTTATTTGAATAAATGATTTTCTGTAATTGGAATTAATTTCGTTTAACCTATTTGATATTGTTACCCTATCTTTTTCAATAATTTCCTTCAGTTTAACGAATGTTTGATTGAAATTTTTGTTTATTTTTACCTGTTGATTAACGTTATTTATTGCATTATGAATGTTTGCGTCGATCGTATTGAGATGATTTTCTATTTCCTCCCTATCTTGGTTGTCCATAGTACCATATATCCATTTGTGTGCAGTTCCTACAAAATTGAGCAATCCGCGTTTGTGGCGATGTGGTATGAGTGTTCTCAGTTTGCCTTTAAGAACTTTGATTTCATGTTTTAGAGTCAATAATTTATCCGGGTCAACTTCTAGGCTTTGTACGTTATTTTCTAATTGTTCTATGATATTTTTAACTTCGTTGGGATTTATTATATGAAGGATAGTGTCGTAGTTTAAAACGATTTCCGCTCGTCCTAATTTGATTTCAGTGTATCCTGCATTGGTTTCAATTTTCTCCACTGTCAAGTGAGCTTGAGTCATCGTCATTACAGCGAGTAGTAGAAACATTTTGTAGATCCATTTTACCTGCAAATTTAGTTTCTCGTTTAATATTATTGCTATGAATATTTTCTAATTTGTGTTTTATAAATTTTGGTTGTTCTTTATGTCTATTAGCTTTGTAGTTCTTTATATAGCCCTCAGATCTGTTTTCGATGTAATCTTCTCGTTTAACATTTCTTTTATTTATGTACCTTTCTTTCTCTTTGTTTAAATTATTAAATATTTGTACTTTATTACATTTTCCTTCTTGAACGTTGATAGGTTTTTCTCTTATGGTCGAATGAAAATTATTGTTATACCATTCGATTGCTTTTGACATTTTTTCTTTTATACTTAATTCTTTTTGATCAATTCCTAATGTTCTAATTTTTTCGCTCAACGTGTTGTGTAACCTTTCGATGTCTGCATTACCTCTGTGGTTATTTGACTTGACAAGATGCAATTCTATTCCCTCATTCCTTAAAAAGTCCTTAATATTTACGCTTCTGAATTCATTATCAGTTATGAGTTTTGAAAAATGTCCTCTTTGGGATTTATAATCTCTAAGTTTTTCTATGATTGTCTGGTTATTTCTGTCTTCTAAATAATATGCCGTAACGAATTTTGAAAATCTATCAATAAACGTTAAAAAATTACCTTTCGAATTTATATATATATCCATGTGAACAATTTGTTTAACATCTGTTGGCGTTTCTGTCAATTTAAATTTTTCTTTAATTGGATTTCGATCATATTTAACTCTATTGCAAGTATCACAATTGTTTATATATTTTTGTACTAAAGATTTTAGTTTAGGAAAATATATTATTTTCTTTAAACTTTCGTAATTTTCATTAATTCCTGCATGACCAGATTCATTTTTATGGTATTTATGTATCTCTTTAAAAGCTTCATCTTCATTTTTCAAATCTCTTGCACGATATGAGCACCGAACAAATTTTGTTTTCGAATCATTATTAAATAATTGAATGATTTTATTTTGCACAATGTTATATTTGTGGTCATTTAATTCGGTGTATATTCCGATTTTTCCTGGTTTAATATATCTTCTCAAAATATCTGAGAGATTATTATCAATATCTTCAGTATTGATATATATTATTCTATTTCCGTTTAAATTTTCTAGTTCCTTTTGTTTCTTTTCTGTGAGTATCAGCTGTGTCCTGAAGCGATTGACTACGGTGTCTAATATAGGAATATGATTGTTCAAATCCTCCTCTTGAGAGTGAATTGTTGGTACTTGTTGGTCTATATCTGCATTATTTTGCACTGAAATATTTGACTGCATTTCAAATTCTTCATTTTCCCTTAATGTTTCATCTTCCTTGTTACCATCAATTGTTTTAACCATATTGATTTCGTTCGTATCTACGTTGATTCTACTTAAAAAGTCTGCGACTCTATTTTCTTTTCCTTTTATGTAGTCCATATTTATATTGTATTCACTGAGTTTCAACATCCATCTTGATAATCGCGGATTTGCATCTTTACCTGTTGTTTTTGCGTACAACCATTTTAATGGTTGATGATCTGTGAGGAGATCAAATTTTGTTCCATACAAGTATGGTCGAAAATAGTTTGTTGCCCAAACTATTGCGACCAGTTCTTTTTCTGTTGTTGAGTAATTTCTTTCATGCTGATTGAGAGTACGGCTAGCATAACACACTGGGTGGTTGTCTTGTTGCAAGACAGCTCCAATGGCATGATCGCTTGCATCCGTGATTAATTTGAAACTCTTGTTGAAATTTGGATATTTTAATACTGGTGATTGTGTTATCAATTTTTTCAATTTTTCGAACGCATTAATGTAATTAGGGTCTTTGGTGTTTACCTTCATATTCTTTTTCAAGTATTTGGTCATGGGTTGTGCTACCTTCGCATAATCTTTCACGAATTTCCTATAATAGCCAGTAATCCCTAAAAATGACTTTATTTGTTTTTGTGTTTCGGGCAGTTTTAAATTTACTATTGCTTCTATCTTTTTGGGGTTAGGCTTGACTCCGTCAGGGGTTAAGACGTGTCCTAAATATTCCGTTTCTTTCGAAAAGAAATTACATTTATCGATTTGAATTTTTAAATTCGCTTCTCTTAGTTTATTAAAAATTTTCTTTGTGCTATCTATGTGCTCGCTCAGGGAAGTACTAAAAATAAGGATATCATCCAGATAAACCACACATATTTTATTAATATATTCTTTTAATACTATAGTAGAACCATATTTCTTTTTTCAATAAATAAATTTTCTTTATTTTTCTTTTTTTTTTACAAATTGTATATTTCTTCTTAACTATATTCACATAATTCACTTGTACACTTAATAATAATCTGATCTACATTCTATGATGGTTGAGATGAGACTCTCACTTTGTATGAACTGACCGGCTTACTCTTACCAAAACCGGTTTAGTATATTAAACTTAGTATCATCGCATTACATTATTTAGTTTACGGTATATTTTCTATTATATATAATATTCATGCATAAGGTAAGTATAAATCAGCTCATACAATTACAAATGTATATAATATTACACTATGATACACAATATTCAAAACCTGTGTTATATACAAACATATAACTAATTATGATCATTAAATGACCTACAATTCGGCCATCTTGACAATAGTAATCGTCCCGATTAAGTTTTTTCTTTTTACATATTAAATTTATCATTTTTTTCATAAAATACATAAAATCTACAAGTAATTGCTTATGAATTAGATTTTTTAAATAGTTTTATAGAAACGAAAGCACTTTGAATGCTAATTACATGTTTTCATACTAATTTGCTATATCCCTTAATAATATATCACATCATATTTACTTCGTAATTATACATACATTTACAAAATTTAATGACATTTTTTCACATTTATGTTTTCCAAATTAAGTCAATAGTTTACAAATTGTCATATACAAATGTTACTCTCTTATTTTTCGTTCTGTTTTTTTTTTTTAAATCTAAAAAGAATAATTATAAAAATGTTTCATAAAATACATAAAAACTTAACATAAAGTACATAAAGTAAGTCTTACGCTTGTGATGAAAATTCTGAACTTATAATAAAGGGTTTCATATTAGCTGGAGAACTAATACCGCGGTATGGAATACGCGAAACTTGCATACCTTCTATATCCTTTACGACGTACCGATCATTACCGAGAACTTCTACGATTTCATACGGTCCACGGTATTTCGCAAACAGTTTTTTGTTAACTCCAGCTAATGTTACATTATTTTTTAGCATTATATAATCTCCTTTCTTATATATATGTGGTCTTTTATGTAATTTGTCATAATATTCTTTGTTATATTTTTGAATTTTTTGTATATTTTCATCAGCCTGCTTCCTCTTATTCAATAAATCTACTTCTTTACCTTCACCTAACTGATCTAGCTGACATTGTATAAACTCAGCGATTTTATCATGAACTTCACCTTTCTGATTTACCCCAAACAACAATAAACTAGGTGAAAACCCTGTACTCCTATTTACAGTATTATTAATTGCAAATTCTATTTTTACTAAATGCTTATCCCAATTTGAAGTTGTACCAGATTCACATTCCTTGGCCAGCATCGGAATAAGGATACGATTTATCCTTTCTACTTGGCCATTAGCCTGTGGCATACAGGTAGCAATTTTAATGTGCTGAATATTGTTCTCACGCAAAAATTCAAAAAAGTCATGTGACGTGAAACAAGATCCACGATCAGATACAATTTTATTTGGCCGGCTATAACATTCAAAATAAGACTGTAAACATTTAATGACTTCCTTCGCATCTGTGCTCTTAACTGCGTACAATTTAACATATTTGGTAAATCCATCTATTACCAAAAATATGTACCTTTTCTTTGAACTAGCACAAGAAAGTGGTCCGAAATGATCAATATGTAATGTATCAAAAGGTAATTTTCCTTTTGGAATGTTATGCAGCGTACCTTCAGTTTTTCCAGAAATAGGTGAGTAATAAGCACATTTAAGACAAGATTCTACATAGGCTTTAATTTTCTTTTTCATATAAGGAAACCAATAAGTTCGACGTAAGTACTCATATATTTTTTCTACACCCAAATGACACATACCCTCATGATGGGTCTGAATTAAACGACCTTGCATAACTTCGGGTACATAAAACCGAATTTGATCATTTACCTTTCGATAAATCAAACCATCAATCATTTCATACAAAGGACTTTCCTGCTTCTCCAAGTCTAAGGCTATTTTTTCAATGACAGGATCTTGCCTTTGTGAAGCTGCTAAAACAAATTCGAATGACTCATCTGTTACATTTAAGATATTTATGGACCTACTCAAAGCATCGGCATGAACCATTCTGATACCAGCACGATGTTCAATAATAAAATCATAATCCTGTAGCTCCAAGGCCCAACGCGAAATTCGCGGATTTATAAATTTTTTATTTAATGTCAAAGTCAATGCTTAACAATCTGTCACAACTTTGAATTTGATACCCATCAAATATATTCTGAATCTACGTAATGCATAAACGATTGACAAGGTTTCAAGCTCATAGCTGTGATACCGTCTTTCTGCTTCGGTTGCGCGTTTAGAAAAATAAGCCACAGGGTGGTACTTCGCGTCACTTTGCTTCTGTAGCAAAATAGCTCCAAAACCATGGCCACTGGCATCGCAGTGTAACTGGGTTTCAGCAAGCGGATTATAAATCGACAAAACAGGTGAGTTCAACAACTTTTCTTTCAAAGTTTCAAAGGCTTGAAATTCTTTATCCCTAAAGACAAAAACACTATCCTTTTTTAACAAGTCATACAAAAGCTTTGCTAGCGTAGCAAAATCTTTAATAAATTTCCTGAAATAGGATGCAAGACCTAAGAAACTTTGTACATTTTTCACACAATCTGGAACTGGAAATTCTTTTATAGCCCTTAAATTATCCTCATTCGGGCGAATACCATTACCATTTATTTTGTACCCTAGATAAACTATTTCATTTTGCAAAAATGAACATTTGTCAAATCTTAATTGAAGACAACTTTCAATGACAATGCTAGTAACTTGTTTCAGAATTTGAATATGTTCTTCCACTGTTTCGGTTGCTATAAGTATATCATCGATATAGCTTAAAACTTTATCAGTGGAAAGCATTGGCTTAAAAATACTCTTCATATACCTCTCAAACGTCGCGGGTGCATTTTTGAGGCCAAATGGCATTCTCAAGTATTCAAATTGCCCTAGAGGCGTAATAAAAGAGGTATATTTGACCGAGTTTTCTGCAATTTTTACATGATGGAATCCTTGCTTTAAATCTAAAATTGAAAAATACTTTTTATCTTTTAATCGGTCCAGATGATCTTCTATGAGAGGTAAAGGAAAGTTATCGCGTATAGTCAATTTATTCAATTCGCGATAATCTATACACAGTCGCATTTCTTTATTCTTCTTATGCACCAGTACTATTGGTGATGCATAAGGTGAATTACTTTCACGAATTACTTTCCTCTTCAGAAGATCATCTAGTATTTTTGCAAGTTCCATCTTGTGTGCATAAGGTAACCTACGAGGTGTACAAAAAAAAGGTTTATCTGAGGTGAGTCTTATTTCCATTTCAAATTCTACTTTTGGATTTTTATTTTTTATTTCAGAGGAGCAAGCTGATTTCAGTATATTTTTAACATTTTGAATTACATCAAAAGGTAAGTTTAAATTTACATTAATATTTTCATCTAATTTATTTCCCGTAACATCAATATTTAAAATCTGCGTTTCAAAATCGTCATTTCCATTGTACATACCTGAATTTTCATCACTTACGTAAGTTGTCTCATCTCCACATAAATTTTTACAATTTTTCTGCTTATCATCATATATTCTTAAGAAATTATTTTTTACATCTTCGTTCTTTCCTCTTAGTTTTAAGTTTGCTTTTTCTAAGAAATTCCTCCCTAAAATAATAGGATATAACATTGAATTTTCATTTACTACATATAATTCAAGATCATAAGATACACCATTAAAAAATACAATTACTTTTGTAACACCTACAATACATAATTTACTACTATTTATACCACAAAAATTATACTTATCTTCTTCTGCAGGAATTTTAGCATATGTTGGTAGAAATTGATTTTGGATGAAACTTATAGGACTGCCCGAATCCAGTAGCGTTAATAAGTCAAATTCATATGTTGCTCGTACATTATCAGAAAATTTGTATTTTATATGATGCTCAAATTCGTTGACAGGATGTTGTTTCATTGTTGGTTTGTCAACAGCTTTACCTATCGAATGTACATTTTTATCGGGACATTCTTGCAATTTATGGCCCAACTTCCCACAACGGTAACAAGATCCCTTTTCTCTGCGAGGATGTGGACACTTGTTCATAAGGTGATTCGGACTATTACAATTGTAGCATTTGTAATTTGTTTTTTTCTTCGTCTCATTAATGCTGCTACTAGGTTTTCGACGGTCATTGTTGTTGTTACTATTATTGCTGTGATGTTGATGTATTTTTATTTTTTCATATTTCTGAAACGCTTCTTTCAATTCAGTGATTGTATTTGCGTTGTACAGGATCATTTTGTTTGAAGACGAATCATTAATTCCGTTGATAACATATTGGATTAAGTCTGCGTCCTCAATATCTGCTGAAGATGCAATATTCTGCATAGCAAATAGATATTGCTGCCAGGTTTCACTATGTTTTTTCCTCCTGTTACGGAGTTCGTTATGTGCATCTACGCTAGAGGATTTTTTATCGAATTCTTCCAGAAGAGCAATCTTCAGATCATTCCATGATTTCACAGAAATTGTTCTTAAAAACATTTTGGCCGTACCGTTTAACAATCTTAAAGCATATACAAAACAAGCTTTTTCTGACCATCCGAAAACTTCAGCGACTTCTTCTAACTGCTGAATCCATTTTTTGATGCTATATCTATCATCACCGTTAAAAAATTGTAAAGATTCTTCAACATCTTTATAAAAATTACCTGTGAAGCATGATTCGTTTTATCAACAGCACCAAGTTGCACTAATTGTTGTTTTAATTCGATGATTTCCTTTTTCTTTTTCAGGATTTCTCTTAGCTGCTCCAATTCTTGATCCAAATTGCTGACTTCAATACTATTATTTTCACTACTTGATTCCTGAGATGCAGATTCGGTGCTGGTCGAATTTTCTGGAAAATATTGCCCTAATTCCTCATTCGTCAAATTTCTCGCAGCTTCTTCTAGGCGTAATAACAGCGTAGCTTTATTTCCTGTAGTTGAAGAGTTCAATTCTTGCAATTTGCCTTTAAGCATTGCAACTGTTGCTTTATCTAAAAATTCTATAACTCTAGGATCCATGATTAAAATTTTATTTAAAATATTTTTTTTTCAGATATACTATATGTTTGAAATTATAATGTAATTTTCTTTTTTATGAATTCCACTTGAACGGCAAAACGTCAAAATAAATGTGCAATTGGAATTTCTAACCATAAAACGTAAAAATAGCTTACGTAAAAAAATCACGTGTATAAAACGGATGTACATAAAGTCTGAATGTCTTCACATGGTACTCATGGTTCCCCAATTTTCCAAAAATAACACAAAATTCACAAATTAATTCAAAAAATAATTTTATAAGATTGGCCGTAATTTAGTTTTTAATATTTCTTAATTTTCTAAACTTATAAAATCAATGTCGATGAACAGATAATAATTGATTTTTTTAGCAACCATGTGAACTTAAGAAAAATACATAAAGTTTCATACGTAAATGTAACATAAAGAAAATCACGTTTTTTTTTCTGACGTAACATAAAATGGAAAACGGATTTTCAAATACCATAAATGTTCATAAATCTTTAAATATATCATAAAATTAATTTTTTATCACACTCTTAATATTTTCGTTTAAACATAAGCAAAATCTAAGGTTTTTTTTTTTTCCACATAAATAAAAATGTTAATGGCAGGACACAGCAAAATTAGATTTCACATTAAAATCTTTCCACCACATTTTCTGAACAGATTATATATATATTTTTTTTTTAAAAAACCATAATTTTCTTTTAAAACATAATTTTTTTTTTCCACGCATGTTGTACCTCACACCTGAATTTATAGTAGAACCATATTTCTTTTTTCAATAAATAAATTTTCTTTATTTTTCTTTTTTTTTACAAATTGTATATTTCTTCTTAACTATATTCACATAATTCACTTGTACACTTAATAATAATAATCTGATCTACACTCTATGATGGTTGAGATGAGACTCTCTCTTTGTATGAACTGACCGGCTTACTCTTACCAAAACCGGTTTAGTATATTAAACTTAGTATCATCGCATTACATTATTTAGTTTACGGTATATTTTCTATTATATATAATATTCATGCATAAGGTAAGTATAAATCAGCTCATACAATTACAAATGTATATAATATTACACTATGATACACAATATTCAAAACCTGTGTTACTATATATACAAACATATAACTAATTATGATCATTAAATGACCTACAATACTGAATTCATTAGTCTCTGAAAAGTAGCCGGGGCATTTTTAAGTCCGAACGGCATTCTAATGAATTCGTAATGACCATTTGGCGTGGAGAAAGCAGTTTTCCTTCTGTCATTTTCGTTGACTAGGATTTGGTGGAAGCCCTTTGCCAAATCGAGCGTTGTAAAATATTGAGCCCTTCCCAGTTTGTCTAGAATATTCTCAATATTGGGAATTGGATATTTATCGTCAGTTGTGACCTCATTTAACTTTCTATAATCTATAACGATTCTCCACTTTCTTTTTCCCGAATTATCTAACTTTTTCGGTACAACCCAAAGTGGACTGTTATAAGGTGAATTGCTTTCTTTTATGATTCCATGCTTCAGCATTTCATCAATTTGTTTACTTATCTCTTGTTCATGTATTTGAGGATAACGATAAATCTTTGAGTAAATTGGTTTATCTGTTGTTGTGATGATTTCATGTTTAATATCATTTGTGTTTGTTAATATCTCGCCCTCTTAAAAAAATAAATCTTTATAAAATTCTAAAAGTCTTTCTTATTCAGATTTCTCTTCTGAATTCAATTTTTCGAATAATTTGATTTTTACATTTTCATCAATTTCTGATGGTTCAAGTTGATAAATTGTCTCTTCGTTGTATGGACATTCGTCATAAAATTTTATTTCGTTTTTGTTTATTATTATAGTGTTACTACTCATATCAATAATTGCACCTAAGGGTTTCAATAAATTTTGACCAATTATGCCATCGAAGTTTTTGTTATAAAATTTTGTTAATTTCCAAACCATATTAGCATCTTCATTAAATTCAAAAGGGAGAGGTGTTATAATTTCTTTATCAATACGAGTTATTGCATTTAAAGTGTTAATTCTTAATGGGGTTTGTAAAGGTATTCTTTTATATTCTAACAAGTTATTTTCATGTAATAATGATATCGTAGATCCGGTATCGATGAGGCATTTTATTTTATTTTTTCCGATCGTTAATAGTACTATCGGTAAACCTTTTTTGTGGTCGCTAATTGAAAATTTACATCATGTTCGACGTGATCAATATCCATAGGTTCATGATGATTTCTTCTTATTTGCTCAGAATTATTTCGATCATTGTGTGTTGTTGGGTTTTGTCTTATTTGGTTTGAGTTTGCACGATAATTATTAAAATTTTTAAATTGATTGGAATTTGAATAGTTATTATAATTATGGTTCTTGATTTGCCCTAAATTTTGAAAATTTTGTTTGTAAGATGATTGTTGATTTTTATTTTTATTAAAATGATTTTGATTTTGTTTATTGTGATTATTCGAATATAATTTATTTCTTTCTTTAATTAAACCGTGTGTTTCTAAAAGATTAAATGCATCACGTAGAGTAGTCATATTTCTACTTAAAATTAATGAACTTAAACTTGGATCTAAATTATCTAGGAATGTTCTTAATATAATAGATTCATTAACCTTAGGACTAAATTCAACTGGTTTTTTATTATCATATTCAAATTTTTCATTAAGCTTAGCTAAAATAGATCTTAAATTAACAAAATATTCTCTTACGTTGTTATTCCTTAGGGATATTGCCTGATGATAAAGTTGATGATAGGTCTCCTTGATACCGAAGTTGTTTATTAATTCATTTTTGATGTCCTCCCATGTAGCATCCGACCCTAACGTCCTTATTACATCTAGAGCAGGTCCTTGTATTTTGTTGATGATGATTCTTGAGAATACATACTGTTTAAGTTGTGGTTGACTATTGAACAATGGAAGAATAATATCGACTTCTCTTAGAAAAGATGTTAGAGCATAACTTTTGTCTCCTCTGTATTCTCGAATTCTTTGAGCATCTTTAATGAGTTCTTCGGCGGTAAAAGTAAACCCTAGATTTTGATTAACTGATTGATTTTCATTTGCCATTGTTTCAGATGGTGTTAAATTTATTTCATAAATTTTAAATCTGTCCTTTTTTATTAGGGAGTCTTTCACTTTAGGCATGTAAAACTACACGTTAATTTATACACGACACTGTATACACAAAAGTATGAGTGTATTTAGATGCACTATTTGTTCAAATAATTTTCAAATATTTGTTCAAATTATTCACAATATTTTCATTAAAAAAAAATATATATTTCTTATATTAATATATTATTATATATATTATTTATTTATTTATATTTTTTTTTATAATTTATGTTGCACAATACACATATATGTTCTTTTTTTTTTTTTTTTTTTTTTTTTTTTTTTTTTTTTTTTTTTTTATTTAATTGCACTATATCACATGATATTATATTATACTAAAAATTTCTTTAAAACTTCGTATCTTCGCGAGAACAATTTTTACGAGTCTCACTACGTGTCCGTTTCAAGGAAAAATTGTATATTTTGTTTCACAAAAAATTTTTTATTTATTTATCCTTTTTAAAGGAAACTTTTATAAAATTCGATCACTGGATTCCAATACTTTTGAAAGGAATCCTACCGACTGCGCCAGTTACGTTTCTAATATAAAGAAACTTTAAAAAAATAAAAAAACTTTTATAAGTTTTAAAATACGTTTATTAGATAAAACGTCCGATCTGTACGATTGCTACTTAAGTAACTAACTTGACTTACTTTATTTTTAATTAATTCTACTTTTTCTTTCTTTTCTAGTATTATTGAAAAATATATAAAAAAAAATAATAAAAAATGTTAATTTTGAAATCCTCAGCAAACTCGTGTAAAGCGTCGTATTTCATTATTTTTCACAATTTTGAAAAACAAAAATATCAAATTAAATATTATAGAAAAAATATGGTTGAGACGCTGATTCATCAGTTTGCTGAAGATTTTCTTTAATAGTACCGTGGGACTTTGACGTAACTCGCATGTTTTTGTCGTAATAATTTTTTGATTGATATTTTTGAGCAATTAAATTTTGTTTAACAATTTCTCGTATTTTCTGCATTTTATACATAACTTGATTACAATATTTGTCAAAATTATTGATTGGCTCTGGGGATTTATTTAACACAGATGGTAAAGGATTACTAATACCATATAATGCATGAATTGGTGTGAATTTACATCCTGTATGAGGTGAATGATTATGCAGTAACATTGCTTCTGCCAACCATTCATCCCATTCAGTTTGATTTTCATCAACAATTGTTCTGAGATTTTCTATCAATGGTTCTTTCTAATGAACCGTTTGATTGTGGATGATATGCACTTGTCTGTAATTTTTTGATTTTTAGTAATTTGCATAGCTCTTTCATTGTTTCGCTTAAGAAGTTTACGCCTTGATCGGTTATTAATTTTTTCGGAATTATAGAATATTTTAAAATGATATTTTTATAAAATTTTTGTGCTACAGTAGTGGCTTCACAATCTTTTAATGGTACACAGTCTAAAAATTTGGTTAAGTCATCTTGAAATGTTAATATGTATTTATTATTGTTTCGTGTTTCAGGTAATGGCCCTACAGTGTCTAAATAAACTTTTTCAAAGGATTGATCCGGAGTGTCTGTTATTACCATAGGCATTTTATTTTGCTTTCCTGCTTTATTTTTCTTACATTTTTCGCACTTTTTAATATATTTTTGTATGTCTTTCAACATATTTTTCCATTTATAAAATGGTCATAGTCTTTTATAAGTCTTAAACAGGGTTGGGCATTTACGCGTAAACAGCCGGAGTTTACGTTTACTTGGTCAAGAGAGTAAAGAGTGTAAATACCGTAAAGACTGCGTAAATAGCGTAAATAGACGTAAATACATAAAAATAAAACAGCTGTGTGAAATTTGTCTGTCACTTTTAAAAATTAACAGATTAAAAAAACATAAGTCGGATGATATTGATCTTTGAAAATACCAAATTTATGTACAGTTTTTATAATTTTTATTCACAAAATAAATATTGAAGTTAATGTTAAAACAAAATATTTTGTTTTTTTTTATTTTTATGAATAAAATTTAATTTTTAATAAATTTGTTTACGTTTACACTCTTTACGTCTTTACGGTAAACAGAAAAACTCTTTACGTACGTTGTTTTTACGTGTAAATTGTGGTTGTAAACGCTGTAAATAGTTTACGCGCCCAACCATGGTCTTAAGTACTCCTAAATGTCCACCTAATGAGGTATCGTGATATTCATGTAATATTGTCTTAATATCATTTTCATCTGTTAGTATTTTTGCACTGTCTTTGGTTTGAATATGTGAATCTTTAATTATTTCTGTTTCATTATTCGATTCATCCGCATTATCAGTGTTATCAACTGATTTTCCTCTGTCTTTTTCTACATTTATTTGGTGTCTAGCCCTAGTGACTACATTACAATTAATTTTATTGTTTGTTAAATTATTTTTATTTTCAATTTCCTTTTCACTTGAAGGTATTCGACTTAAAGCATCCGCATTTTGATTTAATTTCCCTGCCTTATATTCTATCTTTAAGTCATAATCTGCTAAATTAATCTAAAACCTAGCTAATCTTGTTGTTGTATCTTTTAATTTTAAAATTCCTACTAACGGTTTGTGATCTGTAAAAACCGTTAAATTTCTACCATATAAATAAAATCTGAAATTTTTTACAGCCCAAACTATAGCCAACATTTCTCTTTCGATTGGAGAATATCGTCTTTCTGCATCAATTAGTGTTCTACTAGCATATGCAATTGGCTGTTCGTTGCCAAGTTCACCCTGTGATAAAACAGCACCTAATGCTTCACCGCTAGCATCAGTTGTCAAAAAGAATGGCTTTTCATAGTCAGGATAAGTTAATAAAGGTGGATTTGTTAAAGCAAATTTTAATTTTTCAAATGCTTCTTCACATTTTTCATTCCACTGAAATTTCGTATCTTTCCTCAATAATTTTGTAACTGACTCTGCTATTTTTGAAAAATTTGGTATAAACTTCCTATAATAATTCGCTAGACCTAAAAATGATTGCACTTGTTTGACTGTTTTTGGTCTAGGAAAATTTACTACACATTTAACCTTGTCTGGATCTGGTTTAATTCCTTCCGCTGAACTTTTATGGCCTAAATAAATTACTTCTTTTCTCAAAAAGTTGCACTTTTCTGGCTGTCATTTTAAATTATTTTCTCTTATTCGTTGAAAAACCTCAATCAATTTTTTATTGTGATCTTCCAAATTTCTACCGTATATCACAACATCATCTAAATAAACTAACACTTTCCGTCCGTTTTGTCCTGTCAAAATATTATTCATTAATCGTTGAAAAGTGGCTGGTGCCCCTGTTATACCAAAAGGCATCCTTTTAAACTCGTAGTGTCCTTGATAAGTACTGAATGCTGCTTTTACCCTATCTTTTTTATCAACCAACACTTGATGATAACCGCTAGCTAAGTCTAACGTTGTGAAATATCTAGAATGATCTAATTGATCTAAAATTTCGTCAATTCTAGGTAAAGGATATACATCTTTTATTATAATTTCATTCAGTTTCCTAAAATCTACCACTACTCTCCAACGTTTTTCTCCAGAAGGACCTGGTTTTTTAGGTAATACTAATAAAGGAGAATTAAATGGACTTTTACTTGCTGTAATTATGTCATTATCTAACATTTCTTTCACTTGATTTTCAACTATTTCCTTTTGTACTTGAGGTAATCTGTACATTTTTTGATTAATAGGCCCCTTCCCTGGTTGTAAAGGAATTTGATGTGTTATTGCTTTTGTACAAGTTAATTTGTCACCTGGTAAATGAAAAATGTCATTAAAGGATTCACATATGTATTTTATACTTTCAGATTCTTCAGTATTCAGATATTCTGGAATTGATAAATTTTCTTGTAATAATTTTAATCTTTCATAATTATTTTGTTTGTCTTTGTCACATGAAAGTTTATGTATCGTTTTAAAATTATGTTTTGTACACTGTCTATTGTATAAGGTATTCGTTTCTATATTTTCAATTTTATTTTGTGTTTTATTTTCTTCATTGGAATAAAATTTGAGCAATTTATTAAATTTGTAGTCTTTATTTTCAAATTCATATAATTCAAAGTCATTTAATGGATAAAATATTATTTTAAAATTTTTAATGTATACTATAGAGAGATGAATTGCAAAGAAAATATAAAAAGAATTTTCATAAATATCGAAATAAGACAGAAATTACAGAAATTGAGTCATGCATACAAATTAAAAATAAAAAAGTAGAGAAATTCGATAAAATAGATAAGGTAGAGGTTAATAATGTTAAAAACAAAATAAAAGTTAACGATTTTAAAAATATAACAAAAAATGTAAATATTGTTAAAATTTACGAAGAATACAAAATACCCGCGCGTACTGAAAAAATTATTAAAGTTAGAATCAATTTCGATAATGATGTGATATGTGATTCACAAGAAATAAAATCAGGTGTATTCCTCGCCGGTGCAATAACGACACCGCATAAAAATCAAACGGTTGTTTTAATTTTAAATAATAACGAAAAAGATGTACTATAATAGTATAATTTATGGCTTGCGTTAATATTAGATTATTCCAGAAATTATTCTGATTGGTTTATTGTTTAGAGTGGGGGGAGGGGGTGAACTGATTATTCTAGAAACTGTTGTGATTGGTTATAGAGTTTTACATTTTCACTAAAGTTTGAAATTTTCTGGTATAAATTCACCCGAGTTTTGGTAAAAATTCACAGTTCAGTTTTACTTGTTACAAAAAAACTCAACAAGTACAATAAAATCTTTTATTAAGTTATTATTTTTTTTAGTTGAGTGAAGTTAAAGCTGAAAATAATTCAAAATGAAATGTTTTATTTGTGAAGTTTGTGGAAGCGGTTTTGCTTTTAAAAATAGTTTAAAAAGACATGTTTTATCAGTGCATGGAGATCGAGTTAATTGTGACATTCGTAAAAAAAGTTATTCACGCAGAGATGATTTAATAAAACACATGAGAAATATGCATACAGTGAATTCTAGTTTAATTGTTGAACATGAAGAAATCAATCAACCTTCATCATCAAAAAAACAGCGTCTGAATGAAACAACAGACAATGAGTTGAGTAAGATGTGTACTGCGTGTAACAAAAACATTTTAGTTAAAGATTGGAGTTATCATTTAAGAACAAACGCTCATAAACAAAATACAGCACAACCAATCAATGACGAGTTAAAGGTTGTAAAAAGTGGTTTTGAAGAAAGAATAGAGACACTTCTGTACGAAAATAAAAATGAATCTAACTTGGACCCACTTAAGTTTTTCGAATCATCCAAACAAACGATTTTACAATGTTTAAGAAATCAGTTAAGTAAGCATGAATCATTTAAATTTAATTTTGAACTGTTTGCAGAACACGTTAAAATTACTAAAGCAAATAACGAGGAAGAAGAAGATATGGTATTATCAGTAAAATCTTTTTAATCTAAAATGGAAATTCTACGTGATGAAACCGAAGCACAATCAGTCGTCAACAATATGATTGATAACATTCACACAAAGATGCAAGAATTTCAAGAACGTGATAGCGGTTGGACATTGATAAGAATCAGTCATATTGAAATTAACATTAACCAGTACAAACCGATTAAAGGGTCACAGTACTTACCATTGCCACCATATATTCAACAAAAACATGCTTGGATCAATGTTAATAATTCAGATGAATATTGTTTCAAGTGGTAATTTATATCAGCTCTATATCCAGTTGACAACCAACACAATAACAACCGACCATCATCTTACTTCATTCAAGATATAACTGCTAGTACAATTATATTACGAAACAATATTAGATTAGAATTTGAGAACCTAGAATTTCCGTTAAAAATAATAGACATAAAGAAACTTGAAGAAATGAATCCTGATATTAGCGTAAACGCATTTGGTTACGAAGAAATAAATCAAAACAACTGCAAGAGAGTGGGTCCTTTTTATTGTACAAAACAGGAGAAAAATAGACACATCAACCTACTACTTATTCAAGATAATGATAAAAGCCATTATGTATGGATTAAATATATATCAAGATTAATCAAAAGTCAAATAACAAAGCATGAACACATGGTATATCTATGCAACTCTTGCTTACAACATTTTTATAATAAAGATGCTTATGAAACACACAAAAACGAATTCAGCAAGATTGTTACTTTGGTGCCATCACCTGAAAAATGTGAACTAAAATTTGAAAAATATGAACGTCAATTGGAAGTCCCATTCACAGTTTATGCAGATTTTGAATGTATTCTTCAAGATGTAAATTCTTGTCTACCTAATCCATCAGGGTCATCTACAACAAATATTCAGCAACACGTTCCTTGTGCATTTGCATACTATATAAAATGCTCATACGACAATAGTTTAAATAAATTGAAAGTGTATAAGGGAAAAAACTCACCATCAAAATTTGTACAATCATTGGTTGAAGACATACTTCACATTTATCATAACTACAATATGAATCCAAAGTCTATGAATCCTTTAACACCATATCAACTTAAAATACAAGAACAAAGCAAACTGTGCCACATATGCAAAAAGTTTTTAGGAAATATTAGAGTTGCTGATCATTGTCATTTAACGAGCAAATACAGAGGTCTAGTTCACAATGAATGTAATTTGCGCTACAGAGTACAAAAAATTTTCCCTATTTTATTTCATAATTTCTCTGGATACGACTGTCATTTGTTTGTCAAAGAACTTTCAAACATTGATGGAGATATAAATTTAATACCACTAAATAAAGAATTATATGTATCCTTATCAAAACGTATTCACGTAAATGATACAGATACAATTGAGCTAAAATTTTTAGATTCTGCCAGGTTCATGCAATTTAGCTTAGATTCTTTGGTTAGAAATTTAACACCACAAGATATTGAAGCTGTCAAATCAATGTATCCAGAAGAGGAAGCATTTAATATGATAACAAGAAAAGGAGTATTTCCATATGAATACATTAACTCGTGGGAACGTTTGGATGAGCCTTCCTTACCTGCACAAGAAAATTTCAACAATAAGTTGACAAACAGCAAATGTAATGACGCAGATTATTTACATGCTTTGACGATTTGGAAAAAATTCAACTGTAAAAGTCTTTGGGATTATTTAGAGCTTTATTTGATAACAGATGTGCTACTTTTAACCGATGTTTTCGAAAACTTTAGAAAAGTATGCAAAAATATATATTTATTAGACCCTTGTCAATACTATACAACACCTGGATTATCGTGGGACGCTATGCTTAAACTAACAGGAATAAATCTTCAACTTTTAACAGACATTAATGTGTATAAATTTATCAAGAAAGGTATTAGAGGAGGTATAACACAATGTTCACATAGACATTCAGTGGCAAACAATAAGTATATGGAAGGCTTTGATAATACTAAACCTTCAAAGTACATGGCATACGTGGATGCAAACAACTTGTATGTGTGGGCTATGTCTCATGCTTTAAGTTATTAAGACTTTAAATGGGTTGAAAATCCAGAAGAAATAAATCTTACATCAATAGCAGATAATTTTAATATTGGGTACATTTTTGAAGTTGATTTGGAATATACAAAAGAAATACATGATGAACACAATGATCTACCATTTTGTGCAGAAAATAAAAAGAGTCCGGGATCTAAATTCTTAAAATTGATAACAGATGTAACAAACAAACAAAATTACATAATACATTATAGAAATTTACAACAATGTATTCAACATGGATTAAAAATAGTTAAAATTCATAAAGCCTTACAGTTTAGACAATCATGCTGGTTAAAAACTATATTAACTTAAACACTTATCATCGTACACTAGCTAAAAATGCTTTTGAGAAAACTTTTTCAAGTTGTTATATAATGCAGTGTACGGAAAAACAATGGAAAATGTTGATAAGCGTAAGGATGTAAAAATTGTAATTAACTGGGAAAACTGCGGTAAACGTTTAGGTGTTCGAGCATTAGAATCAAAACCAAATTTTCATAGCTTAGCTCAATTTACACAAAACATGGTAGCTATTCAAATGAATCGAGTACAAACGTATTACAACAAACCGATTTATTTAGGATTTACCGTATTAGAATTATCAAAATGGAAAATGTACGAATTTCACTATAATTATATGAAACCTAAATATGACAAGAATATTTTGTTAAACTATATGGACACAGACTCTTTTGTTTACACTATACAAACTGAAGATTTCTATAACGATATTAAAGGCGACATTGATGGCAGATTTGATACATCAGAATATGCTCCAGATAATCCATATAACATCCCAATTAATAACAAAAAAGTATTAGGATTAATGAAAAATGAAAATAATGGTAGAATAATGAAAGAACTTATAGGTCTTAAGGCAAAAATGTATTCAATAGACGTAGAAAATAGTAATGTAGTTAAGAAAGCAAAAGGTGTTAAGAAAACAATTGTAGATAATTTAAGTTTAGAAAATTATAGGGACTGTTTATATAGAAAAAAAATATTTTATGGTAGCATGTTAGTTTTTAGGTCTCATATATAGTACATACGTTATATACTCAAAATGTACATAAGATATTATTAAGTTATATAAATGATAAGCGACATGTGAATGAAGATGGTATAAGCACTTATGCTTGGGGACATCATAGGTTAAGTGAAAAATAAAAAAGAGTAGTATAAGTTTATATTTAATTTTAATAAATTTTATAGTAAACAAAAAAAAAATTACAATGTTTCATTTAAATTTGCATCTACATAATGTCTTAAAATAAATATATTTTGCAAAGCACAACGACCGCCATGTATAACACATTGTAGAACATCAGGATGGTTTTGATGTAAAGTATGTAAACTTGGGCATCCTAATTCATCTAAATCATGAACTATAATGTTTTTCTTAAGTAATTCGCTTATAAATAATCTTTTTCTCTACCCTTAACGTGAATTATTGCGTCTTTCAGGTTTTTAATAAAAAAAATATCAAACTTCTAAAAGAAATTGAACCTTTATCCCAATTTAATCCGTGATAATTTCTTGTTAACCAATTAACTTGTTTTTGTTCTTTTACTGTTAAAGATGAATACTCGTATGGCGGTTTAATTAAAAAATGTTGAAACTCTCGTACATTATATGATATTGCTAATTCTTTTACAATAAATTTATTATTTTGAGTTTTAAATACTTGTATATCTATGACGACAATATTTTTCATTTTATAAGATGTTTTATCTCCGTTGACCAACTAATAACTAATTTACAAATGCTCATGCTTATTCTTTTATTATACTAATTTTCGTACATCACCATTAAGTGGGTTGTATTCAATTATTCTATCATGTAAAAGTAAACAGTATGCATTTGTTTTTGCTGGAATATTACCATCTGTTTGCAGTTCTATTCTCACATCTACTGGACCAGATTTAACAATTTCATTTTGATGTGAACAGTCAATAACAGCAATTGGTGCTATTTCTTTAAATTCCCTCCATTTTAGTAATGGATGGTTTTCTTTACCATAGTATGATTCTTGGAATTTCATATACATACATATCATACAGTAAAGCATACCTATTACGGTCATACATAATATTTAAGTTATCATACGGATATGTTTCAGAATTTAAATAAACTTTTATGTTAGTAAGTTTACAATGATCGAATTTACTAGCATCCTTCTCTTTTCTATTTTGTTTGTCTGTTTTTAGAGCAATAATCACAAATCGAGGTTTTTCTAATTGTGGTGTAGTCTTAACAGTCCAAACAAGATGATCTGTTTGCTTCGAAAACTTATACGAGATGATTTACCATTTTGAACAAATTTAAGTAAACGAAGTCTTTCTTCATCTGATACACTAACATGTGGTATTTTCCACATCACTTTTGTAACTGTAAGTTTAGAACCCTCGACTGTTGTTTGAATTGCATTTAAGTCTGTTCTTGCACGAATTAAAATCAAGTCTAGGATTTATAGTTTCGTTTGGTGACCATCCTGCATTATGAAGCATAGAACTTTCGTTTTGATTTAATGATATATAATTTTTTAATGAAGTAGTAATTCCAACATTTTTAGTACGATCAATTTCGACACCATTTAACTCATAACGTACTTCATCAAATAAATATGATGTACAATTATTGTTAAGTTTATAGTCAGCTAAATCTGTAGCATCAGTTTTTTTCAGTGTACCTTCAATGTAAATAATGCTTTCACTTGGAAGTGCATAAAGATCTTGATTTTGTATTGAAATCCGTATTTCATCATTATTTTTAAAAGAGTCTACAAAAGGAGAGTAAGTATGATACTCTTTTTTTGTTATTTGTTCATCAAAATAAGGTTGTTGTGAAATATTCAGTATATCACTCATTATGAATTTTTAAAACAAATCCCAGAGATTCAAGAAACTTTCTGTTTTCAATAATTAATTCAGCTCTCGATTTCGATGTTACTCCTTTAAGAGTAGAACTAGAACTAGCAACATTTCTACGATGTATTGGATTTATATTTATATTTTTGTTATAAAGAATCATTTCTTTTTTTATTCTGGTTTTAAATGTAATCTGACTGTAATGTTTTCGTCTCTGAAATTTATTAAATTTCCGTCTTGATCTACAATTCTCTAATTCTATTATATTATCTGTGCATTCTGATTTGTTTAACGTTAACTGGTAAATAAATTACATTTTCAGCATCATTATCGTCTGTATGTCTTTCTTCAGCTTTCTTTTCACAAGATTTTAAAATTTTTTGAACTCTACTGCCAAATGTTTTAATAGATTCACCAGGAAATTGTCGTACCATTCTTAATTCATTTAATAATGTGAGATATGATTTATTATTTACTAACGTATTATGTAAAATTGTTTTTATTTGTTCGAGTTTTGAACAAGTAATACCGTCCAATAACCTAGCAGCTCTACCCCTAAATTTAACCGGTAACATTGCAAAAAATAAATCTTTATCTTCATTTTTCACTAAACATGTATACATATTTTCATAGCATTTTATAAACGTATTAACTTCTATGCTGACGTCATCTGTATCTTCAGCGCTTAATACAGGTACATTATTTAACAATTGATTAACTAATTCGATATTTGCCATTCTGAATATTTTATCTAATTCTTTCGTAAATTCTTCTGAAAAACTAAAACTATTTTCTTCAACCTGATGTTCTTCACTTTCTGTTGTTTCTAACGATGTTCTTGGTTTGTAAACCCGTGTACCTGACCTTAGCTGAATATAGTATAATACGTGTTTTTCTTCTTCTCTTGTAAATGTTATACTCGGGTGAATAATTCTTCGTGACTTACCCGTTGGTGTGGATGCTGCTGGTGAAGTAGCCTTGTTGCTGTTGTTCTCCAGTGCGATATCTTCACTAGTTGATTGTTGTTGTTGTTGTTGTTGTTGTTGTTGTATTGGCACCAAATCGTTGCTTTCTTCTGATGTACTGAACACTGGACTTAAATTTTCAAATGTAAAAGAATCAACTTTTTCTTCAAATCTCACTTTCCTTTTCTGATCTTTGAATGGTGTTGAACTTGTTTGTCCACTCGACATATAATATGAATTATTTCAAATTTTCTTTTTCAAAGAATGTTTTCAATTGTACCACATTAAAATATATATTATTATTTTTTTTTATTCATACACATATATTTTTATCTTTTTCAAAAACCACTTTTTATTAAGCTTTACTAATAATTTCTTCCCTATTAATAAATGTTACTTGTATTTATTTAAATTTTTATTATATTAACTATTATTTCAAAAATTTCATTATTTACATAGAAAAATGCACAATTGTTTTTAATTTATTTATTTTTTAACAGAAAATTTTTTATAGTTTTCCACACTTTTTATTTTATTTAATTTCAAAGTTATTACTTCATTCAGCGAAATAAATATTTCTGCTGAATTTAATTTTTATTCTAAGTTTATTTCTGAAACTGTGCTAAATGATTTTATCTTTATGATTTAATTAAAAATTTTTTGCTGAATTTATTAATTTATTATTTTTCTGAATTTATTTTTTAATTTTCTGAATTTAATTTGCTGAATTTATTTTTAATATTCTTCTGAAACTAATGTAGTATTTTTATTTATGTTACGCAGTAAAATTTTATTATAAAAAATTTATTTAACTAAATATGAAAATTTTTTTTTTTTTTTGTTTTAAGCCAAATTTCAATTGTATGTAGCACAAATTTGTTAGATTAAAACGGAAGCGTTTATAGTGTTTTTATAAAAACGTTTACCGGCTGCGCCAAAATTATAATGTTATGTATTAACATTTAAAAGGGTTTTTCGAATGTTGGGAAGAAATTAAGGTTTATCCAATTGAAAAGATTGTGGTTTAGGTTTTAAAACTTTATTCTCACTAAAAATATGTTCACTATAACTAAGTTCACAATATTTACTTAAAGTTAACTGAAATATTAATTGTTTATTTTACAACAATAATTTGTACCGAACCGAAATACTGTAATCAACGTCTAGTGGAATATCTTTTACTTGTAACTCTACGGTTTTCTCAAAATACTTTACGGGCGAATTTTTGCTATGATAAATTTAATTGAATTGAATTTTTTCTAAGTTTAAATTTAATAATTAGTTTCAAAAATATTTTAAGTTAAATAATTTATTTTAATCAAAGACGATTTGTAATTCGCGGTAATTTACTTTTTCAACTTTACTGTTTCAAATCCAAATTATAACTTCGATAATCGTAACTATTTTATCAATAATTACAATTATCAATTTTCCCTACTTAAATTTTGTTTTTGCTAATTAAATCCAAAGTTCGTTATTTTAATATTAATATAATTTATCATAAATGACTGTACCAATCGTAGGGGAAATGGGCGGTACATTTCAATTCTTTATTTGCATATTCTTTATTTTGGTATTGTTGTTCGTTTTTCTTTTAAGCTTTTCTTAATGTACGCAAGTTTATTACACTTATTAGCTGGTATACAATTATGTGCAATATGAACTTTGTATGCCAGTGCAGTGCACTTATCAATATATACAATTGTTACTATGAGCTTAATGTAAATGAATTTGCATATATTAATATATTTGTTGTTTTTTATATTTCCGTCCTAATTATGATTTACCTATGTACTTTGGTTAAAATCGTTAATTTGCTAGTTCTTGTTTTTGTATTTCATATGAATTTTTTTCATGTTATTTTGCAATATGGAAAATTACTGATAAAAAGGGTTAAATATAATTTTGAACTATGTTGCTAAGGAATTTATATTGAAACATATTGGCATATATACTTTTGCGTACTTTATTTTTTTGAAACGAATTATGAACTTTAATAATGAATGAAATGATTGCCCAATTGGCGAGTCATCGAAATATATATTTTTTGTTAATTATTTTTCTTTGTTAATACAATTAACGGATATGAGTTGAATGCCCGAATTTCCTTTTAAATTAAATGTTGCAAAGAATTAATCCATATATGAAATAATCTTGAATTTTCTTTATGAATTATTTAAATAATTTAAAAATGTATGAAATTATTGAATTTATCTAATGTTTTATCAAATTGTGTTACAATTTGATATTTTTTATATAACATTTCCTCCCCCCTCGGAAAAATGGAAGGTAGGGTGTGTAGGGCTGATTTCAGTTTCGGTTGGTTTACATTTTTGGTTTTTCATTTTTTATTTTTATTTTTTAACTTTACTTATTTTATACGTATATTTTTATTTTTTTTTTATTTTTTTTTTTACATCTTATGTTTCTGACCTAGCTTAATAATTGACTTATATTTCATATATGCATTTAATTGTTATACAACCTTGACAATGAAATTGAATTACTGTTTATGTTTACTTTATCTTTATTATTATACATACTACATTAATGCAATTTGTTTTAATTGTCTTTGTTAATTTCGAATTCATTATATGGTTGACAATTCATGTTACCTATGATATCTAAGTATTAGTGTTCTTTTCGTATGTTTACTATTTAATTATTTTCATTCATTACATATATTACTGTATTATACTTTTCTTCCTTTTTTTTTTATTGCATTTGCTTAATTTATTTAATAACATATGGAGAATTTCGAAATTATGAATATGTTATTTCTTTTATACATTAATGATTTATGCAACTGTGTTCTAAAGTATATTAAATTTTATTCTTTCTCTACAATTATGGTTTGTTTAAAAAAAAAATTTGTTTACATGTACTAAAAAAAAATTTTATTTGCTATACTTTTTACTTATGTATATGTATGTAACTTAATGTATTATACTGTTCCCTAATAATAATGACTCTAAATATACGCTAAAAATACAGGTGCAATATGATCTATACTTCGTTTTCACAACATTGTTTATTTTTTGTTTACTTTTTGCAATGTTATTTTTGTTGTTATTCTTTTGATATGTTAATTTTGTGTGTAAAGTGTATGTAATTGTAATTTTATTTTAATTGAATGATACTGATTTTTCTGCTAATGTGTTTTTTGTGTATGTATGTGTGTGTGTGTACCTATAGTAATTCTTTATACTTTTAATTTTAATGGCCGTGATTTGTTTTGAAACTTGACCTGATTCTGGGTGTTAACAATTTATATGAATAATTCAACTATTTGTTTGTATGCACGTATATTATTTTATTAGTAAAAATTTTTCTTGATTTTGCCGTCGGTAAAATGAATTTTTTTGAAAATTTTTCAGATTTGATAAAAATTATTAATTATTTTTAATATTATTTTATAATTAAGTTATTTTATTTATTTTTTTTTTTTTGATTACTGCTTTTCTTTGCGTACCCTTTATTTTAATTAAAAAAAAAAAAAATTTTGTTGTTTGGTCAATTTTATTTTTTAGTGCATGTTAAAGAGTATTCAATATTCGTTCTATCCCCTATTGAGGTCATAAGCAACGAGGTGGTTGGTGTTGGGTTAGTTCTTTGTTGGTTTTTTTCATTTATTACTCGTAATTGTACTGCTTCAATTTGTGATGGCACTATGGGTTTTATATTTCTTTCGGTCGTTTTGGCGATCTTACAGCAGGTGACCTTGATTTTCTTACCTATTTTTGTTATTATTATGCAACAGATTATTAATGCTATGAGGGTCAATACTCCACTATTTACATTGGTTTGAAGCGTCATTCTGTCAGCGATTCTTTTTTGTTCTGCTATTATTATTTCATTTTGGAGTTCTTCAATATCTTTCCCTTGTTCTAGTAATGGTTCATTATCATTTGTGAGGTGTTGTATCAATTTGGTGTCTAACTCCTTGGTCGCCTCCTGGAAGGCTACTGTAGTCTCTTTGTTACCGTCGTAGGGTAGGTCTTTTCCGTCGATTGTAAATTTACAGGGTTCAGTTAGTGACACGACCCCGGTACCCACCATCTGCTGTGTGAATTGTGTAGATGTGCACTGTATTCTTAATACATGTTTGTTTTGAAATAGGAATAGCCAAGAATCTTTTTCGTATAATTTTACTAGGGAATCTGTGAATTTAGTTAAAATTTTTTGTTGGCAGTTTGATTTAATTTTTTCAACTTTTCTTGCTATTACAGCTGTTAAACATGTTTCGTCGTTTTCGCCGTTTACCCTTATTTGATCTTGTTTGCATATCGTTACTGTTGAATGGATCCCTGTATTGCATTTTTTACAACTTTGTTTGAACTTGTTGTTGTTGTACTCAATGTAGTTGTTATTTGTGGTGGTTAATATGAAATTGGCATTTACATTTAATATTGTGGGTGGTTGTTTGCTTATAAATTGTGGTAACGGATGGATTTTGTTTAATTCGTAGTATTCCTTAAGAATTAAGGGAATTTCAATCTTTACTATTATTCCATCGGTGTCTTCTACTGATTGTACCCTTACCACTTGTTTAATTAATGGAAACTTAGCTGTCGTCATGTATTTGTTGTTGTTGGATGTTATTTCGTTGTACGTTTTGTTCAGTAGTTTGGCTGAAATTAATAATGGATGTAACTCATGTTCGTGTAACGCGTTTATGACAATAAATTGTTCGCTTAAGTGGTTATAAATCATTTGCAACTTTGTCCATATGAATAGTAAAATTTGGTTTACGTCAATTTGTGATTGCAAATGCGTTACCTTTGTTTTCACTTCCATGATGTTATCTGTTATTTTTCGAGTGAAATTTCTGACTACTTCAGCGAGATAATTTTGATGTAATGTCAGGTTTCGTATGTAAGCCGTTGTCTTATCGAAACTGGATTTTAATATTGTCACCTGTTTTTTCATTAGGTGCATGTTTTCATCATCGTGTTTTTCTAGGTTCTGTATTCTATTGTAGATGTTTTCTGCGTCACTGGCATCCATTGTTCCAAATAAATATTTGCTAAGCTTGCCTACGCCATCGAATAATTCTCTTTTTTGTCGGTTATTTTGTTTTCCCAAGTAAAATTCAACTTCTTCTGTTTGCGTTGTTATTCGATTGATCATTGATGTTATCTCATTATGCCAGGAATCACAATTTTCCCGATGTTTTCCTAAGTGTTTACATGTATTATACGCTATTTCTTCACAACTTTTTACAAATTCTAACGTTTTTTCTGGGTGTATGGAGGTGAGTTTCGTATATATTGTCCAGCTACTTTGATATATATAGGCCTTCCCTAGGGATTCCAGCATTACCCCGTTTGAATTGAACTCGTTTATTCTAACCTGTCCTTGTACCACGGTGGTAAGGACCATTGCAATTAATATCACGGTAGTCATTCTTCCTACAAGAAAATAGGTAGCTGATTAATTTTCTTTATCAGTGTACTTTTAATATAGGTGTGTTGGTGGTTAATTTTTGTTCTATTGTATTTAATTTTCTCCTTAACTCATTCTTTAGTATTTGTTTACATGCTATTATTAATTTTTATATTTTCTATTTCAGTCGGGGTTACCAGTGGTACGATTTTTAATTTTTTTTTATATTTATGTTTTTTTATCATGCTTATGTATTATGCTTTGTATCTACATTTCAGAATTCTCATCTTTCGTCAATGGCAATACTAAATTTGAATTTTATTGTTGTCTGTATGAGTGAGATACTTAAAATTTTGCCTAATTGCATTTTTTTTCCTACCTTTACAGAATTTCGAAATAATACTTAGAACTGACAATGGTTGGTTTTCGAGTATTTGAATTTAGTTAATTTTAGTTGAGTGGTCGATCGGTGCAAAGTTTGTTAAGATTTTAATTTGTGTTGTTTTTTTTTTTTTGTCTTAAATAACATATTAAAGAAAAAATATATTCAATCTAATATGGTAAGTAAAAAAAAATTTTTTATTTTTATTTTTATTTTTTTTTATTTTTTTTTATTTTAAATTATTATTACTATATTTATTTTTATTATTTTTATTATTTTTTTATTTTATTTTATTTATTTTTTTTTTTGTTTCTTTAGGAGTTCGGAATTTTATGTGAGGTTGTAGAGGAAATTTTACGGGCTCCTGGACGTGCCCCTGCGGGGGTAACTTGGCCCACAATTGAGGAGGATTTGGAGTGGTTAATTTCTACCACTCCCAACATTTATATTGAATTTTGGCCTGATGGCCTGGACTTTGTGTCACAGTTTGGCTCAAAGCCAAAAGATTTCACGGTAAGTTCAAATAGTTTTATTTTTGTTGTAATTTTAATTTTTCTTTCTTTTTTTTTTGTTTTGTATTCGTATTTTTAATTTATTATTTTTTTATCTTATTATTAAAATTTGTTATGTTTTATTTATTATTTTTTTATATATATATTTATTTTTTTTTTATTTTTTTATTTTTTTTTTCAGGTGACCCATCAGATTGCGGCTAACGGCCACGTTGTCAATCTATATTGGAGGGACGCCTTTGCCTCTTTCCTGGGGGCACTACAGTGCCGGGGTTATTTGCCCCCGCGGTTTAGTTTTTAAATTCCACTAACATTTGTTAGCCGTTAAAAAATATAAAAATAAAAAATAAAATCATTGTAAATTTGTTGTTTTCTTTTCTTTTCCTTTATTACATATTTTTGTTTTTTTGTTTTTTTGTTTTTCATGTTCCTTTCTTTGTTTTGTTGGGGCTTGGTTTTTTCTCTTTTTTTTTTTATTTTACCCATTTTTTTTTTCTTGGTTGTGACGTGGGGCTTTTTCCTTTGGTGAATTTCATTTTCTTTTTCCTTGATTTGGTACGCATATTAAATGCATATATATGAGTAAATAATTTTGATGGAGATTATATTTCATTTTTCTGCATGTATTAAGATATCAACTTAATACATTGATTTTGCTTCTTTTTTCTTTTGCTTTTGTTGTTGTTTTATTTTGTATTCATTTTTATTATCTAGCTTAATGCGACATTGTATATTTAACATGTTTATGTATATGTTTATGTATAACATATAACGTAAAGTTTTCTTCTTTTTTTCTTTATATGAATTTATTTGAACGGAAAATGGTTTTGGGTTACAAGTTTTCTTCTTTTATTAATGTGCGTGTGCATTTTTGTAGAAAATAAAATTTTACTTTGGAATTTCTTCAAAATGTACCAACAAAATAAAGTACGTATACTATACCTATATTTTTCCTATACTATATTAATATGATAATACTTTGCATATTTTTCGGTATTTATGAGGCCTATTTATCTCTATTTTTTCACTACTGTTATGATTTCCAAATTTAACGTTTTTTGAGATGTACTATATTTATTACCAAAAAATTTTTAAATTTCGTCTAAAAAAATTTTCAACGGATATTCTGTTATTTGTAGTATGTAGTTTTTCAATATATGTGTAAAAAAAAAAAAAAAATTCTGTAATTTTTGTTACTGTCTAACAATAATTACATGTTTTTATAGTACTATACTCGTATATCCTTATACATAAGATCCCAATTATTATTTCCCCAATTATTTTTCTATTAATTAATTTAATTTTGTAGATGCTATGAGACTCTAGAATTTTTTCAGACGGTTATTATGGACAACTTTTGATTTTCTACCCATTTTAATAGTTGTATTAACATCAGAGTTTACCCTAATGACTTGATATGGACCCTTCCACACAGGTGATAATTTATGTTTTCTTGCATTATTTCGTATTAAAACTTGATCACCGATATGAAATTTTTCTATTCTCGTACTTTCGAGAATATTCTCGAAATATTATATCTCGAGATATTATTTTTCTCTCTCGTATTCTTTTTTTTCGATTTTTGTTTTTGAGAAATTAAATTTTGTTTTACAATCTCGCGGATTTTCTGCATTTTATATTTTACTTGATTACAATATGTATCAAAATTATAAATCGGTTCTGGAGATTTATTTAATGCTGTTGGTAATGGCCTATCAATTCCGTATAATGCGTTTATGGGTGTGAATTTGCTACCTGTGTGTGGTGAATGGTTATGTACCAACATTGCTTCTGCTAACCATTCATCCCATTCTGTCGGATTATTATCAACTATTGTTCTTAAATATTCAACTAATGGTCCATGTGTTCTCTCTAATGAACCGTTCGATTGGGGGTGGTATGCACTTGTTTGTAATTTTTTAATTTTTAACAATTTACATAATTCTTTCATGGTTTCACTTAAAAAATTTGAACCCTGATCTGTTATTAATTTCTTAGGAATAACTGAATACTTTAAAATTATATTTTTGTAAAATTTTTCTGCTACCGTTGTAGCTTCACAATCTTATAAGGGAACGCAATCTAAAAATTTTGTTAAATCATCTTGAAAAGTTAATATGTATTTATTTCGATTATATGTTTCTGGTAAAGGTCCTACAATATCTAAATAAACTTTTTCGAAAGGTTGATCTGGAGTATCTGTGATTATCATTGGCATTTTATTCTGTTTACCGGATTTGTTTTTCTGACATTTTTCACATTTTTTAATGTATTTCTGTATATCCCTCAACATGTTTTTCCATTTATAAAAAGGTCTGATTCTTTTATATGTTTTTAAAACGCCTTGATGTCCACATAACGGAGTGTCATTATATTCATGTAATATTGTTTTAATTTCTTTCTCATCTGTTAATATTTTTGCATTATCTTTTATATAACTGTTTAAATTTTCTGAATTTACATTTTCAATTTCTTCTTGATTAACATTGTTATCTTGTTCGGGTGATTTTTCTACCTCATTTTCTTTATTTATACGATGCCTAGCTCTAGTGATTATATTACAATTATTATTATTGTCTAAATTTTTTTTATTATTCTCTATCTTATTTTCAGGTATTCTACTTAACACATCTGCATTTTGGTTACATTTTCCTGCTTTATATTCAATTTTTAAATCATAATCTGCTAATTTAATTTGGAATCTAGCTAAACTAGTGGTTGTATCTTTTAATTTTAAAATACCTACTAATGGTTTATGGTCTGTGTATACTGTGAAATTTCTGCCGTATAAATAACATCTAAAATTTTTTGTTGCCCAAACTATTGCTAACATTTCGCGTTCTATTGTTGAATACCTTCTTTCTGCATCATTTAATGTCCTACTCGCATAAGCTATCGGTTTTTCATTCCCTAGTTCACCCTGTGATAAAATGGCACCTAATGCTTCTCCGCTAGCATCAGTTGTTAAATAAAATGGTTTTTCATAATCTGGATATACTAATAAAGGTGTATTGGTTAATGCAAATTTTAATTCTTCAAATGATTTTTCACATTTATCATTCCACTGGAATTTAATATCTTTTCTTAATAATTTAGTGATTGGTTCTGCAATTTTCGAAAAATTCGGGATAAATTTCCTATAATAATTAGCCAGACCTAAGAATGACTGTACTTGTTTAACTGTTTTTGGCCTAGGAAAATTTACTACACATTTTACTTTTTCGGGATCTGGTTGTATTCCTTTTTCTGAACATTTATGACCTAAATACACTACTTCTTTTCTCAGAAAGTTACATTTTTCGGGTTGTAATATCAAATTATTTTCTCTCAGTCTTTGAAAAACTTCAATTAATTTCTATTATGATCTTCTAGATTTCGACCGTAAATAACTACATCGTCTAAATATACTAATACTTTTAATCCATTTTGACCTGTTAAAATATTATTCATCAATCGTTGAAAAGTTGCTGGTGCCCCTGTAAGTCCGAATGGCATCCTTTTGAACTCATAATGCCCTTGATATGTACTGAAAGCCGTTTTTTCTCTATCTTTTTTATCAACTAGAACCTGATGATAACCGCTAGCTAAATCTAATGTTGTAAAATATCTAGAATGACCTAACTGATCTAAAATTTCGTCAATTCTAGGTAATGGGTACATATCTTTTACAGTAATTTCATTTAACTTTCTAAAATCTACAACTACTCTCCAACGTTTTTCTCCTGAAGGACCTGGCTTTTTTGGTACAACTAATAAAGGAGAATTAAATGGACTTTTACTGGACGTAATTATGTCATTTTCTAACATTTCCTTAACCTGTTCTTCTACAATTTCTTTCTGAACCTGTGGTAGTCTATACATTTTCTGATTTATAGGTCCCTTTCCAGGTTGTAGAGGAATTGAATGTGTAATGGCTGTTGTGTAACTTAATTTATCCCCTGGTAAATGAAAAATATCATTAAAAGATTCACAGATTGATTTGATACTCTCAGATTCTTCAAAATTTAAATATTCTGGTATTGACAGGTTTTCATTTAACAATTTTAATCTATTTTTATCTGAATTTGTATTTTCATCTAATGAAAGGTTATGTATTTGTTTAATATTAAAATTGTTAAAACTTTTATTATTTGTTATCTTACTTTTTACCGACTTTTCATTCGCGTAAAACCTATGTAATTTATTAAATTCATAATTATTATTTTTAACTTTATAAACATCAAAATCTTTTAAATAATAAAAAATTAATTCAAAATTTTTAATACACACATCTTTTTCATTACTATTTAAAATTGCTACGGTTATATCATTATTATAAGGTTTTGTTATTGAACTCGCCAGGAACACTCCTGACCTAATTTCTTGTGATTCATTAATTATTTCCTCTTTAAAATTTACTTTAATTTTTACCAATTTTTCTGTTCGTGCAGGTATTTTAATTATTTCATTTATTTTTAATATATTTTTATTTGACTGATTATTCATATAATTGTTAACGTATTTTTTATTTTTACCAATAAATTTCTTTAACTTATCATCATTTTTATGTTTTAAAGATTCAAAATTTATAATCTCTGGTTTATTATTCTTATATTTTTTATCTGCCTTTTTATATTTTTTATTAATTCCTTTAATTTTCAATTTCTCTAATTCTTTACCCATTTCTTTAATATTTTTAATTTCTTTATTTAATCTTTTATTATATTTTATTACACTTTCTTTATCTGTATTGAATTTTTCTTTATTTATTTTTATATTATTTTTCTCTTCTCTTATATTTTCTTTAATTTCATTTAATCTCTTTCTAATTTTTTTATATTTTACTTTTATTTCTTCTATATTTAATTTTTTAACTATTTCTTTCTTTTTAATTTTTTCGTCATGTACTTGTACTTTTACTTTTATTTTTGAACCTACTTTTTTGCTTTCTGTATATTTTTGTTTATTAGTTTCTGTACTTAGCGTTTTGATTTCATTTTCTGCATTATGACCCTCTTCCTGTACATATTTTTTATATAAAGAAGCTAAGACTGGTATTTTATTTTTTACCCGTACTTCCCTACATTTATTCATATGAGGAGGAATCTGAAAATTTGTGTTATTTTTTGTACCACTTTTGTTGTTAGTGAACTTAACAGAATATTTTGGAGATAGCATTTGATCGTTAACAAAACTATTATCATAATCCTGATTTGAAAAAGCAAAGACAGTCGAATCCATTTTTGACTGTACTTTTTCAACATCATTTTCATGATCAGAACCTTGTGCTTCAGAAAAACGTACTTTGTTCATATCAGCAACACCCGACAAATCAGTGTTTGCGAGACACTGTGTCGATTGTTGTGTACCAATGATATGAGATTTGTTTTCTTTCACATTCGATTTCTTAATTTTATCAACTTTCAGTGCTACTGTCTCTTTTTTATCTAGTTTTTTCACCAACTTTTTTCGTTCAGAAGGATCTTGTAATTCGATTACTAAATTCTCTTCACTCGTTTCCTTGCGAGGGAAACGTAGTTGTTTATTTGGACCATCAATAACACAATTTCAAGACAAAAAATCAAAACCTAGTATCCCGTCTTCTTCCACATTTTTCATATCTTTTATTATATGAAATTCGCATTTTTTAGGTTTTTTAAATTGAATTTTTGCCGAACAAGTACCTAACGTTTCTCCTTGTCCGCATACCGTATTAATTTTTAATTTATTTTTTGTATTTATTTTTACATTATCTTTCAATATATTTTCTTTTAATAAACTAATTTCTGCACCTGTGTCTATTAATAATTCTGTTTTATTTTTCGTACTAATATCTATGGGTAATTTTACTATGAATTTATCTAAACTTTTGCATATGTCTTGGGGCTGGCACTCGTTATGTTCATTTTCTCTGGCTGGGTGACAGCCCTTTTCTAGTTTCCCTTATTTTTATTCTGATTGTCCCACCATCTCTTTGCGTTACAATCCTTCATCATATGCCCTATTCTTTGACAGAAATTGCATTTTATTTCAGAATTTTTATTTTTACTTTCATTTCGGTTACCATTATTGTTACCATTATTGTTGTTATTGAACCCGTTTCTTTGTACATACGTAACTGATCTTGAATTAATATTTTTTTCTTTACAATTTTGTGTTACATGCCCATACATTTTACAGTTTATACAGAAGGGTGTAGATTTTCTAATTCGACATTCTTCAAACGTATGATTGTTCTTACCGCAGAAATTACAAATCTTGAACTCTTGTCTTTGATTATTTGGACGTTTAAAGTTAGAGAAATTTCTATTCTCGTAACGGAAGTTATAATTTTTGTTGTTATTAAATCGTGGATTTGAATTAGGGAAATTTCGGTTATTGTTAAAATTAAAATATCTTTGTTCTTTATTTTGGTAATTAACCTGTGGCACTTGCGACATCTGTGTTCTAAATTTTGCATTATTATTGTTATAATTATTTCTGTTAATATTGTTAAATGGTATTTCATTAATAACATTTTTACGTGCTGAATCAATATATTGTGTACTTAATGTTTGTGTGTGTGGTGTATTGAATGTATTATTATTTGATAAATTTTGAAATTCATTAACTGTATTTGCCGATTGTATATCTGTTAACTCTATATTTTCTAATTTTGTAATTATGTCCTTTAAACTACTTTTATCTTCATTTGCAGCTAACAATCTATATGTAGGATTAATTAAACCTGTTCTGAATGAAAATTCGGCAATTTCTTGTAAATCTGTTTTTACAGCATCATTATCGTCTGTATGTCTTTCTTCAGCTTTCTTTTCACAAGATTTTAAAATTTTTTGAACTCTACTGCCAAATGTTTTAACAGATTCACAGATTTATAAACGTATTAACTTCTATGCTGACGTCATCTGTATCTTCAGCGCTTAATACAGGTACATTATTTAACAATTGATTAACTAATTCGATATTTGCCATTCTGATTATTTTATCTAATTCTTTCGTAAATTCTTCTGAAAAACTAAAACTATTTTCTTCAACCTGATGTTCTTCACTTTCTGTTGTTCCTAACGATGTTCTTGGTTTGTAAACCCGTGTACCTGACCTTAGCTGAATATAGTGTAATACGTGTTTTTCCTCTTCTCTTGTAAATGTTATACTCGGGTGAATAATTCTTCGTGACTTACCCGTTGGTGTGGATGCTGCTGGTGAAGTAGCCTTGTTGCTGTTGTTCTCCAGTGCGATATCTTCACTAGTTGATTGTTGTTGTTGTTGTTGTTGTTGTTGTTGTATTGGCACCAAATCGTTGCTTTCTTCTGATGTACTGAACACTGGACTTAAATTTTCAAATGTAAAAGAATCAACTTTTTCTTCACATCTCACTTTCCTTTTCTGATCCTTGAATGGTGTTGAACTTGTTTGTCCACTCGACATATAATATGAATTATTTCAAATTTTCTTTTTCAAAGAATGTTTTCAATTGTACCACATTAAAATATATATTATCATTTTTTTTTTATTCATACACATATATTTTTATCTTTTTCAAAAACTACTTTTTATTAAGCTTCACTAATAATTTCTTCCCTATTAATAAATGTTACTTGTATTTATTTAAATTTTCATTATATTAACTATTATTTCAAAAATTTTATTATTTACATAGAAAAATGCACAATTGTTTTTAATTTATTTATTTTTTAACAGAAAATTTTTTATAGTTTTCCACACTTTTTATTTTATTTAATTTCAAAGTTATTACTTCATTCAGCGAAATAAATATTTCTGCTGAATTTAATTTTTATTCTAAGTTTATTTCTGAAACTGTGCTAAATGATTTTATCTTTATGATTTAATTAAAAATTTTTTGCTGAATTTATTAATTTATTATTTTTCTGAATTTATTTTTTAATTTTCTGAATTTAATTTGCTGAATTTATTTTTAATATTCTTCTGAAACTAATGTAGTATTTTTATTTATGTTACGCAGTAAAATTTTATTATAAAAAATTTATTTAACTAAATATGAAAATTTTTTTTTTTTTTTGTTTTAAGCCAAATTTCAATTGTATGTAGCACAAATTTGTTAGATTAAAACGGAAGCGTTTATAGTGTTTTTATAAAAACGTTTACCGGCTGCGCCAAAATTATAATGTTATGTATTAACATTTAAAAGGGTTTTTCGAATGTTGGGAAGAAATTAAGGTTTATCCAATTGAAAAGATTGTGGTTTAGGTTTTAAAACTTTATTCTCACTAAAAATATGTTCACTATAACTAAGTTCACAATATTTACTTAAAGTTAACTGAAATATTAATTGTTTATTTTACAACAATAATTTGTACCGAACCGAAATACTGTAATCAACGTCTAGTGGAATATCTTTTACTTGTAACTCTACGGTTTTCTCAAAATACTTTACGGGCGAATTTTTGCTATGATAAATTTAATTGAATTGAATTTTTTCTAAGTTTAAATTTAATAATTAGTTTCAAAAATATTTTAAGTTAAATAATTTATTTTAATCAAAGACGATTTGTAATTCGCGGTAATTTACTTTTTCAACTTTACTGTTTCAAATCCAAATTATAACTTCGATAATCGTAACTATTTTATCAATAATTACAATTATCAATTTTCCCTACTTAAATTTTGTTTTTGCTAATTAAATCCAAAGTTCGTTATTTTAATATTAATATAATTTATCATAAATGACTGTACCAATCGTAGGGGAAATGGGCGGTACATTTCAATTCTTTATTTGCATATTCTTTATTTTGGTATTGTTGTTCGTTTTTCTTTTAAGCTTTTCTTAATGTACGCAAGTTTATTACACTTATTAGCTGGTATACAATTATGTGCAATATGAACTTTGTATGCCAGTGCAGTGCACTTATCAATATATACAATTGTTACTATGAGCTTAATGTAAATGAATTTGCATATATTAATATATTTGTTGTTTTTTATATTTCCGTCCTAATTATGATTTACCTATGTACTTTGGTTAAAATCGTTAATTTGCTAGTTCTTGTTTTTGTATTTCATATGAATTTTTTTCATGTTATTTTGCAATATGGAAAATTACTGATAAAAAGGGTTAAATATAATTTTGAACTATGTTGCTAAGGAATTTATATTGAAACATATTGGCATATATACTTTTGCGTACTTTATTTTTTTGAAACGAATTATGAACTTTAATAATGAATGAAATGATTGCCCAATTGGCGAGTCATCGAAATATATATTTTTTGTTAATTATTTTTCTTTGTTAATACAATTAACGGATATGAGTTGAATGCCCGAATTTCCTTTTAAATTAAATGTTGCAAAGAATTAATCCATATATGAAATAATCTTGAATTTTCTTTATGAATTATTTAAATAATTTAAAAATGTATGAAATTATTGAATTTATCTAATGTTTTATCAAATTGTGTTACAATTTGATATTTTTTATATAACATAATTCTGTTTTAGTAAATCCTAGAAGTTGACCAATAGATCGCTTCCTGTTGAAGTAAACGTTTTCTGTACTTTTAATTTCTGTTTTAAGGTGTTGTTGTTTGCATGAATTTCTACTGTAGGTTTACTTTCTGTTTTTGCCAACTCTTTCTGCAAATAATTGGCAATGTCATCAACTTCATAAGACCCCACAGGTATTGTGATAACTTCATTGCCTATATGAAATAAATTATTGTTACGATCAACGTTGGGAATTGAATTATAAGTATGAAAGTCAACTAGTCCGCAAACATAGTTGATTGGTAAATTTATAGGAGGGAAATATTCTGAGGTAAGAACTGAAGTATTTCCAGTAAGAGTTATTGTAATTGACATAATGAAAGATGTCAGTTGAGTGATTAATTTTGTGTTGTGAACCTTCTATTTAAACCATTGATCATATACTTTTTGTCGATGAGCAGACATAAGAATTGGATTTAGAACTTCGTTAGTTTGAACAATTCGTCTATTAAATCTTTCGCGATCGCATGCGATTATTTCCCAATATCTTTTGCGATTTTGACGATAAGCGTAGTTCCACTTATGTAAAAAAAAATTTGTACTTGAGGATTAAAACACACCTTTTTCGCCATATGATAAAAAACATACTAAACAAATTTATAAAAATTCACTTTACTTATATATATTCTTTATATTTGCTGCACAGAAACTTTAAACACAAATGTCCGCAGTTAACTGAATTATAATTTTGTTGTCTCTTGTAATTATATCTTATATTACTACCTAAATATTCTATTACTTCTAAAGGAGGTTTGTCATAGTCATTGTTTTTGTAATAAGCTACCCAATGCGTACCTGGCCCACTTGCATCATCTAAATTTATAACTCCACATTCTTTTTTCCAAGGCTTTTTTGGTAATCTATTGCGCATAAAAACATCTCGAAAATATGGAATAAATTTTGAGTATTTATTTAAATCAAGTTCGTTAAGAGGTCTATTATGTAGCTTATTTAAAAGTTTTTTGGATAAAGTCTTAAGAAGAGTCCAAATCCTTTTCTGTATGGTTTCAAATATTGCTATTTGCTTTCCCCATTGCTATTGCTTCCATTGTTTTGTTATGTCTTTGATTTTCTGTCAACTGATCTCTCGCATTCTTGGCTTCTTTGATTACTTTTGCGATTTGCGCTGCTCCACCAGATAGTGCTCCAACAGCTGATAGTCCCGTAAAAAGTGGAACAAGAAACGGTAAAACACCTCCAGTTTTAGGTACGGGTATAACTCGTGGTATTTCAATTGATGATTTTTTTTTTCTTTAAAATATCTTTGGTTGCTGTTAGAGCTAATTTTATTGCATCTTGCAGCTCATTAGGCCGATGTACTTTTATAATTTTACGGGCATTTTGAATAGCCTGATGAAAGAGTTCTTTTTCTTTTGATTTGACTATTTGTTTTTTAGTTTTAACACCCATTCCAAGTTTTACTTTTGTCTTCATTGCGTTCGTGACAAACAAAGCGTTTGCACGCTCACCAATACTAGCGTCTTTAGACTTTACTCTTTCCCAAGCCTTTTCTGCTAAAAGGCGATCAGCTGTATGTCGATTGTCGTTATCAAGGTGTTTTGAATAAAATATATCGTGCTCTTTACAGGTCCTGTCTAGCGGATTTATCCCTGGGTCTCCTCTTTCTAATCGTTTTTTTAGTTTTGTACCAGGACCGCAATATTGATAGCCAGGAAGATGTAATTCAAATGGGAGTTTGTTTATTAATGAATTAAGTAATCCTTTTCCTTTGTGCGTTGGACACCGACTAACAAATTTATATTTATGATTAATCATTTTATATCGTTTCATGCAAAGACTAAAGTGTAATGATGACAATTAAGGTATAAATACAGTATTTATAGAAAATTTCGTGCAGTTACTATCCAGAATGCGACTTATTAAACAACGTGACACGTTAGCAGTAAAAAACGTAGACTTTAAAACAAACAATAACAGCAGTAAAATTAGACACAGTACGTTACTACCGAACAGTATTAGAGCTATTGTTGTAGGTCCATCTAACTGTGGTAAAACAAATGTTATGATTAGTTTACTCGAACATCCACACGGTCTTAAATTTGAAAACATATATATTTATTCGAAATCTCTATATCAACCTAAATACGAATATTTAAAACGCATACTTGCACCTATAAAGGGACTTGGTTATTACACATTCACTGAAAATAACGATGTTATACCTCCAAATGAAGCTAAAAGTAATTCTATATTTGTATTTGACAATGGGGCATGTGAAAAACAAAACAATATACGAAAATATTTTTGTATGGGTCGGCATAGGGACGTAAACAGTTTTTATTTATGTCAGACATACGCACGTATTCCAGAACACCTGATACGAGATAATGCAAATTTAATAATAGCTTTTAAACAAGGTGATGTAAACTTAAAACATACATATATGTACTAATCATGTTAACACGGATATGTCATATGAAAAATTTCGTGAAGTATGCTCCGAATGTTGGAAGGATAAATATGAATTTTTAGTAATTAGTAAAGATAATGAACTAAACAGAGGAAGATATAGAAAAGGATTTGACATCTTTATTCAGGTATAAAAACAGAGTAATAAGAACGTTTTAGTCATTTATGTAAGTGAACTACAAAGAAACTGATCATCACGAACAAAAAAAGCTATAATTAGATTAAAATCTGTTTTGTAGCTGTTTCAACCTGTTTCATAGCTGTTTAAAGCTGTTTCATAGCTGGTTCATAGCTGGTTTATAGCTGTTTTACAGCTGTTTCAACCTGTTTCATAGCTGTTTAAAGCTGTTTCATAGCTGTTTTATAGATGTATAAAGCTGTTTCATAGCTGTTTCATAGCTGTTTTATAGCTGTTTCAACCTGTTTCATAGCTGTTTAAAGCTGTTTCATAGCTGTTTCATAGCTGTTTAAAGCTGTTTCATAGCTGTTTCATAGCTGTTTCATATCTGTTTTATAGCTATCTCAATCTGTGTTATAGCTGTTTACAACTGCTTCATATATATCTGTTTAAAACTATTCCGTACATTAGCTGTTTAAAATGGATGAAAATTTGATTAAGGATATAATCAAAACAAGAAAAGAAATTAGGAAAAAGTATCTAAGACTAACAAGAGGAAAAGCAGAAACTGATTTCCAACTTGAAAATACATTTAAACCAATTACACAACCTCTCAAAGAAATACTTAATGCAAAACTTAAAGAAAAAACAGAGAATAATTTTGAAGGTGATTATGAAAATGAAACACCATGCCAAAATAAGAAAATAAAACCTGAAAAAAACTAAAATACCGTTTAACAATTCAAAAATTTTAAACGATAATTTCAACACACCGTTTTCTACACCAAAAGGTATTCTACAACCGAGAGTTATTGATTTACAAGCTTCAGGTTCAGATACATTTGATGATTACACAATAAGTACATCTCTTGCGTTTACAAATTCACCTAACAGTATTATAAAGAGTTTAAATATGAAAGATAATGAAATTGATTATAAGTATGGTCCTCACTTAGATCACGATACAAATACTTGGAAAATAGGTGATTCAGCATTTGTAATAGATGATGAAAATATTGTTATAAATAACAAATCTTATAAACTTACACCTGGTTCAATACAGTTAATATTTACAAAAAGTCCCCGTAAAGGAGTATATACTATTGAAGACATAGGGACCTATGTACAAATCTTATATAGTACAAATGCTATGAAACGTGATTACGATGCAAACAAACAAATCTCAGGAACTCGAAGTAAAAAATATCAGTTTATTAAGAGATTTTTAAATCCACATAAAGGATCTGGTTTAATGAAGTTTTCAAGAAACAAAACTGATTATATTTATTGGGATGATCCAAACGAGCTAGTAGACAGATTAAGATTATTGTTAGCCTCACAGAATGCAGGTCACAATAATCATGGAAATGAAATAATTTCACTTATTGAAGAGCTCAAAGAAGCTGACATTATCGTATAAAAACCATATTTAGCAAACAGAGTGCGTCATTTAAAAAATGAGTGTTGATAAGTTTGGACGTTTCTTACTCAAATGTAAAAGTAATAATGAACGAGGACCTCCAGGTCAACCTGGGATTGGATTTAAATTAACCCCTGATGGAAATTTTGATATAGAATATAAACGATTACAAAACATAGGATTACCAGTTGACAATTTTGATGCTATTACAAAAGCAATCTTTGAAAATGAAATAACAGCTTTAAGAACAAATCTTTCGCAGGAAATTGATAGCAATAGAAATCTTTTAGTAGAAAAACTGCATAATCTTGATAAAAGTGTAGCCTATACGATAAATGAATTTAAAACAATTTTTACTGAAAAATCACAAAAACTAGAAACATTTGTAAATAATTTTCAAGAACATTTTCTTGAAATTGATAATATTTTACAGAGAGTTAACAAGTTAGATATTACTGCAAACAATTATGATAAAAATTTAAGCACAAATAAAAATTTTTTACAAGCAATAAAAAAATTGAAAACTGATTTACTTAATTTTCATAAAGATATTACTGATTACAAACAGCTTTTACAAAATGCACTGTATATCGAAAAAGACAAAAATACAGGTGAATACGTTGTTAAAGCAAGATCAGCGTTATTTAAACAACATGGTCTTCATTAAATAATAAATACATCTCTTATGCTAACATTACGTCATTTGTTAAAAAAATGAGCAAAAGACAACTAGTTGCGGAATTACATAAATCAGCTCGTAAAAGATTTATTCGAAGAAAGGTTATTACAAAAGGAATAGATGATCTTTGGCAAATAGATTTAGTTGAAATGGGTACTTATTCTGCTAATAAAAAAGGCTATCGCTTGTTGTTAACTGTAATCGACACCTTTTCAAAATTTGCCTGGGTGATTTCTCTTAAAAGTAAAAATGGCATAGATGTAACCAAAGCAATGGAGAAGATATTTACTTCGTCAAATAGAATACCACATAATTTACAAAGCGATCTCGGCAAAGAGTTTTATAATCAACATTTTCAAAATTTATTGAATAAATATAATATTAACCATTATTCAACGTACAGTGCAATGAAAGCCTCAATTGAAGTCAATGATGTGGAAAGAATTTAGTATGCATGGTACTTATCGATGGATTGATAAAATAAACGAATTAGTCAAATTATACAATAACACAAAACACAGAACTGTTCAAATGAAACTAGTTTATGTTGATTACAAAAACGAAAAAACATTGTTAAAAACAGTATATGCTAATATAAAAGTTTTTCTTAAACCAAAGTATAAAGTTGGCGATCAAGTTCGCATTAGTCAATTTAAACATTTGTTTGAAAAAGGTTACACACCTAACTGGACAACTGAAGTTTTTAAAATCAAAAAAATTCAAAACACAAACCCTGTTACGTATATTTTAGAAGATTATCAAGGAAATCCAATAAAAGGTGGATTTTATGAACAAGAACTAATTTGAACAAAGTATCCAGATACATTTCTCATTGAAAAAATCATAAAACAAAAGAATAATAAAGCTTTTGTAAAATGGTTGGGTTTTACAAATGAACATAATGCATGGATTGATAAAAAAGATTTAATTTAATATTTAATTAATTGAAAATTTTCAAAAATGAAGAGAACTTTTTTTTTTATTGCTTTAAATAATTAGGATATTCTAATGGACAAAATTCTTGGGTAAATAATAATCAATAATTGTAAAATGTTTATGTGTATGTATACTGTATATTAAATAAAACATGTATTTTGATTTTAACAAATGTGTTTTTCTTTATTTATTTATTTATAAATTTAATTCCTCTTATTCTATAATACAAATTCATTATTTTTCTGCTTTTTGCTGTACCCTTGGTACATTCCAACAACTGCATGTGTCAGGTCTAGAAGTAGTAGTACTTTTGGACCAAGGACAATCAACATAATGGAGTCCAAAGATTTAAATAATTTTTGCCTTTTTACCATAAAATTTCAAGAAATTTAAATATCTTAATAATTTTTCTTTATATTCATCAAATATGAGATGACTGAAAACGAGTATAAAGTTTTCTATTTTGTCTACAGTCATATTCGTTAAATTTAATGAATTTCTTTAATATAAACTATATAATTAAGTAATGATAATGTTGAATCACTAGGTTGTGATAATGTTTGAATCACAAGGTTGTGATAATGTTTAAATCACTTGTTGTGATAATGTTTGAATCACACAATAACAAATTTTATTAATAATAAAACTTCAAATACTTTGTTTACACTTCTTTATTTATTGATTTTTACTTTAATTACACTTTAACAAACATTACTGATTATTAATTATTCTCTGATTTAATCCCAACTTAACTTAACTGGACAAGACAAGAATTTACCGGCGACTGACTAAAGAATAATTTACAAGAACGGAATTTATCATGCAATCAAGATAGAACCTTTTGTTCACACGAAAACTGCTGACGTTTGCGTCTGCAGTTTTCGCGTGGAGATAAGAAAAAATAAGCGATTTTGTTTATTATGCATTATTTATTGAGTTTTGAATGTTATTATATTACTCCTCCATCCCCAGGATAGTTTGAAGTCCCTGCAAACGGGTCTGTCCTTGGTCTTTCTGAAAGTTCTATCTTGGTTACATTTACATTTTTTGCTGTTTTGTTTTTCATACATGATCTGATTTTGAAGATAATAAAAATTACAATGATTATTGCTAAAATTGAGCTAAATCCTAATGAAGTTGAGCTTACTAATTTACTTTGAAAGTCAATGTGTTCAATTGTTTTTCTATTTTCAATGTTTTCTATGTTTATTTTTTCAAGTGTTAACTTATCAACTAGTTTTGTAAAATTTACATTTGTTATAGGTATTGTTGCAATGTCAAAAAATTTATCTATTTTATTTTCAAAAATAAAATTACTAATTTGAATTTTACAGTCATGAAACTTAATTAAATTATTGCCCTTTATTACAAATTTTTGGTGAATACAACTTTGGATTACTTCTGTTATAGGCAAATTTTTGGTTATTATTAATTTTTCATCTAATTCTTCGATTGATGTTTTATTATTTATTTTGATTTTACATGCGTTATGTGTTTGAAATATGTTCCTAATACAATCATTACTGTGTTTTTTCAATTTTCTTTTTAATATTTCATTACTATTAACGTAAACATTTCCTCTTTGTATAATAATTTCTTCTACAAGTAAATCTAATTCTTCGTACTGGCTGTTCGGAAATGGAATCAATAGCGCTTTAAAATACTCTTCTTTGGTGAATACTGGGATGCTAATGACAAATATAAGTTTTTCTTTTTGAAATATCACACTATTTTTCAGATAAGGCAAAATCATCACGGATATGTTATATTTGTTTCTTTCTTCTTCTGTTAAAATGTCATGTGAGAGGACGTTGAGTTTACTCATGAGGATTATATCTGATATTTTTTCTAACTGTTTATTAAGGGTTGTAATATCAGTATAAATTTGGAAAATAAATTTGGATTTATCTACAGTAGTTAAAACGTTGTTTGTTTTATCTGTGATATTACTAAGGAAGTCATTTAATTGTTCTTGTCTTTCATTGATGTGATTAGCAATGTCATTAACGTTTTTAATTAAATTGTCATTGATGAGAACTTGTTTGTTCATTTGTTCGGTCAACTGTTTTGAATTTTGATCGAGATTATTTAAATGATCGTATATTTCTTTTGCATCTTCGTCATCCATAGTTCCCGCTATAAAATTGAGTCCTCGACCTAATAAATTTACTAAACCACGTTTAGCCCTACTGTTTTCATTAGTGTGAACGTTCGGTATAATGGTTTCTAAATTATGATTTAAAAGTTTAAGTTCTTTTTCTAGCAATTTATAATCGTTCGTATTCTTGTCCAGATTGAGTGTTTCGATGTTGGATGCGATTGCTGTTATTATAGTGTCGTATTCATTTAAATCAATTATGTGTAGTATTTTGATGTAATGGTCCACTATTAATTTATTTTCTAATTGGAGTAATGTGAAGCCGTTTTCATTATTTATAGTCGTTATTTCGATCGATCTTCCAAGTACTGATGGCAAGAACAGAAGAATTAGAAGATGGTGCATCTGTAAAGAAGAGATTTCATTTAAGATTTTGTTGCTGGTATAAGTATTTTCTTTTCTTTTGGTTTGCGTAGTATTTTGTGTTACGTTTAGTACTAGTATCGATAATGTAGTCATTTTTCTGCACAAATTTAGTTAATTTTTTGAATTTCGGTTTATTTTTCGCTATTCTTCTGTCGCATACAACATTCTCAAGAAGTTCGTAATTAGTATCGCGTTTCTTATTTATCATGTTTATTTTGTCTACTTTACTTTCTTTAAATTCGAGTGCTAATTTGTTAATTTCGTCACGACTATAGTTATTTTTGATAAAATCTATAGGACGGAATTTTGTTGTAGTATGAATAGTATTATTGGACATCGTTATTATTTTAAAAATTTTGTCGTCTAATTCGTCTTTACTATTTTCGACTTCTAAAATTCTCAAATGTTCATTAAGCGTACCGTGTAGGCGTTCAATGTCGGAGTTTCCAGTTTTATTGTTTGCGGTTGTAATATGCGTTTCTATGGAGTTTTCTCTTAGAAATAAAGTTACTGAATTGTGAAGTATACATCTTTCATTATCGTAAATAATTTTGTTCATTTTTCCTAAAAATTGAATTCTTTCTTTAAGTGCCTTTAAAATTGAAACCCAAGTCCTGTCATTTAATTTGTGTACCGTCGCGTATTTGCTAAATTTATCTATTGTTGTGAAATACATAATGTTTCTGTAAGGGAACCAAATATCTACATGTACAATGTCATTAAAATTATTTGCTGTCTCAGTCACCTTAAAAGGGAGTTTTACTGGATGACGATCGTATTTGGCTAAGATACAAGTTTCGCAATTATTTATGAATTCGGTAATTAATTTCATTAAGTTTGGGTAGAAATACTTGCTTTTTAGTTCCAAGAAGACTTCGTTTATTCCGCGATGATTATTTCTTAAATGTTCTTCTTTTATGAGTGATAGCATTTGTTCTTTATCCGTTATGTCAGTCAGCTTAATATTTGATTTGAGCATTTTAAGGTTTTTATTGTTTGCAAAATATTTAACGTAAAGAGTTTGAAATTCAATGGAATGTCTATTGTCATTACAAAAAATACACATAATCCCTTTGTCTTTTATTACATTTTTCATTAAGGAAAGTAGATTACTATTTTCATCAATAGTAATATTATTGTGTATTCTTTTATTTACAATTTTAAGAGAAAAATTTTCTTTGTTACCTTTCTGCAGGTAGATTTGATTTTTATACAAGTTGACTGGTTTTTCTGTAACGTAAATGTAACTCGATTCGTCTTCGTTTGCGCTATGAATTGTAGCGTCAGTAGATCTCAATTCTTCATCTAATTCAATAACATCGGTATTGTGTAAAATTTCATGACAACTATGATTATCTTCATCTTTGTGATTAATAAATCTACTCAAACCATCAGCGACATGGTTTTCTTTGCCCTTAACGTATATTATTTCAAAATCATACTCGTTAAGTAAAATCTTCCATCTTTGTAATTTCATGTTTGGTTCTGTTAAATTATTTAACCAAACTAAAGGTTTATGATCTGTACAAATAAGGAATTTTCGGCCGTACAAATAAGTTCTGAAATACTTTACCGCCCAAATAATCGCGAGCAATTCTTTTTCTATAGTTGAGTATCGACTTTCATGATTATTCAATGTGCGAGATGCATAACAGATCGGATGATTATCTTGGCTAAGGACTGCTCCGATCGCATAATTCGAAGCGTCAGTGGTGAGAACAAATTTCTTTTCGAATTCTGGACACTTTAAAATTGGATCACTTGTTAATAAATGTTTCAATTTATTAAAAGCTGCAATATATTCCCCGTTAGACTTACCGATTTTTGAAATTTTCTTCAAATATTTTATTAATGGATACGCTACTTTTGCGTAATCCTTAATGAATTTGCGGTAGAAACCAGTAATACCGAGGAATTGTTTAATTTCTTTTACTGAACTTGGAAGTCTCATTTTTTTAATGGCTTCTATTTTTTTTGTGTCCGGCTTTATACCGTCTTTAGTTACAATATGCCCCAGATAATTTGTCGTTTCATCAGCGAAATGACATTTATCTATTTGTATTTTGAGATTCTTTTCCCTTAACCTTTGTAATATTTTTTTTATTGATAATAAATGCTCATCAAAGCTTGTAGAAAAAATTAGGACATCGTCCAAATACACTACACAAATTTTGTTGATGTAATCACTTAAGACGTTATTCATCAACCGTTGAAAGGTTGATGGTGCATTTTTTAAACCAAACGGCATACGAATAAACTCATAGTGGCCGTAGAAAATGCCGTTTTCGGACGATCTTCGGGTGAGACCTCTATCTGGTGGAACCCTTTTGCTAGATCAATTGTTGAAAAGTAGTTGCATTTTCCTAATTTATCGAACAATTCGTTCATGTGCGGTATTGGGAACTTGTCATCGATTGTTTGATTGTTTAATTTTCTGTAATCGATGACAATCCTCCATTTTTGCATTCCTGAATTGTCCATTTTTTTAGGGACAATCCAAATGGGGGAATTATAAGGGCTATTACTGGGTTTTATAATTTCTTGATCCAGCATTTCTTTTATTTGTCTATCGACCTCTTGTCGATGGACCTCTGGATACCTATACGATTTGCTGTAAATTGGAATATTCGTTTGTGTCTTTATTTCATGTTTAATCTCACTCGTAAAGGAGAGTTTATTTCCTTCTTTAAAAAAAATGTCTCGATAAGAATTTAGGAGGGCTTTTAATTTTTCAGCATCACTTTTATTTAAGTGTTTTGCTAATGTATTATCTGGGATTTTACTGAAACTAAGTTCGTTGCTAAAAACATCAGCAGATTCGTCTCTGTAACAGTTTTTCGCGTAAAGTTCTTCTTCTATGTTCAAGTAGAATGGAATTACGGCGTTCCGCGTTTTTAATAATCTATTTTTATAATCGATTATTGCGTTTAAATCTACGAGTATGTTATTTCCGATTAACCCGTCAAAATAATCATGAAATTCGTACTCCAAAAATTCTACAAAGTAGTCGTTTTTTTCATTGAATTCTTTAAATATGGGGAATCTATTTTTTACTTTAATTTCTACATTTCTACCTAAAACTTTAATTAACTTGTTGTCAGAGTTTCTTTTCCATTTAGATCTACAAATATTAGGGTTAATTATGAATTTCATGTCACGAATGTCGTTTTTAACTACTATATAGGGCAATTGTTTTCGACAGCCGATCGAAAATTTCTTTGTGACTTAGTAATGCTAGGATTGCGAGCATTTTCAAAATTTTGGTTTTTCGCGTTATATCTGTTTTCATTTGTGGAAACATCCATGGGTTCGACATCATTATTGTAATTGTTATAACCCTCACGATAATTTCGTCTGTTGTAGTTATTATTTGAATGTCTTGATTGTCTACTATTAGCGTAATTGAATCTGAATGTGTTTTGTTGGTTTGTGTTCTGTCTAAAATTATTTCGAGGGTTATTGAAATTGTCATTTAAATTTCTAACTGGGTTATAATTGCGATTGGGATTTTGATAATAACGATTAGAATTATCGTTTCTAGAAGTATAGGCACGATTACCACTAGGATTGTAAAAGTTTTTACTATTGTTCGATTTACTTTTACTGTTGTCAGTTAAAGACAAATAACCATGTGTATTAAGTAAATCAAACGCTTCATCTAAATCAGCGGGATTGCGACAGACAATCAAATTTTTTGCTAAATGAGGTAAACAATCGGTAAAATGTTTAAGCGCTGTTCTTTTGTTATGAGCTATTAATTCCGCATCATAATTATCGCTTAAGAGTATGGCATTGTTTATCCTACACAGAAATGCATTTATTTTATCGTAAAATTTCTCTACTGTAGATTCACATTTGCAAGATTTGACTTCATCCATGAGATCAACTACAGGCGTTCTCTCACCATGATTTTTTTTTAAAACTCGCTTCAATTCTTGCCAACTTTCAACAACTCCGTTTTTTATTAAGGATTCTTTTGCCTTACCTACGACCTTGTCAATTATGTACCCCAGTACAATTAATTTAAAAGCATCATTTAAAGGTTCAATTAAAGGAATTAATGCTTCGATTCTATTTAGGAAACCAGCCAGACAATACTTATCACCATCAAAGGGTGTGATATAACTAATACTTTTTGCGATTTGGTCTAAAATGGCCCTATTTTCATCATTCATTTTGGTTCAATTTATTTTCACTTTATTCTTAATTTATTTATTAATTTTAATTTTTTTTTTTTTTTATTTATTTAATTAATTTATTTATTTAATTTATTTATTTATTTAATTTATTTATTTATTTATTTACTTTATTTATTTATTGTACAGTAAATAATGAAAGAAACACACATTTATTTATTTTAATTTAACTTATTGATTGTTTACTAGTTTTTATTTATTTTGAGGAAAATAAAGAGAAAGAAGAAGAAAAATGAATAAAGTTATACTTGCTGTGATTTAGTTTCCTATTTCTCTATTATTATTAATTTTTGTTGTTGTTGATTTATTTTCTTCCAATGAAAATTGATTTTCAAAACTGTAAAGATTTTCCAAACAGATCCTATAGCTCCGTTGACGTTGATTTACAGCTGATGTACGGAATTGCAGGTCCAGCTAATGAAAACCTTTCTGACTCCTTTCAACTGTTAAAATTCAGATTTCTGCTTCTGTTGTTGTTGTTGATGAATAGTGATTTGATTTGTTTTCAGTGAAATAAGCAATTACACAAAGATAATGTTGGTTGTTTCGACACAACTATTACATCACTTGCTTTTCAATAATTGCTTCTTTTTTTGTATTTTATTTTATTTTCTTTTCACTGTGGGTGCACAAATTACAAATCAGTTGATTGTCGTGGTATTTCACGGATTTCACCGACTGCGCCAATTAAGTAATGATAATGTTGAATCACTAGGTTGTGATAATGTTTGAATCACAAGGTTGTGATAATGTTTAAATCACTTGTTGTGATAATGTTTGAATCACACAATAACAAATTTTATTAATAATAAAACTTCAAATACTTTGTTTACACTTCTTTATTTATTGATTTTTACTTTAATTACACTTTAACAAACATTACTGATTATTAATTATTCTCTGATTTAATCCCAACTTAACTTAACTGGACAAGACAAGAATTTACCGGCGACTGACTAAAGAATAATTTACAAGAACGGAATTTATCATGCAATCAAGATAGAACCTTTTGTTCACACGAAAACTGCTGACGTTTGCGTCTGCAGTTTTCGCGTGGAGATAAGAAAAAATAAGCGATTTTGTTTATTATGCATTATTTATTGAGTTTTGAATGTTATTATATTACTATATTAATAATTTTTTAACCTGCACACATAGTTAATTTACAACTAACTTATTGAAATTTTTTGTTCAATAATTTATACTCTAAAATTACTATTTCTAAATTATACTATATTATAATCTACAAGTTAAAATGCATTATAAAAATTAGGTAGTTTATGTTGTGAGTAAATATTGTAATCATCATAGTGGAACGTTTCGTCATCATTTTTTTCAAGTTCTTGTTCTTAAAAAACCAAATCGTAAGTCTTTCCAATTTGTCCATTGTTGATAATAAGTAGTTTTCCTCCGTTCATATCTTTTTCAAAATGTTTGTATAACGAGCTATATTTATTATATTTTTCCTCCAAATCCAATAAAATTCTATTGCCGTAAGTTGTTGATAACATGACGGATTTTAGTATTCTGTATGGTTTTTTTATTTCCATGCTTGATAAGTTCAAATATATTCTACGAGCAGAATTAAGTGCTTCAACTGAAGAAGCAAACTTTTTTTCAGGAACTCCTTCTTCTTTATCTTTCCAAGATAGTTTCTTCCGTCTTGGTAATTTTTCTGCTTTTGCTGTTGACTCAGCAATATTAGTTTCAATTTGATTCTTTTCCATTTTGTTTTGAATTAAAAATTTTTGACTCTACTTGTTAAACTTTTAACTAGTAAAACTGAACTGTGAATTTTTACCAAAACTCGGGTGAATTTATACCAGAAAATTTGAAACTTTAGTGAACATGTAAAACTCTATAACAAGCACAACAGTTTCTAGAATAATCAGATCACCCCCCACTCTAAAAAATTAACCAATCAGAATAATTTCTGGAATAATCTAATGTTAACGCAAGCCATAAATTACACTATTATATTAAATCCATTGACAGTTTCACAAGACATAAATTACACTATTTTATTAGGACCGTCAGTAGTCATGGGAAAAAATTTAAATCCTGAATCCATTTAAATTCATTTAATATTTAAAAATCCTTTTTTCTATTAATATAGTACTCTTTACTAATTTCACAATGTTATTAAATAGGGGTTATAATTTATTTATTTTATCGCATCCACACACACCACATGCATACACCCATACACACACACACACTGCTCTTAGTAATAATCAACATAAAACATATGCTTGAATATGTACCCTTAAGTAACACCTGCTACCAGTTTATCATTATCACTACAATAACATACGCACACCCTTCGTCTAGACAAGACAAGACAAGATCAATGCCTTTGTGACGTCATGAGCCAGTGATTCAGAAACGCCATAAACATACTACTACAAACAAATTATCGTCCTAAGCAAATATAATTTTCTTATAATTGTATGATCATATGGGTCATAAATTTCATTACATCAGAAACGAGGATAGAAATACAAAATGTAAATTCAAATTGTAATGTATTGTATGGGAAATACAATATATTTTGAATACGATCGGTTTAATGTTAAATTTTGAATTTTCGAGTATTCAAAATTCATACTTTTTTGGTAATGATAAATAAAAATATGATCGTATGAATGCATTATATATTGTATACGTAAGTATGTAATTTAAGTATATGTACATTCCACGTAGAGTCATATATGTCCCTATACAAATATTGTTTGTACCATAAACGTAATGACTTGATTTTGTTAATTATATTAATACATAGCCGGTGATTCAGAAACGCCATAAACATACTACTCACTTAAATTACATACGCACGTATGTGATAAATATGCATACATATTCACATTCTATGCTGATTCATGGGTATTTTAGTGGGTACTGAATGATTTCTTCTGTAAATTGTAAATATTGCTTTTTTCATACATTTCAATACATTTTCTTATTTTACACTTTATTTTTTGAATAAAACGGTAGCACTGGGTACTGATGACAGTACCCAGGAAGAAAAATTTTCGAACGTCGATTTTGCACTGCTTGCACTATCTCGTAGTTTTGGATTTCTGGCACTACTTATTTAAGCCTGCAGCTTACTTGTGCCTGACGAAACACAGTGCCAGGTTTGATTTTCGAGTTTTTCTTTTCTTTGACAGATTGCAAGAAAATTTTTTCGTCATTTTGGTACGTACACCATATTAAATTCAGGGTGACGTCATTTTATTCGTATATTTCTCAGTGAACTCTTTCGTTTAATATCAATATCATAAGGGTGCATAACAATTAATTAGTCCGCCATCTTTGGGAGTCCGCCATATTGGATTTAGAATGACGACACATAGCTAACCATGCATTGTCATCCAAGCCAAACGTGTATGCCAAATTTTAGCTCAATCGGTTTTAGATAACTGTTTTAAAATTCACTTGCAATATTTGACCCAAACTAACATACATAGCATGTTAAATAAAAGCTTATAAAAAAAAAAATAAAATAAAAAAATTACAATTAAAATTAAGTTAATTTGCTTTTCTCATAAGCTACTGTAATTTTGTTACTTGGTTTATGCTGTAGCATGAATTGGAAATAATTAAACGCTCAAATGCTCATTGTTTGAATTATGTAAATGTGTTACAAAAAAACTGTTCAAATCAACCACATTGTCGTATAGTATTATATTACGATAGTAAAGAATGAATGCAAAAGTTTTGAATTCATACAAATACATATATTGATTTTCGTGAAGCATCTTTGTGTTTCGTTTTGTGAATCTGTAATGGTGTCACCAATCAAAATGAGTGTCCGAAGTGGTGGTGCTTAATATGCGGATAGTACAGTCTGTCCAGGGTCGATTTTTATTTCCACGACGTCTGTTGTATATGAACAATAACGCTGATTTATTATGATCTTTATTTATGTTCATTATAACTATATATCCTGATCTTAACAATTTGTTTCCCTATTCTAAGCCTTATGCTTTACTTATAATGTTGTTTACAATGTTTATTTCCTCTACAATTTTTTTTTCAAATTAAATCGTTTACAAATCCTTTAGTTTATTCTTTCATATACTTGCTTCTTAGGTAGTATGATATACTAAGATAAGATAAGGGTATAATGAGACAAGTGATATGGAAAGTGTTACTCTTGACAGAGAAAGGAATAAATGTCGGAAAACCAAGAATGTATCAAGAATCAATGAATGCTACTTGCGACCAAATAAATAGTAAACCAAATAACGCAATTGTTGCAACTCTCAGTGAGCCCCAATACTCACTAGTATTGACAAATACTCCTTGAGCCAAATAAACCAATAGTTACAAACAACAGTGTACTCCAATACTCACTAGTATTGACAATCTACTGTCTGTCGAAGCAAATAAATCAATCGTTGTAACCTTCAGTGAGCTTCAATACTCACTAGTACTGACAAATACCGTCAATTCAATGAAACCAACCATCTCAATACTTATTGGTATTGAATTCTACAAAATTGAATCTTACCAACGCTGGGGTCCAGTGAAAAATGAGTGGACCAATGTGCGCAATACAATTGCAATGTTTGTTAATATCTTACCTTTGTGGAACTACCCCTCAATCCTTGTAAGTCGGACTGTCTGTCGGTCTTGTGGATATACAGTGGAGTTATCGCACAGTATACATATATCCACTCTATCGAATGCAACGGTGTATAAGTCGTAGAAATCATGCGGTACTAAGAAATCACCGTACAAATCACCGTAGAAATCACCGTACAAAGTATGCTCCGATATGGAAGGATTGGGTTTAATAAGTATGCGGGGGAATGAATCTCATATCATAAACCGACAATGCGATTATCAAAGGAAAAATTAGAAGGTAAGTAAATAAAAATGTGTAATATTGAATAAAATAACAAATTCATTTATTTTGGTTTGTATTATTTGGTATTAACAAATTATTATTATCAAATAATACAAATACGAACATGTAAGGAGAAAGTGTTATAAGTATTATTTATTATTTATTTATTTATAGCACTGATGGTGAGATGAGATTTGATAGCCTCGACACTACAGCTTATAAAGTTAAGCTTATTGTATCCCTCAACCCCGGTGTTTCTACACGAAGGCGCGTATCTTTCTAGCTAGATACACGACTTACTTTATGTAGTCAATATAAGAAAGATCTTCCAGATTACTGCCCCCTGTCGTAATCCTTCTCCATCTTTCTAGGGCAACACACTCCTCCAGTATGTGTGTTGATGTTTCCTCTTCTTCGAGGCATAACCTACAATCTAGGTTATCAACATTGACGCTTAGTTTTCGCAGGTGAACTTTAAACGTGTAATGTCCTGTCAGCAATCCAATCACACGCCTAGTAATCTTCCTATCACATTTAATTGTTAGTTCAGAAATGGTTCTGTTTGGCTCTCTAATGAGCTTTCCCGAGCGCTTCATTCCTCCATTAGAATTAGCATGCCCCTCACTTATAAGGGGTTTCCAATTACCATTATAGTTCAATCTATTAGCCGATATCCTAACCTGCCTCTTGAGAAATATGCGAGGGGGCGGAGGGGGCGACATTTGGAATAGCCTCTAAAGCCGCTGTCGGTGTGATTTTAAAAGCTCCCGTAATGCGTAGAACCGCTAATCTGTGGTAATCTGTGGATTTTTTCCAAATACTTCTTAGCCTTTTTCTGCTCATAACCCTGGGTATAAATCCTGGGTCCGCATAACCTTGGGTATAAAATCCTTTGTTGTTTAATTCAAAGATGAGGTCATCCACTACGAGATCCCAAAGGAGTGGTGATAAAACACCTCCTTGTGGAGTCCCCCTGGTAACCCTCATTTGTGTTTCCACTCCAGACAGTATGGCTTTAACTGTTCTGCTTTTTAGCATATGGTTTATCCACCTACAAATTGTGGTATTTACCACATGCTTTTGAACAGATCTGATTATTGAGGTGTAGGTTGTATTGTCAAACGCTCCCTCAATATCTAAGAAGACTCCTAACGTAGTCTCCTTATTCCGTAAACCGTACTTTATCCTGGTAACTAGTTGGTGTAGAGCGGATTCACAAGATTTTCCTGGTTGATAAGCGTGCTGGTTGGAGCTCAATGGTTTCTCCACCAGACACGATTCTCTTATGTGCCTCTCAACCAGTCTTTCTAATGTTTTTAGAATAAAAGAAGACAAACTGATGGGTCTATACGGTTTAGCCTGGGTGCTATCTTTCCCCGGCTTGTGCATAAAGACCACATTAGTTAGTCTCTAGACGCTAGGTATGTATCCCAATGGCTAGGCTGCCCCTAAAGAGCCTGTTTGATTTCAGTGCTAAAGGTTGTCCTCCTTTTTGCAGTAGGCTTGGATAATTCCCATCTGGACCATGACTTTTATGTGGTCTGAAGGTATTTACAGCCCATATTGTTTTGTCCAAAGTGAATGCTTTCTTGACAAAATCCCAGCCCTCTTTGCTCGCCCTCAACTTAAGGTCCAGAGTAAACTGGTGACTGATTTCCTGAAAGGTTTCACATGTTACAGTAATTAACCTGCAGAGGGGAGCTATTGCAGTCTTACTATATTGATTTATTTACTTCTTAATAAACTTGATCCTTGGTCAAGTCAATCTTGGGCTGAAGAAGCTACTAATACTGAATTTCCGTCTTTTAGCCAATTGCTTCCTGTTTTATAGAAAAAGTGTCAAGCCTTAAAAAGTTTGTCTTCTGCCTCAAAATCGAACTCATCAACTAGAGGGTTAAAATCGAACCATGTCTCAGGGACTCATGCAAAATCATCTGCTATTAACTGCTGTCCAAAATGTAAATCGAACCACCAATTATTTCAGTGTAGTCAATTTCAATCTATGAACATACCAACTCGCCGAAAGTTTGTACGTAATTATCGACTAGGCTACAACTGTTTGCGTAATGGGCACCTGTCATCTAATTGCAGTCAACCTGTCATCATTCGTTGATACATTCTATTGCTGAAGTTCCTTTACCTTCAACAACAACCAATGATAGTAATTCCAGAGTTAACAATGCAGATTCAACACATTTTGCATCTTTGTTACCAACAGCAGTAGTTATCGTTCACGATATATACGGTCGATCGCATTTATGTCGTATATTACTTGATTCCAGGTTTCAAGTTTCGTTTATATCTGAGTTAGTAGTAAAACGATTAAAGTTACAACGAAAACATGCTCGTTTGCCGATTTCAAGGTTAGCTTCAGTAGGTACTGGTATAACAAAAAGAGTAGTCAACTTAACACGCCATTCACGTTTCGATTCACAACAGATAAATTTGAATGTTTTTATTTTGAGTAAATTAACATCACCTTCACCCAGTTCTGATTTAAGTATTAAACAATTATCGCACACGTGACATAGTTCTTTAGCTGATCCTACATTTTCTAAATCCAGTGCTATTGACATTCTATTAGGAGCTGACAAGATGTTTCACATTCTTGAAGGACACAAGATCACTATTAAGCGTACGTCACTAATAGCACAAAAAACAATTTTTGGTTGGGTGATTGCCGGAATAGCGTCTTTTAATTCGCACGCTATAACACAAGCATATTTTGCATCCACTACAAATTCGTTAATCGATGTTGATCATTCACTTCAAGAATTTTGGGAAATTGAAAGATGTTGTCCGAATACAACTTCTACTCTTTCTGAAGACGAACATCAGGCTGAAAGTATTTTTGCATCTACAACATATCGTACTTATGATGGTAGATATACTGTTCAATCGCCATTCAAGTCTCTTCCAGTTGTTTTAGGTTCATCATATGATCAAGGCATGAAGTGTTTATTGTCCATGAAGAAAAGATTTGAGAAAAATTCGAAAATTGTATTGAGTTGGCTATCAGACATTCATCGACGTTGGACCACATTTGTTGCTAATCAGACATCAGAAATTTTGAATTCTAGTCCAAGACGCAACTGGCATCATGTTCCATCAAATTGTAATCCTGCTGATGTAGCATCACGAGGACTTCTACTTTCAGAACTCCTCCAATCACCGCTTTGGTTTCATGTACCTGAATGGCTCAAATTAGACACTTCTTATTGGCCGGTTGAATCTGTCGAATTAAATACAACACAACCTCACTTAGAAGAAAGAAAACCTTTTGTACAATCGTTCTTGGCAAACCAACAAGAATGTGTTTGGTCGTATATATTCAACAGAACGTCATCATGGACGAAACTACTACGAATCGCCGCATATTGTTATAGATTTATCCCCATTTTGCACAATCGCTTGAAAGCCGTATCTAGCAACATAACATACGAGTTTATTACATCTGAAATGAAATGCATCAATTGATCGACTCCAATGCTTATAATACTGCTATTCGAGAGTTTGTTTCTAGCGAACGACGATATTCGAAGGGAATTTATTCTTCCATCCTTTCCCCATTTCGTCGAACTTTGTGGGGCTGGCATCAAATCGGTAAAAATTCATATTAAACGCGTTGTCGGTAATAACATTCTCACATATGAAGAAATGACGACAGTTCTCACTCAAATAGAAGCTGTGCTGAACTCTCGCCCATTATGTACACTACCGAATAGCGAATACAAAGCATTAACTCCTTTTCATTTGCTTACAGGACATTCATATTCACCAATTTCAGACTCATCATCAATGGAACCAAGAAGTTCACTCATGTCCAATTGGGGGTTATTACAAAACATACTTCAAGGTGTTTGGAAACAATGACGTTCAGAGTACTTAACCTCGCTTCAACAGACACCAAAATGGTGTACAGCTCAACCTCAATTACAAGAAAATGATCTTGTCATTATTAAGGATGTGAATTAACCTCCAGCAAAATGTGCATTAGCACGTGTCATAGCACTGTACTCTGGCAAAGATGGGAATGTGAGAGTGGTCACTCTCCAAACTCAAACTGGTCAATTTGTTAGACGAATTATCAAACTTGTGAAACTGCCAAATAATAATTTTGTCCTGGATTCTCCAGCGAACGGCGGAAATGTTAAGATGAAATACTGGCAACACTAAAATTATTAATGTATTACTTAAATAATTTTACATTTGTTATATTTTGCTTAAAACTTTTACATTTGTATTGTAACGTAAATATCTATCTTGCATATTAGTAATTTTATATTTAATCGTATTGAATCATCATAATTTGCTACTATGTACATAACTTGTTTCGCACTGTTGTCGCTTTGTTATTATCATTTGAACAGTTAGGTCACCTTACCTATTGTTAATACTGTATCATTACACTTAAACATTTTGTACATAATTATCAGCTATTGTTAAGAGTATACAGCAACAGCTGATTGAAATCGAAATCGGTTCGTGTCGCTACTTCAAAAAAATAAAAAATAAAAAAATCTTAAAAAGAGTCTAGAATAAAGCCATTTTCTTTTTTTTTTCAATATTTACTTGCTATATGTATGTACGCGCATATATATGTACATATGTTTGTATATTATTTCCATCATTATTATCCATATGCGTTTATGGAAGTTTGTAAATCTGAAAAATAACATACATGTGCACATACGAGTATGGACAATTGTACATACAATATGTAAAAATATACGCTGTGACAATAATTTCCATATAGTATATTTACTATACAAAAGTATTTACTTTACAGTTTACATATCGCACATACTCAACGGTGTCTTACTCATACATACATATATAGGACAGTAATTCTCCTCGATATCAAATAATATCGTAAGGTTTATCAGGGTTGGGCATTTACGCGTAAGCAGCTGGAGTTTACGTTTACTTGGTAAAGAGAGTAAAGAGTGTAAATAACGTAAAAACTGCGTAAATAGCGTAAATAGACGTAAATGTATAAAAATAAAACAGCTGTGTGTAAATTGTCTGTCACTTTTAAAAATTAACAGATTAAAAAAACAAAAGTCGGGTGATTTTGATCTTTGAAAATACCAAACTTATGTACAGTTTTTATAATTTTTATTCACAAAATAAATATTGAAAATAATGTTAAACAACATATTTTGTGTTTTTTTATTTTTATGAATAAAATTTAATTTTTAATATATTTGTTTACGTTTACACTCTTTACGTCTTTACGGTAAACAGAAAAACTCTTTACGTACGTTGTTTTTACGTGTAAATTGTGGTTGTAAACGCTGTAAATAGTTTACGCGCCCAACCATGGTTTATACATACACGCAATATATTTATGTGCATACATATGTATATGTTGTGGCTGTTATATTATCAAGTATATAAGTATCAAGTATATAATATAAGTAAATATTATCAATTACGTGCTACTGCTACCTACATATGTATATATATATATAACATATATAACATGGCAGATAGCACATACACATACATACATACATACATATATATGTATGGACATACATCATATAATTGTTTGGTAATATAATTATTTTATAGTGAAAATTGGAATACCTACATATGTACATATTATTGTGTAATTGCCATATTATCGTCAGTTTTATGTATTTTCTATTGTTTTTCTAAATATGTACAGAAAACTGGCAAGAATATGGACAACATACATACATACATATGTAATTACATGACATGAGAGTAATTTGATATCGATGCGTTCGATAACATGATCTGCAGCGCATACTGAGTTCGATAAAGTCATCAAATGTATTGCATTTGATAATCGTCAATCGTTCGATTTTGCAGTTCGGTAATGTAATAAGTGTCAAGCTTTTGACTAAATAAAATGCTAACTACAAACGTTGCTCTTGTGCAATCTGAACTATAATTGCTATTATACACAACCCACAAATTACACTACTATTAAAAAGTAAAAAACACAAAGATATTTCTAGAATCTAGAAGTTTACAATAGAAAGGGTGAATATATGTATGTAAATCAGTACATACATACTTATAATTTTTTTGTATAAAGAACTCAGAATTTTTTTGTACAAATCAAATGCAAAATTTAGAAAAAATTGCTCATATAGTACGAATTCATCATAGTATTTTATACATGTTAATAGGACATAAAATATATGTTTTACATGCACATGCGAAATACACCTATTATATTAGTTCTTATACATAAAACATGTAATATACCACACATAAAAAACATAAAAACATGCAATGTAACATAAAAGCCATAAATAAAAAAAGCTAAAATAATAATAAAATTATTATAAAAAGCTAAATAAATAAAAAAAGCTAATGAAATTATCAGAAATCTACAAAGCATAGCAAAACAAAGAACACTAACATTTCTGCAAGAAAAAGTAATATTTTGCGTAAAGAATTTAGATATTTTTGTCAAAACGTAAGCAAAGTTTTTAAAAAAACTGGTTATAAAATACAAAAATAACTTTATCCTTTATATTTGTTAGTCACAATCTACATAATATTATATACATACATACATAAATATGGATATATATCTACGGGAGTGTTGTATTCGGTTCACGAATGGGCATATTACGCGGATAACGCGGATCTATAATTTCGGGCAACAGACAATCGTAATAAAATTTTTTAATTTTCGGTAAAATTTCGGTCCAAAACGAATCGTCACGATAAACTTTTTCAACGAACAATGGTTTTTCAGTTGACGTCCAGACGGCAAAATAACAAAAATCACGATTACTAATATTCAACTGCCCTTGAACTTGATAATAATAATCGTGTTTTTTGTTAATAATTATTTGATTCGTCAACTTATCTTTTTTTAAAAAAAGTATTTTTTTTCTTTAACCGCGTCTTCAATATCCATACCGGCAGAAGAATATGGACATTTGATTTCAATTAAATCCGAGTTACCGATCGCGCCGTCAGGAGTTGCGCCCAAAAATGCGTACGTAGAATCGATAAACAAACCACAATTTTGAATTTCGATATTTAATTGAACCGATAATTGTCTAACGGCAGTTTCTTCGATTATTTTCCCGTACTGTACGGAGCGAACGGACGACAAGTTGGTATATAAAATAGACTTGACCAAGTTTGAAAATGTTTTGACACGACGTTTACATACTCTTCCAAAAAATGAAGCGGTCAATAAAAATCGACGTTTCGAAAACCAGATTTGAGAATTTGACTGAAGACGAGTTAATTTTTCAATTTCAACGCGATTTTTCTGGTTTTCTTTTAGCTCCGTAAATATGTCACTCCGAATGGTAGCCTGATTTTCCTACGACAAATCAGGTTTTTCACACGAATCTGTGCCGTAGTTCTTATCTTGACCTGTCGCACTCGTTTTTCGAAACAGACGCCTTTTACAATTTATATTTTTTAAATTTCTAATTTTTCTCCGCAAGTACATCGCTTTTACTTTACCGTTAGGACTCTTGACAAACACCGTTTTGCTAAGGAAAGAATACGCTTCTTGAGTATTGTGCTGAACTAACGCGCCGTTGCATCTTGACGTGTACGAATTGGACAAAGAGAGATTTATCCGTTTACCGCCGACAAATTTATTAACGAGCGCGTGAAAATGTTCGACCACGTTTGAATCAACATCATGAATCAAACTATTCGCGTGTAAACTAAATAAGTTGCAAATATTTTCTATTTCCGCAAAAATACCGTCTGTTTCATATTGTGAACCTGATTATCCGAATCAGGTTGCTTTAATTTATTACAAAAATAACTCGCGCAATTTTCGTGACAACCAAAAACGTGATACGGCGAATTTTTGATGTCTTTAGATAAAAACACGGACTTTTCATTGATATTTAGACCGTCAACGGATTTCCAATACGATACAGCTTTTTTTATACCGAGTACTATACGTAATAAATTTTTATCAATTAAATTACGGAAAGTTTTGGAAAAGTTTTTATTTTTTGATAAATCTCGAAGTTTATTACGTAAATTTCTATAGAGATGATTCCGACATTCAATTTTTTCTACACGCGTATTCGCATATGGTCTTGCGTCTAAAATTCGTTTATAAACCGCACTGTCGCCATCTGCAATGAACTTGTTATATCGTAATCCGTACGTTTTTTCACTCGTTTTAAATCCTTCGACGATTGCTGCAGCCTCCATTTAAACCATATTTTCGATCGAAGTCCGTAACGCGTTTCATTTACTATTTCGACATTTTTTAAAGTACAAGCGAACAATTCTAAATGTTTAAAATTTTGTAATCCACGGAAAAATAAATTTATATCTACAATACGACGACCTTTTATTTCAAATTTTTCAAAACTAGACGCGGATTCGTTTTCTATGACTAAACATGTATCTTCTAAATCTTGATTTTCCGACACGTTAGTTTCATTTTTCTTACAAAAAAACCGTTTACTGCGTTTTTTTGAGCCAAATTTCAAACCCTTCGTTTTCCGGATTTTTCCCATGTTAATAAGTTAGTAGACAAATTGCACACAAACTAAGATAAAAAGGAAACTAAAAGAATTGATTATATACAGAAAAATATAAAAGAACAACACAGATTATATTAGTTATTTTAGTTAGTTAGTAAGTAAGTTATTTAATTTGTTAGTCTAAATGAGTCACAGTAATTACTATTTTTATTTTATTAAATACAAAAAATACTCAAACACCAGGTTATAACAAAAAATCAATATTATCAAATCAATTTTATCAAATCCTAATAATTAAATCAAAGAAAACCAAATCTAAACCCACTATCAAACAAAGTTGTTAGCGAAATTATGATTTTTGGCGCTAATATTTCTAAAAAAATAATTTTTTCAATACTGTACAGCTAACGCAATTATAAATTGTCGTTATTTTTTGTTCAGTACAGTAATATTATAGTATAGTCAATAGTGTATAACAGTGTATAATGTTCGTAGTACGATCACTTGGGTGTTGGTGTTATTGGCTTATTGTACCAATCTCAGTGTATTCACTATACACAATATATTGTTATATGCAATTATGTAATTTTAATTACAATACACATGATACTGACTTGGTTATAGTACGCATCCGTTCTATCTTCTAAACAACACATGCTACTTACCTTAGTAGTTTTTACATTGAGTCCATTATTTGATAAAAAAAAAGAATTCTGTTAGTAAAATAATGGTTTGAATGTGAAAAACCTTTATAAAGTTATAGAATGGACGAAAAGAGTGCGTATTATATACAAGATTTTGTAATATGTACAATTCTAACGTATAATGTATATTGTACGGAAATATAAGTCATACACCCGTGCGAATATGTATGTCCACAGGTATATACCTACATATACTCCATTTATTTGGTATGAAAAATATAATACGCAGAAATTATATACGTACATATGTATACTATATATATAAGTAAGTATATATTCACGTGTTCCACGTATTCTAATTATACATAATTATAGTTATAGTATATGCATGTACATATATCATAAACATCAAACACTTGTGCTAGATCAGTGAAGATCGGAAATTTCAATACAATTATATACATATGTGCATGGATGTATGTATACATATTTTATTGCAATGCATTATATACGATACGATGTAATACATTTTTTTGTTTTAATTTTTATTTTTTCGTGCATACATATACATATATACATACATATATGTATGTATAATACCTTGTGTATATAATATTATGTATATCATTTGGTTCAAATTAATCCTGTACATACACACTCGCATGTATATGGGAAATTTTTATTGGAGATATACAGTAATACTGAAAACATTTGTAGCAATAAAATATATATAATTGTAAATTTCAAACATATGTATCAAAAAATGAATTTATAAATAAACAACAACCGAGATGTAAATATGAATGTGATATTTGATTATTTTGTTAGCAAAAATGTAATTTGTAGTATAATCAAATATTACGTATTGTATATTATTATTTATAGTGAAAATTATGAACGAATACATTAGTTGATTTTGCGGAGTTCACATGCATTTTATTCGTCACTGTATACGCATTGTCTTACATTCTATGATACAATGTCATGACACCTACAGATTTTTGGTCGAACTTTGTCAATTACTTGGTTCTATTATGAAATTAAAATGAAGGAAAAATTGAAAATTTCATACAAAAAATTGCAATTTTCATTTATTAATAAAATGTAAACTACATTACATTTTCACGTTTTTTTTTTTTTTTGCAGACAGTCAGGAAAAGTTCAAATTTTATGCCTATATCACAAAAATTACAGAAATCATACGTTTAATAGCAGATAAATTGTACCAAAGTCAAAGTACTTTTTCAGGAAACATGCTTTCACTCTTTTTCAATTTTCTACTGAACGGAGTCCTTTATCAAAAATCTGTCCGCTTATGTGTGTTCAAAATTTCGTTGAAATCGGTTGGATAGTTTTTGAGCTAGAAGGTCACTTTGAACACCGATTTACCAATTTCCACACTTAATATTGTACATTTGATCTCACTTGATTTTTTTGTTCGTAATACTTGGTAAAATAAATTTGTAAATTTTATTATTCTCTCTTCTTGTTGCAATCGTCATCGAGTGAAGTCAGATTTTGAATTTGCTTAAATTGTAATTATTTTGTGTTCAATAAATTTATAACGTGTTTTTAAAACTTTGAATTTTAAATCACAATTTTTTTGTGATCAGGCAGCTTTTCTTCTCTGAGCCCCTGAGAGTTTCTTATCTGCTAGCTTGAGGTTGCTCAAGCCAACAGTCTTTTTCGTCTGCTGGTCTTGTGGATATACCACTTCTTTGCAGACTAGACGAACAATGTGTTATTGTTTCCTGACTCGTTTTAGGCGCTTGGTCAGGATCTGCCAACTTGATTCGGGGTTTTGGCTGCGTTTGGTATTCGTTCTTTTCACGTTTGTATTTTCAACTTTTTCAGGTTGTTTAATACAAAACGTTTCATTGAGAACTCAACCGCTCCACGACAAGGCGCAACATAAAACACACACCCTTTAGCGTCGAAATGAAACTTCAGTTAGAAGACTCGCCATACAATATTTACATACAATATAATATTACATAATAACTCCATACGCCATACAATATAACTCAAGTTTCAATTTTACTGCTAATGCTGCCATAATACGAATTTTTCTATGTTTTGCGACAGGAGCCTATATCTGATCGTATTCAATTCCATATCTTTGACATATCCTTTCGCTACAAGACGTGCTTTTCTTTTAAATATTTTATTTTCTTTATCAGTTTTTGTGGTGAATACCAATTTACACCCAATAAATTTCTTATTTTCTAGTTTATCTACTATGATCCAAGTTTTATATTTCTTATTTGTGTTAGAAATAATAAATATTCCTTTATATATAAAATTGCACTTTATAAATATTACGTCTTAACTTTATGAAGGCTAGGCAAAGAAGAAAGAATATTCTTCATAAGGTTCATAAGGTAGGTACCCTAAATTCTTATTTCTCATCTCTTATATATAGAAAAGAAATATGATGAGAATATTGTTATTTGTTATACATTGAAATAAGTACAGTCTTTGTATAACGTATTGTACTGTGCATTGTGAATTGCATCGCTATTACATACATCGCTATGTAATAGCTGTATGATAAATAATGCAGGGTGCCTACAATACCCCCCCCCCCCCCCCCCCCTAACAAAAAGGTTTTAATTTTTCTTTCTTTAAAGTTACACTAAACATAATATGTTAAACGTATATGTGTGTGTACATCTACTCAAAAAAAAATATATATAATTTATTGTTATTTTGTGTTTTTAAAATCAAATGAGTATCTTATTTTAAAATAACTTATTTGTATTTAGAACTATTACCTGAAACTTTATTAAACATTTTATCAAGATATATGTATACATGTGGGAAGAATGAAGAAGAAGAAGAGTTATCAGAACATTAAGTGAAGAGGTGAATCCTCTTCAAGGTCCGAAGAGTAGTCAGGAATGGTCGAATGTGGGATGTTATGTTACTTTACATCTACTTGTTGTTTGTTTACTTTGTTTTGTAAATACTTTGTTTTAAAATTTTTAGGTCTAATTATCTTTTATGTATTTTTTAAAAATCATAGTTATCTAAAATGTTTTGCATTAAAGAGAATTGACAATTTAAATTAGAAAATAGAATAAGTTAGTTGATTTTACGAGTTGAAATAGAGAAGTTCTATAGAGTATTGAGAAGATTATATTGTATTAATAAAGGATATTATAAATATTGTATAAATAATTTTATAATAAAATAAAAATTATTTTGAATAAAATTATCAATCATAATATTGAATTCTTTCAATAATAAATCCTAGAAATTTTAGGGGCTCAATCGGGATAATTACGAAGAACGAAGAATAACATAGGAAGAAAAAAGAGAGTATAGGAGGAAAAGAAAAAGAACATAGGAGGAAGTAAAGAGAGGAAGAAAAGAGATTTAAAAAATCAATAAAACAAGGAAGAGAATATAAAAAGAGTGAAGACATAGATCAGAAGAAATTTAAAGTTTGGGGAAGTATATTAATATATTAGTAAAATGAAAGTGTGTTAACATATTAATTTGTATAATAATTAATTATTACAAGTATCTTAAAGTTAAAAATAGTACTGTTATCAATTGTAATCAATTTTTATTAAAAAATATATACATATATATTATGAACGGAAGACGTAGAAATTGTAAAGGTTCCCAAAGTCTTGAAGAAATTCAAGGTGAAGAACCTAGTATAAAGTTTACTTTCGGTGATATTGATAATTTGATTCGGAAATTTTCGGGCGATATTTCGTTGCACGTTAAAAGGTGGTTAAACGAATTTGAAGCATATGCTTCAACGTTTAATTGGTCGGAACTGCAAAGGTATGTTTTTTGTAAGCGACCGTTAACAGGCGCTGCAAAATTATTTGTTCAGTGTGAAAGTAATGTGTCAACATACCGTGAACTTAAAATCGCGCTGTAAAAAGAGTTTTCTCCACGTGTTAGTGCAGCAGACGTGCATAAACAGTTACGTGAGACAAAGAAAAAACGAATGAATCCGTGAGAGAATATTTGTACAAAATGATTGACATGGCATCACAAGTAAATGTGGATGAGAGGTCAATCATAAGTTATGTTATAGACGAAGTTCGGGATAATACTCCGAATAAAATAGTATTGTGTGGTGCAGAAACTATTGAAGAATTAAAAAATAAGTTGTTCATTTACGGAAAAATGAAAGAAGGTCAATCGTTTCAAGTTAATAATAACAAACAAGATGTTATTGAAAAACGTGTTTGTTACAATTGTGGTCGTGTTTGACGCGGTGATTTATCTGATTTCGATAATAGAGCCGTGGTTAATGGTTTATAGTCGGTGTAAATAGTAAACTTTCGCGCTTCGACCGTGTGTCTAAAATGTTTGATTGCCAAAGAAATAGCTAAAAGCTCTCTATAAAAAGTCGAGTACCTTTTCTTAGCTGGTTTCAACCTTGTAGAGAAAAAATTTAAATGTTTCCACTTTGAGATATTATATTGTTGCAACACAGCTCGTTTCCTTCCTTTGAGACTATATGCTCTAAAAAATTGAGTTTTTGGCTCCGACAACACACTTATCGGAGTTTATATTTATTCCGTATTCGTTTAGCCTAGTGAATAACAAACGAAGATGTTGTTTATGTTGTTCTTTTGAAGGACTCGCTATTAAAATATCATCCAGATAACAAAAAATAAAGTTAAGTCCTGTTAGGACTTCATTCATTAAACGTTGAATCGTTTGTACCACATTTTTAAAGCCGAAAGGCATGCGTGTAAATTCGAATAACCCGTAAGGGGTTGTAACTGCTGTTTTGTGAACGTCAGACTCGGCGACAGGAATCTGGTGATATGCGCGTATTAGATCGACTTTTGAGAAAATGGTGCAGTTATGAAGGTTGACATTAAGATCTTGAATGCAAGGTAAGGGATTTTTATCGATAATTGCCGCTGCGTTCAATCGTCGGTAGCCTATGCATGATCTCCATTCGGTTGGCCATTTTGTGCGAGAATGAAGGTCGACAAATACCTAATCTCACCATTAATTCGAATCCGGCCTTGGATACCTTGTATTTTTGAAGATGCAAACGAAGAGGACGTGAAGCAGGAAGCGTCCCTTGCGTTGTAATTTGGTGCACGACGTTGTCCTTAACAGTTTCTTTAAAACTTGGTGGGGCTTTAAGCGAAAGAAATTCGTTTATTATAGAACCAAATTCTTTTTGTTGATTGTTCCATTTAGGTGAAATTGATGCGATATGCTGTACAGAGCATTTTGTTTGCAATGAGGTTTTTTCGTCTATTAACCTTTTGCTACGTATATCAACCAGAATGTTAAATTTGTGCAAAAAATCAGCCCCTAAAAAAGCATTGTCAACCGCTGCGACAACGAAACATGATCAAAATTGCGCCGAAGATTCAAATTAATGCTGATTGCCTTGAAACAAAGTATGGGTAAAGTTAATTTTTGTAGAAGCGTCATAAATAAATAAACGGCAAAAGTTTTTGACCGGCTTCGTTGCCGTAGACGAAACCAAAGTTAGCCGTTTTTTTTTATTATTAAAATGTGATGAAGCTTTAAAATTTTCGAATGAACGACCTTCTAAACTTTTAATCGTGTCAACGAGACTATCAAATTGATGGACAATAGAAACTTGCGGAGGAGGAGGATTCGATGGGTCAGCAATTTTATCTGCTATTTTGAACAGAGTGTGAGTCTTCTAAGGCAATTAGACACGTTTAAATGTATGAGGGTAGTTTATTCATCCAGAGTTTCCTAAGGAGATGCGCGTTAACCAGACAGTTACTGACGAGCAGAGATTCCATTCGCCTAAACATTTCTGATGATCTGGAATTACACAACTCGATTTTATGCAATAATGCGTCTAAACGACGCTCTTCTGACTCAATAAAATAAAGCTCTTTCTAAGAGCTTTTTTAATGTGTTGTTGTTTTTATCCAATGGCCTGCTATAATGCTGTGTTAAAACATTTTATTTCTTAATTCCCAATATAATTCTTCACACATTTTTATCTAATTGGAGTTGTCTATTTAATTTTGAGCAAATCAGGAGATGTGCTTCGTCTTGTATCGCGTCAGTGTCATTACATACGCTACAAGTAGCGCTTGTTTTTATACCCATTCTGTATAAGTGGTGACCCAAACAGTCGTGACCTGTATACAGCCTAAACCTAGCTACTGCCTTTTTCCTTTCCATGTTTGTAATATTATATTTAAGATCTTCGATGTTTTCATTTTTTTTTTGCCGGCTAGCCGCGTGGTCTATTAATTTGCGCCTGTTTTTAACGTAATGTTCTATTTCTTTGATTTTTCCTGAAATTGTATCTACTATTTCAGACTTCATTATTGTATTTGCTCCTTTTTTGCCAATCGGTCGGCAATTTTATTTCCCGCAATACCCACATGCGATGGAATCCACTGGAACCTGATGATAATTTTTTAAGGTTTTCATATCTATTTTCTTTGGGAGGCTCAAGAATAACGTCTGAAACTATTTCAATTGTTTCTGGAGGGAGAGCTGAAACCAAATAATCGTATTTAGTGGACTGTTGTGTAATTTTTTTGATTCTAAGTTGACATTCAATCTGATGAAACCAAAAATCTGACCTGTTGTTCCAAAAAGGAGGTATTTTAATATGCACTACGGACTGTAAGAAAGCATCTTCTAACTGATTATTAACAGTGCCATGCGAATTATTTATTTCGTCGGCAGTACCAGCAGAATTTTGCTGTGAAGGTTTAAAAAACGTATCGGTTTCCGGCATAATTATATAAAGTTTATTAACTTGAACTTGATTTGAAACTGAATGTGGATAATTTTGCGATTAACGTATAAAATAATTTTGAATATTCGCTAACGGTATAACAGATCAAGCCAACATACATAAAATGAATACGCGTGGATAAATATGTATGCGCGTATGTGTTTGAATTTAAATAGAATGTATTGTACTTACAGTTTCTTTTATATACAAATGTTTGTATGTTTTTGTGCAAAAAAATAATGTGTGTACAGGTATTCCCCGACTTACGACCGAGATAGGTTCTTGGTCATCGGTCGTAAGTCGATTAAGTCGTAAGTCGAATTTCATATAAAAAAAATTTAAGAAAAAAATTACATACTGTACTACTAACTTTGAGGGTCAGGAGAAATGAAACTACCCAAAATTCATTTTTTAAAATAATAATAATAACACAAAAATACATATTTGTCTTCTTTAAGTATATTCTATGAAAAAAATTGGAAAAAAATAGTCGTAAGTCGGGGACTACCTGTACTTGCAGATCCCGGTTTAAAGTAAATGTTTCTCTTGCACACATATGTATAGGTACATATTTATGTATATGTTGTAATTACAACTAAAAAAAAAAAGGATTTAAGAAATGAGTATTTTTCTTATGAATATATAATTTTAAAAATAATTATAACAAAATAATTTGTTTGAAACAAAGTATTTGAAAATGTTGAACTGTCCGTTTATGTTGAAAGTCAACCCTGTAGAATCTGCTATTGTAATATGTCCGCGTGGTTGACGAAAAATCCACATTTGTTTTAGAAATCGTGAAAAATTTACTGCAGATCACGTTGAAAAGATGAGATTTATCTGAATTCACAATTATAGAAATGAAAGGTTTTCACTAATTTTCATGATTTGCTGCTATTTCAGAAACTGCACGTCCTCCCTGAATAGATGACGTAGTAATACTTTGTTATTGTAATCATATGTGCTATATACATTAGTATACATGTAATTTTTTTAAATATATTAGTTTAAATCAGGGTGTGGCATTTACGCGTAAACAGCCGGAGTTTACGTTTACTTGGTAAAGAGATTAAAGAGTGTAAATACCGTAAAGACTGCGTAAATAGACGTAAATACATAAAAATAAAACAGCTGTGTGTAAATTGTCTGTCACTTTTAAAAATTAACAGATTAAAAAAACATAAGTCGGGTGATTTTGATCTTTGAAAATACCAAACTTATGTACAGTTTTTATAATTTTTATTCACAAAATAAATATTGAAGTTAATGTTAAACAAAATATTTTGTGTTTTTTTATTTTTATGAATAAAATTTAATTTTTAATAAATTTGTTTACGTTTACACTCTTTACGTCTTTACGGTAAACAGAAAAACTCTTTACGTACGTTGTTTTTACGTGTAAATTGTGGTTGTAAACGCTGTAAATAGTTTACGCGCCCAACCATGGTTTAAATTCATGGTTGGGCATTTACGCGTACACAACCGGTGTATACGTTTACTTAATAATACTTAGTAGTTTACTTAGTAAACAGGGTAAAGAGCTTAAACACCGTAAACACTACGTAAACAGCGTAAATGTATAAAAATAAAATAGCTGTGAATTGCCTGTCAGTTCTGTCACTTTTAAAACAAAACAACTACGCTAAAAACTTCAATATTAAAATTAAATTTGATTTTTTAAAGAAATATTAAAATAAAATTAAATAATTAATAAATTAATAATAAAAAAATACAGTGCATTGTGTTTAGTTTGCAAAAAAATCTTTATTTGAAAGCACATAGGGAAAAAAATTAATTGTCTTTGTTTGTTTTGATTTTATTATTCCATAGTATGTACATACATATGTACATATGTATATTCAATTAATCAATTTAATTACATTTATTATTGTAATGTATGAAATGTGAATAATGAATTAAATATTTTAGGAGAAATCAACAACGAAAGTGTATGTAATTAAAGACTATGAAATTGAAGTTGAAAATGAATCAACGTGTTCAAAAGAACCATATAATGTCCATATAAATATATTATAACCTCAAAATAATTGCAAATAATAATGATAATAATTCGGGTGATTTTTGAAAATACCAAACTTATGTACAGTTTTTATAATTTTTATTCATAATATAAATATTGAAGTTAATGTTAAACAACATATATTGCTTTTTTTTTTATTTTTCTGAATAAAATTTAGTTTTTAAGAAATTTGTTTACGTTTACACTGTTCACGTGTTTACGGTAAACAGAAAAACTGTTTACAGACAAAAAAAAACTTTATACAAGTACAACTATGGGTATTAGATCGGAAAAATGAATTGTACATAACAGGACACGCACAAGGTGTTCTGCGTGTCAAGAAAAAGCAAAACATGTATTTTTAATGTTGTGTCTAAATAAAAAGAAAGTAAAATTCAGATTCAAATTCTATCAAAAATTAGAAATTAATGAAAACACAGGAACATATATTATGTAAGGATTAAGTTATAATAATGTTGGGAAATCTTAAGACCTAATGATTTTCAGTGTGTAGGCAAATTTTATGGAACCAAAGAGCATATATAGAGTTTCAATTTATCTGTATGTTTGCAAAAAATGTCTTCAAAATGTCTTCGAAAAAAATTATAGTGGGAGACTACTATAGGCGTATAACTATACACGTAGTTTGTGTGATGATGTATAGCTGATAGCATAAATATTGTTAAAATAAAAGTAAAACATGCTAAGGGGAAATGAAAACCAGTTATAGGCGGTATCATACATAAGTACAAGTTTGTGTGATGGTACTAAGAAATCCTTTTCACTGAGAGTGAGGAAAAAATGAATGAAGTACAAGGAATTTCTTTAATCTTCTGTATTTCTTTAATAGTTTTCTTTTACACATTTAACATTTTCCTTTTAATTTGTTACATTGAAATTTGTTTGATTTTATTATACAAACTTCATATACTCTATATATATATGTACACATGAATATACATACGTCTTCATATATTACATATATATATAGTAACCGTACATGTATGTATAATTGTATATTTTCATATACCATATATAGTCAATGTAATATGTACATATAAATTTTTGTTCATATGTTGTTTATAATATATACATACGTATGTATACGAAATAAATTTCATACAGTAGGTATATTTACATACATTATTCTCTGTATAGGATATCGGGTATTTCACGTTGTTTAAAATCCTGTTTTGCTACTATCCTTCTGTATAATTTCATTTTGGTATGGCATAGTAAAAATCATACAACTAAAATTTTTTTCCATTCATTTTTCTGCTATACGAAATAATCATAAGCATGTTCACGTAGTATTTGTACACAATCAGGTTTATCATGCGCTAACAAGTTGCAATATTTAAATTTTATATAATATAAAATTATATAATTAAAATTATATAATATATCTAATATATATAATATATTAGATATGCACATACATATGTATGTATGTATATTAGCCAAATACAATACAAAATGTCAATGACTTCAAATTATTGGCCTAAAAAAATATGTACGTATTAAAATACATCAACATGCGAGAAAAAAGCAGTACAATGCAGTATACCTTTCTTTTGCAGAGCAAGTTCTAAAAAAGCAGTACTCTACTGCGAAATGCAGTACGTCTGGTCACCCTATATTATTGTAATTGTACTGTAATTGCAATAAAAAAAATGAATATGTATGTAATCAAATTAAAACGAAGATTCGAGATCAAATCTGAAAGACAAATAAATAAAAGTATTACATAGAGAGTAGAGTTCAAATTAGATCATACCGGCGATAAATTTAAAAATTACAATAAAGTGAAAAAATGTATTAAAAGGAAAAAAACGTATTTCATTTAAAATAAAATATTGTGTTTGTTTTGGTAAAGAAACCCTATAAGTAGATGCTCTGTGGGAGTATAAGAATTTTGTTTCTTTTTATTTAATTTCAATACTACAATGCTAATGAACATTTCCATAAAGCATGCATTGAATCATTGATAGAAAGATTGTAGAGAATGACAGTTTTTTATCTCGTCACTCATAAAATTTTATCTATATTCATTCACCAGTTAGTTAGAAGTTTCTTTTTCTGTATTATTTTATTTTTAAAAAAATTTTTTTATTTTTCTGTAAAATTTAAATTTTTTGATTGAATTTTAAGCTAAAAACATAATTTTTTCCAATACACAATACCTTTTCTAAATCGAAAAGAATTTTGATTTGTTTTTGAATAAATGATTGGGAAAAGTGTTTGTCTGTTACCAAGAATGTGATTTGAAACAATTATGAAATTATAACTGAAAGGAAATGAAACACAGAATTTGAATCTTAAATCATAACTTTCGGTGCTTAGTAAAAATTACGAATATAGACAAAAATAAAGGTATAGGCAATTCGAAACAAATACAATTTCGAAGTAAATGTTAATTTGGTCCTTTTAAAAAAAACGACGTGAATATTTGCAGGACATATTGAAAATGAAGAAATAATCACTTTATTAGATTATATTCTTAAAATTCTTTGTTAGTTAATCGAATTATTTTTTTTTATTTTATTTTATTGTACATTACTCTGTTGATGGAAAAGCAATAACTGTTTTATTTTATGAACAACGTAATGTAAATAAATGGGTGTAAAAAACTTTTTAAAAATACATCATACTATCTTTTAAAATCAACCGAAATAATATATTGATTTTATCAAATGTATGTATGTTATTCAAACTTGCATAATCTTAATAAAACTATTTGAAACAATTGATCACAAAAAGTTGACTAAAGGTCTTCATATATATAATACTATTGGATAATGCAAATCCGTATCCTGTTTGGCCCTCCCAGTCAAATCAGGTTAGAGCCGCGCCTGAATTAGAATAAGTTTTGGTTTTGATCAATAAAGATAAAATTGATTTTAAAAGGTCTTTCATTACAATGAACCATAACTTCTATATTTTTTTGGGAATTTAAAAAAAAACAAAGACAAGAAGAAAACACAAAAAAAATAGTTTAAAATTATATTTTAAATTTAAAAAATATTTAAAATTATATTTTAATTTTTACAAATTACGAAAAAATAAAAAAATAATTTCATTTTATATAAAAAATCTTTCGGCCTAGCCGAAATGATGAATTAACGTTCAGTAAAGTGAAATTCAATAATATCTATCACTTTGTTAATTCAATAGATTTCGGAATACAAAATTACTGTACTGGAAAATGGATACTGTAAAATGATAACCAAACTGTATAAAATGAAGTTTATATCGTAAGTAAGCTCATTTAATTGCACAGCTGATGTGCATACTTTACTTTATACTTTACGATACTTTTTTATTTTGATTGCAGCTTAATAATAAATAAAAGATTATTTATTTTTCTGATTTAAAGAAGTTGAGTATTGACATAAGTAGTTTTGTTTTCTTTGGAGATGAAAATTATCATATATGTTATTGTTAATTTTTTTTTTTTTTTCGAAACATAATAATTCAATTATGTTAATGAAACAAAAGTAACTAGAAGTAGAATTAGAATCTTAGAATTAGAATGTCTATCTGCTAATACAGTATAATTATTCATTTCACTTTAGGCAACAAAATCCTAAAAGTTTCTAAAAGCGTAGCACATACTATATAGTATGTTTATAAGTATAACGACAAAATTAAGTTTTTTTTGAGAAAATTTGAGGCTTTTTAAAATCATTAAAACGATACCATAATACCTTAAAGCAAAATTTTCAAGCGAAATAAAATGAAGAAAATCTGTTTTTTTAAATCCTAGTAGAATTTAAAAGTATTTGAAGTATCTTTTTTCTTGAAAAGTATCCTAGTAGATTTCAAAAGTTTTGTTGTATCTTTTAGACGGTTTTGAAAATATTTTGCATTGAAATTTCTTAAAATATTCAACAAACTCTTTAAAGGATATTACTCAGATGTTTTATCATTGGTTTATTAATATGTAAAAACATTATTTATTTTATTTTATTAAATAAGAATAAGAAGATGCATGTATGTAGTGCGTGTTTTGATACGTGTAAATCATAAAACTATTTTTTCTCGGAAGGATGTAATAATAGAAATGTTTAGTATTTTGAAATGTGTTCTTGTGATAAGAATAGAAATTTTATGGACGAAAAATATATTACATGAAAATTATATGAAAGGAAAAATTTAAGATTTTCTTTTAGAATTCCAAATGTCGTTACAAAAACAGTTATTTGATATATTAGGGTGAGTTTGAAAAATCATAAAATTTATTGTGATGCATTATTGATACAAATTTTGGTCAATTGCATCAGAAAAATTCGTGATGCGTTTTATATTAGTTGCCTATAACTTTAGAGCGTTTGAGATGCGCTGATAATGCGTTTTGAACTTTTAGACGTTGTTATCCTTGTTACTGTTCGAGTTTCAAAACTCAACCTTGCATCAAGGTAGTTTGAACGTCTTTAAAATCGCCGAAAAATGTTTCATATATTTTCAAAATTTGTTCACAATAATTTAATTAATAAAAAAAAAAATAGATAATTATTGAACCAAATTGTATACAGAAACCAAAGGCTTTTGTATTTATGCCATTATATTAATTACTTTAATATCACAGATAAAACAAAATCTGATTGTATCTTTTTTATTTATTCACATGTTGATTTAATAAATATGTAAAAACTGTGTAAATACAAAAATTGTCATGCAATTATCATGATAATTTACATGTAAAATGAAAAAAATCTCATTGAAATATAACGTACAATCAAAATTCAGTCACCACAACAATGACGTTGAAGGACACAAAGACCAAAAAATTTAATTTTTTTTTTTAAAGTAAAATTTAACCGACACTAAATCATACATTGAAAATAATTTTTGACCACGACCGCAATTTATAATTTATTACTTTATTTCATTGTCAAGGTATTTTTCGAAAAAGATTATCAATTTGAAAGGCTTTTATATCATTTCAAAATAAACATGACAAACGATTTAAATCTTTTTTTTTAAAATTTATATGATTATTATGATTTTGAATTTCCAAATAACTAAAAGTAGTTTTTTTTTCGTTATTTTCTCGTATGTAAGAATAGGATCAAAAAGTGAACAGATACGATTACATTTATCTGCACATTCTGCAATGCAATAGAAATATGGCCTTGCATACCATTGTGTATATAAACTCATAAATTTCTACCTAAATTAAAAACTTCTTTTGAAATATCATAACGTACTTATAAATATATATGCACTTGGAGCCCAAGACGCGACGAAGTGAGTTGTAGCGCTATCGAAGAAGAAGACTTATATGTGCTCGTACGTACGTACATTCCTTTACTGACTTTTTTTCCTTAAGACTTTTTTTTTGGTCAGCATGAAATATTCGAATGTTTTTGCTAAAGGTTATATTACTCTGTCACCTTCAAAATACTCATATATCTAATTTCCGTTGACCACTTCTATTTCTTTGGCTTTCCACATTCATGTGTTATTGTTTTACGTAACCTGCATGCATTCAATGTATTATACAAGATGTTATTTGGATATTTATGTCCTATGGTAACCAAAAATTTACTTATTATGTACCAATGTCTAACGAAAAGAAATTCTTGAAATGAAATTGAATTATCGGAAACTTTTGATTTTCATGTTTTCTATTTTATTCCGTCTATTTTTTCGCATGTATGTATCACTACGTGCAGTATAATAACTCTGTAGCATTTCTTTATTCTGTTGGAATGATTCTTTTTGATTGGCAGAAAATTAAGTTGTTTCAAATGAAATTGATTTTTGTTATTGATAAACTCGTAATACAGAGTATAATTAATTTTATGAGAAAAATTTTGTGTATATAAATTGTATTTTATTAAACTCATTAGGATCAATAAAAAACGTAACTAAAGGTACGTGGACACGGTAGAGAAATTCATGTAGAGCTCTACCTAAAATGTCAAAAAAATATCGTAGAGACGTGTAAACACCCTTGTAGAGCTCTACGTAGAGATCTACGTACGTCTCTACGACAGAGTTTTTGGTAGAGAAAGCTTTATCGTGTAAACACTTCCTCGTAGAGAACTCTACGTTTTTTTGACAGCTCTACCAGCTCTACCAGCTCTATTTAACTAGTTAAATAGAGTTGGTAGAGTTTTCATATTATGATATTGATTTTTTGTTGTTTGACCTATCATAAATATTTTTGAATATGATAATATTAATATAATAAAATACATACATACATACATATGTACATGAATATTTTAATATAATAAAATATTGTAATAAAATTATATTATAATAAAATTTATATTATATTATATTATATTATAATAAAATTATAATATTATAATAATATTTTAATATTTTATAATATTATATTTTATAATAATATAATAATATTTATAATAACATTGTATAATAATTATAATATTTTATTTTAATTATTATTTAATAATAAATAAACTGCAAGTGCAGCAGACGTTTGTGTTTCTCTAGCCGACATTTTTAATATTTTCATCAAAAAAAAAAAAAAAAAAAAAAAAAAAAAAAATCTACCGAAATAAAAATCTCTAGAATAAAATGTCTACCATGTAAACACTACGTAGAGTTTCTGATAGAGCTCTACTAAAAGTTTCTCTACTAAAAAGCTTCGTAGAGAAACTTTCAATAGATTTTTGTTTCAATGTAAACAGTCTGCGTAGAGCTCTACAATGGATGACGTATTTTTTTGTAGAGCTCTACATGAATTTCTCTATCGTGTCCACGTACCTTAAAGAAAGAAAAGTATTTGAATTTGATTAAAGTAGGCAAAACAAAAAACTTATTATTGATCATGGTATAATAACTCTAAAGGTAAACTTAATTTTTTCTCATAGTCGCCATTGAAAGCTTTTTACGTATTCATTTGATAGCTTTTATTGTTTGTAAATAAATTTATATAGGAAAAACGGTTTTTTCATATAAATTTGTGTAAATTCGTTAATTTAGGTAATTTTAAAAATAAATAAATAATTTATATTGAAAAAAATTAATGGTTAAAGCAATAACTATAAGATTAAAAACAAATAATAAATATGATTATATAAAATAACATAATTAAAAAGTAATTGTAAGTGTAGTGTAATGTGTAGTGTTAATGCATGGTATAAAAAGCTCTAATAAGAGTAGAAAAAAAAATACAGTTTAATTTAACATAGTAACCATGGTATAAAAAGCTCTTTATAATAGCTTCCATGCAAATGCGCAAACTCGTCATATGCTGACGTCAAAAAAGCTCATATTAAATCTACCTTATTAAGAGCTTTTTATACCATGATTATTGATATGTATTTTTTTTTTTTTGAAAGAAATCAATTTTTGTGTAAATTAATGAAAACTTTTCATAAATCCCAGGAAATAACCATGTGATATGTTGCATTGAATCATAAAATAATGAATATATATAACATATATAACATATGCTTTATAATTAAAGTAATTATTTATTTAACAGCAATTTAAAAAAAAAACATATGACACTCAGATACGATGCCGAGAACAAGGATTTGAAGAGATTGCCAATGTCATACCTGGCGATTTTTATTACAGGAGGCTCAGGTTTAAAAACAGATATTGAAAACGATAGAACAATTTTGGCTATCATTTTAGGTTTGTATAAGTTGATAAGTAAAAAATCGTTTTGAACATCGTTCAATTGCTGGAATTAAATATAAAATGAAACACTATAGTTTCTTTTTTTATTTTGTTCCTATTTAATATCATTCAAAATCCAAATTAATGGTCAGTTTGTATATACATTTCATTCACATTTCATTAAGAAATTTGAAAATCCATCTAATGAATATAATAATAGACAATTACAAACATAGTGTGTGATATAATGAAAAATATTTCTAATATTGATTCTTGTTCAATTTATTTGCAGCTTAGGTCTTGGTCTTGCATAAAATTTGTTAAAGTTTTCAGATATGTGGCGTTAGTCTGCGTTGCTTTATTTTTCGACCTACAAAATCAATTTTTATTATGTGTAATAAATATAACTACATATATATTAAATAATTAATAATGTAATAAAATAATTGATTTTGCGCACATACATAATACATATATTTAAAACATTTACATTTTAACCGGCATTTTCACCATGGTATAATAAATCATTAAGAGCTTTTTATACCATGCATTTTCACTAATTACCGGTTTAACAGTGAACGTTTAAACTTCGTTTAAGGTTTAATTAAAACTCAAGTTTAACAAATAATTCGGTTTATCAGTGTTCGTTTAAACTTCAAACCGAGTTTAAGTTAAACGGAGGAATTCCGTCGTTTGAACTCTGTTTAAGAAAATGAAGAAGAAAAACAATAATTATCAAAAACAAACTATCATAATTTAAATTTTTAATTCAAAATTTGAAATTCAGCTGTTTTCAGCTGTCAAAGCCAGTGTCAAATGATAATATAATGTATAGTGTATAGTGTAATATTTCATTTACAATAGTTTCTTAAACTGGGTTTAGTTAAACTGAAGATTAAAGTTGACTGTTAAACTGAATTGGATTAACTGCAAGTTTAAACTATCGTTTAAATTTAACTAATTTGGAGTCTAAACGTTCACTGTTAAACCGGCCATAACTAAAACAACCTTCCTACCATTAAGACCACAGTTTTCTAATCGTTTGACATATAGTTAAAAACTGACGAGAAAAATAGAAGAATCGACTTATGTAAACCAAAAAAGGCTGACTGAACGATTTTTCGTGATCGATCTTTTCGCCCAGGACAGTGAAAAATAAATGCTTTTCGGCCGTTGAAGAAAGAAATGAAGAATTAATAAGGAAATGTAACGTAAAATAGAAACGAATAAAATAAATCCGAAATTTTCCCTTAACTAAAATGAATAAATATTACATCAGGTGGAAAATTAATAAAAAATATTATTTTCTTTATTATTTGTTCATTTTATTATTCATGTATGAAATTTTGTTTGATTTTCTTTGAACAAATTTTTATTAAGAACAAAAATAAGTTTTAAAGTTATAAAAAAGCGTCAGAATGTATTTATCGAATTTTGTTTATATTTTTAAAAAAATTTTTTTTTGAATGAGTTTCTATTTTTGCTGTTTACTCTTATCTTCACTTTTATTTACAAAAAAGTCTTACCGGTCGATTCCGGATAAGAGACTTTTATAAGAGGTTTATTAAGGTTTATAAGCAGAAATTTCTATTCTACGTAGCAGGCGTTGGTGAAAAATATACATAAGAGAATTTAGAGATTTTAAATTCACCAAATCAGCTGATTATCATTTGACACATAAATTTTACCTGCGCGTGAGTTCGAATGTGTCAATTTATTGGCTAGTGCCAATTGCACACTGCAGTGAATAATTTTTAAAGCTATGCTTTGAGAGACACGAACATTCTAAATAAATATGGCGAATGCAACATGAGATATTGTAAAATCATACGATTTTATGCAATTTTGCAGATAAGAAGGGTAGGGGATGTGAAGTGTCATATAAATCAACGTAATTGAATTGTGTCTCATAAAATACGTACTAAAGTCTTATGGTGCAAAATAGGTAATTGATGGATAGACATCATTGGCATCACATCTAAGATTAAGAAGAGATAAAAAAGATAATATATGAAAATTAAAAAAAAAAAAAAAAAAAACAATTATATGAAATAGAAATATGAATAAATATTAATAAATATAAATATAATAAATATAATAATTTATTATTTTTATTTTATTACTTACATTTATTTTTTGATATTATTTTTACATTAAAATGTTCACTTCTATATAATTACAACAACATAAGAGGGCTAAGAGCTTCTTGCAATGAGCTGCAAAGTTAAGAGACATTCGAATTTACAAATGTCTCTTAGCCTCTTATCTAGAATACCGAATTCTCTTAACTGAATTCACCACACACAATAAGAGATCAGCTGATTTTTGTCATCTCTTAACTTTTATCTAGAATAGCTATTTCTTCTAACTGTCTGCCATGGTATCATGGTATAAAAAGCTTTTAATAAGATAGATTTTATTTGAGCTTTTCTGACGTCAGCATATGACAAGTTTGCGCATTTGCATGGAAATTATTATCAAGAGCTTTTTATACTATATGGTTACTATGTTAAATTAAATTGTATTTTATAAACAATTTTTTCATTTTATGAATTTTTTTATTTTCTTAATGCATTTTTTAAATTTTTTTTAACTTCTTACACTACACTTAACCATTTTAAAAAAAAAATTTATTACTGCTATTATTATTACTACTATTATGCCATGGTATAAAAACTAAAGGTAAGTTTAAGTTTTTCTCATAGTCGCCATTGAAAGCTTTTTTACGTATTCATTTGATAGCTTTTATTGTTTGTAAATAAATTTATACGGGAAAAACGGTTTTTTCATACAAATTTGTGTATATTCGTTAATGTAGTTAATTTTAAAAATAAATAAATAATTTATATTGAACAAAATTAATTGTTAAAGCAATAACAATAAGTAATAAGTAGTGTAATGTGTAGTGTTAATGCATGGTATAAAAAGCTCTAATAAGAGTAGAAAAAAAAATACAATTTAATTTAACATAGTAACCATGGTATAAAAAGCTCTTTATAGTAACTTCCATGCAAATGCGCAAACTCGTCATATGCTGACATCAAAAAAGCCCAAATTTAATATCCTTTAGGCTTGTATTCATCAACCAAGATTATCCCTAGATCGAGATAAATTGTATTCACCAACCTGGATAAGATATTTTTTAGACAACCTTAGAGTAGTCGTAAAAATATCCTACAAACATAGCCTTACTATTTGAATTTTATTAATATACAGAAGCAAAAATTGATAAACTTATCAAAGTAACCTCATTATTTCTTTATAAATAACAATCAGCTAATGTGTTTGACATTTCGAAAATAAAGTTCGAAAATAATTTTTATCCAAGTTGATGAATACGACGAAATTCTAGCGGTCTTAAAAATATCCAGCGGATAATCTTGGTTGATGAATACAAGCATTAGAGTTTTTATACCATGACTGTCTGCTAATTGCAGTTAAGAGGCTAAGAATCTTTTACCTAGTATCGGGCGGTAATTTAAACTTCTCTTCTTGTACGTTAGTATCTATTTTCTTTTGATATAACCTCACGTATACGTTTAAAAAATTTGATATTATTAAGAAAAATTGAAAATTGTATTTTCTTGTTTTTTTTGTTGTTTTGTTTAGAACGAAAATAATTTTAAAGCGTTTACAAAAATAAAAGTGTAAATATGTAAACAAACATTCCAAGAAAAATAAGCTTAGTCCTTATCACTTAACGTTAAACGTGAAAGGAGAACATTTTAAAAATAAAGAAGAAAAAAATATAGAAAACTAGCTGGAATGCCCGGGTTTGCCCGGGCTATTTTGGAACATTTTAAACTATTTCCGATAAACCTTGATGATTCTGGAACATTTTCAAGCATTCTGGAATATTCGCGAAAAGTGTAATTCAAGACATGATTTAATATTTATGAATATTCGAGAACATTCTATATTCATCTCTAAAGATCTAGAAGGTTCTGGAATGTTCTTGAACATTTCAAATTATTCTGAAATATTATATAACATTTTTTTACTTCTTGAAACATTTTGGAACACTCTGGAATATTTTCGAAAAATCTACGATATTAAAGCAAATTTTATATGTTTTAAAAAAATTGTACAACATTAGTCACTATTGTCACTATTTTATTCACTAAAAACCCCTGAAATATTTTCGACTTCATTTATAGGAAAAATAATGTGTTAGACAGAGATATATATATCTTACACCACATTTTTGCCTCCCACGCCTACCTACTTCCACCTAAAGAGACCAAACTATCTTACTATGGAGAAAGGGTAAAGGGCTATCTACCATAACTCCCCCGCCGGGTGGGTGGAAGTGGGAGGTTATAGAGAAAAGTGAAGATTCACCAAAAATCGCTGTCTAGATATATATACATACATATATGTATATATATACATAGGTAGAGAACGTTACTGGTAGTAGCAAATATTATTTAAGTAATTATATTTTCATTGCCAGCAATACTTAGAACCAAAGCGGATCTATATAATAAGCGAGATCACTCTCCACGTATTTTCTTATCAATTTTTCACCTTGGTACCGTTATTCGAATGGCTTTAACGGTTTTTCGAAAATTGGATGGTAATTAGAACCCTGTTTATACGAGAGGGATAAAAAATGTAGTTGTTCACGATTCAAACACATATGAAAGTTGTTTCGGATCGCCTTAAAAATTACATTATGAGAAATTTTCACAAAACAGAATTACTTGATTATATGTTGATGTATGAGTTATTTCAATTTCAGAATTTTCCTATAATTTGTATGAATACCGATCTCACTCATACATATACCAAACGTTCCGGATCGCCTTTAAAAATACATTATGGGAAAATCTCATGTACAGTCACGTATTTGTTTTACTTATTTTGTAACGTATGTTGTATTCATTTTTACATATGGCATTCTACTATAAGACAATGGATTTGAAGCAAAGCATTAGTTCTTTATTGGTTTTACTAATTGAACATTTTTTTAGTTTAGTTTGGGTGTAGTTGTTATCAGTTTGTTTACTTAAGAAAGAAGAAGAGTGATCAGGCTTATTGTATATATGGGATTTGCTTAGAACAACTGACTTGAATGATGGACCCTATGTCGTTGCATTGGAAAATTATATCACCCTAATATAATATGGTGGTAAATATATTTCGAACTCCATGCCAAATACTTCAATTTTCCTTGTAATTTCTAAAATAAATTTCCCAAAACAAAAAAAAATGAATTTTATTTTTTTGTATGTACATATTTATGTACATTAATTTTTGAAACAACAATGAGCACATTAATTTTCTGGTAAAATGATGTAATTTTATAGTTTCATTTTAGTTGATTGTTTAAAAATACTAAAAAAAATAAAAAAAATACAAGACAAACTATGCGAAATACAAATCCGTAAAATTATCAATGTTTCAGAGATTGTACTAAAGTTGGAGACCATTCTTTGTATTTTTAGTATCGCTTTTACTTTTTGTTATTTTTACTCTTTTCATTTATTTTTCGTTATTATTTGCCCTAATTTCATTTAATTGCTAATATTTTTGAATATTATTTCAAAAATAATCGTTATATTTGAACGTCTGTGCTTTGCATACAGTAAGGTAATACAACTTTGAGAAAAATACGATAAAACCCTTTTATTTTGCACTGATGTGAAGTAAGTTAGCGTATTCATATTTTTTTGTATTGTTTTTCTACTTTTTCAACACATAAATATATAGTGCATACTACCAAAGAAGTTTAATACTACGTATATAAGCATGTAATTTCTTATTTAAATTTAAACTGGCAAATAAATGCAGGTTTCACTGCATTTTATTATAAATTTTAATTTATTTCATGTCTTCATCCATGTAACGAAAATTTTTTTTTTTTATAAACAAACAAAACTTTTATTAGAAGGATTTCTATGCAAGCGGAGAAGGATTGTACAAATTGTGAAAAAATCTCCGAACTTCATACTTTTCAAAAAATTTTCGATATTATCGTACAAATAATACAATATTTGGTACTCTGAATTCTCAGTGTAATACATCATTTTATTTCAAATTGTACAATGTAATAAAATCTACTGAGAGAAATTCTTGCACTTACGTTGAAGCATAGAAAATATATCTAAAAAGGAGATTCGTTTTTGAAATTTACACTATAATTTTGAAAAACCAGTGTGAAAGATCAGAATGAAGTTGGCGCTGGGTAAAGATCAGCATTTACCAGGTTCAAAGTTCTATCCAAATGATCTTTCTACTAAGCCACAAGGCTTTATATTACAGCCATATGATAAAGTCACAATTTTACACACGTTTAATTGTGTGTATATTTAAATATATGACTTCAATTATTTACGCATGGATTATCACTGGGTCTTTCGTTTTGTGCAAGACATTTTGTTTGTGTATTGCTAGAATTCTGATCGGATCTGAAGTTTTTTTTAAATTAAAATTTGCTGGCATATATTTTGTTTGTGTAATTTCATTACACACAATTTTTCTGATTCTGGACTATTTAATTAATCATCATCATGGATAAATTTTGTTTGTTTATTTTTTAAAGTTTGAATACAAAATCAAAAGAATATAGATACTAACGTACGTTTTAATCTATATTATTTTGTACAAAATTTTAAAAGCCAAAAATTGAATATTGAGTTTATGAAATTTTGTACTGCATTAGAATTCGCATTGCGTATATTTTGTCTTTGTAATTTCATGACCAAAAAATTTTCTGATTTTATTTATTGATCATGAAAATGAATAATTTTTGATTTTTGTGTCGTAAATAAACAAAATTTTTTCGTTGATAAAAATCCGTTGAATCCGTCTGTTATACTTAAAGACAACAACTTCGTTCAAGCTATGTTTGTTCAAAATTTCATGAAAATCGGTTGAATAGTTTTCGACATATTAGGTGCAATTGAAAAGCTAAATTTCGATTTTTGTCAACTTTGAATCCTTATAAAATAAAAACGAAATACTTTTTGACAACTATTTTTTACTTAATGACCACAACTTTGCTTCGTCTATCTATGTGGAAAATTTCACAAAAATCGGTTCATAAATAGCCGAGAAACGAGGTGCAAAAGTTTGGAAAATTCTCAAATCTGCGCCTTAAATACATATAAAATTTTTATTATTATTCGCATGAAAATCAAGTTGAAATATTTTTTTTTTTTTTTGACAACGTCATAAAAGGAAACAAATGAAATAAATTAAATATATGAATCTTAGTATACGTATGTACGTGATAAAAATAAATAATTTGAAAAATATGTATGTATGTGTAAAAGTTTATTGCCCATATATCTTTGGATATACCGGATGAAAAGCACATACACAAGCTAAATACATATACATTGTAGGTATGTACTTTTTATAAAAGATATTTTATTAATGGCTATGTATGTATGAACTTTTAGAAAAAAAAAGATTTTATTAAATCAAATACGTACAGTCATAATACATTTATTTAAGAGTATAAATTAATTTGAAATGAACCGCAATGAGGTCGTTATATCTAATACGTATACACATGGATATAATAATTTTATATTCGGCATATATCATACATATAACTTTTACTTATGTATGCAGTGATCATGGTCATAAACATGTATACAAAAAACAAGTTAAATTACAGATGATTCTGTTATTTATTTTGTAATAATTGATATTCCTTTTTCAGATCGTGCAATATCATGTATTATATTTTTAACATAATTTTTACTACTTAGTTATCATTTTTTGTTTGTTTTTGAAATTCTCACTATATTTAAAGCATTTTAAAAGAAAATACTAAACTGAAGTCAAATTACTCAATATTAAGTCAAGTAGAGAAACGAAAAAAAAAATTATGCACCAAGGAAAACTGAGTTGTTATCTGGCTTAACTTTCTGCTATGAAGCATCCTGTAGATAGTTCTTTAGATACATATTTTCATAGACATGCTATTATTAATTTTATGTGCATCGGAAAATCCATTTTCTTCTTGGAAAACTTTTCTAAAGTAGAATTTTTACTGAATAACTTTAGTACTTTTAAAGATTATTAGAACTTTTTACATATATGAGTACATGTACGCATTACGCATTGAAAAACTTTCTACACGAGTATAGTTCAAAGGTATGTAAAGTTCTTTACATTTTTTAATTCACCTCTCTATTCAATAACATTGGTGTTAAAATTATAAAATCGATAATATCAAGATTTCGATATAACGGAGAAATATACAACTTTTACAAGAAAACACACCTATAGTCCTAGATTAAATTGAATAGTAGAAAAGTATAACAATTGATAGACAGATTTAGCAAAGCAAATTAGAGGAGGGTTGAGTCCTTTCTGGACAGTACAGATGGTTATGGTGATAATGATTGATAATAACGCAATAAAATAAATTGATACATCAAAATTTTTAAATAAATTTCCTCAGCATAAAAACAATTTCATTTACTTAGGAGCATGCCTTCATTGTATATCTTTTTTTGCTATGTAAATTTTCAAAATTAAAAAATTCCTAATGAATTTGCTAAAAATTTCCTAAAAATTCCCATAAAAAATGAATTAAATTGTGATCGTTAGTTATACCATCCACGGTTATACACAAAAAATACGTGATAAAATAATCTATACCAAATTGTGTGCGATTTTCGTTGCACGTGTATTGAAGAATGTCCCCAAAAGTTATTTGTCGAATATTATCGGATTTAAGCACATTTTGATATTGATATAAATTTCCCCTACATTGATAGCGGTATTTTTCATACACATGCGTACAGTGAATATTTAAAAAAAAAACAAATATTGATATCATCCATTTATTTCTCTTTTCTTAAAAACGCTTGACTATGTATTTACAAAAACCTTTTTGTATATTGTGTTTATCCTAATTTTCAAAATGTCCTCTTATACATTCTCTCAAAACCAAAAAATGATTTCAATATTCTACTTTTCAAAGATATACAGTATCTCCAAGAAGTCACCGCACCCCCAGGATTTTTTACTATTAATGGCTTATTTTTCAAAAATTTGAATTAAAATTTCAAGATTTTTACGTCAAACAATTCTTTATTAAGTTCTTTAACTATTCATATATAATTTATAAAAAAATAATATTATTTTATTTCAAAAATCTAAAATGAATTTAAAATATCACTATTTTAAAAGCAAAAAAGTCACCGCACCCCCACAATATTAATACAATTAGTTGTTATAATTTACCGTTATATCAAAAAATAAAATGCAGGTTGTAAGTAATTTTATAGTATTTGACCAGAATCAAAAATTAATAGAATTATAAGTGATTTTTAGATACTAAATTCTTCAAAATTGTATCTCCAAGAAAAAAAATCCTATAGAAATACGACAGTTGATAGTAAATTTGAGAAAAGTAGAAAAATCTTACAATAAACTTGCTAAAATTGTTAAAAAAGCAAAAATCAACAGTCAGAGACGTCATAAAATATTTTGAAAAGTAAAATACGGCCAAAATCCGTAAAAAAACTAGACGTTTTTCAATACTAATTATTTGAAAATAAAGATAGATTATAACACAAACTAAAAAAGATCCTTTCATTAGCATACCATATTTAAAAGCAGAAATAAAAAATATTTTTAAGAAAAAAGTAAGTGTCTAAACTGTTAAAAATATGCTCTATCAAAACGGATACCATGGTTAAATAGCTCGTACAAATCTTTATATAAGTGAAAAAAACAGATATTCAAAACATTCTTTTTTGCTGACAATATAAATAAATCAATGTCCTTTATTCGCGAAGTTTTGTTCTGAATTATTGTTTGGAGAACGTAAATTCGTCCTTCTGTGTCAGAGAAGTCACATCAACAATATTTACTATACGCCAAAAAGGACATTGTAAAGAATATCTGTTTTTTCACTTATATGAAGATTTGTACGAGCTATTTAACCATGGTATCCGTTTTGATAGAGCATATTTTTAACAGTTTAGACACTTACTTTTTTCTTAAAAATATTTTTTATTTCTGCTTTTAAATATGGTATGCTAATGAAAGGATCTTTTTTAGTTTGTGTTATAATCTATCTTTATTTTCGAATAATTAGTATTGAAAAACGTCTAGTTTTTTTACGGATTTTGGCCGTATTTTACTTTTCAAAATATTTTATGACGTCTCTGACTGTTGATTTTTGCTTTTTTAACAATTTTAGCAAGTTTATTGTAAGATTTTTCTACTTTTCTCAAATTTACTATCAACTGTCGTATTTCTATAGGATTTTTTTTCTTGGAGATACAATTTTGAAGAATTTAGTATCTAAAAATCACTTATAATTCTATTAATTTTTGATTCTGGTCAAATACTATAAAATTACTTACAACCTGCATTTTATTTTTTGATATAACGGTAAATTATAACAACTAATTGTATTAATATTGTGGGGGTGCGGTGACTTTTTTGCTTTTAAAATAGTGATATTTTAAATTCATTTTAGATTTTTGAAATAAAATAATATTATTTTTTTATAAATTATATATGAATAGTTAAAGAACTTAATAAAGAATTGTTTGACGTAAAAATCTTGAAATTTTAATTCTGTATGACATTTTATACAGGATTACTTAAAAACAAAAATCATTTTGCGTTTAGTTTTACACTTGCGCTCGTATTATAATGATCCTTTATATTATTGTCAGCGTTTTTCATGTGATTATCAGTTACAAATACGTATTCATATGATTCAGTTCAAACCATAAATTTTTTCGATGTGTTTAGAAATGATAAAAAAGGATACATTTCAAACAAAAAGGATACATTTGTATTTTTCTTTATGACGAATTTATCTGAAATTTTGATTTATAATCCATATCTATATCTATATATATACATATAGTATATATAAAAAGGCCGCAATTTTTTGGTGAAACCACACCTAATTTTCCAATGCAACGATATAGGGTCCATCATTCAAGTCTAAGTATTGCTGGCAATGAAAATATAATTACTTAAATAATATTTGCTACTACCAGTAACGTTGTCTACCTATGTATATATATATATATATATATATACATATATATGTATATATATCATATATATATATCAAGCCAGCGATTTTTGGTAAATCCTCACTTTTCTTTATAACCTCCCACTTCCACCCACCCGGCGGGGGAGTTATGGTAGATAGCCCTTTACCCTTTCTCCATAGTAAGATAGTTTGGTCTCTTTAGATGGAAGTAGGTAGGCGTGGGAGGCAAAAATGTAGTGAAAGATATATCTATCTCTGTCTAACACATTATTTTTCCTATAAATGAAGTCGAAAATATTTCAGGGGTTTTTAGTGAATAAAATAGTGACAATAGTGACTAATGTTGTACAATTTTTTTAAAACATCTAAAATTTGCTGGAATATCGTTAATTTTGCGAAAATGTTCCAGAGTGTTCCAAAATGTTCCAAGAAGTAAAAAAATGTTTTATAATATTTCAGAATAATTTGAAATGTTGAAGAACGTTCCAGGACCTTCACGATCTTCCCAGAATGATCTAAAATGTTCTCGATTTTTCGTGAATGATTTAGAATGATCGAGAATGTTTCAGAACCTTCGATATTTTTCGAGACTGATATAGACTGATAATGAAGAATGTTCAAAAATGGTAGAGAATGTTTTATATCACTACAGGGTGATATTAAGTTTGCAAGAATGATCTGGAATGCCCCCAAATATTCAGAAATGGTAGAGAATGTTTTGAATTATTACAGGATGTTTTGGAATGTTCCTGCATGTCCGAAAATGATCTAGAAAGTTCTCGATTGTGCGGGAATGGTTTAGAATGATTGAGAATTTTCCAGAATGTTCTAGATGTTCCGAGGATGATATAGAATGTCTTCGATTTTGTGAGAATGATTTAGAATGTTTCAGAACCTTCTAGATCTTTCGAGATGAATATGGAATGTTCTCGAATATTCATAAATATTAAATCATGTATTGAATTACACTTTTCGCGAATATTCTAGAATGCTTGAGAATATTCTAGAATCATCAAAGTTTATCGGAAATAATTTAAAATGCTCGAAAATAGCCCGGGCAAAGGCGGGCATTCCAGCTAGTTTCAAATAAAAATCAAATCATAATTACAATAAGTGAAAAATTATCATAATTATTATTAAATTTTAATTATTATTAAAATTGAAAAAAAAAACAAAAAAAGACAAATTATAGTCTATCTGGTTTGTTTTTGTTATGTTGTTTTGAATTGTAAACCATTGATAAAAATAAGTCATAGAGTGATAATACATATGTGTTTTACAGTAATTATTTCAAAATGTTTTAAAATGATTTAAAAGACAAAAAAAAAAAAGCGAGTCAGATCAAACCACCCCGAGCACTTCAGAAAGCCCAGAAGCCTCTTGACAGAGATCTCTCCTAAACAAGAGAGATCGTGAAAGCAAGCAGCTCCAAGAAACAATTCTCTATTTCTAGAGAGCTACATACAGTAGCAGAGGTGCTCTCTACAGAGGAGGCAACGTTTTCCTCCTCCTCTTTATCTTGAAGAGGATGAGCCCAGATAAGCCAGTTAATTGCCTCTTTAATAGCAGCTACCTCCGCTTGGAACACACTACAGTAATCCGTTAGCCTAAACGATAACTTTATATTCAGGAAGTCACTAAACAGACCCCATCCAGCTTAGAGCCGTCTGTGTAGAGATGTGCGCCATCCCTGCGCAGCGCCTCTTTACTGACCCATTCTTCCCTAGAGGGAACACTCTTCAGGAATGTCCCTCTAAAGTTCGGCCTGGGTATAGCATAATCGATTCTTCCAGAGAATGGCAGAGAATCGATAATGCTCGTATGACCTACCCGAAAGCGCGACCACTGTCCGCTAGCCATAAGCCTAGTAGCAGTGTTTTTGGCGAGTTCGGTGGAGTAAAGATCCAGAGGCATCAGATTCAATAAAGTCTCCAATGCCCCCGTTGAAGTGGTCCTGAGAGCTCCGGAGATAAGAAGCCCGACCGCTCTCTGAACCTTGCCTAAAAGATTACTCGTGGTAGCCGTCCACCACACAACCGACCCATACAGTAATATAAGTCTAACCACCACAATGTAGAGCCAGTGAACGACTCGAGGTTCAAGCCCCCACTTTCTACCACTTGCTTTCTTGCATGAGTACATGGCTACCATAGCCTTCCTCACACGCTCTCTGGTATTCTGCTTCCAGCTGAGCTTGGAATCAAGAATTAGTCCAAAGTACTGAACCTCCTTAGAAAGCGCCATAGGAGTACCCGATAAGACCATATTATTAAGACGCGGCACCTTGTACCTTCTCATGAATAGAACAAGGTCCGTTTTTTGTGGATTTGCTTCATTCCACTTTCACAAGCCCATTTCTCCAGCTTGTTAAGAGCGGCCTGCAAAATATCCGTCAGAGTTGACGGAAACTTGGCAGATACCGCAATGGCCAGGTCGCCCGCATAGGCAATCACCTTGCATGCACTCCCCTTCAAACGTCTCTGCAGCCAATCAACCACCACGTTCCAGAGGAGGAGTGATAGAACACCCCCTTGAGGCGTGCCCCTACTCAGATATCTTCTGATGGTCCGCTTTTTTTAGCTGTTTATATCTAAAAAGGCCGCCAAGGTATATTCTTTATAACAGAGAGATTCCTCAATCTCTCCCACCAATTTATGTAAAGCAGTCTTAACAGACCGACCTTTAGTGTAGGCGTGTTGAGACTTGGACAGTGCTCTCCCGATGCTGCTCCTTAAATACAAGTCCACTAGTCTTTCCATAGTCTTCAACATAGAAGAAGAAAGACTGGTGGGTCGGAAATCGCCAGGCTTATGATGGGAGCTTTTACCCCTTTTCGGTATAAAAGTCACCCTCGCCACCCTCCACAAGGAAGGAACATACCCCAGCGTCAGTGAAGCGTCAAAGATCGCCTTTACCCAGGGGATGATAGTTTCGTCCACCTGTTGAAGTTCTGCTGAAATAATCCCATCCGGACCAGCAGATTTAAATGGCTTGAACGAACGTATAGCCCATTTGATCTTGCCATATTCACTGAAGCCAACCGGAATTTGGTCAGAGGTTCCCCTTCCGGTTGACTTAGTTGTTAGGGCTACCTCATCACCTATCGGAAAATGGGTATCCATGAGCACCCCAGCACTTCCTCCCCAGTTCTCATCCAACCCCTAGCATTGTTCTGGAGACAAGTCGGAGACACCGGATTTTTTGCCAGGATCTTTCTAAGTCTGGAGGTTTCTGCAACCTCACTAATGGAGCAGCAGAAAGTCTTCCACGAGAGTCGCTGAGACTTCCTCAGCTCCGCCTTATAGACCTTCAGCTTTCCTTTGTAAAGCTTTCAGTCAGATTCAGCCTTAGTGAACTTGGCTTTATTGAAGGCCTGGCGGCTCAACTTCTTTAGCTCGGCAAGCTCAGCAGACCAACACGGAGGCTTAATAGTAAATACTTGTGGTCCGAGAAGGAAAATTCCTCACTAACCTTTCAGTCAGAAACATCAATTAATTGGGCAGTGGTCAGGGTGAGATCCAACACCTTCTCCCTGTTCTTAACAACGAAAGTGGGTGTTGAACTTCTATTGCAGATAAAGAAGTTAGTACTTAAAATAAAATCTAAAAGTAACCCACCTCTTTCATTCGTATCACTGCTCCCCAACATAGGGCTGCTACTACAACGTCTGTTCTTCGCTGCTCCGCGTCTTCCACAATAGCCCGAAACATTGGAGTAGGAACCGGCTGATCATAAGGAAGATACATTGAAGTTAAAAGTGAAAAATCTAAATATTAAATTGAAATGTTCATGCATTTATTTTTCATCTTGCTTTATTGTTCGTCGTTTAGTACCGAATTAATTAATTTTAGTTAAAGTTAAAAATGTTTGCCTATTCGGTCCTTTTTTGTCGGAATTGTAGACGCAAAACATTTTTCCTCACATTAAAAAAAATATAAATGAAAAAAATGTTTTTGAAACGTGTATTATAATTAAAATAAAATCAAAATGTGTCTGTAAGTCTCATGACAGTGACATCAGTTTGCGACACTTACACATTGCGAGCCAACAAACTTACCGCATTCGTAATTTCTTTTCTACGTGGTAATTATTGTCAATAACAAATCAAGACTTTTCTAAGTTTCAGGTTACTGATGATTTCAATAATATGTAATTAACGAAGAAAATTGAATAATAGTGAAAACTTTTAAATTCTTCCGTATTCTATAGGGATTTTGTATTTTTGAAAAAATTTATTTCATTAATTTTTTTTTTACACAAAATTAATTTCGCTCTAAGCTTGAATTACTTCACTTCAAGATACTTTGAAGGTGCGCGTGTCTGAATGATGAATCGAATATATGGTTTTCTTGACTTTCTTAAAATGACTTGTTGCCTTCTAGATGAATTTATTCAGTAGTTGAGATTCGAGAGGTCCTTAATGTGGAAGATAATTGATCTGAAAGTTCCATGAAGCAAACTAATCTAGAAGATATCTTCTGCTCAACTTTTAAAGTCATAAATAAACCTTTATCTAGAATTTTTAATCATAAATACCAACTCATACATGTGTACGTTACAATGAAAATGGTAAAAATAACATGAGAGCTATAAAATGATAATTCTAATAATCTCACTTGGAAATTTTCTAGAATATTATGGTTGGAATTGTAGTATATGTGTACGTATGTATGTACATATATGTACATACAGTATAAACTCTCTATAACGAATTTCAAGGGACCGACCATTTTTGTACGTTATAGGAGTTTTCGTTATATGGAGAGGAGAAAACACACACCAAAATTTCATAAATACATAATTTCATACATTATACATAATTTGTTATTTTTTGTAATCGTTACATCTAGTATTAAATCACAGAACATTACGTTTTTTGAATAAAATCTGCTATTTTTGCCTCTAATTTTTTGAATGCCAATATTTTGTTCGTATTTTATCCATGTTTTGGCATATAGCAAGATCATTTGCATACATAATACTGTAAAAATTTTTCTAATAATGCTCAATTTTGCACTTTCAAATAGCATAAATTATAAGTTTCAGAGTTTCTTTAAAAATATGTGTGTGACAAATGAATCGTCCGAATGTTGATACCTGGACTGAATTTCAACCTATTTAAACGGTCTCAATAGTGAAAAATTATCTCGTTATAAAGAATGACTTTAACGTTATATAGAGTGTATCAATGCATGGGTTTTAAATCAAACCAAACAAACTCAAGTAATTTTTACGTTATAGAGAGTTTTCCCTTACAACGAGTTTCATTATAAAGAGTTTACACTGTACATACATATTTCCAAACACGTACGTACAAAAGTATCATTATCATTTAAATGTAAATATTATTTGAGTATAATAAATTAAAGGAAATATAAATTTAAAAATGAACATCTGCATATACTCAAATTGTAACACTTTGTGTACTTGTATGCACGTATTGATGTTTTTATGAATCTTCTACATAGTCTAGAAAGATAAATATTTCAAAGGTAGCATTTCAAATGATATTTATTGTTTCGTACACATAAACATGCATATCAGTTTGCAGTTTACCTTTTAAGTTTTTACAAAATAGGATAGCACAAAACTCTTTGTATTTCTCACCAAAAAAAAAAAAAACAAAAGAACGCAATGTTCAATTTGTTTTTCAATTTTGTATTTTCGCAAATAATAATGTCACTATGAGAAATTTCAATGATGTTTTCAATTTTTCTTTATCAAACATCAATTTTTGTTATTTAATGGTAAACAAAGAGAGAAGGGGAAAACCATAAAAAATAATAAAAATGTTGTATAAAAAATATCAAATTGTAACACAATTTGATAATAAATAAGATGAATCAATAAAAATGTAAAATCAGAATTTACGCAAAAATATTCATGAGTAGAAATTTCAAAATAAATTAATAAACAAAATTAAATTGGCTTGCCAATTGGTAAATCATTTCCTATTCTAATTAAAAATCAGGTTACTGAAATTATTGCAAAATAATTCAGATGTTTAAAATAATGTAAACTGCTATACGGAAAACAAAAAGTATAACACAGTAATCATGTTACACATAACTATGCATGTCTAATAAATCAGAACAAGGTGATATTTGATTTGATAATTCATTCATAAGTCGGTCAGTCAAATATTACATATTATGTTAAGACAATTATGTCAAAAACAAAAATAACAACTGTGTAACAAAAACATATGGTAAATGCATATATGCAAAATGCATAGTGTTAAGCAATTAAACTCTAAGCATTTAAATACAATATAGAGCAATATGCAATATTGAAGACAAGAAATAAAAGAAAAACAATTACTGTCTTCATAATAGGAAGTAAGACAATAAGAATAGAAAATGATTACGCCAATCTTCCCTACTATTGGCAAGGCCGAAATATTAAATTAACGTAACGTAAAAATAGTCTTTTGAAATAAGGAACTGTTTTTTATCAGTTAAACTAAATGGAGTAGGGAAAATTGATAATTGTATTTATTGAAGAATAATTACGATTATCAGTGAGTTATAATTTTGGATTTGAACAAGTAAAGCCGCATAGTAAAATACCGCGTAACTTTGATTATTAATTAATTTCAACGTAGAATCTTTTTTAAATAAATTAATCTTAGAAGAATTACATTTACATTCTACATTCTCGAATTCTAAGTTTGGTTTCGGTCGGTTATTGAAATTAGATTTAAAGTAATTTAAAGTAAAATAAGTTCGTTATATTGTATACAAAATAAGTGTTTGTGAATAAAGTTTTAAAACAAAAATACAGTGTTGTTATTTATTAAGCCCGAATTAACTACACAGACTTGGAGGACGTATTCTTCCAACCCTTGTTATATATATAAAGAGACAAAATAGCCACGACGAAAATCTTTTCCCAATCACAAAAGAATTTTAAAATAAAAATACAGTACTCTTTAATATATAACATAAATTTGGCGCAGCCGGTAAACGTTTTAATAAAAACATTATAAACGCTTCCGTTTTAATCTAACAAATTTGTGCTAATAAAATTTTGCTGCGTAATTAATTTGGCGCAGCCGGTAAACCGTGTTAAGATAAACACGGTAAACGCTACATTCGGTATTAAATAAATTTAAAAAAAAAAGAGTCTTGTGAAACTATATGTAAATTGTACTGTGAAACGATAATTTAGCGCAGCCGTTAAACTTTTGTGTAAAAACGAAAATAAATAAGGTGTTTGTGAAAAAATAATAATAAATTCAAAAAAAAAGAAGATATTATTATAGTAAAATTAATTACAACAATAATAAATTAATTCAGCAAGATAATTCAGAAAATAATTCAGTTAAAATTAATAAAAATCAGTAACATTTTAAGTAAATTAATTAAATTCAGCACAGTTTTGAAATTAATTTCAGAATTAAAATAAAATCAGTTTTTGAAATAAAATTCAATTTGACACAAATAATATTTATTGAATGTGAAAAAATTATTTATGCTGATAAATACGTGTATTAATAAAAATTTAATGTGATAATTTAAAATTTTTGAAAATAAAAATTTTTGAAAAAATTAAAGTATGACTAGTCAAACGAGTTCAACACCTTTTAAAGATCAAAAAAGGAAAGTGAGATTTGAGAAGAAAGTCAATTCATTCACTTTTGAGAATCTCAGTCCAGTATTTAGTGCAAGTGAAACATCAGAAGGAAGCAGCGATCCAGCACCATTAAATCATCAATCACCAAGTGAAGACAACATACTGGATACCAGCAACACAAATACACCTCCTCAAGCAGCATCAACATCAGCAGCGGGTAAGTCACGAAAAATTATTCACCCAAGTATAGCATTAACAAGAGAAGAGGAAAAGCAACTGTTGCATTTTATTCAACTAAGATCAGGCACACGAGTTTATAAGCCTAGGACATCATTAGGTACAACAGAAGGTTCAGAAAAAGAAAGTGAAGGAAATAATTTTAGTTGTTCTGAAGAATTTACTACAGAGTTAGATAAAATTTTTAAAATGTCAGGCATAGAATTAGTAAATCAATTGTTAAATAATGTTCCTATGTTATATGCAGAAGATACAGAAGATGTAGGTGCAGAAGTAAATACTTTTGTAAAATGTTATGAAAGTATGTATAGATGTTTAGATAAAGAAGAAGATAAAGAATTATTTTTTCAAATGCTCCCAATAAAATTCAGAGGTAGAGCAGCTAGACTTTTAGACGGTAAATGTTGTGAAACGTTTGACTCAATAAAATCTATTCTACATAACACATTAGTTAATGACAAATCTTACCTAACACTATTAAATGAATTAAGAATGATTAGGCAGCTTCCAGGTGAATCTGTAAGAAATTTTGGTAGTCGGGTACAAAAACTTTTAAATACGTGTGAAAAGAAAGCGGAAGAACGTCACACAAATGACAACGCCGCAGTAAAAGCAGATTTACTGGAAATTGCTGCATTTTCGTTTAGAACAGGATTATATTAATAAATCCTACATACAGACTACTAGCGGCTAATGAAGACAAGACAGACTTAAAAGAAATTATAAATAAATTAGAAAGAATTGAATTAACAGATATTCAATCCACAAACACATTTAATGAATATCAAAATATACAAAAATCACAGAATACACAAAATACAAGAACATTTAATTTATCACAAACACACAAAAACGAACAAATACATAGTAATTATCATAATGACAATTTTAGTTTTAACAATAATAATCCAAGATTTAACGTACAAAGGGGGCAAAGTCCACCCAATAATCATTATCAAAATCAAAAAACTTTCAATAATAATAACCGAAATTTTTCAAATTCAAATCCACGGTTTAATAACAACAATAACAATTATAACTCCAGTTATGGAAATAAAAATTTCTCTAACTTTAAACATCAAAATAATAATCAAAGATACGAAATAAAAATATGTAAATTTTGCGGTAAAAATAATCATACATTTGATGAATGTAGAATCAGAAAATCGACACCGTTTTGCATAAATTGCAAAATGTATGGACATGCAATACAGCAGTGTCAAGACAGTAAAAATGATTCAAGATCGGTAAAATACGTGCAAAATAATAATAGTAAAAATGAGAATAGGAATAAAACCGTTGAAATAAAATGTAATTTCTGTCAAAGGCAAGGGCATATTATGAAAGATTGTAACGCAAAGAGATTGTGGGACAATCAAAACAAAAATCAGGGAAACTAAAAAAGGGCTGTCACCCAGCCAAAGAAAATGAAAAGAGTGAGTGTCAGCCCCAAAATTTAAATAAAAAATTAGAAAAATTTGTAGTAAAATTACCAGAAGATATAAGTAAAAAAGATAAAACCGAATTATTAATAGATACAGGCGCGGAGATAAGTTTATTAAAGGAAAATATATTAAAAGATGATATAAAAATAAATACAAAAAATAAATTAAAAATAAATACGGTTTGCGGACAAGGTGAAACAATAGGTACTTGTACTGCTAAACTTGAACTTGAAAATCCAAAGAGATGCGATTTTCAAATTATAAAAGATATGAACAATATCGAAGAAGATGGTATATTAGGTTTTGATTTTTTATCAGAAAATTGTGTAATTGATGGGCCAAATAAGCAGTTACGTTTCCCTCGCAAGGAAACTAGTGAAGAAGAATTTGTAATAGAATTACAAGATTCATCTGAACGAAAAGATGTAACGACGTCACAGATTAAAAAAGAGTCATCGAAAATTAACAAATTTAAGAAGTTGAATATGAAAGAAAGCCATATTAATAAGTTACCACAATCCTCACAGTATCTCGCAAATACTGTGCAAACAGGGGTTGCTGGTTTAAAACAGAATGTATGCTCTTCTGAAATTCAACATTCTGTAAATAAGAACGATGTAGATAGAGTACAGTCGAAAATTAATTCAACTGTCTTTGCTTTATCAAATCAGGATTATAATAAAAAAATTGTTAATAATCGAATGTTATCTCGAAAAAATTCTGTTGACAGCAAAACTGGTTCAAATGCACATTTTAAGATTTCGTCTCATATGAGAAATAAGGAAGTACAGGTAATTGATGAAATACCTGTCTTAGCTTTACTATATGAAACATATGTTAATGGACAAAATCAAAGTAATCAAAAAATCAAAACGCTAAAACCAAATGTAGAGAAAAATAAGCGCGAAAATAATAATCAAATAAAAGAATCCGTTCATGTGAACAATAATAAAATAAGTAAAGAAAATAAAATGACAAATATTAAGAAAATGAGACAAATGTATGAAAAAATTAAAAAGAATTTAAATAAAATTAAAGAAAATATAGAATATGAAAAAAATAATATTAAATTAAATAAAGAAATGTTGAATAAAGATAAAAAAATTGTTAAAGAATTAAGTAAGAAATTAAATAAAGAAAGCCAATATATAATAATAATAGGTGAAGAATTAAAAATGTTATAGAGAGATGAATTGCAACGAAAATATAAAAAGAATCTTTATGAAAAGCGAAACAAGACAGAAATTACAGAAATTGAATCATGCGAACAAATTAAAAATAAAAAATCTGAGAAATTTGATAAAATAAATAAGGTAGAGGTTAATAATGTTAAAAACAAGATAAAAGTTAATGATTTTAAAAATATAACAAAAAATGTAAATATTGTTAAAATTTACGAAAAGTACAAAATACCCGCGCGTACTGAAAAAATTATTAAAATTAGAGTCAATTTCGATAATGATGTGATATGTGAATCACAAGAAATAAAATCAGGTGTATTTCTCGCCGGTGCAATAACGACACCGCATAAAAATCAAACGGTTGTTTCAATTTTAAATAATAACGAAAAAGATGTATACATTAAAAATTTTAAAATAATATTTTATCCATTAAATGACTTTGAATTATATGAATTTGAAAATAAAGACTACAAATTTAATAAATTGCTCAAATTTTATTCCAATGAAGAAAATAAAACACAAAATAAAATTGAAAATATAGAAACGAATACCTTATACAGTAGACAGTGTACAAAACATAATTTTAAAACGATACATAAACTTTCATGTGACAAAGACAAACAAAATAATTATGAAAGATGAAAATTGTTACAAGAAAATTTATCAATTCCAGAATATCTGAATACTGAAGAATCTGAAAGTATAAAATCCATATGTGAATCCTTTAATGACATTTTTCATTTACCAGGTGACAAATTAACTTGTACAAAAGCAATAACACATCGAATTCCTTTACAACCAGGGAAGGGGCCTATTAATCAGAAAATGTATAGATTACCTCAAGTACAAAAAGAAATAGTTGAAAATCAAGTGAAAGAAATGTTAGATAATGATATAATCACAACAAGTAAAAGTCCATTCAATTCTCCTTTATTAGTAGTACCTAAAAAACCAGGTCCTTCTGGAGAAAAACGTTGGATAGTTGTGGTAGATTTTAGGAAACTGAATGCAATTACAATAAAAGATGTATATCCTTTACCTAGAATTGACGAAATATTAGATCAATTAGGCCACTCTAGATATTTCACAACATTAGATTTGGCTAGTGGATATCATCAAGTGTTGGTTTATGAAAAAGATAGGGAAAAAACAGCATTCAGTACTTATCAAGGACACTACGAGTTTAAAAGGATGCCTTTTGGTTTAACAGGGGCACCAGCCACTTTTCAACGATTAATGAATAATATTTTGACAGGACAAAACGGACTGAAGGTGTTAGTTTATTTAGATGATGTTGTGATATACGGTAGAAATTTGGAAGATCACAACAAAAAATTGATTAAGGTTTTTCAACGAATAAGAGAAAATAATTTAAAATTACAGCCAGAAAAGTGCAACTTTTTAAGAAAAGAAGTAATTTATTTAGGCCATAAATGTTCAGCGGAAGGAATTAAACCAGACCCAGACAAGGTTAAATGTGTAGTAAATTTTCCTAGGCCAAAAACAGTCAAACAAGTGCAATCATTTTTAGGTCTAGCGAAATATTATAGGAAATTTATACCAAATTTTTCAAAAATAGCCGAGTCAATTACAAAGTTATTAAGGAAAGATACGAAATTTCAGTGGAATGAACAATGTGAAGAAGCATTTGAAAAATTAAAATTTGCTTTAACAAATCCACCTTTATTAACTTATCCTGACTATGAAAAGCCATTCTTTTTGACAACTGATGCTAGCGGTGAAGCATTAGGTGCTGTTTTATCACAGAGTGAACTTGGCAACGAACAGCCAATTGCATATGCTAGTAGAACACTAAATGATGCAGAAAGACGATATTCTACAATCGAAAGAGAAATGTTGGCAATAGTTTGGGCTGTAAAAAATTTCAGATGTTATCTATATGGTAGAAATTTTACGGTTTTTACAGATCACAAACCGTTAGTAGGAATTTTAAAATTAAAGGATACAACAACAAGATTAGCTAGGTTTCAGATTAAATTAGCAGATTATGACTTAAAGATAGAATATAAGGCAGGGAAATTAAATCAGAATGCGGATGCTTTAAGTCGAATACCTCCAAGTGAAAAGGAAATTGAAAATAAAAATAAAACAAGTCATAAAATTAATTGTAATGTAGCCACTAGAGCTAGACATCGAATAAATGTAGAAAAAACAGAGGAAAATCAGTTGATAACACTGATAATGATAATGAAACGGATAACGAAACAGAAATAATTAAAGATTCACATATTCAAACCAAGGACAGTGCAAAAATACTAACAGATGAAAATGACATTAAGACAATATTACATGAATACCACGATACCCCATTAGGTGGACATTTAGGAGTACTTAAGACTTATAAAAGACTACGACCATTTTATAAATGGAAAAATATGTTGAAAGACATACAAAAATATATTAAAAAGTGCGAAAAATGTAAGAAAAATAAAGCAGGCAAGCAAAATAAAATGCCTATGTTAATAACAGACACTCCGGATCAACCCTTTGAAAAAGTTTATTTAGACATTGTAGGGCCATTACCTGAAACACGAAACAATAATAAATACATATTAACATTTCCAGATGACTTAACCAAATTTTTAGACTGTGTACCATTAAAAGATTGTGAAGCCACTACAGTAGCACAAAAATTTTATAAAAATATCATTTTAAAATATTCTATAATTCCGAAAAAATTAATAACCGATCAAGGCGCAAATTTCTTAAGCGAAACAATGAAAGAGCTATGCAAATTACTAAAAATCAAAAAATTACAGACAAGTGCATATCATCCACAATCAAACGGTTCATTAGAAAGAACTCATGGTCCATTGGTTGAATATCTCAGAACAATTGTGGATGAAAATCCAACTGAATGGGATGAATGGCTGGCAGAAGCAATGTTAGTGCATAATCATTCACCTCATACAGGAAGTAAATTCACACCAATTCATGCATTATATGGTATTAGTAATCCTTTACCATCTGTGTTAAATAAATCACCAGAGCCAATCTATAATTTTGACAAATATTGTAATCAAGTTAAGTATAAAATGCAGAAAATACGAGAAATTGTTAAACAAAATTTAATTGCTCAAAAACATCAATCAAAAAATTATTACGATAAAAACATGCGTGTAGAAAAATTTCACATTGGTGATCGGGTGCTCATACGTGATAATGCTAGAAAGCATAAATTGTCACCAATATGGAAGGGGCCATATGAAGTAATACGCGTGAACTCTAATGTAAATACGACCATAAAAATCGGAAGGAAGTTAAAGGTTATTCATAATAATCGGTTAAAGAAATTTTAGGCTATTGATTTTTACTTTTTGACTTTTTACTTTTTAAATATGCAAGTAATTTAATGGAAAATATTATAAACAAACACAAAAAAGCCTGAGAAAAATGGCATCGAATTTTAATTCATAAAACCGCATAACACGTATAGTACAACAATTAATATAAATTACAGTCGGTTACTTTGAAACTCAAAACTCCACAATTTTTTTTTATGAGTTAATATCCACTATGGGAAAATCTATGATATGTAAACAGAAAAACAAATAAATACATAAACTAAACATACATGACCATTACACATGACAATCATACATACCTAATGACATATATACAGTGTACACATTTATAAAAACATTATTTATCAAAAACGTTTAATGGGTAGTCTAATAGTCTAGGAAAGTCAAAATTACGATTCATATATTTATAAAAATATATATGTGTATATTAATTAACATACTTCCATACATGCAATTAATGAAAAACAATTATAAAAGTATAATTACAATAGTCAAATGTACATACATACAAAAAAAAAAAGGAAAAATCAAGAACGAATTATTGTTGCACATCTGTGACAAGATCAGATTACAACTCTGTATAACTGCAACATATGAACATAAGAACATTATCATTAAAAATAAGGTAATAATATAATGAGAAGAAAAATATATATAAAATATTTACATATACCTATACATTATAATATTAACAATATAGAATAAACATTTCAAACAAAAATATATAAAATAAAAAAATTTATATATAAATAAATATACATATCATATATGTAAACATATAATTGTCTAATTTAACAACTTAATGTAGTATAGATATATAATGAATATATAGAGCCATACATGTATAAGTAAAAAATAAAATAGTAGATAAAAATGCATACGAAGCAAAATAATATATAAAAAAAAATATATAAATAATAAAAAATATTATGTAAGAAAATAAAAAATTAATGAACTTACAAAATAAATAGGTCAGTAGTATTGTAAAAAAAAATATAATGAATAAATAATAATAAAAAAATTATAGTAAATAAAAATATAAGCATACATTTATATAAAAAAAAATAAATTAAAACGAAATTAAATTTAAAAAAAAAAAAAGTACCGTACCGAACCAAACATTTTAAAAGAAAATTATGTATAAATAAATTACAAATATTATAACCCCACAAACCATTTTTTCGAGGGGGGAGGAAATGTTGTATAAAAAATATCAAATTGTAACACAATTTGATAATAAATAAGATGAATCAATAAAAATGTAAAATCAGAATTTACGCAAAAATATTCATGAGTAGAAATTTCAAAATAAATTAATAAACAAAATTAAATTGGCTTGCCAATTGGTAAATCATTTCCTATTCTAATTAAAAATCATTTTACTGAAATTATTGCAAAATAATCCAGATGTTTAAAATAATGTAAACTGCTATACGGAAAACAAAAAGTATAACACAGTAATCATGTTACACATAACTATGCATGTCTAATAAATCAGAACAAGGTGATATTTGATTTGATAATTCATTCATAAGTCGGTCAGTCAAATATTACATATTATGTTAAGACAATTATGTCAAAAACAAAAATAACAACTGTGTAACAATAACATATGGTAAATGCATATATGAAAAATGCATAGTGTTAAGCAATTAAACTCTAAGCATTTAAATACAATATAGAGCAATATGCAATATTGAAGACAAGAAATAAAAGAAAAATAATTACTGTCTTCATAATAGGAAGTAAGACAATAAGAATAGAAAATGATTACGCCAATCTTCCCTACTATTGGCAAGGCCGAAATATTAAATTAACGTAACGTAAAAATAGTCTTTTGAAATAAGGAACTGTTTTTTATCAGTTAAACTAAATGGAGTAGGGAAAATTGATAATTGTATTTATTGAAGAATAATTACGATTATCAGTGAGTTATAATTTTGGATTTGAACAAGTAAAGCCGCATAGTAAAATACCGCGTAACTTTGATTATTAATTAATTTCAACGTAGAATCTTTTTTAAATAAATTAATCTTAGAAGAATTACATTTACATTCTACATTCTCGAATTCTAAGTTTGGTTTCGGTCGGTTATTGAAATTAGATTTAAAGTAATTTAAAGTAAAATAAGTTCGTTATATTGTATACAAAATAAGTGTTTGTGAATAAAGTTTTAAAACAAAAATACAGTGTTGTTATTTATTAAGCCCGAATTAACTACACAGACTTGGAGGACGTATTCTTCCAACCCTTGTTATATATATAAAGAGACAAAATAGCCACGACGAAAATCTTTTCCCAATCACAAAAGAATTTTAAAATAAAAATACAGTACTCTTTAATATATAACAAAAATATTGCAAGGATATACGGTCAACTAGGCTCGGCAAACCGACTGTTTAACTTTTGCGTCAAAACCGTTCTGTTACCCCAATACATTTTGAAACTCACCCTTACCTCTAAATATTTTTAATAATAAAATAAACAAAAACATTTTTGAAATATATAATATAAAAATAATTTATTAAAAACATATGTATTTATATTGAAAATTAAATTGAAATGAATGTCTGAAATTTTATTAATTTAAATGAAATATAAAACGGTGTGCATTCAATTAAATTATAGTTAAAAAAAAAGAGATTAACCGGGCGATTCTAGGTGAGAGACTCTTAGCCTCTTAACTGCAATTAGCAGACGAGAATTAAAAGACTCTTATCCGGAATCGCCCGGTAAATCATTAATATTCAAAATCATATTATTCAAATAAAATTCCAAAAGGAAAAAAAAATGAAAATTAGACAATTACATTAAATTGGCACGTATCGTACTTGTCTATATTTCATCAACAATACGAAATATTGAAATTTTAGTGCAAATAATATTTCATTCGAAAACAATAAAAGTGAATTTATATAGCGTCATGTTTTTCTTCTCATATTAAAATTCTAAAGTTTTATTTTTTCATTTACTTGTGTACGAGTACACAGGGTGTTGCTAGGTAAAATAAAATTATGTTCTCGATTGCATTTGATGTTGTATAACAAAAACCCTTAGGGGTTTTGGAAAATGATAAAAAGCTAACTACAATGTTTAAGCCAACTGCAAGATTGCAAGACAGACCTGGCCAAGGTTGGATCCAACAAGGACCAGGTCATTAGTGAACATGAGCAGACACACTATAGCTAAAGTGGTGTCTGCTCTTACGGGGTACTGGCCAATAGGCAGACATGCAGCCAAGATCGGTGTGCTCTTTAACCCGCATTGTCGCAGTTGTGGAGCGGTGCAGAAAGAGGAAACTCCACTGCACTACTTCTGTGAATGCCCAGCTCTAGCCAAAGGCTAGATGGCCTCGGGGGACTGTCTCAGATGAGCCCTGGCAGTATTGTCTGCTTTTTGGGCTCGGCTGGATGGTGGTAGCCAGATTCTTCCGCATTTATACCCGTAGGGCAGGTACACACGAGCGACTGTGGTATCAAAATGGCATTTTCATATGCTAATTGGATGCAACTATGCCAAGGTTGCACAGCCACTTAAACAAACAAACAAACATGATGAATAAGATAATTAGAGATGTATGTACATACTTTTATATCCATTTTTATGCGTATGGATAGGAAGTGCACCTGCACGCAAATTGTGTGTTCAATGTTCATATATGTATGTAGATATGTATGTATGTACATAAGTATTTATGCATGAAATGATATACATTTGAATTCATACGTGACATATGTACATACATAAGTATTTATTTGTTGTTTTTTTAATTATTAACGGATTCAACGGATTTTCAATTTTTACGTTTTTGACTGAGCTGATTTCGATTTCAATCAGCTGTTACTAGCTACTCTTAATGAAAGCTGTTATTTTTTATCTGAAATGTTATTTTTTAATTCTTGGTGTATCAATTTACACACAGTGACCAATTTACACTATATTTGAGATTTAAAAAAATACACTCTTTTTATTTCTCGAAGGAATTCATCATTAGCGTGCGAGTTTCGAGACGTTTGCGAGACTCGCATCGCATTCTCGCAACATTGTACTTCAACTTAAAGAATAAAAAGATACTCCAATTTTGTAACCAACAACAAAGGTTTTATTATTTTATGAAAATTTTTCCCGCCCGAAGTATTTTCATATCCGTGTATGATTTTACATTGCAGTATAGCTCTCCAAAAATTATTTTAACATTTCTAATATACCTAGCCAAAAGATTTGTTTACTTTTCTTCACCAAATTGAGGCGGTCTATATGAAATTTTGTTTGTAATTATTTGTTATTAAAATTCATTTTTTTATTGTTTTAAAAATTAATTTATTGTTCATGAAAAAATTTCAAAAATTCATAAATTCAGTTCTAGTAAGTTCGGTTCTTGTTTATTTTTTACAAATTTATCAAAAAATTTTAGAAATGAAGAAATATTAACAATCGAATCGCTTAACCAATAAAGTTGTAAAACTGAGAGACACCCTAAACTACTTATTCTATTCAAAAATTGTTAAACAAATAATTTCAAAAAAATCATAAAACAGTACATGCATACAGTAGTACTGTTATATATATAACATTTGAAAGGATTGTTATATAAAAAAATATCAAATTGTAACACAATTAGATAAATTAAAAAAATTCCTAAATTTTAAAATTATTAACAAAGAAAAATATGTAATTAACAAAAAATAATAAATATTTTGATGACTCGACAATTGGGCAATCATTTCATCCTCTGTTTAAAAGACAAGTATGCATAAGAATTTTCGTTAGCAACATAGTTCAAAATCATATTATTTTACCTTTTATCAGCAATTTTCCATATTTCAGAATAACATGCACAAACAAGAATTAACAATTTTAAACAAAGTACATAATGCATATTTAGAGCGGAAATATAAGACAACAAATATATTAACACCTGCAAATTCATTAACATTAAGTGTAATAACATCAGACATAATAACAGCCCATAAAAATAATATAATATAATATAACATAATGCATACACATACATATAATCATGCATTTATTGCTTTTATTTTACAAATATGAATATAACATTATTAAATTAAAATTTGGATTCCCATACGTACATTTGATAATTATTAAAATTCTTTTCAAAATTCACATGAAATTCTTTAAATCAGCAAAATTACATTCCCATACAATTCTGCTACGTAATTTCCCATATAACTTTGGCTACATTAATTCCATAGAAGAAACTATTTTTCATGGTATCAAATTTACGTTATTTACACGCGCAAAAGAATTCTCGCCGAACAATTGACCGATCACGTTTTTAATTAATGTACGCATTTTCAAAACAAAGAATTGAAATGTACCGCCCATTTTTCCCCTACGATTGGTACAGTCATTTATGGTAGTAAATTATATTAATATTTAAATAACGAACTTTGGATTCAATTAACAAAGAGAAAATTTAAGTAGGGAAAAGTGATAATTGTAATTATTGAAGAATAATTACGATTATCGATGAGTTATAATTTGGATTTGAAACAGTAAAGTCGTAAAAGTAAATTACCGCAGAAATCGTCTTTGATTTAAAATAAATTATTCAAATTAAAATATTTTTGAAAAATAAATATTAAATAAAACTTAGATATAAATTTCAATTAAATTTAACATAGTACAATTCGCCCAAAAAGTATTCAGAATAAATTGTAAAATTTCAAGTAAAAGATTTTCTATTTCGGCGCTAAGTTGATTACAAAGTTTCGGTTCGGTGTTAAACATTTAAGATAAAATAATAAATATTTCAGTAAATTTAAAGTTAATATTGTGAACTTAGTTTTAGTGCTATTTTTAGTGAAATAAAGTTTAAAAACTATACCACGAATCTTTTTAATTAATAAACCTTATTTTCTTCTCAATATTTGAAAGACACCCCTCTTTATTTAAATGTTATATACATAACATTATAATTTTGGCGCAGCCGGTAAACGTTTTCATAAAAACACTATAAACGCTTCCGTTTTAATCTAACAAATTTGTGCAACATACAATTAAAATTTGGCTTAAAAAAATTTATATTTAGTTATATAAATTTTTTATAATAAAATTTTGCTGCGTAACATTAAATTTTGGCGCAGCCGGTAAACGTTTTCATAAAAACACTATAAACGCTTCCGTTTTAATCTAACAAATTTGTGCAACATACAATTAAAATTTGGCTTAAAAAAATTTATATTTAGTTATATAAATTTTTTATAATAAAATTTTGCTGCGTAACATTAAATTTTGGCGCAGCCGGTAATCGTTTTCATAAAAACACTATAAACGCTTCAATTCGGTTTTACAAAAAAATTAAATTAATAAAAAATAATAAATTTGGTGAAAAAAATACTACATTAATTTCAGAAAAATATTAAAAATAAATGCAGCAAATTAAATTCAAAAAGTTAAGAAATATAGTCAAAAAAAAAAAAATTAATTAATTAAATTCAGCTAAAATTTTAATTTAATCTTGAAAACAAAATCATCTGGCAAAATTTCAGAATTAAATCTTGAATAAAAATTAAATCCAGCAAATATATTTATTTCATTGAACGAAACATTAACTTAATAATTGAATAAAATAAAAGTGTAGAAAATTAGAAAATTTTTTCTATTAAAATAAATACAAAAATTGTGTATTTTTCTGTGCAAATAGTTAATTCTTTGAAATAATATTTAATATAATAAAAATTTTACTAAATACAAGTAACATTTATTAATTGGGAAGAAGAAATTATAATTAAAGCTGAATAAAAAGTGGTTTTTTAAAAAAAAAAAAGATAAAAATATATTTTTAATGTAGTATAATTAAAAAAAAAAAAAAATTTTTTTTTTTTTGAAAAGAAAGTTTAAAATAATTTAAGTTTTTTGTCGAGTGAACAAACAAGTTCAACTCCACTCAAAGATCCAAAAAGGAAAGTGAGATTCGAAGAAAAAGTTAATTCCTTCACATTTGAAAATTTAAGTCCAGTATTCAGTACATCAGAAGAAAGCAACGATTTGGTGCCATTAGAACAACAACAATCAACAAGTGAAGATATCGCACTGGAGGATAACAGCAACACGGCTAATTCACCAGCAGCATCCACACCAACGGGTAAGTCACGAAAAATCATCCACCCAAGTGTAACATTAACAAGAGAAGAGGAAAAACACGTATTACATTATATTCAGCTAAGATCAGTTACACGAGTTTACAAACCAAGAACATCGTTAGGTACAACAGGAAGTGAAGAAACTCATGGTCAAGAAAATAGTTTTAGTTTTTCAGAAGAATTTACTAAAGAATTAGATAAAATATTCAGAATGGCAAATATTGAATTAGTTAATCAATTGTTAAATAATGTACCTGTATTGAGCGCTGAAGATACAGATGACGTCAGCGTAGAAGTTAATACGTTTATAAAATGTTATGAAAATATGTATGAATGTTTAACAAAAGACGAAAATAAAAATTTATTTTTTGCAATGTTACCGGTTAAATTTAGGGGTAGAGCTGCTAGGTTATTAGATGGTATAATTTGTCCTAAACTAGATCAGTTAAAAACAATTTTACACAATGCACTAGTAAACAATAAAACATATCTCACATTATTAAACGAATTAAGAATGGTCCGGCAATTTCCAGGAGAATCTGTTAAAACATTTGGCACTAGAGTTCAAAAAATTTTATAGTCGTGCGAAAAGAAAGCTGAGGAACGGCATACAGATGATAATGATGCCGTAAAAACAGATTTACAAGATATTGCCGCATTTTCATTTAGAACAGGTTTAATTAATCCGACATATAGGTTATTGGCAGCAAACGAAGATAAAAGTAATTTAAAAGAAATAATTACAAAATTAGAAAATATAGAATTAACGGACATTCAATCTACAAATACAATCAATGAATTTCAAAATTTACCAAATAATAATACATTAAATACACCACTTATACAAACAATAAATACACCTTATAGTAATTCAACACGTAAAAATATTATAAATGAAATGCCATTTAATTACAATAACAATAAAAATTATTATAATAATAATAACACGAAATTTAGAACACAGATGGCGCAAGTGCCACAGTTTAATTACCAAAATAAGGAACAAAGAAATTTTAATTATAACAATAACCGAAATTTTCCTAATTCAAATCCAAAATTTAATAACAGCAATTATAACTTCCGTTACGAGAATTGAAATTTCTCTAACTATAAACATCCTAACAATCAAAGACATGAATTCAAGATTTGTAATTTCTGCGGTAAGAATAATCATACTTTTGAAGTATGTCGAATTAGAAAATCTACACCCTTATGTATAAATTGTAAAATGTACGGGCACGTAACACAAAATTGTAAAGAGAAAAATAATAATTCAAGATGAGTTACGTATGTTCAAAGAAATGGGTTGAATAATATCAATGGCTAAAATGATAATACAAAGTATGAAAGTAAAAATAAAAATTCTGAAATAAAATGTAATTTTTGTCAAAGAATAGGGCATATGATGAAGGATTGTAACGCAAAGAGATTGTGGGACAATCAAAATAAAAATAAGGGAAACTAGAAAAGGGCTGTCACCCAGCCAGAGAAAATGAATACAACGAGTGCCAGCCCCAAAACATGTGCAAAAATTTTGATAAATTTATAGTAAAATTACCCATAGACATTAGTAAGAAAAATAAAAGAGAATTATTAATAGACACAGGTGCAGAAATTAGCTTATTAAAAGAAAATATATTGAAAAATGATGTAATTATAAATAATGATAATAAATTAAAAATTAACACGGTATGCGGACAAGGAGAAACGATAGGTACTTGTTCGGCTAAAATTCAATTTAAAAATCCAAAAAAATGTGAATTTCATATAATCGAAGATATGAAAAATGTAGAAGAAGACGGTATATTAGGTTTTGATTTTTTGTCCAAAAATTGTGTTATTGATGGTCCAAATAAACAACTACGTTTCCCTCGCAAGGAAACGAGTGAAGAGGATTTAGTAATCGAATTACAAGATCCTTCTGAACGAAAAATGTTGGTGAAAAAACAGGATAAACAAGAGACAGTAGCGTTGAAAGTTGATAAAATTAAGAAATCGAATGTGAAAGAAAACAAATCTCATATCATTGGTATACAACCATCGAAACAGTGTCTCGTAAATACTGATTTATCGAAGGTTGCTGATATGAAAAAAATACGTTTTTCTGAAGCACAAGATTCTGATCGTAAAAATGATGTCGAAAAAGTACAGTCAAAAAAGGATTCCTGTCTTTGCTTTTTCGAATCAGGATTTTGATAATGGTTTCGTTAGCGATCAAATGCTATCTCGAAGAAAATCTGTTAAGTTCACTAACAACAAAACTGGTACAAAAGATAACACAAATTTTCAGATTCCTCCTCATATGAATAAATGTAGGGAAGTACGGGTAAAAAATAAAATACCTGTCTTGGCTTCTTTATATGAAAAATATGTACAGGGAGAGGGTCATAATGCAGAAAAAGAAATCAAAACGCCAAGTACAGAACTTATTAATTAGAAGAAAATACAGAAAAATTAAATTTAAAAGAAATAAAAGAAAAATATGAAAATATTAGAATGAGATTAAATAAAATTAAAGAAAATATAAGAGAAGAGAAAAATAATATAAAAATAAATAAAGAAAAGTTAATAGCAAATAAAGAAAGTGTAATGAAATATAATAAAATATTGAATGAAGAAATTAAAAATATTAAAGAAATGGGAAAAGAATTATACATATTGAAAATTAAAGAAGTTAATAAAAAATATAAAAATAATAAATCAGAAATTAAAAATGTTGAATTTTTAAAGCAAAATAATGATCGTAAGTTAGAGAAATTTATTGACAAAAATAAAAAATATGTTAACAATTATACGAATAATCAGTCTAATAAAAATATATTAAAAATAAATGCAATAATTTGAATACCTGCACGCACCGAAAAATTGATAAAAATTAATGTAAATATTAAAGGAGAAATAATTAATGAATCACAAGAAATTAGGTCAGGAGTGTTCCTGGCAAGTTCAATAATAAAACCTTATAATAATGAAATAACTTTGGCAATTTTAAATAGTAACGAAAAAGATGTTTATATTGAAAATTTTGAATTAATTTTTTATCATTTAAAAGATTTTGATAGTTATAAATTTACAGATAATAATTATGAATTTAATAAATTACATAGGTTTTATGCAAATGAGAAGTCAGCAAAAAATAAAATAACAAATAATAAAAATCTTAACAATGAAAATATTAGACAAATACATAAACTTACATTAAGTGTGGAAATTGGTAAATCGGTGTTCAAAGTGACCTTCTAGCTCAAAAACTATCCAACCGATTTCAACGAAATTTTGAACACACATAGGTTGAAGGGAATTGTGGTCTATAAGCGGACAGATTTTTGATAAAGGACTCCGTTCAGTTTTTATATGGATTCAAAGTAGATGCAAATTTCATTTTTACCGTTTTTTGATGCTTCAAAGTGACCTCCTAGCTCAAAAACGGTCCAACCGATTTCAACGAAATTTTGAACACACATAGGTTGAAGGGAATTGTGGTCATTAAACGGACAGATTTTTGATAGAGGACTCCGTTCATTAGAAAATTGAAAAAGAGTGAAAGCATGTTTCCTGAAAAAGTACTTTGACTTTGTTACAGTTTATCTGATTTCCTAACTGATTGCAAAAAAAATCAATGAAAAATGTTTCGTAGTTTACATTTTATTAATAAATGAAAATTACTATTTTTTGTATGAAATTTTCAATATTCATTGCATATTTATTTCTGTTTCAATTTATATTTGAAAATTTTCAAAAAACAGTTCAGGCAAAAATTGATAGCAGGCGCCAATTATATAAGTGACTTTAAAATAATCTACATACAGTGCCGAATAAATTACATATGACCATTTTGCTAAATTGCAATTAATACATTTGTACTGTAATCTTCATAATAAACAATAATAAAACGAGATTCTTGGTTTTAAATTATTACTAACAAAATAATTGAAAATCATAATAATGTTTGTATTGTGTTATGTAAGGACGCCCGCCCAGATCATATACGACACCGTTGGGCGCCATATATGTTATGTAAGGACGCGGATGTTATCAGATGTTATGTATCATGTGTGGTTTATTAAAGAAATGTAACGTTCTGAAATTTAAAAGTTTAACGATGAAATGTAATTAACATGAATGAAACATGTGTTCGCGACACTAAATAAAACGAAATTAAACATGACTTGCTGATCATTATCGGTTATACCTCAGCATGCTTGTACCGGCCTGCTTTGCCCAGTCGAGGGGGGGGGGGGGTTCTTTAACCAATAATGATCGAAACGCGCACACACACACAATCAAACATCCTCGCATAACACATAAAATTAATGCCGAGGATTTGATGAAGTTCATACGAAGAATGAAAAAAAATTACTACTGATATGTGAAAGACGTATTTATCCGCGAAGTGATTGTATACATGAATTTTATAGAATCACTTTATATGAGACGGTTCTCATATAATTTGTAAACGTACAGGTATAAACCGAACGAACCTGTTATTGATCGAACTTCAAAATATCAAATTTAAAATAAATTATCAAAACGAAATTATGTTAAAGGACCAGGTTGAATATGCAAGAAGAGAGGGGGTCCACGAACCAACGTTCGGTGACGATAGGGATACTCACCAAGCGGAGGATGTTACAGCCATCGTTGGTGCACACGAGCACATCTCATCCTCCTTTACAACTACAACGTTAAATCAATTTAAAAAAAAAACGATTCTATGAATTATTTTTCTCATTTTCTTTCTAAAAAAATTAAAAGAAATCAATTAATGTATGTGATAATTCAAAAAATATTACAATTTATTCTTAAAATAAACCATACAATAATATTTGATTTTTATTTTTTTTTGTGTTTAATTTCATTAGTATATACATATATTTTTTCCTTCTTGGTTATGAATATTTTTCTTTTTTCTTTGCTTGAAAAATTTAACTTCATTTATGTTAAGTCAAGTCAAGGAAACTTTTCTCGAAAATTGTAGTCCTGATCAAATGAAATACACGTTTTATTTTAACCTATGTACACATTTATTTCTGTATTAACCCTATTTTTTGGTTGGCCGGTTTTCACCTTATTTTACTATTATGTTTTAATACACCGATCGTTAGAGAGACTTTTAATTCTAAATTTAAACAATTCAAATTAAAAACAAATAAATAAAATATAATAATTCAAATTCTTACTCTTTTGTTTCCTTTAGCAATTTTCTGCTTCCATATGGCTTGAATTAACACAACGGAATGATCGATCTTAATATACAAAAAAATTATAATGATCTATCAAGTTGTCAACTTGTTTACAAATTTATCTTCAATGTTACCAACCAACCAAATTAATTATGACATTTAAGTTTCTTAAATCTACTTAAATTTACTTCTCCTAACACCCACCCCCCCCCCCCCCCTTGTAAGATGTGCACAGCTACGTCTTACTCCTACTTATCGTTGTCGATGTCTAACACTGCTAATTTGCTGACCGGGCGTTGATATATTCCAGAGGATGTTTTGATTGTTGCTTGTCGTATTTGTCCATCTTTGCTTTTGATGACGTCAATTATTTTTCCCTTGGGCCAATTGTTTCTTGGTTGGTTTTCACCTGCTATTATTACTATATCTCCTACTTGGATTGGCTTTGTATATTCACACCATTTAGTTCTTCCGGTGATTTCTGGCAAGTATTCATTTACCCATTTTTTCCAGAATCGGTTGGCGAATTGCTCTGTCAGTTCCCAGTTTTTGCGTACAATTGTCGGTTCATCGGTCATTATACCAATTGGTTTCACCCCGCTTGATGACCCCAATAGAAAATGGTTTGGCGTGATAGCTTCTTCGGTTTCATCGTTTATTGGTATGTACGTCAACGGCCTGGAGTTTATGGTGTGTTCTACTTCAATCATCATGTTGACCAGATTTTCGTCCGTTGGATTACGATGTAGTTTGATGGATTTTAAAGTTGTTTTAATGGACCGTACTAATCTTTCCCATATTCCTCCCATGTGTGGAGCGGATGGTGGATTGAGTTTCCAATTTGTTGTTGAACTTATAAAGGCGTCGACTACTATGTTTTCATCAAGTTGTTGTTGTTTTAACATCTCATTTTTGGCACCCTGAAAATTTGTACCATTATCGGAATATATTTCAAGCGGTATACCTGTTCTATTCATGAAGTTCCTTATAGCCATAATGCATGAGTCTGTTGTTAATGAATATATATCTCTGGTATATGAAGACAATCTTGCAACTGGTAGATTTGCCATTATTGGTATTTTGCAGGTTTGGCATCTTCTTCTTATTGATTTTAACGTTGACCTTAAGTTGCTAATGATGAATCTTTGGCGTAGCTCGTTAACAACTGTTTCGTGATTTTGATGATGATATTTACAATGATAGTGTAAGATAATTAAGTGTGTTATGTGATGGTTTCGGTGTAGTATGATTGGTCTTTTGGTATCGTACGTTACTTCTGTAGCGTGATCGATTCTTAGGTAAGCTCTTATTATGTTTTCATCGTCAACATAAGGCGTTAAACGATATAAACTGCTATTCTTTGGTAGCGCTTTCTTATCTTTATCAGGTATATTTTTATTTTTCTGTAGTATAATGTATTCTTCATGAAAACTTTCTTGTTGTACAATTTTGAATAATAAATATTCTGATTTTAATAACTCATCTTGACTCAATGACCCGGTCTGTTTGTTCCTTTGCTTCTGTTTAGATAACGTATTTTGTATAAATCTGAGAATATACGCTGTCGATCGTAATAGTCGTTTCCATTTTGAAAATCGTTCATACTGTATGACTGATGTATATTTTCTTATATGACCTATATATTTTGACCGTATTTCTTCTTTTGTATCAGGTGGAACGTTTGGTTGGGCCCATTTATCATTTATTTTATATAATATTTTTGGTCCTTTATACCACTGATCATCATTGTTCAATAATGTTGCTTTTTTCCATTTTGTTTCTTCGTCTGCTATATTTTCTTTGCTGGGTACCCAATGCCATTCAGTAGGGTGTGTAGCTTCAAGAATCTCGCTTATTCTAAAAGCAACATATGGTTTGTAATTTCGATGGTCAGATACAATCCAACTAAGGACTGTTTTTGAGTCTGTCCAGTAAACTTTCTTACTGAATTTAAATGTTTGAGCTTTTATGATTGTTTGAGCGAATCTTCTGCCAAGTAATGCTGCTTCCAATTCTAATCGTGGGATGGTAGTTGCTTTAATAGGCGCCACTCTTGTTTTCGAACCAATCAGTGTACATTTTACTTGACCTTTATACTCTGTTCGAAAGTAACATACCGCTGCGTAACCGTTCTCACTGGCGTCAACGAACGTATGTAGTTCTGCCGTTGTGTATATTTGGTTGTCCCAACTGGTGATGTAATGACGTGGTATAGCTAGCTTCTCAACTTTAGGAAGTAGTTTGATCCAACTCAACCATATATCAAACTGCTCATTATTTATTTTATCATCCCAATCTGTTTTTGATCTCCAGATTTGTTGCACCAGGATTTTTAATTGCATTAAGAAATTGCCTAAAAGGCCGAGTGAATCATATATTGACATAAGTGTTCGTAGAACCTCTCTTTTTGTAGGACATTTGTTTCCTGCCAGAATATCTTTATTTGTGACATTATATGTTAGGCTGTATGTGAAAGTATCGGTTGACGTATTCCACCACATACCCAATACTTTTTCTAAATTTGACGATGTGTCGAGATTCTTATTTGAATTTTCATTTTTGGCATTGATTTCTGAAAGAACTCTTAATGAATTGGATTTCCAACTACATATTTCAAATCCTCCTTCACTGTGATTGTGTTTTACTTCTTTGGCCAACTGTGATATTTCTTCTTCTAAGTCCGCGCTATCCAACCAGTCATCTACGTAATGATTTTCTTGTATTGCATACACAGCTCTAGGGTGTGTTGTTTTAAATCTTTCAGTGTTGATATTTTTCACATATTGTGCTGTTGCTGGTGGGCAAGCGGAACCAAAAGTTAAGACTCTCATCATAAAGACGTCTGGTTTTTGGGGTTGTAACATATTTGGCCATAGGAATCTTTGTGATTGTTGATCTTCGTCATTTAATAATATTTGATGAAACATTTCTTTTATGTCACCACTTATGCCAATTTTATTCTCTCTGAATCGGAATAATATTGCCACCAATGATGACAGTTGATCTGGACCTTTCAGCAGATACGTATTTAATGCTATACCTTGATGTTCGGCTGCTGCATCCCATACTAAGCGTATTTTGTTCGGTTTCTTCGGATTAAATACTGGGAATACCGGTAGGTACCACTTTCTTGGATGTTTTTTATTTATCTCAGCTTTATTCAATTTTCTAATATAACCTTTTTCGATATAGTGCTGAATTTGTTTGTTTAATAAAGACTGTATTTCTGGTTGTCTTTTCATTCGTTTTTCTAGACATTTTAGTCTCTTAAAGGCTGTATCGTAATTGTCTGGTAAGGTTATATTTTCTGCTTTCCACAGTAGTGCTGATTCATATCTTCTGTTTCTAAGTATGGTTGAATTAGTTAATACATTCATGGCTCTTTCATTGTCTGTTGTCATGATATTCTTATTTGAACATTCTATTCCGGAACTTTCTAATTTGAAATGTTCTTTGATTATATCATGTATATCGCTATCTGTTTTTTGACATTGACACATATGAAACCCAATATATTTAGTTTCTTTATTATTGCCGTTGCAAGTACCACATATTGTCCAACCTAGTCTGCATTTGACTGCAATTGGTTCTTTGGGATTGTTTTCTTTTATTTTTAAATGCATAGCTACTTCCCAATTGTCTAAGCCAATTAACAACTGTGGAATAACATTTTGATATGAAGTCACGGGTAGACCTCTCAAATGTTTGTAGTTGTTACTCATTTCTCGGAACTGAATTGTTTGGGTGGGTAGACTTAGATTCTTGGTCTACCTGGCATTAGTTATTTTGTATCGTTTTATATTTCGTATCCCAGATATTTCAACTGATACTTTTTTTGATAGTTCTTCTATTCGCGTGGTGTTACCAGTCCATGTGAAGCATAACGGCACCGTATCTCCTTTAATACTAAGGAGTCTGCATAGGTTTTCATCTATAAGTGTAACAGAAGAACCTTCATCTAAAAATGCAAATGTACTTACCGATTTGTTGTCATAATGTATGTTAACAGGGATGATTCTGAACAGAATGTTATTATCTTCATATTTGTGATAATTATTTATCGACTGTTGATTATTTCTCATGTTGTCGTTATGATCATTATTGTTGTTATACGTTTTTATCTCAACTTTCGGTTTATTAACTTCGTAGTTATGTAACAATGGATGGTGTTTATACGTGCAATTGTTGATACTGCAGTTTGATGTTATATTACACTTATTTGTGTGTCTTTTCAAACATCTTTTGCATAACTTTAGCTCTTTCACCACGATCCATTTATCATTTCTTGATTTATTTATGAAGATGTCGCATTTATCAATACTTCTACAGTTACCCGTACATAATATACATCTTTTAGTATTATCATGTGTATTTATGAACACTCTTTCTTTTATTTTGTTTGGTTTTACTAATTCATTTGGATGACACACATCATATGCCGCTTCTGCCAATTCATACATCCATTCTGAGAAGTAATTTAATGATTCTAGTGGCAACTTTTTCTCGTAATGAGCCTAATCGATTTTTATTTTAATTGTTAGTTTGTCTACAAGTTCTTGTAGTAACATTGGACTTTGTAAATGATATGTCATCTCTGATGCTTCTAATGTTGCACAGAGATTTTTTACTGACAGTGCAAAGTGCATTAAGCTTTCTGCTTTTTCTAATTTAACAGCTGGCTCTGATCGTATTTTATTTAATATAGATTGGATTATTAATTCAGGTTTACCGAAAAGTGTTCTTAAAGTGTTTATTATTTCTGGTACATGATTTGGCAAGAGCAATCTATGTTTAACAGCCTCTAATGCTTTCCCTTTTAAACATCGTTGCAATCGGAACATATTTTCTTGATTTGTAAATTGACATGTCTTGGTTGTTTCTTCGAAATTACTAATGAAAAGTGGCCATTCTTCTGGGTTACCACTGAAGAACGGTAGTTCTTTACCAACAACCTGACGTGTTGCTATAACATGTGATGAAAGTCTACATTGATCATTTTTATTTAACCATTCTTGTACTGTGTTTTTGTTGTTTTCCAGACATTCACATTCGATTGATCTGTTCTCTGGTTTTTCGCCCATTATTGTGTCTTTATCAATTTTATCTTCTCGTGACAACACTTCATACTTTTTCTTTATGTATTCTAAATTTATCTTTCTTTCTTCTTCAAGTTTTTCTAACAATAGATTCCTTTGTCTTTTTGAAGACTTTGACATTGTATTTGTGATGTCTGATTTTGATGATGCTTTTGATAATGTTCTCTGTGTAGTGACTTTAATTGCTTGACACTTGAGACATGACCAATCTTTATCTTTAATATTACTATTAACACCAGCACACGTGTAATGTTCCCATGCATCGCATTTGTCACATTGTACCATCTCGTCGTTATCTTCTTTTTCACATTTTTACAGCTATGATTGTTCATTTTGAATTGTTTTGAGGAACTGTTTTAATAAGTGAGTTATCTTTTATATTTATGTTGTTGTGTATACATATGTATTACACCACTAGTTTTAGTATTAATATTTCAGTGACTCTATGTCGTTGGACTTATATACATACATATGTATATTATTTTAGATATATTTTAGATATTATTTAATTTCCGATAACTGCTGTTGTTGGATCTTTTCTTAAATTACACTTTTTATCTACCGGCCGACTTTTTCCAACCACGTTTATATATTCTTTTCAGGTTAGGTACACTTCACCAGTTTAGTTTTATTCATCAATATTTCTAACTATTAATGGATCATTAAACACACAATTGTATCAATTTTCCCGTGACTATCTGTCGTTGAAACTCCTTTTCTGTGGCTTTGGATGGATCTTGTATTTGTTTTTTATGTGATTTAATTCCCGGTAACTTTTGTTGTTGGTTATCTTTAAATCACTTTTTCAAATTTTTTAACCTTTTTACCATGTGTTTAAGTCCCTTTTAGGTTTATTTACTTTACCAATTTATTTTAAGAATTTTGGTTTTATCGTGGCGGATTTTAAATTCTCTCATCAAAGAATTTAAGATTTATTTCTTTTTGATAAAAAGAAATTAAAAGATTTATGTTAAGTCAAGTCAAGGAAACTTTTCTCGAAAATTGTAGTCCTGATCAAATGAAATACACGTTTTATTTTAACCTTTGTACACATTTATTTCTGTATTAACCCTATTTTTTGGTTGGCCGGTTTTCACCTTATTTTACTATTATGTTTTAATACACCGATCGTTAGAGAGACTTTTAATTCTAAATTTAAACAATTCAAATTAAAAACAAATAAGTAAAATATAATAATTCAAATTCTTATTCTTTTGTTTCCTTTAGAAATTTTCTGCTTCCATATGGTTTGAATTAATACAACGAAATGATCGATCTTAATATACAAAAAAATTATAATGATCTATCAAGTTGTCAACTTGTTTACAAAATTTTCTTCAATGTTACCAACCAACCAAATTAATTATGACATTTAAGTTTCTTAAATATACTTAAATTTACTTTTCCTAACAATTAATAAAATATTTTATATTTTACTTCTTCTTTTTTTTCTTTTATTTAATAATTGATTATATTTAAATAACTAACAAAATTATATAGATATACATATAATGCGTGTTACCTGAGCTCAGGATTGTATTTAACGTAATTGTTCTGTTTTCGGTTGTAATGGCCTAGACGATAATTACTCGTTGGTTTGCTAGTCAATGTTGATTGCTGCTTCCTCGAACTCTTGAAGACGTTTTCTTGTTTTTTTTTTTTTTTTATTTATGCAAGTATACATTCATATATATATATATATTTATATTTGATATGATTCCTTTTTATAATTCATATTTTTATTTATAATTTGTTGAACACTAAATTATTCATTTTATAATTTTCTTACAATTATTTAATTTATTTAACATTATACAAAAAAAGAATTTCTATCTATTTATTGTCGTTATCTTAATTTTAAATATTTTGTTTTTATAATTTGATTCATTTTAGTTTCATTAGATTTTCGATTAATTTTTTTTTCTTTAACCTTTTTTTATATTAAAATTGATTTAGGTTATTTTTTTTTTTTTTATTTATTTATTTATTTTTTTTATTGAATGACTAATATAATAATATGTATTGTGATTTTGGCTAATTTAAAGCCTATCTTAAAGAAATTATTTAATTGTATTTTTTATTTTTTTTATTTTTCAAAGATTTACAATTCAGTTTTATTTTTTAAAGCACGATTTGTATGATTTGTATAACTGGTTTTCTTTTTTCTAAAAATTAATTTTTTGTTTTTAATATTTTCACTTTATCATTTTTGTTTAAAATTTATTTAAAATTATTTTGTATCGTTTCCTATTACATAATTTGTTTTTAATTTCATCTTTATTTCTTATTTTGTATAATTTTTTATTTTTTTCACATTTCATTAATGTCTCATTTTGAATAAATTTTTAGTGCGAAATATTTCTTTTATTTTTATTTTTATTTTTTTTAATTTTACCATTGTTTGAAAAAAATTATTAATACTTTATGTTCACTTATTTCATTTTATTTTCTTTATTTCTCGATTATTAATTTTTTTTAATTTAACTTTTCAACCAAATTTTTATTTCTGACCGGCCACGTTTTTTTTTTTTTCTTTCGTTTCCTCATCTTTTATCCGATTAATTTTCCAAAAAATAAACTTTCTGCTGCAAGGTCTAAAACCCGAGTGTCTGAATATTCTTCTCTTCGCATGCATTTAACCATCTCCCCTTTTTATAATTCCTTATTTCGAAAAAAGTTCCAGAATGTTCTGGATAATCTCTTCTCTCGCTTTTTCACATACAGAATATATGTGAGAAAATCACCTGACCTTTTGAAACAATGAAATTAGCGGCAACCGATCACGCCATATTTCATTGTTTCAAACAACAAGTGTGTTATATGCATGTGTATGCGTAATGTAAATGAAACAGAAATATAGCTTATTTCCATTCCACACTTGGTATTATTCGAAAATGACAGATCGCGGTAATGCCAGATCTGTTCTTTTCGAATAGCACCAATGGCTTACATTACAATTGTAATTGTTGTGTATTTCAGAATAATATGAATTAATTTTTCAATGTAAATGAATTCATAATTTGGTTACAAATGTTTTAATTTGCACTGTATAGTCAATAAACGATTTTTGTATTTTACATGTACATCAGTACATATAATATATGTATATGCACGTAGCCGTAGGTATATACGATATGCATATAATCATGTGTTATATAGTATTTGATATACATGTGTGTATGTATACCCATAGAACATTGAGTGTGAGAAAAAAGCAATTAGAAGAAAAAAATTAGTTTTTTTTTCTACAGAATTTCTTTGGAGTATACATTCATACATACACGTGAATGGGGACATGTTCACATTTTTGTGTGTAAATTTTTTTCTTCGGAATTTTTTTTTTCAATTTTTTTTATCAACTTTTTATTTTTTTGCAAATTAGAGACCCAGCCATAAATCATTTGTTTTGTATTACAATATATACAATATACATACATATAGTTACATGCATATGTATGATGAATAAGACTAATAGAGATGTATGTGTGTACATACTTTATATCAATTTTGATGCATATGGATAGGAAGTACACCTACACGCAAATTGTGTGTTCAATAAAGTTCATAGTTCATGTATATGTATGTACATATTTACAAATTTATTTATTTTTTTAATTATTAACGGATTCAACGGATTTTTATTTTTTACATTTTTGACTGAGCTGATTTCGATTTCAATCAGCTGTTGCTAGCTACTCTTAAGTGAAAATATAAACTCAGATAAAAATAGCTTAAAATTATTAAATGAAAATTTGTCAATACCAGAAAATTTAAATTATGAAGAATCTGAGAGTATTAAGTCAATCTGTGAATCATTTAATGACATTTTTCATTTACCAGGGGATAAATTAAGTTATACGACAGCTATTACACATTCAATTCCTTTACAACCAGGGAAAGGACCAATAAATCAGAAAATGTATAGACTACCACAGGTTCAGAAAGAAATCGTAGAAGAACAGGTTAAAGATATGTTAGAAAATGATATCCATTTAACTCTCCTTTATTAGTTGTACCGAAAAAACCAGGTCCTTCAGGAGAAAAACGTTGGAGAGTAGTTGTAGATTTTAGGAAGTTAAACGAAATTACTGTAAAGGATATGTATCCATTACCTAGAATTGACGAAATTTTAGATCAATTAGGTCATTCTGGATATTTTACAACATTAGATTTAGCTAACGGTTATCATCAAGTGTTAGTTGATAAAAAAGACAGAGAAAAAACTGCTTTCAGTACATATCAGGGACATTATGAGTTTAAAAGAATGCCTTTTGGACTTACAGGGGCACCAGCAACTTTCCAACGCTTGATGAATAATATTTTAACAGGACAGAATGGATTAAAAGTTCTAGTATACTTAGATGATGTAGTTATATACGGCAGTAATTTAGAAGATCACAATAAAAAATTAATTGAAGTCTTTCAAAGATTAAGGGAAAATAATTTGAAATTACAACCTGAAATATGTAACTTTCTGAGAAAAGAAGTAGTTTATTTAGGTCACAAATGTTCTGAAAAAGGAATACAACCAGATCCCGAAAAAGTAAAATGTGTAGTAAATTTTCCTAGGCCAAAAACAGTTAAACAGGTACAGTCGTTCTTAGGATTTTTCAAAAATAGCAGAACCGATAACAAAATTATTAAGAAAAGATAATAAATTTCAATGGAACGAAAAATATGGAAAATCATTTGAAGAATTAAAATTCGCATTAACGAATCCACCATTATTAGTATATCCAGATTACGAAAAACCATTTTATTTAACAACTGATGCTAGCGGAGAAGCATTAGGTGCCATTTTATCACAGGGTGAATTAGGGAATGAAAAACCAATAGCCTATGCAAGTAGGACGTTAAATGATGCTGAAAGAAGGTATTCAACAATAGAATGAGAAATGTTAGCAATAGTTTGGGCAACAAAATATTTTAGATGTTATTTATATGGCAGAAATTTCACAGTATATACAGATCATAAACCATTAGTAGGTATTTTAAAATTAAAAGATACAACCACTAAATTAGCTAGATTCCAAATTAAATTAGCAGATTATGATTTAAAAATTGAATATAAAGCAGGGAAGCTTAATCAAAATGCAGATGCGTTAAGTAGAATACCTGAAAATAAGATAGAGGACAACAATGAAATTTCAGATAACATTATTAATTGTAATATAATCACTAGAGCTAGTCATCGTATAAATAAAGAAAAAGAGCTAGAAAAATCACCCGAAAATGATAATAATGACATTCAAGTAGAAATTGAAAAAGAAAATGCAGAAAATTTAAACGATAATATACAAGATAATGTTAAAAATATTAACAGATGAGAAAGAAATTAAAACAATATTACATGAATATCAAGACAATCCGTTAGGCGGACATCAAGGCGTTTTAAAAACACATAAAAGAATAAGACCTTTTTATAAATGGAAAAATATGTTGAGGGATATACAGAAATATATTAAAAAATGCGAAAAATGTCAGAAAAACAAAACATGTAAACAGAATAAAATGCCAATGATAGATCAACCATTCGAAAAGGTTTATTTAGATATTGTAGAACCTTTACCTGAAACACATAATCGAAATAAATACATTTTAACCTTTCAAGATGATTTAACAAAATTTTAAGATTGCGTACCCTTACAAGATTGTGAGGCTACAACGGTAGCAGAAAAATTTTACAAAAATATAATTTTAAAATATTCAGTAATTCCTAAAAAACTGATTACAGACCAGGGTTCAAATTTTTTGAGTGAAACCATGAAATAATTATGTAAATTGTTAAAAATTAAAAAATTAAAAACAAGTGCATACCATCCCCAATCGAACGGTTCATTAGAAAGGACACATGGACCATTAGTAGAATATTTACGAACAATAATTGATAATAATCCATCAGAATAGGATGAATGGTTAGCAGAAGCAATGTTGGTACATAACCATTCACCGCACACAGGTAGCAAATTCACACCAATGAATGCATTATACGGAATTGATAGGCCATTACCAACAGCATTAATTAAATCTCCCGAACCGATTTACAATTTTGATAAACATTGCAATCAAATGAAATATAAAATGCAAAAAATTCACGAAATTGTTAAGCAAAATTTAATCACTCAAAAACAAAAATCAAAAAATTATTATGATGAAAATACTAGAGTAGAAAAATTCCATATTGGAGATCAGGTTTTAATACGAAATAATGCAAGACAACATAAATTATCACCTGTGTGGAAGGGTCCCTATCAAGTAATTAGGGTAAACTCAGATGTCAATACAACCATTAAAATCGGTAGGAAATTAAAAGTTGTCTATAATAATCGCTTGAAAAAATTTTAAGTTATCAAACATCTATAAAATCAATTTAAACCATCGAAAAATTCAATTAGTTTTTTTTTTAATCCAACAATAGACTTATTTAGAAATTAACAAACTAGTACAAAAACCGTTAAAATACGGAAACAGGAAATCGTAACAAAAAGATATTGGTGAGATAATTAAATACTTTAGCTTTGTGAGCAAATAGGTTTGAGCAATACCGAGAAAAAATGCAATTTTTTTTTTACAAATTCACCGTACTTTTTTTTTTACAATATGAGATTATTCCAAACCAAATTTTAAAAAAATTAGATGAAAATAGAGAAACCAACATTTAAAGTAAAATTTGTTTTTTCTTTATAAAAAAAAAATGCTTAGTTAACAAATAATAAACTAAGAAGCAGAAAACAAATGTCTAACGAAATTAGATATATGTACATAGTTTTTCATTCATAAGCGATAAAAAATAAATAAATTTTTTAGTTTTACACACATGTGCATAAATGAAATACATATATGTGTATAATGAAAAGATGGGTCACATTCCTAAATTATAAGTCAAAACATAGCAACAATACAGTAACCACCTAAAAAAAACAAACACATAGGCATTACGAAATTTAAGTAGCGAATCTTGAAATTTAAAATACAACGACCAAAAACAGAAACAAATGCTCCACCAAAATAAAAGGGCAACCGAAAAATTTAAGCAACTGAAAGTCCTAAGGGATAGGGGAAAATTAAGGGAAATAAAATATAAACAAATAAATATTAACTAATCCAAACTTTTTTTTATTATATATTTTTTTTTTAATTTTCTTCCCCTTATACGTCTTACACATATGTATGTACTTATAAACTAAACTAAACCACAGCCACGGTAATTACCCTAGTGGTAAAAACGATGAGGCAAGTACCCTCGGTGACGCAAACTTCTCATGTACGCAGCATGATAGTCCTTCCATCGGACGAGGGCAGTGTATCCATTCGCCCTAAATTCATGTTCAACCTGAAAATAAAATAAAAATAAAAACCAAAAGAGTCAAAAATGGTTTAAAAATTCACCCATCGTCTAAGAAAAGGAAACAAAATACTTACCACACAAGCCCCTGAAACCGCACCAAAAGACAAAAAATAGTTCTCCCTATCAGGATAAACTACACCCTCTAAACCTGGAGTGACTGACGTCAGCCACTGCAAATCGTCCTCCATGCTGGGCCCGTCGGGAAGCCCGTAACATGTCTTCAATCACTTCAATTATTATTGAGAATTCCTAGAAATAACATAACGAATATTCAAAAAAAAGCAAAACAAAAAACAAAAACATATAACGATATAATTATAAAAATATACATATATAATTATATACACAATATAATTATAAAAAAAAAAAAAACACAATTTAAAAACGATGGATTCAAATATTCAAAATAAAACCATCAAAAGAATACTTACCATGATAACTTATTTTACACAAATTTGGTTTTTATTTTGACCTTAATAACGTATATATCACCGAAAATGGCTAACAACAAAAAACAACACTGAACGTACTAATTGCCGCGAACTCGATAAAAAACTGAACTTAACAATCAAAAATGTAATAATTGTCAATTCTAACTTTGTAAATCTTGTATGAGAATTACCGAAATTATTGTAAAGGTAGGAAAAAAATGCAATTATGCAAAATTTAAGTATATTACCCATACAGGCACCAAAATTCAGTACTACCGTTATGCAAAAAAGAAAATTCTAATGTACAATTCCAAATAATCCATTTATTAGAAAAAAAATTATTTATATAAAAAAAAAAACTGATGAAAAGCGTAGGCAAAAACAAAAAAAACAGATCGTTTGCAGATACAAAAAATAATTATAAAAATGAGAAAACACAAACATAAAAACTTCAAAAAATTGTACAACTGGCAACCCCAGCCAAAATAGGAATTATAAAAATTAATAATAATATTAAAACCAACACTAAAGAATGAGTTAAAGAGAGAATAAATATAGTAGGTCCAAACTAACCACCAACACATCTATATTAAGAATTACACTGATAAAGAAAATTAACCGGCTACTTATTTTCTTGTAGGACAAATGGCTATCACATTATTAATTGCAATTATTTTTACCACGGTGGTACGAGGGCAAATTAAAGTAAATGAGTTCAATTCAAATGGAATAATGCTGGAATCCCTAGGAAAAGCCTTTATTTATCAAAGTAGCTGGACAATATACACAAAACTCACCTCCATGCACCCTGAAAAAACGTTAGAATTTGTAAAGAATTGTGAGGAAATAGCTTATAATACTTGTAAACATCTAGGAAAGCATCGAGAAAATTGCGATTCCTGGCATATTGAAATAACACCAATTATCAATCGAATAAAAACACAAACAGAAGAAATTGAATTTTACTTAGGGAAACAAAATAACCCGCAAAAAAGAGAATTATTCGATGGAGTAGGCAAACTTAGCAAATACTTATTCGGAACAATGGATGCCAGTGACGCACAGAACATCTACAATAGAATACAGAACCTAGAAAGACATGATGATGAAAATATGCATTTAATGAAAAAACAGGTGACAGTATTAAAATCCAGTTTTGATAAGACAACAGCTTACATACGAAACCTAACAATACATCAAAATCACCTCGCTGAATTAATAAACAATTTCACACAAAAAATAACAGACAATATCATGGAAGTAAAAACAAAGGTAACGCATTTGCAATCACAAATTGATGTAAACCAAATTTTGTTATTCGTATGGACGAAATTGCAAATGATTTATAACCATCTGAGCGAACAATTCATTGTAATAAATGCTTTACACGAGCATGAACTGCATCCATTATTAATCTTAGCTAAATTACTGAACAAAACGTACAGCGAAATAACAGCCAACAACAACAAGTACGTTACGTCAGCTAAGTTTCCATTAATTAAACAAGTGGTAAAAGTACAATCCATAGAAGACACCGATGGGATAATAGTAAAGATAGAGATACCCTTAATTTTCAAAGAAAATTACGAGTTAAACAAAATACATCCTTTATCACAATTTACAAACGAACAGCCACCAACAATAATAAATGTGAATGCCAATTTTATACTAAACACAACAAAAAACAACTACTTTGAGTACAACAACAACGAATTCAAACAAAATTGTAAAAAATGCATTACAGGAGTCCATTCTACAGTAACCATCTGTAAACAAGATCAAATAAGGGTAAATGGTGAAAATGATAAGACATGTTTAACAGCTGTATTAACAAGAAAAACTGAAAAAATTAGGTCCCACTGTCAACAAAAAATTTTAACAAAATTCACAGATACCATAGTAAAATTATATGAAGAAGATTCTTGGTTATTCCTATTTCAAAACAAACATGCATTAAAAATACAGTGTACGTCTACGCAACTCACACAGCAACTAGTGGGTACCGGGGTAATGTCACTAACTGAACCTTGCAAATTTACAATCGACGGAAAAGATCTGCCCTACGATGGAAACAAAGAAACAACAGTGGCTTTCCAGCAGATAGATACGGAACACGACTTAAAATTCAATCTGAGTTCATTTAAAATCACGCTACCACAAAAGATGACCAAAGGGCTAGATACTAATCTGATACAATACCTTACCAATGATAATGGCCCATTACTAGAACAAGGAAAAGATATTGAAGAACTCCAAAATGAAATAATAATGGTAGAACAAAAAAGAACCGCTGAAAGATTGACACTCCAAACTAGACGCGGCCCTACGTTTGGGGCAAACAGGGCTATGCCCCACCAAGATTGTCTGGGAATATATTAAATTAATCTCAATTTTTGACCGCAATTTAATAGGAAATTTTTTTTCTCACCAAAATTCCTAAATTCCTAAATAAAGTATCAATATTTGTATACTTTACCCAATTATTTATATTTCTTTTTCATAATTATTTTATTATTTGCCCCCTTAAACTTTTTTTAAGAACGCCTATGTTAAAACTACCTATCAATATTCGATATAATAATAACAAAGTCCCAAGCAATATGTATACAATGTGCATGTAAACATGAAGAATATAAGAATTTATCAACATCCAATACAACGGGCTAATCGCTTATAGCCCTAGCAATATTTATTCAATGTGCATATAAACATATAGAATAAAAAAGTTTATCAATATTCAATACAAGGGACTAATTTATTTACAGTCCTAAAAAAAGAGAATTCTCTTTGTATTTTCAATACAATTTCGTTCATATATATATTTTTTTTTATTTTTTTATTTATATGAAAAAATTGGTATGAATGGGGGCTATCGGTATCGAGTTGTAGCCCCGTATGATTGTGTTGTGTTATAGTTATACAGTGATAATGCAACGATCTAGTTTGATGATACACATAGGGGCAGAAATGTTGTAGACCTGTGAATTTTCTCTCACGGTTAGGAGAAAAAATCATACAGTGTGCTGTGTGAATGGTAAAATGTTTTTTACTAACATGTGTCATGTGTGATGTTTAACTCAGGGGCTAAATAAATCGCAGTCCCTAAGGTTTGTTTTTGTTGTATATATTTTATACACAACACGATCAAACCGAAAATTAATACAGAATATAATATTTGTATTATCATATGTACATATAATATGTATATACGTTCATTTCCATATATACATACATTTACGTACATGTAATGTAAATATGTATATATATATATATATATATATCAACAGGATAAGAAAACTTTATCATATGGTATGTATTTAATTTATAATACATACTATATTATATATGCAACATTTGAGTAGAATTATGTCCTTTTATGTTGTTACTTTTTTTTCAATTTTCAGTTATAATTTCACAAAACTGAAATGTTTTTTATACATATATAGTACATATGTAAATGAATAGTTCAATTCATAAAAAAATTTAAATTTCTTATTATCATTGTGAGCTAGAAACAGACCTTTTTGCTTTAGAAATTTTAGTACCTTCTTTAAATCAAAAAGAATTTTGATTTGTTTTTGAAAAACTTTCCTTTGAAAAGAAAATCTATTTGTCGGTTAATAAATATTTAGTTTGAAACAATTGTGAAATAAAGATAGAAATGAATGAAAAACGGAATTTGAATAAATATTTTAAAAAAGATTACGAAAATAGACAAAAAAAAATTGTATATTTTTAAAATAAATTTTAAAGGTTCTAATTCTAAAATAAATATGTATTTGTACTTTTTAAAGAGAACGACGTGAAAATTAAAAAGTAATCATTTTATGTTATTTCATTTTTAAGGTTTATTATTAGTCAGTCGAATTATTTTTTTTGTAGTTTTTTGAAGAGTTTTATTTATTTCTTATTTCTTGAAGGCACAGTTGTACTATTATTACATCTGGATACACTTTACTGTCGTACATGGAAAACGATTTTTGATTGTATTTGCAAACCCCAAAAAATTGAAAAATTGTCAAATAGGCACTTTTCTAGATGGACAAAAACAAAGACACTCAGATTTTAATATAAAAGTCTATGATTAAAAAGACTTTTCAACAATGTTTAACATCTAGTTAGTTTTTGACGTACTACTTCTTTTAGTCGGTTTGAAATTTACTGGACCAATTTATAAGCAATATCTTGGTCTATTATTTTCCATTCTTTCAATAATGAAGGACTCAACTAAAACATAACTCAAGACTGTATTATTGAAAGAATGGGAAATAATAGGCATTGCTCATAAATTTGTCCAGTTAACTCCAAACTAAAAAAAGTAATACGTCAAAAAGGATACCTAACTAGATGTTAAACATTGATAAAAAAAATCTTTGTTATCATAAATTTTTATATTAAAATCTATGTGTGCCTTTGCTTTTGTTCATCTAGAAAATTGCCTATTTGACAATTTTTCATTATTTTTGTAGTTTGTAAATACAATCAAAAATCCATTTTCTACGTACGATAGTTAAGTTTATTCAGATGTAATAATAATTTTTTATTTCGAGTTGAAAACTTCATTAAGTCATAAAATATTGTCATTTTTCTTTCAAAAATACAACTGTGCCTTAACTTTTACTCAGCCTTGTATATGTACATATATGATACTTTTGGATGATGTAAATCCATATCCTGTTTAGGCCCTCTGACCAAATCAGCCTAGAGCCGCCGCTGCTCCAAACTAATGTAAACAGTGGTAAAGGGGAAAATACCAAAAGGGGAAAATACCACTATTGCACTAATAGAATTGACTAAAAATAAGGGGTACGCAAAAGGGTCAACAAATTAAAAAAAAAAGAAGAAGAAGAAAAAGAGTACATACAAGACGACGTTAATTATAATAAAAATTTAAACTCTATCGATAGGTCCTCAATCAAAAATTTTCAAAAGTTGCATTTTACCGACGGCAAATTTAAGAAAATTTTTTTTTATTAATAAAATATTAAACGTTAGTTGAACTATTCGTATAAATTGGTAACACCCAGAATTAGATCAAAATAAAAAACAATTCATGGCAATTATAATAAAAATATTAAGAATTACTATAGGTACACACATACACATAAAAAAAAAATTATATATTATTCAATACAAAAACACGTACAATTATTAATTCATTCAATTGCAGTAGTAAAATAAAATTACACACACTCTCATACATTAGATAAGAATTAACAATTGAAAAAAAAAAAAAAAAAAAAACAACAACAACGACAAAATTAACATTGCAAAAAGTAAACAAATAATAAACTAGATCATATTGCACCTGTATCTATATATTATTATTAGAGAAGACATTATTATTAGAGAAGAGCATAATACTTAAGTATGTACATATACATAGATAATAAGTAAAACAAGTTAAATTTTTTTTTAATAGCATAAGTAAAGAAATTTTTTTTTTTTGTACGAATAGATAAGAAATAAAATTTAATATACATACTTTAGAACGCAGTTGCATAAATCATTAATGTACAAAAGAAATAACATGACATTCATAATTTCGAAATTCTTTCATATATGATAAAAAATACTTAAAGTAAATACAAATACAAACAAAAAGGAGAAGAAAAACATCATACATTAATATATGTAATGAACCAAAAATAATTCAATAATAAACATACAAAAAGAATACGAACACTTAGATATGTATGTATCATATTTTGTCAACCATAATGAATTCGAAATTAACAAAAACAATTAAACAAAATGCATTAATGTAGTATGTATAGAAAAAAAAAATATATATAATGTAAACAAAAACAATAATTCAATATCATTGTCAAGGTTTTATAACAAATAAATGCATATATAAAATATAGGTCGATTATTAAGAAAAATAAAAATAATAACAATAATAATAATATATGCATTAAAAAAGAATATAAACAAATATAAATGAATATTAAATATACATATGTAGAAAAACAAAAAAAATTTTTTTTAGATACATTAGTAATTTAAACAAACGAAAAAAAAAATAATAAATAAAAATGTAAACCAACCGAAACTGAAATCAATCTTTCACACCTTACCCACCATTTTTCCGAGGGGGGAGGAAATGTTATATAAAAAAATATCAAATTGTAACACAATTAGATAAATTAAAAAAATTCCTAAATTTTAAAATTATTAACAAAGAAAAATATGTAATTAACAAAAAATAATAAATATTTTGATGACTCGACAATTGGGCAATCATTTCATCCTTTGTTTAAAAGACAAGTATGCATAAGAATTTTCGTTAGCAACATAGTTCAAAATCATATTATTTTACCTTTTATCAGCAATTTTCCATATTTCAGAATAACATGCACAAACAAGAATTAACAATTTTAAACAAAGTACATAATGCATATTTAGAGCGGAAATATAAGACAACAAATATATTAACACCTGCAAATTCATTAACATTAAGTGTAATAACATCAGACATAATAACAGCCCATAAAAATAATATAATATAATATAACATAATGCATACACATACATATAATCATGCATTTATTGCTTTTATTTTACAAATATGAATATAACATTATTAAATTAAAATTTGGATTCCCATACGTACATTTGATAATTATTAAAATTCTTTTCAAAATTCACATGAAATTCTTTAAATCAGCAAAATTACATTCCCATACAATTCTGCTACGTAATTTCCCATATAACTTTGGCTACATTAATTCCATAGAACTAATTTTCATGGTATCAAATTTACGTTATTTACACGCGCAAAAGAATTCTCGCCGAACAATTGACCGTTTTTCCCCTACGATTGGTACAGTCATTTATGGTAGTAAATTATATTAATATTTAAATAACGAACTTTGGATTCAATTAACAAAGAGAAAATTTAAGTAGGGAAAAGTGATAATTGTAATTATTGAAGAATAATTACGATTATCGATGAGTTATAATTTGGATTTGAAATAGTAAAGTCGTAAAAGTAAATTACCGCAGAAATCGTCTTTGATTTAAAATAAATTATTCAAATTAAAATATTTTTGAAAAATAAATATTAAATAAAACTTAGATATAAATTTCAATTAAATTTAACATAGTACAATTCGCCCAAAAAGTATTCAGAATAAATTGTAAAATTTCAAGTAAAAGATTTTCTATTTCGGCGCTAAGTTGATTACAAAGTTTCGGTTCGGTGTTAAACATTTAAGATAAAATAAATAATAAATATTTCAGTAAATTTAAATTTAATATTGTGAACTTAGTTTTAGTGCTATTTTTAGTGAAATAAAGTTTAAAAACTAAACCACGAATCTTTTTAATTAATAAACCTTATTTTCTTCTCAATATTTGAAAGACACCCCTCTTTATTTAAATGTTATAAACATAACAGGATCTTTCGAATGTTGGGAAGAAATTAAGGCTTTTTCAATTGAAAAGATCGTGGTTTAATTTTTAACACTTTATTTCAATAAAAATATCACTAAAACTAACCGGGCAATTCTAGGTAAAAAACTCTTAGCCTCTTAGCCTCTTAACTGCAATTAGAAGACAATTAGCAGAAATAGCTATTCTAGATAGGAATTAAGAGATGACAGAAATCAGCTGATCTCTTATTATGTGTGGTGAATTCAGTTAAGAGAATTCGGTATTCTAGATTAGAGGCTAAGAGACATTTATAAAGTCGAAAGTCTCTTAACTTAGCAGCTCATTGCAGGGAGCTCTTAAGGTACGTGGACACGATAGAGAAATTCATGTAGAGCTCTACAAAAAAATACGTCATCCATTGTAGAGCTCTACGCAGACTGTTTACATTGAAACAACAATCTACTGAAAGTTTCTCTACGAAGCTTTTTAGTAGAGAAACTTTTAGTAGAGCTCTATCAGAAACTCTACGTAGTGTTTACATGGTAGACATTTTATTCTAGAGATTTTTATTTCGGTAGATTTTTTGTTTTTTTTTTTTTTTTGTTTTAAATGAAAATATTAAAAATGTCGGCTAGACAAACACAAACGTCTGCTGCACTTGCAGTTTATTTATTATTAAATAATAATTAAAATAAAATATTATAATTATTATAAAATGTTATTATAAATATTATTATATTATTATAAATTATATTATAAATAATATTATAAAATATTAAAATATTATTATAATATTATAATTTTATTATAATATAATATAATATAATATAGTATAATATAAATTTTATTATAATATAATTTTATTACAATATTTTATTATATTAAAATATTCATGTACATATGTATGTATGTATTTTATTATATTAATATTATCATATTCAAAAATATTTATGATAGGTCAAACAACAAATAATCAATATCATAATATGAAAACTCTACCAACTCTATTTAACTAGTTAAATAGAGCTGGTAGAGCTGGTAGAGCTGTCAAAAAAACGTAGAGTTCTCTACGAGGAAGTGTTTACACGATAAAGCTTTCTCTACCAAAAACTCTGTCGTAGAGACGTACGTAGAGCTCTACGTAGAGCTCTAAAAGGGTGTTAACACGTCTCTACGATATTTTTTTGACATTTGAGGTAGAGCTCTACATGAATTTCTCTACCGTGTCCACGTACCTTTAGCCCTCTTATGTTGTTGTAATTATATAGAAGTAAACATTTTAAAGTAAAAATGATATCAAGAAATAAATGAAAGTAATAAAATAAAAATAATAATTTATAATTTAATTATTATTTTACTATTTTCACGTTTCTATTTCATGTTATTGTTTTTTTTGTTTTAGTTTTCATATATTATCTTTTTTACATACACTAATGTACATACATACAGACACTTCACATCCCATACCCTTCTTATCTAAAAGTTGCATAAAATCGTATGATTTTACAAGATCTCATGTTGCATTCGCCATATGCATTTGGAATTTTATTGTCTCAAAGCATAGCTTTAAAAATAATTCACTTCAGTGTGCATTTGGCACTAGCCTATAAATTGACACATTCGAACTCACGCGCAGGTCAATTTATGTGTCAAACGATAATCAGCTGATTTGGTGAATTTAAAACCTCTTAATTCTCCTATGTAAAATTTTCACCACAGCCTGCTACGTAGAATAGCAATTTCTGCTAATAAAACTCTTATGAAAAAAAGTTAGGAGAATTAAGAGACTCTTATACGGAATCGCCCGGTAAGTTCACAATTTAAATTAAATTAACTGTAATATAATTGTAACTTTATCTTAATAATTATTACCGAACCGAAATACTGTAATCAACTTGATGCCGAATAGAAAATCTTTAACATGTATCTTTACGGTTTATTCTGAATACTTTACGGGTTAATTTTTCTATGTTTAATTTAATTGAATTTTTTCTAAGTTTAAATTTATTAATTATTTTCAAAAATTATTTTAAGTTAAATAATTTACTTTAATCAAAACGATTTGTAATTCCGCGATAATTTACTTTTACGACTTTACTGTTTCAAATCCAAATTATAACTCCGGTAATCGTAACTATTTTATCAATAATTACAATGATCAATTTTCCCTACTTAAATTTTGTTTTTGCCTAATTAAATCCAAAGTTCGTTATATTAATATTAATATAATTTATCATAAATGACTGTACCAATCGTAGGGGAAATGGGCGGTACATTTCAATTCTTTATTTGCATATTCTTTATTTGGTATTGTTGTTCGTTTTTCTGTTAAGCTTTTCTTAATGTACGCAAGTTTATTGCACTTATTAGCTGGTATACAATTATGTGCAATATGAACTTTGTATGCCAGTGCAGTGGACTTATCAATATATACAGTTGTTACTATGAGCTTAATGTAAATGAATTTGCATATGTTAATATATTTGTTGTTTTTTATATTTCCGTCCTAATTATGATTTACATATGTACTTTGGTTGAAATCGTTAATTTTCTAATTCTTGTTTTTGTATTTCATATGAATTTTTTCATGTTATTTTGCAATATGGAAAATTACTGGTAAAAAGGGTTAAGTATAATTTTGAACTATGCTGCTAAGGAATTTATATTGAAACATATTGGCATATACTTTTGCGTACTTTGTTTTTTTGAAACGAATTATGAACTTTAATAATGAATGAAATGATTGCCCAATTGGCGAGTCATCGAAATATTTATTTTTTGTTAATTATTTTTCTTTGTTAATACAATTAACGGATATGAGTTGAATGCCCGAATTTCCTTTTGATGAAATGTTTCAAGAATTGAATATATGAAATAATTTTGAATTTTCTTTATGAATTGTTTATATAATTTTAAAATGTATGAAATTATTGAATTTATCTAATGTTTTATCAAATTGTGTACAATTTGATGTTTTTTATATAACAGTACTACTGATATTCTTATGAATTTTAGGACATTAATTGTAATTTTTATGGTATGAACCTACACATGTCTCTCTTTTATATAAATAAGTTTTCGGTGATCGTCCAATATTTTATTTTATATTTTCATATATGAAGAAAATTGAAGAATAAATTCCGTCTTTCTATTATATTTGTATAAAAAACTTAGTGATCCCCGTACTATGTTATATTTTGTATTTGCATATATTTAGGAGACGTCGACTCTCTATTACCTGTTTTTACCTATGTTGCTATGTTTTTAGTGAAATACCGTCTATAAAAGTCAAAGCGAAGAGTATAAGGAATGGATGCAATGTATCAATAAAATATATCACAATTATATCAGAAAAGTAGTGATACCACATTAATACAGTATTTTTGAGCAACGAGTAGTACACTTAAATAAACAATTGTATAGGGGTACCCCCCTAGTAAACAGTGAAGTAAAATTTAGAAATTGTATGATCCGTTTGTTATTGGTATTGTAATTTTAATATACACCATATAAATTCGTATTAGATTATGTGCCTCGCTGAAATTTGTATACTCTATCTAATAATGATTTTTATTGATTTTTACATTTCTATAAGGCATGGATAAGAAGATAGTTTTTTTTCTGTTTGTTTTTTTTTGTCCACGCGAGGAGTGAGATGAGGTTTGGTGGCCTCGACACTGCAGCTTAACTAATCAGCTTATTATATCCCGGTATTTCTACGTAAAGGCGCATATCCTCTTGGCAAAGAATATTTTTCCAGATTTTTACCCTCTGAAGTAATCCTTCTCCATCTTTCTAAAGCAACACACTCCTCTAGGACGTGTATTTACGTTTCTTCTTCTTCGAAGCATCATCTACACTCTAGGTTATCAACACCTATTTTTTGTAAGTGCAAGGCACCCATTTCAATAAAACATGTTTATTGTTGTACATTCAGTAAACTAGTACATTCAGGTTTCTTTTACATTCAAGTGTTAAGCTGGAAATAAATGTAACGCTTCTAAGCGCTTTGATCGCTGCCTGGCTATCCAAGAGAATGAGGATCTGCTTGTTCTTATAACCTCTCCTCAAATTCTCAAGAACACACAGGTTTATAGCTCGGACTTCGGCTTGAAACACTGTGACATAGTTCCCCAGCGGAGCAATAATGCTCCACCTGGGCTTCACACCATGTACTCCCACTCCTGTCCCTCGTCTGTTTTAAATCCATCTATATACCAGATTAGATCAATGTCCAGATGTGTGTCCTCCCATTCTTCCCTACTTTTTATTTCAGTGAAGAACAGTATATAGAAATCCATGGAAGTTTTGATATAGTCGCTTCTCATTTCGAATTTCGGAATTTTTATGGTATTTATTATACTGGCGTCCCCACTACTCACGAGGAGTTTCCAATTCCCATTCAAATTCAACCTATAGCCTGCTATCCTAGATGGCCCCTTGATGAAAATATCAACGTTTAGAATAGTCTCCAAGGCTGCTGTCGGTGTGCTTTTGAAAGCTCCCGTAATACACAGAAGAGCTAATCATTGAATCTTTTCCAATTCATTCTTAACCTTCCTTTGATCAGTTTTGGGCCACCATACAAGTGACCCATAACTTATTATGAGTTTCAAAATCACATTGTACATCCAGTGTACTGTATGTACACTGTCCATGTAAGTTTTTTTATCTAGGGCTAATCCTAGATATTTGTCCTTATCTGAAACGCTCAACTGTTTGTTAAAAAAGATGAGTGGTCCTAACTCCCTCATCTCCCTTCTTCTCGTAAAAGGAGTGAGTGTTGTTTTGGCTGGGTTTACTCGAAGGTTTTCCCTGCCATATCATTCCTCTACTATTTTCAGAGCTTGTTGCATCAGCTCTGAGAGCGAGCTTATGAACTTCCCCCGGGTTATGATTACAATATCATCCGCATAACCCTGAGTGTAGAAGCCTTTATCGTTAAACTCGACAATCCGGTCGTCCACTATGAGGTCCCACGGGAGTGGTGATAAGACTCCTTCCTGTGGAGTTCCTCTTGTGACCGACATTTGTATGTCCACCCCCGCTAGTGTGGCTTTAACTGATCTGCTTCTTAGCATGTGGCTTATCCACTTACATAGAGTGGTGTTTACCCCATGCTTTTGAGCAAATCTAATTATTGAGGTATAAGCTGTGTTATCAAACGCTTCCTCAATATCTACAAAGACTGCTAGTGTGGTCCTCTATTTTGTAAACCATACTCTACCCTCGTGGCTAGTTGGTGTAGAGTTTATTCACAAGATTTTCCTGGTTGATATGCGTGCTGGTTGGAGCTCAACGGTTTCTCCACCAGACACGACTCCCTTATATGTCTTTTAACCAGTCTTTCTAAAGTCTTTAGAATAAAGGATGACAAACTAATGGGTTTATACGATTTGGCCTGGAAGCTATCTCTCCCGGGTTTGTGTATAATAACCACATTAGTCTGGCTCCAGGCTCTGGGTATATAGCCTTGGGCTAAGCTACCCCTGAATAGCCTTTTAATTCCAGTGCTAGGGTTTTCCCTCCCTTTTGCAACAACACCGGATAAATCCCATCTGGACCAGGATTTTTATATGGTTTGAAGGTATTCACCACCCATATTGTTCTGTCCAGAGCGGCTCTTTTTTTCGCCAAATCCCAGTCCTCTCTTCCCGCTCTTGAGTCAAGGCGGTTGAGAATGCGCCGGTCATTGGTATCTTGAAGGGTTTCACACTCTTCTATTACACACTCTTTCTCTGTATAATTCCCCTCACTGGTTTTAAGTAGGCCCAGTGGATTAAGGGGGTTTTAGCCAACACTTTGTGGAGTCTGGCCCCCTCCGAGATAGTACTTATCTCTTCACAGAAGGTTATCCACGACTGGCGTTTGGCTTCACGAATTTTCTTGTTGTACAGTGTCAGTGTTTATTTATATTCATCCCACCGACCTGTCTTTTTCGCTCTGTCAAATAACTTTCGCGTTTGTTTCCTAAGGTTGTCAAGGTCTTTGGTCCACCAGTTTACTGTTTTCCTGCCAGACCGCCTTGATATAGTACAACTTTCTTGAAAGAGGTGAGAAAACCTCTCTTGGTTGTTCTGAAACCATCTTTAAATCAAGTGTGCCTTTGATTGCCTTTTTAAGGCCACTAGTCCCTTTGTTCACTTTTTCACTGTATTTCGCCCAATTTATTCTGCTTGGGTTACGATACATAAGGATTGTTTTATCAATGTTCTTGATTTCCACTTGCAAATATTATGATCATTTCTTCTCGTATCGCGTTTATAAAAGTCGATTCATTACCCTTATTAACTATATTTATATTGTGAGTACTAATTAGTCTAAACGGTACTCACCTTTTCTATTAGTACCGGAGTTTCCCCAAATGGTGTAGTGTGCATTTGCATCCGCCCCGATTATGTACTGGACTTTCGACTGCCTCCCATATGTACGTTCAGATTTACCGCTACAATATCCCTGTGAATGAGATTTTGTAAGTTTAAAATCTGTAGGTCATTCTTGACAAACAAGCAACTCACCACACATAATAAGAGGTCAGCTGATTTCTGTCATCTCTTAACTCTTATCTAGAATAGCTATTTCTGCTAACTGTCTGCTAATTGCAGTTAAAAGGCCAAAAGACTCTTCAAGAGAGAGTGGTGAGTTCAGTTAAGAGAATTCGGTATTCTAGATCAGAGGCTAAGAGATTTGTAAACTCGAAAGTCTCTTAACTTAGCAGCTCATTGCAAGGAGCTCTTAACCCTCTTATGTTGTTGTAATTATATAGAAGTGAACATTGTAAGGTAAAAGTGATATCAAAAAATAAATGAAAGTAATAATATTAAAATAATAAATTATTATTTAATTATTATTTTACTGTTTTCATATTTCTATTTGATGTTATTGTTTGTGTTTTTTAATTTTCATATACAATATTTTTTAACTCTCAGAGATGATGCCAATGATGTCAGTCCATTAAATATCTATTTTGCACAATAGGACTTCAGTACGATTTTTGTGAGACACAATTCCATTACGTTGACTCATACGACACTTCACATCCCCTACTCTTCTTATCTAAAAAATTGCACAAAACCGTATGATTTTACAAGACCTCTTGTTGCATTCGCCACATGCATTTGAAATTTTCGTGTCTCTCAAAGGATAGCTTTAAAAATAATTCACTCCAGTGTGCAGTTGGCATCTATGTTATTTGATATTTTGATAGTTTTGATAGATTTGATAGTTGGATATCTATGTTATTAAACATATAATTCTTTGTTTTTCTTTCTCTTGAATTCAAGCTCATTTATTTTCCCAGCTCCAAAAGTTCTTTTGAGTATCTTCCTTTCCGTTCTGCCTATCAAATCTCTGTCTGATTCTTTTAGGACCCAACTTTCTGACCCATAGTAAATACTGGGAGTATTAGGGTTTTATATATTCTTATTTTCGATGTGTTTGTGACATCCTTGAACCCAGTAAACATTCGTAATTCATTATGCAATCACAATGAAGCCACTACATAATTGTGAATTCACTTTTTCTTCATATGAGTCTCATTAGACTATCATGAAACATTCACCTCTATATGAACATTTTTACATCACGGTGATAATCATGTTATGAATTGCTAGTGAATCCCGAAAGTTGAATCATAATGATTGCAATTATTTAATTCATAGTGAATATCACTTTTGGAACACACTGTGAATGGAAAAAATGGAATCATAGTGAGTGAAATTATTCAATTCATAGTGAATGTCACTTTAGGAACACACTATGAATCAAAAAACTGGAATCATAATGAATGAAATTTTTTAATTCATAATGAATACTTTTTAAGGCGATTATAGTGTTATATCCTTTAACACTAATCTTTTCTTTTGTTCCTGTCCAACAGAAATTTTGGGCATTATCTAAAGTTATTAATTTACCCATATTTCGTTTTATGAAATCTCGAACGTCATCACCACCAAATCGACAGAAACTTTTTTTCTATAAAAGATACATATAGAAATTTGGAAAAGTTTGTACATAAGGTGCGTTTCATATTTATAACGCCACCAGAAAATTTCCGATATCTGGACTACCTTTAGTTCTAGGTAAGTACAATGTTTTACAAAAATGATAAGAGTTTCAAGTACTATTCAAAAAAATATACCTGCTCCCTTTCTACCGACAAATATTTTTTAAAATATTAAAAAATATTTAAATAAAACGTTTCGGAAGAAAAAGAAAACTAGATAACCGGAGCATTTTTGTAAAACATTGTACTTACCTAGAACTAAAGGTAGTCCAGATATCGGAAATTTTCTGGTGGCGTTATAAATATGAAACGCACTATATATACGTATGTATAAAATAATATAATTAAAATTTAAATATTATTAAAATAAGTTACCAGCAAATCAATCTTATTTTCACTTTCCAATAAAGATTTATCAAATTCCACAAAATCTTTTTCTTTAGTAAAAGGCGTTCTGGGCAAAATTTGATTATCTTCTACATAATGAAATAAATGATTTTTTATTTTAGCTACGTCAGCTTTAATGTCTTTTATTTCTGTTTTAATATAAAGAATTTCTTGTAAAATTCTCTGTAGTACAGAATTTGTTGTATTTGCATCCGAAGATATAGAGGCTATGGAAGTCGAAGACCGTTGAAGTTCATGACAATCATCTAAAATCAGAAAACATTTTTAGCATTAGAAAACATTTTTAGCATCAGAAAACATTAGTAGGTATTTTTTAGATTTTATTTCTATAATTTTACCTGTTACTTTTGCTTTTTTATTCGGGAGGACTGATGGAGACAGAGGTCGCTTGACAGATTCCTTCAAATGACTTTGCTTCTTAGTTGACGTATAAGGAATACGATTTCCTAAATATTAATTTTAATTTTTTGTTAATAAAATTCCCTATAACTAGTAATTACAATATTGTCATATTTTTCTAAAGAAATTAATACCTGGCTGTATTGTTAAAAAATCGTGGTAAGCAAATTCTTCGTCGTCAGAATTGTTCGCTGAAGGATATTTGTCAGTTGAAGTTGTAAAAATTTTATCACCTATAGATATGGTGGATAAATTAATATTCCTTCAACTCTCAATGCAAATTGTTTAATTTTACCTGGCTTATGAGGCAAAAATTCCGAATATGTTATATCTTCTTCGGCGTAATAGTTATTAGTAGCCATTGAATTCTACTTTGTTTTCTTCTTCTTTTGAATGAATGATAGGTGTAAAATACTCTATATCGTGAATAGAATTTATGTGCGTTAGCTTTGAGTCAATACTATGTATATCAAAAATATTGATTTCGTTTAAAGTTTTGTATTGTGTAGAATAAAAAATTTTAAATGAAGTGGACAAAATGGGTTCTAAGAAAAACGGTTTTAAATCTATGATTTCTAATCCTTTTAATGTAATAGTTTGATTCTGATTTATACTAATCAATTGAAATACTCGGTTCTCTGCCATAAAAATATTGTTTGGCTTTTCTATGGAAAGTTTGAAATTTTTAGTTTGAATGGATTTAAAGGATCCATTAGGTAATCGCTTTCCCAGAGAATATTGATTTGTAATTGTTTTCTTAATTGACAAAAGACTTCTCTCTACTGCTCTATTGTACAATTGTTGTGCAACATTCTTTCCCACTTTAACCTGTTTTTTTAGAAAATGTAGATAGTTTTCAAATTTAAAAGCATTTACATTTTCTAACGACCTATATTTCAAAGAATCCATGTGCAAATGCGTTAAGCAATGAAAATTGTAAGTTAGAAATTCTTTGCCATATAGCACTTCTGTTTGTTTCACAAAACTAGTCAAAAGTTTTTCAGCACAATTGTTGTTAATTGTAGCATCTTGTTCATGTAAAAGTATACGTATAGCTAAAGACAATTTCAAAAAATGCTTATAAAAATTTTCTGGTAATCTGTTTTTCAACACCAATGGTCCTGTATATAACAGAAACTGACGAAATTCAGTTGCTTTCCATCTGTCAAGCTCAGTTAAATCTCTGGGTTTGCGACTAAATTCATAAGAAATACAGTTGTTCATGTTTTTCAAGTCCAGTGATATGGCTGTAATGTCTGACTTTTTCAATGAATAGACTTTTTCACGAAGTTTTACCCAAGCTTGAAGTAAAGTTTTCATCACACCAAGACAGACTACATGCATGTAATCTAAAACAAATTGTTCTACAAAATCTATCTGCATAGATTCCAAAAATAAAGGTTCAGCCTGATGATGGTGTTCTTGCTGAGTTCTTCCACGAAATGAAGCATTAGTTCGTAGTGCACACTTTTCATAAGGATATATAATTTTGTGGTTTAATCTCTCTCCCTTTTGTTCGCATTTGATACAGCTAAAATACCCTGTGTGACCTTTGATATTTAATAAAAAAGATCGAGCTGGAGCATCACAAATGAAAGCACGAACTTTGATAGTATAACATCTCCTTCGAAAAGTAAAGCCTATAGACGATAGTTGGTTTACTTCCTCAATAAATTTTTGCATAAAGTCATTACTGTTTGGTGGATTGGAATTTCCCTTGTATACTCCAATCATCATGACATAATTGGTCTGTACTACACATGCAAGTATTGGCCACACCTGGAGTTTTGAGCTTTTTGAGATTGGTAAACCATCAATATTAATGTCAAGCTCAAGTATTTCTAATTTGTATTGCGTTTTCATTAAAAAATCCGTCAACGCGTCTTTTAGGCCATAATGAACATAAAGGCCATTTCCCATTGGTGTTGAAATATTTTCAGATGGAGTGCCTTTTAAAGTTCTACCATCTAAAGGTAAATTTGGCATTTCTTTTTGTAGAATTGCAAGCAGTTCTTTTAGTGCAGTAGAGCTAATTAAATGTTTTGTTGCCCATTCTGATAATAATTCTCTTGTACTACACTTGGAGCTATTATTATTTTTCGATATACCTTCTCCATCTAAGGAACGTATTTCTTCTTCAACCAAGAAATACGCACCATTATCACTTTCACTATTTTTTTCACTTGAAGAAATTAAAACTGAATTTTGAAAGAAAGAAGGATTAGTTGAAAGATGGGATAAAATCGCAGTGGTTTCTGTTTTAGTTCTATATCTTAATAGCTGTCTTGACAACATTTTAATTCCAGACAGCCAAAAAATCTAAATGAATCTGAAGAAATTAAACAGATTAGGGTAAACTCACTACATTCTTAATAAGATAGGAACAACAATTGTACAAAACAGAGAGCAGTGTATAAAATTGTAGAGCATGTTGGTGGTTCAGTAATGGTGTCGGAAGGTAAAAGGATCCGGTATTTTGAAGTTCAATGATGGAAAAATGAATGTCCATGATTGCCTCAAAATTTTAAAAAGAAATAATAAACTAGAACTAAATGGATTAAAGTTCGTATATTGGTTGTCATTAGTTCTTCAAAAACCCTCGAACATCATCTACAATTATCTGATTTGAACCCAATTTAGCATTTGTAGCGATATGTCGAATATATGTATGTACATACATGTTATTATTAAAATATAAAATACACAAATAAAAATATAAAAAAAATATATAAAATTTAATAATACATTTATACTTACCGTTTTTGTTTTCAAATCAATATACTTATGTATCACAAAACTAAAAAATAATTTCAAAATTGTTCCACAATAATTAAATCTTAGCAATTTCAAATAGAAAAGTGAAATCATATATGTAAATACATATGTAACTCATAATTTGTTTTGAAAAACAAAATAAAAATCCATGGCAATCATGGCTCACTTTATATTTAACTTTATGTGGTTTATACTAAAATTAAAGACTTGAACTTTGTAATTATTTTGAGATTTTGAAGAACTAACGGATTTTAATCACAAAGTGAATCCAAAATGAATTGAAATATTCGGATCGTTTTACATTCACTTAAATGATACATTATGAATTAATTTTAGTGAAGGCCAACGAATTTTAATCACATAGTGAATCCAAAATGAATTAAAATATTCGAGTCATTTTGAATTCACTTAAATGGTACATTATGAATTGATTTTAGTGACACTCAATTTGCCAACGGATTTTAATCACAAAGTGAATCCAAAATGAATTGAAATATTCGGATCGTTTTACATTCACTTAAATTATACATTATGAATTCGCCAACGGATTTTAATCACAAAGTGAAGCTGAAATGAACTGAAATATTCGAGTCCTTTTGAATTCACATAAATGATACATTATGAATTCATTTTAGTGATGGTGAATTCATTTTGAACTCAGGGAAATTCCAAGCCACCAAACAGTAATGACTTTATGCAAAAATTTATTGAGGAAGTAAACCAACTATCGTCTATAGGCTTTACTTTTCGAAGGAGATGTTATACTATCAAAGTTCGTGCTTTCATTTGTGATGCTCCAGCTCGATCTTTTTTATTAAATATCAAAGGTCACACAGGGTATTTTAGCTGTATCAAATGCGAACAAAAGGGAGAGAGATTAAACCACAAAATTATATATCCTTATGAAAAGTGTGCACTACGAACTAATGCTTCATTTCGTGGAAGAACTCAGCAAGAACACCATCATCAGGCTGAACCTTTATTGTTGGAATCTATGCAGATAGATTTTGTAGAACAATTTGTTTTAGATTACATGCATGTAGTCTGTCTTGGTGTGATGAAAACTTTACTTCAAGCTTGGGTAAAACTTCGTGAAAAAGTCTATTCATTGAAAAAGTCAGACATTACAGCCATATCACTGGACTTGAAAAACATGAACAACTGTATTTCTTATGAATTTAGTCGCAAACCCAGAGATTTAACTGAGCTTGACAGATGGAAAGCAACTGAATTTCGTCAGTTTCTGTTATATAGTATACAGGACCATTAGTGTTGAAAAACAGATTACCAGAAAATTTTTATAAGCATTTTTTGAAATTGTCTTTAGCTATACGTATACTTTTACATGAACAAGATGCTACAATTAACAACAATTGTGCTGAAAAACTTTTGACTAGTTTTGTGAAACAAACAGAAGTGCTATATGGCAAAGAATTTCTAACTTACAATTTTCATTGCTTAACGCATTTGCACATGGATTCTTTGAAATATAGGTCGTTAGAAAATGTAAATGCTTTTAAATTTGAAAACTATCTACATTTTCTAAAAAAACAGGTTAAAGTGGGAAAGAATGTTGCACAACAATTGTACAATAGAGCAGTAGAGAGAAGTCTTTTGTCAATTAAGAAAACAATTACAAATCAATATTCTCTGGGAAAGCGATTACCTAATGGATCCTTTAAATCCATTCAAACTAAAAATTTCAAACTTTCCATAGAAAAGCCAAACAATATTTTTATGGCAGAGAACCGAGTATTTCAATTGATTAGTATAAATCAGAATCAAACTATTACATTAAAAGGATTAGAAATCATAGATTTAAAACCGTTTTTCTTAGAACCCATTTTGTCCACTTCATTTAAAATTTTTTATTCTACACAATACAAAACTTTAAACGAAATCAATATTTTTGATATACATAGTATTGACTCAAAGCTAACGCACATAAATTCTATTCACGATATAGAGTATTTTACACCTATCATTCATTCAAAAGAAGAAGAAAACAAAGTAGAATTCAATGGCTACTAATAACTATTACGCCGAAGAAGATATAACATATTCGGAATTTTTGCCTCATAAGCCAGGTAAAATTAAACAATTTGCATTGAGAGTTAAAGGAATATTAATTTATCCACCATATCTATAGGTGATAAAATTTTTACAACTTCAACTGACAAATATCCTTCAGCGAACAATTCTGACGACGAAGAATTTGCTTACCACGATTTTTTAACAATACAGCCAGGTATTAATTTCTTTAGAAAAATATGACAATATTGTAATTACTAGTTATAGGGAATTTTATTAACAAAAAGTTAAAATTAATATTTAGGAAATCGTATTCCTTATACGTCAACTAAGAAGCAAAGTCATTTGAAGGAATCTGTCAAGCGACCTCTGTCTCCATCAGTCCTCCCGAATAAAAAAGCAAAAGTAACAGGTAAAATTATAGAAATAAAATCTAAAAAATACCTACTAATGTTTTCTGATGCTAAAAATGTTTTCTAATGCTAAAAATGTTTTCTGATTTTAGATGATTGTCATGAACTTCAACGGTCTTCGACTTCCATAGCCTCTATATCTTCGGATGCAAATACAACAAATTCTGTACTACAGAGAATTTTACAAGAAATTCTTTATATTAAAACAGAAATAAAAGACATTAAAGCTGACGTAGCTAAAATAAAAAATCATTTATTTCATTATGTAGAAGATAATCAAATTTTGCCCAGAACGCCTTTTACTAAAGAAAAAGATTTTGTGGAATTTGATAAATCTTTATTGGAAAGTGAAAATAAGATTGATTTGCTGGTAACTTATTTTAATAATATTTAAATTTTAATTATATTATTTTATACATACGTATATATAGTGCGTTTCATATTTATAACGCCACCAGAAAATTTCCGATATCTGGACTACCTTTAGTTCTAGGTAAGTACAATGTTTTACAAAAATGCTCCGGTTATCTAGTTTTCTTTTTCTTCCGAAACGTTTTATTTAAATATTTTTTAATATTTTAAAAAATATTTGTCGGTAGAAAGGGAGCAGGTATATTTTTTTGAATAGTACTTGAAACTCTTATCATTTTTGTAAAACATTGTACTTACCTAGAACTAAAGGTAGTCCAGATATCGGAAATTTTCTGGTGGCGTTATAAATATGAAACGCACCTTATGTACAAACTTTTCCAAATTTCTATATGTATCTTTTATAGAAAAAAAGTTTCTGTCGAGTTGGTGGTGATGACGTTCGAGATTTCATAAAACGAAATATGGGTAAATTAATAACTTTAGATAATGCCCAAAATTTCTGTTGGACAGGAACAAAAGAAAAGATTAGTGTTAAAGGATATAACACTATAATCGCCTTAAAAAGTATATCAAAATTTGTATATATATTTGTGAATGCCAATGCTTACTGTAACTATTTCTGCTATTTTTATGTATGTAATGTTTTTTTACAGGTGCTTGCATGATAGCCATCCCAGCCTCAACAGAAACAAACATTGAATATCACATCAAGAGATTTTTTCAATACGCTAAACAAAAGCAAACAGCCGTTTTTACTATAAATTCAAGAAAGGAAAACAGAATTTGAATTTATTTTAAATATGCATTTAATTTATTGTTGTGTATTATTATAATTAATTTGTTATTATTTTAAATATGCATTTAATTTTTTGTTATAGTATTTTAATTAACTAGATGTTATTTTAAATATTTAATTTATTGTAAATATTATGCAAAATAATATATGTATATACTGTTTATATTTAAACTTCTTTTTTGTTTTTATTTACCTTATTTAATAAATTTTATGGTAAAATTTTTTGAACTGACATTCACTATGAATTGATTGTTTTCATTCATTATGGTTACACTTTTTGAATTCACATTACATTCCAAAAAGATATTCATTATGAATTAAAAAATTTCATTCATTATGATTCCAGTTTTTTGATTCATAGTGTGTTCCTAAAGTGACATTCACTATGAATTGAATAATTTCACTCACTATACATTTTTTCCATTCACAGTGTGTTCCAAAAGTGATATTCACTATGAATTAAATAATTGCAATCATTATGATTCCACTTTCGGGATTCACTAGCAATTCATAACATGATTATCACCGTGATGTAAAAATGTTCATATAGAGGTGAATGTTTCATGATAGTCTAATGAGACTCATATGAAGAAAAAGTGAATTCACAATCATGTAGTGGCTTCATTGTGATTGCATAATGAATTACGAATGTTTACTGGGCTGCTATGTATAATTCCTTTTTCTGTCCATCTTAGTTCTTGCATTCCACATAGTGCTATATTAAACTTGGTTAGTTCATCCAGCGCTTCTTTTTATGCAGCTGGTCTAAAGAGGCTTGTTAAATAAACTTTAGCCTTTAATGTGTTTGTGCAAGGGAGGATTTTTCAATGTTCAATATTCTTTTTGAATAAAGAAATGCAAACGGAATACTATATACCGAACGTTCGGTACGAATAAAGAAATACACTCCAAATTTATTTTTGTTCAAAAATTTAAAAAAATATTTAGAGTTCGTTTTATCATGCTCACAATTCATTCATCTAACTTGCCTAAAATGTTTTGTTTTAATTTATTTATAGTTACAATAAAACTTTATGATTTATACTTAAATCCTATGACATTATTACAATTGTCTTAATTTGTGATTTTTTGTGTAAAAAACAGGATTTAATTTGAATTACAATTTTTGTTTATTTAAATTTTTGTTTTCTTACTTAAAAGCTGTATGTTTAATTCGTGTATAGTATATGTACATTTATGTTACCTTTGTTATTAGAATCATTACATTACATTACATTTATTAATAATTAGTACATTATCATAATTGTATGAATTTATTTTAATTTTACCCCGTTGTTTTTATATTTTTTTTTCAAATATTTTTTTTATATCTTTGATTTCCATTAGAAAAATTTTTTTTGTTCATTTTCTATACTTATACGTTTACTGTATGAGACATAAAATAAAAAAAATTAGAGAACTTACTACATTACAATTACTTATTATATAATAATTAATAGGTATATACATATATATTAGTTATAATAAAACTAATAAATTATTCTATTAATTATTTGATTAATTATGCGTTTTGTTATTAAATATTATTTTTACTTTTTCTTTTTAAATGTATAGTTTTTAAGATTTATTTGCGTACACTGTATGTGTTTTTTTTTCTATTTATATTAATTTTCATTTATTCTTAATAATATTTCTAGTTTATAAAGACGTGAGCATTCACGCTGGCATTTGTTTCAATTACAATTATATTGTTTAATTGATGACATATATTTTTTTTTTATATTCGTCATTATATTGTAATATTTGTATTCGTCAATATATGTATGTACATACATATATATATTGTTATGTATGTCTGTATATATAAATTTCTATTTTCTTCACTCCCATAATGTGTTCATGTTATTATAATCATTGCATTACATTTATTACGTTATTTAATCGATTCTACAAGAATTATTACATTATGATAATTCCATTAGTTTATTGCTATTATAACTAGGAAAAATTTTATTCGTATAAAATAATTTTTTTGCTGATTTACCTCATGGGTATTACAAATGTAAATGTACGTATGTTTTATTTGATATTTCTTGTATTTATTCATTCTCTTCTGCGGGTTTTTTTTTTGTGTTTTTTATTTACAATTATTTATTGTATATAGTATATTCTCTTTTTTTTTACTTTTACATTTATTTATAGCTATACTTGCATTTTTCAATAGTCAGTTTTTCTTTAAACATTTGTTTGTTTTTTTTTTTACATTAGTATATACAAATATGTACGTATTGATATACATTATATAATATAACTAAATGTTTTTTGTTTTTATTTTATTTGTTAACATCTTACATAATTTGTTCATTTCTTAATTTCAGTGAAGTGCAATTTACATTAAATTTTTTTTTAATATACATATGTAGGTTAACTTTACTATTTTACCCTGTGGGTAGTACAAATTTATTTATTTATTTATTTTTTTTTTTGTTATATCTTTTATTTATGACCCTTTTTTATTTTTTATTTTTACAGCGTTTTCTTACATGTTTGTATTTTTAGTTATTTATTTCTCTCATTTTTGGAATTTTCACCCATTTCGTTTATTTTTGTGTTTCTAAATTGGTTATACATTCGTTAAACTCTTTTCCTTTTTCAGAGTTTTTAAATTTTTTTCTGAAATTTGGTTATTTATACGTTTTGTTATACTGTTTGTATATTTTTGTGTCTCGTCGTGAGTTCTATTGACTCTGTGGTATGTTCTAATTCGTTGTTGTCCGTTCCGTTTTCGACACTTGGTAAAATAATTTCTCCCGTTTTTGGTGTAGATCGTTTGGATTTGCAGGTGGGTTACAGACTATTGGCGTATTTGCCTAATATGAGTATAAAAATGGCTATAAGTGCCAACGTAATTAGAGAAAAAATGCGAAAGGTATTTAGTAAGAAACCTTTTGACGAGTTTCGTATTTCACAATTTCTTCTAATTGTTTCTCCATGTCGTTCAATGAGTAGGCGTTTTCTTTTAACAATTGATAGGACTTTTCGGGTTTCAAAATAGGGATTACATTTCCTGCAGTGCAATTTTTGGTTTTTTAAAGAATTCTGTCAAATTTTTCATATTTGTGTATATTTCAGAGGGCAATTTGTCTCCTGACTAAACTTAACTTGCCTGAAATCATTTCTCTCAAAAAAGACTAATTGGTTACACACTTGAAAATGGCAAGGTTTATCTAAATCAAATATTCCTCTGCCTGTGTGCACGCTGTGTGCTTCATTTGCACAATCTATATTTAGTTTTAGCGAGCGATTTAACACACACATATATCCAACTATTTTTGCGATTCATTTTGGATAAGAAGGTAGGGTGGTCCTTAGTTATCAAACATTCACAAGAGTTTGGTTCGCTATATAGATTGAAAATGAAATTTACCGAACATGTGTTAGCAAAGTTATTTTTTATAATTGGTGTGCTTATTGGACCGGCTACATCCAAGTATACCCGCAACGCGAGAACGCATTTTTAAAATCTGAGACTTTTTTTAATCGAAAGAGCGTCAAAAAAATAAAGATTTTGAGGTATGAGTTTTAAGGATACGATTACCAGTATCCTGAAAAAAAGCAAAAATCCTTTTTCGTCCTACTCGTTCATACGACAAAAATAAACAATGAAATACCACTTTATATATACCAATCGAAAGCTTATGATTCGTAGATTATCCTAAAATACATGTTTATAAAAATCATTAAGGTTGAATATTCTTTTCAATCCTTTTAAATTTTGACATTTTCGAAGTTCCTTCTTGTTTGCTAGATGGCGCAGTTAAGATCCACAAAAAGTGTTACCATTAAAAAATGAACAATTTTAACAAATTTACAGGTAATGTCATACGAAATTAAAAATACTTTTACTTGGTTTTATTTTTAATTTAATAAAGCGTAAATAGTTTTTAAAATAATAAACAATTATTTACCGTGCAAAAAAATTAAAAAAAATATTAATTGTTTTCGGTTGTGTAAAATGAATTAAATCAATAATAAATGATCTATGTAGATAAGATGTCCCAGTCCTAGATCCATGATATACATATGTACATAGTAACGTGGTAAATAATATTATTGACAATGAACATGTTTGTTTAAATTTTTGAAATATATTATTTTATTTGAATAATATCATGGGATAGTGGTATCACATCTAAGGTTATAGAAAATGAATAATGGGCCAGTGGTGAATGAATTTCAGAAGCCTACTAAAAAGTATGTATGAGTATGGTCCTTCCCATAGAGAAAAATAATATAAGGAGAAAATATGTATACATAAAACGAATTTCAAAAAAATCAAATTGTAAAAATGCTTTCTACTTCAATAGAAATTAACAATAATGTTCAAAAGTAAATAAAAACAAAATAAAATTGTGTTTTTTGTTACAAACAAGTATGTATATTTATTATAAATCTTAAAGAATTTGTTCATCAACTAGTTTCTAAAATATTACACAGAAATAAACATATAAGTATATTATCATAGTCCAATTTTTGAAATTTCAATATGAAATTATAATAGCAATGTCAATTAAATGGCAACAATATTTATCATTATCGATATGATCTTAAAAGAACATTTTTAAGAAATAAAACTTTAAGAAAATAACAGTAAGAAAAAAAAATTACATAATTTTCACATAAGCAAATCCATGACATTTGTGATGGATCTGTTGATAATGTAACTATAGTTACATATTCACCTGATTACCATGTTACCCTAATAACGAGTTTATCTTTAACTATTTTGCTTTTTTATGTCAATGCTTTGCGAGATTATGTCCCAATTTACATGAGAGCTGGTTCCTGAGCTAACGTTACTATAACTCCGTTGGAGTACAGTGGGTGCGATAAGCAGCGGATGAACTTGATTTGCTTTAATTGAGGTAATTATATCAATTAGTGACCGATGTCGAAGTTCGATTTCTAGAACCAAAGAGATTAAAGCTAAAGTTACTTCTTGCATTCTTTGGTCCTTTTTCCAATCCTTAGTCGTTTCTTGTAAGAGGTTAACTGCTCTTATTATTTCGTTCTGCTTCTTTTCCAGTTCTTTAAGTGGTGTTTTTATCCTTTCGAAGTTAGATTTCACTGTGGAAATTTGATGTTTCTGGAGTTCAAATAATTTCTTTTCATCATTTTCTAAATGTAATAGCTTGCTATGGATGATCTCTCCGTCTTCATGATCTAAGGTTCCGAACAAATAGTGTAGACCTTTACCTACTCCATCAAAAAGTGATCTTTTATTTCGGTTCTGGTTGATTTGGGTAGTTAATTCCTCCAGGACTGCAGTTCGCTTCTTTATTAAATAATTATATTCCTTATTAAATAATTTATTGTTGGCTCTTGCACCAAACATGCCATCTGTTTTCGTCAGCACAAATATGTAGAAATTGGTATTCCAACAGCTCTACCAAAGATGAGTAGTTTGATACGTCTTCAATATTAATTTCGGTGAAGATATCCCATATGTCGTGAAACAAATAAATTTTACCCAGTTCTTTGAAAAGTACACCAGTGTTATTTAGTGGATATAGTGAGTACGGTGGATTCAAACCGTGATTAACAATGAGATGATTAAAACCATCGAGAGAGACATTTCTACGAAAGTGAGCGAGAAATTAACCAAGTTAGTTAGTCCAAAATTAGTTAACGACAAGGAACTAGAACCAGTACGTTTGATTAGGCTCATTATCAGTGAGGAGAAGTAGCACAGAAACTACGGTGGCTATGAGTTCGTGTTTATGTATAAATCATTTTATATGAACTTAAGGAAAGTATAAAATGCAGTCGAGTGAAAGTATAATTCTCCGGTTACCAAAGATGAATTTAACGAATTCTGGTATGTGGAAGAGGAGAAGAAGTTGCAATAGTGCCTGCACCCAGGAATAAGTTTTCGGCCAAATTTATACTCTTACGGCAGTCGATTAATAAATGCAAATGAAAAGTGCCAGAGAATACAATTACTAAACCATATACTATTTGACTACGACAACAAAACAAGTAGAAGTATGAATTCTGTGACTTCTAAGGAGAATTTTAACGTCTTCTATTATGCAGAAAGAGGAGAAAAGGTTGCAACAGTGCCTGCACCCAGAAATAAGTTTTCGGTCAAATTTATACTTATACGGCGGTCGATAAAAAAATTCAAATGAAAAGTGCTAGAGATTACAGTGACTAAACCATATACTATTTGACTACGACAACAAAACAAGTGAAAGTATGAATTCTGCGACTTATAACGAGAATTTTAACGTGTTCTATTATGCAGAAAGAGAAGAAGAGGTTATAATAGTGCCTGCACCCAAAAATAAGTTATCGGCCAAATTTATACTTTTATGGCGGTAAAAAAAAATGCAAATGAAATGTGCTAGTGAAGTGTGGGGGGGCGATGAAAAGTGTTCCCATTACAAAGTAAGTCTTCGGGATCCCTGGACAGGGATGACACACAAGATTGTGAGACGAAATGTGGTGATGGGTTTATTGGGAGAGAGAGAGAGACTAAGATTTTATCGAGTACTGATACAGTACAAAGGGTCAAGTGGCGAGTTTTTATTTGATCTAGATTCGACCAATAGAGTTTTCTTACATGTGTTGTCAATGAATTTGTTTGTTCTTTTTTTTTTGTTTGATATTTATTTTATTTATTTCTTATATTTTTTGGGCCTTTCACTCCATAGTTTTTATTAGTTGGTTATTTATGAGTTATGGATAAACATGACAGATTTCTCAATGAGACATTAATTGAGAACTTTTGGAAAGTGAGATTTAATGGAATACACCTAGCTGTAGAATACAAAAGATCAAGAACGAGTCTACAAGGCTAGTGACAAACAATCTTTAAAACGAAAATAGTGAAATTGCAGAAAAAACGGCACGGCCCTACTGCAAAGATAGCACGAAGTTATGAATCGGTGATTACAAAGTTGAGAATCAGAATAGCGAAAATAAATCTTCTGAAAAATAACAGGACGAGAAAAAAAAATTTTAAACTGTAAAATCGTGTTGGCATAGAATACTCTATAGAAAGTTAAGTGAAAAATGGTTTAATTCGGTTATTGTGTACTCTCATCTGTTTTTTACCTAGTTCGATTAAAGTATTTATTTCATTTGGGACCTCTATAACCTAATTGGTACGGACCCGTCCATAGACTACAGAACTTATTCTTTTGTGAATTGTTCTTTAAGAGAACTTTATCTCCGATATGGAAAGAAATTGGGCGTTGATTTCGATCGTAGTATGCTTTTGATGGTTGTTTACTACTTAGTAGATTTTGACGTGCAATCTGATATAATTTTTGTAATTTATAACGTAGTAGATGATAGTAGTAGCCCATGATTATAGATAGGCTGCGGCTCTCTCTTTAAATTCAAAGGTACATCACTAGTAAAACCAAACAGGCAATCCATTGGTGTCAGTTTAGTCCATTCATGTTGACTATTATTATAGACGAAGGCTGCTGTCCGAAGGTGTTGGTCCCACGTTTTAGGATTTCAATCGGATATTGTTCGGAAGTATTCCATCAATGGTCTATGGGCCCTTTCCAATGCCCCGTTCGTTTGTGGATGATAAGCAGTACTTTGAAGTTTGTGTATTTTTAGAAGCTTGCAGACTTTCTTGAACACGTCACTTTTTTAGTTAGTTCCTTGATCCGTTACAACTTTCTTAGGTATCCGGTAGCGTGATATTATTTCATCTACGAAGGTTTTTGCCACTGTTTCGGCTTCTACGTCAGGTATAGCATACCAATCAACAAATTTTGTTAAATTGTCCGGAAAAGTTAGAATATACTTATTCCCATTATGTGTTTTTTCTAGGCGCCCCACAATGTCCAAATAAATTTTATCAAACGGTCTTTTTTCTCTATCCGTTACTACCATTGGTATTTTATATTCTTGACTGGCCTTTAATTTTTCGCACTTTCGGCTTTTTTTTATGTATGCCTTAATATCCTTCCACATGTCTTTCCATTTGAACTTTTTGCGTATACGGTTATACGTTTTTAGTACTCCCTAGTGTCCTCCATAAGCTGAAACGTGGTAATCTTTTAGGACCGTTTGTATTTCTTTGAGATCAGTTATAATTTCTGCTGTTCCTTTAATTCTCTGTGTAGGAGTTTGTTTACCTGGATTAGTGTCCTTCATCGATGATATTTCTTCCTTACTGATCCCGTTATTTGGTTCTGGCACTCGTTTGTAGTCTTCGTTTCAGCTTTACTACTTTTTAGCTCTTTTTGCCTCGATCTTGTAATTACGTTGCAACTTACTTTTAAATATCCTTGAACATTTGTCAGATTGTCAGTGGAGTTCTTGGTTTGGTCTTGCCGATTGGCGTCTTGTTGTTTGATGTCGGTATTTTCTTCGATATTCTGAGGTATGCAGCTTAATGCATCCGCATTTTTGTTATATTTGCCTGGTAGATACTCTATTTTGTAATCGAATTCGTTTATGGTGAAATCTGAATAAGCGTGAGGTGGGGTCATTTCAATTACATTGAAAATGCCAGTAAACTTTCTACCGTACAAATAACACCTGAAGTTACGTGTTGCCCATACTATGGCCAATTGTTCCTTTTCTATTGTAGAGTAATTTTTTTCGGCTTTATTCAACGCTCTACTAGCGTAAGCTATCGGTCTGTCATCCTTTCCTACCTCTACTTGTGATAACACTGATCCTAAGGTTTCTCTACTAGCGTCTGTGGTGAGATTGAATGGTTTCGAAAAATCGGGGAATATCAAAATGGGTGGGTTAGTTAAAACGCATTTTATTTTTTCGAATGCCTTTTGGCATTGGTCAGACCATACAAATTTGGAATTTTTTCTTAAAAGTTTAGTTATTGGGTTCACTATTTCTGAGAACTGTGGTACGTCTTTACGGTAGAAGTTGGCAAAACCTAGAAATGATTGCACTTGTCGAGTTGTTTTGGGAGTAGGTAAATTTCTAACACACTTTGTCTTACCAGGATCGGGATGTACTCCCTCTTTTGTACATTTATGACCCAAATACACTACTTCCTTACGTAAAAATTGTCATTTTTCTGGTTGTAATTTGAGTTTGTGCTCTCTGAACTTTTGGAAGACATCAAGTAGTTTACGGTGATGATCCTCTAAGTTTTTGGCGTATATGACTACATCGTTTAAATATACGAAGCATTCAATGCCCTGTAACCCTGTTGAAATGTAATTCATTAACCTTTGAAAAGTCGACGGCGCATCCTTTAAACCGAATGGCATACGTTTAAAGTGGTAATGTCGATATGCTGTGCTAAAAGCCGTTTTACCTCTATCACGTGGGTGTGCCAACACCTGATGATATCCACTTGCCAAATCCATAGTAGTGAAGTAACGGGAGTGTCCCAACTGGTCGAGGATATCCTCGATCCTTGGCAGTGGGAAAATATCGCTATCTGTTTTCTCGTTTATTTCGAGTATCGATTATTTCGCGCTGTGTCTCGAGTAGCCTATACATCTTTTGGTTGATTGGTCCTTGGTTTGCCGTGACAGGAATTTCGTGAGAAATTCCTTTTGTATGGGACAGTTTGTCCCCTTTTGAGTTGAATATGTCATTGTACTCAATACAAATTTCTAGGAGCGATTCTTTTTCCTCCGGTGTAATGCTTTCATCGATCATTGTTTCTTTCTTTAGTTTTAAAATTCTGTCGCCTTCTCTATCGTTACTGTTTTTCCCCCTATCTTTCAGGTAGTTAATAATTCTGAATGTGTTATCTTTGACTTTGTTCTCACATTCTAATGGTTTCATGTTACAATTTTTCATTGGTTCCAGATGTAACTTTAATTCTTTAATTTGAATGTTTTCATTATTCACATTCATTACTCTGATATATGCGGTATTATTTTTGAAACGTATTAAACTATTGGCGATGAAGATTCCTGGTTTCGTTTCTTGCGAAAAACAAATCATGTCGTATTCACTTACTAGTGGGATTTTTACAAAAACACTCGACCTAGCAGGAAGCAAAACAATTTCTTCTAACTCTATTACCTTTCTTGCCTTTTCGGCAACCCCTCGAGAAATTTCTTTCAAAGTGCTTGGACTTTCAAGTGTTGGTGGCTCACTCACCACCTTTTTTACCGAAAATTCAAGGTTGTTCTTTTCCGTACGAGGAAAATGTTCCCGGAAGGATCCTTCCGGGCCTTGTATATTACAGTGTTTTGCTAAAAAAGTTATTTGGTAGTAATCCATCCGCCCCCCCGGAGTTTGCGCCTTGTAGTGGTGGGGCGGCTGAGTAGTTCCCAATGAGACGTTTGTATTAATCTACTTGAAAAAGTAGAAGATATAAACGTGGAGGGAATGAAACCAAATGCAGCCAAAACCCCTAACTTAAGGTGTTATGCGACCCGTGCCGAGGAGTGAATGGTATCAGGGGCAAATGATACCGCTTACGGAGCCTCTAGGGTACCAGGCGACCCCCTAGAATAATTAGCCTTCCATATATACAGGAGTCACTGCATATGGCGACCGTTTTCACTCCAAACTCGTGGGACCAAAAAATGGATACCAATAAAAATAAAACAATTAAAGGGGGAGAACCTGATAACACCCCTAAAACGAATCAGGTGATCGCGAGTACATCGGGTCTACAGGGAAGTGGATCACCCACACGACCAGTAGTTTCTGATGTACAAACGACTACTGCTGGCTTGAGCAAGCTCAAGCTAACAGACAAAAAATTGTCCGGGGCGCAAAAACGAAAACTCGCCAGAGAGACTGCCCGGGCAAGAGTCGAGGCCTAAATACCTCGCAAACAAAAGCAAGCCGCTCAGGGTGCTGGGAAACAATAGACCGGCAAAATCCTGAAGCGGGCGAGGTCGGTGAGCTCTACTTCTCCGAATGAGGGGGGACAACCGAAACCCCCTGTCAAAAAGACAAAGCAGGTTCCACCTGCGGTAGGACAACTCGGCCCCTCCTCGGAGGTGGAGATGGGGCTCACCTACAGGCAGGTGGTGTCTGGTTTGAAAATGGCGGTAGTCTTAGAAGGCTACCCAGAAGCTAAGTTGGATCAGGAGAAGGCGCGCCTGGTTCAGAGAGCTATTCTGGCAGAGGTCTGGAGGTGTGAATCCTCCAAAGGGCCTCAGTTTACGAGTGGCTTCTTTGATAAGGGCGTGCTATTCGTAACCTGTGCCAACCAGGCAGCCAAGGACTGGTTGAAACTTACAGTCCCTTTGATCACCCCATGGGAGGGCGCGATCCTCCGAGTTGGGGAAGCAAAGGGGATTGTAAGGACAACCAAAGTCCTTGTAAACATTCCGAATACGGATCTTTTGGGGAAGAAATCACCCCAGAAAATACTCCAGCTTCTGAAGACCCAGAACATGGGGCTGAATACAGAAGACTAGAGCATTTGCAGCTCCAGGGAAGAGGAACAGGGCGTGAACCTGGTCCTCTACCTTGACGAGAAGTCAGCGGAAGCGTTGAGAGAAACGGGATACAAAGCGTACCTCGATTTCTCTCAACTGAACTTCCGAGTGCTGTCGAAGCCTGCACATGTTGAAGGTTGTGCAAATAAACCTTCAGCATAGTAGGGCTGCTACAGCGTCTCTCTGCAGGCTGATTACTGCAGAGGGAATAGACGTGGCCCTAATCCAGGAACCCTGGATAGTGAAGAACAGGGTTATGGGGCTCGGAACACTAGCAGGTAAGGTTATTTACGACTTACATGCAGACAAGCCAAGGTCTTGCATATTTGTCAAGAATGGCTTACAGATTTTAACCTTGCAAAATCTCTTTTTCAGGGACCTGATTGCAGGGAATCTGGCCATCGTTACGGAGGGAGGATGTAGGATAATTACCCTGGCATCCGCCTACCTTCCATACGATTCTACAGACCCTTCACCAACCAAAGAGCTGGAGAGTCTGGTTGAATACTGTGAGGACAATAACCTCCAGTACCTGATTGGAGCAGATGCTAATGCGCATCACACCATTTGGGGGAGCTCCAATACAAATAGAAGAGGTGAGTACCTTTTAAACTTTATTATTACTCATAATATAAGTATTATTAACAAAGGTAACGAACTTACTTTTATAAACGCGATACGTGAAGAAGTAATCGACATAACCCTGTCGTCAAGTAAAGAAGAGCCCAATATCTGCAAGTGGGAGGTCTCTAGAGAACCGTCTCTCTCCGACCATAGGTACATAATGATGGCTATCGAGGGCATAGATAGACCAAACATTATGTATCGTAACCCGCGCAGAACTAATTGGGCCTTGTATAGTGAAAAAGTGAACGAGGGGGTAAAAAACCTTAAAAAGTCCATTAAGGATACACTTGACATAGAGGTAGCCTCAGAACAACTAAAGGAGGTTGTTCTCGCCTCTTATCAAGAATGCTGTCCTGTTTCAAGGCGGTACAGCAGGAAGCCAATAAACTGGTGGACCAAAGAACTTGATGCCCTAAGGACAAAAGTAAGAAAATTCTTCAATAAAGCGAAGAAGACAGGACAGTGGGATGTCTATAGACAAACACTGACTCACTATAATAAAAAGATTCGTGAAGCCAAAAGTAACTCGTGGAAATCCTTCTGTGGGGAGATAACTTCAATCTCAAAAGGAGCCAGACTCCACAGGGCTTTGGCCAAAAATCCCACCAATCCCTTGGGCCTATTAAAGACCAAGGATGGGATTTACACGAAAAACGAAAGGGACACACTGGAAGTACTGTTACATACGCACTTTCCAGAATGTGAAACCTTTCTGGAAACCGATGACCAATCTGCTTTCGATGAGCTCCATCTAAGGGCGAATAAGGTAGATTGGGAGTTGGCTAAAAGAGTGGTCACGCTGAACAGGACAATATGGGCTGTCAATACTTTTAAACCATATAAAAGTCCTGGTCCAGACGTAATCTATCCAGTACTACTACAGAAAGTAGGAGAAGCAGTAGCACTGGAACTAATCAGGCTTTTCAGGGGCAGCCTAGCACTAGGCTACATACCCAAAGCCTGAAGGAAGGCTAATGTGGTATTTATACACAAACATGGGAAGGATTGCTCCCAGGCAAAATCGTATAGACCAATTAGTCTATCGTCCTTCATTTTGAAGACGTTGGAGAGACTGGTCGAAAGGCATATCAGGGAAACCTGTCTGATTGAGAGACCCTTGAGCTCCAATCAGCATGCCTATCAGCCAGGTGAATCATATGAAACTGCTCTGCACCAACTGGTTGTAAAAATAGAGCATAGTTTACATAACAAGGAAACCACTCTGGGGGTTTTCCTTGATATAGAGGGGGCGTTTGATAACACCTCTCATAATTCTATCATAAGTTCTGCTCAAAAACATGGGGTAAGCAACACCATATGCAGGTGGATAAGTCACATGTTAAGAAGCAGAATAGTACAAGCCACTCTGACGGGAGTGGACATACGGATGTCGGTCACAAGAGGGACCCCACAAGGAGGTGTCTTATCACCACTTCTGTGGGATCTAGTAGTGGATGACCTGATTACCGAACTAAACAATAAAGGATTTTACACCCAGGGCTATGCGGATGACATAGTCATCATAACCCGGGGCAAATTCCTAAATACGATATCAGAATTAATGCAGAAGGCTCTGAAAATAGTGGAGCAATGGTGAAGCAGAGAAAACCTGTAGGTAAACCCAGCTAAAACCCCCCTTGTTCCGTTCACGAGGAAAAAGACGTTGGAGGTTCTAAAACCTCTTGTCTTTTTCAACAGTCAGTTAGAGATTTCCAAACAAGTTAAATATCTAGGACTCATCCTAGATAGTAAACTGACCTGGAATGAACAACTGGCTGAAATTACGAGAAAGGCAAAAACCTCCCTTTTCAATCTTAAAAGGGCACTCGGTAATATGTACATGGGGAATTAGGCCACATATGGTACTTTGGAAGTACGATGTGATCCTGAAACCCATGATAAGCTGCGGGTCACTGTTGTGGTGGCCCAAAACAGAACAGAAAAAGGCCAAAATTGAATTGGAACGAATTCAAAGATTGACCCTTCTGTGTACAACGAGAGCATTCAGAAACACCCCGACGGCAGCCTTAGAAACTATACTAAACGTATCTCCCCTTGAATTCGTCATCAAGGGGCAAGCTAGGATAGCGGCGTATAGGCTGTTTTTGAATAGACATTGGAAACCCCTGGTGGAAGCCGGGCATGTCAGTTTTCTGCAAACAATCAAAGATAGAAGTTTCGAAATGAGACATGATTACATTGAAACTTCTATGAACTTTGAAAAGAGATTTCTCACCCAGATAACAAGCTGGGAGGAATCGCGTGACATTCACCTGGAGGGAGATCTCATCTGGTATACGGATGGATCAAAGACAGGTGAAGGAACGGGAGCCGGAATACATGGCATAAAACCTAGAAGGGATATGACAACCTCACTTGGGGAATATGCCACTGTGTTTCAGGCTAAAGTATGCGCCATAAACCTGTGCGTCCTAGAGAATTTAAGAAGGAGATATAGAAATAAAACGATCCTCATTCTCACGGACAGCCAGGCGGCGATTAAAACACTGGAAAGTGTTAAAGTCAACTCTAGGGTAGTACTAGAGTGCAAACAAAACCTTAATGAACTGGCAAACAACCACAACAATATTTTTGTGAAGTGGGTGTCAGGTCATAAAGAAATAGCTGGTAATGAAAAAGCAGACGAGTTGGCCAGGAAGGGATCCAGTACACCCCTGATGGGGCAAGAGCCCGCCCTGGGAATCACTAAAAACTTCATTAGGAAAAAGGTGAATGATTGGGTACAAAACCAGCATAAAATTCACTGGATTTCTGATGGAGTAAAAAGACGCTCTGGGGGTCTTATAAAAGAACCAAACAGAGCGATTTCAGACCTGACACTGAAATGCGAAAGGAAAGTTATTAGACTTGAAATGGGACAAATAACAGGACATTACAACTTTAAAGTACACCCACAAAAACTAGGCTTCAATATGAATAACCTAGACTGTAGGCTATGTCTTGAAGAGGAAGAAACAGTAACACACATTCTGAAGGAATGGAGATGCACTAGAAAGATGGAGATGGAAGACCACTGAGGGCAGAAATCTCGAAGATCTTTCAAATCTAGACTACATAAAGTACGTTATTCTCTTTGCTAAAAGGATAAATGCCTTTATGTAGACAACAAAGGGTGAGGGATACAATAAGCTTTCTTAAGCTGCAGTGTCGAGGCAACCCAACCTCATCTCACCCTTGTGAATTAAACTTGTGACCGCGTCTGCCGCAAAAGTCACATGTAATAATTGTGGTAAATACTCGTGCTTGTTTCGTTGTGTTTTTGTTTTTTTTGTCTCTTGAAAAGTTCGCGCGTTGGTTCTGTTTTATTACGACAATCTTTAATATCATGACCACATTTTCTACATTTGGTTAAAAGACGAGGTACTATATAGTCTCTCCATATCTAACGCTTTTTGAATTATTTCTTCAATATTTTTATCTTTTAAAGTGAATAAATATTGCCTTAAGTTTATATTTGTTGTTCGATATTTTGTCTCTGTCGACTCTTTACATAGTTGTAAAATGTGCTTTACCCGATTAGCAAAAGTGGAAAAAGTTTCGTAAGTGTTCTGACGACAAGTTAATAATTTATTTACTAGCTCGTGATAGGTTTCTCTGGGTAAAAACGCTCTATTCAACAGATTTTCAACTTTTCTAAAATTTTTGACATCACTGGAATTAATCAGTTGGTATGCATCACCCCTAAGACGACTTGAAGATATTTGTTGAAAAATGGTTTTCTCTTCTTCTGTTAAACATTTCAGAACCTGATTACAACAATCTAAAAACGTGTGGAATTCGTTAACTAATTGTGGATGAGGTTCACCTGAGAATAATGGGATTATTTGTGAAACCTACTTCCAAACTTTTTCATAATTCGCGGCCATTTTACTTGTTTCTTTCTTTTCTTTATTAATGAGGGACGAATTAAATTTCGAGAGATTTGAAGACGTAGAATCTTCAATACTGGATTACGTAAAACCAGATGACACAGAATTGATACTCCGTAAACTGTGTTGTTTTGCTTCACCCTCACTGCCTGTTCCTTGTTCCCCTTGTGCAACGATAAAGCAAGTTCTACTGTTAAATTCCCGTATTTATTCTTTAAATTCTTCGGTTTTTGTTTTTAAATTCTCTACCGATTTAATTCTTTTTTGATATGTTTCATCTATTTTTACTTTAGTTATATCTAATTCCTCTAAACTTCTAAAACCAGTATTCCTTGCTTTATCGTATAGATTTTTTAAATACTTACCGAGGATTAAGTCCTCTGCAGAATCTTGACGAAAAATTTTTCTGTTTCTGAGTTTTAGATATGCTTGAGGATTTTCCAAGGGGTTCTTTTTTGGAGTCTCACACGTGCTTCCAGCTGTAATCCAATTAAATGTCCTGGTTTTTTACTCGCTGTCTACACTACTCATAAATGGTGTGTATGAATTCTTATATCTTTATTTTTGTGTCCGTCTTAATTATTTCGGCAGTTTGTTCATATATTCCTACCTCGTGAGAATTCCAATAAGGTGGAAGAAAAACGAAAGGTTGTTTATTATTTATTTTCAACTTAGAATGAAAAGGGATTAAGCGAATAAATGTAATAAATTGTTGGGTTTTGCTTCAAAGTCAAGCGATCCTCGTATTTAACGTGTTTTTGTTTTTTGAACGTGCGTGAACTGTGCTTTAGATTCTATTTGTCAGTGTAAAATGATCTTTAAAATGTTTTTTTTTTACTATAAACGACAGTTTTCATTAAAAACGACAATTTCTTTATCAGGTCGATAAACTGTCAAAATTGGAAATTTCAATTATACAGTTGGCAGCACTACGGCAGAGAGCAGAAGATTTTGAACTTTGCTCAAACGCGGTTACAAGCAGATTTTCTGCTTTCATTGTGTTAGCTTTTATGTAAAGTGTATTAAACGATATGCTTTTAAGAGCAGATTTCTGTTAGCTGCTTTAATTGTGTTTGGCGCTTTAGCCTTTAATGTGTTTGTGCAAGGCAGGACTTTTCAACCTTTTTTTCTTTAATAAAATAAACTTCACTTTTTTCTTATTAAACCTTTATTCACAAAAATCTGTTTCCACCCTTTTTTCATTTACTTTACTTTATTTTACTTACTTATTTATTTTCCGTACGAACTGATCTTTACAAAATTAACTCACTAACTGACTGCGACACTCAAAAAGGAGTTCTTTTTCTTAGAAAAATTCCTTTGCTTAAATCCTCCCATAGTAAACTACAATGTATACGCATGTTCCCACAATACATATCGCACAAAACGATATGTCTTTGTTTACATTTTGCTTAGCTTGAAATTTTAACCCTTATGCAAGTAAGCTCTACTGTTGCCACTAAAGCCGATGTTCCATAACGGTGTTGAGTTGAGCGTTGGGCGTTTTGGACTTTTTCGACGTTATGGGCGTTGTGAGCGTTTGACATTTGATGTTCCAATACGGCGTTGAGTTGAGCGTTGACAGTTGTTGTAATTTAAATATGTACAGTATGCCAAATTCGTATTCGTACACCTGGGTTTTTTGTAGGAAAATGTACTTATCAAAAGAAACATTAAAGGGTAAGTAAATAAAAATACGTAATAATAAATACTAAAAAATTCATTTATTTTGGTTTAAAAACAAATCCATTGTCCATTGGAACAACTTACATTTAAATACACGTATTTCAACTTAACTGTCAACGCTCACAACGCCCAACGCTCAACTCAACACCGTTATGGAACATCGGCTTAATTCATATTATATTGAATATGTATATTGAAGATATACATTTAAGCAAATCACGCATATTTCATGTGAACAAATGTTCAATGGTATTATATTAATTTTAAAGTGACGTATTTAGTTACACATATTTTTAATATATATATCTGTAATATGTATGAATTTAATAAAACGTAGTTCGTTATATGAGCCAATGTATTCATCTTACAAGTATGTATGTTACGGTAAGTGTACACTCTTGGTAAATGTTCACTTTTACCGTAAAATGTGTACATTTCCCAAAAAGTTAGGTATATGTGAACTGAATATAATCAAAGAATACTTAAAATTTAACAAGAATTCTTATGGGGCTTAAAAAATTTTTTTAGCCGATAGAGTGGTTCGGGCGATGAAAGAGGGGACGGCATGAATGATAGAATGATTTAGTACATTTGTTGGTAAAAAAAGGGATGTCGTTTTTTCGTATAAGAATATTCAAAATAAACTCGAGAAATTTTAAGCCATGTACTTATTATATATATGGATGTATACATATGTAATAATATATTACATACGTGCGTATGTAATTCAAGTATACATATTGTGCGCAATATTTGTAAGAATATTTTGTAATGTATGTATTTATCGTATATATGCGTGTTTAATACTATACACTATACTGTCCTAAACAAACAAATTATCGTCCTAAACAAATTCAATTTTCATTCATAAGATGATTTGATGGTTCGATCGTGTAAAATATAAATGAATGTAAATTTTTAAGCCAGGCAGAGACTAGGATAGTAATATTAAATATGTTATTTCAGATTAACATACATATGTACATACACGTATCGTACAAATATATTAGATCGGAAGATTTATGGGTACTGAAAATTGTATGCATGATATTTATACGGTATATATTAATACAAAATCAAGTCAAAAAATTATAATTGTTTTTGTATATTAAATAACTATGAATACCCAGAAAATCACAAATTTTTTCATCATTGAACCGACGATCATATTCAAAATATTGTTTTGCCACTACCCACAGTACGCATGTATACTTCTATAGTCACATCACATACACCATTATATGCCATTATCCTACATGTTAATGCTTTAACACAGTATTTAATATTAATATAATTTACCAATATATTAATATAATTTAAATTTTAAGAAGGTAAGGAACAAATTAAAAATTCTATTGGAAAAGAATCAAGTTTTTACCATTGACATTTATATTATTCGAATCAAAAATCTTTAAATACATATCCGAAACAAAAATTTAAATAACGTAAATATGAATACCTACCATACAATAGAAATATAAAATTTCATTATCGGCTAGACAATAATTTTCCAAAAATTGTTCTGTCATGCCATAAAATACAGTACTATATGTACATATGTACATATGTATGTATATTAAATACTGTGTTAAAGCATCAACATGTAGGATAATGGCATATAATGGTGTATGTGATGTGACTATAGAAGTATACATGCGTACTGTGGGTAGTGGCAAAACAATATTTTGAATATGATCGTCGGTTCAATGTTGAAAAAATTTGTGATTTTCTGGGTATTCATAGTTATTTAATATACAAAAACAATTATAATTTTTTGACTTGATTTTGTATTAATATATACCGTATAAATATCATGCATACAATTTTCAGTACCCATAAATCTTCCGATCTAATATATTTGTACGATACGTGTATGTACATATGTATGTTAATCTGAAATAACATATTTAATATTACTATCCTAGTCTCTGCCTGGCTTAAAAATTTACATTCATTTATATTTTACACGATCGAACCATCAAATCATCTTATGAATGAAAATTGAATTTGTTTAGGACGATAATTTGTTTGTTTAGGACAGTATAGTGTATAGTATTACACACGCATATATACGATAAATACATACATTACAAAATATTCTTACAAATATTGCGCACAATATGTATACTTGAATTACATACGCACGTATGTGATACCTGGAAGAAAAATTTTTGAACGTCGAATTTGCACTGCTTGCAGTATCTCCTAGTTTTGGATTTCTGATATAATGTACATATATGTACATTTCCCGGCAAATGTGTACTCTTGCCTTCACGTTTTGGTAAATGTATACTCTTACCTTCATGTTTTAAGAAAAGTTAAAAAAATAATAAATATTAAATAATAAAATAATAAAATATTTATATTAAATAATAATATTTCTTTTCTTTGCATATATTAATAATTAATAATTAATATATTAATAATTAATAATTAATATATTGAATATTTGATAATTAATATATTAATATATATATGTCTATATATATTAATATCAATACACATATGATTTCGTATTTTGTATGCCCACATTTACCAAAACGACATGGTTATTGTGAATTCAATGCACATTTCCCTTCTTTAAAACTGTAAATGTTAGTTGAATGCACATTACCCAAACGAGGAGGCAAATATAGACAATAACTGAGTAATAGCTGCTTAATAACCGCTTAAATATCTTATTAATAACTGCTTAAATAATTGCTTAACTGCTTTATAACTGAGTAATAACTGCTTAACAACTGCTTTTATATTGTTAACAGCATTTTAGAAAGCTTGTATTGTTATAAATGTATCAAATCCTTTTCTATAACGACCTTGATTAATTGAACAATCTTTATTAATTACTAAAAATCCGTAATCATCTTTCCAACATTTTCTACATACATTACGAAATTTTTGAAAAGTCATATCTGTATTAACATGATCATTGTAAACATGTCTTAAATTCAAGTCATCTTGTTTAAATAAAATTATAAAGTTTGCATTATCTCTAATTAAATGTTTTGGTATGTGTGTATATGTTTGACATAAATAAAAGCTGTCTACAGCTTTGTGACTTCTCATGCAAAAATATGCTCGTATATTATTTTGTTTTTCACATGCAACGTCATCAAAAATAAAAATAGAATTTGATTTTGCTTCTTCAGGTGGTATTACGTCATTATTTTCTGAAAACGTATAATAACCTAACCCTTTTATTGGTTCTAATATATATTTCAATAACTCATATTTTGGTTGATTTAATGATTTTGAATAAAGATATATATTTTCGAATTTCAATCCATTAGGATGCTCAAGTAAACTCAACATTACATTAGTTTTGCCACAATTTGATGGACCTACGATAATAGCTCTTATACAATTCGGTAATAAATCACTATGTTTTCTTTTATTTGTTGAATCAATATTAATATCATAATTTTTCACTTCTAGCGTATTATGCTGTTTAGTTAGTTTCATTTTTTTACTGCTGAGATTTCTATATATATCAAGTTTATATATAAAATAATTTATTCTTGTTGAACACTACGATTGAAAAGATATTGTTATAAAATTTACAAATGTTTATTTGTTTTTTGTATAGGGGTACGTTCCCGAAATACACTTGGATACAAATTACCGGCACTTGTAAATTTAAATGTAACAAAAGAAGTCGCGAATTTTTTCGTTACGAATTAACGAGCAAGGGAAAAAAAAACGCGACTAGCGGTTCCCGAGAGGTTTTTTTTTTTTTTTTTTTTTTTTTTTTATTTTATGATTTGATTTTGTACAAGGGGTGTTCAAGAAAAAAAAAATGCACTTAACACGTTTATTTTTTTTTTTTTATTTTTATTTTTCACTGTTTTCTTCAACTTACCCTTTTTTTTTTTTTTTTTGGTCCTTTTTAATTTAGTTCGTCCTTTTTGTTTGTCCTTTTTATTTTATCCTTATTTATTTTATTTCTTTCTTTTTTTTATTTTTATTTTATGGGCGCCCTATTCCACTGCACACACTTTGTCTTTTATTTGTTTTACAAAAAAAACCCACGAATTTCACGAATTAAATTTTTTAAAATTTAATTTATCTATTTTTTTTTTATTTTACACCCGATTTGAAATTTTAAGTTTAAAGATTTTCAAATTTTTATTTTTCTTGGAAAAAAAATAACCGCACCGCACAAACTAATAAAAAACACGTCTTACTCGGTCAAGGTCTACCGTAAGAAGAAGGGAAAAAATGATGGCCGACCACCCACGTTTTTCAAGATCATTCAAGATCATGGTGTGCGAATCGATATTCGAAAATTTGTTTAATCGATCGCACACGATGGATTCGTTCGATAATCTTGAAAAACGTTACAGACGGGGTGGCGTCATCTGTTAGCAATTTTGCAACATTGCCCCCCCGTTAAAAGCTCGAAGTTCCAACCGAGCTCAATGCGACAGCGGAACAAGGAGAGAGGGACACAGAAAGGGCGTTAGGTTAGTGCGATAGAGAAGGATAAGAGCCAAATGATCGTGACGGACGACAGTCTTACGGAGAGAGTCATTATGTGGATGCGCGACATCCGAAATGCATAAGGTCCGTCCCAGTCATTCTCGGACAGGGAAAAGGCGGACTGACACTCTGTAAACAACCGTTTCAAAGGGGCTTCCTGAGGGAATAAAAGGTCTGCGTTACTAGACTGGAAAAGTTATTCCGGTCTGAGCTTGATGACATTGATCAATTGGTTTGTTTCGGCCTAAAAGGGGACAATGTCCGGCACGAAATATGTGGCGTATGTCAAATTATTGATCGTGGTTAACACCGTACCATTGGAAACTCTGGTTCAATGTCGACAGCACGCTCAGTTGCTTAGAAAGGGAAGCAAATGGCTGAGTGGCAAACGACTTCATCAGAGGCCAAGGCGGTACAAGGGGTGTCATTGCCACTTAATTAAAGAAACCAAGCTCCAAAAGAATGCGACAATTCAGAACCAAGTCTAGAATGCAGTGATTGTCTTCAACACTTCATCCCCAGTTTGCAAAGTTCAAATATTTCGGCTACATGGGCGGGATAAACAAGGAGAAAATTCCCGGCCGAAATTTGAACTACAGCCTTTACTTTGACAGGCGTTGTTTTCAAGAGACACTGTCAATGCAGGTAGACAAAGGTAGACTTTCACCGTAAGAGCCGTCAAGCAGAACTCAGGGGTGTTAACAGTTCGCGTGGCTCCTTTGTGGATTATCATCCTACACAGGGTGTCGTTAACTGAACCAGAAGATAGGGTCTGGCAGTTACGACAGTAATTAGGATGACAAGTGGGCCTGATACTTCCACTGACTCCTGCCCAATGGGGTCAGTGGACGTCAGTTCGATTATGAGGTGGTGTGCATAGAAGAGGCACTCAGCAAACTAAGTTTGCAGGCAACATATTTGGGAGGAGCCTTCGGAGCAGAGGGCTTCACTAAAGCCGCTCCAGTAGTGGAAGTATTTCGCCGACAGTCCTTAGTATACGCGACACGTGCGTGATATGGCGCTGAAGGCGCTGCGCGCGATAGCATATTACGGGTAGACGCGGCGGAGGACTTCGGTGGGCAAGAGGCAGGCGGACGGTTGGGGCGCGAATGAGGAGGCGCTGTCCGTGATGATCTTTGATGGGACGACAAGGCAGAGGGCTTCGGTGGACCAGTGGCGAGCGGACAATTGGGACGCGAAGGAGGAGGCGCTGTCCGTGGCGGTTTATGGTGGGACGACAAGGCAGAGGGCTCAGGTAGACCAAGGGCAGGCGGACAATTGAGGCGCGAAGGAGGAGGCGCTGTCCGTGGCGATCTACGATGGGGCGACGCGGCAAACGGATCCGGTGGACTAGAGGCAGTTGAACATCTTGGGCGCGAATGAGGAGGCGCTGTCCTTGGCGGCCTTTTCCGTAGAAGCTTGGGTTCGCGACATACCTTTAGAGCTCGGGGCGTACGATCCGTGGCGACAATAAAAAATGAAACGACGTCGCCACTCCGTAAAGCTCGTCGTTCACCATTGGACTTACGGAAGTCGCCACGAAGCACGAACACTTCTTGTCCATTATCTCGCCGCTTAATAAAGCCGTAACCTTTTTTACGATTGAGAAATTTTATCGTCCCGATTTTCCGGTTTTTGTTTTTATCCGCAGGAAGCTTTAGCGGAGTTTTAATTCGCGGCGTGGAAACGGCGGGCGCAGCGTTGTCACTGATAGGAGTGCAAGACGACGAGGGTGAACCGGAAAATGTATGTCTATCAGCGATCGGTGGATGTGCGGGAAACGGTGGAGTGGACGAGTTTGAAAATTTAGGGGGCGCGTTGATCACGGCATCTTCAGCGTGAACAGGGGCGTCGTTGACGGCCGTGGGCGCGGCACAATCAAGCACTAGGGGCTGATTAAATGGTGCAGGAGGCGCCGGAAAATCAAACAAATCTATTGAACTCGAAAAACGGCCGTGTTCTTGTTCGTGAACATCACCCACGGAAGCATATTCGAGAGGCGGTGGGACCAAGTGCTCCGCTGAAGGACAGGGTTGCTCCCTAAATGCTCCGTAGGACTCTACGAATGACTTCATGGTGTTGCACAACTCCGCGAACATTCGGTTTTGAACACTCATTTGACCCGATAATTTCACAAGCTGGTCATGTAAATCGGCGTGTTCGGTTACCTGCAAGAAAGGGGCAGTTAACGGGGGCGACAAAGGCGAGGCCTGACCATGCGAAATATTTATAACGTCCATTTCGAAGGAAAAAAAAAATAAAAATTAGAATAAAGGGCAAAAACAAAACTTAAAACGACAGGCGTGAAACCGTGATATTTCGCGTGAAAATTTTCACTTCGCGTGAACTTGTTTTATCACTAAAACAGAACGTACCCCACACCTGACACCAATGTTATAAAATTTACAAATGTTTATTTGTTTTTTGTATAGGGGTACGTTCCCGAAATACACTTGGATACAAATTACCGGCACTTGTAAATTTAAATGTAACAAAAGAAGTCGCGAATTTTTTCGTTACGAATTAACGAGCAAGGGAAAAAAAACGCGACTAGCGGTTCCCGAGAGGTTTGTTTTTTTTTTTTTTTTTTTTTTTTTTATTTTATGATTTGATTTTGTACAAGGGGTGTTCAAGAAAAAAAAAATGCACTTAACACGTTTATTTTTTTTTTTTTTATTTTTATTTTTCACTGTTTTCTTCAACTTACCCTTTTTTTTTTTTTTTTGGTCCTTTTTAATTTAGTTCGTCCTTTTTGTTTGTCCTTTTTATTTTATCCTTATTTATTTTATTTCTTTTTTTTTTTTATTTTTATTTTATGGGCGCCCTATTCCACTGCACACACTTTGTCTTTTATTTGTTTTACAAAAAAAACCCACGAATTTCACGAATTAAATTTTTTAAAATTTAATTTATCTATTTTTTTTTTATTTTACACCCCGATTTGAAATTTTAAGTTTAAAGATTTTCAAATTTTTATTTTTCTTGGAAAAAAAATAACCGCACCGCACAAACTAATAAAAAACACGTCTTACTCGGTCAAGGTCTACCGTAAGAAGAAGGGAAAAAATGATGGCCGACCACCCACGTTTTTCAAGATCATTCAAGATCATGGTGTGCGAATCGATATTCGAAAATTTGTTTAATCGATCGCACACGATGGATTCGTTCGATAATCTTGAAAAACGTTACAGACGGGGTGGCGTCATCTGTTAGCAATTTTGCAACAATATAAAATGATTAATCATAAAAAAAAATCACATAGTTCATACAAAACACGTAAAGGTGAAGGTTTAGTAAATAATTTAATTAATAAACTACCGTTTGAATTACATTTGCCTGGATATAATTTTTGTGGACCTAGCACAAAATTACAAAAACGTTTAGAAAGAGGAGATAGTGGCATAAACCCTTTAGATGAAGCTTGTAAAGAACATGATATAGCATACTCAAAATATAAAGATATAGAACGAAGACACTTAGCTGATAAAATTTTAACAGGAAAAGCTTGGGAAAGAGTTCATTCAAATAACGTTAATTTAGGTGAACGTACAAACGCTTGGTTAGTAACAAATGCAATGAAAACTAAAGTAAAATTTGGATTGGGGATATCTAACAAAACTAAAAGAAAACATAAACAAAAAATAATAATAAAAATAAGTAAAACATTATTTAGAACAACAACAACAACAACATCATCTTCAAAATGTAAAAAATGTTCTCAAAAACAATAAACCAGAAAGTATGTCAAGTGCTATTAATCTTGCTCTTGAAGCAGCAAAGTCTATTGTTAAAAGACAAAAAAATAGCGTTAAAATTCCAAGAATAACCCCAATACCGAAAACAGGAGTTATATTACCACTTTTACCTATTTTTGCTGGTCTTTCAGCTATTGGTGCTTTAACAGGAGGTGCTTCGCAAGTAGCAAAATCAATCAATAATGCTAAAAATGCTAAAGATCAGTTGCTGGAAAGCATTAGACATAATAAACAAATGGAAGCGATTGCTATGGGTAAAGGATTACATTTAAAGCCATATAGAAAGGGGTTAGGGCTTTATTTATCACCTGAATCTAAAAAAAATTTTTAAATCAGCTACCCAATAGACCGCTTAATGAAAATGACATACGCAAATTTTCAGAATTAATACCACGATTTAGAGGTGTTTTTATGCGAGATCAATTACCAAAAAAGCCAAAACATATCGAATGTGGAATTATCAATTTAGATATATCTTCTGGGCCAGGAACTCATTGGGTAGCTTATTATAAAAAAAATAAACATGTTGAATATTTTGATAGTTTTGGTAATTTACAACCTCCTAAAGAATTAATTGATTATTTAGGACCTAATATAAGATATAATTATAATAGACAACAAAATTACAATTCATTTATTTGTGGACATTTATGTTTAAAGTTTTTGTATAATTGCATGAATAAATAAATAAAAGTATATATATGTATCATACAATAAAAAAAGTAAATTTTTTTAATCATAATTTTAAAATTCATCATCTGCTGCTTGTTTAGAAATATGTCTGTAAACAAAAACCGTGCTACAATATGAGAAATATCTGCAAGAGATCGTGAAAGATTTCATAAACGAATATATTCTATTAATACATTTTTTTGAATTTTTTTTTGTTTTTTAACACCTGATCATGAACAAAATAAAACTATAATTTTTTTAACAGTTTACATTAATAGAATAGTTTATGAGTGACATTTTTTTTTTAAATTAATAAATACATACTGATGAAAAATAATTACTGATTGTGTTTTGAACTTTCAATATGTCAATAACATTAACGTTATCTGGAAATTCTTCAGTACTTAGCTCTGAATATTTTCCACCAATAGACCTATTTACTGACTACGTTTGTGGTGTAGTCGATTTTCAAACATATAATTCAATTCCAAACATAGATAAAGGAAACAATCTATTTTATATTGGGAATGAAATTATTGAAATACCTGTGGGATCTTATGAAACCGATGATATTGAGCAGTATTTGCAAAAAGAACTGGAGAGAAGAAAAAACAAGTGTTTACTCAAAATTAAAGCTAACAACAATACACTCAAAACAGAAATTAAAAGTGATAAAGAAATCTACTTTAACAAAGGGAGAACTATCGGTTCATTGTTAGGATTTCATTCAAAAAAGTTGTTACCAAACACAGTACATGTATCAGATTCACCTGTTAATATAATTAAGGTGAATGTTATTCGTTTAGAATGCAATATAATTACAGGGTCATATATAAATAATAAAAGAGTACATACACTACATGAGTTTTCTCCAGATGTTGGTCCTGGGTATAAAATAATAGAAGTTCCAAGAAATGTTATTTATTTACCTGTAACTACAAAGCGGATAACATCTGTGCAAGTGAGAATTATTGATCAAGACGGTGATTTAATAAATTTTAGAAGTGAAACTATCACAGTCAGACTTCACTTAAAGCCTTAATAATAATAATAATAATAATAATTATGATACTTTATAACGGTAATAATATTAAAACCTCAACTGAAATTAAAAAATTGAATAGTACTTTACCAACAATCAAACAACCGACAATTAAAAAGTCTTCTGCTGTATTGACAAAACTTAATCAAACATTTTGAGAGTCGCTTGGATTTGAATTAAAATAAATAAAAAAACAATAATGAGTGATATATTAGAAATCACTAAACATCCAGTTTTCGATGAAAGTATTGTGAAGAAAGAATTTCATAGTTACGCACCGTATTTAGCATCTTTTCAAAACAATGATGAAATTAGAATATCAATACAACATCAGGATTTGCTTGTATTACCTAGTGAAAGTTTTCTTTACATTGAAGGAGCTTTAACTGATCTAGATGGCAAAAATTTAGATACAGCTCAATTAAATAATAATTCCATTGCATTTCTATTTGGAGAAGTTCGCTATGAATTAAATGGAGTAGAAATTGACCATTCTCGAAATACTGGTTATACAACTACTATAAAAAATTATATTTCACTTAATGAAGATGAAAGCAAAATATTATCTAACGCTTCTTGGAACTTAGCGGGCATTACGATAAAGAATTTTTTTAATTTTTGTGTTCCTTTAAAAACTATCCTAGGATTTGCTGAAGATTATACAAAAGTTATAGTGAATGCACGTCATGATTTAATTTTAATTCGATCACGATCTGATAACAATGTAGTAAAGACAGATATAAATTTTAAAATTCAAATCCATAAACTTTTATGGAAAGTACCTCATATAAACGTTGCTGATACTGTTCGTCTTTCTTTATTCAAAGTTATTAATAGCGGAAAACCAATTGAAATGTCTTTTCGTAGTTGGGATTTACATGAGTACCCTGTATTACCATCAAATACAAATCATCACGTATGGACTGTTAAAGCATCATCACAGTTAGAAAAACCTAGATTCATTATATTTGCTTTACAAACAGATAAAAATAATGTTGCAAATAAGAATAATACATTATTTGATAATTGCAATTTGACAGACATCAAAGTTTACTTAAATTCAGAAACATATCCTTATGATGATTTAAATATTAAATTTGATCAAAATCGTTTTGCTTTATTATATAACATGTACGCTGTATTCCAAAAGTCGTACTACAGACGTCAATCTCAGCCATTATTAGAGTTGTCTGTTTTTAAAGACACTGTAACTTTATTTGTCATTGATTGTTCTCATCAAAATGAGACTATCAAAAGTGGACCAGTAGATGTAAAAATAGAATTCAAAGCGTTGACTAATTTTCCAGAAAAGACAGGTGCACTATGTTTACTTTTACATGATCGTATAGTTGAATACAATCCTCTTACAAGCGAAGTTCGAAAACTTATATAAAAAAATGAAAATTAATAATAAATTCTAGTATATAGAATTATTTTATACTGAAAACATATCAAAAAAATTAAATATTACCAAAATGAATACAAATGTTATAATTGATATTCAAGGATTTAGAGGACTAAAAAACAAATTTATAGTAAAAGAGTTAGCAATTTCTTATAATTTGAATGAGTTTCAGCATTTCTTAATTAAACCACCTTACCAATTTGTAGCTTTACCTAAAAAGCAACAAAAGACTAATAATTGGCTACATACAAATCATCATGGACTTTTGTGGGATCAAGGATCAATTAATTTTGAAAGTGTAAAAGATATTTTAAATAAAAATGTGCAAAACGTAATAGTTTATGTGAAAGGAGAAGAAAAAAAGAAAATAATTGAAAAATTGTTAAAAAACGATGTAATAATTCAAAATTTAGATGACAATGGGGTGCCGAATTTTACACAACTTTATGAAGAAGATCCATTTGCATTAAGATGTTCAACTCATAATGGCACTTGTGCTCTCCATAATGCGTTAATTTTAAGAAATTTTGTTCAAACTTTGTAACAAATACAAATAAAATATAAAAAAACATGTCTTCTTTTAAAAACCAAAAAAAACGTTTTTCTTGTATTCTTGTATTCTAATTAATTCTAGTTTGAAAAAAAAATATTTTCATAAAACAATATAATAGATTGATCTAAAAGATTTAAAAGCACCAAATTTATGAAAACTATGTTACAAAAAAAAAAACTTATGTACATACATTGAAATATACAAAACATAAAAAAAGATTTACGTTTTTGTAAAATGCATTAATTTTTTGAGCTATTTTATTAATGATATATTGATTTGCATAATATAAAAACTTTTTTTCTGTATGTTGATGTAGAAATATCTTTTTTTTAAATTTATATTAATAATTCAAAAACAATTTTTTTTCATGTATGTACATACATATGTATAGTATGTTATATATAGTTCAAATAAAAATGAAATAAATTTAAAATTTCGTTCTTTATCTTATGTAACGATAAGAATAGCTTATTCTTTTATAACTTTTTTTCAAAAAAAAAAACGAATTTAAAACCACAATTTTGAAATACAGTTATTATGTACTCATAAACAAAAAAACTATCAGTTGATTCAATTTTTTCAATTTAGTTAAACATATTTTTAAAAGTTCTTTTTAAGTGCATATCTTACTAATAATAACAATAAATATATATTAATAATGTCGCCACGCCATTTATAGAAGATATTGTGAATATTACTGATAATAATCAGTACCAAAATATAATTGATCAGTCCGAAAGAATAATACAAATGTTAGATATAGAACATAATACCTATTCTGAAGAGCAAGAAGAAGAAGAATATTATGATGATGATTCTGAAGAAATGGTTAGTAGCTTAGAATCAGAAGAAGAATCAACTAATGACACCTTTGAAGTACGTATTGGGTACAGTTATTTTAGATTGAATAATGAAAATTATTATACTGATTGTACAGTAATACTAGGAATTGACGACGATGATAGATATATATTCATTATTTATTAGAATAATGTATATAGAATACAGATATATATTAGAATATATTCATTAGTTAATAAAACAGCGTTCAGTTTAGAAGATTTAGATCAGTATATCACAGAAGAAATACCAACTTGTTGTAACTGTGATAATCGCATAACACACCAATATTTTTATGTAAGAGGACTTTAAATAAAAGAATTTAAAAAAAAGATAACAGTGATTTTAAAAAATATTTGTTTATTGAATGATAATAATAATAATAATAATATACATACTTAAAAGATTTTAAAAAAAAATTCATTTGTGAAACAATTTTTGCAAGATTTAAAAAAAAAAATTAATTTGTGAAGCAATTTTTAAAAAAAGTATAGTAGTTGTATAAATATAAAAAAGATTTAAGTGTATAAAATATAAGACTAAAGTGTATGATTTTTTCAAAATAAAAATAGAAAAAAAATTTAATTGAAAACAATTTTTAATTATTTCAAATAAAATAATATTCATTAATAGATTTGTGCCCCCAAGGAAGTGTTTCAATAGAGTTAGGAATCACAAATCTTTTATCATCATTATTTAATAAAGCTATTTTATTCTTTAATTGAGTGTACACAACATTTTTACAACTTCTAAACGTTCTCGTTACTCTATAAAGTGGTGTAACACTATTTAAACATTCCCTAAAATGTTCTACTGTAATATGTTTTGATACCACCGGTTTTTGGATACCTTTTATTTTTTTGAGTATAGAGTCTTCTATAATACAGCAATAAGCTTTTGATTTGATCCCAATAAATTCGCTCATTATTTTTCCACCATTTTCGTCTTTGAATTTTCCAATGATTTTTTTATTTATTAGCGGTATGTTATACTTGTTGTTTTCAGCATAGTTGCTAGTATCAAATCTTTCAAGATCGTGTTTTATATCTGCATAAAAATCTTCAGTTTTAATACTGTAAATTAAAGAATCTGTGTCGGTATATAACAATTTTATTCTATCATTGAATTTTGATTTCATATAATTGTAATGAAAATCATACATTAAAATTTTAGAAATATCTAATACACAAAAACCAACATATATAGGTCTATTGTATTGAACACGTAAACGATTCATTTGCACTGCTGCAAGATTATTAGTAAAAATTGAACAACTATGAAAATTTGGTTTACTAACTAAAGTATTTATACCATATCTTTTTCCTATTTTTTCCCAATTCGACAAAAGCCTAACATCAACTCTTTTATCAACGTTTTCCATAGTTTTTCCGAAGACGCAATTATTTAATAATTTATAATGATCTTTTTCAAATTCAGTAGTTGCTTTAATTCTTAAATTTGTGTTCAAATCTATATATTTTCTCAGCCATGGACTTTGATTGAATTTTAGAACTCTATGTATTTTCTCAATTTTCATTCCTGCTTCTAAACATTGCTTAAGATTTAAGTAATGTAAGACATATTTTTTCTTGTCATTAAGGCTTGTGATGAGTTTTGTCTCTTTGCTACTTATATGTTCAGGTTTAACTTTTTCAGGACATAGTGGTAGATCAGAATGATCATACTGTAGTTCTTCTGGATATGTTAAATCAACTTCAAATATGTAGCCCACAGACACTTCAGCATGCATATCTTGTAAAACTAAATTATTTATCTCATTTTGCAACACCCACTGAAAATTTCCGTATGGTAAATATTGATGCATAGCCCAGCCATATAAGTTATTTGCATCGAGATATATTAGATATATTGAATCTTCATTTTGATTGTAGGTACTCATATATTTATTATTAGCTTTCGCATATTTCATTGAACATTGTGATAAGCCGCCTCTGATTATTTTTTGAATAAAATGATACATATCTATATTTGTTAAAAGTTCCAATTCAATATCAGTATATTTAAGCATAGCATCCCAACTAAAACCTGGAGCTGTATAATAATACGCTGGATCGAGACTATATGTTTTTAAACATATATTTCTGAATTGTTCAAAAACATCTGCTAACAATAAAACATCAGTTTTAAGATACAGATCAGAATATTCTCCTAATGTTTTACATTTAAATGTTTCCCATACATTTTTTGCGTGGATGTAATCACTTTTTAATATATGAGATAGTGACATTTCGTTGTAAAAAGCTTCTTGTGGAGGAAGACAAGTTTCATTTAACACATCTATAGATGTTACATAGTCGTACGGAAAGACACCCTTTCTAGTCAACAAATCATATTGATTTTTATTTGGATAAGCTTGTTTAATGATATCGTATTGATCTTCACTCAAAGTTTCAACTAATTTGCTTAAACTCGTAGACATGAACTTGTACAAGTCTATAAAACGAATTTTAATGTAATTGCTTTCATCAATAAAAATTGTTTTAGTAAATGATATATATTTCTCCTTATTTTGAGCTATTAAATCAATTTTTTCCGTATCAAAACCAAGTTCACAAGCTATAAAATGTGCATCATATCCTGACAAATTATGAAAAACTATTGCAATGAAGTTAGGAATCTTATATTGTAAATTACATGAGTTATAAGCAGCTCCTCTGAATTCGCCAGTTAGATGACAGTGATCACGAACTTTAATATTACTACTATGAAAAGAATTTCCGCATATGTGACATACTCGTTCATTATCATAAATTTTTGTTTGTTCGTCTGTTAATGGAATCATAGGAGCAACGGTCTTCAAAAAAGTATATATATTTTTAATCACGTTGAATCGAATTAATGAAAAATTTTCCGCAATCAGGACCTCTATACATTTCGAATTTGTTCATTTTTTTATCATATGAACACTTGATGTAATAAGCGAAACTGTATGGTTCATGAAGTTGAATGATTTCTGTAAAAGAATTTTCTTCATTTTGAATGCATGTATGTAATGGTTTTAATAAAGATTCAAAATCAGCATAAATTATGAAAGGTATGCGTAATTTATGTGTGAAGTTTTTAAATTTCATAATTTTATCAGCTTCGCTAGGTAAAAACGTGCGAACTTTATTGCAATCATTCATTTGGTGTAAATTTAAACAATATTCGTTTTTGAAATAAATTAAACAGCCATCACATATATACTTTTTTCCATCACAAGCACTAAGCTGTAAACTTATCAGTCGTGATAAGTTTTTAATCCAACAGAAATGACTAATGCTATCTTTTTCAACATACAATAAGTTTACGTGTTTCTCTTGTCTTTTTGATGTGAAATGTGATGGTCCAACAATATAATTATTTTCCACGCCATAAACATTAATACTGACGTTATTTAATTTCTCAAAAGTTGATATTTGTGTAAATTTTATTGGAAATTCTATTCCTTCTAAGTTTAATACCGTAGAAAAATGAGGATATGAAGAAATCCTGCTCGTATCAATATCTTGAGGATATAAAGCACTCATTACTGCCCAAGCAAAACAAGCATCATCTTTGTTTATTACATTTATAACTGCTTTCTTTTTTTTTATCCATATTGGTAAATCTATATAAGAAGATGCCTTAAGAGGGTTATATTTCGCGAAATTTACTTCTAAGTATAAAAGTTTTTGTAAAGCCCAGCCGCTATCGCGTTCTTGAAAATCTTCACTTTTTTTCTTAATTTTTTGCAAGACATTTTGATATTCTTCTTCTAAGCAACTTCCTTGAGTAAATATAGTATTTTGAGTATTAAAAGATTTAATATCTCCGATGTAATTTTCATCAGGCCCTGATGCTTTAAAATACATTCCAAATAATTCAAAATTTATTTTTATAGCAGTGTGAATTGCTATATTTTTTTTTAATTAAATCTAGCACACTTTGTTTTATATCATCGAAAAAGTCATCAATATCTATACAATTTTTTTTGCTTCGAACTCTGTAAGAAGCTAATCTATTTTTAAACGCACTTTTGATTATTTTTACATTTTCACAATTTTCTAATTCTTCACACACTGTATTTTTATGTGCTAGGCTTTTTAAATGTCCTGAAAATTTATATAGAGGAATGTCTATTTTACAGCTTTCACAATGCTTCATCTTTTTATTTCTTTTATTAGCGTCACTACATTCATCATAAGGTCTTTTAACCGCAGGTGTCGTTGCTTGATTTTGTTCTTCATAAGATTTATCACCATGTATAGTGTTCAAATGTCTCATATAATTATCTTTTCTCATTATTTTTTTTTACATATTTCACATGTAAAACTTTCTAAATTTTTATTATGAATCTGTTGTAAATGTCTTTTGAAATTGTTCTTTTGACTAAAAGAAATACCACATACATATATCGCACACAAACATTTTTTCAGAATAATTTAAAAAAAAAAATCATGAATTTATATCTAGTTTAACGTAGATGTGTGTCCTACAAAATAATTTAAATTTCTGAATTCGACTTTTAAATATACCAATTTTTTTTGAAAATAAATTACTCATTTTCATATACTAACCTCAATATATCAATAATTTTTTTTGCATTGACCGCTATATATCGCAAAGTTTTATCAACAATAAAAGAGTAGCTCAAAGTAGAAAAAAGCCAATTTGAAGTAAAAAAAAACTAAAGTAAAAACGTGATTAAAAACTCAGCTTTTGTAGAACAGGGTTAATTTGAAGAAAAATTGAATTAAAAAAATAATTAAAAAATCAGATTTTTTTTCGTTTTATTTCAAATATGTATATTTATTTATTTATTTATATAAAATAGATTATAATATTTTAAAATATAATTAATTTGCGTAAAATGATTGACATTATTCATTTTAGTTTTTCCATATATGTACAGTAGCGGTCATAGAAATCGCATCACCTGCAATTTTTCGAAAATTGTTAAATAAAAAAATTCGTGTTATATTAGAATAACCCAATACAACTTTATTTGATACAATAAAGTCCTAGGATTTTAAAGCTATTTAATTACGGTCGTCAAGGATGTTTTGTACGAATAACAGGACATAATGCAAAAAAATGCATTTTTTTTACTTTTAAAATATAAAGTTTATTGTTGAATTTTTTATTTTTTTTATTTTTTACATACGTTTTTCTTGCTTATATTTAAATATTTATTAATCTACTTATTTCTACAATAGAATTGATTAAAAATTAAAATTTAGTTGGCCCTCCTTTTGCAATTATCCTCGTTGGCATTGATTCTACTAAACTTTTTCGTAAATCTGGCCACATTTCATCATTCCACACCCTTTCCAAAGTTAAAATTAATTTTTATTTTGTTGTTGACTTGTGTTCTACCACTCTGCGCTTTATTATGTGCCAGAAATTGTCTATAGGCTTAAGGTCAGGGGAATTTCCTGGCCAATCCAGTCTTACAATCCCCAGGCCTGAGAAAAGGACATTAAGCTGAAACAATAAAAACGAATAATTAGAGATTATTTCTTCAGGATTTTAAAGGTAACAATGTGGCACGTTCATAGTGAAAAGTATTTTCAGATGGGAGGCGATGACAGGGAGCAGGGTCATCTTGAAAAATAACTTTATTACTGTGAAAAAGGTGTTTTTCTACTGATGGCACCAAATAATCCCTGAGGATGGTTTTGTAGTATTCCGCGTTAACGATGCCTTCGACAAGGTGGAGCTCTTCCATATTGTAAAAGAAAAAGCAATCCCAAACCATCTGGCTGGCAGAACCCCCCACATTTGGCAGTACACCGATTTCTTTGTATCTTTAGCCAACTTTACGTCAAACTTTCGGCGGAGGGTCTGATGAGAACAGGTTGAAACCAATTCCATCGGACAATATAACAGATCTCCAATCTTTAACCGTCCAATTTTTGTATTTATGCGCCCTTTCTAGACGCGCAGCTGTCATTTTTGTCGTCAAAAGCGATTTTTTTGCAGGTCTTCTGCCAAATAAACCACTTTCACGAAGTCGTTGCCTAACGATTTCGTCACTTATTCCCACGTTATAATCTTCCTGTAGTTCAGTTCTAATTTGAACCTCAGTTTTAAATTTGTCCTGCATGCCTATCTTGCGCAGGATGCGATTTTCTCGATCGTTTGTCTTTTTTTTGCGGCCAGTTCCTTTTTTCCTCTCCAAAGGATCCTGATTTTCCTTTTTACGTACTAGGCGGCTGACAGTAGATTGTGAACATCCTTTCGTACGCGATATCTCTCTGTGTGAGAGTCCTTTTTCGATTGAAGTAAAAATTTGCACCTTTTGATCGCGATTTAACTGTTGATAATTTATTGCCATTTTGCACACACTAATTTGTATTATCCTTTTACACGACACAGAAAAAACTAATAAAAATAATTTTCACTGCACATAGACAGGTAGGCACGCAGGAACACCGACAAGATGTTATTTTTGTATTAGGATAAAAAAGGATGGGGTAAAACATACAAGACGCGATTAAGAAACTAAAATATGCAGGTGATGCGATTTCTATGACCGCTACTGTATGTATTCATTAATTTCTGTTGATTAACTAAAATCATTATTGTTAGTATTAGAAAACATCTTTAAATTAATTTACATCTAAATTTTCTGTATAATAACCAAAATTATCGTTGTCTATATCAAAAACATCTTGAGTTAAATTTATATCTAAATTTTCAGGAGCAAAATAAAAATGAATATTAAAAGTTTTTCCAATTATCTCTATCAGCTTCATAGCGTAATTTCCGCTATTTAATTCGTTTAAAGTTGATTCTGACATCACTGTATACCTTTTTGGAAGAAAAACAATATTTTCATCCAATTCTATCAAAATCTCATTTCCGTATTTAGTTTCCATTTTTTTTGCAGAACATATTGAATATTTTTTCCCAATAATAAGCTCCTTCAAATTAGAAAATTTTTTCACATGAATAGAATTTAACTCTTCTAACACAATTTTTGATTTCACTTCTTGATCATTTTTTGTTTTCTTTGCTAATGGCTCACTTGCTGATGTTGAAGGAAATGTGTTTCGTTTTATTCCACTCCTTTTTTTTATTTTATTTTTTTACACTTTGAAATTAAATTCAATTTTTTTATAATAATTGATTAATAAACTTTGAATTTTGATGTGAACTTGTTGAAGACAACTTTTGGAATAAAATTTTTATTCTTTAATGCTATTTTTTCATTAACGAATTGTATTTTAGATTTAAAAAAAATTAACTTAAACTATTTTGAAAGAAAAAAAAATTTTTTTGACCACAATTTCCTCTGACGATAAATTTCATAAATTTTATATTAATAACAATATTTTAAGAACATAATAAATCATCTTTGATTAAAAACTTTTTAATACTCATAAATGCAACCGTAAAGTAAAGTCTTTCTCACTGTTTTTTTTTATTGTACATATGTACTTACATATATGCAATGCATGATATTAAATCTTATCTCGCATTTAAGACAATTATGATAATAATTATTATATGCTTTTCGTATATAAATAACATATAACTTATCGTTATTAATTTTTGTTTACTATCATAGCATAACTTCAAAATACTTAATAATATAAGTAGCTTTGATTCATCAAAAAAAAAGTTCAACATTTTATTTTGATAATTAAAAAACAATAAGAAATTTATCATAGATAAAGTGATATCTTTCATGTTCAAGTTCAAAGTTACAAAAAAACGTAAACATTTTTAATAATAAATATTTAAAAAATTTTTTTTGTTATGACCTATTTCCAATTTACTACTCATAGTAAAATCATATATAAACAAACTTCAAACTACTTGTCTTATAGTCATGTGTCTTATCACCAAATATAACACATTTTAAATGCAGTCAATCACACACACACAAACACGCACGCATACACACACGCACGCATACACGCATACATATATTCTACAACAACATTCTTTTCTACACTTTTAACAAACCGCAACGACAACAAAAACAATTCAAAAATTCTGAGGAGCGTTTTGATCTAGAACTCCCATATATCTTTCTACACTTTCAACCAACAACAATACACAAATCAGATCCTCTGAGGAGCACTGATCTAGAACTGTTCTTTTTACACTACTTATATACTATATAGGTACATATATATTTATACATAGGTAATTGAATAATTGTATGAAAATAATACAAGAATCATTGTATAAAATAATATAATAATTAAGTCCAAAGAAAGAAAAAACAATTTGAAAATAATTTTTAATATATTAATTGCAACTTATAACATATACATACAGATGACTTATATAAAATTGTATTTTAGATTAAGTGAATATTATATGGAAAATAAAATATTTACTCCAAAACCAAATTTATCACTTAACAGAACAAAGTAAATAAAAAATTTATGGCAAGAAATAATTCTTTTTGAGGAAAGAATTTATTACCTAAACCCTTTAAGGAGGTCCTTTTTCTTCAAAGGGGGGAGGTAATTGTCATGTATAAATGGTAATTAGGTCATGCAGGTGTACAGTAGTTCATCGGTGAATCGCGTACACGGTAATATTGCAATTACCAAATTAGAACACTATGACACAATAGTGAAATAATTGCGATTACAGTAATTGAGATTGAACAATTTCCGTATATGAAGACACCTGGATTAATATTATTATTCGTGTTCTTATAACCGCATTCTTTATGTTTTCGATAACATAAGTGGGGAACATCGAAATTAACTTTAAAAGTAAAAGTGATAAGTTTGGAGAGTTGAATTTTACTGTTCAAAGAATAAAGTTGTTTTACTCTAAAAAACCTCTAACCAAAAATCCTAAAATACACAACAGCTCGATATAAGCCTGGGCTTATCATCATTGCGAACCACTGAGTTTGTTGAAGTAGAGACTTAAACTCAGTTTTGTATGATATATAAAGCTTAAACCTATCTGCAGTACATTCTGCCGAAATGGTAGTACCATCATGTGCAGAAATTTTCTTTATGCATTCGTGTTCTGTTTAAAGAAAACTCAGTTTAACAAATACTCATGTGAGACAACGAACACACATATATTCAAAAAAAGTAAAAATCTGCCATACACAAATACATTATTCTGTCATCGAGCAAATGTACTTTTGATATCCTATTCACAAATTATTATCATCACATTTTAACTATAATAAATTGTTCCATGTTTGTGTATACGCAAATTTACATAAAATAATCAAATAATTTGTTTTATTCGTATACATCAATTGCATATTTATGTGAAACCATGAAGTAAGTGAACAAAAACAAAGATTCTTTCCTCATGAAATCATAACATAATTTCAGTTTTCTCTTCAATCTTTCAAGCAAACAGACAATCTTTTAAGTTTTCTTTTTTATATTCAATAAGGAAAGCTTTATTTTATTGACTTGTTATTTTGTATGTAAACGTATAAACGATAAAGAAAATAAAATAAACAAAAAAATATACGTACAGTAAATAAAGAAAATTATACATCAGGATCTGAATCCTTTTAAGCTTGATTACGTCTATCATATTATTTCATTCATTTTAAGAATGTTACGTATTTCCATTTCATTAATAAATATTTAGAATTATTTTTTCCACATTTGTCAAGATTCATCACTACACATGAAAAATGTGCCAACACTTGTAATGCGTGTCATTTCTGTCAGAAGATCGTATTCTAAGATGTTTTTAAAAATTATGCATGGAGCATACTGACTACTTGTTTTTTTTGGTATCAGTCCAGACATGTTAAGTTTCTTCCAATTTAACCAATATAAGTCTTTTTCACGCATTTCTGGGACGACCCCGCTTTTTTTGGTAGATTGTATTCATGTGTCATCTTAACGATGTTGTTATCTGAGAGTAACCTATGCCTGATTCAACTCATTTTTCGTCTTCTGACCTTGTCTAACATGTGATTGATTAGTCCTTCATCCTTTAAATAGAATATCAAAATGTTATCTCATTTGAAAAGCAATTAAGTTCTAGTCCATTCCATAATTTAATAAAAATCATTTTTTCAACATCAAGTAAAATATAATAAATTAATAATAAAATAAAATTTCGAAATTGAAAATAAAATGGGTTAAGTTCCATACAATTTACAGTTTTTGAGATTTCAGAATCACAATAATCGAAATTTCATTTTTATTTCAATGAAATTCAATTTTCGATTTGTATAAATGTTAGTATTATTTTTCTTTTCAGTTTATTTGATTTATTTATTTATTTTTTTTCATTATGAGAAGAAATTGTCATTTTTGTTTTAAAATTAGTTTTTAGAAGGTAATAAAACCAAAATGCCTCAAGGATCCTTGTTTTATAGGTAATTCCTTTTGTACAGAGCGATTTCACTCTGACTAAAATGAAAATGAAATTAATTTTTTTACGTAACATTTGAACCTCAGGCGGATGTTAGTATTTATTCTTGATGCAGTCTAAAATATTTAATAATCGGTTTTGTTATATATTTTATTTTCAATTGAATGCTCAGTGAATTTCATTAGCGTTCTAAGAAATTGGCATTGTATTACGTTTGCATTTTCTTTTAGCATTTTGCATTGCATTTTATTGCATTTTGCATTTTATTTCAGTTTCTTTCATTTTATTGAAATGTTTTCTAGTTGTGATATTAAATGATGAAATGGCAAGTTGACAAGACGTCTAGATCAAATTAGTATACCAAAAGGAACGGAAAATCAAGGGGGAGGAAAAAACCATTCCTTTAAAATCATTTGTATTTACACCTTCATAAGAATATGAGGGAAAAAAATTGAAAATGTTACAGGGTTTTATTTTTTGTAAAATATATTACAATTTTTTTTTTTTTTTTTTTTTTTTTTTTTGAAAGTTCGATTTGACAGGTATCTCTATTTATTACATGTTCATATGAAAAAAAATTCAAATTGCAAAAACGAAATTTAAAAATTCATTTCAGAAGGATTTTTAGGACGTTTTAATTGAGGAAATCACTAAAGAAAAAATAAATTATTAATGAAAAAACATTTTCAGGAATTTTTAGGTTAAATTTGCACAACAGCAAAAGTTAAATGTTTACTTATGATGTTTCAGTACTGAAAAAATTTTGATGACTTTCATATCTTAAAATTCGAAAATGCACACCCCAGTATCTGAATAGTGTCATAATTAATTCTCAAAATTAGATTATTATTTTATTTCCACAAATTCTTTATTCTAGTGTGTACATATGTACATGTCACAACATAATTGTAACTTATTCAAGAATTCATTTTCGAACTGGCTTTTCTTCACTCTGAAAAATTGACTTTACTTTGAAAAATTGACTTTCAAAATGAAAGTCCATGTTCCACAATATTCTAAAGAATATCATTCAATACAATATATAAATAAATACATACATAAAAATATGTGTGTGTGAAATGTTCATATGGATACATACAATAATGCTAAAACAACACTGAAATATTTTATTTTTGTTCTTCAAATTACAGTCAATTCAGGATAAATGATATATTGCAAATTTGTTTGTCACGTAAATTGCTTGTATGTATATTTTATATTGTTTTTCATCCTCAGTAGATATTCGCATGTAAACGTGTTTATAAATAAAAGCACATTTATCATAATTCATAAAATAGGATTACTTTCCGATACACTCTCGATAAAATCATTCTCTTGTAAATTTTAATTGCCATTTTCTTTATTCAAACGATTTCATTCATTTGTTCACTGTAATTTGTTATTTACTTCCGGTGAAGTTTTAATACAGACGAATGGTTTTGGATGTATACCCATTAATTTTTATGATAAACATAGACAAAGTTTTATGTATTCTTAATTGATGTAATGTACAAATGTATATGTGAGTTTATTAGTAGAATGCCCGTGTAGTGTGTACATACGTATACATAGAGACACTATTATTTATTAACTACATATTTATTTGTAACGCCTGAGGCCCTAAGAGTTAATGTCAGAGTCAGCGACATGTTAGACAGTAGTAGAAAACCCAATGTGCCAATGATGCTCATTCTTATATTATTAAAATTTTTTACTTCACCTTACGTTAATTATGTATTTTGGTCAGGCAATAACAAAATGTACAAACTTTTCAAATTCATATTCTTTATGTAGTTCGTAAATTGAACAAACTTTTCAGATATTTTTAAACGATTTAAAATTATGACAACTCACAATAAAACGAACTATATGAAAATGATATCATATATTAAATACACATGTATGTGATGTAAAATAGCAAATAAATCAGTTACATTAAAGTCTTCTAATTTTAATTTATTAATATACAAGTAACATTATACATATGTATAATTAGTCATGATTGTTCAATTTAAATTTATTGTGAATGCATGACAAAGTTTAAATTTTAATTACTTGTAAATTGCATTGCATGTCAAATAGCTAATTAACTGAAAACAATTCCATGACCATGGTTTATTTACGTAACATATGTATGTACACGTAGGTATATAAATTTCCTTTTTTCCTTTTTACAATTTTACTACTAAACTACATCGAGCAAAGAAACATAGAGGCAAAATGACTCAATATTTGAAAATAATTCAAAATTTCAGTACACGAAAACAAAGCTCATTTAATATTTTTTTAAATTTAAAAAAAAAATCTTGTGCTTTTGCCATAAAGGAAGCTTTTACTTTTTGTTTATGCGGTTTTACTTCATTCCTGCCTCATATTTATGCGTACATGAAAATAATTTAAAAGTGCAGGTAACCCTCGTATCACATGGGAGTTGAGTTCCTAAAAAATTTCCGTCTTATTATCAAAGAATTAGTACAAAAAGAAGGGATAGGTTCGAAAAATTTAAAAACATATTATTATGTTTTCATAATTACATATATTGTCTCTTCATTTGTATCCAATGATTTGACGACATACAATATATTTTCGCCTTTTTTGTACCATACCACAGAAGTGCCATGTTACACGGGGATTACTTGTTCAACCATTAGAAATTTATGTATATCATATTTAATATAAATAATACATCAAAGTGGCAACGATGCTGCTATACTTCATACACTAATTCGATGCAGTTAAAGTCTTATGGAAATGGAAAAAAGTAGTACTACTTTACGTCGCTTTATATTGATCTTAAAAAAATTCATCTCGTATTAATTGATAACTTACAGATCATGGTAACACTATTCGTGAGATGATCTTATTAGAAATTATGAGAAAAGAAAAAAGTCACATACACTCCCATAAGACCTTAACTGCATTGAATTAGTATATGGAGTATACATATGAATTATAGAAAGTATAATGTATTTTAATTTTTATGTAAACATGAATATGGCATCATATACGTGCAAATAAATTTAAAGCGTATTACCGACACAAGTGGCAATTAATTTCAGTTCTATATGCAATATACGTACATATATACATACATCCATATGTATATACGCATAAGAAAACATACATGGCTGGCAAATACATATATTGAATTAATATTTCAATGCACCTATATACGTATATATAAAGAGAAGAAGAGCATATGATAAGACGATATTCATATATAACACAAAAAAACACCATAAGTCTATATGGACATCAAATCAAATGATCATGTAATAATCTCCTCTCATGTTTTATACATTACATGTATGAAATTTATTTACATACGTCATATTATATATATGCGTATATCATACGATCATGTATACGAAATATAAAGAAAGTATATAATACGTAATAACATCCCAGAAGACAAAAGTCGGTTTTGCATTTATTCTAAATCAATATTTGTAATCGCAAAAATCAATTCTTTTTGGGTGAAAATGTAATTACTTTGTGTGAACGATGTACGTTTTTTTTGCATTGCATTGAATCATAGCCAACAAAAACTGAGTTCAAAGTAATTGATTCGAAATTCCTTCAAAATCTATTCTTGTAATTGGTAAATTCTTTATTACTACCACGGATCAGGAATTAATTCCAAATACCGATTCAGAATTGATTTCTAGGTGCGTTAAATAATCGTTTTCATGACATTAGTTCACATAAAAATAAGGTAGTTCCCTAGTTCTAAATAATTGCTTTGTTTATTAAATGCGATTATATTATGTAATCGAAATGAAATCGATTTTGTATCGAAACTTTGTGTAAAGAGGCGGAGTTAATATTAAATAATACTCCTCTAGGACGTGTGTTGACGTTTCTTCTTCTTCGAAGCATAACCTTCACTCTAGGTTATCAACAATTACACCTATTTTTTATAAGTGTACCTTAAACTGTGCTTTAACTTTTACTCAGCCTTGTATACTATATGTACATACTTTTGGATAATGTAAATCCATATACTGTTTAGCCCCTCTGACCAAATCAGCCTAGAGCCGCCGCTGCTATAACTATAGATCGTAAACTAAAATGGGTGGAACATACTAAATTAACCAAAGCAAAAGCAACAAAAAACTTGAATTTAATAAAAATGCTAGCAACCTCAAAATTTGGTCCAGATACTAAGATGCTATTACGATTAAATCAATTATTTGTCACTTCCATAATTGATTATGGCTCATTTATATACGGTACTGCATCCCATAGTCACCTAAAATCCTTAAATGCTGTATACAATTCAGGCTTAAGAACATCGTTGAGAGCTTATAGAACTAGCCCTATAAATAGTTAAAAAAATAAAAATACTCAATAATTCATCTGCTAATTTCAAATCGCCTTCAGCACTTCCATTTCACACAAGGTTCCAAATACTACAAAAAAAAAAAAAACATATACATATGTATGTATAATAATACCTCCAAATTCATACAACCAAACTACTGAAATTCACCCCCCTTAGCTAAGTTTAAAGATAGACATTGAGACAGAATTGACAAAATATAATAAACAAAACACTAATCCAAATATATACAAAACCTTATTCCATCATAAAATGCGAGAACAATCTACAACACATTTCAAAATTTTCACCAACGAGATTATAATTCACAACGAAACAGGCTGTGCTATAAAATTCTCTGACCTACAACAACAATACCATTTGCCCCAATACACTTCCATACATTCCTCAGAACTACATGCTCCAAGGAATCGCTAATTCACCGAAAAATTACCCCAAGGTATTATTTTGTGTATGTAGACTCACAATCGGCTGTCCAATACTTAGATAACTTGTACAGCGACCATCCAATTGTGCAAAAAATGAAGGATCTCATGTCAATTCCAATTTTTTTGGATACCAAGCAGCGGCGGCTCTAGGCTGATTTGGTCAGAGGGCCTAAACAGGATATGGATTTACATCATCCAAAAGTATCATATAGGTACATATACAAGGCTGACTAAAAGTTAAGGCGCAGTTGTATTTTTGAAAGAAAAATGACAATATTTTATGACTTAATGAAATTTTCAACTCGAAATAAAAAAGTATTATTACATCTGAATAAACTTAACTATCGTACGTAGAAAAGGATTTTTGATTGTATTTACAAACTACAAAAATATTGAAAAATTGTCAAATGGGCAATTTTCTAGATGAACAAAAGCAAAGGCACACATAGATTTTAATATAAATCTCTATGATAACAAAGATTTTTTTATCAATGTTTAACATCTAGTTAGGTATCCTTTTTGACGTATTACTTTTTTTAGTTTGGAGTTAACTGGACAAATTTATGAGCAATGCCTATTATTTCCCATTCTTTCAATAATACAGTCTTGAGTTATGTTTTAGTTGAGTCCTTCATTATTGAAAGAATGGAAAATAATAGACCAAGATATTGCTTATAAATTGGTCCAGTAAATTTCAAACCGACTAAAAGAAGTAGTACGTCAAAAACTAACTAGATGTTAAACATTGTTGAAAAGTCTTTTTTATCATAGACTTTTATATTAAAATCTGAGTGTCTTTGTTTTTGTCCATCTAGAAAAGTGCCTATTTGACAATTTTTCAATTTTTTGGGGTTTGCAAATACAAATCGTTTTCACGTTTATCGTTTTTAATATGGAAAAATCGTTTTCCACGTACGACAGTAAAGTGTATCCAGATGTAATAATAGTACAACTGTGCCTTCAAGAAATAAGAAATAAATAAAACTCTTCAAAAAACTACAAAAAAAAATAATTCGACTGACTAATAATAAACTTTAAAAATGAAATAACATAAAATGATTACTTTTTAATTTTCACGTCGTTCTCTTTAAAAAGTACAAATACACATTTATTTTAGAATTAGAACCTTTAAAATTTATTTTAAAAATATACAATTTTTTTTTGTCTATTTTCGTAATCTTTTTTAAAATATTTATTCAAATTCCGTTTTTCATTCATTTCTATCTTTATTTCACAATTGTTTCAAACTAAATATTTATTAACCGACAAATAGATTTTCTTTTCAAAGGAAAGTTTTTCAAAAACAAATCAAAATTCTTTTTGATTTAAAGAAGGTACTAAAATTTCTAAAGCAAAATGGTCTGTTTCTAGCTCACAATGATAATAAGAAATTTAAATTTTTTTATGAATTGAACTATTCATTTACATATGTACTATATATAATATGTATAAAAAACATTTCAGTTTTGTGAAATTATAACTGAAAATTGATAAAAAAGTAACAACATAAAAGGACATAATTCTACTCAAATGTTGCATATATAATATAGTATGTATTATAAATTAAATACATACCATATGATAAAGTTTTCTTATCCTGTTGATATATATATATATATATATATATATATATATATATATGTATATATATTTATATATACATATTTACATTACATGTACGTAAATGTATACTGTATATATGGAAATGAACGTATATATTATATGTACATACGATAATACAAATATTATATTCTGTATTAATTTTCGGTTTGATCGTGTTGTGTATAAAATATATACAACAAAAACAAACCTTAGGGACTGCGATTTATTTAGCCCCTGAGTTAAACATCACACATGATACATGTTAGTAAAAAACATTTTACCATTCACACAGCACACTGTATGATTTTTTCTCCTAACCGTGAGAGAAAATTCACAGGTCTACAACATTTCTGCCCCTATGTGTATCATCAAACTACATCGTTGCATTATCACTGTATAACTATAACTTTAAGTATGTATATGCTAATACAGTGTATACTCCTTTTGTTGCTGATGGGAATAAACTCTTGCAATATGCAACAAAACACAATCATACGGGGCTACAACTCGATAGCCCCATTCATACCAATTTTTTCATATAAATTAAAAAATTAAAAAATATATATATATGAACGAAATTGTATTGAAAATACAAAGAGAATTCTCTTTTTTTAGGACTGTAAATAAATTAGTCCCTTGTATTGAATATTGATAAACTTTTTTATTCTATATTGTAACGTAAGCAAAAATTCATGAGAAAATAATCATGTTTGTTTTCAACTAAATAAGCTAGATTCAACGTGACCAAGTATCAAATTGCGTCTGGTTTATTTCCTATGAGAAAATTCAAAATTTCAAAATGCACAATTAACCAAATTTTGAAAACTTAAAAAATTAAAAATTAAATTTAGAAGTTAGTCAATTTTTTGTCGTAAACTCGAAAACTTGTAAAAGCTCGAAATTTTAAAATAAACGTTTAAATTAAAAGGTTGAAGTTTTTTATTTTGAAATACATACAAGAACCTATCTTACTATATGTTTATATGCACATTGAATAAATATTGCTAGGGCTATAAGCGATTAGCCCGTTGTATTGGATGTTGATAAATTCTTATATTCTTCATGTTTACATGCACATTGTATACATATTGCTTGGGACTTTGTTATTATTATATCGAATATTGATAGGTAGTTTTAACATAGGCGTTCTTAAAAAAAGTTTAAGGGGGCAAATAATAAAATAATTATGAAAAAGAAATATAAATAATTGGGTAAAGTATACAAATATTGATACTTTATATAGGAATTTAGGAATTTTGGTGAGAAAAAAAATTTCCTATTAAATTGCGGTCAAAAATTGAGATTAATTTAATATATTCCCAGACAATCTTGGTGGGGCATAGCCCTGTTTGCCCCAAACGTAGGGCCGCGTCTAATTCCAAGTCACAATGGCATACTGGAAAATGAAGCTGTTGATCTTTTAGCTAAACAATCAATTAAATCTACTTCAAATTTTATTTAAAAGATTAAAATTCCCAAATAAAAAAGAAAATCCTAGGCATTATGAATTAAAATCAATTTATATTGATATAAAAATTTATTTTTTATTTTTTTAAATTTTAGATTTACTATACTCTTAATTATATACATGTAAGTGCATAGTAAAATCCTTAAAGGGTTAAAAAGTGGAATACACATTAAATAAAATAAATAAAAATAAACTCATGCAAAATTGTATACATTTCATTACGTTTTTATTACACAAATATAAAATGTAACATCTAACGTAGCTGATAAAAATTGAATGCAACGTAAAATACAGCAATATTATATTATTGCTGAATAAATAAATAAATTTATTTTAAAAGAATGAAATTTAATTAACTTTGCTAACAATGAAAGTTATAAAGTTGTATATTTATGAGAAGTTTGTATTTAAACTAAAATAAATTCTAAATAATTTCTGAAACTTTTGAGTTTATTCACACACACACATATTACTGAATGCGATATATTTATGCATTACACAAGAGATACTGAAAAAGTTTTAAAGAGTCACAAACAAAATGGAAAATGTTTAGAAAATGTTCAAGTCGCATCACAAACGCAATCTTAATTAAATTTTGATTGAGTTAGAAGGAATAATGAAACCCGTGTTTAAAATCAATAAAAGCCCATAACTAAAATTAAAAACTGTTTTGAAAAATAACGTGACGTTTCACCAAGCCAGTCAGTTTTGTCTACATTTCTTCTTTTAAAATTTCTATTTATGTTATGTAACCCAACAAACCAACTAGCGATCATCGAATTTTCAATACGTTAACGATATTGCCGAAACGATATACGTTTCGAAATATTTTTATTCAAACGAGATTTAAGCGATATCTTGTAACACGATAGAAAAGCAAGTCGTACTCGAGACGCTAAAAAAACGGCGATAATTATATTTTCGACAAATTGGCGATATCGCCGAAAGGACATCTGAATGATAACAAAGTAATGTTCTATTTTTTTTTTTTTTTTTTTATTTAAGCGAAATTTAAGCGATATGTGATTTCTAATGTTTTTTATTTTTAGAAATATTTACAATGTGGCATTAAAAGTTAAATTTAAATTCTAATCTTGATTTGTAATAGGATTCAATGAATTGTTTGCTTGAAGTTTTATCAAAATTATTTGCCCATCGTATAAGCTGCTCAAGCAATGATGTTTGAATCTTAACGATGACTGAAACTTCTATTTTTTACTACCGCGTCCCATTCTGATCGTACTTTAGCTAAAAGGACCAAAAAATGTGTTGCCGCTTCTGTATTTCTACACAATAGTAAGTACAAAACTGGCAACACAATATTAAGTATAAAAACTGTCAGGGGTTCTAAATCAGAATGTGGGATGTTGGGCAGTTTTTAAGTGAAAGAGTATTTTTAAACGTTATAAAACGTATTTATTAAAATTCAAATTTTTAACAATTCACTTTATAAAAATAATTCAAAATTAAGTATTTATACGAACAAATCAAAAAATTAATTAAAAATCAAATAAAAAATAATATATCAAAATTCAAATGGTAATTTAAAGAAACTTAAACTAACAACAAAAACAAAACTGTAGACAAAATTAGGTATTCAGCGCCCTGCCCCACTTTTGTACTTCGAGGGCAGTCTGAGAATAAAAACGAAAATAAAAACAAGATCAAAATAATAAGAAATACAAAAAATAAAAATTAGAAATTAGAAATATGTTAGTATTTGTTAGTTCAGGTTTAGTAAGTTATTTCGTTGCGAAAAACTTACTGAATTTGATGGGTCATGAATGGTTAACCGGACCCATTAAAATTCGTCCTCCTTGATTCTCAGTTTAAATTCACTGAGACTGAATAAGCAGACAAGGTCTGTGATTTATGTAATCACTTGGAAAGTTTGATCGAAAATGATAAATTTTGGCTGGTTTATATAGGTATATGCACCTGACAAACTGTAATTTTATTGTGTGAATTGTGTAAACAATAAGTTTAATGCTTTAATGGAACAAAGAATGATTGTGTGAATACACAAATACCATATAATTGCACTTGTCAATTAATGTAAATAAATATATGACCGAATTTAACAAGTGTAGTGAATATTGTGCAAGTGCGTGGAGTGTTTAAATCGGGAAAAAATAGAATTAATATAAATTGAAATTTGAAGTGAAAATGTTAGTGTTAGTGATGAAAAATGGTTATTTAAATAATATAAATTAACATAACAATAATGGTGATGTTTTTCTGGTTAAGAAAAACATACATTGTTCACACGAGCGAAATAATACCAACCGCTGTGCAACACTTGTAATTGGGAATTTCCATTTCAGTCTCAGTTGATTTTTTGACCGTTAAAAGTGAAAGTGAATTTAGAGTCATCAAAGTTTTCTTTGTTTTATATAATTGTGCACTCACAAATCTATAAAAAAATTCTTTCTTACAGCTGGTAAGTACCAATATTGCAATTGTTAAAATTATTTAATTTTTAATAAATAATTTCATTATTACTAATAACAGGTATACCATTCAAATATGAAGGGCAAAATTCTTTGAAAAATACAAATGAAGGTTCTAACAAATATGATACAAGTTACACTGCTCACAAGCAGGTCCATCACATTCAACAAAAATATCAGGTGTGAATAATTCTTATAATTTTTAACTTATATATATATGTACGTATGTATATTTACATATATAAATCTATGTTTTTATAACAGAACAAAAATTATGGAAAAGTACGCAAAAAAGTATGGAAAAATAATTGCTTCAAAATGACGACATGCTTCAGGAATTGGTGAGCACTTGGCGTTTACAAACTTAATGTTGTTTTTGTATATTTTCTTCAATTTTTTTAGAAACAAACATTTCTACAAGCGGATGCATATGCAGTACAAATCTTAATTTTGCCACAATAAATCAAAATTTTGACGAGATTGCCAGAGAATATACTTGGTTTGGTAAAGTTATTAAACCAAGTGTAAAATTGTTATTGTGCATACCCGTGGTAAAATGTTTGTTTCAAAATTTCAAAAACCATGATTTTGTTTTCAATTTATTTTATTCCTTTTGCAGATCCATGTCGTCAAATGACTGGAGTATCTTATGATCTGTAATGGGTAAAATTATGCAACATTTTTGTATGTGTATGATGGAATTCAGAAACGATTAAAAACATTAAAAGAATATTAAAATCAAATTTTTTTTTTATTGTACTTCATTTTGGTTTTGGTTGTTCTTGGTTTTAATTGTAAACTATTAATTCTTATTCTGTTTCGATTATTTCAATAACATTTTTTACTGTATGTATAGACATTGATGAAAGTGGTTGAGAATTTAACATTGAAATTAATTTCGTGGATCCAGGTGCATTAATCAATTTCGTCCTACATCCTTTGAAAATTCGCCAATAACGTATTGTAAACACGATTTAAACAAATATCGTGAATACAATTTGAAAAAATATCGCAAATACAACTCGAAAAAATATCACGAATACAATTCGAAGAAATATGGCAAATACAATTCAGCGCGTTATAACGATTCACAATCAGGGTTGGGACTTTACTGCAAGTGCAGTAGATCTACTGCGATTTGTTGGAAAACTGGTCTACTGCCGCAGTAACTCAAATCTACTGCGCTTTTCTCGACTTGATAAAAGTTTCAATCAAATTTATAACAATTTGTTATAAAAATTTATTTTGAAAATCAAAAGGTTTATTGTTGTTTGGTTATACACATGTACATATGTAAACCTAGATATTCAACTTTGTACATCCCTGTAATAATTTTTGTTTCATTCCTATAATTGAAACTGTTAGGTTTAAATATGAGCGAGCATTTATCAAAATATCTTATCCAGGGTTGGGACTTTACTGCAAGTGCTATCGCTATCATTTGCACTTCTCATTTGTCATGTCATAGTGTAGTTCTAGTTTGTAATTTGTAAATTGAAATTGTATTGTATTGTAATACGAATTGTGAAATGTGAAATGTAACACGTGAACGCGTTAGTTCGAGTGAGTTGTATTTAAGCACTATCATGCTTGAATTATGCTGTCTTCCACACAGCAGCGCATCAGCTGAACGTAAATTTTCCAATTTAAATTTAATTAAAACTGATATAAGAAGTAATTTAGATATTTCAACAGTAGAAAATATCATGTTTTGTAAGGAACTTCTTGATAAAAATGAAGATTGTTGGGATCCAGATTCGAGTTCTTATACACATAGATTATTGGAGTATTTCAAGCCATTTAAGTTTATAAATGGTGAATACAAAAGACTGGAAAATTAATCACATAACAATTTTTTTTATATATTTAATGGTTTTTTTAGTTTTTTTTTTTATAGAATTTTCGTTAATTTGTTTTATTTAATTTTGTTATTTTTATTAATTAATTTTATTTGCGTTTTCGGTTAAACTTTATTTTATATAATTGTTTTTTATTTTATTTAATTGTTATTTTATTTATCAAATTTTTGAGTTTTATAATTTGAATAAATGAATATAAAAAACACTTCAGTGTTTTGAATCATAAATTTATTTATTTGATATTTATATACGAGTATGTACATTATAAGTATTTACATGCTATTATATAGTTTTTTTTCTACTGCACTTTTGCTCAATCTACTGCACTTTTTCGTTGAATCTGCTGCCCTAAATACTTAGAAAAGTCCCATCCCTGTTCACAATCGATGTGAATTTGCGATTGACATGCTAATCGTAATATCGATTTGCACCCGAATCGTAGTATTATTTCATATATATTCATACACTTTCGCCCTTACCATGATATTGTTAGAAAAGTAATCCTATCGTAGCAACTCCAGCAAAAGGGCTAATTAATAATCCTTAAATCCTTTAGATACAATCCTATGTTCAGGACCAAAATACAAAACACGTTTTATTCCTTACAATATAAATCAAGAAGTGAAAATTTATTTCATAACAAATGTCAAAATAACAAAAAATAAAAATGTAGTAGATTATACTAAAATTATTAAGAAGATTAGTGCGAATGTACAAACTAATAGATCTAACAGATATGATCTCGATTCGCAAATGATTTCCTATTAGAAAGCGATGTCGTCTAAGCAATTCGCGTCCGATATCGATCTCAAATCGTTTGGTTGGTTGTGTATTTGCATGATGTAATTATTTTCACTGATGTAAAAGTCTTTGAAAAATATTGTGTTCGAAATAATTTTGTGTTGAAATACAAATCACATGTATTTCACAACATTTAGCAAAATTTTATTTTTTACTTTTATCAACTTCACATTTTTTCCGAATTGTCTGAATGACAAATTGCATTAAAATATAAACACCTTTTTTACATGTTTTCCATTTCTTTTCACATTCTAATGATATTGCAAAACTGACCGGGCGATTCCGGATGAAAGACTCTTAATTCTCTTAATTCTCTTAACTTTTTTTCATAAGAGGTTTTTTAGCTAAAATTGCTATCCTACCTAGCAGGCGGTGGTGAAAATTATACATAAGAGAATTAAGAGATTTTACCTTCACCAAATCAGCTGATTATCATTTGACACATAAATTTGACCTGCGCGAGTTACATCATTAGACGATAACATATAGATTATAGGTGTTGTGTCTCTCAACATTAGTTTTTAACCTGGCTGTACACCATGCAGTGAAAGAAATTGATCCTAAAGGCACGATCTTCACCAAATCAGTCCAAATATGCGCATATGCTGACGACATTTTGATTGTAGCTAGAAATATAGATGACCTTAAAAATACTTTTAGGAAACTGGACAAGCACGTAAAAACAGTTGGGCTGAAGATAAACGAAGAAAAACAAAATATCTCGCAAAGGTAAAAAGTGGACAGACATGTGTAATTTATATATTGGATTTTATTTATATGAATATCGTAATTGCCATATTAAATCCAAATGATAATATACAGAGTGTCTCAGAATAAATATTTTTCGTACTATTTGACTGATAGTTCGGACTGTTTTTAGCTAACAATCGTTCTTGACCTTCTCCTCCCCCTAAAATGAATAAATAATAAAAATAAATTTGTGCATTGTGCTTTTTCAATATTTCTACATCCTTGGTTCCTAATTATAGCATGTACCAAGTATTCAATGAACTTGTCACAAAACTCTCCTCTTTGATTTCTATCAAATAATAGCATTGTAGATGAAAAAACAGTGGCCCGATTAATGGTATTATGTAATCCATATTATATTTTAATTAAATGATCTTTGTAACTTTCATCGTTACAAAATTTTGCTAACGTGGACGTAAGGGTACGATTTACTCGCTCAACTTGACCGTTACCCTGGGGGCAATGTAAAGCGACCTTGACATGTTGAACGTTGTTAGATTTTATAAAATCTGAAAATTCTTTGGAACAAAAACACGTACCACGATCTGACACAATTCTAACCAGACGAGAATAATATGAAAAATATAATTTTAAACAATTTATTACTTCTTCAGTTTGTGTGGTTTTAACGGCGTATAGTTTTACAAATTTTGTAAAAGTATCTACAATTAAAAATACATGTTTATTACCTATTAAACTACCCAGAGGACCCAGATGGTCAATATGTAGGGTGTCGAAGGGTGAGTGAACTTTTGGAATGTTATGGAGTTCGCCTTCGATTTTACCTGACGGGGAGAGAAATAAATGCATTTTAAGCATTTACGAATGTTGATCAGAAAGGCTTATTGCGATACCACACCAAGAATTTTTTAGAAATCGCACCACCTCGAGAAAGCCAACAAGCCTCTTAACCGAAATCTCTCTTAAGCAAGAGAGATCTTGAAAGAAGGCAACTCCAAGAAAAATTACTCTACTTCTAGAGACGCCATGCAATTACAGAGAAGGTGCTCAACGCTTTCCTCCTCCTCTTTCAGCTTGATATGCCCTGCAGAGTTCATTATAAGGAACATCAAGCCGTCTGACATGTTTGCCCATAAAACAATGTCCCGTTATGACTCCCACCAGAGCACTAGTAGCCCTTCTATTTAGAAATAAGAGATCTCTAGAGAGTTTATTATCCACTCTAGGACACAAAGCCTTTGCTATGGAATTACCAGCACTTAATACCCATCTAAGGTTCCAAGCCCTGTTGGGTTCCTGCCGTATATGTACAATACAACTGGCCGGTGAAAGTCCTACCCTACAGTCACCGTCTAGTAACTCAAGAGTTGTTCCCAACCTGGTGAGCTCATCCACCTTGCAGTTGCCCTGGATCTTCCCATATGAGGTACTTAGTATTCCGCCATCAGATTTAGTAAAGCCAGACACTCCAGCTCCCACTTTGAAGCACAAGCCACTGCTGTCAGCGCTTTGATTGCAGCCTGACTGTCAGAGAAAATGTTTACGACCTTAACAGTTATAACATTCCTGCCCTGCTAAGTTTTTATAGCGGAGACCTCCGCTTGAAACACGCTACAATGATCTGGTAGCAGAAACGATAGATCTAACCTCAGAGAGTCATTTTACACTTCAGCACGCTTAAGCAAACAGAAAAAAAGTTAGTTGGAGAAGAATTACTTCAGAGGCAGGAATCTGGAGAATCTCTCTAATACTTACTACATAAAATATGTCATATTGATATATGTCATATGATTATTATTAATTTATTTATTAACGGAAACGGAAAAGAAATTATTTGAAAATAAAAATTTAAAAATTCACGAGTTAATTGTCAAAAAGTACTAAACTCAAAATCCGAATCTCAAAATTCACTTTAAAAATTAAAATACCATTTTAGAACAAAATTAATTTTTGGAAATAAAATTTTTGAAAATTCATTTCATTTTTCATTTTTTCTATTAGAATCAAAATACCAACTCTGATTATCCAAATATGTTTGAAATTTTCCTATTCAACAAAAAAAAAAATTTTTTTAAGTAAATAAATACTTTTTTAAAATATTTAAAAATTAAATATAAAAATTAATTAATATTAAATAATGAATTGATTTATATATTTAACAAATATTTTTTTTTTTAATATTTAAATATTCATATTCTTTACACTTTGCATCACAATTCGCGCAAATTTTTGTAAAAATTTACATTTCGACAGTACAAAAGTGATCGAACTAGCTGTTCGATTTTATTGAACAGTTCGACGAAAAAGCGAAAACCATGATACCGAAATTCGATAGTTGTATACTGTTCGATCGATCGTCGAAAACCATGATTGGCGCCATATTTTCACATACAAAGTTGCTTATTAAGATTATATAAGGTACATATCAGTCAGCAACGGAAATGTTGTTTTTTTATAAGAAGTAAACAAAAAGATTATGTTACAAAGAATGAAGAAAATAATTTTGTATAATAGATTTAAGTTTAGTTTCAAATGGAAATTTGAAATTGTAAGTTCGGTCTTCTTTTTAAATAAAGAATTTGAAAAGTAAATTTTGGTCTTTCCTTTTAAAAGAATATAATTGTTGAAAAATTTATTTTTTTCAACGAACTAAAAGTAGTGAATTTTACTCGCGTGAGTTCGAATGTGTCAATGTATAGGCTAGTGCCAATAAAACACTGAAGTGAAAATAATTATTAATTATAAAGCTATGCTTTGATGGACACGAAAATTCCAAATTCATATGGCGAATGCAACATGAGACCTTGTAAAATCATACGATTTTGTGCAATTTTTTAAATAAGAGGAGTAGAGGATGTGAAGTGTCGTACGAGTTAACGTGATGGGATCGTGTCTCATGAAAATCGTACTAAAGTCCTATGGTGCAAAATAGGTATTTGATGTATTGACATCATTGGCATCATCTCTGAGATTAAGAAGAGATTAAAAAAACAATATACGTAATAATATAATATAATAATATAATAATAATATAATATACGCAATGTGAAAATAATAAAATAATAATTATATACTAATTTATTATTTTTATATTATTACTTTCATTTATTTTTTGATATCATCTTTACTTTAAAATGTTCACTTCTATATAATTACGACAACATAAGAGAGCTAAGAGGTCCTTGCAATGAGTTGCTAAGTTAAGAGATTTTCGAGTTTACAAATGTCTCTTAGCCTCTAATCTAGAATACCGAATTCTCTTAACTGAACTCACCACACATAATAAGAGATCAGCTGATTTCTGTCATCTCTTAACTCTTACCTAGAATAGCTATTTCTGTTAACTGTCTGCTAATTGCAGTTAAGAGGCTAAGAGGCTAAGAGTCTCCTATCCGGAATGGCCGGTAAATATCGATAAAAATTTGTAGATTATGTAAAAGAAAGTAACGATTATTTGTTTGATAAATTATATAATTTTAAACAATTTATTATTTTTATGTATATATGTACATACGTATGTATGTACTTTTAAATTTTGTAATTTAGATATGAGTAATGTACGTTCATGTTTTTTCCTTAAACTAAAAATGTAGTCAGACATGTGTAATTTATATATTGGATTTTATTTATATGAATATCGTAATTGCCATATTAAATCCAAATGATAATATACAGAGTGTCTCAGAATAAATATTTTTCGTACTATTTGACTGATAGTTCGGACTGTTTTTAGCTAACAATCGTTCTTGACCTTCTCCTCCCCCTAAAATGAATAAATAATAAAAATAAATTTGTGCATTGTGCTTTTTCAATATTTCTACATCCTTGGTTCCTAATTATAGCATGTACCAAGTATTCAATGAACTTGTCACAAAACTCTCCTCTTTGATTTCTATCAAATAATAGCATTGTAGAAGAAAAACCAGTGGCCCGATTAATGGTATTATGTAATCCATATTCTATTTTAATTAAATTGAACGTTGTTAGAGTTTATAAAATCTGAAAATTCTTTGGAACAAAAACACGTACCACGGTCTGACACAATTCTAACCGGACGAGAATAATATGAAAAATATAATTTTAAACAATTTATTACTTCTTCAGTTTGTGTGGTTTTAACGGCGTATAGTTTTACAAATTTTGTAAAAGTATCTACAATTAAAAATACATGTTTATTACCTATTAAACTACCCAGAGGACCCAGATGGTCAATATGTAGGGTGTCGAAGGGTGAGTGAACTTTTGGAATGTTATGGAGTTCGCCTTCGATTTTACCTGACGGGGAGAGAAATAAATGCATTTTAAGCATTTACGAATGTTGATCAGAAAGGCTTATTGCGATACCACACCAAGAATTTTTTAGAGATCGAACCACCTCGAGAAAGCCAACAAGCCTCTTAACCGAAATCTCTCTTAAGCAAGAGAGATCTTGAAAGAAGGCAACTCCAAGAAAAATTACTCTACTTCTAGAGACGCCATGCAATTACAGAGAAGGTGCTCAACGCTTTCCTCCTCCTCTTTCAGCTTGATATGACCTGCAGAGTTCATTATAATAAGGAACATCAAGCCGTCTGACATGTTTGCCCATAAAACAATGTCCCGTTATGACTCCCACCAGAGCACTAGTAGCCCTTCTATTTAGAGATAAGAGATCTCTAGAGAGTTTATTATCCACTCTAGGACACAAAGCCTTTGCTATGGAATTACCAGCACTTGATACCCATCTAAGGTTCCAAGCCCTGTTGGGTTCCTGCCGTATATGTACAATACAACTGGCCGGTGAAAGTCCTACCCTACAGTCACCGTCCAGTAACTCAAGAGTTGTTCCCAACCTGGTGAGCTCATCCATCTTGCAGTTGCCCTGGATCTTCCCATATGAGGTACTTATTATTCCGCCATCAGATTTAGCAAAGCCAGACACTCCAGCTCCCACTTTAAAGCACAAGCCGCTACTGTCAGCGCTTTGATTGCAGCCTGACTGTCAGAGAAAATGTTTACAACCTTAACGGTTATAACATTCCTGCCCTGCTAAGTTTTTATAGCGGAGACCTCCGCTTGAAACACGCTACAATGATCTGGTAGCAGAAACGATAGATCTAACCTCAGAGAGTCATTTTACACTTCAGCACGCTTAAGCAAACAGAAAAAAAGTTAGTTGGAGAAGAATTACTTCAGAGGCAGGAATCTAGAGAATCTCTCTAATACTTACTACATAAAATATGTCATATTGATATATGTCATATGATTATTATTAATTTATTTATTAACGGAAACGGAAAAGAAATTATTTGAAAATAAAAATTTACAAATTCACGAGTTAATTGTCAAAAAGTACTAAACTCAAAATCCGAATCTCAAAATTCACTTTAAAAATTAAAATACCATTTTAGAACAAAATGAATTATTGGAAATAAAATTTCTGAAAATTCATTTCATTTTTCATTTTTTTTTATTAGAATCAAAATACCAACTCTGATTATCCAAATATGTTTGAAATTTTCCTATTCAACAAAAAAAAATTTAAACATTTCAGTTAATACCATTAATTGTACTTTTCAATAATTTTTTTAAGTAAATAAATACTTTTTTAAAATATTTAAAAATTAAATATTAAAATTAATTAATATTAAATAATGAATTGATTTATATATTTAACAAATATTTTTTTTTTTAATATTTAAATATTCATATTCTTTACACTTTGCATCACAATTCGCGCAAATTTTTGTAAAAATTTACATTTCGACAGTACAAAAGTGATCGAACTAGCTGTTCGATTTTATTGAACGGTTCGACGAAAAAGCGAAAACCATGATACCGAAATTCGATAGTTGTATACTGTTCGATCGATCGTCGAAAACCATGATTGGCGCCATATTTTCACATACAAAGTTGCTTATTAAGATTATATAAGGTACATATCAGTCAGCAACGGAAATGTTGATTTTTATAAGAAGTAAACAAAAAGATTATGTTACAAAGAATGAAGAAAATAATTTTGTATAATAGATTTAAGTTTAGTTTCAAATGGAAATTTGAAATTGTAAGTTCGGTCTTCTTTTTAAATAAAGAATTTGAAAAGTAAATTTTGGTCTTTCCTTTTAAAAGAATATAATTGTTGAAAAATTTATTTTTTTTAACGAACTAAAAGTAGTGAATTTTACTCGCGTGAGTTCGAATGTGTCAATGTATAGGCTAGTGCCAATAAAACACTGAAGTGAAAATAATTATTAATTTTAAAGCTATGCTTTGATGGACACGAAAATTCCAAATTCATATGGCGAATGCAACATGAGACCTTGTAAAATCATACGATTTTGTGCAATTTTTTAAATAAGAGGAGTAGAGGATGTGAAGTGTCGTACGAGTTAACGTGATGGGATCGTGTCTCATGAAAATCGTACTAAAGTCCTATGGTGCAAAATAGGTATTTGATGTATTGACATCATTGGCATCATCTCTGAGATTAAGAAGAGATTAAAAAAACAATATACGTAATAATATAATATAATAATATAATAATAATATAATATACGAAATGTGAAAATAATAAAATAATAATTATATAATAATTTATTATTTTTATATTATTACTTTCATTTATTTTTTGATATCATCTTTACTTTAAAATGTTCACTTCTATATAATTACGACAACATAAGAGAGCTAAGAGGTCCTTGCAATGAGTTGCTAAGTTAAGAGATTTTCGAGTTTACAAATGTCTCTTAGCCTCTAATCTAGAATACCGAATTCTCTTAACTGAACTCACCACACATAATAAGAGATCAGCTGATTTCTGTCATCTCTTAACTCTTACCTAGAATAGCTATTTCTGCTAACTGTCTGCTAATTGCAGTTAAAAGGCTAAGAGGCTAAGAGTCTCCTATCCAGAATGGCCGGTAAATATCGATAAAAATTTGTAGATTATGTAAAAGAAAGTAACGATTATTTGTTTGATATCTTTTTATGTATATATGTACATACGTATGTATGTACTTTTAAATTTTGTAATTTAGATATGAGTAATGTACGTTCATGTTTTTTCCTTAAACTAAAAATGTAGTCAGATATGTGTAATTTATATATTGGATTTTATTTATATGAATATCGTAATTGCCATATTAAATCCAAATGATAATATACAGAGTGTCTCAGAATAAATATTTTTCGTGCTATTTGACTGATAGTTCGGACTGTTTTTAGCTAACAATCGTTCTTGACCTTCTCCTCCCCCTAAAATGAATAAATAATAATAATAAATTTGTGCATTGTGCTTTTTCAATATTTCTACATCCTTGGTTCCTAATTATAGCATGTACCAAGTATTCAATGAACTTGTCACAAAACTCTCCTCTTTGATTTCTATCAAATAATAGCATTGTAGATGAAAAACCAGTGGCCCGATTAATGGTATTATGTAATCCATATTCTATTTTAATAAAATGATCTTTGTAACTTTCATCGTTACAATATTTTGCTAACGTGGACGTAAGGGTACGATTTACTCTCTCAACTTGACCGTTACCCTGGGGGCAATGTAAAGCGACCTTGACATGTTGAACGTTGTTAGATTTTATAAAATCTGAAAATTCTTTGGAACAAAAACACGTACCACGATCTGACACAATTCTAACCGGACGAGAATAATATGAAAAATATAATTTTAAACAATTTATTACTTCTTCAGTTTGTGTGGTTTTAACGGCGTATAGTTTTACAAATTTTGTAAAAGTATCTACAATTAAAAATACATGTTTATTACCTATTAAACTACCCAGAGGACCCAGATGGTCAATATGTAGGGTGTCGAAGGGTGAGTGAACTTTTGGAATGTTATGGAGTTCGCCTTCGATTTTACCTGACGGGGAGAGAAATAAATGCATTTTAAGCATTTACGAATGTTGATCAGAAAGGCTTATTGCGATACCACACCAAGAATTTTTTAGAGATCGCACCACCTCGAGAAAGCCAACAAGCCTCTTAACCGAAATCTTTCTTAAGCAAGAGAGATCTTGAAAGAAGGCAACTCCAAGAAAAATTACTCTACTTCTAGAGACGCCATGCAATTACAGAGAAGGTGCTCAACGCTTTCCTCTTCCTCTTTCAGCTTGATATGCCCTGCAGAGTTCATTATAAGGAACATCAAGCCGTCTGACATGTTTGCCCATAAAACAATGTCCCGTTATGACTCCCACCAGAGCACTAGTAGCCCTTCTATTTAGAGATAAGAGATCTCTAGAGAGTTTATTATCCACTCTAGGACACAAAGCCTTTGCTATGGAATTACCAGCACTTGATACCCATCTAAGGTTCCAAGCCCTGTTGGGTTCCTGCCGTATATGTACAATACAACTGGCCGGTGAAAGTCCTACCCTACACTCACCGTCCAGTAACTCAAGAGTTGTTCCCAACCTGGTGAGCTCATCCATCTTGCAGTTGCCCTGGATCTTCCCATATGAGGTACTTAGTATTCCGCCATCAGATTTAACAAAGCCAGACACTCCAGCTCCCACTTTGAAGCACAAGCCGCTGCTGTCAGCGCTTTGATTGCAGCCTGACTGTCAGAGAAAATGTTTACAACCTTAACGGTTATAACATTCCTGCCCTGCTAAGTTTTATAGCGGAGACCTCCGCTTGAAACACGCTACAATGATCTGGTAGCAGAAACGATAGATCTAACCTCAGAGAGTCATTTTACACTTCAGCACGCTTAAGCAAACAGAAAAAAAGTTAGTTGGAGAAGAATTACTTCAGAGGCAGGAATCTGGAGAATCTCTCTAATACTTACTACATATTGATATATGTCATATGATTATTATTAATTTATTTATTAACGGAAACGGAAAAGAAATTATGTGAAAATAAAAATTTAAAAATTCACGAGTTAATTGTCAAAAAGTACTAAACTCAAAATCCGAATCTCAAAATTCACTTTAAAAATTAAAATACCATTTTAGAACAAAATGAATTTTTGGAAATAAAATTTTTGAAAATTCATTTCATTTTTCATTTTTTCTATTAGAATCAAAATACCAACTCTGATTATCCAAATATGTTTGAAATTTTCCTATTCAACAAAAAAAAAATTTAAAAATTTCAGTTAATACCATTACTTGTACTTTTCAGTAATTTTTTTAAGTAAATAAATATTTTTTTAAAATATTTAAAAATTAAATATTAAAATTAATTAATATTAAATAATGAATTGATTTATATATTTTACAAATATTTTTTTTTAAATATTTAAATATTCATATTCTTTACACTTTGCATCACAATTCGCGCAAATTTTTGTAAAAATTTACATTTCGACAGTACAAAAGTGATCGAACTAGCTGTTCGATTTTGTTGAACGGTTCGACGAAAAAGCGAAAACCATGATACCGAAATTCGATAGTTGTATACTGTTCGATCGATCGTCGAAAACCATGATTGGCGCCATATTTTCACATACAAAGTTGCTTATTAAGATTATATAAGGTACATATCAGTCAGCAACGGAAATGTTGTTTTTTTATAAGAAGTAAACAAAAAGATTATGTTACAAAGAATGAAGAAAATAATTTTGTATAATAGATTTAAGTTTAGTTTCAAATGGAAATTTGAAATTGTAAGTTCGGTCTTCTTTTTAAATAAAGAATTTGAAAAGTAAATTTGGTCTTTCCTTTTAAAAGAATATAATTGTTGAAAAATTTATTTTTTTTTTAACGAACTAAAAGTAGTGAATTTTACTCGCGTGAGTTCGAATGTGTCAATGTATAGGCTAGTGCCAATAAAACACTGAAGTGAAAATAATTATTAATTTTAAAGCTATGCTTTGATGGACACGAAAATTCCAAATTCATATGGCGAATGCAACATGAGACCTTGTAAAATCATACGATTTTGTGCAATTTTTTAAATAAGAGGAGTAGAGGATGTGAAGTGTCGTACGAGTTAACGTGATGGGATCGTGTCTCATGAAAATCGTACTAAAGTCCTATGGTGCAAAATAGGTATTTGATGTATTGACATCATTGGCATCATCTCTGAGATTAAGAAGAGGTTAAAAAAACAATATACGTAATAATATAATAAAATAATATAATAATAATATAATATACGAAATGTGGAAATAATAAAATAATAATTATATAATAATTTATTATTTTTATATTATTACTTTCATTTATTTTTCCCAATTGCACATACAAATGATGCCAGATAATCGAACATGTGGTGCAGGTAATGCAAAATCAAGTTCTCACATATATTCAAGATGATTTGGTGTTTTAGCTGCCTCCATCTGGGAAACTGTTGTTATCTAAATATCAAATGTAAAAAAAATAAAACAAATAAATGATATAATATTACAATTTAAGACACCTTTTTCACATACAAATTTTAAACAAACAATCAATTATTTATTTGTAATAAATAAATAATCCTCTAGAATTTCCGGATTATCATATTATTATATATTTTAAAATGTAAACAAATTCATTTGTCATTTGTTTGACGTTTCTATTACATTTGTTAAAATTGTTCATTTTGCAATGGAAACACTTTTTGTGGATATTAACTGCGCCATGTGTTAAACAAGACGAACTTCGAAAATGTCAAAATTTAAAAGGATTAAAAAGGATGTCAATCCTTAATGATTTTTATAAGCATGCATTTTAGGATAATCTACGAATCATAAGCTTTCGATTGGTATATATAAAGTGGTATTTCATTATATATTTTTGTCGTATGAAATCGTAGGACGAAAAAGGATTTTTGCTTTTTTTAAGGATATGGGTAATCATATCCTTAAAATTCGCCCTTCAAAATCTTTGTTTTTTAATGCTCTTTCGATTAAAAAAAAGCTAAATTTTTAAAAATGCGTCCTCGCGTTCCGGGTGTACTTGGATAGAGCCGAATTTTTTAGAGATCGAACCACCTCGAGAAAGCCAATAAGCCTCTTAACCGAAATCTCTCTTAAGCAAGAGAGATCTTGAAAGAAGGCAACTCCAAGAAAAATTACTCTACTTCTAGAGACGCCATGCAATTACAGAGAAGGTGCTCAACGCTTTCCTCTTCCTCTTTCAGCTTGATATGCCCTGCAGAGTTCATTATAAGGAACATCAAGCCGTCTGACATGTTTGCCCATAAAACAATGTCCCGTTATGACTCCCACCAGAGCACTAGTAGCCCTTCTATTTAGAGATAAGAGATCTCTAGAGAGTTTATTATCCACTCTAGGACACAAAGCCTTTGCTATGGAATTACCAGCACTTGATACCCATCTAAGGTTCCAAGCCCTGTTGGGTTCCTGCCGTATATGTACAATACAACTGGCCGGTGGAAGTCCTACCCTACAGTCACCGTCCAGTAACTCAAGAGTTGTTCCCAACCTGGTGAGCTCATCCACCTTGCAGTTGCCCTGGATCTTCCCATATGAGGTACTTAGTATTCCGCCATCAGATTTAGCAAAGCCAGACACTCCAGCTCCCACTTTGAAGCACAAGCCGCTGCTGTCAGCGCTTTGATTGCAGCCTGACTGTCAGAGAAAATGTTTACGACCTTAACGGTTATAACATTCCTGCCCTGCTAAGTTTTTATAGCGGAGACCTCCGCTTGAAACACGCTACAATGATCTGGTAGCAGAAACGATAATTCTAACCTCAGAGAGTCATTTTACACTTCAGCACGCTTAAGCAAACAGAAAAAAAGTTAGTTGGAGAAGAATTACTTCAGAGGCAGGAATCTGGAGAATCTCTCTAATACTTACTACATAAAATATGTCATATTGATATATGTCATATGATTATTATTAATTTATTTATTAACGGAAACGGAAACGGAAACGGAAAAGAAATTATTTGAAAATAAAAATTTAAAAATTCACGAGTTAATTGTCAAAAAGTACTAAACTCAAAATCCGAATCTAAAAATTCACTTTAAAAATTATAATACCATTTTAGAATAAAATGAATTTTTGGAAATAAAATTTTTGAAAATTCATTTCATTTTTCATTTTTTCTATTAGAATCAAAATACCAACTCTGATTATCCAAATATGTTTGAAATTTTCCAATTCAACAAAAAAAAATTTAAACATTTCAGTTAATACCATTAATTGTACTTTTCAATAATTTTTTTAAGTAAATAAATACTTTTTTAAAATATTTAAAAATTAAATATTAAAATTAATTAATATTAAATAATGAATTGATTTATATATTTAACAAATATTTTTTTTTAAATATTTAAATATTCATATTCTTTACACTATGCATCACAATTCGCGCAAATTTTTGTAAAAATTTACATTTCGACAGTACAAAAGTGATCGAACTAGCTGTTCGATTTTATTGAACAGTTCGACGAAAAAGCGAAAACCATGATACCGAAATTCGATAGTTGTATACTGTTCGATCGATCGTCGAAAACCATGATTGGCGCCATATTTTCACATACAAAGTTGCTTATTAAGATTATATAAGGTACATATCAGTCAGCAACGGAAATGTTGTTTTTTTATAAGAAGTAAACAAAAAGATTATGTTACAAAGAATGAAGAAAATAATTTTGTATAATAGATTTAAGTTTAGTTTCAAATGGAAATTTGAAATTGTAAGTTCGGTCTTCTTTTTAAATAAAGAATTTGAAAAGTAAATTTTGGTCTTTCCTTTTAAAAGAATATAATTGTTGAAAAATTTATTTTTTTCAACGAACTAAAAGTAGTGAATTTTACTCGCGTGAGTTCGAATGTGTCAATGTATAGGCTAGTGCCAATAAAACACTGAAGTGAAAATAATTATTAATTTTAAAGCTATGCTTTGATGGACACGAAAATTCCAAATTCATATGGCGAATGCAACATGAGACCTTGTAAAATCATACGATTTTGTGCAATTTTTTAAATAAGAGGAGTAGAGGATGTGAAGTGTCGTACGAGTTAACGTGATGGGATCGTGTCTCATGAAAATCGTACTAAAGTCCTATGGTGCAAAATAGGTATTTGATGTACTGACATCATTGGCATCATCTCTGAGATTAAGAAGAGATTAAAAAAACAATATACGTAATAATATAATATAATAATATAATAATAATATAATATACGAAATGTGAAAATAATAAAATAATAATTATATACTAATTTATTATTTTTATATTATTACTTTCATTTATTTTTTGATATCATCTTTACTTTAAAATGTTCACTTCTATATAATTAAGACAACATAAGATAGCTAAGAGCTTTTTGCAATGAGTTGCTAAGTTAAGGGATCTTCGAGTTTACAAATGTCTCTTAGCCGCTAATCTAGAATACCGAATTCTCCTAACTGAATTCACCACACACAATAAGAAATCAGCTGATTTCTGTCATCTCTTAACTCTTACCTAGAATAGCTATTTCCGCTAACTGTCTGCTAATTGCAGTTAAGAGGCTAAGAGGCTAAGAGTCTCCTATCCAGAATGGCCGGTAAATATCGATAAAAATTTGTAGATTATGTAAAAGAAAGTAACGATTATTTGTTTGATATCTTTTTATGTATATATGTACATACGTATGTATGTACTTTTAAATTTTGTAATTTAGATATGAGTAATGTACGTTCATGTTTTTTCCTTAAACTAAAAATGTAGTCAGACATGTGTAATTTATATATTGGATTTTATTTATATGAATATCGTAATTGCCATATTAAATCCAAATGATAATATACAGAGTGTCTCAGAATAAATATTTTTCGTGCTATTTGACTGATAGTTCGGACTGTTTTTAGCTAACAATCGTTCTTGACCTTCTCCTCCCCCTAAAATGAATAAATAATAATAATAAATTTGTGCATTGTGCTTTTTCAATATTTCTACATCCTTGGTTCCTAATTATAGCATGTACCAAGTATTCAATGAACTTGTCACAAAACTCTCCTCTTTGATTTCTATCAAATAATAGCATTGTAGATGAAAAACCAGTGGCCCGATTAATGGTATTATGTAATCCATATTCTATTTTAATTAAATGATCTTTGTAACTTTCATTGCAGTGTCGAGGCCACCAAACCTCATCTCACTCCCTGTGTTAAAAAACATAAAATAAAAAAAACTCCTTCGAGAGCAAAAGAGATGAACCAAAAAGGACTATGTCATTCAAATTAGGCACCTTGTGGAAAGAACAATGTCCGTTTTTCAGACTGTTCTTTCTTAATACGGTGAGCTTAGTTGAACCATATATAAACTATTATAATATATTTAAACTTAAATGCTTTTATATTAGTCACAAAATTTTGATCGAAACAGGTGCTGTGCGGGCAGAGTAGAAAGGAATAAAATGTATTTCTCTTCATTGAGAATCACTAAATTTCAATTTTTCATTCTTTAAATGTGTGTGAATTCTATTTACACATAAGGAAAATACCTAAAAGTACAGTGGAGTCTCAGAAAATGTGCTACCTTTTCCAATATTTATCATTAGATCATTCTTTTTAATTGTGAAAAAAAAATTTCATAGAAATATTTTCATACAATTAAGGGTTTTTTGTTAATCGCCGACTGTACTATTGTATTGCATTGATTTTGTAATTTACATAGGGTGGAGTTTAATTTCTTTATGATATCATGAACTTCAAATTTTTTACGCATTTGTCCGAGTTTAAACATTTTAATTTTACATGTACCTACATTTAAAATACACGTGTTTGTATCGCAGTATATCAATTACCACATGTTCGTACATGTATTCATTTATCTCAATATGAAATGCATGCTTTCTAATAGAAATAAAAGGTTCTTTGCTTTTGATATATGTATGTATACACATCATATACAAACATTCATATGATCATAAAAAGTGTGAAAAAAAACAATGTATAAAGAAAGACCATTTTTTTTATTGTACCGAAGTATTAAGGATAAATATACATACAAACAAACATGTACTATTTTTGTGAAGGACATGTAAATACGTATTACAGCTAACTAATATACTGCGATACAAACACGTGTAATTCAAATGTAAGTACATGTAAAATTAAAATGCTTAAAATCGGTCAAATACGTAAAAAATTTGAAGTTCATGATATCATAGGAAATTAAACTCCACCCCATGTGTATTACAAAATATAGTATACGATCATCATAATAATAGTACATGTTTGTATATATATGTATGATTTATGTAATTTTTGTGAAAAATTTCAACTTTTCCTAACTGATTGTAAAAAAAGTCAATGAAAAATGTTTCGTAGTTTACATTTTATTAATAAATGAAAATTACTATTTTTTGTATGAAATTTTCAATTTTCATTGCATATTTATTTCTGTTTCAATTTATATTTGAAAATTTTCAAAAAACAGTTCTGGCAAAAATTGATAGGTGGCACCAATAATATAAGTGCTTTTAAAATACTCCACATTCAGTGCCGAATAAAATACATATGACCACTTTGCTAAATTGCAATTAATACATTTGTACTGTAATCTTCATAATAAACAACAATAAAACGAGATACTTGGTTTTAAATTTTTACTAACAAAATAATTGAAAATCATAATAATGTTTGTATTGTAATTGTTGTTTATTTCAGAATAATATGAATTCATTTTCCAATGTAAATGAATTCATAATTTGGTTACAAATGTTTTAATTTGCACTGTATAGTCAATAAACGATTTTTGTATTTTATATGTACATATGTACATATAATATATATACACGTAGACGTAGGTATATATACGATATGCATATTGTTAGAAAATTTACAAGATTGTTTGTTTTTGTATAGGGGTACGTTCCCGAAATAAACGTGGATACAAATTACCGGCACTTGTAAATTTCACGAAAATAAAAAAAATTAATCGCGAATTTTTGTTAGCGTAAAGCTGAAATCAACAAATACACACGATTATGGTTCCCGAGAGGATTTTTATTTTATTTCAACTCCCGTATAGCCAAGGGGTGTTCGTAAAAAAAAAAACAGCGCACTAAACACGTTATTCTTTTCCCTATTTAATTTTTTTTTTAAATTTTAAACTTACCCTTTTATTTATTTATTTATTTATTTTTTTTTTTCGGTCCTATTTAATTTAGTTCGTCCTTTTCTACACGTCCACTTTGTTATTTGATAGTTTTTTTTTATTTATTTTTACTTTAAGAGCGCCCTATTCCACTGCACTATGGTCTTTAAAATTTATGGTCTTTTGAAATTTATTTTGTACTTCTTAAATGCACAATGAATAGATAAAATTATTTAAATGTAAAATTAAACCGAGCCGAATTTAAATTTGAAATTTTCAAACTTCCCTTTTTTTTTATTTTTTTTTTATTTTTTTTATTTTTGTTTGAAATAAACTGCACCGCACGTACCAATTCAATGTCTACCTTGCGAAGAAAGAAAAAATGATGGCCGACCACCCACGTTTTTCAAGATCAATCAAGATCATGGAAATTCTTCATGGAAAGATCATGGAAAGATATTCGAAATTTTGTTTAATCGATCGCACACGATGGATTCGTTCGATAATCTTGAAAAACGTTACAGACTGGGTGGCGCCATCTGTTAGCAATTTTGCAACATTGCCCCCCCGTTAAAAGCTCGAAGTTCCAACCGAGCTTAATGCATCAGCGGGACTCTAGGGTGTGAGGTTGCAGATAAGGCGGTAAGCTGGCGGATCATAGATAGGCAGGAGCCAGCCGATCGCGGTGAACAACGGTCGTACGGCGAGAATCCTGGTGTCTGATACGGTATACGACATCAGAAATACACTCTATAATCCTGTAAGGGCCATCCCAGTCTCTTTGCAGCTTAGGACAACGACCTTTCCTTCGCTTGGGATTATACAACCAGACCAAGTCGCCAGGTTTGAAAGGGTTGGCCTTGGCAGAGAGATCGTAACGATCTTTTATCGCGCGGCTCGCTTCAGAAAGCTGCCTACGATTGAAGTCGTGGACGGAGGCCAGCCGGTCTTGCAGGTTCTGGATGTACTCAGGGACTGTAGTGGGGTGACGGTCCGGAGGTTCGCCAGTCAACAACTCCACAGGCAAACGGAGTTCGCGGCCGAGATTCAACAGGGCAGGGGTGTTCTTAGTGGACTTCTGGACAGAAGAACGGTAGGACAACAAAAGGAAGGGAAGGTAACTGTCCCAGTCCCCTTGGTGTTCCGACACAAACTTCGCCAGATAGTCAAGAATCGTCCTGTTGAATCTCTCCACAAGTCCGTCACTCTGTGGGTGTAACGGAGTTGTGCGTGTTTTCTCGATTCGGAACCGTTTCAACACTTCCGTGAACACCTCGGACTCAAAATTGCGCCCTTGGTCGGAGTGTAACTGTCGGCACAGTCCGAATCGAGAGAACACATTGGCTATCAATGCATCCGCCACCGATTCAGTGGTCTGGTCTTTAAGAGGAATCGCCTCTGGCCACTTGGTAAAGTAATCGACCATCACCAAAATGTATTTGTGGCCGTGGTGCGATTCAGGCAGTGGTCCCAAAATGTCGACAGCTATTCGCTCGAAAGGTGCACCAGAATTTCGAATTTGCAATGGTGCCCTTTTCCGGGGGACAGGACCTTTTCTTTGTTGACAAATTTGGCAACGAAGACAATAGTTACGGATGTCGGCTGAAAGTCCCACCCAGTAATAGCGCTGGGAAATTTTTGCCAACGTCTTATCAACACCCAAATGTCCACCGGCAGGGCAATCGTGCATTTGTCGCAACAATTCGGACTGCAGACATTTGGGGGCCAGAACCTGAAGGCAAGAGGGGGTACCAACGCGTCGGCGACAGGCAATTCCATCTTCCAAGGAGAGGGAAGAGAACATGGACCAGTACGCCTTTAGGTCAGGATGATCCGCACTAATCGAATCTAAAGGAGGTCGTTCACCTTGTTCCAACCATCGTCGTACCACACTTAATAAAGGGTCGTTTCCCTGAAGCTCTTGGATATCCACACCATGTATGGTGGAAAGGCGGACTACCAGAGTGTTCCTTTCATCGAGCCTACTACAGTAAGAACACGACGTGGCCTCGCATGGCCTTCTGGACAGACCATTGGCATTTCCATGGAGTTTGCCGGCACGGTGTTGGATTACGAAATCAAACTCCTGTAGTCTTTCAATCCAACGTGCAATTTGACCTTCTGGTTCGCGAAAATTCATCAACCAGCGCAGAGACGCATGGTCGGTGCGAAGAAGAAAATGGCGTCCCAGAAGGTAAGGCTGGAAATGGGCGATAGCTTTAACAACTGCCAGAAGTTCCTTGCGAGTGACGCAGTAATTTCTTTCTGGTCGACTCAGGGTCTTACTGTAGTATTCGATCACTCTTTCTTGGCCATCCTGGAGCTGTGACAGGATCGCTCCCCAAGCGTATTGGCTTGCGTCAGTGTCCAAAATAAACATGCCATCTTCAGAAGGTTGAGCGAGTATAGGCGCGGAGGTCAACTTGTCCTTTAACGCTTGAAAAGCAGCTTGACAGGCCTCTGACCACTTAAATGTGGCACCTTTTTCTGTCAAACTGGTTAAAGGTTTTGCTATGGAAGAAAAGTTGAAAACAAAGCGCCTATAGTACGCGCACAGGCCCAGAAAAGATTGAACGTCCCTTTTACTGGCGGGAAGAGGCCAGTTCTTGACAGCTTCGATCTTTTCTGGATCAGTAGCTAAACCCTGTTCTGAAATGACATGTCGCAAGAATTTGACTTCTCGGCGACAAAGGTGACACTTCTTAGGCGACAACTTCAAACCAGCTTGTTTTAGCCGTTGGAACACGACGCTTAGGTTGACCAGGAGACCTTCGAAGGACTCGGAATGAACGAGTAGATCATCCAGATAACCCAGGGTGACTGTGTAAGGGATGTCATGAAGGACAAGCTCCATGAGCCGCTGAAAAGTGGCAGGAGCATTGGTCAATCCAAAAGGCATGACATTGAATTCGTACAGTCCCGAACCAATACTAAAGGCGGTCTTTTCTTTGTCCGAAGGGTGCATTTTCACTTGGAAATAGCCAGACAAGAGATCAAGGGAGGCGAACCACTTAGATTTACCTAAGGCTTCTAAAGTCATATCGATCCTAGGTAAAGGGTAGGAATCCTTTGTAGTGACTTTATTTAGCCGCCGGTAATCAACACAAAACCGCAAGGAGCCATCTTTCTTTTTAACAAGAACAACAGGGGAGCTCCAAGGGCTAGTGGAAGGCTGAATAAGACCTTGATCTTTCATTTCAGACACCATTTGTTGCGCTTCATTGCGCCTAGAAAAAGGTATGCGTCTAGGGGGTTGTTTTATAGGTTTGGCGAAACCGGTATCAATTTGGTGTTTTAGGATGGATGTTCTTCCCAAATCGTCCTTAGACAGGGAGAAAACGAACTGATACTCTATCAGCAACCTTTTCAGTGAAGCTTTTTGAGATATCGACAAACCTTCACTGCTAGATTCGAAAAGATCCTCTAGTTCCTTGGGAAGCTCATTCACCATTGTTCGCGCTTGATGACAAGGAAGGACCATTGGGCCTGCTTGAGCAATGGGAACGTCCCTCGGAACGATCACTGTCTCTGGGGTCAGGTTGCAAATTGTGGCTAACACCATCTCATCAGACACTCTGGTCAGGGTCGGAAGCACGCTCAGCTGCTTAGGAAGGGAGCAAGAGGCTGAGAGGCAAACATCTGCACCAGAGGCGAGAGAAATGTGAAGAGGTGTGACCACGTCTTGAAAAGGAGGCAACTCAAGTGTAGACAGAGTACACAAAGGGAACAGTTCAGGACTCAACAGAGGAACCAGTTCTTCACCTATGTATAACAAATTCCTTTCCAAATCTAAAACGCAGCGGTTGTTTTTTAAGAAATCCATCCCAAGGATACAGTCGTCGAATATTTCGGCTACGAAGGCAGGGTGTTCAATAAGAAAATTTTCAGCCGAAATTCGAATCAAAGCCTTTCCTTTAACGGGCAGAGTTTCGCCAGTGACGCTTTGGATACAGGCAGAAGAAGGTTGAATTCTCGCCATACAAGAGTTATCACGCAATATTGAACAATTGTTCGCGTGGCTCCTGTATCTACTATCATCCTGCAAGGGGTGTCGTTGACCGAACCGGAGATATGCAGGTTAGGGCCGGTGGTCATGACGGTAATAGGGATGATGAGTGGGCCTAATTCCTCCACTGACTCCTGCCCAATGGAGTCAGTGGACGTCAGTTTGACGGTGATGCGTTCTCTTTAACAGAGGCGCTTGGTGGACTAGTTCCACAGGCAGTTGACGTTGGTGGACTCGAGGCAGTGGCAGGGGGCTTCATTGGAGTCGTCGCAGCGATAGAGGCCTTCGGTGCACAGCCTTTGATAGACGTGGCGCGTACAAAGGGAGTCCCGGAAGGTGCTGCGCGTGTAGGGCTATTACGGGCTGACGCGGCGGTTTGATTTATTGAATTGGCGGAAGGCGAAGTGCGCGGCGGACTTTTTCGCGGTGTCGATGGTTCACGTCGTACGTTCACGGCTCGGGGCGAACGATCCGTGTCTACGATTTGAAACGAAACGACGTCGCCATCGCGTAAAACACGTCGTTCATTCCCGGACGTACGGAAATCCCCGCGAAGGACGAACACTTCCTGTCCATTGTCCCGGCGCTTTATAAAACCGTAGCCCTTTTTACGGTGAAAGAATTTAATCGTCCCGATTTTCCGATCCTTATGTTCGTCGGCAGGAGGCTTCGGTGAAAATTTCGCAGGTCTACGCGTTGGAGATTGTGTTAAAGCGTCGCCATGCTTGTGCTCCTTCAAGCAAGGCGGTTGGCTTTTCCCGACGGCTGTTGTTTTTTATCGTGCGAATCTCTTTCGCGTTCACGTACGGTGGCTTGATAGACGCGTGCAACTCTACGTCCGCTTCGCGTGGCGTCGCGACTGGCTTCCAACCGGATCGCCAAGGCCAGGGCGATTTAAACGCTCGAAGGGGCGGCATCGCGGACGCGTTGTTGAACGTCAAAGTCTAAGAGGCCGTCGATAAATTGACCTAACGCTATACGGTCACGCGCTGATTCGGGGCAGTCCGGAAATGCTAAATTGACCAAGCGCTGCACGTCAGTCGCGAAATCCGCTAGGGTTTCTTTGTCGCGCTGTACCCGGCCACGAAGCTGTGAATGCGCCACAGACTGGTGGTACTGTAGGCTGAAACGGCGTTCGAAGGCGCGATCCAACAAACCAAAGTCATCTTGCGTTGAACCGGGTAGCGTTTCGAAAAAGGTCAGTGCCGTACCTCTTAAGTAAGGTGCTAAAAACACGGCTTGAAATTCATGCGGCCATCCGTTGGCTCTGGCGACGGTTAAGAAATGTCGTTTATACGCGGACCACGGTTCTTTGCCATCGAACTCTCGCGGGGCGACTTTAATACGCGGTATTGAAAGCGGGATCGCATTATTCATAGCGATGCTGCGGTGCATTGACGAAGGCAGACCGGTAAACGTTACCGTGTTCACACGCGGGGCACAGGTAGATGGCGGTGGAATATTAGAAAGGCGCGGTGAGGCAGGTAAAAGGGTCGTCGCGTTATGGCCCGGAGTAATCGGACTCGCGTCGGGATCACTTACCGGTGCGAATGGCTCATAAGAGGCAGACGGGGCAGCACCGAAGGCATCCTGGCGCCTGTGAAGCGCTCCTGCGGATAGGGTTACTCCCAAAGGGTCTTGCCGGGTGGAATTGGCCACACTCACCAAAGAGTCCGGAGTTTGGCATTCAACTTGAGGCCGATCAACCGGAACAGAAGGCGCCGAAAAGTTAAATTGATTAATTAAACTTGAAAAATTACGGCGGTCTTGTTCGTAAGAAGATGCGACAGGACAATTAAGAGACGGTGGCACAAAATGCTCCGCCGAGGAACGGGGTTGCTCCCTAGTTGTTATTAGCAACTCCATGAAAGTTTTCATGGTGGACGTTAACTCCGTAATCATCCCTGCCTACACACCCATTTGTGTTGTGATGTTCGTCAACACTTCCTTTAAATCACTATGAGAAGAGGTTGCTGACAGAGGACGAACAGGGGAGGCATGGCCACACAAATTGTTTTCTTCGTGGTTGGACATTATGAAAAAATAACGAGAGCGACTCACTTTTATTTGAAAATTGCAAATAAATAAACAGAAAAGGGCAAGAGCAAAAATCACTTTAAACGTGAAAGTTTACACTGCGCGCGATCTAAGTTCTATTACGAGAACTGAACGTACCCCACACCTGACACCAAATGTTAGAAAATTTACAAGATTGTTTGTTTTTGTATAGGGGTACGTTCCCGAAATAAACGTGGATACAAATTACCGGCACTTGTAAATTTCACAAAAATAAAAAAAATTAATCGCGAATTTTTGTTAGCGTAAAGCTGAAATCAACAAATACACACGATTATGGTTCCCGAGAGGATTTTTATTTTATTTCAACACCCGTATAGCCAAGGGGTGTTCGTAAAAAAAAAAACAGCGCACTAAACACGTTATTCTTTTCCCTATTTAATTTTTTTTTTAAATTTTAAACTTACCCTTTTATTTATTTATTTATTTTTTTTTTTTTTTCGGTCCTTTTTAATTTAGTTCGTCCTTTTCTACATGTCCACTTTGTTATTTGATATTTTTTTTTTTTTTTATTTTTACTTTAAGGGCGCCCTATTCCACTGCACTATGGTCTTTAAAATTTATGGTCTTTTGAAATTTATTTTGTACTTCTTAAATGCACAATGAATAGATAAAATTATTTAAATGTAAAATTAAACCGAGCCGAATTTAAATTTGAAATTTTCAAACTTCCCTTTTTTTTTATTTACTTTTTTTTTTATTTTTTTTTTTTATTTTTTTTTTTTTTTGTTTGAAATAAACTGCACCGCACGTACCAATTCAAAAAACACGTCTGACTAGGTCAATGTCTACCTTGCGAAGAAAGAAAAAATGATGGCCGACCACCCACGTTTTTCAAGATCAATCAAGATCATGGTGTGCGAATCGATATTCGAAATTTTGTTTAATCGATCGCACACGATGGATTCGTTCGATAATCTTGAAAAACGTTACAGACTGGGTGGCGCCATCTGTTAGCAATTTTGCAACAATATGATCATGTGTTATATAGTATTTGATGTACATGTGTGTATGTATACGCATAGAATATTGAGTGTGAGAAAAAAACAATTAGAAGGAAAATATTAGTTTTTTTTTTCTGCAAAATTTCTTTGGAGTATACATTCATGCATACACGTAAATATGGACATGTTCGCATTTTTGTGTACATTTTTTTCTTCGGAATTTTTTTTCAAATTTTTTTTTATCAATTTTTTTTTAGTTTTTGCAAATTACAGATCAAGCCATAAATCATTTGTTTTGTATTACAATATACAATATATGTACATACGTATACATATGTATGTATGATGAATAAGAACAATAGAGATGTACATATATGTACATACTTTCATACCAATTTTGATGCGTATGTATAGGAAGTGCACTTGCACGCAAATTGTGTATTCAATGTTCATATATGTATGTAGATATGTATGTATGTACATAAGTACTTATGTATGAAGTATTATACATTTAAATTCATACGTGACATATGTACATATTTATTTGTTGTTTTTTTATTTATTAACGGATTCAACGGATTTTTAATTTTTACATTTTTGACCGAGCTGATTTCGATTTCAATCAGCTGTTGCTGGCTGCTCGTAAAAAAAAAGAAAAAATCCTAAACAAATAACTAGTTTTGTGGTGGTAAGATTCTTACACATACATTCATGAAAATGAGTATTTCTTTCGTACATGTACACGATTTTTTTTTTTAACCTACGTGAGAATAATTCTCTTTACGAAAAATATTTTTAGCGTGGAGGCAGAATTTCTATCGTGGAGGTTTTCAAACGATGACAATTTCTGCCATAAGAAATTTAATTCTTGGATTTAATACATATTCTTTGGTTAAACTTACCTCTGGGTTTTGAGATACGACAAGACTCAAATGTTGTCTTATTTAAGGCCTCCGTCACCGACTCTACTGTCTTCCCCAACTGTTCAGAACAAGTATTAGGACAAGGGGGAGATTCCGTAAGCAGTCTCTTTACCGCTTCCCTATATCTCCTCCAATCTTTTTTTTTCTTGTTAAATTTAAAAAAACATACCTGTTATCAGAGAAAGAAAATTCATCATTAACCCTCTAGTCTACAACATCAACTGAGTGACCAGTGATCAAGATGAGATCCAACACCTCTTCCCTGTTCCTAACAACAAAGGTAGATGTTGAGCCTCTATTACAAATAACGAGATTAGTACTGAATATAAAATCAAAAATACCTCACCACGTGCGGCTTTCCCTGTTCCGCATTTTCAGGAAAATCCCGAATCACTGACGTAGGGATAGTATGCTCATAGAGGTTGTAGGATGATACTACCCATATGCTACGATTCCTTCCTAAGTCAAGTCCGTTGTTATATCGTCGTTGCAGAACTGAGGAAGAATAAAGAAATTAAGATATCTTTTAGCAAGTATGCAAGTTCTAGTTCTACTCGCACCGCTTGCTTAGAATAAATTGGATCCAGGGGTGTAAAGCCCACAGATTTTTCCACCCACTATCCATGGTTCTTGAACCAAGGCCAAATCCTCCTTCCCGTGACTGAGTCGAAGGAAAGGATTGGCCGTGGCTACCTTACAGTGGTGGAGATTGATCTGAATTACCTTCATGAACAAGTTTCTGGATACCGCCTCCCTGTACAATGTCTCGGACCGCTGCCCGACACACGACATCGAGCAACGCATCCTGTGCATTTTTCTAGTTCGCCAGCGAGATACATCTATCGGGGTTACCACTGTCGATGACGCTCACAGTAAACGCGTCTTTCAGCGCCTCACTGAACTTTGTTTTAGAATTTGCAGAGGCGCCCACCTTCGGTCGAGCGCTGCCGCTTGTTAGCCAGGAACTTCTCGTCATCGTGTGATCCGAAGACTTTCGAGGCCCAATCAAGAGATTTTAGACCCTGTGCTGTTCTTTCCTAAACAGGAATAGACTAGATCCTATCTCTGACCTTGTACGCCCTCCTTCTCTCCCTATAGGTGAGCTTCTATGGAGGACAGTCTTTCTTTTCGACTTTACCGCCTTGCCACTGCTGCACCCTGATTCAGAGAACTTTGGACTTAAACCCGACTTGGAAGTCCAAGTTCTGGTTCGAGAGGAGGCCACACTCACTTTTGCCACACTCATACCCCCAACCAACGAAGTGTTGTGAGCCAACCTTTGGGCCAAGCTTCCTTTTGACAATTTAGAACCAAAGCTGGCCTCGTTTTTGTTTGGGTTTGCTTTTGCTTGTTTTGCAGACTCTACAAAAATTCCCACGAAGTTGGAACACAAGAGGTCGACCCACGCAGAGGTCCCTATACATATACAAGGCTAGGTACTATGGGGATGGGGTACCAGTTCAACCCCGAGGCTAAGTTAGCGACTGAACTATTTTTTAAGACTGGGCCCTCAGCCAGGGAACTGTCCTCGGGAGGGGACAGGAAAGTAACACATCGCCCGTATATATTGGCCAGAGTCAGAACCAAGCTCACGGTCTGTTACCAGTAGCCACCACGGGGAGGTTATAGTCGAACTTCCGACTACCCAATCAGAAGTCTCCACCCTATTTCGTTATTCACAAAATACAATGGCGTCTCCCCCTTAAATAGCAGGACGGCCACATGCACTGCCGCTAAGATGAATTCAAATGACCCATCAGGTACTAGTTACTCTACACCAACTAGTACCAGGATAGAGTACGGTTTACAAAATAAGGAGACTACGTTAGAAGTCTTCTTAGATATTGACAACTCAACCTATACCTTAATAATCAGATCTGTTCAAAAGCATGGGGTAAATACCACAATTTGTAGGTGGATAAACCACATGCTAAAAAGCAGAACTGGAAACATGCATGTCTGGAATTGAAACACGAATGAGGGTTACCCGGAGGACTGCACAAGAAGGTGTTTTATTACCACTCCTTTGGGATCTCGTAGTGGATGGCCTCATCGTTGAATTAAACAACAAAGGATTTCACACCCAGGGTTATGCGGACGACATTGTCATCATAACTCTGGGGAATTTCCTAAGTACATTCTCAGAGCTGATGCAAATAGTTGTGGAATGGTGTGGCAGGGAGAGCCTAAGGGTAAACCCAGCCAAAAAGGCATCTGAGTGATCTAAAACCTCTCACTTTTTTCAATAAACAGTTTGATCTTTCCAGTAAGGTCAAATATTTAGGTTTAACCCTAGATAGAAAACTTACATGGAACGATCTACATTACATTACGATCTACATTACTGATCGACATTACAAAGAAAACCAAAACCTCTTATTTCAATTTAAAGAGAGCACTTGGGGCAACATGGGGAATCAAGCCACACATGATACACTGGATGTACAATGTTATACTGAAACTCATGATAACTTATGGCTCACTAGTATGGTGGCCTAAAACTTGAGCAAAGAAAGACTAAGAAGGAGATGGAAAAAATGCAAAGATTAGCACTTCTATGCATTACGGGACCTTTTAGAAGCACACCAACAGCAGTTTTAGAAGCTATTCTAAATTCCCCCAACCCCTCACCCCCCCCTTTAAATATTTATCTAGAGACAGGCTATGATAGCGGCCTATAGACTGAACTTGAATGGGAATTGGAAACCCCTAGCAAGTGAGGGGCATGCCAAAGTTATCCATACCATTAAACATCAAAAATTTGAAATGAGAAGCGATTTTATTAAAACTTCCATGAGTTTCGAAAAACTATACCTCACTGATATTCTAAATCGAGAGGAATGGCAAGACACACATCTGCATAGTGACATAGTCTGGAATCCGGATGGGTAAATGATAGATGTAGGAACTGGAGCTGGATTACATGGAGTCAAGCCCAGATGGGACATGATTGCCCCACTGGGAAAACACGCCACTGTATTCCAAGCTGAAATTTACTGGAGAGTTTGAGAAGGAGATATAAGAATAAGAAGATCCTCATTCTCTCGGACAGCCAGACGGCAATCAAAGCACTGAAAAGTGTTACCATTAATTCCAGCTTAACACTAGAGTGTGAGCAGAAACTTGTTGAACTGGCACGAAACAATAGTGACATATTATTGAAATGGGTCCCGGGTCACAAAGGTCTCATTGGAAATGAAAAAGCAGACAAACTAGCCAGAATGGGCTCCAGCAAACCCCTGTTGGGGCTGGAACCTACCCTGGGAGCTACGTTACGTTACTGCTGACAGGACATTATACGTTTAAGGTACACCTGCAAAAACTAGGCGTCAATGTTGATAACCTAGATTGCATATGTACAATACAATAAGCTGAGGTGAGGGATACAATAAGCTCAACTTAGAAAGCTGCAGTATCGAAGCCATCAAACCTCATCTCATTCTCAGTGCTATAAATAATAATAATAATAATTATAATACCTGAAAATAATCTCTTAGCAAATATAAATTTTTCAATGTAAAAATGTCAATGCAAATGTAAAATTCTTCAAATATCCTCTATCCAGCGTTCAATTGAAAGTTTATCGTCACCACTGAATTGCGGTACTGCGGTACATGATGATTTGACGACCTTGAACTGACCTCCACGTCTTCAAGATGTAGGTCTTTTAATTCCTTTCTTAATATCATTATTATAGTTAAAAAATTTTGCTATCTTTCAGCCATTATTCGAGCCACGTGATTCACTTCAATTTCTTTTTAAATGTTTTTGCAGGTACTTGTGAAACTAATTTTTCATTTAATTTTCTTCTTAAACTTTTCACAATTTCCACAGTTTACCGAACACCTGAACTTTTTGTAAAGAACAATTTTCTTTTGAAATAAAAACCACATGTATTTTACAACATTTAACAAAATTTTATTTTTTACTTTTAGTGTACGTACAATTTTATAAGAAAACTTGACACTGACTGACTTTATAATTATTGATCTTTGATCGATACAGTTAACCGTAATGTTGTGATTATGCGAGGTCTTGTAACCAACTCTTCTTTATTTTCCACTTTCTTTATAATTACAATTTCGTTACTACGTGTACTTATTCTACCTTTAGACTACATATGTATAACCTACTTAATATTAATATATGAGAAGGGAGCGATATATTATGTATTAAGTCCATATCGAAATATTACAATATTAATGGAATGTGCAGTGTGGCCATAATATTGTCATTTAGGTCAATTCAACTAAGAATTGGGCAATACATTAGAATTGCAAATACCATTATTACAAATACTATTATTAAATTATATTTCGATATGTTTCACAACATACTTTCCTTCCCCCTTTGTTTAAAAAGATAAGATTTACAAGTTTAAAACTATATGGTTATATTTACTTGCATTGTTTTTTTTTTTTTTTTTGTTTTTTCTTATATCTAAGGATTACATACGTTTTTATTTTTATATATTAAATTTTGATTTTTTCTTTCAAAACAATTAATATTTACCTATATATTTTCAATACATTTTTTTTACTTCTAATTATGCTAAATTAGTTTGTATTACTTTTGTGTCAATATATTTCCTATATGTAAAATGTTAAATGTAAATATCTTTTTGTTATTGATATGGATTTTGTAACTCTTTATATTTTCAATTTATTTTACTTTTTTGTTGTAGTTTTACGTTTTAATTCAAATTTATTATGATTTTAGACGTATTGGAATATAGGGATGCACCACATAAGCGAAACTCTATTGCTTCATTTTTTCTGATAAAAATATGTATCTATTGGAAATACTATCTTTTTTTTAAATTTTTTGTTTTTTTTTAAAGTACTTGACCTATTTTTAAATTATTTAATTTTATTACGATATCATATATTGCCGTTTTCTTTTCAAATATATTTGCATAATATTTTTTTATGTATATGTTCTAAATATGTTTTTTTTTAAATTATAATATCAAATTTTATTTTGTTTACAGCTGTTCAATTTTTTTTTTTTTTTTTTGTATGAATCGTTTGTTTTTTTTATTATTCTTATTTCTTATTTCATATACATTTCTTCTTCTCATACAAATCATACAATTATAATTATAAATTATTCGAAAATGCCTGACCTGCATTAAATTTAATTGTTCATATGCTCATTTGGACAATTCTGTATCGTTATATGTATATACATATGTATTTGTGTGTAATGGATTATATGTGTAACCAAAGAATACATAAAATTTAGCAAGAATTCTTATGGGGCTTCAAAAATTTTTTTAGCCGATAGAGTGGTTCGGGCGATGAAAGAGGGGACGGCATGAATGATAGAATGATTTAGTACATTTGTTGGTAAAAAAAGGGATGTCGTTTTTTCGTATAAGAATATTCAAAATAAACTCGAGAATTTTAAGCCATGTACTTACTATATATATGGATGTATACATGTGTAATAATATATTACATACGAGTGTTTGTAAATATTTTCATACGAATTTGGTATCTTAACTATAAATACCGTCATCCTAAACAAACATAATTTTCTTTCATAAGAACATTAGAACACAATTTTGTAATGATTCGATCATATATATCAACGTGAATTAAAGATCAGAGACTAGGATAGTAGTAAAAAATGTGTAATTTCAGATTAACATACATACATACATATATCGTACAATATTTCATATACGTACATTACTTTTTTTTTTTACGTCGATTTTTGTTCATATTTTACACTTTTCCTTTACTTTTTATATCAGACAAGAAAATATATACAAGTACGATCTATAAACCCATAAATTTGTATACGGTCGAAAGATGTGTACGGAATATTGCACGTATGTATGTATATATTGTATTTATAATTAACAAAATCAAGTCATTAAGTTTATGGTACAATTTTGTATAGGGACATATATGACTCCACGTGGAGTGTATACTTAAATTACATACTTACGTATACGATATATAATGCATTCATACGATCATATTTTTATTGATCATTACCTAAAAAGTATGAATTTTGAATACCCACAAAATCAAAATTTAACATTAAACCGATCGTATTCAAAATATATTGTATTTCCCATACAATACATTACAATTTGAATTTACATTTTGTATTTCTATCCTCGTTTCTGATGTAATGAAATTTATGACCCATATGATCGTACAATTATGAAAAAATTATATTTGTTTAGGACGATAATTTGTTTGTTTAGGACAGAAGTTTTACACACGCATATATACGATAAATACGTACATTACAAAATATTCTTATAAATATTGCGCATAATATGTACACTTGAAATACATACGCACGTATGTGATAAATATGCATACATATTCACATTCTATGCTGATTCATGGGTATTTTAGTGGGTATTGAATGATTTCTTCTGAAATAATATGTACACTTAAATTACATACGCACGTATGTGATAAATATGCATACATATTCACATTCTATGCTGCTTCATGGGTATTTTAGTGGGTATTGAATGATTTCTTCTGAAATAATATGTACACTTAAATTACATACGCACGTATGTGATAAATATGCATACATATTCACATTCTATGCTGATTCATGGGTATTTTAGTGGGTACTGAATGATTTCTTCTGAAAATTGCTTGCTTTTTTTTATATATTTCAATACATTTTCTTATTTTACACCTTATTTTTTGAATAAAACGGTAGCACTGGGTACTGATGTCAGTACCCAGGAAGAAAAATTTTTGAACGTCGAATTTGCACTGCTTGCAGTATCTCCTAGTTTTGGATTTCTGGTGTAACATACTTTAAAATATTTATGGACATTGTTGTATTTGTTTGTTTATTATCTACTTATATTTTTATTTTTTATAAGTACATATATAGTATGTACTTTGTACAGTTTGATATTTTTACATGACTAACGAATTAAACGTTTTTATATACTCGTGCTAATATTATTATTTATTTATTTTTTTTTTAATGTTATCATTTATCGTGTTATGTTTTGAAATATAATATTGCTGAAATTACATACCGTGAGTATTTTGTATTATATTAATGAAAATTATTAATTACCATATGTTCAATTAAAAAGTTTTAACCTATTGTTACGAATTCGGCGTTTTTTTTCCCTATTAAAATTGCTGTATTTACTGCACTATTTATCTCTATCACTTTATATGATCCTAACCAAAAAGATGAGAATTTATTCTTTCTGGTATTATTTTTTAATAACACTTGATCACCTACATGTAGTTTTATTGTATTTGTTTTAGTTAAAATTCAACTTTCTCGTGCAATTTGATGCGCCTTTTGTGTTTTATTTCTTAATTGAAAGAAATAATTTTCGTGATCGTAAATGGGTAAGGGTGTTTTACTAATATTAGAAGGAATTTTAGAAACGAGTCCAAATAAACAATCATTTAGAGATAATTTTGTGGCTGTATGAATGCTATTATTTCTAATGAACATTGCAGTTCGTAAATGTTCATCCCATGTATTTGGGTTTTTATCAATGAAAGATCTTAAATAATCAACTAATGGACGGTGTGATTTTTCTAATGATCGATCCATTTGCCTGAAGATGATATGGAGTAGTTTCAATTTTCTTTATTTTTAAAAATTTACAGAGTTCTTTAAATACGTCAGAAGTAAAATTGGTACCTTGATCGGTAATAAGAATTTGAGGTATTAAATACCAGCTAATTATTTCATTGAAAAATGCTTTAGCAACAGTTTTTGCTTCCACATTGGGTATAGCTACTACGTCCATAAATTTTGTAAGATCATCTTCGAAGGTTAATATATATGTATTTATTGCCATTTAAAGTTTCCGGCAGTGGACCTACACATACCCCTGGTTGAGCAAAGATATTTCAAACCCATCTTATGCACGATGCACACTGTGCTTTGTCGGTTTTCTGTTTCAAGTGGTGGTGAGTATCACATAAAAAGGCATGAAATGAGGGAGAAACACCAACATTTAGTAAAAAATGAAATGCTGTCCGTGCCTGTGAGAAAAATAAACACATTTTTAGAAAAAAGTCATACGTTAAAACAAATACTTTTAGCTGAAACAGTTCTTGTGTTTCATACAGTTGCATATTCGCACAGTTATTTGTCAGCTTAAAATTTTACAATAAGTCTGCTTAAAATTTTACTTCCTGATTCACAAATAAGTTAACATACTTATTGGGGTAGAACAAAAATATCGAAAATAGTAACAAATGTGCTAAAGACAGCATGCGAGAAATACATTATAAAAGAATAAGAGAACCGACCATTTTCCATATCCACTGACGCTTCTAATAAAGGAAACGTAAAGACATTTCCACTTGTTGTCAACTATTTTAGTAAAGAAAGTGGCGTGTACCGAAATTTGTTTGAAAGTGAATCAGAAAAATCGAAAGACTTAGCTGATATTCTACTGCAAAAAATTAAAGCCACCAATTTTTGTCTTCAAAATATTGCAAGCTGATAATGCTGCTGCGAATTTCGGAACAAATCAGTCAATATTCAGTTGGATGCATTTGCCATGTCATTAATAATGCAGCGAAAAAAGCTAAAGAAGTTTTTCAATACGACATTGAATATACATATGTATTGTATTAAAACATTGAAAGTATATAATCAATTTAGCTCTTCTACAAAAAATAAAGTTGAATTGAAAGAATTTGCTGAATTAGTTTGTTTGTTTTGTTTGTTTGAAGTGGCTGTGCAACCTCGGCGTAGTTGCATCCAATTAGCATATGAAAATGCCGTTTTGATACCACAGTCGCTCGTGGGTACCTGCCCTACGGGTATAAAAGCGAAAGAACTCGGCTACCACCATCCAGTCGAGCCCAAAAAACAGACAATACTGCCAGGGCTCATCTGAGACAGTTCCCCGAGGCCATCTAGAAAATACTTGCCAAACGCTCTATGCCTTGCTTTGGCTAGAGCTGGGCATTCACAGAAGTAGTGCAGTGGAGTTTCCTCTTTCTCCACCGCTCCACAACTGCGACAATGCGGGTTAAAGGGCACACCGATCCTGGCTGCATGTCTGCCTATTGACCAGTGCCCCGTAAGAGCAGACACCACTTTAGCTATAGTGTGTCTGCTCATGTTCATTATTGACCTGGTCCTTGTTGGATCCAACCTTGGCCAGGTCTGTCTCGCAATCTTGCAGTTGGAGAGGCTCCTCCATCTGCGATTGGCAGTCTCCAGGAAGTGTGTCCAAACAACTCTTTTCACACTTCCTATTGGAACACACACGTCCTCCTGGGACGAACAGTGCATCAGCTTGCCCAATTTGGCTAGGGAGTCAGCCTTCTCGTTACCCTGTAAGTTCCTATGTCCTGGAACCCATACCAGAGTAACTTTGGCCTTACTGCCCAGCTTCACGAGCTCCGATCTGCACTGATTTACTAATTTAGATCTAAACGTATTGGCTATCAAAGCTTTGATCGCCGCTTGACTGTCCGAACAGATGCCTATAGCATCCGGCAAGCACGCCCGTGTATTATTCAGGGCCTCGCACGCTTTCATGATTGCCAGTATCTCCGCCTGGGAGACACTAGCCCCATCAGGAAGACGAAACGACCTGCTGATTGCGGGGCAGTCCGCATGAACTCCGGCTTCCTCCCCGCAATCCATCTTGGACCCGTCCGTATACACCAGGCATCTAAAGTTTCTTGTGGCCCTATTATCCTTCCATTCATCCCTGGAAGGGAGCCGCGCTTCGAAGTTCTCGTCAAAGCGCAATATAGTGGTCATGTAGTCTGTATTTTTGGCTATTAACTCTTTTGGGATTAGGTTCAGGATGTTGCCATGCCCATAAAGTCTGGGTTGCCAACATCCCAACTTCCTGAGTCTAAGCGCACTACATGTCGCCGTGTATCTAACCCAGTGGTCCGGGGGGACCAGGCACAGAATAACGTTGAGGGCCTCCGTGGGACACGATCTCATGACCCCGGTAACCCCCAACCCCACCGTCCTCTGAATCCTCCCTAACCTCTGTTGGTTATATCTCCTCTCCTTCGCAGGCCACCAAACCAGTGAGCCATAAGTCAGGATCGGACGTATCACTGCTGTGAATAGCCATAGCAGCATCTTCGGCTTGAGACCCCATCTCTTGCCGAAGGTCTTTTTGCTAGCGTACAAAGCAATACAAGCTTTCTTCGCTCTCTCTTTCACATTGTCCTTCCAATTAAGTTTAGAGTCCAAATACACTCCTAGGTATTTGACTCTATTGGACAATGTGAGTTGATTTCCGCCGATGGTCGGAAGGTTGAAACTGGGGACTTTGGTTCTGTTTATAAATAGCATCAGGTCCGTCTTACCTGCATTGATCCTTAGTCCACAGCTTGTGGCCCAAGTATCAACTTTCTTCAGGCTCCTGTTCATGATGTCACTCATCACGTCAGGAAACATTCCCGATACTAGCAGAACCAGGTCATCAGCGTATGCAACCGTTTTAACCCCGTCCCTTCCCAACTGGGACAGAATTCGGTCCATGACAAGGATCCACAAGAGAGGTGACATAACTCCTCCCTGGGGAGTTCACCTTCTTGCGTACCTTATCAGTTTGGTGTTTCCCAACTCTGTCTGGATTAGGCTTGAGTTGAGCAATTTACCAATCCATTGGTTTATGCTCCCCTCACCACCTGACGAGTCGAGTGCTTCCATAATGGTTTCTTGTTTCACGTTGTTGAAAGCGCCTTCTATGTCTAGGAAGACCGCCAACGTGTATTGTTTGAACTCAAAGGACCTTTCCACTGTACGCACTACCTCGTGCAACGCCGTCTCAGTGGATCTCCCCTTGATGTAAGCATGCTGGGATCTGGAGAGGGTGACCTCCACTCTTTTCCTCAGATGAGCATCTATCACCCTTTCCAGTGTTTTCAACGCAAAGCAGGTCAAGCTGATCGGCCTGAAATCTCTCGCTGTTTCATGACCGCTTTTTCCTGCCTTGGGTATGAAGACCACTCGGGCCCTCTGCCAGCTGTCTGGGACATGCCCCAGCCACAGGCAGCTTCTAAAAATCACCACCAGCCACGGAACCACTACACTTTGTAGTTCCTGCAACATTGCTGGATAGACCCCATCCGGTCCTGGCGATTTGTATGGTGAAAATCTATTAACCGCCCAGGATACTCTGTCCCTGGTGATTATGTTACTTACCTCTTCCCAAGACGCCTGCGTACTTTCCATAGCACGCTCTTCCGCTGTCTTGCTGCATCCCGGGAAGTGAGTTTCCGTCAACAACTCGAGAGTTTTCTCCTCAGTCTCCGTCCACTCCTCCCTCCCTTTTCTAAGGAACGAGGGACAAGACCGATTGTCATCTCCCCAATATTCTCGATGGAGTGACAATACTCCTTCCAGGCTGTTGCCTTGGTTACCCTAATGGATCTCTTATATTCCCTAAGAAGATCCTTATAGGGTTTCCAGAAATTCTGTTTTTTACAGATATTAAAGATATATCTAGTCATCCTCCTGAGAATGGTTAGGTCTTCGTTCCACCAACTGGGGAGACGCTTCTTACCACGCGTCAGCAGACAGGAGGCTTCGAAAGAGGTTCTCATGGGCTCCTCCATGTCATGAACCCTCCTGTCCACCTCTTCCGTGGTTTCAAGCCTCTTTTCCCGGTTGTGCTGGAAATCTGGAATTGAAAAAGTGACTAAACTTCCTCCAATCGGTTCTTTTAACATTACGATATGGAGGATCTTTTTTGCAGGCAAGGTTTAATTCGAAAAGTATCCATCTATGATCAGAAAAAGACTTTTTCTGCGATACTCTCCACCTGTCTGCAGTTATATTACCTGTAGTTAGTGTAACATCCAGCACCTCCTCCCAGCCACAGAACCTGTCCGAGCTTGGAAAGAAAAATGTTGGAGTGCTACCTCTGTTGCTTACTACTAGGTTAGTATTTATAATGAAATCAAAAAGGGACTCACCTCTCTCGTTGCACTCCGTGCTGCCCCACAGAGTGTGTCTGGCGTTTGCATCGCAGCCTACAATCAGCTTCGCGCTTCTTGATCTAACGCCGGCAACTAGCTGGATAAGCTCCGGAGGCGGTATAGGCTCTTCGTGAGCCATATAAACTGAGGAAATGTAAACTTCCTCCCCGCCTTGGACTTCCATCTTAACGACTGTTACGTCGGTTGAGCTGTAATTAACACAAAAGTAAGCCTTAATGTCTTTCTTTATAAGAATACAGCTTCTTGGCTTACTACCTACCTCCGTTCCTTTACTGTAGAACAGGTTGTAATTGGCGTTTTTGAGGCCCCTGACGACCCCTTTCTTGGTCCAGGGCTCCTGGATCAGGCCCACATCGATCTCCTCGTCGCCTAGGAAGACAGACAGATTGTCTGAAGCTACTCTAGAGTGCTTCAGATTAATCTGCACCACTTGAAGGCCCTTCACCGGCATCTTCCGCAATGGCAAGGACCTCCATGTCCTCAGCAAGTGCGTCCTCCTGGTCTTCCTGCCCCGCTTGGCGGAATATCTTAAGTTTGGCATTCCTAATGCCAAACTTTAGTTTGTAATCTACCTTTTCCAGAGCTCCTAGGCTCTCCTCATTAATGAGTAGAGGGAAAGAGGTAGAGTTTTTCTGTGGTTCTTCTGCCTTAATGACCATCCAGTCATGCATAGGAACCCCAGGATTTTGCAACTGCAAGCATCTCAACAACTTGCCGGGCTCAAGTTCCATCTTAGGCAACCATATATGAGCCCTCGGTCTCTTTGGAATCTCCTTGGCTGGGATAAGCTTGAGCTTCAAGCCTTCCCAGGCATTGCCAAGCTTGGCAATGCACGAGCCAAGAAATTCCTTTGAGAACTCGTTCTCGCACACGATTACCCTACATCCTCTGACCACCTCCGAGGAGTCAAAGGATGGTATTATGGGGCTTTTACCCTCCAGGACAAAGACCATCACCATCTCCGTCAGCTTGGCCTCAACCTTGACCCACGCCTCCGTTGACAACTTGCCACCCGGAGCGTTTTCGTCAATGAGGACACATGGAGATGGTCCCTCGCCACTTCACTAAAGGGCCGACTGGGTTGTCCCGGTTTCCCAGTTGCTCTACTCGAGGCTGAAGTTGAGGGTTTACTCACCTTAGACCGCTTGGCCTCTTGGAGGATCTCATCTTGAGATCTATTTCTCTTTGAGGCTTTGCCGGTCTTCGGCTTGCACTCCCTTTCCTTCAGCCACCACGTATATTCCTCAACTACCTTCTGGTACTTGATCTTATCCTCGGCGTCTTTCTCTTGCACCGTACCTTCTCTTTCATTCTTGACAATCTTGTCAAGAATGAACAGAGCCTTCTGGTACTGCTTCTTCAAGAGTACGCCGGGCGTTTTCCTTCTCGGCTTCGGCTTTTTGGCCTGGTCACTATGACTGGCGACCTTGACCAATGCCTCCGCCTTTTTAGGTGATGTAGGGGTGCTATGACTGGCACCCTTGTTATTTTGATTTTGAATCTCCTGGCTGGAGATCAAAGTGTCATCGGAAGACAGATCTTCCGTCTCCGACGACACCGGTGTTTTTTGTTTTTTGTTTTTTGTTTCTGGATCCATTTGGTTCCCACGAGTATGTCGGAATTTATGGTCCGGTTTAGCAGAGCCGACATGCTAAACTAAGGCACTTATACAAGCGACCTTGCCTGAGCGTCGCAGGGAACCGTTAACGATCAGCTCTCTTTAACCACCAGCTGATCACGCAGCCCTCGGCACGGGTATCTCAACACCTTGGCTTAGGTGGGATTTTTCGAAGGGTTTACTCCCCCTGCACCTAGCTTAGTCTGATCACTCCCAACTGACCTGTCCGCCATGGGTAGCCCTGTCAGGACAGCTGCAAGCTGTCCAGTCGGCTTAGCTCAGTTGATCATTGTGATACACAAGCCTCCCCACCACGGCAAGGTGTAGGTGCACGGAGAGGCTGAATTTGTTAATCAAGAATGGTCAGAAATTCTCCGCCAAACTCCAACCCGGTGGTTGACCTTAGTTCCTGTAGTAGAACGACTTCTAAAAATGTTTGAAGCATTAAAGTCATATATATTTCTTATCTAAAAATTCAGCTCCTGTGTACTTAAAAAAGTTCTTTAGTGATGACTTAACTCAAACTCGTTTATCTATAATTCTCCACATCGGAACAGCTTTAAACAAAACAATCTCTTTGTTGGAATCCCAATAATTGGTGGGATGTTTAATTTTAATTTCTTCACGTACAGGTTTATGATCAGTGAACACAGTAAATGGACGACCATAAAGATAGCTTTTAAAATTTTTTACTGCCCAGACAATAGCTAATAATTCTTTTTCAATACAAGAATATCTTTTTTCAAAATTACTCAGAGATCTGCTGGCATATGCTACAGGTCTATTCTATCATTACCTATTTCACCTTGAGACAAACAGCACCTAATGCATTATTTCTTGCATCTGTAGTTAAAAGAAATAGCTGATTAAAATCAGGATATATTAAAACTGGCGGATTAGTTAAAATTTTCTTTAACATATCAAATGCTTTTTGACAATCAGTTTTCCAATTAAATTTTACGTTTTTTCTTAAAAGATTATTTATTGAGTGTGCTATTTTATTTTAGAAAAATTAGGAATAAATTTACGACAGTAATTTGCTAAACCTAAAAATGATTGAACCCTTTTAATTGATGTTGGAATAGGAAATTCTTTTACACATTTTACTCTATTAGGGTCAGGATATACGCCCTCAGTTGTACATTTATGTCCCAAATATGTAATTTCTTTATGCATGAAATTACATTTTTCTGGTTGTAATTTTAAATTACGTTATCATAATTTTGAAAAAACCTCAGCTAATTTTTGTTCATGATGATGTAAATTTTTCGCATAAACTAAAACATAATCTAAATATGCCCATGACTGGAACATAGAAGCACCCGATAAAACATGGTTCATGAGTCCTTGAAATGTTGCTGGAGCGCCCTTTTAACCCAAAGGCATTCGTTGAAATTGAAATTCAAAAAAAAAAAAAAAATTGAGGTGTGCTAAATGCAGTTTTCTCCCTGTCTTCTTCCTTCACTCCTACTTGATGGTAGCCGCTTGCGAGACCTAATCTATCACAACTCTTCAACGCTTTTTCCCATCCAACCGTGGTTTTTTGGGGACTACAAGAAGTGGTGAATTCCAAGGACTTTTACTCATTTCAATTATATCATCTTGCAACATTTTATTAACCTGTATATTAATTACTTCCCTATGTGTTTGAGGTAACCGATAGTTTTTCTGATTTATGGGTTATTGATTAACTTTAATTGGAATGCTATGTTGTATACTATTTGTAAGCAATAAACTATCATTCGGTAAAAAAACAAATTTGTTCAAATTCATAAAATAACCTATATAAAGACTCTTTTTCTTCACTATTTAAACCATGACCTAATTGAAAACTTTCCAAAATTTTATTGACTCTTTCTAATTCTTTCTTTTCTAATTCATTTTTATTATCTTTAGCCATAAAAATTTGTTTAATATATTATTAATATTTTATTTTATTTAAATCATTATTAATATTTTCTGTATTATTTAAATTTTTTACATCGTAATTTGCTAATAATTCTATATTTTTAAGTTTATAATTTTTTATTTCAACACTGTGTTCATTTATATTCATGACACTAATTACTGCCTTACCATTTATTGGCTTTAATATGCAATTACAAGTATATACACCATCCTTTCTCGTGCTGAACAAAATATATTGTCTTGACAATTTATTGAAATTGGTACGACAATTTCAGAACGAGGTGAAATTATGCAGTTGAGAATACCTGTTATATCATTCATATTCATATTAAAATTTGAAATCGATTTTAGGTTTTTACTTTTCTTATCAAATAATCCAACTTTCTTAGTGTGCCAACTAAGATTGGTATTATATTGTTTTGAAAAATTAGTAAGGACCTTATCAGCTTTATTTGAAACTGATTTAACTTTAACTTTTTCACGTGATTTATTTTGCTTATTATTGATCAAAGATTTATTCATATTTTCAGAACTACCAACTTTCTTAGTGTGTGAACTAAGGTTGGTTTCTATTTTCAATGATGAAACATTATCACACGCTTTGTTTTTGAATGATATTGCAAAAACCTCATAATTAATTTCCGTGCGAGGAAATTCAAGTTGTTTTTTAGTGTCTTGAACATCACAATGTTTAAATATAAAATTATTTCCTAAAATACCATCATTTGGTATTAATTTATTATCTCTAACAACATGAAAGTCACAGGGAGATTCAGAATTTAATAAAAATTTACCATTACTGTACCTTTTGTAGTACTTTGACCATTTATCGTATTAATTTTTACTTTATTGTTATCATTTATTTTTACATTACTTTTCAATTTACTATTTTTTAAAATACTTATTTCTGCCCCTGTATCAACTACTAATGAAACATTACCTGTGTTTAATATATTTTAAGGTAAATTTACAATCGGTAATTCATTGTTGCTAGAACACCCTGTACTTGTTTTATTCAGAGACTTACCGGGGTGTTTACGACAGTCTCTAATTCGTTTTCCGAATTTAACAGTTCAAGTTGTTCTTGCAATTGTCATTTTTCCCATTTTTCTCTAGCAAGACAATTATTTTCATCATGTCCCATTTGGAGACAAAAGTTACATTTATTAGAACATTTTTGACCTACATTATTATTTTGAACTTGATTGTTATTTATCCGTTTAAACCTATCAATATTATTATATTCAGGTCGTTGATATTTTAAAAAATTTTGCTGACGCTGACAGAAATTTTGTGAATGATCATATACCCTACATATATTACAATAAGGTGTTGTTTTTCTTTTTATACAATTATTTGATGTGTGACCTATACGAAATTACACTTTATAAAATTATTACGATTTGTATTGAAATTTGACCTCTGATTATTTTGATTCATTTGTGTTCTGTTGTTATTAATTTTATTATTACCTGAATTCATTTGTGAGTTTGTAAATTAATTTAAATTATTTTGATTAAAATTTGAAAAATTTTGATTTTGAATTTGAGAAGTTACAAATGAATTTGTTATATTAGCAACAGATGAATAAAACATGTATTTTTCTGATTGTTCTAATGTTTTAACTTTAGGTAATATTGATGATAAACTACATTTTGTGTCCTGCAATAAATAGAATTTATGATTTGGGTTCATAATTCCCACTTTAAAACTATTTAGTGCCATTTCTTCAAGTTCTTGATTTAAAACCGTCGCGCCATTTGGATATTTTTCGTTTGCTTTTTCTTTACACTTTCTTAACAAACTTTCAACACGATTTAAAAATGCACATAACGTTTCACCAGGTAATTGTTGCATAAGTCTTAATTCATTATTAAGTTCAGTATAGCTTTTATTTTCTAAAATTGTGATTTTTATTAAACGAATAAATTCATCAATGGTTTTGAAATTTTTATCTTGCATTATTTCTAATGCTTTTCCTCTAAGCCTAGTGGGTAAAAGTTATAAAAATTTTGCTTTGTCTTCAGATGTTAACAAAGAATTATAGGCTAATTTTCAACAGGTGGTCAAAACTGTGATTTCATTTGATAAATATGAATACTTTTCACCTAAAAACAAAGATACGGCGTTAAAAAGGGTTTGAGTTACAGAATCCATATTAATTTTAACTTTTTCTGTCCTATCACTTAATTTTTTATAGCAAATTAAATTATTTATTTTATCAAAATCTTTTTCTAAATCACACACCTGCTTGTTGAATGACACCTCGGTCTAAAATATGTTCTTCCTCGCCTTAGTTAAACTGTTGAAAAATCTTTTACCGGAATTTCGTCTTGTTGTTTCTGTGTTGCTTTCTTGTTGTTGTTTGATGATGTGGTTGGAATTGTATTTGATGTCGACGCAGTAACTGTTGGGATAATTGCTGTCGCTATTGTTGATGTAACTGCGGTTGTCGTTATTGTTGATGTTAAAGCTGCGTTCTTTGCTGCTGTTGTTGTAATGGTTATAATTGTTTTGGGTATATATGTAGCTGTTTTCTGTACTTCACTGTTTTCATTTCCCAAATTTTTAGAAGCAGTTATATTTTCTGACAGCTTTTCTGGACATTCGTCAAAAACTAGATCCGAATTATCGAAACTAAATGAATTAATTCGATTTATAAATCTTGACAAATTCTTGTCCAGTGGTACTTTTGGTGTCGATTGTGACATTAATTATGTATGAAAAATTTATTTTATTTTTATTATTATTAGAAATTTCTTTTTGTTATATATTTTATTATCTCAATTTATTTTATATTATTTTACATTACTATACTTTCTCGTATTTTCATATTTTATATACATATCTACATATGTATTAATATATAAGAATTATTGTCATTTAGGTCAATTCAACTAAGAATTGGGCAATACATTACAATTGCAAATGCCATTATTACAAATATTATTATTAAATTATATTTCGATATGTTTCACAACAGTAAGTACCAACATACATAAAGTACATACTAATAGTACATAATTCACGTGGTCTATTATTATTGTACAATTACAAAACTCTATAACTGTTAAGGTAAAAAAGAAAATATTAATTATGTCATTACGTATCAACATCAAATTTATATCATATAAAATATAAAATATTGAAAATAGCACAAAAATTTTTTAAGTTCTAATTTGAAATTATAATGAAAATGTTATAAATAACGAAACACTACAACACATACACGCGTGAGTTACGATCGCAATCTACACAAACACAATAATAAAATAAATAAGTTAGTAATCAGTAATATATATATTGTAATAACATACAATAGTATATATATATAGTATGTAACGATTTCTTTAGTATATAAAATAGAGTTCATACATATTATCATTTATTTAAAATTATTTTGTATACAAATCTTAGTCAGCATAAATTATATTCTTTTTGTTTACTCTTATGAGAAATTATAAAAAAATAATTGTCGTTTAAATAATATACTCAGCTAAATTTAACACATATTGTATACATCCGGTTTACCATAATGTAATTTGATTACCTTTATACTTTTGTGAGAAAATGGGTGCTATTCAGTCACATTTTACAAATCTGTAATAAAATCTGTAGCGAATTGCTACAGATTATGATTTTTACAGATCTGTACGAATCGGTATTCAAGATGTACACAATCTACTGATCTTTTCACTTTCCATAATTTTTAATTTCGAAACTGGAATCTGTTGTCAAAACTTTGATATTTGACATAAATAAAAAAGGATAGATATATATATATATCGTTATATATATATCTATCCTTTTTGCACTTATTTAAAATTATAAATCGTAAAAATCGTTATTTTTAAAACCAGATTCAAATTTGCATGCTAATTATCTAAAAATGAATTTAATATACATACTTACATATGTATGTATGCATATACATAACTAATTTGTTTACATACATATGTATATGCGTCTTTTTAGTTCTAAACCAAATTTAAATTTGCGCTTTTAATATGTAAAAATTAATTGAACATATACTTATATGTAAATATACACATACATATATACATATACGTATATATACATAACCCAATGTACTAGAAATGTCATATAACAGAAAATTGGAAAGATAAAAGTACATCCATTTATTTCTTTTACGATTACAGATATTCAGTTGTCAAGTCTACAGATTTTCATAAAAGATTGCCATGTTGAATACGAATTCGAGAGATTACAGATTTTTTTTTCTGTTGTCAAAATTTGTTCGAAAAAATATTACAGAATCTGTAATCAGTGCCATGTCGAATAGCACCCAATATTTTAAAAGTAGAATTGTTTTGTAAAGAATAAGAATTTTAAGTTAGTCTAATCTACGACGTCGAGTTAATAAGAAATAAAAAAGGAATTGTAATTTGGAAATAAAAATTGATTTTTTTTGAGTTAAAGAATATTAAAAAATAAAAGTGGCGCAGCCGGTAGGATACAAGTAAATGTATCCATTGTGAAATACACGAATTTGGAAAACAGAAAAAAATAATAAAAAATAAATAAATTATTTTTACTTTTGAAAGATAAATAATAAAAATCGCTCGTTTGAGAACAATCTGGTATCGACGGATTATCGGTATATAGTGAAGTTATCAGTGTGTAACTTTTACAGAAGTTCTTAAAAAACGAAGGATAAACATTATTAATACACAAGTTCAAAAGTGAGTTAAGTGACAAATTCGTGGTGACTTTCAAGTCTTCAATTTCAAAGGACCTACATCTCGACACTGGGAATGACAGCTCTGATATCCTGCTTGATCCTCGTGTGCATGTAAGTCAAAAATAAATAAAAATATTCGTTCTCCTTACTAATCCTTAATGCCAATTTTCAAAGTCGACGTTAAGCGTAGATTTAGAACTCATAATTTGTTTAACCCGTACGAAATTCCTGAACCATTTGAAATTTTACCTGAGGATAACGGAGTCGAAATGAATGGAATAAATGGTTCATGTGAAAATCCTGGAAGTATCGCCGCAGTAAACGGAGCTTCCAGTATACCTAGTGTTAGTAATAATAATCAAGTTGATAATACAGTGAATATTAATAGTGTTTTTAATAATTTGAGACTACCAGATGCAATTAAAGATTTGCCACCATTCGATGGTAATAGAAGATTATTGCATGAATTTATAAATAATGTTGAAGAAATTTTGCTATTAATGATCCCTATTGACGGTACTCCTTACGCTAGAATAATTTTAAGGGCCATTAGAAATAAGATAATCGGTCAAGCAAATGAAGTACTTAATATGTATGGAACTCCACTTGAATGGAAAAATATAAAACAAAATTTAATATTACATTATTCTGACAAAAGAAATGAAACATCTCTAATACGAGATTTACATAACTTGAAACAGACAAACGATACAGTCGAACAATATTACGCTAAAATTATAGAACTATTCTCTACTTTAGTAAATCATGTAAACATACATGAAGAAGATACTAATGTAATATCCGCAAAACAAGGTTTATTTTCTGATATGTGTTTAAATACATTCTTAATTGGTCTTAAAGAACCTCTTGGATCTACCATTAGAGCCATGAAACCCAGCAGTTTGACTGAAGCATTTAATTTCTGCATAAAAGAACAAAATACCTATTATATGAGAAGCTCTTCACAACAACATGTACCAAAATCAATCGTACAAAACCAGATGCGAAATCCAAAAATATTCCATTCATCTAATCAACCAATGTTCGGCAATAATCGGCCTACTCAGCCACAACACTTTTCAAAATTTCAACAACCTACACATTTCTTTAATCGTCAGAACTCTTTCAGACCTACGAATTTTTCAAATCTTTCTAAAAACTTTCACAGAGGTAATGAAAACGTATTTAGGCCAAAACCATTTCCTACCCCTCAACCACCTCCAGAACCCATGGAAACATCCAGCAGGAACGTAAAAGTAAGGAATGAACAGAATCGAAATAATTATCAACCAAGATTTACTTTTGAAGAATTACATAATATAAATTCAAATCGAAAAAATTATAATAATATGTATGTACCGCAGTTAGATCAATACGTCCCCAATGCTTATCAAGATGAAAGTTTCAATAACCAAATTTCTGATAACGAAGGAAAACTAGACGAAATTGAGGACACAAATTTTCAGTTAACAGCCTCGAAGATCAATATGGTTACGTAGATATAAACAAATTTGGTACAAATTTGCTTCCTTACATAAATGTAGCTTCACCCTTTGGTCGTCCTCTCAAATTCCTTATTGACACTGGAGCATCAGTGAATTTCATTAATCCTGAATTAGTTGAGAATAACCCCCAAGAAATTATACCTCCTATAACAATTTCTACAGTTTTCAAAAAACATCAACTTAATAAACAAGTTACACTTCCTGCTTTTCATGAATTTAAAATTAACGCAAAAATTAAATTTCTTATATTTAAATTTCACAATTACTATGATGGGTTAATTGGATTGGAAACCATGAAATATTTGAATGCGAAAATTAATTTGAAAGATAAAACGTTTGAAACAAATAATACTACAATCCCATTATTGTTTAAACCAAATTTTACTTCTAAAGTATATGTAATCCCTTCCCATACAAAAATGGTTACTAATTTACCTGTAGACATTAAAGATGGAGATGTGTTCATTAGGCCTACTAAAATTAACGATAACCTAGTCATATCAGAAGGTATTTACAAAGCATCAAATTGGTTCAGTAATGTCGAAGTTACCAATCTATCTAATGAAGATCAAAAATTGTTCATAGAACAACCACTGAAAGTTGAACCTTTTTCTGACCATCATGAAGTAAATAATATACACATTAACTTCAATAACCATGTAGCAGAACATATCAATAATCAAGATATAACTACCCTTATAAGAACTGACCATCTCAATGAAGAAGAAAAGAAACAAATATTCAAACTTTGTAAAAAATTTGACGACATTTTTCTCAAAGAAGGTCAAAAACTTAGTTTCACTAACGTAATTAAACACCATATTAGAACTAAAGACGATATCCCTATCTACACCAAATCATATAGATATCCTGAAATCCATAAATCCGAAGTCAATGCACAAATTAAAGATCTTTTAGCCCAGGGAATCATTAGACCGAGTTATTCACTTTGGAGTAGTCCCATATGGATCGTCCCGAAAAAGAAGGATGCATCCGGTAAACAAAAATGGAGATTGGTAGTGGATTACAGGAAATTGAACGAGAAAACCATCGATGATAGGTACCCATTACTAAATATCAATGAAATATTGGATAAATTAGGCAAATGCATGTATTTCTCTACTATAGACTTAGCTTCAGAATTCCATCAAATAGAAGTAGACCCAAGAGATATCGAGAAAACTGCCTTTACAGTAGATAATGGGCATTATGAGTACATAAGGATGCCCTTTGGCCTGAAGAATGCCCCATCCACGTTTCAAAGAGTGATGGATAATATACTCCGTGAACTTCAAGGAAGAGAATGTCTGGTGTATATGGATGACGTAATCGTTTTTTCAACCTCCCTACAGGAGCATATAGAGAATTTAAATAAAGTTTTTTCCAAATTTAGAGAAGCGAATCTGAAAATTCAGCTAGATAAATCCGAATTTTTAAAAAAAGAAGTTGCTTTTCTTGGTCATATCGTTACCCCAGAAGGTGTAAAACCTAATCCTGACAAAATTCGTGCCATAAAGCAGTTCCCTATACCTCGAACCCCTAAACAAATTAAATCATTTTTAGGTCTGTTAGGATACTATAGAAAATTTATTAAAGATTTTGCAAAATTAACAAAACCATTAACGGAATGTTTAAAAAAGGACAAAAAAATTGTTTTAAATGATAGATACATTAGTTGTTTTGAACATTGTAAAGATATACTAAGTAACGATCCCTTATTGCAATATCCTGATTTTACTAAACCTTTCAATTTAACGACTGACGCAAGTAATTTCGCTATTGGTGCAGTTTTAAGTCAAGGCCCAATTGGCTCAGACAAGCCAATATGTTACGCATCTAGAACATTAACAAAATCTGAAATTAATTACAGTACAATAGAAAAAGAGCTCCTTGCAATAGTTTGGGCTACCAAATATTTCAGACCTTACATATTTGGTAGGAAGTTTAAAATTATTACTGATCACAAGCCCCTTACTTGGTTATTCTCCCTAAAAGAACCCAATTCGAAATTGATAAGATGGAGACTCAAACTTGAAGAATTCGACTACGAGATTGTTTATAAACGGGGAAAAATTAATACAAATGCGGATGCACTTAGCCGTATCGAAATAAACAACAATGAATCAACCGAAAACAATGTAGACGATTTAGAACAGAATTCAAATCTTTCAACCATTCATTCTGCCGAAGAAAATCTTGATGATCATATTTCAATATCAGAAAGACCTATTAATGAATTTTCAGAAAAATTAATTTTTATAAAAACTAATAATATTGTCAAACCTTTAATGAGTTATAATGTTTTATTTGACACAAAACGAAGAAAAACTTTTAGAACATAATAAATGCATAAAGCATAAAGAACAGACTATAATAGACATTTTCAAAAAATATCTAAGCCCTAACAAATTATCGGCTATATACACAGATGATGAAACCTTCAAAATTATTCAAAACGTTTATTCAAAATTCTTCTCTAATAGTAAAACATTTAAATTAATAAGATGTTGTGAAAAATTAAATGACGTTACTGATAACGATCAACAAGATCATATCATAACAGGTTACCATATTAAAAGCAATCATCGTGGAATAAACGAAACTTTTAAACATCTTCGCAGAAATTATTATTTTCCAAAAATGAAAGATAGAATTACGAAAATTATTAATAACTGTGAAAAATGTCAATCACTGAAATATGACCGAAATCCTCCAAAAATTCAATACGAACACACCGAAATACCTTCTAGACCTTTAGATATCCTACATATTGACATATACAGCATCCATAACGTACAAATATTAACAATAATTGATAAGTTTTCAAAATTTGCTACTGCCTATATTTGACATGCACGAAATAGTGTAAGTGTAATAAGTGCTATCAGGCAATTCATCTCACAACACGGTACCCCAAAGAAAATAGTTAATGATTCTGCGGGTGAATTTACTTCAAGTCTTTTCAAAGAATTTTGTGATGAACACGAAATTACACTACATTTAACCACCCCACAAAATTCCACTGGAAATTCGCCAGTTGAACGATTCCATTCAACTCTAACGGAAATATACAGGATAATTTATGATAGAGATAAGAAACTCATACCGATAGATATTTTGAATGAAGCCCTTCATACATACAATAATTCAATACACTCAGTTACAGGATTAACTCCCTTTGAACTATTAACAGGTAGAACATATAAATTTAACAAAAATGTACAAACTGTATCCGAACATGACTATATTAATAAACTTCGAGAATATCAAAAAGAATTATACGAAAAAATAAAAACAAAAATAGAAATGCATAATAGTAAGATAATAGATAAATTAAATAAAAACCGCGAAAGCCCTCCAAATTTTAATGAAAACGATAGTATATTCGAATACAATAATAGGCGAAATAAGTTAACTCCTAGGGCAAGGAAATTAAAAGTAAAACTTAATCGTAAAGTAGTTGTAGAAACACTTGATAACAAAAGAGCTCATAAAAATAAAATAAAAAGAAAACGAAAATTTCAGGGTAATAATGACCATGACACAACGGATGGAAATACAGGACCTATCGAACAGCCAAGGACTCCTACCGATGAAACTAGGGACGGGCAGAATAATTGAAACTCATATAAAATTAATTCATATTGTAAATTTAACAAATTACGCTGAAAATATAAATATCATAAAGACATCCATCGATTCTATGAAGAAAAATGAATATTTGGGACCAATGAAAGAAATTATGAATCTGAAGCTTAAAGAATTAGAAATTAAATTACTGACGTTACTCCCACGACAAAGACGCAAAAGAGGACGTATCAACGGACTAGGTACAGTAATTAAAAGCATTACAGGTAATCTTGACGATAATGACGCTATACAGATAAATAACCAATTAGATGCTCTAAAATTGAATCAAAACAAATTAAATGATGAATTAACTAAACAAATTATATTTAATGACAAAATGACAGAACGACTGAAGAACATAACGGAACACATAAATTCACAGCAAAAAATAGTACAAAACTTCTTCAACGAATATCAATCAAACATGCTAAATAAAATTCATTCAGAAGAAGAAAATCTTCAGTATTTGCAATATATATATCAAATTAATTACAATATAGAATTACTAATGAGCCATTTACAAGAAATTTCAGAATCCGTGATCCTCGCAAAATTAAACGTTATATCGAAACAGATCCTAAATCCAAACGAATTAAATTTGATTAAAGATATTTTCTTAAAACAAAAAATCGAATATTCTTCAGATGAACAGATTTACGAGTTCCTAAATTTACAAGCTTATTACAAAAATTCCGATATAGTATTTATCGTAAGTGTCCCAGTTTTATCAGATACATATTTCTCCTTTTATCATCTAATTAATTTACCTATAAATAAAACATTTACAATAAAACTCCAAAAATCCTATGCCCTTATGAACGAAAATGATATACAATTTTTGAACAAACCATGCCAAATGATTGAGGGATATTACTACTGTCAAAGAAAGGACATCGAGAAGGTTCCTTCAGAAACATGCATCTCACAATTAATCAAACATAAAGAAGCTAGGTGTGACGTCATAGAAGAAGAAATTCAAACAACAATACTACAACCTGAAGATCACTACATTCTACTCATCAACTCACCAAAAGTATATATAGAATCATCCTGTGAAAACAATAAGCGTTACGTAGTCGGAACATTAATGATCCATTATGAAGATTGTGAAGTAACCATCAATGGAGTGACATATAGCAGTAAACAAAATATATTTTGGGACAAAATACAAATAATTCCACCCATTTTTCCGAAAATCAACCCTTTAGAAATTACAAAAAAGATTAATTTGACGAATTTAGAAACATATAATTTGCAAAACAGAGAGGCAATAAAGTTACTACAGGTCAAAACACATGTTCAATCTTATTCATTACATGGATTCATTGGCGTAACAATAGTTAGTCTCATAGTTAGTCTCATAATGTATTTTATTCATCAAAATTATAAAAACAAATGGACATGTATGGTACAACAGCATCAACGTTTTGGATATCAAAGTGAAGAAAATATAAACACAGCTTCAGCAACAAATTCTCAATGTCGTCATTTGTGGCCTTCGCTTCATAATAGGGGGGAGGAGTTCCGATCGCAATCTACACAAACACAATAATAAAATAAATAAGTTAGTAATCAGTAATATATATATTGTAATAACATACAATAGTATATATATATAGTATGTAACGATTTCTTTAGTATATAAAATAGAGTTCATACATATTATCATTTATTTAAAATTATTTTGTATACAAATCTTAGTCAGCATAAATTATATTCTTTTTGTTTACTCTTATGAGAAATTATAAAAAAATAATTGTCGTTTAAATAATATACTCAGCTAAATTTAACACATATTGTATACATCCGGTTTACCATAATGTAATTTGATTACCTTTATACTTTTGTGAGAAAATATTTTAAAAGTAGAATTGTTTTGTAAAGAATAAGAATTTTAAGTTAGTCTAATCTACGACGTCGAGTTAATAAGAAATAAAAAAGGAATTGTAATTTGGAAATAAAAATTGATTTTTTTTGAGTTAAAGAATATTAAAAAATAAAAGTCGTGCACATAATTCTATTTATGCGAATGTCATACGTATATGTATTATTTGTACATGTACATTATGTATAATTTTGTATGCCTGAAAATTCATTTATTCAAAATAATATTCAAAGAATCATAATGAATTAGATTAGAATCCCTTGAATATTAACTCGAGAAAAATAGTATGATTATGAATTTTTAAATATAGAACTACGGCTTCATCATCATCTTGCCTTTTAATTCCTCCCGGAAACATATACATATGATCTGTAGATCATATGATTTAGATGCCTGAAAACTTGAAGAATTTATTTACCTTTTTGAAAATTCTTTCTTGAAAATTGAAAAAAAAACAAATAAAATAAAATTTATTATTGTTTTAAATATTTTGCTTTTCAATTTTTAAAATACAATAGAAAAATCGTACATTTCGTCTTTTTATTTGAAATCGTAAAATAAAATCAAAGAGCCTTTTAAATAAAGTGACCACACGTCCCAATTTTGGCGGGACAGTCCCACGTCCCGCCGACATTTAAAAATGTCCCGCTTTTTAGAAAATATCTGCATTTCTTATTTTAAATGTACTGTAAAAATATATTACCTATTATTTATTAAGTATTACGACCTGATTTTCTGAAACATGTCAACAATTTTTATAATAACTGCTTGGAATATCTTGAAGAATGGGCAGTTCAATTCGAAGATATTTAAAATTTTTCATTGGGTGACATTAAAAAAGGAGATTTTAGGGGAATATGTGGAAAAATCTTTTGAGTATATTAGTAATCATTTTAAAAAAATAATATTTGCGAAAATGATTTTTTTGATGAGGTGTTATTGGTAAAAAAGTATGGAAAAATTAAATGTTCAAAAGTTATCAACTGGAATAAAAGTTATTGTAAAAAGAACATACAAAAACACCACGAAATCGGGAAGATTTTAGGTCAAAAATCAGCTGGCTTTCGCTCTTGTTTTCAAATTTTTTGCTGCTGCCGTGATTTTTGACCTAAAATCTTCCAGATTTCGTGGTGTTTTTGTATGTTCTTTTTACAATAACTTTTGATCCAGATGGCCTAGGACCATGAACCTGGATTTTTTGGGAAGGGAATCGATCAGAGAAATTATTTTTTGTAACCGAATCATACTTTTACCGGGCGTAATAAAGTACTTTTTTCTGAACAAATAAACTGAGTTATAATTAAAGAAGCAATAACTCAAAAATGATTACCATTACAGCTAAACGGTGAAAAGATCTTGAGAGGGGGACATTTTAACGCTATAATGAGTGTTTTAACATTATTCTGGAGCTAATACATGCTGAGATAAAACAATTTCTAGGTTGAAAACCATGGTGAAAATAAAAAACACAAAACTTGCAATATCTCATAAACAAAGCCGAAACGGGGAAAATGCAATATGGCATTTTCGACTGAAAATTATTTTCTCTTTCATCCTTTAAAATATAGTCCACGTTTTTCGAAACACCCTGTATATGACTAAATTGCAATTCTAATTTCATCCCATTTGTCCCGATTTGTCTCAATAGAAATGTGGTCACTTTACTTTTAAATGACATGAAACAAATTTCTAAATTCTAAACATAAAACAAATGACATAACATAAATGACATGACATAAAACAAATTTCTAAATAACTGGACTATTCTAGGTAAGAGACTTAATTCTCGTAACTTTTTTTTCAAATGAGGTTTATTGGCAGAAATTGCTATTCTACGTAGAAAGCGGTGGTGAAAATTATACATAAGATAGACTGTATTTCTTTATTTTTTCCGTACTCGGAATAGAATGTACAAAATACAATCCGGAAAATTTGGAATAGTATTAATAAAGAAACAAAATAGAATAAATGGTTTATTAAAATGGCTGGAGAAAAAATAATTTAATTTTTTTAGTTATAAAAAAATAGAATTTTTTCAGGTTGGAAATTTTCGTATTAAAAAAATAATAAAAAATGAAAAATAAAATAAAATAATGTAATTTATTTATTTTATTAAAATATTTTTGTATGACATAACCCTATTTTCCCTTTCACTATCCTATACATATTTGACAGATTACAAATTAAAAGTAGGGTTAATTCCATTTATTCCATCATCAGTCTAGGATTAAAACGAATACGTTCTGGATATTCCGAACGAATAAAGAAACACGGAAAAGAACGTTCGGTATATTCGTTTTGAATAAAGAAATGCATATGGAATATACCCAACGTTCGGTACGAATCAAGAAATACACTCATAATTAAGAGATTTCATATTCACCAAATCAGCAGATTATCATTTGACACATAAATTTGACCTGCACGTGAGTTCGAATGTGTCAATGTATAGGCTAGTGCCAATAAAACACTGAAGTGAAAATAATTATTAAGTTCAAAGCTATGCTTTGAGAGACACGAAAATTCCAAATTTATATGACGAATGCAACATGAGATCTTGTGAAATCATACGATTTTGTGCAATTTCTTAGATAAGAGGGGTAGAGGATGTGAAGTGTCGTACGAGTTAACGTGATGGGATCGTGTCTCATGAAAATCGTACTAAAGTCCTATGGTGCAAAATAGGTATTTGATGTATTGACATCATTGGCATCATCTCTGAGATTAAGAAGAGATTAAAAAAACAATATACGTAATAATATAATAATAATATAATATACGAAATGTGAAAATAATAAAATAATAATTATATAATAATTTATTATTTTTATATTATTACTTTCATTTATTTTTTGATATCATTTTTACTTTAAAATGTTCACTTCTATATAATTAAGACAACATAAGAGAGCTAAGAGCTTTTTGCAATGAGTTGCTAAGTTAAGAGATTTTCGAGTTTACAAATGTCTCTTAGCCGCTAATCTAGAATACCGAATTCTCCTAACTGAATTCACCACACACAATAAGAAATCAGCTGATTTCTGTCATCTCTTAACGCTTACCTAGAATCGCTATTTCTGCTAACTGTCTGCTAATTGCAGTTAAGAGGCTAAGAGGCTAATAGTCTCTTATCCGCAATCGCCCGGTAAATATCGATAAAAATTTGTAGATTATGTAAAAGAAAGTAACGATTATTTGTTTGATATCTTTTTATGTACATATATATGTACATATGTATGTACTTTTAAAATTTGTAATTTAGATATGAGTAATGTACGTTCATGTTTTTTCCTTGAATTTAAAATGTAGTCGGACATATGTAATTTATATGTTGAATTTTAATTTATATGAATATCGTAATTGCCATATTAAATCCAAATGATAATATAGAGAGTGTCTCAGAATAAATATTTTTCGTGCTATTTGACTGATAGTTCGGACTGTTTTTTGCTAACAATCGTTCTTGACCTTCTCCTCCCCCTAAAATGAATAAATAAGAATAATAAATTTGTGCACTGTGCTTTTTCAATATTTTTACATGCTTGGTCCCTAATTAAAGTATTTACCAAATAAAAAATCGAAGTTTTAGGTTTTTTAATGATTAAATAATGGAATGTAGAGGGAGAAAAGTGAGTAAAAATGGGTGGACAAGGTAGAGGAGGGTTATATGAATCTGCCCCAATCACCAAAAGGTGGAATCCGTGTTGTGGGGGCGAACGACAGGCAGATAAAAATGAATATTTTTTAAATTCATTTAGATATTTTATATTCAATTTTCAGGGACCTCTTGTACATAAATATCCATCAGCCAGATAATACATGGGTTGTATATAGGTCCCCATGATCCCATGATACCCTCTGGGCCCTATAAGTCCCTATACATAGATCATATCATCAAGCATGTAATATTCAATAATCTATACACACCTAATATTCGAATTTTTACGTTCATCCTCTGTCCTCTTACCCTTCTATACAAAACTTTTAACCATCAAAACATGGTCAGCATCCCTTTATCACACTCACCCTCTAATACGCTCTTCCGGCCTATCCAATCACACGCATCTCCGACCGCCCCACACATGGGATGCATTTACAAAATATTTTCATTTACAACGTACACATGTTCATTAAATTGTAAATTAAAATTATTATTGAAGAAGTTAGCGTTAGCAATTAGCGTTCTGTTATCCATTATTTATTAGATATAAATGATGTAACAAAAGGTCTTAAAAAATTTTATTAAAAGCACAGCTTTCTATACATCCAAAAACGGATAAAGTATGTGTAAGGTAAAAATTAAAATTTGATTCATTTGATTTATTTGATATATTTGATTTTTAATTATTAACAATAAGTAGAATAAGGCTATAAAATAAGATTATTATGAATAAAAAGTCATATTTTAACATTTTGTATGAAAATCTTTCTTGTTTTCTCCTTCATTTCAGAAATCTTTCATTGTCTTTTATTTATGTACATAGAAAGTGAAATAAATGTTTTAAAATTTCTAGAGTAAATTTAAAATGTTTCAATTTTCTGTTACAGTAGTAAAAGGTTTCCATATGGACTTTTACTTGACTAATTTTTTACATTGCTTATCTAATTTTTTTCACAATCAAATTGGATTATCCAATTGGTATTCTTGTCCAAATATTATTTAGAAATTTATATACATAATTAATTTAGTTTTCTTTATATATGTATTTCTCGATTATCCTTTAAAGATATAAGATCAAAAACAGTCAAAGTTATAAGATCAAGAACCATTGAGGACATAAGATCAAAAACCGTTGAAGATATAAGATCAAAATTTTTTATTTTCAGTTTTTTTGAAGTTTATGATTTCCCTCATACTTGCCTCATAGTTTAAATTTTAAAATATGTATGCCTATGTATAATGTATATACTTACATAGGCTCAATTACGAGGATCTATTCGGTAAAAAATACATAATAAAACGGAATCGACTTTTAAGTCTATTTAAACAAAATACACTATATTAATTATTTGTGTCACAAATAGAATAATGATAGTAGACGGTTTTTGATCATACCACATGGTTAAATTTATCATCTTGATTGATAGCTAATTTATACTATGCCATTAAATCTGTGTGTAATCTATGTGCTGTGTCGTCTTCGTGTCCAGGATTATAAATTGTATATACATATGTAATTATCACCATAATTACTATCGAAAAATATTCAACAAAAAGCACCGGATGTTTTCAATTTTAATCGAAAATCATTTGAATTACTCGTACATACTTAATTTAAATAACAAAAAAACTACAAAATTACTTTATATGCATATTATTCACTGAGTCTTTCAAAAGCAACAGAAGTATGAAAATTGGTATAAAATTTCAATAAGTCAAAACAAAACCGTAAAAATATACGATCTCTAAAAGGACAATGACATAAATAAGAAAAAGAAAACATAAAACATCTTCATACATACGATATTGTTAGATATTTTTATTTAAAAAACAGTTATGAAAACAACGATTAAATTAACGATAACATGATGGATTTCTTTACAATTTTCTTTTCTTAAAAATAATAGTAATAATAATAATAATCGTTTCACTATTTTATTAATCGATGAGACTATTTTCTTCACTATTATCTTGGTAGTTATAAATTTCATCAAGAGGGGCGAAATTATAAATTTCTCTAACACCCCGATCTTTATCTTCTCGTATTCTACTTAACATTTTTAAGATTACGTTATTCTCTAGATTTCCTTCATTTAAAATATTTGCTACATAAAAATGAAATAAAATTAATTAATGTTGATAATTCAAATTGAAAAAAAAAAAAAAATATATTTATACTTATATATATACATACGTTCTATATTCATTAATTGTACTAAAATCTTTGCAACAAAAAGTCTTATATTAGGTACAGAATTCAATGATAATTTTTCAATATTATTTAAAACCTGTTATGTTCCCATAACATAAATTTTAAAAAGTAAGAAAAACAAATCGCTTTAGATTTTCTTTGTTGCATTTTTGCTAAATCTTCAAATTATATTCCAATACATACAATGTATGCGTTAAATAAATTCAATATATAAAATATAAAATGTAACATAAAACTCCATATCCGCTTAAATATAAACATAATGCTAAATTTGCAAATTCCTATGTACAAAATTGCAATTCAACTTCATAGTAACAAAGGTTTATCTTCGTCTCATAAGTCATATATGTAATGTATAAACTCATATGTATTTTTATGCAAAGATACTTCGCGAATTAATTATAAGTAGTCAGTCAGAGTTAAAATAGAGTCAAGTGCAGTTCAATAATAAATATACATTTCAAATACATAGAATATTGTTGATCAAAAATCTTAGTGATTGTAATTGTTTCATAGATAGGTATAAAGAATCTAAATTGAACTCATTATAATAAATTTAAACATTTATTTTTAAACAGATATTTACTGTTAAGAATTAATTGTGAAATTTAGTAATATACTAATAATAAAATTAATTGCAGTAAATTTAGAAAAGTCTGTTTTATTTAATGAGAAAAAAATCAAAAATAATTTAATGTTATTGTAATAAACATAACAAACCATAAGAAACAAATACATTAATGAAGGATCGCAAGTAATTAACTGTAAAAATATGGAAAAGAAAATGAAAATTTCAATGTTTTTGAAAACTTTTTAAATATAAATAATGAAAAACAAACCTTATACATAATTTTTAAACATAAAAATGTTTGTCTTTTTCTCCAATAATCACTTGATGCGAATTCATCAGCAACGAAAATCTTCATAATGCTGTTAAACTAGTTAAATATAACAAATTATCCAGTTTATTGATCGGTTCATACATTTTTATTAAAAGATATATTTGTTTAGCTAAATCTTCTTTAATATGCCAATTCATTATACTGTCCACTTTTAAGCACATACCAACATTCGATAAAATTTCATCGTGCTTTGGTAAATCAACAGCCTAAAATGTATAATAGAAATAATTATGATGAAATTTGAATCTAATTGTCGTAGAATGCTAAGAAAGATACGATCAACAGTACAATTAGCAATCTATACCTTCAAAAAATATGCAAAATTTCGAATTGCTTCAACTTTAACTTCATCAATGTCTTTAAAGAACCGAATATAAATTGGTACAAGATTATTGGTTGCAATCTCTTTACCTAATACTTTTGCTAATACATCGATTGATGATGCAACTGTTTTTCTTGCTGTAATACTTGCTTAATTAAATGCCAATTTCTAATTAAAAAAATAAATAAATAAAAGCACGATTATATAAAAAATATATGCATAAAAATTTAAGTACTCACTGTTTTTCAATTGTTAATATCACTGCTGGAAAACTATATGCCTAAATTAAATTTATTTATTCTTCATTACATTCTAATGCCATTTCAATGTAAATTTGTAATAAATTTGCTGGCGTTATATTTTGTTGAAAATTTGCTGGTTTCTTTTTTAATATTTTATCTCTTGTGATTAGATTAGTTGTTGTTGTTGTTAATGAAATATGCTTTATACTAAGATTTTGTTGTTTTTGTCTATATTCTATTGATGTTAATAAAGAAGTATCACCAAGATTTAATAACTGTTCTGGTTCAATATACCAATATTAATATGAATTAAAATTTGCAAATGCATCATCATCATCATCGATAGTATTATCTAAAACAGCAGCTTTATTAGTACTGTATCGTTATAATGTCGTATATTTTTTCTTTATTATTATCATCATATTATAATTATTATCCATATTGTTGTTGTTGCTGTTATCGTTTTTATTGATGCCACCAATTAATTTTGCTATTGAAAATGATTTTGATATTTCATCACAACTAATTTCTTCACTACGTTTTCGTTTTTCATCAACAGCTTTTCGAACTAGTAACAATAAATCAATTAAATCTGAATATTCATCTTTTTTAAAACATTTCGGTAGACTTAAAGCTCGACTTCTTCGTCGAGATTTTAATGATGCACATGATGATGATGATGATGATGGTGATGGTGGTGACGGTGTTGTTGCTGTTGTTGTTGCCGTCATTGTTGTTGAGGATTGTGAAACCGTTGTTGAATCGAAATATGATGTTGTTGCCTGTTCAACTAAAAAATCATTTTTAAAAAAAGAATTATCTTGAATTATTATGATTATCGATTGTAAAATTGCCAGTATCACCACTACCGCTTTCACTATCATTACCAAACGGAAAAGCATTTGTGTTATTAACGCTACAACTAGATGAATTTGTCCACAGCCATTCATTTATTCTCGATTTTAATTTGAGCAATTTCTTTTGGTGTTAAGGCTAATATCGTTCTATTATTATTATTGTTATTATTATTATTACTGTTATTGGCATTATTATTATCAATAATTCAGGATCTGATAACTCACTGAAAATGAAAAGAACAAAATTTCTTATTAAAATATAATATTATTAAATGAAACAAAAGTACATACTTCAAAGTCACATTTAAACAAAATATCAAGAAAAAAAAACGTTTTGCTCAAAATATGAAAAACAGAATTTCTAAATTTAAGGAAAATTGAAAATTTTTTGTTTGTAATTGTTTGTAATTATGATAAAGGACATTTTATTTTAAACAACAAAGAAAAAAAAAGCAATAGACATGCTCAACGAATAGATAAACAATCAACAGGTGACCAAGCAAAATAATTTTAGTATACGAACAACAACAAAAAATAATAATAATTAAAGAAATAAATTTTTTTTAAAAATGTATTTGAAAATAAGATACGCGCACAATGTACAAGATTTTCCTAATTTTTATCAGATGGTCTTGAAACAAAAACAAAAATTTAAATCACAATGTACTTTTATCACAAATCACAATGCAATTACTGTACCAATTTACTTTCTAGCATGTGCAGTTACATCGATGTTTACATAATTATTTGTATTTAATTTTCATTTGCATTTTATGATGATACACAGTTATTTATTCAAGCTCATCAAAACTGGCTGTGATATGCTACAATTAAAATAGAAAATCATTTCACATCCACTTTGTGATCTCGAAATAGTAACAATTTCTTCACTCATCATTTTATAATTATGATGATATTAAATTATGTTTTTGTAGACAATAGGAAGGTACACACATATATCGCTCCTCAAAGCTGGCTGTGATATAAACTTTCATTTTATTATAGCATCATTTCACAATCAATTTGAGAGAAGATACAAATTGGTGACCCCGGAACACTTCCGTTTTTATTTTTTGGTATTTTTCCTTGATTTATAATTTAGTTGATTGAAATACATAATATGTATGTATGTATAATTAAAAATTGATAACTCAAATTGTGGAGTGGGTGTGGGTTGGCCGGAGGAGCGTGTTAGAGGGTGAATGTGATAAAGGCATGCTAGGTGACCATGTTTTGATGGTTAAAAGTTTTGTGTAGAAGGGTAGGAGGACCGAGGATGAACGTAAAAATTCGAATATTAGGTGTGTATATTATTGAATATTAGATGCTAGATGATATGATCTAGGGTCTTATAGGGCCCAGAGGGTATCATGGGATCATGGGACCTATATACAACCCATGTACTATCTGGCTGATGGATATTTATGTACAAGAGGTCCCTGAAACTGAAAATAAAATAAAAAATATCTAAATGAATATAAAAAATATTCATTTTTTATCTGCCTGTCGTTCGCCCCCACAACACGGATTCCACTTTTTGGTGATTGGGCAGATTCATATAACCCTCCTCTACCTTGTCCACCCATTTTTACCAACTTTTCCCCCTTTACTGATCAGTATTTATCATTAAAAAACCTAAATATTTGATTTTTAATATTTGATATTTGTTCACAACGAGTATTTTCATCGTACATAATACGTAATGGTTCAATTACATTTAATGCTCGTCTTATATTATAATGTACTTTATCGTCAGCATTTATTAAGTCTTTTGGCGCATTATGTTTTCCATTAAATATTACAATTTTTAAATACTCGGCTAATGATGCTCTATCTTTTGCTGTTAAATATCTAGCTGCTTGATCACATATTAAACACTCTATACCACCACGTCCTGAAAATATTTATAAAACATGTTCAAAACCAAAATTTTTACTTAAAGCAACATCTAATGATTTAATACTTTACATGTGGTTGCACTGAATTGCCACAATTTTCCTGACGAAAAACATAATGTTACAAATTTCTTACGTATACGTAAAAATATCTTATACGCAATTAGACAACTAAATTTCACTGCTTCGTTATTCAAAATTTAATCAATATGAAAAAGAAGAGGGAATTTTTTTCTTAATTTATTTTTCAATGAATTAAATCACAAATTAACTTACACAATACAAATGGTATTTGTAAATCCAGATACTTGTTTCCATCCTGTAACAATAACAACTGGATCTACGATTTTATAAAACCATTCTTTTTACCAAGCGAAGTCCAAATTGTACAAGATCATCTACATCTTTAAGCCAATCAGATAGTGTTGGTTCTAATTTAAAAACAAAATCAATACAAAATTAAATACAGAATGAATGAATGCCTAATAAAATTGTAATTAGGTGTGCATACCAGTGTAAATTAATGGCAGAATAGCATGATAGAGATGACGAAGAGATTTTTGTGCCAAAGGGCAGTTTCAGCTTCCTTGCATATTTTTGCCATTGTAATGGATAATTATCCTTTGCTGTTTCACCTGAAACGTAACACAATCAGCACCATCTAAGATTGCATTGGCAACATCGGAAATTTCAGCGCGAGTTAGACGTGGTTTCTCATCCATTGATTCAAGTATTTGTGTTGCACAAATCACTGGTTTTCCTTGCTGTAATTTTATTAAATAATTAAACAAAACACAGAAATTAAAATTAAACTATTTTTAGTTACCTTGTTGCAACGAGAAAATCTTTTCTGGTAGAATTTCATTTCCAAGATCACTACGTGCTACGGCTACGGCACCGTCAGATGCAGCAATAATGTCATATAAATTATGCATATCCGGTTGATTTTAAAGCTTTTTTTCTGCATCATCAGATACACAACAGATTTCGCGAAATGCATGTGCATTTCGAATAAATTATGAAAAAACCATGTCTACTTCTTGTTCAACGTCAAATTTAACATCTGATTTGTTTTTTTCAGATACAGCTGGCAAATCGACTAGTACTCCTGGTAAATTAACACCTTTTCTTGAACCGAGTATACCATCGTTTTCAATTGTAAGAATTAATGCATCACCTTGAATTTCTTTAACAATCAACGAAATAATACGTTCATCAACGAATACTCTATTATTTGGCTTAACAAAATTAACAATATTTGCATAATCAACAAAAATCACATCCTTATTGCCCTTCTCTGCATATTCCTTATTTGTTGTTAGTTTTATTGCATCAATTCGTTTAAGTTCAACTTAAGATGTACCGCTACCACCAGTAATGATTCTTATCTCCTTAAATTTTATTCAAATTAAATGACAAACTCCTTCACGAATATTTTTAATCGTATCATGAAAGAAATTCAATTTTGCTATGTTCATTCCTGTATGCATCATTTTTCTAACATTTCAACACTAATTTCTCCATCTGGAAACTGACAAACTGTTGTCATCTGAATCTAAAATGTAAAAAAAAAGAAAACAAAGAATCGATATATTACTACTTAATACACCTCTTTCAAATTCAAATTTTAAACAAACAATTATAAAAAATATTTATAACAATGACCATATGAAAGCCATCGATAAAATGGTATATTATACATTATAATATGTATACAGAAATATTCATTTTCGTCGTTTGTAATAAGTTAATAATCCTGTAGAATTTCCGGATTATCATATCGAGTGTATTTCTTTATTCGTACCGTACGTTCGGTATATTCCATATGCATTTCTATATTCAAAAAGTATATTCCGAACGTTCTTTTCCGTGTTTCTTTATTCATTCGGAATATACAGAACGTATTCTTTTTAATCCTAGACTGATGAAGGTGTAAATGGAATAAACCCTACTTTTAATTTGTAATCTGTCAAATATATGATAGTGAAAGGGAAAATAAGGTTATGACATAAAAAAATAATTTAATAAAATAAATAAATTACATTATATTATTTTATTTTTCATTTTTTATTATTTTTTGAAAACAAAAATTTTCAACCTGAAAAAATCTTATTTTTTTATAACTTTTTTAGTTTTAGTTTTTAAAGAAACACGGAAAAGAACGTTCGGTATACTTCTTGAATAAAGAAATGCATATGGAATATACCGAACGTACGGTACGAATCAGTGTTGCAGCTGAACAACTTTCAAGTGTAGTAAAAATCTACTACATTTTCCAAAATGAGTGTAGTAGACTAGAAATTCATTACAAAAGCTTAGACTTGGACCGTGTATAAATTGCTTAAAAAATTTATATTTTAACAGCAACAATAGTTATTGAAGTAGGTGCAAAAATTCAAATTTTGAAATTTCCAAATAAAATTTTGCAGTATTAACAAATTATTTTTGTGTCCTTTTTCTTCATTTCTTATAAAGTGAGAAACAGAATTATTAATACTGTTATATATTTCTGAAAAATTTTAAGCATTTTTTAAGTAATAATATAATATCAAAGTACTAAATATAATAATTCATTAACATTTATTGTTCATTAGAAAAAAATTATTACAGCAAAAATAATATGCATATAAAAACAAAAACTAAAACATAACGCGTACGCACACACTACGCGTATACATATACAAAACAAAATAATAAATTATACATTGAACAAAAAAGAAATCAGCAATCTAATTCTGAATTCTGATGTTTGATTGCTGATGCTGTATTGCTGTCTAGTGTCTGTATTGCTGATCTTACTCATCGTGTTTTATTTTATTACCCGCTTTCTGTATCATTTCATTTTCATTATTCATTTTCATTCAACAAGGCAATGAAATTTAGAGTAGTAGATTTATATGGAGACCCTTTTTGTGTGTAGTAGAGTAGCAAATTTCGAAAATTTTAAAAATATGTAGTAAATTTACTACACAAGTAGCAAATCTGCAACATTGGTACGAATAAAGAAATACACCCATCATTATATATTTAGAATGTATACAAATTCCAATGTGATATGACGTTTCCAATACTGTGTTGTTACTTGTTTGACATTTCCATTACATTTGTTAACATTCTTCAATTTGGTATGATAACACTGTTTGTGGGCATAAAGTATATATTCAAATAGAGTTTCCTAGTAAAACCGTCAAAATTCCGAACACAAAAATGCACATACATTTAATACATTGTTTCGAATTAATTCAATGTGAATCATGGGATTCAACCAATTTAATCAGGAATTTAATTTTTTCCTTGAATTGTTTTTCAAAGTTTTTTCACATGTTGATATTTTATTCAACATATTGCAATCTCGCAATACAGATGGTGCTTTAGCAATTAAAAGCACAGAATCATTTTGTACAGCTCTTAATACAATAAGAAATTCTCTCAGTGGCACAGATAACTCGTCATCTGTACATCAAAATAAAAGAATTCGCACTTCAATTTCCAGTCTTAATATTATCGGGAAAGAAATTTGTGATATAATCATCACTCAAATAAAAGAAAGATTTAGTAACTCTGACCATATTTGCTCTTTTAATATTATCAATTCAAAAAATTTTTATAGTTATTCTAATGCTTTCCCTGAAAAAAAATTAAAAGTCATTGTAAAGTTTTACCCTTTTATTGAGCATGAAATGCTTAAAAATGAATTATCAGTGTTGTATTCAAACACAATGTTTCAAGAAATGACTTCAGTTTTAGAGCTTTTTGCTTTTTTAAAAGATAATAATTTAACATCGTCTTTTATTCAAATCACTAAACTTCTTGAAATTATTTTAACAAGTCCGGTTACAACAACTGAATCAGAAAGAGCATTCAGTACTTTGAAAAACATTAAAACGTATAAATCAAGTAGTATAGGTCAAAGTCGTTTAAACTCATTAGCAGTTTTATCAATATGTAAAGATAAAATTTCTGAAATTTCCAATTTTAACGCGAAAGTAATTGATTTATTTGCATTACAGAAAAATAGGTGCGCTGAATATTTATACAAATGATTAATTTATTGTTTTATTTTATTTTATTTACCTTGTTAAGTTTTATTTATTTTTATTTATATTATGTTGAATTTTTTTTTGTTTTATGAAGTAATTTATTTTTTTTATTGTTCAATTTTTTTGTGTTAAGTTGTGTTTGTGTTTAAGTGTTCATATATTGAAGTGAAAAATGTGTTATAAATAGGTCTGAAAAGTTTTATAAAATTAATACAGTTAAAATTATAATACACGAATTTATACGGATTTGTTTCTTTGTTTTTATTTTCTGAATGTACGTAATTTTAATAAAACTTTTTAGAGAAACCGATCACTAAAAATCGGTTAACGCTCTGTATGTGGTACCTCTTGGGTGGAGTGGAAACCCACATCGTGTTTGGCCCCACCAACAAAATCAGCCTAGAGCCGCCACTGGTTATCCGTATGGTTCTTATAAAAATAAAACAAATTCAAACACCTTTAGTGAGATATTGAATTTCAACTATGCCAATGAATATTTTTGTAATACAAGTGGACGGTGGTCTGCAATTTGTAAATACTAATAACATGTCTGTATAGTAAATGTTTCATATCTTTAAAAATATCTATTAAATTGTTTATGATAATTTTCACCATTTAAATATTCCCATCTGCCTGAATTCCACAAAACAAAAGTTGTAATTAATTTTTCAATTAGGATATAACTTTAATTAGTAAAATGACAAACTTTTTTTATTCAATTACATCACATTATCGTAAAATATTTTACGTAATTCCCAAAGAAACATGAATGTTTTTTTTAATATAAATGTTAACATGCATATATAATGCTTTTATGTAACTTATTAAATTTTAATCTTCAATCCCGTGAATTGTTGATGTGTATGAATACGTACATGTTTTTGTTTTCTGGGTTTTTAAGTAGAGCAACCAACTGAAAAAATATAAATTCGGGTGATTATAGGTTTTGCTGGGAGAGAAAACAAAAAGGAAAAAAAATTGTAATTTTCTTTTTATTTTTTTATGCAAATAAAAAAAATTTAATTAATACAATTCAATTGTTCAACGATGTGAAAAATATTATTCTGTTGTGTGTCCACTGAAAATTTTGTTATTGCATTAAAATTATATCAAGAAATCTTAATTAAACACCTTTGATTACTTTTTCCCCTTTCTTATTTCCATTTTTTAATTTTTGAATCAGTTATAATAAATTTTTCTTTTTATATAATAAAAGCTGATTTTTTTCCATTTTTGTTTTATATAAGAAAAAGAATTGTACTCAGATTAAAGTTTTTCTTTCCTTTCACACTCTTTTCCACACAACAATATATTTAATGTTTGATAAGTTAAATTGAAATGTGTTACGTCCTTTTACAAAAAGTTCAACTGCCTGGTAAATTTTAATTCAATGAAACTGTGTGATTAAATTTCTGTTCGTTTTTTTTAAAAGTGGTCATTCTTCTATACTATTATTATTTATTTAATTGTTTCTAATGTGCCATTACTAGTATCAGTAAAAGTTTTTAACTTTTTTAACTTACTATAATGAAATTTCGGGTACAATGAACCAGTTAAGAAAATGGTATATTGGTACGAAATACTATTATATCATTATTTGCCTTTTATTTATAATTTTTTACTGCATTCTGTTGCAAGTAAAAACCAAGTGCACACCAAAAGGTTGTAACGCTTTGATATTACCGTGGTGGAATGATACCAATGAGGATGCATTACAATAAAGGAGTCTCGCGAAAACTCATTTTTAAAAATCGAGCTTTTTTTTAATCGAAAGAGCGTCAAAAAATAAAGATTTTGAGGTGGTAATTTTGGATATACTCTGATCAAAAATAACCCGGACTCGTTCATGTACAACCCCCGCCAATATTTTAAGATGCATTTCTTTTAGTATTTATGTTTGTATACCTGTTTTTTACATTTCCTCCAAATTCCAGCTATATATGTCAATCAGTTGTTTTTTGACAGCACTTTGTTTAGGTCAAGTTTTTGCTTACTTTCGATTTTGCGATGGAAAAAATAATTGAACAAAGAATTTGTATTAAATTTTGCGTAAAAAATGAAATTAATGCTACTGAAACGCTAAAAATGTTGCAAAAATGTTATGGTGATAGTTCTCTATCGAAAACAACAACATTTGAATGGCATAGTCGTTTTAAAAATGGTCGTGAATCAGTGAAGGATGACATTCATCCTGGGCGTCCTTCAACATCAAAAACCAAAGAAAATGTTGATCTGATTAAATCAATGGTTTTGGAAAATAGAAGATTAACGATCAGAGAGATGGTTACTGAAACAGGAATTTCATTTGGTACAATTCAAAGCATTTTAAGTGATGATTTGGGCTTGACACGACTTGCAGCGAAATTGGTTCCTAAATCATTGAATTTTTTACAAAAACAAGAACGTGTTATTGTTGCTGAAGAGATGCTTTCCAGAGTAAATGCTGATCCTGCATTCATTCAACGGATCATTACTAGTGATGAGACGTGGGTGTACGAGTTTGATGCGTTAACAAAGCAACAATCAAGTGAATGGCGCGCTTCAGAAGAACCAAGACCCAGAAAAATTCGTCGTACTCAATCAAAGAAAAAGATTTTGCTTACCGTTTTCATCGATTATCGTGGTGTTGTGCATCATGAATTTTTACCAACAGGTCAAACAGTTAATAAGGATTATTATTTAAGCGTAATGAAGCGTTTACGAGAAGCAGTTCGTCTAAAAAGACCCGATTTGTGGCAAAATAATTCGTGGATTTTACACCACGATAACGCACCTTCTAACACAGCCGTGGTTATTCGTGAGTTTTTGACTAAAAACTCAACAAACACTATTCATCAACCACCATATTCACCGGATCTCGCACCGTGCGACTTTTTTTTGTTCAGTCGCTTAAAAAAACCACTTCGGGGAACCCGCTTTGACAGCATAGAAGCAATTAAAGACAAATCGAAGAAGGAACTTATGGCGATCCCAAAAAGTGAGTACGAAAAATGTTTCCAGGATTGGATTAAACGGTGGCACAAGTGCATTGCATCAGACGGAGAATACTTTGAAGGGGAAAAAATAAATATTAATGAATAGACTTGTACTTTGTGTTTTATTGACCAAGTCCGAATTATTTTTGATCCGGGGGTTATATACAATGTGATTGAATGTGTTTCAAAGATATTCCGAAAACATTTTATGCAAACATACAGACAATTGGAAACTCTATACACATATTTACTCTTTGTTGTGGACCTTACAGTGCATCTATAATGTCAATTTTTCCCTAGAAGGCAATATTTATTTGACAGTTCATATTGCCTTGTTGTGGGCAAAATATTGTGGCACTATTTCTAAAATTTATATGAAACAGAAAGAAGAAGAAGTCTTAAATATACTGATATGTCAAAAATATTGCCGCAATATTTCAAGAAACAATATTGCTCCCTGAGGCAATGGCAATATTGCCATCAGGAAATATTGCAGGCAAAATAGGGTCTCCATTGGGAATATTTCCATTGCCGGCGATGGAAATATTGCCAATATAGACCTAGGATTAACTACGCCATCTATTAAACAGGACGAAACTTCAAAAATGTCAAAAATTGAAAGGATATTAATCCTTAAGGCGCGGATTTGAGAATTTTCCAAACTTTTGCACCTCGTTTCTCGGCTATTTATGAACCGATTTTTGTGAAATTTTTCACATAGATAGACGAAGTAAAGTTGTGGTCATTAAGTAAAAAATAGTTGTCAAAAAGGATTTCGTTTTTATTTTATAAGGATTCAAAGTTGACAAAAATCGAAATATAGCTTTTCAATTGCACCTAATATGTCGCAAACTATTCAACCGATTTTCATGAAATTTTGAACACACATAGGTTGAAGGGAATTGTGGTCATTGAATGAACAGATTTTTGATAAAGCACTCCGTTCAATAGAAAATTGAAAAAGAGTGAAAGCATGTTTCCTGAAAAAGTACTTTGACTTTGTTACAGTTTATCTGCTATTAAACGTATGATTTATGTAATTTTTTCGATATAGACATAAAATTTCAACTTTTCCTAACTGATTGCAAAAAAAATCAATGAAAAATGTTTCGTAGTTTACATTTTATTAATAAATGAAAATTACTATTTTTTATATGAAATTTTCAATTTTCATTGCATATTTATTTCTGTTTCAATTTATATTTGAAAATTTTCAAAAAACAGTTCAGGCAAAAATTGATAGGTGGCACCAATAATATAAGTGATTTTAAAATAATGCACATACAGTGCCGAAAAAAATACATATAACCATTTTGACAAATTGCAATTAGTACATTTGTACTATAATCTTCATAATAAACAACAATAAAACGTGATACTTGGTTTTAAATTATTACTAATAAAATAATTGAAAATCATAGTAATGTTTGTATTGTAATTGTTGTTTATTTCAGAATAATATGAATTCATTTTTTAATGTAAATGAATTCATGATTTGGTTACAAATGTTTTAATTTACACTGTATAGTCAATAAACGATTTTTGTATTTCATATGTACATACATATAATATATGTATATACACGTAGACGTAGGTATATAGGATATGCATATGATCATGTGTTATATAGTATTTGATGTACATGTGTGTATGTATACGCATAGAACATTGAGTGTGAGAAAAAAGCAATTAGATGAAAAAAAATTAGTTTTTTTTTCTACAGAATTTTTTGGAGTATACATTCATACAAACACGTAAATGTGGACAAGTTCACATTTTTGAGTACATTTTTTCTTTTGAATTTTTTTTTCAATTTTTTTTTTTATCAACTTTTTATTTTATATTTTTGCAAATTACAGATCAAGCCATAAATCATTTGTTTTGTATTACGTAATATACAATACATACCTATACATACATATATATGTATGAGTATGATGAAATAGACCCCTAAAATGCATGCTTATAAAAATCATTAAGGGCAGCCAGCAACAGCTGATTGAAATCGAAATCAGCTCAATCAAAAATGTAAAAATTAAAAATTCGTTGAATCCGTTAATAATTTAAAAAACAACAAATAAATATGTATACATGTCACGTATGAATTCAAATGTATATCATTTCATGCGTAAGTACTTTTGTACATACATACATATATACATAAATATACGAACATTGAACACACAATTTGCGTGCAGGTGCACTTCCTATACATACCCATCAAAATTGATATAGAAGTATGTACATATGTACATCTCTATTGTTCTTATTCATCATACTCATGGCTCTATCAGGTTGGAAATTTTTGTTTTTAAAAAGTAATAAAAAATGAAAAATAAAATAATATAATGTAATTTATTTATTTTATTAAATTATTTTTATATGTCATAACCTTATTTTCCCTTTCACTATCATACTATATATTTGACAGATTACAAATTAAAAGTAGGGTTAATTCCATTTATTCCATCATCAGTCTAGGATTAAAAAGAATACGTTCTGTATATTCCGAATGAATAACGAAACACGGAAAAGCACGTTCGGAATATACTTTTTGAATAAAGAAATGCATATGGAATATACCGAACATACGGTACGAATAAAGAAATACACTCTAGGATAATGTACGAATCATAAGCTTTCGATTGGTATACTATATATAAAGGTATTTCATTGTTTATTTTTGTCGTATGAACGAGTAGGACGAAAAAGGATTTTTGCTCTTTTTAAGAACATAGGCAATCGTATCCTTGAAACAAGATGTGGAAAAGACTTATTTTTTTCCCCTCTTTCCATTGCAACAAGGATCAATTCTTAAAAATGCCTATTCTTCTGGCCTCTATTTTGTAATACATAATATATCCAGTTTCGCCGATCCCACGTCGACTTCATCCGTTGTACCGGAATTTGTTTCACATTTCAATCTTTGAATCGTACGATTTTCTCATGTATACGTACTAATAGTTATAGCTGGTGTTACCATTTCGAATTATAATTTACAGAACGTCAAATTATCACAACAGATGCAAATAAAAACAAAAACAAAAATTAGTGAAATTTTAATTTGGTGCAATTTGTGTGTAAGAAGGTAAAAAATTAAGAAGTAAATAATTAAAGAAAGAAAATTTTTAGTATAGTTTATTTATTTTGTTTATTTTAGAAAATTTAGTATAGTTTTTTTTTCAAAGTTAATTCATTCTAGTTAAAATAATATAAATATGTCGGGTCAATTCCCTGGAGGATACTCTAGTCCAATGAGCGGTCATCGTGGCAACCAATTTGGTAATCAAATTGTTAACATGAACATGGTACAAAATCAAATGAATATGATAGGCTATAGCCAGCCTGGATTGATATCTCAATCACAACAGCCGCAAATGCAAGCTGGTGGAATGAATATCAATCCATCAGGGATTAATCATGGTGGAGGAGATTTACAAAATCAATCGCATTCACAACAATCTAATCAACAAACCTTACAACAACAACAACAACAACAGATGCAACAGCAACAACAAGCGCCGCAATTAACACTTCAAACTGCTACTACTCCAACACCAACTGGTAATTTAATGTCACAGCAGAATATCCAGCAACAACAGCACCAATCTGGTATGTTAACGACAAGTGCACCACAACTACCACAAAAAGAAATTAACACTGTAAGCCTAACAAAATTAGGCCAAGAAACAGTTCAAGATATAACATCACGCTTTCAGGAAATATTTTCTGCATTAAAAACCATTCAACCAATTAGTAATCGGGAAAATAGTACTGAAAAGAAAGTTCAAGAATATTTCCGAACTATTCGTTTACTTTTTAAACGACTAAGAATCATTTATGAAAAAAGCAATGATGGTTGTTCACAAGGTAAGTTCCGTACATAATCTCATATTATCTTATGTTATTGTATTGTTTTGTACCGAAGGTATGGAATACACACATGTAGAAAGTTTAGTCCCATATAAAGATGAACCAGAACAGACAAGAGCTGAATCGACTCAATGTGAGGAATATAAAAAAGCTCTGCAAGAAAACCGTGAACTAATTGAAACAGTTATGCTAAAAAATAAACAATTACGAGAGATCATCGATCGTATTCGTATAATAATTTGGGAAATTAATACAATGTTAAGTATGCGAAGATCATAAATTAAATTATTTTGTTTTACTTAATGTATAATTTAAAAAAAATAAAATAAATTGTACATTTCCAATTTTAATCAAATATTTGAATTACCGATTAATTTAGTACAACATAATATATACGTGTGTATGTACATGTACTATGCTATTTTAATTTCATTCAATAGCTTTATAAAATTAGAAATATATATGTCTGTACATATGTATATATTTATTTTATTTAGGACACGTCCCATTTATATATCTTTTACATCCTTTTGCACAAATTGGAATATCATTTACATCTATTTTATTTAATATATTATCATCTCCAATTCTATCAGATATATCAATTGAAAGTTTTACACATGTTATCTCTAATGTTGTAACATTTACTCCCAATACATAAGATAATTCTGGTTGTGGACATGGTCCGGCTTCTCCAAGATTATAGCATTGATTACGAATTGGTATTCGTCCATCTTGATTACATGAATTTGTTACACATTCAGGTATAACTTTTCTTTTTGGTAATACTAGAATTTTTCCAAATATACATGGTCCTTGACGAAATGCTGGATAACATTTATCTGATTGAGGGTAATACAAATAACCTGCCAAATAAATAATAAAATAAATGAGTTTCGTTGTAATTGTTATATTAGAAAACGTATCCTAGTAAACTACTTATGTACAGTGTATAGTTTATTGTTTATTTGTTATCAAATTTTTTTCGCGTAAATGTAAAATTAAATTGAAAAATCAATAGTATCACAGTATGTATGTACATATGTATGTATGGCAATCATTTTTCTTCAGTCCATTTTATAAAGATCTACGTACATACTTTCCATGAAGCATAACAATATTTACTTTTCATTTCATACTTGCCTCAAAAATATGAAAACCATCATTTATAAATTTAAACTGAATCTACTTAAATTGCATGCTATATAAACATGTATGTATATGGACTTAATTGACAATACATTATTGAACCCACCCTTGTATATTACTAAACTGAAATATTGAAAACCGATTACTGTACTTAACCCAATGTTTGTTATTGGCATACATATGTATACATATACAGTATGCAAAATTCGTATTCGTACACCTGCGTTTTTTGTAAGAAAATGCACTTATAAAAGGAAAAAGTAAATAAAAACGTGTAATATTGAATAAATACCAAATCCATTTATTTTGGTTTAAAAACAACTTCATAATTATGAAATAAAAACATAAAACAATATATGACAAAATTCGTATTCGTACAGTGCGTTTTTTTTTTTTTTACGCACTTTCAAGATTCACACCTGTATGATATTTCTGTATGATTTTAATATGTCTTTGAATATAAATTGCATACAATTTTAACTACGTAGGCGATGCAGATCAAAAATGTCAAAAATTATACTACAACCATCGACAAAGAATAAAAGGAGATTTAAATTTAAAGGCTTTAATTTTACCCCAAAAATTTTGATCGAAACAGGTGCTGTGCGGGCAGAGTAGATAGGTGTAAAATGTATTTCTCTTCATTGAGAATCACTAAATTTCAATTTTTCATTCTCTGAATGAATGTGAATTCTATTTACACATAAGGAAAATACCTAAAAGTACAGTGGAGTCTTAGAAAATGTGCCACCTTTTCCAATATATATCATTACATCATTCTTTTTAATTGTGAAAAAATTTCAAATTTCATAGAAATATTTTCATACAATTAAGGGTTTTTTGTTAATCGCCGACTGTACTATTGTATTGCATTGATTTTGAAATACACATGGGGTGGAGTTTAATTTCATATGAAATAATGAACTTCAAATTTTTTACGCATTTGACCGATTTTAATCATTTTAATTTTACATGTACTTACATTTAAAATACACGTGTTTGTATCGCAGTATATCAATTACCACATGTTCGTGTATGTATTCATTTATCTCAATATGAAATGCATGCTTTCTAATAGAAATAAAAAGTTCTTTATTTTTCATATATGTATGTATACGCATCATATATATATAGGTACAAACATTCATATGATCATAAAAAGTGTGAAAAAAAAACAATGTGTGAAGATCATTTTTTTATTGTACCGAAGTATTTCCTAAATAAGTAATCCTAAACAAATAACTATTTTTGGGTGGTGATAAGATTTTTACACATATATTCATGAAAATGAGTAATTTTTTCGTACATGTACATGATTATTTTGAATTTTTCCTTTCTTTTAACCTACGGTTGTATTTATTTATTTTTCCCGTACTCGGAATAGAATATACAGAATACTGTCTGAAAAATTTGGAATAGTATTAATAAAGAAACAAAATAGAATAAATGGTATATTAAAATGGCTGGAGAAAAAACGATTTAATTTTTTTAGTTATAAAAAAATAAGATTTTTTCAGGTTGAAAATTTTTGTTTTTAAAAAATAATAAAAAATGAAAAATAAAATAAAATAATGTGATTTATTTATTTTATTAAATTTTTTTTTTTATGACATAACCCTATTTTCCCTTTCACTATCATATATTTGACAGATTACAAATTAAAAGTAGGGTTTATTCCATTTCTACCATCATCAGTCTAGGATTTAAAAGAATACGTTCCGTATATTCCGAATGAATAAAGAAACACGGAAAAGAACGTTCGGAATATACTTTTTGAATAAAGAAATGCATATGGAATGGAATATACCGAACGTACGGTACGAACGAATAAAGAAATACACTCAATATTATCATCGAAGTCATGAAAAAATTGACCTTCAAAATAATTTTATTTTCACAAAAGACAATGGGTGGAGTGAATAAAAACTAAGTGAGTACTCAGAGTGAACTCTGTTGAGTGGAGTAAATCGTTTAGAGTGAGGCACTTTATTTGGTGTGAATAAAAATTAACTTAATCATAGTTCACTTACTCAATCAAAATTTCAAAATTGGAGATTGGTGATGTCAGTAGAAGAAGGTAAGGGTGTACTTCCACTAAACTAATGAAATCCCTTTCCACGATACCGACATTTTTTTTCTGTTTTTTGCCTCATCCATCATTTCCTCCATCATATCACACACGAAATATAATTTTATTGTTTAATATTATTACGTACAATACGCGAAGTAATTCAAAAATCAAAAGCCAACTGAATTTCAATATTTGAGGGTACTAAATAGCACACTCAAATTTTAATGAGTGCGCACTCACAAAAAATGATTTTATTCCCATCAAAATGGAGTGTTCACTCAGCTGTCAAAAACGTTGAGTGGCGTCTTTCGTTAAATTTAACGAAACTAATTTTTTATTCACACCAAAATGAGTGTTCACTCTAAAAAGTTAAGTGAACACTCAAACTCAATTTTATTCACTCCACCCAATGATCGTGGAGTGAACGTGAAAATGGACTGAAAAAGTTGAAAAAAAGACCATTACAATGTAAAGTAAATTAAGTGAGCGCTCACTTTTTGGAGGTTGAAAATTAGCAAGAAATGTTTTTATTTATTATTACAGTTTATGAAGCACTTGAATTTAATTTTAATGAATACATTTTTGTAAAGGACATTCAGGGCTAAAAAATGAAGAACAAAGTTTGTTGAAAACATTAACGGTTTTCAAGTTATAGTCCTTTCTTTAACAAAAATGTACGTGAGTGCTCACTTTTTGGAGCCACTGTAGGTAATAATTGGAAATGTGCAAACACAAACAAAATGATTAAAAAATTTTTAATTTCGTTATTTTTTTTAAACTTGAACTTAGCATCACATAGTGTGTTTTTTTACTTTTATTTCTTATTAATTTTTTTTATATTTCTTAATTTTATTTATAATTTCTAAAATCAGGTCATATACCTACATACGAACATTTTGCGAACATAATGAAAAAAATATTTATAATTTTTCTATAATATAAAAATGATTACACCTATTACATTTAAAATGTGTAAAAAATGTTGCTAATGAAAAAATAAATAAATTAAAAACAGGTCTTTTGAGTAGCAAATAAATAAAAAAAATGCAAAATTATGAGGTTTTGAGTTAAAAAGCATTAAAAAGCTAGGTTTTTGGATAATAATGAAATTGAAATACAAATAAACAAATAAATTAAATGAATAAATACCTATACACTTGTTTTTTTTTTGGAAAGTTTTATTATACCTACTTACCAGGATTACAATCGCATATCCAATCATCAACTTGATCGCCAGGATACAATAATTCATTTTCTTTACATCGTCCTGGTAAATAAAGTGGATTTCTATTCTAATTGAAGCAAAAATAAAAAATGAGTAAATAAAACGATTAATTCGTTTTACAGTGATTTATAATTAACTTAAATTTTTTTAAATTAAATTTCCTCAACTGATAAGATTCTACGAATAAAATTTTGTTCATATGTATGACCTTTGTTATTTCATTCTAAAATTCTTAATAATTTTTTGACTTGTTTTAATTAACAATTTTATAATATATGTATGCATATATAACAAAATTTATTGTTTATAGGTATGTATACCTACTTACATTTGCGTTTTGTCTTTTTCTATCTTCATCACCTTGTTCTGGGAATCCAAAATCTTGACAAAATATTAAATAAGTACATAATATCAATTGAATTATGAAAATTTCGCTTAGAGTAATCATAATGATTTTATGAAATTAAAAAAAAGCAAAAAACAAATATATATGTAATGCGTAAAGAACCCGAAATTACTCTTAACAGAAACAAAACTAAAATAAAAATAACGTCAATTGCCAACTTGCTTTCTTAATTCCTTACCGCAACGCAACACTAAACTACATGCTAACACTGTTGGTGTTGGAGTTGAAGATTATCATTTTAATCTTTATTGTAATTTGCCTTGCCTGTACATCTACACTATTTTATACTCTCGTGTCGTAGTCGTGTATACAGAATACATCTATTTGTATTCAGTAGCAATTGATACAATCGGTAATCTGTACAGACAGACGATATCAATGTGGTGTGATATCAGTGCAAGTATGTACTGAGAAAAATACAAGTAAAATTCTTGTTTATTCTTTCATAAGTCATCAACAAAGCGCCCATATATAATAAGTTAGATCACTCTCCACGTGTTTTCTTATCAATTTTTCACCTTGGTAACGTTATTCGAATGGCCTTAACGATTTAGCAAAAATTGGATAGTAATTAGAAGCCTGGTTATACGAAAGGAATAAAAAATGTAGTTGTTCACCATACACACATATGAAATTTGTTTCGGATCGCCTTTAAAATTACAGTATGAGAAATTTTCACAAAACAGGTTTACTTGATACATGTTGGTGTATGAGTTATTTTAATTTCGAAATTTCCCTACAGTTTGTATGTCATACCGATCTTACTCATACATATCCAAAACCTTTCGGATCGCCTTTAAAAAACATTATAAAAAATCTCATGTACAGTCGCGTATTTTTTTACTTATTTTGTGACGGATGTCATTCATTTTTACTAAAGCATTCTACTATAAGAATGGATTTAAAGCAAAGTACTAGTTCTTTACTGGTTTTACTAATTGAACTTTTTTTAAGTTTATTTTGGGTGTAATTGTTATTAGTTTGTTTACTTAAGAAGAAGAAGAGTGAACTAACTTACTATTGTTTAACTTTGGTCATCAATAGAATTAGAATTATTTTTCAAGATTCGATTTTTGAAGATTCTCAGTAGTGATGGGGAAAATAGTTACTTTGAAGTAACGATTAGTTACTAGTTATTTGGTTATAACTAGATAGTTACTAGTTACTTTACCGTAATCTTTGGTGGAATATATACTTTTCAAAATAAATAAAAAAAAGTATTTCCAATAAAATAAAACAAATGCGAAACAAAACGCAAACAAAAATACACAAATAACAAAACATTTCAGAAAAAATAGTAAGTAGAAAGTTAGTAAAAATATTACTATCATTCTTACATTTAAAGGCATTAGCTAGGACCAAAATAAGACGTAACGCAACGCGACGCTAGGTTCGAATACATTGAAACCCATAAGGCAAAAGCTAGGCCCAAAATAAGACGTAACGCAACGCGACGCTAGGTTCGAATACATTGAAACCCATAAGGCAAACTTAAATAGACGTTAACTTACGTTCGTCAAGTTTCGTTCGCTTCAAAATGTCAAATTTACGTACGTATAAGTTCGGTAAGAATCGAATAATACGTGCGTAAGTTCACGTACGTATACGTCTATTTAAGTTTAAAGCATTAAAAATAAGGTATGCGTACATTTGAAGTTACGCACGTTTAAGGTAACGCACGTTTTAAATTACGCACGTGTAATGTTAAACATTTAAAAATTTTTATTTAAAAAATTTTTTAAAATCATTTGAGAAATGTTAAATAAAAAGAAAAATGAAATATTTTTTCTGAATTTAATTTTAAATTTTGTGGTTAAAGTAATAAGAAATTACCAAGAAAATTTTTTTTTTAATTCATCAACTATATGCACATTCATTCATTGTTTACATTCATTTCTGTTTATAACAAAATATTTAGGTTGTCAATGTAATTTGTAACAGCTGTTTACAGGTATGTATACGTATGTATACCTTTTCATTTTGGTTCAAATGTCAAAAATACGTAACGTTAGGTAAAATTCAACGAACCAGCGCGTTACGTTGCGTTTCTATTTTGGATAAAGCTAAAGCTAGGACCAAAATAAGACGTAACGCAACGCGACGCTAGGTTCGAATACATTGAAACCCATAAGGCAAACTTAAACAGACGTTAACTTACGTTCGTCAAGTTTCGTTCGCTTCAAAATGTCAAATGTACGTACGTATAAGTTCGGTAAGAATCGAATAATACGTACGTAAGTTCACGTAAGTATACGTCTATTTAAGTTTGAAGCATTAAAAGTAAGGTATGCGTACATTTGAAGTTACGCACGTTTAAGGTAACGCACATTTTAAATTACGCACGTGTAATGTTAAACATTTAAAAATTTTTATTTAAAAAATTTTTCAAAATCATGTGAGAAATGTTTAATAAAAAGAAAAATGAAATATTTTTTCTGAATTTAATTTTAAATTTTGTGGTTAAAGTAATAAGAAATTATCAAGAATTGTGCTTTTTTAATTCATCGACTATATGCACATTCATTCATTGTTTACATTCATTATTGTTTATAACAAGATATTTAGGTTGTCAATGTAATTTGTAACAGCTGTTTACAGGTGTATACGTATGTATACGTTTCTATTTTGGTTCAAATGTCAAAAATACGTAACGTTAAGTAAAATTCAACGAACCAGCGCGTTACGTAGCGTTACTATTTTGGATAAAGCTATTAGCCAGCCATACACACGCACGTTTGACTTAATGCAATAGCAAGCCATACACACACGTATTTGACTTAATGCAATCACGGTCATACTAGTGTATGGGCACTAGAAGTTGGACACGATTGAACACGCTCAATCTTACGAGAAAGCTTGTGATCTTGTGATAGGATGTTTTTTTTTAACAAAGTTTTGCGTGCGCGATTGCACCCTGGATAATTTTCCCTTATTTCAAGAATAAGATTAATATGACTCTATTTATTCCTTTCTTCAAACCATTTTTTCTGCCAGATTTTACGATTCTTATTTTTTTTATTTTCACAAGTATTTCAAAATATCATAGTACATATTATTGCACGTTTTCTTCCTTGTTTCGTCATTTTGTTTGACTGTGGCTGTTTTTCTTCATTTTTTCCGTACTCGGAATAGAATGTACAAAATACTATCCGGAAAATTTGGAATAGTATTAATAAAGGCTGTGTCCGATTACACAATTTTCTTACTTCGCCGTAAGTAACAAAAAAAAGTAGACTTGTATTTGACAGTTTCATACTTCGCTTGATAAGTAATTTTTATGGTAATGTACAAGATCTATAAAATATACCAGTTGGTATTTTGATTCTAATAAAAAAAATGAAAAATGAAATGAATTTTCAAACATTTTATTTCCAAAAATTCATTTTGTTCTAAAATGGTATTTTAATTTTTAAAGTGACTTTTGAGATTCTAATTTTAAGTTTAGTACTTTTTGACAATTGACACGTGAATTTTTAAATTTTTATTTTCCAATAATTTCGTTTTCTTTTCCGTTTCCGTTAATAAATAAATTAATAATAATCAATTAATTATTAGTAAATTTATTACATATTACAATCTGTAAGGTTATCATATAATACGAGATGATTTTTTTTAAGATCAATATACAGCGACGTAAAGTGGTTCTACTTTTTGCCATTTCCATAAGACTTTAACTGCTACATAAGTGTATGAAGTATAGCAACATCGTTGCCACTTTGATGTATTTATATTTAATATGATATACACATTATTTTACGCTGGTTGTAAAATTTCTTGTCTAGAGTCTGTACAATAAATTTCTAATGGTTGTACAAGTAATCCCCGTGTAACATGACACTTTTATGGCACGGAGTCACTTTAACGCGGTTCGGAAAGTGAGCAAAACCTTCGTAAAACATTAAATAGACATATGTCTGACCCGCTGCACTAAAAGTCCTCTCTGATTCCACCGACGTAGCCGGAATACATAAATATTTCATGGCGCATACTGGGAGAGGTTTTAGTTCATCACTAGTCATCTAAAATGAAATAATACAAAACACAAGTTGAAAAAAAAAACAAAGTTTAGTTTATCTTAAGTATACCTTCCAAAAGAGCAATGGATCTGTTTCTCGTGAAGAATTTGCTCGTTCAATATACTGCCTCTTTGTTATAATATCATCAACTGTTGTGGTTTTGACTTTTTGATTGAGTCTTTCGTCCAAGAATCCGAACAGTGAATCCTTTTGTTTTTGGTTTTCATTGCTTTTTCTACCTTCGAGGTTTTCTAAATTTTGGCTGTTAGCGTACTTCATATTCATAATCATATCATTTTCTAAAATTTTTGCAGCTTCATCTGCATTACTCACTAAACGAAAACCTTCTTCCTTAAATCTCGGATCTAGGATAGTCGCTATTCGTGGTATAGATCTACTTTCATAAATAAAGAGTCTTGTTCTAATTGACTGAATTAATTTCTCAAAAACATGTTTTCCTTCTGTAGTTGTTAAACTATTTTCAGTTTTCAAAATATTCTGATAAAGTCCGTACGTTATAGGTATAATGAGAGAAATGGTTACGTATTTACTTCCACAAACTTTTTTCGTTATATCTTCAAAAAGTGATAACAGCATATCTAAATCCTTCAAAATTAGAACTTCATCTGCAGTTAGAGGAGATGGAGATTTTCTTATGTTTAATAATGTTGTATAAATTGCTTCATTTGTTTTCAAGATCCGTTTTAACATGTAATAAGTGCTATTCCACCTAGTTGATACTTCTTGAATCAACGTCAATAGTTTTGTAGTGTCCTGTTGTAATTTAAACTTTTCCATAGATATAGTACTGCTTTTAAAAAACTTAACAATAGTTTTGCATTTAGTCAAAACATCTCTAATGCAATCACAACTTAGCGCTTCCTGAACAACCAAATTAACAGTATGAGCATAACATGGTAAATTTCGAATTTTAAGTATATCACATGCTTTGATCATCGAAGAAGCATAATCTGTAACGATACATGTGATTTTGTCTGTTATACCCCAATCAATAAATACCTCTTTTAGTGAATTTGCAATATTCTCCGAGCAGTGGTTTGTCACATCAATTAATTTTCTTGTTGAAAGCAATGCTGCTATTAAATCAAAATTCTCATCAATGAAATGACAAGTAACCGATAAATAATTTCCATTTGCGCGAGACGTCCAAAGATCGCACGTAATTGCAACATATCCAATTTTTTCCAGCATAGCTTATAATTTAGAATTTGCTTTATCATATAACTTATACATGTACATTTTTTTAATTGTATGTTTACTCGGCGGGACATATTTTGGGTCTAAAATTCGTACAAAATTTTTAAACCCTATATTCTCTACAATAGAGAATGGTTGAAAATCGAGAGCAATCATCCACATTAGAGCAGTCTCAATTTCAATCTTTCTTTTGGAACTGGCGTCATACAACAATGTACGTTTGAAATGTGAATCGATTGATTTCATACTCGACCTGGTACTACCACTGCTTAGAGACGAATAACATTTATTTTCAAAATCGGTTTCTTTGTCATCTTCTTTTTCAAAATCTGGGTGAGATCTTTTCAGGTGATCCTTCAAATTTGACGTATTACCACTTGTTTGGTATTCCTTTCCACAAGTTAGGCATTTAGCGATTTTTTTATTTCCTGATTTTTTAAAATATTTCCACACTTTTGAAAATCCTTTCTTCCTCTTAATTCCATTAATTGTATTTGTACCCACAGTATCTACGTCAGAAACAGGAACAGAATCTGAGCTACACTCGCCAATTGATTGTGAAGAAGGCGAAGACGGATTCAATTTCACTTTTGCTAAAACATACGTAGAACAATATTAATAATGAATTTACTTTACATCATTTATATTATATGTACTTACGATCAGCTAAATTCTTCTTTCTTATTAAAAATGAATCCATTCTAATAGAATGATTCTATTAAAACATGGTTTCTACTTTTTAAAAGCACAATATAATATTGAATATATTTCATATTTTTATTTATTTTCTCTTTACTTTGTTGATCATACTCAATCAAACTCAGTCACTACTCACTAGTCACAGTCAGTATTGATATTGAATTATTTGAATTTAAACTGCAGATTGCAGATGCACAAAACAGTAAACACAGTTCAGTGAACTAATGAGTCTGCAATCTGCATTCATTCATAATGCTGAATCTGAATGCACTGTGTTGATGAATCAAGTGACAAGTGGTTGACACTAAAGACCAAAAGAATATAGATACTAACGTACAAGAAGAGAAAATTAAATTAGACTAAAAAAACCAAAAGAGATGCTGATATTTTCCTAACAGTGCGTCTATAATGTCAATATTGCCCTAGAAGGCAATATTTATTTGACAGTTCATATTGCTGTGTTGTGGGCAAAATATTGCGGCAATATTTCTAAAATTTATAAGAAACAGAAAGAAGAAGAAGTCTCAATTATATTTCAATAAGCAATATTGCTCCCTGAGGCAATGGCAATATTGCCTATCAGGAAATATTGCCGGCAATATAGGGTCTCCATTGGGAATATTTCCATTGCCGGCAATGGAAATATTGCCAATATAGACCCAGGATAAGAAAAACACAGAACTCACCGAAGTTTTCACACACGTGAAAATTTGATTTTTGTTCATGATTTTTAAATTAATATTACTATAACTTTTTTTAATTATTTTCACATGACATTAGATACAAACTATAACACAATATCTAAATATTCAAACTTATTGATTAAAATTCATATCGCACATGATAAAAATATATTTATCTTCAAAAATTGTAAACACAAAAACCTCCATACAATTCAAAATTTTATTCAATAATATTTTAATTAAAACTTTTTGATTCGTCACAAAAAATATATTACAGTATATCCAAACAATTTCACTTTAAACAGATATTGGGTGCTATTCGACATGGCACTGATTACAGATTCTGTAATATTTTTTCGAACAAATTTTGACAACAGAAAAAAAAATCTGTAATCTCTCGAATTCGTATTCAACATGGCAATCTTTTATGAAAATCTGTAGACTTGACAACTGAAAATCTGTAATCGTAAAAGAAACAAATGGATGTACTTTTATCTTTCCAATTTTCTGTTATATGACATTTCTAGTACATTGGGTTATGTATATATACGTATATGTATATATGTATGTGTATATTTACATATAAGTATATGTTCAATTAATTTTTACATATTAAAAGCGCAAATTTAAATTTGGTTTAGAACTAAAAAGACGCATTTACATATGTATGTAAACAAATTAGTTATGTATATGCATACATACATATGTAAGTATGTATATTAAATTCATTTTTAGATAATTAGCATGCAAATTTAAATCTGGTTTTAAAAATAACGATTTTTACGATTTATAATTTTAAATAAGTGCAAAAAGGATAGATATATATATAACGATATATATATATCTATCCTTTTTTATTTATGTCAAATATCAAAGTTTTGACAACAGATTCCAGTTTCGAAATTAAAAATTATGGAAAGTGAAAAGATCAGTAGATTGTGTACATCTTGAATACCGATTCGTACAGATCTGTAAAAATCATAATCTGTAGCAATTCGCTACAGATTTTATTACAGATTTGTAAAATGTGACTGAATAGCACCCATTAAAATAATTGCATGACATTGGGTGCTATTCAGTCACATTTTACAAATCTGTAAAAAAATCTGTAGCGAATTGCTACAGATTATGATTTTTACAGATCTGTACGAATCGGTATTCAAGATGTACACAATCTACTGCATAGAATAAAGACAAGACAAGAAAGCAAATGGAACGGAACGTTCCTCTTTGATAACTTCCGATAAACACTTCCGTTCACGAAAATAAAAGTTAATTTAAAAAAAAATTTGGTTTTTATATATAAAACACGATTATATAAAAACCATATGAATCATTTAAGGAGAAGAGAAGGATCTTGCTTATATACGCAATTATGTGATTATATATAATTAAAAACATTTTCAGATAGGTAAATAATAAGATATTGTAATGTGTATATATGTATGTACATATGTATATTACGACGTTTTATGTTATTCATCAGTAAACGTCATTATAATATGTACATGTTAAGTAGAATATATAATACATATACTATATGTATTAACCATATTAAACCATTTGAAAATTTTTTTCCTTGTTAATTGTTATCATCGTAATGCCCAATGAACAATATGATATATAATTATGCGTGTTTGTAATGCTAATGCCATTTGAAATTTTGTACATACATACATACGTATGTATATACATAAATTTTAATTTTTCAGGAATGAATACATAATTATATTGTGAATATGAATACTATATGTACATATGTATTATGCATATATTACGATGGTATAGTATGTGTATATATATGACGCACATGTATGCGTACATCATATTCCATTCATATATCCAAATTTTGAAAATAATTCTTGTGTACTTCATTTCTGCCACATATTTATATGTACATGAAAATAGTTTAAAAGTACAGGTAATCCTCGTATAACACGGGAGTTGCGTTCCAAAAAATTGTCGTGTTATACGAAACAAAGAACTAGTACAAAAAGAGAGGGTAGGTTCGAAAACTTTAGAAACATGCTATTATATTTTCATAATTACATATAATGTCGCTTCATTTGAATCCAATGATTTGATGACATGATATATTTACGCGTTTTTTGAACCGATCTAAAATTCGTAACACTGCTTAGACATATGCCTATACAATGTTTTACGAAGGTTTCGCTCAATTCCTGAACCGTGTTAGAGTGAGTCCGTTCCATAGATGTGTCATGTTACACGGGGGTTACCTGTATAACCATTAGAAATGTATTGTACAGACTCCAGACAAGAAATTTTGCAACAGGCGTAAAATAATGTGTATATAATATTAAATATAAATACATCAAAGTGGCAACTATGTTGCTATACTTCATACACTTATTCGATGCAGTTAAAGTCTTATGGAAATGGCAAAAAGTAGTACCACTTTACGTCGCTATATATTGATCTTTAAAAAATTCATCTCGTATTATATGATAACTTAAGATCGTGGTAACACTATTCGTGGGATGATCTTATTAGAAATTATGAAAAAAGAAAAAGGTCACATATACTCTCATAAGACCTTAACTGCATTGAATTAGTGTATGGTGTATACATATGAATTATAAAATGTATAATGTATTTTAATTTTTTATATGTAAACATAAATACAGCATCATGTACGTGCAAATAAAGTTAAAGCATATTACCGGCACAAGTGGCATTTAATTTCAGTTCTATATGCAACATACGTACATATGTACATACATCCATATGTACATATACGCATAAGAAAACATACATGGCTGGCATATATGTATGTACATATATTGAATTAATATTTAAATGTACCTACATACGTATGTATAAAGAGGAGAAGAGCATATGATAAGACAATATTCATATGTATGTATGTATATAACACAAAAAAACACCATAAGTCTAATTGGGATCATATTAAATGATCATGTAATAATCTCCCCTCATGTTTTATATATTACATGTATAAAATTTATTTACATGCGTCATATTATATATATGCGTACATCATACGATCATTTATACAAAATATAAAGAAAGTACATAATACATAATAACATCCCAGCAGACAAAAGTCAGTTTTGCATTTATTCTTAATCAATTTTTGTAATCACAAAAATCAATTCTTTTGCATTGATTTTTTTTGCATTGCTATTGGTTTGAATCACAGCCAATAAAATATGAGTTCAAAGTAGTTGATTCGAAATCACTTCAAAATCTATTCTTGTAATTGGTAAATTCTTTATTACTACCACTGATTAGGAATTAATTCCAAATACCGATTTAGAATTGATTCCTAGGCGCGTTAAATAATCTTCTTCATGACATTAATTCACATAGAAATAAGGTAGTTCCCTAGTTCTAAATAATTGCTTTCTTTATTAAATGCGATTATGTTATGTAATCGAAATGAAATCGATTTTGTATCGAAACTTTGTGTAAAAAAGCGGAGTTATTATTAAATAAATTTTGGTCATCGATCCTAACCTAGTTTTAAAGTTATTTACTTCATTAAAATTGTCTTTTTTTAGAATTTGTGATTACATTTTAGTTATAGTAACCATTTTAAAATCGATAATATTTTCGATTTCGACGTTACCGGTTACCAATGTCTTGCTGGGATATAATAATACTTATATACTTGCTCAGTGCTTTGGATACTAAGTACACGAAAGCTGGTGTCGCCATCTATTATCGTACAAAATCTGGCAAATGTCAAAATGTGTTCCATTTGCTTTCTTTCTAATTGTCTTTATTCTATGTCTACTGATCTTTTCACTTCCCATAATTTTTAATTTCGAAACTGGAATCTGTTGTCAAAACTTTGATATTTGACATAAACAAAAAAGGATAGATATATATATATCGTTATATATATATCTATCCTTTTTGCACTTATTTAAAATTATAAATCGTAAAAATCGTTATTTTTAAAACCAGATTTAAATTTGCATGCTAATTATCTAAAAATGAATTTAATATACATACTTACATATGTATGTATGCATATACATAACTAATTTGTTTACATACATATGTAAATGCGTCTTTTTAGTTCTAAACCAAATTTAAATTTGCGCTTTTAATATGTAAAAATTAATTGAACATATACTTATATGTAAATATACACATACATATATACATATACGTATATATACATAACCCAATGTACTAGAAATGTCATATAACAGAAAATTGGAAAGATAAAAGTACATCCATTTGTTTCTTTTACGATTACAGATTTTCAGTTGTCAAGTCTACAGATTTTCATAAAAGATTGCCATGTTGAATACGAATTCGAGAGATTACAGATTTTTTTTTCTGTTGCCAAAATTTGTTCGAAAAAATATTACAGAATCTGTAATCAGTGCCATGTCGAATAGCACCCATTATTTATACAATAGAATAAATTATTTAATTAGACAAATTATAAAGTTTGTTTATAACACACTATCCTAACAACACTTAAGAATTCTCAGAACTCACCGAGAACGCGGTCTACTTCTTTCAAAATGAACTGACCTGCACCAACATTGCATTAGTATTGGTGCAATTTTATATTGCTTATATGTGTTAGTTTTGGATTTTGGCTGCACTCACTCCCATACTGTGCCCATTCTTGTTTTAATCTCTATTCTTTTGCTAAAGACACTATTACAATAGTGGCTTTTACACCTTCAATACTCGTATGAAAATTGTTTTATGAGACACATATGTATGAGACGCTTACACTTCCAGTGTCACGGGTGAAGAAAGCGAGGCGTGTATGAGGTAGCACCTGGTACTACTACGACCCTATAGTACAATGCTACCTCATACATGCCTCACATCTTTCAACCGTTTCATTTGTCTCATAAGATAATTTTCAAGTGTCTCAAAGGTGTAAAAGCCACCAGCAATAAAACATGTATGTGCACATGTGTCTGAAATGATATCAGACTCAGCGTTAAGAAAAGAAAGAGAAAAAAGAAACTTTATAATGGGTACTATTCAGTCACATTTTACAAATCTGTAATAAAATCTGTAGCGAATTGCTACAGATTATGATTTTTACAGATCTGTACGAATCGATATTCAAGATGTACACAACTTACTGATCTTTTCACTTTCCATAATTTTTAATTTCGAAACTGGAATCTGTTGTCAAAACTTTGATATTTGACATAAATAAAATAGGATAGATATACAGTATCTCCAAGAAGTCACCGCACCCTCAGGATTTTTTACTATAAATATTCAAAACATTTCTTTTTTGCTGACAATATAAATAAATCAATGTCCTTTATTCGCGAAGTTTTGTTCTGAATTATTGTTTGGAGAACTTAAATTCGTCCTTCTGTGTCAGAAAAGTCACATCAACAATATTTACTATACGCCAAAAAGGACATTGTAAAGAATATCTGTTTTTTTCACTTATATAAAGATTTGTACGAGCCATTTTACCATGGTATCCGTTTTGATAGAGCATATTTTTAACAGTTTAGACACTTACTTTTTTCATAAAAATATTTTCTATATCTGCTTTTAAATATGGTATGCTAATAAAAGGATCTTTTTTAATTTGTGTTATAATCTATCTTTATTTTCAAATAATTAGTATTGATAGGATATATCTATATCTATCCTATTTTATTTATGTCAAATATCAAAGTTTTGACAACAGATTCCAGTTTCGAAATTAAAAATTATGGAAAGTGAAAAGATCAGTAGATTGTGTACATCTTGAATACCGATTCGTACAGATCTGTAAAAATCATAATCTGTAGCAATTCGCTACAGATTTTATTACAGATTTTGAAAATGTGACTGAATAGCACCCATTGTGTTATATTTTGCATCTAATGTCATGTGAAAATAATTAAAAAAAGTTATAGTAATATTCATTTAAAAATCATGTACAAAAATCAAATTTTCACGTGTATGAAAACTTCGGTGAGTTCCAGACACTTGAATTTTTGTATACGAATAGGTAAATTTTATATGATTTTAAAACTCCGGTGAGTTCCAGGAAAACGTGGTTAATACAAATACAACAAACATGTGGTTCTACATTTTTGAGTGATTGTTTTCTTCTCTTTTTTTCAAATGGGATATATAGAACTATTACATTTTGGCATTCATAGTGAATTTTTTTTTTGTTTTTTAATGCTTTTATGTATTGTGTTTTTCTTAGGAAAATATCAGCATCTCTTTTGGTTTTTTTAGTCTAATTTAAATGTCTCTTCTTGTACGTTAGTATCTATATTCTTTTGGTTCGGACTATCGAAAATTATCGCTAGTGGTATGACACTATCGATTGTTTGGCGATAGTGGAAAACTATCGATATTCTCGATAGTGCTATCGATAGTATTCCTTCACTAATGCATTTCTTTATTCAAAAAGTATATTCCGAACGTTCTTTTCCATGTTTTTTTATTCATTCGGAATATACAGAACGTATTCTTTTTAATCCTAGACTGATGATGGTATAAATGGAATAAAACCTACTTTTAATTTGTAATCTGTAAAACATTTGACATTGAAAGGGCGAATAGGGTTATATCATAAAAAATAATTTAATAAAATAAATAAATTACATTATTTTATTTTTCATTTTTTATTATTTTTTTAATATAAAAATTTCCAACCTGAAAAAATCTTATTTTTTTATAACTAAAAAAATTAAATTATTTTTTCTCCAGCCATTTTAATATACCATTTATTCTATTTTGTTTCTTTATTAATACTATTCCAAATTTTCCGGACAGTATTCCATATATTCCGAGTACGAAAAAAATAAAGAAATACACCCCCTATTTAAATTTAGTAATGACAGTTTATATAAGGTAAGTAACCCGGCTAAACTGATAAATTGATGGTTTTTGTATAAATTAATATACAAAATTATATATTTTGTTTTATATTTTGAAATAATTTAATTTCTTGAATTTATACTAAAAATTTGAAATCTTGCAATAATGACGTCAACTGCCAAGAGTGTCAAATTATTTAAAAAAATTTTTTTATATGTAAGCACAAACCTGGTATATTTCATAGATCTTGGTAATGTATGTATTATGGAATTATACAATGTATACACGCATAATAATACATCTTTAAACATAATAATATTGAAATTATACTTTTACGATAATTCAAATTTTTGTGAAAGTATTTTTACGCTGAAACCATTAATAGAAATATTTGTAACCAAATAAGTGAATGACAGCTGTCTAATTAAAGTTGACACAAATGTAATTCGGACGCCAAAAAGAGTACCAATAAAAAAAGTAAGGAAATTTAGGAAAAAGTAAGGACATTTTTCAAATCGGACACGGCCATAAATTATTTATTTACTTTTAAAATTAACTAAATGAGTACTTGTACACCAAGTTCTATAAAATATAAAAATTTTTATTTAATTTTTAAAATATTTTTGGTAATTTTTTCAACACTAAAATTGATGCATACTATATTTTGATTTTATCCGATGTTTACTGCATGGCAGTTAAAGAAAATAAAACGGAGAGGAAAATAAGAATATGGCACAAAACAGAATGTGAAAAAAAAGAAGAAAATTTATTTACGATATTAAAAACCCGCCGGTACCGGGAAACGGAGAAGGCGATTAATTTGACAGTTCGTATACGAACAATACGATCACAAACAATTTCGTCATTTTACTCATGAGGAAAATTTTTCATGCATGTTCGACGGTGTGCAAGGGCCCATTGTAGTTGGGGCTTATGCTTTCGGTAACACAATAAAACAAACGAATTTTTGTTTATGTTTTTGTTATTGTGAATATTCAGCCTTTTTCCGACTTTCGATCGAATCGAATCGAACACGAATTTCATTCGTTCGATCGAATCGAATCAAATACGAATTTCATTTGTTCGATCGAACCATGGTATAAAAAGCTCTTAATAAGGTAGATTTAATTTGAGCTTTTTTGACGTCAGCATATGACGAGTTTGCGCATTTGCATGGAAGCTACTATGAAGAGCTTTTTATACTATGTGGTTACTATGTTAAATTAAATTGTATTTTAAAAACAATTTTTTTCATTTTATGAATTTTTTTATTTTCTTAATGTAGTTTTTTAATTTTTTTAACTTCTTACACTACACTTAACCATTTTAAAAAAATTCTAATCACTGTTGTTATTATTATTACTATTTTTATTTATTATTACATTATATTAACACTACACACACTACACTACAATGTACACTACACTTTGCACTACACTTACAATTACTTTTTTATTATACTGTTTTATATTATTATATTTATTATTTGTTTTTAATCTTATAGTTATTGCTTTAACAATTAATTTTGTTCAATATAAATTATTTTTTTACTTTTAAAATTAACTACATTAACGAATAAACACAAATTTGTATGAAAAAACTGTTTTTCCCATATAAATTTATTTACAAACAATAAAAGCTATCAAATGCATACGTAAAAAAGCTTTCAATGGCGACTATGAGAAAAAATTAAGTTTACCTTTAGAGTTATTATACCATGGATTGAACGGATAAAAGGTATTCCAAGATTCGATCGAATGCAATGTGAAACATTTTCGCGGAACAGAACGAAAATGAAATGCGTAATGTGTTAAAATCATCTCTCTACTCTATGGCAAAGAGCATATATATAGAGTTTCCGCTTGTCTGTATGTTTGCAAAAAATGTCTTCGAAATGTCTTCGAAATATCTTCGAAATGTCTTCGAAAAAATTAAAGTGGGAGACTACTATAGGCGTAGAACTTTACACGTAGTTTGTGTGATGATGTATAGCATAAAATAAATGTAAAAGAGAAAAAGTAATACATTTGCAAAACGTAGATATGAAAACATGCTAAGGGGAAATAAAAACCAGTTGTAGGCGGTATCATATACACAAGTTTGTGTGATGGTGCTAAGAAATTCTTTTCATTAGGGCGGGAAAAAAATTAATAAAGGAATAAATATTCCTTTATATTAATGTCCTTATATATTTTATATTTTCTTTTCAAATATATGATCTCTTTTATTTTAAAGCGATATAAGTTCAAAATTGTCAACATATTTAGAATTTTTTTATCAAAATTCTAAATAAATTATCGTACAAGAAAATATATTTATTTATCCTTGGAGATTTACAAAAAAAAAACAATGCGGATTTTGTAGAAGTCCAAGTTTTTTTCCCATTAAATTTACTAGTAATTATAAAAGTAAAATTTAACATATGTATGTATCTAGAAATTTGAAAAATGAACTTGTTCCACTTTCAAAAAAATCGGCTCATGTTATGACAGATATTTGAAGTCTACCTGGTTGTATTACATGTACAGTTTATATACGCATAACAATTATTCATATGCGGTTAATGCAATACACGTACATTTGCCTTATATGTATGTATATATTATAGACTATACAAAATGAATTATTTAATGTGTGTTGCAGTGAAGTATGTATTTGTATATATTATTCCTATTATAGGACATCCAGTTATATTTTACGTTTTGTTTAATACACCTATATATGTATGTTCAAAATCCTGTTTTGTTATTACGTATGTCGTATCCACTTCAAACATTGTTTACATGTGTTAAATAAAAGCATATGTATAATGTATATTATTTGAACAAATAAACAAATCCTTCTCTAGCAATTATATGTATACTCATATATAGCAATATAGCGTATGCAATATACCTGCATATTTTTCTTCTTAAACTCGTAGGTACTACTTTATAAGATCGTGTATATAAATATTGTATATAATGGATCATATACACATCCAATATATAATTTTTACTATGTATATATATACTTATGCTTCTACATTGTATGATCACATACATCATAATAGTATAATAAACATTCAAACTTATTGGCCTATTCACATTATACTAGTAAGAGTAACCATCTGCTGGTAAAATAGCATGCTTTTTCTAATAACATTTAAAAAAGAAAAACATGCTATTTTTTACGTTACAATATTGCGGTGAAAACTGCATAAATTTTATTTAAGATAATTAATATAATTGCGTATATATTACAATAATTTTGTTACATTTCAATTATTTCCAATTATTTTTAATTTAATTCTAATATGAAAATGAAATATATTAAATCAATTTTTATGTGATAAATCACCAATTCAATTTGATATTTACTCTATTTTTCAGCTTCAGCATTTTGAACTTTTTAAAACTATTTTTAAAAGCATGATATTCCATCAGCATTGGCTACATTATGCTTTTTGCATACTATTTTCACTTGGTAGTTACCATTAAATGGCTACTGGCATAATGTGAATAGCGCATATATTGGACTTAACTTGATCGTAAGAATTTTGATGATTCTAAATTTTGTTTTGAAAAAGAAATTTACACGTGCTGTATAATTTTGTTTGTGTTTTTTGGAATTTTGACAACAATGCTTTGCTTTTGTACTACAAATGTATATTTATGAATGGAAAATGAAAAGTAATATGTATTTTATATTCACATGTATGCACATATAATTGTACATACATATACTACACAATTATAGTTCATGTTTTGAATAAGTGTATGTAATTCATTTTTGCTAGGTAGTTTTTGTCCAAAAAATTTTAGAATTTTTTGGAATTTTGACAACAATGGGTTGCTTTTATCTTATATATTAATGGCAAATTACAGATAATACGTACATATGTCCATATCTGAAACGCCCACGAGTGCACACCACATATAAAATGTATATATATATACATATATACATACATATGTATATATGTATGTAGTTCATGTTTTTAATAAATAGTATGAATATAATTCATTTTGTTGGACATTTTTTGTCATGAAAATTTTTTTATATTAAATTATAAAATACATATACAATATAATATATTGTACAACAATTATAAAATATACATACATATTATAAAATAGAAATATATTTTATTATATAGGTACATACTATATATATTTTATATGTTAAATTATACATTTAACATGTTTAATATATATGTTGTACGATAAGCGCATGATAAGTCTGATAACCTACATGCGCTATGTGTACAAATACTATATATATTACATATGTATATACATACATGCATATGTATGTATATACATATTATGATTATTTCTTGTCGCATATAAAAAACATGGAAAATCTGATATCCTGAATACTATATACAAATACCATGAGATTATATTGAATAGATACATATGTATGTTACATAATAACAAATAAAAATTTACATGTCTTATAATGACCGCATATGAATTATCGCTGTATTTACATGTTTGTAACATCATAGAGTAGATATAGAGAAAAATGTTCCATATAAAACTTGATTTACAGTTATAAAAATTTCCTATACACGTTATAAGGTGCGAATGAAAAATAAAATTTTGTGGCTTGGAAAAGTCGATAGCAATATTAATGGCCATAAGGATCCTTAAGAAAGATAAAGAAATCAAAAAAAAGCGGGGCATGACATTTTATGATTTTTGTTTTATTTTTTACAAATAATTTCTCTAAATTCCCATTGCTTACAAAATTTAGCAGTTTATTTCTCTAATTTTCTCAATGCTGAATGACGTAGTTACAAATCGGTGTGAATACCAACACACTGACAGCCATTTAAAAACATTAAAAAAAAAACGCACGTGGAAAACATATGATTGTACAACTACATTCGCAGGTAATATACTCTATCGGTGTAATCACTAATATTGTTGCACCTAATATCCCCATTTAAAAAACGCGTTCATAAAAAATATGTAAACAAACAAATATTACACATACTTAACCGAAATTCTCTGCTGAGTTTAAGAAAGTGTTATGTGTTTCTTTTTCATATAAAGGTTCTTTTTTATAACTTTATGCTTCTATTTATGGTGGGACTTTCACGTACAGGAAAATTTTTGTTTTTTTTGGTTGCATGGGGAATAAAACAATGAAAACAAAAATAAGTCCTTGTTACTTCTGTGACGTCAGAGACATTTTTCTCTTATCTCTATACTCTTTGGTAACATCTTTACAAATTCATAATTTTTATATTACTTTTCTCTTTTTTTCTTATTACTGAAAGAATACATTAACCATATGCATCAACACACAAACTTGTAATTTGTATAGTTTCAGTTTGTACAGGTAATACCTCTTAACCCTGCCCCATGTGTATACACTAACAATTTTTCGAAGATATTTTTCGAAGACATTTTTCCCCAATGTATATATGTGCATTTATGCGTTCTGGATTTTGACAGTTTTATTACTTGGAAAATCTATTTGTAATATATATGATCTTTGTCTATGGTTAAAATTCTGGTTTCAATTTAAAAACATCTGAGTGTGTTTTGAAATTTAAGATATTTCTGTTTTTCATTTAAAGAGATTATTTAAACATTTTTATTTTTATTTAAATATTAAATTGTTTAATTTTAATTTTAATTTTTTTTTAATGTCACTCCTGAAAAGATAATTGTGTACATATGTAAGTATGTACAAATATACATATTACCAATAAAATATGAAAATTTACACTTGCATGTTAAGAAAATAACTGATTCGTAACACAAACTTCAACGAACTAAATATCGAAAAATTTACGATTCGATCGAAATCGAAAGTCATAATACAAATTTTCTGTTGACAATTCGTGAAAACGAATTAAACTGAAACAACATCGAAACTTGGAATACGAATTTTCCGATATCGAACAGATTTTCTATTCGCTTCGAAACTCAAAATAGCCCTGATTGTGTTAGTTAGTTCGTGTTTGGCTGTGATAAAATTATTCTTCTTTTGTTTTTTGTCAATAATTTCCAATATCTTTTATTTTTATTAATTTCGTATAAAAATATTTCTAAATTTTGATGTTTATTATTAATGTTAAGCAAAGCGTGAAAAAAATCTAAATGCCCAATTACAAAATCTTCCCACGTGTCCTTTTAATTATTTGCATTAAATTGACACTAGTGCATCATTTGTAATGTATGTATGTTTGTATACTACTACTAATTTTTTGCACTTGTGCTCGTGGAGTTTGATTAATAACGCAATAAAATAACGCTTGTGTTGTGATTCTATTTGTGCAAATGATAAATGAGTAGAAATGAATGATCGAAGAACTGTTTTTCGAGAAATTCATAAAAGTGGTTGGTTAAAAAGACTAACTGCTGAGGGTAAAATTGTAACAATAGGTTCGAAGGTATACACAAAGAATATAAAATTATTCGTGTATGATATTTGTTTTGTTCAATTTTCAATTTACAATTTTTTATTTAATTTAATTAGAAAAACGATAGATCTTGGGTAGTATTTTGTGTACATAATGATAAAGATCCCATATTAGAGGGATATGTTGAACAAAAATTGGTACCATCTCATAATCCTGAATGGGTATTAACATTAAAAAATACATTGCATATATCTCATGCATTGGTTCTAAATGAAAAGGAATTTGAATTTGTCGTAGTTTTAGATAACAATATTGTTAAATTTCATGCTTCATCATGGTAATAATTTAAATCATTTTAGATTACATTTTTATATTAATTTTTGAAATGTTAATTTTTTTTTTCTCTTCCAAAGGTCTTTAATGAAAGAATGGGTTGAAGTATTAAGGCAAAAGTTACAAGAAATAAAAATTATAGCTCCACGAGAAAATTTGTATAGTAAATCACCTAGAGGTCGTTCAACATTGCTACCAACTAGAGATCCAACATCACCATTACCGGCAACACCACCAGTTCCGGCTGCTATAATACATGGCGTTGAATGTATACCAGCAACATCATCCTCATCATCACATATTAATAATTGTCCTATAGCATCAGGCTCAATTTCAGATCCAAATTCATTACCATCTTCATCAAACAATTTATTAAATTTACAATTAAATGACTCAAATTCAAATACTCAGACGAAACCAATAACATCCTGTGCACTTCCATCAAATAAAAATTCTGAAGGACAAACTACTAGTAAAAATAAAAATTCTGAAAATATTTCTTTAGTGAAAGTTTTTATACCAGATGATAAAAATTTATATGAGAAAAATATTAAAACAGATGACGTAAAAATCAAATCAAATCGTTCCAATGATATTCTATCGTAAGTACAATACATTTTTTATTTGATCATTTTTAAATGCAAATGTCATTTTGTAATTTTTCAATTATATCTATTATAATACATTTGTATTTAGTTTCTAGTTCGTTTAAAAGTTTAAAAAATATTTCATGATGTTCCATTTCTTTATTTATTATTAAAGAACTTTTCATTGACATCAATTTTAATTTTGACACTTTCTGTTGTAAATCACTTTTAAAGTACTCTAATTTTAATTTTGATTCGTAATGCTGAATTAGTTTATTTTTAGATTGCTCTATTCTTGATAAACAATTTTGCAAGTTTTTATATTTCTCATGTTCAAAATTTCGAAGATTTTTATTATTTTTAATAACATTATCATTTAATTGTAATTTTAATACTTTTCTAATGTTATTCTCATAAAAATGAAATTTAGAACGAACATTCAAATTTGTAACTTTTTGAAAAATATTAATTAATGATAAAAATATTTCAGAGTACTCTAAATATATTGAATTTTCCGTATTTTTTAACATACTTTGTGTTAGAATAAATGAAAATTGATCAAAAATTTTGTATATTCTCTCGGGTTTAAATAGTAATTGAGTTAGTTTAGAGCGTCTCTTTTCATATTTTTTTATAGATTTCTTTTTAGAATGCATTTGTTGACTTTTAAATTCATTTTTTATCGTATTTGAAAGTTTATTAATTAATTCACGTTTCTTCATTATATTATTTTCTAATATTTGTTCTTTTTCTTTAAGACATTTCGAGTGCATTTCTAGATTATCACATTTTCTTGTCAAATCAATTAAAATTTTTTTGATATTTTTAATTTTTTTTAATTTAGGAATTAAAGTTTCCATTTCATTTTCGCTGTATTTATTTTTGTCATCATCATCCGATATAAAGCTTTCCGTGGCTATAATAGTACTTTCATTGTTATCTTGTTGAATTTCAGACGTTTCAATTATTTTTAAAATGTCCTTTAAATTTCTATTGAAATTTGCTTCATTAGTAAAAGGTATCGATAAATATCCATCATTGATTAACTGTTGAAATAACAATGATATTAAACAATTTCTTTCAATTTTTTCATTTATAGGCGATTTATTAAATATCTCTACCCATTTTTTACATAAATTAATATCATTTGTAGCATCTAATTGTAAAATGATCATTTTTAAAGCTTCTAAGTATCCATTATACAATGAATCAACTAAAAGGACATCATTCTTTTCTTTGTTCATTGTTTGCTTTAAGAAAAAGTTTAATTTAAAAAATTGAAATACACGAAATTATCAAAATACAGTATACTATTTTATTGCTATGTTATGTCAAGATCTATAAAATATACGTATATTTTATAGATCTTGTGTTATGTGATGAATTTTTGTCAAAAATTCAAATTTCCGTTTTATTAAATAAAAAACTAAGACTTAGTGCACACATAAATTTCTTATATATTTAAACAAATAGTAACAATAGATGATGAATTTTTTATTTTTACAGTTGTGAACCATCAACATCTTCTAATTATCGATCAATTAGTGATTGTACAATACATGAAATGAAAAGTATTAAAAAATTCGATATAAGTGATAATACAAATGATTCAACTAATATTATGATTATTCAAGTTCCCGATCATAATGAATCAGAAAAGCAAAATCGAAAATCATCGACAGAAGAAAACTTAGCTGGCACATTAAAAATTAATGTGAATATTTCAGAATTAAAATTCGATCATCAATCTGATTTAACGACGGATAAAGAAAATCAATTTATATCACCGTCAGGGACTACCAGAAGTAATAATAACAATAGAGATGATGCTGTTTGTGCTAAAAAAGTGATTTTATCAACGAATCCGTCTGGTGTTACAAATATTTGTGTTGGAGATTCTAAGACGATACCAAATCGACTTGAATCATTATCACATTATGAAAAAATCTCACACACAACGACTACAGGCGTTTTAAATGGTTCTCTTGTTATAGGAATGGCGCTTCCGTCATCGTCTTCATCATCATTAGGAACATTCGCCTTAGACATAAAAACAAAAAATCCAAGTCAGTCCAATAAAAGTAAAAATGAAATACATAGTCCTATTGTTACTGGACCTAACTTGAACTTCATATCGCCAGCACCCATTGTAAGCCCAAATTCTATTCAAATTAGAAAAGTATCAAAACCACTGTTACAAAAAAGCAACATATTGGTACCAATTACATCATCACATAAAATGCCTTTGTTGACTCGAAGTTCTACTGAAGCTGTAATAGCACGACCTAGTCGAGTCGATTTTTGTAGAACTGTTTTCCCAGAAACATCGTATAACATGGGCGTAAATAAACATATAAAATTATCATCATCAACAACAAGGAAAATAAGGCCGGAATTTTTCGATTCAGCAGGACAAAGAAATTTTTCTTTGGAAAAAAAGAAAAATTTATCGCTAAATAGCCTTGATAATAATGTCCAAACTCAGCATCATAAGCAAGTGCATGAAAATAAATCTGTGAATAATTTAAAGAAATTGACACTGCGAGAACAACAAGTTTTGCAATTGCAACGTGAAATAGCTCATCCAAGTGGTGTACGACTTCAATTACGTCGCAGGGATTGCTTGAATTCAATAGCGTGGGTTGATGTATTTGGAGCTGTTTGGTATGAAATCTTTAAAACTACACATATCATTTATTTCACTTGAAGAATGGTTTATTCTTTTCAGGGTTGCAGGTTGGAAACAAAGACAATGCCCCATGCTTTACAATGCGTTACATATCGGTGATAAATTAATTTCCATTAATGGAAATTTTATAAAAACTGCATCAGAAGCAAACAGAATTATAACAAATTTAAACACATCTTTCGTACGTTAAAATGGATTTTATATACTTTTTTTTTCTTGACTGTTACACATATTTTAAATTTCAGTTAGAAATTCTTATAAGTAGAGTGCCTTTTGGTGAGGTTTATTACATAAAACGTGATGTTGAGAAACAATGTTTAGGACTGGTACGTGGTGTTAATAGTTCAACAATTATTAATGTTTTACCAGAAAGCCCTGCTGGGCGTAGTGGTCTTCCAGCTCAGGTATGTAATAGAAGTTCCAATAAAAGAACAATTACATGAATTTCATTTTTTTTTTTTTTTTTTTTTTTTTTTTTTTTTTTTTTTTTTTTTTTCAAAAATTATTTTCAGGCAAGTACTTGTGATAAATCTTCATCAACATTTTGGGTTTTAACTGAAATTAATGGTAGACCGTTGAATCTATTTTGCAAAGAAAATGAGGTGTATAATAGATTAAATTCAATTGGTCGTGATATAACAGTTTTAGTTCAACCATTAGATTTAATTACAGAACTAAGAAAACAATTAAAATTTTTACGTAATTTTAAAGAATATATTGTTGTATAAAAACAAGAACATATTGTATAAATAATAATTTAAAAAAATATTTTTTATATATATAAATAAAAATATTCATATATAAAAAGAGGATTTTAATTAAGATGGATTACTTTTAATTAACACAAATTCCAGTTAACTACATATTATTTTAATGTGATTTTTAAGAACATTCAAGAACTTTTGGATAATCGTTTAAAAATTTCGAAATAATTTTAACTAAAATTGGAGTGTTTTCATTGTCATTATTATTTTCAAATGTATTCATATGAATTCTTGTTGAACAATTTATATTTATATGACATTCAGTTCTAAATACTTGCAATGTGTAGTGATATCCATACCATTTGAAGTATTCTAGAATTAGTTCATTGATTAACTTTGTTGAATTATGGTCTGAAGACTTTTCATCATCAAAATTTTCGATTTGTTGATTTTGTAAAATATTAAGAACCTTACATTGTATCAATGCTTTTATTTTACTAAATTCTTCAGTCTTTTGTAATGTGCTTTTGACAACTGAATATAACTTTTTTTCACGATCATCGTCTAATCTTTTACTCATTATTCAGACCTTGTAAGTGTTAAGTATAATTGTTCTTTTTTTTAAATTAAATTAAAAATTTTATATTTTATAAATTTAGTTTTAATGAGTTTAAATTTGATTTATGAAATTGGACAAAAAGCAGCCTACTTGAAGCTTTATTCAAATCTGTTTGATCAGAACACATTAGACCGTTATTTCTTGGTTATTTCTAGCGCGCAATAAAAACAATGAAAATTGTAAGCTGTTACCATTAGTATACAGGGACAGGGTTTTTTTTCCAAGTGGCTGCTCGCCATAACTTAGTCGTGCCCAATTAACATATAGAGTGTATTTCTTTATTCGTACCGTACGTTCGGTATATTCCATACGCATTTCTTTATTCAAAAAGTATATTCCGAATGTTCTTTTCCGTATTTCTTTATTCGTTCGGAATATCCAGAAGGTATTCTTTTTAATCCTAGACTGATGATGGAATAAATGGAATAAACCCTACTTTTAATTTGTAATCTGTAAAATATATGATAATGAAAGGGCGAATAGAGTTATATCATAAAAAATAATTTAATAAAATAAATAAATTACATTATTTTATTTTATTTTTCATTTTTTATTATTTTTTAAATATAAAAATTTCCAACCTATCTCTCCAATAACTAAAATCTTAAATTATTTTTTCTGCAGCCATTTTAATAAACCATTTATTCTATTTTGTTTCTTTATTATTAGTATTACAAATTTTCCGCACAGTATTCTGTACGTTCTATACCTAGTACGGAAAAAATAAAGAAATACCGAAGATTTACTATTACCAAGATTTTAAACTCTCTGACGTCACAGAAGTAACAAGGACTTATTTTTGTTTTCATTGTTTACATTGGCCCTTGCAAACAAAAAAACAAAAAATTTCCTGTACGTGAAAGTCCCACCATAAATAGAAGCATAAAGTTATAAAAAAGAACCTTTATGTGAAAAAGAAACACATAACACTTTCTTACCCCGTCCATACATTGACAAATTTATTTGCAAACAAGCGAAATTTGTCCGTGTAGGCCGTTGCTCACAAACAAATTTCCAAATTTTTCGTGTTTGAAAAAATTGAAGAAAATCAAAAATTTTTGATTTTTTGGGGGCGTGCGGCTACATGTTTGATGAGAAATTTGTTCGTGTGTAGTACTGCTCGCAAACATTTCTTCAAATTGTGAGTTATCAGGTTCACTAAAAAGCTTTTTTTCAAAAATCTTTTCTATATCCGATATACGAATCGCTAGACATGTGAACACTAAAAATGATGTTTGAAAATTTGTTTGAGAATTTGCTTGAAAATGTGTATTCATGTTTGTAAATATATTTGCAAATATATTTGCAAACAAAATTTGCTCGTGTATGGACGGGGTTGAACTCAGCAGAGAATTTCGGTTAAGTATGTGTAAAATTCGATTGTTTACATATTTTTTATGAACGTTTTTTTTAAATGGGGATATTAGGTGCGACAATATTAGTGATTTACACCGATAGAGTATATTACCTGCGAATGTAGTTGTACAATCATATGTTTTCCACGTGCGTTTTTTATGAATGTTTTTAAATGGCTGTCAGTGTGTTGGCATTCACACCAATTTGTACCTACGTCATTCAGCATTGAGAAAATTAGAGAAATAAACTGCTAATTTTGTAAGCAATGGGAATTTAAAGAAATTATATGTAAAAAATAAAACAAAAATCATAAAATGTCATGCCCCGCTTTTTATTGATTTCTTTATCTTTCTAAATCATCCTTATGGCTATTAATATTGCTATCGACTTTTCAAAGCCTTAAAATTTTATTTTTCATTCGCACCTTATAACATGTATAGGAAATTTTTATAACCGTAAATCAAGTTTTATATGGAATATTTTTCTCTATATTTCCTTACTCTATGGAAATACAGCCAATTTGTCAGTTTGTATATACATTATATATTTACGTATGTATAATGTAAACCAAAAGAATATAGATTAAAACAAGAATGGGCACAGTATGGTAGTGAGTGCAGCCAAAATCCAAAACTAACACATATAAGCAACATAAAATTGCACCAATACTAATACAATGTTGGCGCAGGTCAGTTCATTTTGAAAGAAGTAGACCGCGTATAGAAAAAAATTATATGAAAAAGGATAGTCGCGAAGTACAGAATAGAACGCATGTACTACATCGTTTCATTCTAGAATCTAGCTAGAGAGTTCCGAGAATTATTTTGTTTACAAAAATACAATTTCTCGGTGAGTTCCGAGAATTCTTAAGTGTTGTTGGGACAATGTGTTATAAACAAACTTTATAATTTGTCTAATTAAATAATTTATTCTATTTTATAAATAATGTCCTACCTCCTTCCTCCTTCTCATAAATGAGGAGAGCCTAGGGCCTCTGGAGAAGACGGAGTATAAACTTAAGTTTGGCATAAGGAATGCCAAGCTTAAGATATTACGCCAAGCAGGGCAGGAAGAGCAAGAGGACGCATTGGCTTAGTACATGGGGGCCCTGGCCATTGCGGAGGATACAGGTGAAGGGCCTTCGAGTAGTGCAGATTAATCTGAAGCACTCTAGAGTAGCTTCAGATAATCTGTCGGTTTTCCTAGGCGAGGAAGACATCGACGTGGGCCTGATTCAGGAGCCCTGGACCAAGGACGGGGTCGTTAAGGGTCTCAAGAACGCCAGCTATAATCTGTTCTACAGGAATAGAACAGTCGCAGGAGGTAAGCCAAGAAGTTGTATTCTTGTTACGAAAAGCATAAAGGCTTACCTTTGTATTAATTACAGCTCAACAGACGTAACCGTCATTAAGATGGAGGCCCAAGACGGGGAGGAAATTTATATTTCCTCGACCTACATGGCTCACGAAGAGCCTATACCGCCTCCGGAGCTTATCCAGCTAGTTGCCGGCGTTACATCAAGAAGCGCGAAGCTGATTGTAGGCTGTGATGCAAACGCCAGACACACTCTGTGGGGCAGCACGGAGTGCAACGAGAGAGGTGAGTCCCTTTTTGATTTCATTATAAATACTAACCTAGTAGTAAGCAACAGAGGTAGCACTCCAACATTTTTCTTTCCAAGCTCGGTCAGGTTCTGTGGCTGGGAGGAGGTGCTGGATGTTACACTAACTACAGGTAATATAACTGCAGACAGGTGGAGAGTATCGCAGAAAAAGTATTTTTCTGATCATAGATGGATACTTTTCGAGTTAAACCTTGCCTGCAAAAAAGATCCACCAAATCGTAACGTTAAAAGAACTGATTGGAGGAAGTTTAGTCACTTTTTTAATTCCAGATTTCCAGCACAACCAGGAAAAGAGAGGCTTGAAACCACAGAAGAAGTGGACAGGAGGGTTCGTGACATGGAGGAGGCCATGAGAACCTCCTTCGTAGCCTCCTATCCGCTGACGCGTGGTAAGAAGCGTCTTCCTAGTTGGTGGAACGAAGACCTAGCCATTCTCAGGAGGATGACTAGAGATATCTTCAATATCTGTAAAAAACAGAATTTCTGGAAACTCTATAAGGATCTTCTTAGGGAATATAAGAGATCCATTAGGGTAGCCAAGGCAACAGCCTGGAAGGAGTATTGTCACTCCATCGAGAATATTGGGGAGATGACAAGGCTCGGAAAGATCCTGTCAACAGAGCAGTCTTGTCCCTCGTTCCTTAGAGAAAGGAGGGAGGAGTGGACGGAGACTGAGGAGGAAACTCTTAAGCTGTTGGCGGAAACTCACTTCCCGGGATGCAGCAAGACAGCGGAAGAGCGTGCTATGGAAAGTACGCAGGCGTCTTGGGAAGAGGTAAGCAATATAATCACCAGGGACAGAGTATCCTGGGCGGTTAATAGATTTTCACCATACAAATCACCAGGACCGGATGGGGTCTATCCAGCAATGTTGCAGGAACTACAAAGTGTAGTGGTTCCGTGGCTGGTGGTGATTTTTAGAAGCTGCGTGTGGCTGGGGCATGTTCCGGACAGCTGGCAGAGGGCCCGAGTGGTCTTCATACCCAAGGTAGGAAAAAGCGGTCACGAAACAGCGAAAGATTTCAGGCCGATCAGCTTGACCTGCTTTGCGTTGAAAACACTGGAAAGGGTGATAGATGCTCATCTGAGGAAAAGGCTGGAGGTCACTCTATCCAGATCCCAGCATGCTTACATCAAGGGGAGATCCACTGAGACGGCGTTGCACGAGGTAGTGTGTACAGTGGAAAGGTCCCTTGAGTTCAAACAATACACGTTGGCGGCCTTCCTAGACATAGAAGGCGCTTTCAACAACGTAAAACAAGAAACCATTATGGAAGCACTCGACTCGTCAGGTGGTGAGGGGAGCATAAACCAATGGATTGGTAAATTGCTCAACTCAAGGCTAATCCAGACAGAGTTGGGAAACACCAAACTGATAAGGTACGCAAGAAGGTGAACTCCCCAGGGAGGGGTAATGTCACCTCTCTTGATCCTTGTCATGGACCGAATTCTGTCCCAGTTCGGAAGGGACGGGGTCAAAACGGTTGCATACGCTGATGACCTGGTTCTGCTAGTATCGGGAATGTTTCCTAACGTGATGAGTGACATCATGAACAGGAGCCTGAAGAAAGTTGATGCTTGGGCCACAAGCTGTGGACTAAGGATCAATGCAGGTAAGACGGACCTGATGCTATTTACAAACAGAACCAAAGTCCCCAGTTTCAACCTTCCGACCATCGGCGGAAACCAACTCACATTGTCTAATAGAGTCAAATACCTAGGAGTGTATTTGGACTCTAAATTTAATTGGAAGGACAATGTGGAAGAGAGAGCGAAGAAAGCTTGTATTGCTTTGTACGCTAGCAAAAAGACCTTCGGCAAGAGATGGGGTCTCAAGCCGAAGATGCTGCTATGGCTATTCACAGCAGTGATACGTCCGATCCTGACTTATGGCTCACTGGTTTGGTGGCCTGCGAAGGAGAGGAGATATAACCAACAGAGGTAAGGGAGGATTCAGAGGACGGTGGGGTTGGGGGTTACCGGGGTCATGAGATCGTGTCCCACGGAGGCCCTCAACGCTATTCTGTGCCTGGTCTCCCCGGAACACTGGGTTAAATACACGGCGACATGTAGTGCGCTTAGACTCAGGAAGTTGGGATGTTGGCAACCCAGACTTTATGGGCATGGCAACATCCTGAACCTAATCCCAAAAGAGTTAATAGCCAAAAATACAGACTACATGACCACTATATTGCGCTTTGACAGGAACTTCGAACCGCGGCTCCCTTCCAGGGATGAATGGAAGGATAAAAGGGCCACAAGAAACTTTAGATGCCTGATGTATACGGACGGGTCCAAGATGGATTGTGGGGTGGGAGCCGGAGTTCATGCGGACTGCCCCGCAATCAGCAGGTCGTTTCGTCTCCCTGATGGAGCTAGTGTCTTCCAGGCGGAGATACTGGCAATCATGAAAACCTGCGAGGCCCTAAATAATACACGGGCGTGCTTGCCGGATGCTATAGGCATCTGTTCGGACAGTCAAACGGCGATCAAAGCTTTGATAGCCAATACGTTTAGATCTAAATTAGTAAATCAGTGCAGATCGGAGCTCGTGAAGCTGGGCAGTAAGGCCAAAGTTACTCTGGTATGGGTTCCAGGACATAGGAACATACAGGGTAATGAGAAGGCTGACTCCCTAGCCAAATCGGGCACGTTGATGCACTGTTCGTCCCAGAAGGACGTGTGTGTTCCAATAGGAAGTGTGAAAAGAGTTGTTTGGACACACTTCCTGGAGACTGCCAATCGCAGATGGAGGAGCCTCTCCAACTGCAAGATTGCAAGACAGACCTGGCCAAGGTTGGATCCAACAAGGACCAGGTCATTAGTGAACATGAGCAGACACACTATAGCTAAAGTGGTGTCTGCTCTTACGGGGCACTGGCCAATAGGCAGACATGCAGCCAAGATCGGTGTGCCCTTTAACCCGCATTGTCGCAGTTGTGGAGCGGTGGAGAAAGAGGAAACTCCACTGCACTACTTCTGTGAATGCCCAGCTCTAGCCAAAGCAAGGCATAGAACGTTTGGCAAGTATTTTCTAGATGGCCTCGGGGAACTGTCTCAGATGAACCCTGGCAGTATTGTCTGTTTTTTGGGCTCGACTGGATGGTGGTAGCCGAGTTTTTCCGCGTTTATACCCGTAGGGTAGGTACCCACGAGTGACTGTGGTATCAAAACGGCATTTTCATATGCTAATTGGGTGCAACTACGCCGAGGTTGCACAGCCACTTCAAACAACAACAACAACATAAATAATGTCATGATAATTTAATTATTTTAATAGCTATTTAAAGTGAAAATGTTTGGAATTAGAATTACTGTGATATATTTTTTTTGACGAATCAATAAGTTTTATTTAAAATATTGTTGAATAAAATTTTAAATTGTATGGAAGTTTTTGTGTTTACAATTTTTGAAGATAAATATATTTTTATCGTGTGCGATATGAATTTTTATCAATAATTTTGAATATTTAGATATTGTGTTATAGTTTGTATCAAATGTCATGTGAAAATAATTAAAAAAACATATTGTAATGTTCATTTGAAAATCTTGTACGAAAAATCAAATTTTCACGTGTATGAAAACTTCGGTGAGTTCCAGGAACTTGAATTTTTGTATATGGATAGGTAAATTTAATATGATTTTAAAACTCCAGTGAGTTCCAGGAAAACGTGGTTAATACAAATACAACAAACATGTGGTTATACATTTTCGAGTGATTGTTTTCTTCTCTTTTTTTCAAATGGGATATATAGAACTAGTACATTTTGGCATTCATACTGAATTTTTTTGTTGTTTTTTAATGCTTTTATGTATTGTTTTTTTCTTAGAAAATATCAGCATCTCTTTTGGACTTTTTAGTCTAATTTAAATTTCTCATCTTGTACGTTAGTATCTATATTCTTTTGATGTAAACATTATAGATTTATTAAGAAATTTGAAAATCCATCTAATCAAAACCTTCCATAAAAAAGCCATGAACTAGTGTTTTGTATGTATTAAATAGAAGTGTAGCTGTTTTGTTTACATTTTCGTTTATCTGTCAAAATAGTAGTGCTGGTACTAATAATAGAAGTGTATAAAGTTCAAAAAACGTTTAAAACCAGGGGAAAAAAGTAAAAATAAAACTGAAGTAAGTAAATTGATTTATTTTATTAAATCGATTATAAAATGTATAATCAATATTTATATAAAAGACTTATTAACACACTTTTCCTTTATTTTCAGTAAATAGGTTTATATGTAAAACTAAACGATGTAAATATGGAATAATTTAGTTTAGGCAAGTACATAAAAAATTTAATTATTTTGTTCGAATTGCATGATTTAAATTCATAATTTATATTAATTTATTTTTTATTTCTATATACATAGTTTTATATTGCGAGCCACTTTATCAAGGAAATTCAAAATGTTGATTTACACAGCTAAACAAATACACAGTACAACATACATATATACACTTAGGTTGTTGTTATAATTATAAATTAAATTTTTTTACACAAATTATTTTTATTTTAATTATTTCATTATTATTGTAATTTATTTTATAATTTTCATAATTTATTTTTACCCTATATTACATATGAAGTTATTAATTGAATTTTATAAAACTCTATGTACGCATTTTAAGGTTACAATGTAAAAAATTGAATTTATATATAAATAACATATTTTTGCAAATCGATTTCACTGTTTCAATGATTATTAAATTATTTACATTATATTATTTAAATTTTTATTATTTTTTTAATATTATTCATATTATTATTGTATAATAATTCATTAATTTATTTAAGAAAAATTAAATAACACTTCCAACTCCATATAAAATACACTACTAACTGACAGAAGTGACAGTTTGCAATTTGACCATAGAGTAGATATAGAGAAAAATGTTCCATATAAAACTTGATTTACGGTTATAAAAATTTCCTATACATGTTATAAGGTGCGAATGAAAAATAAAATTTTAAGGCTTTGAAAAGTCGATAGCAATATTAATAGCCATAAGGATGATTTAGAAAGATAAAGAAATCAATAGAAAGCGGGGCATGACACTTTATGATTTTTATTATATTTTTTACAAATAATTTCTCTAAATTCCCATTGCTTACAAAATTTAGCAGTTTATTTCTCTAACTTTCTCAATGCTGAATGACGTAGTTACAAATCGGTGTGAATACCAACACATTGACAGCCATTTAAAAACATTCATAAAAAACGCACGTGGAAAACATATGATCGTACAACTACATTCACAGCTACGGGACTCTATCGGTGTAAATCACTAACCTTGTTACACCTTCTGGCCCCATTTAAAAAACGCGTTCATAAAAAATATGTAAACAAACAAATATTACACATACTTAACCGAAATTCTCTGCTGAGTTTAAGAAAGTGTTATGTGTTTCTTTTTCATATAAACGTTCTTTTTTATAACTTTATGCTTCTATTTATGGTGGGACTTTCACGTACAGGAAAATTTTTGTTTTTTTTTGGTTGCATGGGGAATAAAACAATGAAAACAAAAATAAGTCCTTGTTACTTCTGTGACGTCAGAGATATTTTTCTCTATATCTCTCTACTCTATGGTTTGACAAACAACACTTCTATTTGCACGATTGTGTTAGTGTTCACAACCATAGCACGACTCAAAACCTTCTATATTATCAAGCCGTGCTGTGGTTGTCAACACTAACACCATCAAAGCAAATAGAAGTGTTGTTTGTCAAACTGCAAACTGTCACTTCTGTCAGTTAGTAGTGTATTTTATATGGAGTTGGAAGTGTTATTTGATTTTTCTTAAATAAAGTTATGAATTATTATACAATAATAATAAGAAAAATAATAAAAAAATAATAAAAATTAAAATAATATATTGTAAATAATTTAATAATAATTGAAACAGTGAAATCGATTTGCAAAAATAATTTATTTATGTATAAATTCAATTTTTTACATTATAACCTTAAAATGCATACATAGTCTTATAAAATTCAATTAATAATTTCATACGTAATATAGGGTAAAGATAAATATTGAAAATTATAAAACAAATTACAATAAAAATGAAATAATTAAAACAAAAATAATTTGTGATAAAAACAATAATTTATCATTATAACAACAACTTAAGTGTATATAGTATATGTATGTTGTACTGTGTATTTGTTTATCTAATAAATCAACATTTTGAATTTCCTTGATGAAGTGGCTCGCAGTATAAAACTATGCATATAGAAATAAAAAATAAATAATATAAATTATGAATTCGAGAATTCGATCAAAATAATTAAATTTTTATGTACTTGCCTAAACTAAATTTTTCCATATGTACATGGTTTAGTTTTACATTTTAATTTATGTACTGAAAATAAAGGAAAAGTGTGTTATTATTAAGTATTTTATATAAATATTGATTATAAATTTAATAACCGATTTAATAAAATAAATCAATTTACTTACTTCAGTTTTATTTTAACGTTTTTTCCCTGGTTTTAAACGTTTTTCTAACTTTATACACTTCTATTATTAGTACTAGCACTACTATTTTGACAGATAAACGAGAATGTAAACAAAACAGCCACACTTCTATTTAATACATACAAAACACTAGTTCAGGGCTTTTGTATAGAAAGTTTTGGCACGACTTGATAATATAAAAGGTTTTGATCTAATGAATAACAGACAATTACAAACATAGGGTGGAGTGAATAAAATGGAAATTGATGCGTAAGTTCACGTAGGTATACGTCTATTTAAATTTGAAGCATTAAAAATAATGCATGCGTACATTTGAAGTTACGCAGGTTTAAGGTTACGCACGTTTAAGAATACGCACGTTTAAAGTTAAACCTTTAAAAATTTGTATTTAAAAAATTTTTTGAAATCATGTGAGAAATGTTAAATAAAAAGAAAAATGAACTACTTTTGCTGAATTTAATTTCAAATTTTGTGATTAAAGTAATAAGAAATTACCAAGAATTTTTTTTTTAAATTCATCAACTATATGCACATTCATTCATTGGTTACATTCATTATTGTTTATAACAAGATATTTAGGTTGTCAATGTAATTTGAAACAGCTGTTTACAGGTGTATATGTATGTATACGTTTCTATTTTGGTTCAAATGTCAAAAATACGCAACGTTAGGTAAAATTCAACGAACCAGCGCGTTACGAAGCGTTTCTGTTTTGGATAAAGCTATTCTTACCGAACTATACGTACGTAAATTTAACATTTTGAAGCGAACGAAACTTGACGAACGTATGTTTACGTCTATTTAAGTTTGCCTTATGGGTTTCAATGTATTCGAACCTAGCGTCGCGTTGCGTTACGTCTTATTTTGGTCCTAGCTAATAAAAAATTAGTTTCGATAAATTTAACGAAAGACGCCACTCAAAGTTTTTTACAGCTGAGTGTTCACTCCATTTTGATGTGAATAAAATCATTTTTTGTTAGTGCACACTCAGTAAAATTTGAGTGTGCTATTTAGTACCCTCAAATCTTTAAATTCAGTTGGCCTTTGATTTTCGAATTCCTTCGCGTATTGTACGTAGTAATTTTAAACAATAAAATTAAACTTCGAGTGTGATATGATGGAGGAAATGATGGATGAGGCAAAAACAAAAAAAAGGAATTCATTAGCTTAGTGGAAATACACCCTAACCTTCTTCTTCAAACTCCAATTTTGAAATTTTGTTTGAGTGAGTGAACTATGATTAAGTGGATTTTTATTCACACCAAATGAAGTGCCTCACTCTTAACGATTCACTCCACTCAACAGAGTTCAGAGTACTCACTTAATTTTTATTCACTCCACCCATAGCATAGAGTAGATAGAAAATCTTCGCCCATCGCCCATAGTATGTGAAATAATGAAAAATATTTTTAATATTAATTATTGTTTAATTTGTTTGCAGCTTTCATAAAATTAATTCCAGTTTTCAGCTATGTGGCGTTAGTGTGCGTTACTTTATTTTGCGACATACTATACAAAATCAATTTTTATATGGGTACTTTCATAAATGCGTCGTCGACGCTGATGATAAAAAAATCAACTTCATAAATTTCAGTGCAATCGTGAAAATGTGTCAAGTTCATTAATTCAGGCAGTCTGCAAAGTTTACAGGAATTATTCAATCGCTTTCAAACAACTGCAATGCGTGCATGTACAGTTGACAATTCAGATTACATTGATTACAATTCCAGCGCATTCGGGTCGTTAACACACGATGACGACGTATTAATGAAAGTACCCTATAACTATATATTAATTAATTAATAATGTAATAAAATAATTGATTTTGTGCACATATATTTACAATATTTGCATTTTAACCGGCATGTTCACTAACCAAAACAACATTCTTATCGTTACGATCACAATTTCTTAATCGTTTGACAGATCGTTAAAAACTAACGACAAAAACAGAAAAATCGACTTACGTAAACCAAGAACGACCGACTGAACGATTTTTCTTGATCGATCGACTTATGCAATTTATTCCCAGAATTTTGATGCGCGTAACATTTTTTTGTGACGTGAGGTCTGCTTTGTTTATTAGAATTACACTATTAGCCTAGCATTATGTTTAATTGAATTTCAACTTTTTTTCGGTTTCGGGTTTTCATTGAGCGTTATCTGTATGTGTTTATTTATTAAACGGTCTAGTTGTATATTTTCTGTTTAAAAAAGATTATAAAATAAAAATATTTAAAAAAATTGCTAAAACATGTATGAGGTATTTTTCTCAGTTTTTGTAGTGTTTGCCAAAATGTATAAACTATAATTTAATATTTTCAGTTACATGCTACTATTGAAATGATAAAAAACGCCCAAGATACCAAACATGTTATAGGAATAATAGTTTTAGATAAAGATGGTAAGAATGGATTGCATGTACATTGTGTTTTTATTTTATTAAATTATTTTAACACTTTTTTATTTAAATCAGGTAATTTAATTGAAAGCACGTTAAACAACAATGAAATAACATTACGTTATGCTGATTATTTTTATGAATGTAGTTGGTATATTCAACGAAAATTATACCATAACAAAAATTTATCTGAAGAATTATCATCTATTCATATTAAAACTAAAATGCATGATACTGTGATAAAAATAAGCGAACATTTTTTACTTATTGTCATTCATAAACCTATGGACAATAAGATTTAATACAAGATAACATACATATGTTTATGTATTATATATTGTTAGGTGTTAAAATATGTATGTATGTATATAAAAGAAATTCTTTTGTAATCTTATTTTATTTAACTATATTTTTGTGAAAAATTTGGATCGCATACTGTATTAGCAGTGACCTTTTGAAGATTTTGTGTCCATACTCTAAAATTATATTCATTTGGATTTAGAGAAGAGTAAATGAATAGAGGCATCGAATTGGTCATCATCCATATTGCACCATCAGAATCAACCTATAAACAAAATAAATTTAATTTCAATATTTCGAATTATATTCCGAATTTTCTTGAAAATTTTTACCTTCAAATCACTTGGATAAATCATTGTTCTTTCATTTTTATCAATAATTATGTGATGGTGTTCTGAAAAATTTTTATTTGTATTCCAGCAACCAATTCCATTAGTAGCTATTTCAGCATATACTATTATTCCTGTATGCGGATCATAATCATGCATTGTTGATTGTTTCCAAGGGCCACGAGAACCTAAATGCTATAATTTTTATTATTATTTGATTATCAAACTAAAAAAATATTTCATGTATATTCTTTACTTGAAAATCGTTTTCATGATATGATCTTTCAGATCTAGCTTCATTTTTAAGTACTTCAGTTGATACAGCAAACTCTGAAATACTACGTAGAGTATATGTGTAGGCCGTTAGTGTAATAAAAATCCAATTCGTTCGTTTTATTGAAACTTACCTACACATTGGATGGAAATATGCCGTTCTAAAGCCATTTGATCTTTTATTACTCAAAGTTATCGAGAAAATTCCATCATTCCATTGAAATCTTTGATTAGCGATATTAAAATCACCCCATAGAGGATCAAAAGAGAAATAATTATGTCGAAATGACCAAAAACGATTTTGACGAAAACTATTAAAGTAAAATCAGAATTTAAAATGTAGAAGAAAAAAATTAAATAAATAATTTTACCTATATACATAAAGTCTGTTTGTATATAAATCTGGTATGTACGCGTATGCACCATCACAGTTTGTATTATCAACATCGATAGTGATACTTGCTAATCCTCTGCCATCATTTACTATATTCGATGGCATTTCATATTTTCGAATTTTTGTGTTTGTTTTTAAATCAAATATCCAAATAGACGGTTGTTGAATTTGTGTTCTGTTATCAGGATACTCTAGCATTCCAGTATCAATGAACCATAGTCGTTCACATGCATCGATTCGCACCCTGTAAACGGATATAAAAGATTCATCCGATGATATTCTATCAGCCTAAAAAAAAACAATAAAAATGAAAAAAAATACAAATTTTCATTGATTTATATGTAAATGCGAAATAAATATCTATAATTATACCGTTAATTTATTATAAGCAAAATTTGGATATGGTTTTAATTTTGGACTTTGTGTATTAATTACTAATGAAACATAATTCAAAGTAGAAGGAATTCCAACACGACGACGAGGTACAGTTATAAATAATTTATCTTTATAATGAGCTACTCCCATTGGTACATTATTATAAGCAACATATTCGTAACCAGTAGAATTTGTTCTTATATTTCCTCCATTATAATTTCGATTTCTATTTTCATTATTGTGATAATTTTTCAATGCATCAGGGAAAATAAAATCTATAATTAAATAATAAAAAAAAGTGAAAACATAATAATTTCACATTAGAAATGAAAAGAATACATACATATGTATGTACGTATACATAATATGAAAAATAGTTTTACCTGTTTCAATTTCAGTATTTATGTCATATTCCATTTGCTTCCATTTAAATAATTCCACTAAATTTTCTGCATAATTCTTAGTAATATTAATAAAAATAATGCACAGAATAACATGTAAAAAATTTTTCATTTTTCACTTTAAAAATTTTCGCTTTTCTTTAAAATTAATTTTTAAATACATTAAATTCTCACTATACAATGTCTGAATTTATTACAAGAACTGTTGTGATAAGATGAAGGAAGTATAGAACACAAAAAAAAGCTGAAAGTGAAATCAAGTTCAAGTGTTAGACTTTGGATTAGAGATACTTTTTTTTTCTAATTAAAATATGAAGTTTTTTTTCTTTTTTTGTTAACATTAACAATCAATTTAAAATTAAGACAAAAACAAAAAAACAAATAATTATTTTAACAATCGAATTTTAAAAAATCAATATAAACAACAATTAATGGTTTATTGTATATTTTTCAATAGTCTTAATTAAATTTTAAACGGTTTTCAATTTTGTATAGAGTATTCAATTTAATATTGAACCATGTATTATTTGTACATATGTTAATGTATGTATGTATACAAAAAAAAAAAAAAATTAACTAATCAAAATAAATTAAAAAATTTATCACTTTGAGCAATATTTTATGTAAACAAATAGATAATGAGAAGTTCCTCTTTTTTTTTTTAATTATTTTTAAATATTCGTATATGACATAATCTGTATCTGATGTTAAATTTTATATGTATGTTTTTTATATGTACATAGCTATACTATATATCTGCTGTTTATTCGACAGCAACTGTTGTTGTCGTTTGGCTTGCACTTAAATCTTAAATGTATTGAACAACAGATTTGAAATAAAAAATTTAAATAAAATACAAAAAAGCTAAAAGACTTGATTTTTGCAAAACAAAAATATAGCACACTATAGGAAATAATAGGTAATACACGCGTTAAAACAAAAATCGTATGTACAAATATTGTTAGCAAAGGTGTTCATAAATGTAAGATCAAATCAAATAACTACAGACAGAGAATTTTCAATTTTGTTTTTATATACCTAATGCATTAAAAGAAGAATTTAAAAACTGGTCATGGTGGTCATTATTGTTAGTAAGGGTTAATGAAATGATGCAATCATATCAAGGTGTACGTACATACATACATATGTATGTACATACATATGTATAAGATATCGTATAATATATCACGGACGAAAATATAGAACCACGTACCATTTAAACGCACGTGTACTGGTAGTAAAATAGTTAGTTTGCAAAAAATATTAACGACATAATTACAAATAAAAAGAAATAATCATTTTAGATTGAAAAAAGATTGATTTAATGTTTAATTAACACGTCAAGATGTGTCGAGAATTTTACTATATTAGAAAATTCTTAGTATGAATGATTTAATCTTTACAAATGACGGTTATATAAATTAAATGAAAAGGCTATTAAAGCCATTTAATAACAATATAATTAGAAGATTATTGATTAATTACGATGCATTAGTACATTGTATAGTTACATGTGCACATCATCTAGAGCCGTTTAAATGACACATACATATGTCTCTGATTTGCTATGATGTAACAGAATTTGTTTTTAAATTCTATACAAGCTTTGGAGCTTCATTAGTGTGCCCTTTTAGTGATAAAAACTGAACTATATAGTATACTATATACATATATTTGTTTTTAAAGCACAGTCAAGTACTTTCCTAAAAAGCATAAAGGCTGAAGTTCCTTTTAGGACCCAGAGGGCCGACGCTACCATACGCGCAAGTGGAGCAGTAGCTTCGGGCGCCAAATTTTGTAATAGAGGAATAAAATATACGACAAAAATAAATGAAATAAAAAACTCAAATAAATTATTAAAATATTTAATCTATTTAATTTTAAATTAAATAACAAAAACCATTTTCTAAAAACTTATAATGCACTCTCCTATCTGGCAATGCTACACGTATATAGTGCTATCATATAATAGCTAATTTGGTAGTATTTATTTAATACAGTAATACTTCATTATTCGATGTTGAGGTTATCAGAAATTCTCAGTGGAACCATAAGAAACTAATATAATATAGTTCCATTCAAATGCTTTTATTTTAACCCAAAAATTTTGATCGAAACAGGTGCTGTGCGGGCAGAGTAGGCAGGGGTAAAATGTATTTCTCTTCATTGAGAATCACTAAATTTCAATTTTTCATTCTCTGAATGAATGTGAATTCTATTTACACATAAGGAAAATACCTAAAAGTACAGTGGAGTCTTAGAAAATGTGCTACCTTTTCCAATATATATCATTACATCATTCTTTTTAATTGTGAAAAAATTTCAAATTTCATAGAAATATTTTCATACAATTAAGGGTTTTTTGTTAATCGCCGACTGTACTATTGTATTGCATTGATTTTGAAATACACATGGGGTGGAGTTTAATTTCATATGAAATAATGAACTTCAAATTTTTTACGCATTTGTCCGAGTTTAAACATTTTAATTTTACATGTACTTACATTTAAAATACACGTGTTTGTATCGCAGTATATCAATTACCACATGTTCGTGTATGTATTCATTTATCTCAATATGAAATGCATGCTTTCTAATAGAAATAAAAAGTTCTTTATTTTTCATATATGTATGTATACGCATCATATATATATAGGTACAAACATTCATATGATCATAAAAAGTGTGAAAAAAAAACAATGTGTGAAGATCATTTTTTTATTGTACCGAAGTATTTCCTAAATAAGTAATCCTAAACAAATAACTATTTTTGGGTGGTGATAAGATTTTTACACATATATTCATGAAAATGAGTAATTTTTTCGTACATGTACATGATTATTTTGAATTTTTCCTTTCTTTTAACCTACGGTTGTATTTCTTTATTTTTTCCGTACTCGGAATAGAATATACAGAATACTGTCCGGAAAATTTGAAATAGTATTTTAAAAAAAAAACCAAATGAAATAAATGGTATATTACAATGGCTGGAGAAAAAATAATTTAATTTTTTTAGTTATAAAAAAATAAAATTTTTTCAGGTTGGAAATTTTTGTTTTTAAAAAATAATGAAAAATGAAAAATAAAATAAAATATAGAATTTATTTATTTTAATAAATTATTTTTTTTATGACATAACCCTATATTCCCTTTCACTATCATATATTTGACAGATTACAAATTAAAAGTAGGGTTTATTCCATTTATACCATCATCAGTCTAGGATTAAAAAGAATACGTTCTGTATATTCCGAATGAATAAAGAAACACGGAAAAGATCGTTCGGAATATACTTTTTGAATATAGAAATGCATATGGAATATATACTGAACGTACGGTACGAATAAAGAAATACACTCTACGTGAGAATAATTCGCTTTACGAAAAATATTTTTAGTGTGGAGGTAAGATTTCTATCGTGAAGGTTTTCTAGTTAGGGTAATATCTGTCGTAAGAAATGGAAATCTCTGTTATGTATTGTCGTTGGTGGAACAATAGGAAAACAAAGAGAAGAAAGAAAAGATCATTACTATTTGAAGTTTATTCTGGACTCTGGTCACTGATGAAAACTGCAAGGAAATTTCCCGTTTTAAGGGAAATCGAAGCCTTGAAAGGGAAAAGGCAAATCAGACCGAAATAAAACGAAAAAAAAGGAAATATGGCTTTTTTGAAATAATTACTAAAAAATTTAGAAACAGGCTGAACCGAGAAACCTTAGGCAGTATTTTACATGCAAAATGGTTATTCAAAAATGCTAACTCAAACATCAATGTAAAACAAAGTCAAATCAAAAAATTCAATCAGTTTTTGTATGTATGTACATGTATTGCCGTCTCTGTTTTTCTAATACCTAGAAATGGCAGAGAATGACAATACAATGTTAATTAATAACAAGTTTGAAGTGCCGCTGTTTCGGAAACCAGAATTAGGGTGTTGGGCAGCAAAAATGGAAAAAAAAGTCGTGTTTTAAATTCGTTATAAAACTTAATTTTATTTATACTTAAAAATTAGGAAAAAACAATTTACAAAATAAAAATTCAAGCAAATTAATAAAAAATAAAAATATATAAAAATCTAAGGCAAAATAAAAATAATTAAATAAATAAAGAATTCAAGCAAATAAAATTCAAATAATAAAAATAAAAAAATAAAATGCAATTAAATAATAAAAAAATTCAACAAAATAAATACAAATTAAAATGAATTAAATGATGAAATGAAATTAAAAGCAAGTAACTAACTAAAGCAGATTAATGCTTGGATCTATCCCACCTTTCTATGTCCAAGGCGGTCTATGAAAGAAGAAGAAGAAAAAAAATAATTAAAAAATTATAAATTATATATGCAATTTGTGTTAGTCAGACTTATTGAAGTTGTTTGGGTTGAAATTTATTGTATCGGATCTTCAGTTAAAATTCGCTGAAGATCGGTTTAAATGTAGATGATATCCAAGTTAAGATTCGCTTGAGATATCACTACGAGGGTACTTTGGATTCTAGTTAAGATTCGCTAGAATCCGGATTAGTATAAAAATATTTTTTGATTTAACGATCCAGTTAAGACTCGCTGTCTCGTTAAATCGGGGGTGCCTTTTAGTTAAGATTCGCTAAAAGGCTCTAGAGGTTCGAAGGATTAAGATTCGTCCTTCTTGATTCTCAGTTAAGATTCGCTGAGACTGAATAAGCAGACAAGGAATTCGTGAAGTATTCACTTGGAAAGTTTGATCAAAAATGATGATTTCTGTTGGATTTCATCTCGTTTATATACGATCTGGGTAAACTGTATTTTTATTGTTTCCCAGTGTAAACAATGGAACAATGTAAACAATAAATTCTATGTTTATTGCACTTGTCAAATGGTTTGACAAGTGCAGTAGTGTTGTGTGTGTTGTAAATAGTGAAATAAATATTGAGATGAAATTTTAAATAAATATTGAAAATAAAAGATTATTGTGAAAAAAAATGAGAAAAAAATAATAAATGTGAAAAGCGTTAAAAAATAATATACAGTATCTCCAACAATTCACCGCACTCTAAGCTTGTTTTATTATTATTGGCAAATTTTCAAAATTTAAAATTCAATCTCAATATTTAATAAATTTAAATAATATAATTTTTCTGTAAATTGTTTATGTATGAGTAAACATCCTAACCAAAAATTGTTTCATATAAACATGTAGAGATTTTAATTTTAATTTTTGAAAAACTAGCCAATAATAACAAAAAATGCTAAAGGTGCGGTGACTTTTTGGAGTAACTGTATGTAAATAAATGTGAAAAGGAAATAGTGAAAAATTATAAAATAATGTGTTAGTAAAATAAAAAGAAAAGGGTTATGTTTTGCTTTTTGGGCAAAACAGTACATGAAAACAAAAAAGAGTTATAAAATGTATTGCACTTTTAATCAGTTCAATTTTGATTTATGTAAATTTTAAAAAAAATTTGTTTTTTTTTTGTTGTCTATGTTTACTTTATATTTGTTAACTTATTTTCCAACGCTGTTTTCTTTTTTCTTTTTTTTTTTTTTTTGTTTGTTATTTCGTTTATATTACTTTTTGTTTAATTTACATGAATTCATTATCAATAATTAATTAAAATAAAATAAAAATATACATATTTTCCATAATAAACCTTCTGAATTTTTATATAATTTTTATAGCATTAAATTTGAATCAAAAAACTATAAAAAGGGAAATTGCTTCCGAAAAAGGGAAATTTAGAAGGTGTTAAAGGGAAATGTACTGTAAAAAAGTTTTGATTACTGGCTCTGGTACACAATTTCAACTTGCGCCGAAATCAATATCAATTTCTATATACATCTATAAAAAACTCACATAGCTAACATTATTACTTGGCGCAGTATAAATTTTGCACCACTTGTATTTATCGTATATATAGTGTTTGTTTGTTTGTTTGAAGTGGCTGTGCAACCTCGGCGTAGTTGCACCCAATTAGCATATGAAAATGCCGTTTTGATACCACAGTCACTCGTGGGTACGGGTATAAACGCGGAAAAACTCGGCTACCACCATCCAGTCGAGCCCAAAAAACAGACAATACTGCCAGGGTTCATCTGAGACAGTTCCCCGAGGCCATCTAGAAAATACTTGCCAAACGTTCTATGCCTTGCTTTGGCTAGAGCTGGGCATTCACAGAAGTAGTGCAGTGGAGTTTCCTCTTTCTCCACCGCTCCACAACTGCGACAATGCAGGTTAAAGGGCACACCGATCTTGGCTGCATGTCTGCCTATTGGCCAGTGCCCCGTAAGAGCAGACACCACTTTAGCTATAGTGTGTCTGCTCATGTTCACTAATGACCTGGTCCTTGTTGGATCCAACCTTGGCCAGGTCTGTCTTGCAATCTTGCAGTTGGAGAGGCTCCTCCATCTGCGATTGGCAGTCTCCAGGAAGTGTGTCCAAACAACTCTTTTCACACTTCCTATTGGAACACACACGTCCTCCTGGGACGAACAGTGCATCAACGTGCCCGATTTGGCTAGGGAGTCAGCCTTCTCGTTACCCTGTATGTTCCTATCTCCTGGAACCCATACCAGAGTAACTTTGGCCTTACTGCCTAGCTTCACGAGCTCCGATCTACACTGATTTACTAACTTAGATCTAAACGTATTGGCTAAGAGATACATAGTGTATAGCGTATGCTTTATTTATATATTGTACATTCCATATATGTATGTATGTATGTAAGATCGGAAATTAATTTGTAGGAAATTATTTGTAGAAAACATTTGTAATGTTTTCTGAAAAACTAACAACAATGTGAAATATATCAGAAATAAAAGTTTTGTTGGAAGTGTGGCGACCCGTGAGATTCGAACCTACGTCTTCTGAATTACTAAGCCACCCGCTTTACCCACTAAGCCATCCAACTGGATTACTTTCCTCTGATATATTTCCTATTACTATTTTTTCTCATTCCCACATGTATATTGTATAAATAAACACTACAATCGGGGTTGCCACTTTGGATTATTTATACCAAATTTGATATATTATTTTACGTTTGGTATCTTAGTATGTATTATCAATTTCTCTTTGGTATATTTTTGATGGTTTTTCAGTAATTTCATATAATTCATAAATAAAATTTTACATACGAGTCCAAAGCTGTAAATTGGGCCATTCATTACAATTTATATATGATACTGTGTATATTTCTTTATTCATTCCGTACGTTCAGTATATACTATATTCCATATGCATTTCTTTATTCAAAAAGTTTATTCCGAACGTTCTTTTCCGTGTTTCTTTATTCATTCGGAATATACAGAACGTATTCTTTTTAATCCCAGAATTATGATGGTATAAATGGAATAAACCCTACTTTTAATTTGTAATCTGTAAAATACATATATGATAATGAAAGGGCGAATAGGGTTATGTCATTAAAAAATAATTTAATAAAATAAATAAATTAAATAATTTATTTTATTTTTAATTTTTTATTATTTTTTAAATACAAAAATTTCCAATCTATCTCTCAAATTTTAAATTTATTTCTAAAATTTAAATCTATTAAATTTTAATAAACCATTTATTCTATTTTGTTTCTTTATTAATACCATTCCAAATTTTCCGGACAGCATGTCCATTACCGAGACGTTCTATACCGAGTACGTTCTATACCGAGTACGGAAAAAATAAAGAAATACAACCACTGTCAATGTTAGGTTTTTTGCTTTTATTTTAGAATCTGAAATTATAAACAACATATGTGTGTATGTATGTCCACCAAAAAAAGATACAATCCAAAAATTAACAAATACATATGTATGTATAGTCTGCAAAAAACTTTTTTTTCTGAAAAAATTATATCCGTATGCTACATTTGTACACATTCTTCATTGCAATGAATTTATTTTATTGTTGTATTTTGTTATGAAATTGTTTTCTTTTTTGTTTTTGTTTTTACATTTTTATTTTGTAACAAGGACACATAGGGTAGGTGACCCAATTACCGGCCAGTCATGAAAATAATGTTAAATTTCAGCGAAATATAATATTTTTTTTCTTTTTTTGACTAATTTCAAACTTTCATATCTTTTCTACTTGTTGTATAAATATTTTGGTAATAGTGCATATAATAAAAAATTACAGCACTTGTCGTTCAACATCATCCAATGACGTGATCAGAAGTGTAAATTTTCAAGGTTTCTGAGTAACTTGTTGGTGTGGAAATAGCACGTAGTTTGCGTAATTTTTACATTTTTGTAACAATGATTTTTTATTTTGAAAGCTATGATGTTAATAAAGAGAATTGCAATTGAAATTGTGAAAAAAAAAATTATTTTTTCTAATTTAAATTAAGTGGTTGATAGTTGGGGAGAAAATGTTTAAAAAATATCAAATTGTAATACAATTTGATAATAAATAAGATGAATCTATAAAAACATAAAATCAAAAAAATTACACATTAATAGATATGATAAAAATTTCAATACAAATAAATAAACAAAATTATGTTCAAAATAATGTAAACTGCTATACGGAAAAAAAATTATATCACAGTTATCATGTTACACATAAATATGTTTGTTAAATGAATCAGAACAAATATTACATATTACGAGTATGTTAAGACAATTTATTGTATCAAGAAATTAAGCTTAAAGCAATTAAAAATATTGTAGAGCAATATGTAATAATGAAGACAAAAAGTAAAAGGAAAACAATTTGTCCTTATAATAGGAAGTAAGACAATAAGAATAGAAAATGATTACGCCAATCTTCCCTATTATTGGCAAGGCAGGAATATAAAATTAAAGTAATGTAAAAATAGTTTTTGAAATAATGAACTGTGTTTTTATCAGGTAAACTAAATGGAGTAGGGAAAATTGAGTAGTATGTTTATGCGGGTTCTGAATCACCGGCTCTGCCGGCTCATGACGTCACAAAGGCATTGTCTTGATCATGATCTTGTATTGTCTTGTCTAGACGAAGGGTGTGCGTGTGTTGTTGTAGTGATAATGATAAACTGGTAGCAGGTGTTAAACCTGCTTAAGGATCATATTCAAGCATGTGTTTTATGCTGATTATTACTAAGAGCAGTGTATGTGTGTGGGAGCGACAAATTAAATAAATTATAATCCCTATTTAATAACATTGTGAAATTAGTAAGACAGTACTATATAGATAGAAAAAAGGATTTTTAAATTTAAAGAATTTAAATGGATGCGGGATTTAAATTTTTTCCCATGACTATTGACGATCCTAATAAAATAGTGTAATTTATGACTTGCGAACCAATAGATTTCTTTTTAGAAAATATTATGATAATTAAATTTAAAGGAATTTAAATGGATCCAGGATTTACATTTTTTCTCATAACTATTGACGGTCCTAATAAAATAGCGTAATTTATGGCTTGTGAAACAATAGATTTTTTTTTCTAGAAACTACTGTCAATGGATTTAATAAAACAGTGTAATTTATGTCTTATGAATCTGCCAATGGATTTAATATTATAGTATAATTTATGGCTTGCGTTAATAATAGATTATTCCAGAAATTATTCTGATAGGTTAATTTTTAGAGTGGGGGGGGGGGTGAACTTTTGTTGTGACTGGTTATAGAGTTTTTAATTTTTGCTAAAGTTTGAAATTTTCTGGTATAAATTCACCCGAGTTTTGGTAAAAATTCACAGTTCAGTTTTACTAGTTCAAGTAGAGTGAAATCTTTTAATAAGTTATTATTTATGTAGTTGAGTGAAGTTAAAGTTGAAAATAATTAAAAATGAAAAGTTTTATTTGTGAAATATGTGGAAGCGGTTTTGCTGTTAAAAATAGTTTAAAAAGACATCTTTTATCAGTGCATGGAGATCGAGTTAATTGTGACATTTGTAAAAAAAGTTATTCTCTCAAAGACAAATTGTTAATACATATAAGAACCGTGCATACAGTAAATTCGAATTTAATTGTTGAGCATGAAGAAATCAATCAACCTTCATCATAAAAAAAACAGCGTCTGAATGAAGCAACAGACAATGATTTGAGTATGCTATGCACTGCGTGCAACAAAAACATTTTAGTTAAAGATTGGAGTTATCATTTAAGAACAAACGCACATAAACGAAATACAGCACAACCAATATATGATGAGTTAAAGGTTGTAAAAAGTGGTTTTGAAGAAAGAATAGAGACACTTATGTACTAAAATAAAAATGAATCGAACTTGGACCCACTTAAATTTTTCAAATCATCCAAACAAACGATTTTACAATGTTTAAGAAATCAGTTAAGTAAGCATGAATCGTTTAAATTTAATTTTGAACTGTTTGCAGAATATGTTAAAATTACTAAAGCAAGTAATGATGAAGAAGAAGATATGGTATTATCAGTAAAATCTTTTCAATCTAAAATGAAAATTCTACGTGATGAAACAGAAGCACTATCAGTCGTCAACAATATGATAGTTAACATTCACACAAAGATGCAAGAATTCCGTGAACGTGATAGCGGTCGGATATTGATGAGAATAAGTCATATTGAAATTAACATGAACCAGTACAAACCGATTAAAGGGTCACAGTACTTGTCATTACCACCATACATTCAACAAAAACATGCTTTCATCAATGTTAATAATTCAGATGAATATTGTTTTAAGTGGACAGTTATATCAGCTCTATATCCAGTTGACAACCAACACCATAACAACCGACCATCATCTTACTTTATTCAAGATATAACTGCTAGTACAATTATTCTACGAAACAATATTAAGTTAGAATTTGTGAACCTAGAATTTCCCTTAAAAATAACAGACATAAAGAAATTTGAAGAAATGAATCCTGATATTAGCATAAACGTATTTGGTTACGAAGAAATAAATCAAAACAACTGCAAGATAGTTGGTCCTTTCTATTGTACAAAACAAAAAAAAAAATATCGTTATAGAAATCTTCAGTTTGTATTGTATAAATAAAAGAATGTTCTATGAATGAATGAATTCATGTAATTTAGCAGAATATTTTCACCATATTTAGGTTTCATATAATTGTAGTGAAATTCCATTTAATATTCCATATATAATTCCATAATTGTACATTTTCCATTTTGATAATTCTAGTACAGCGAATTCTAAATAAATCGGTTTATAAATATAACATACATATGTATGTAAATATTATATGCATAAATATAACATACTTTTGTTTTTTGATATTTGACTTGTAATCAATCTCGATATATTTTTAATCCATAGATAATGTTAATGGCTTTTATCATTATCTTGAATAAGTAGTAGGTTATGTTCGTTCGTTTATATATATGTTCGTTTTTTTTTCTTGTTTTGTACAATAGAAAGGACCAACTATCTTGCAGTTGTTTTGATTTATTTCTTCGTAACCAAATACGTTTATGCTAATATCAGGATTCATTTCTTCAAATTTCTTTATGTCTGTTATTTTTAAGGGAAATTTTAGGTTCACAAATTCTAACTTAATATTGTTTCGTAGAATAATTGTACTGGCAGTTATATCTTGAATAAAGTAAGATGATGGTCGGTTGTTATGGTGTTGGTTGTCAACTGGATATAGAGCTGATATAACTGTCCACTTAAAACAATATTCATCTGAATTATTAACATTGATGCAAGCATGTTTTTGTTGAATGTATGGTGGTAATGACAAGTACTGTGACCCTTTAATCGGTTTGTACTGGTTCATGTTAATTTCAATATGACTTATTCTCATCAATATCCGACCGCTATCACGTTCATGGAATTCTTGCATCTTTGTGTGAATGTTAACTATCATATTGTTGACGACTGATAGTGCTTCTGTTTCATCACGTAGAATTTTCATTTTAGATTGAAAAGATTTTACTGATAATACCATATCTTCTTCTTCATCATTACTTGCTTTAGTAATTTTAACATATTCTGCAAACAGTTCAAAATTAAATTTAAACGATTCATGCTTACTTAACTGATTTCTTAAACATTGTAAAATCGTTTGTTTGGATGATTTGAAAAATTTAAGTGGGTCCAAGTTCGATTCATTTTTATTTTAGTACATAAGTGTCTCTATTCTTTCTTCAAAACCACTTTTTACAACCTTTAACTCATCATATATTGGTTGTGCTGTATTTCGTTTATGTGCGTTTGTTCTTAAATGATAACTCCAATCTTTAACTAAAATGTTTTTGTTGCACGCAGTGCATAGCATACTCAAATCATTGTCTGTTGCTTCATTCAGACGCTGTTTTTTTTATGATGAAGGTTGATTGATTTCTTCATGCTCAACAATTAAATTCGAATTTACTGTATGCACGGTTCTTATATGTATTAACAATTTGTCTTTGAGAGAATAACTTTTTTTACAAATGTCACAATTAACTCGATCTCCATGCACTGATAAAAGATGTCTTTTTAAACTATTTTTAACAGAAAAACCGCTTCCACAAACTTCACAAACAAAACTTTTCATTTTTAATTATTTTCAACTTTAACTTCACTCTACTTGAACTAGTAAAACTGAACTGTGAATTTTTACCAAAACTCGGGTGAATTTATACCAGAAAATTTCAAACTTTAGCAAAAATTAAAAACTCTATAACCAGTCACAACAAAAGTTCACCCCCCCCCACTCTAAAAATTAACCTATCAGAATAATTTCTGGAATAATCTATTATTAACGCAAGCCATAAATTATACTATAATATTAAATCCATTGGCAGATTCATAAGACATAAATTACACTGTTTTATTAAATCCATTGACAGTAGTTTCTAGAAAAAAAAATCTATTGTTTCACAAGCCATAAATTACGCTATTTTATTAGGACCGTCAATAGTTATGAGAAAAAATGTAAATCCTGGATCCATTTAAATTCCTTTAAATTTAATTATCATAATATTTTCTAAAAAGAAATCTATTGGTTCGCAAGTCATAAATTACACTATTTTATTAGGATCGTCAATAGTCATGGGAAAAAATTTAAATCCCGCATCCATTTAAATTCTTTAAATTTAAAAATCCTTTTTTCTATCTATATAGTACTGTCTTACTAATTTCACAATGTTATTAAATAGGGATTATAATTTATTTAATTTGTCGCTCCCACACACATACACTGCTCTTAGTAATAATCAGCATAAAACACATGCTTGAATATGATCCTTAAGCAGGTTTAACACCTGCTACCAGTTTATCATTATCACTACAACAACACACGCACACCCTTCGTCTAGACAAGACAATACAAGATCATGATCAAGACAATGCCTTTGTGACGTCATGAGCCGGCAGAGCTGTTGATTCAGAACCCGCATAAACATACTACTAAATTGATAATTGTATTTATTGATGAGTAATTATGATATTATACGTAAAACATTACGTATTTAATAAAATTATTAAATTAGACACTTACATATGTATATATGTATATATTTCTTATGTTTTGTTTTAATTTTAATTTTTTTTAAAGTAGACATAATTTTGTTATTGTTTATGTTATAATATATAGATGTTTGCAAATACCATGTGAGTATGTTTTTTTTTCAATTTTTAATTTTATTTAGTTTTATATAAATGGAAATTTTATATATATCATATAAGTATTTACAACTTTTGTTTTCTTGTATGTATCATACAACTGTTGTTTTCTTGTATGTATCATACAACTGTTGTTTTTTTTTCTTTTCAGTGTATAATATTTCAATAATTCTTTTATTTTTTTTTAACTTGCTACTTTACTCTAATGATAATGTTCTTATGCATATTGCAGTTATAAAGAATTGTAATCTGATCTTGTCACAGATGTGCAAGAATACTTCATTTATTTGAATTTATTTTTTTTTAATTTATGTGCATTTGACTATTTGAATTATACTTTTATATTCGTTTTTCATTTTCTAAAGAAAAAAAAATTTAAATGAGCTTTCTGCGGTTTAATTTCTTTGTGCTGTCTTTTGTCTGAACGTACAGTATCTGTTTTTAATCTTTTTTTTCTTTTTTTTTTTTAAATGTTATCATTTAAATGAACCTTGTACAATTTGTTAAATTCATAACTATTATTTTCAAATTTCTTATATTTTATTATTTTCAAAACCACAAAACCCCAATGACAAGGGTGCCAGTCATAGCACCCCTTCATCTCCTAAGAAAAAGGTGGAGGCATTGGTCAAGATCGCCAGCCATAGTGACCAGACCAAAAAGCCAAAACCGAAAAGGAAAACGCCCGGCGTACTTCTAAAGAAACAGTACCAGAAGGCTCTTTTCATCCTTGACAAGATTGTCAAGAATGAAAGAGAAGGAACGGTACAAGAGAAAGACGACGAGGACAAGGTCAAATACCAGAGGGTAGTTGACGAATACACGAGGTGGTTGAAAGAAAGGGAGAGCAAGCCGAAGACCGGCAAGGCCTCGAAGAGAAACAGGTCTCAAGATGAGATCCTCCAAGAGGCCAAGAGGTCTAAGGTAAGCAAACCGTCAACTTCGGCCTCCAATAATAACTAAATGAAGAGAACCTTCAATGAAGTAGCTAGAGACCATCTCCACGTGGCTCTAATTAACGAAAACGCTTCGGGGGGCGGACTGTTACCGAAAGCGTGGGTCAAGATTGAAACTAAGCTTACGGAGATGGTGATGAGCTACGTGCTAGAGGGTAAAAGCTCCACCTTGCCGTCCTTTGACTCCTCGGAGGTGGTCAGAGGGTGCAGGGTTATCATGTGCGAGAACGAGTTCTCTTAGGAATTCCTTAGCTCGTGCATCGCTAAGATAGGCGATGCCTGGGAAGGCTTGAAGCTCAAGCTTATCCCTGCTAAGGAAATCCCGAAGAGACCAAGGGCTCGCATATGGTTACCTAAAATAGAGCTTGAGCCCGGTAAGCTGCTGAAGTGCTTGCAGCTGCAGAACCCTGGGGTTCCTATGCAGGACTGGATGGTCACCAAAGCTGAGGAACCACAGGCAAATTCTACCTCTTTCCCTCTACTCATTAATGAGGAGAGCCTAGGGCCTCTGGAGAAGACGGAGTATAAACTTAAGTTTGGCATAAGGAATGCCAAGCTTAAGATATTACGCCAAGCAGGGCAGGAAGAGCAAGAGGACGCATTGGCTTAGTACATGGGGGCCCTGGCCATTGCGGAGGATACAGGTGAAGGGCCTTCGAGTAGTGCAGATTAATCTGAAGCACTCTAGAGTAGCTTCAGATAATCTGTCGGTTTTCCTAGGCGAGGAAGACATCGACGTGGGCCTGATTCAGGAGCCCTGGACCAAGGACGGGGTCGTTAAGGGTCTCAAGAACGCCAGCTATAACCTGTTCTACAGGAATAGAACAGGAATAGTCGCAGGAGGTAAGCCAAGAAGTTGTATTCTTGTTACGAAAAGCATAAAGGCCTAACTTTGTCTTAATTACAGCTCAACAGACGTAACCGTCATCAAGATGGAGGCCCTACGCGGGGAGGAAATTTATATTTCCTCGTCCTACATGGCTCACGAAGAGCCTATACCGCCTCCGGAGCTGATCCAGCTAATTGCCGGCGTTACATAAAGAAGCGCGAAGCTGATTGTAGGCTGCGATGCAAACGCCAGGCACACTCTGTGGGGCAGCACGGAGTGCAACGAGAGAAGTGAGTCCCTTTTTGATTTCATTATAAATACTAACCTAGTAGTAAGCAACAGAGGTAGCACTCCAACATTTTTCTTTCCAAGCTCGGACAGGTTCTGTAGCTGTAGGAGGTGCTGGATGTTACACTAACTACAGGTAATATAACTGCAGATAGGTGGAGAGTATCCCAGAAAAAGTCTTTTTCTGATCATAAATGGATACTTTTCGAGTTAAACCTTGCCTGCAAACGAGATCCTCCATATCGTAATGTTAAAAGAACCGATTGGAGGAAGTTTAGTCACTTTTTTAATTCCAGATTTCCAGCACAACCAGGAAAAGAGAGGCTTGAAACCACGGAAGAGGTGGACAGGAGGGTTGATTGTAAATCTCCTTCATGTTCTTGCAAACTGAGAGCAATTGCAATATCCATAATCGCTTCATCGTCAGCATCTTGTTGTAAATCAAGTAACTGAGGAAAACCTCCAACTCCGAGTAAAGCCTCCAAAGATGGTAATGCTTGAGGATTTCCTACGCCGGGTTCTATTTCAATTTGTTCAATTGCATCTACATCAGCACTAGCAAAATCATCATTAGCTTGAAGTGATGCAGCACCACCTCCTGCTGTTCCTACTGGAGGAGGAGGTGGAACAGATGATGTCGATGGTTCTGATGATGACGGTACATTTACAGCTGGTGTTGTCGTAGCTGCAGTAGGTGTAGAACAACCTGGTGGAGTATCGATTACTACTTTTCTTCGTTTTACTCTTGGACTCATTAACAAAATCATTGCTTCTTTTGCACTATGACTAATAGTTATTGATGGATCAAGTAACAATTCAACAAAATATTTTACCATTGTGTCTACCTGAGAAGAATCCGAAAGGGCAAAAGCATAAATAATTTCCACTATACAATGAACTACGGCTTCATTTCAATTTTTAATGAAGCTTCATCTAAATAACTCCATCTACATAACTGACGTTTAAATTCAGAATCTAATGGTGGACGTACACGACAAAATACTCTTATATTACCACCTACATCTAATACAGTATTATTTAATTCTTTCATTTTATTATTCATTTTAAAAACTATATCTTTATATTCATTTAATTCTTCTCTTGAATGCGAATAAAGTTCTTCAACAACAGATTTTTCATCTTCTAATGCTTGTAAGCCGTTTGATATATGAGTGTGTTTAACTTCAATCTACAAAAAAAAAACAAATATATATATATATACATTATATATAAAATTCCTTTCTTCGAAACATTATTTTAATATTACCCCAAATTCGATTATTTTTAATGTATTCAATTTACGTTCTATGTTTTCTAAAAGTTAAATTGATGTATTTTTCATTGCTTGTGCATTGTTTTGTGTTTGTGGACATTCAAGTCGAGTATTTGTATTTTTCAACTCTTGTTTAAGTGGGGACAATGGTAAATCGGTGTTCAAAGTGACCTTCTAGCTCAAAAACTATCCCACCGATTTCAATGAAATTTTGAACACATATAGGTTGAAGGGAATTGTGGTGCTTAAATAGGCAGTTTTTCGATAAAGGACTCCGTTCAGTGGAAAATTGAAAAAGACTGAAGGCATGTTTCCTGAAAAAGTACTTTGACTTTGTTACAATTTATCTGCTATTAAACGAATGATTTATGTAATTTTTGTGATATAGACATAAAATTTCCTAACTGATTGCAGAAAAAATCAATTAAAAATGTTTCGTAGTTTACATTTTATTAATAAATGAAAATTACTATTTTTTGTATGAAATTTTCAATTTTCGTTGCATATTTATTTCCGTTTTAATTTATATTTGAAAATTTTCAAAAAACAGTTTAGGCAATAATTGATAGGTGGCACCAATAATATAAGTGCTTTTAAAATAATGCACATACAGTGCCGAAAAAAATACATATAACCATTTTGACAAATTGCAATTAGTACATTTGTACTATAATCTTCATAATAAACAACAATAAAACGTGATACTTGGTTTTAAATTATTACTAATAAAATAATTGAAAATCATAGTAAAGTTTGTATTGTAATTGTTGTTTATTTCAGAATAATATGAATTCATTTTTTATTGTAAATGAATTCATGATTTGGTTACAAATGTTTTAATTTACACTGTATAGTCAATAAACGATTTTTGTATTTCATATGTACATACATATACATATGTATGATGAATAAGACCATTAGAGATGTATGTACATACTTTTATATCAATTTTGATGCGTATGTATAAGAAGTGCACCTGCACGCAAATTGTGTGTTCAATGTTCATATATGTACGTAGATATCTATGTACATAATTACTTCTGCATGAAATGATATAATCATATGTGCATATTTATTGGTTGTTTTTTAATTATTAACGGATTCAACGGATTTTTAATTTTTACGTTTTTGACTGAGCTGATTTCGATTTCAATCAGCTGTTGCAAGCTACTCTTAATTGCGATCGATTCAGCTTGACATTTTATAAATCGTTCCAAAAGTTCACCATGCTTTTAAAATTCTTTTAACTTGTCCTCAAAAACTTTACATTGTTTTTGAAAATCTGTCTCATCCTTAGGCACTTGTATAATTATTCTTAATGCTGTTGCTGCATTCGATGATGTTGTTGGTCTTGAACTCGAATTTCCTTCCATAGTCAAAGTCTCTTGTGATGAGCTTGCAAATTTGCATTGTCACTTGTTATACTGCCACCAGCACCCAAAGCTTGAAAATTCTGTAAAATTTTGAAGTTTTGGTAGTCCTTGTTGAATTGATTGTAAATCTCCTTCATGTTCTTGCAAACTGAGAGCAATTGCAATATCCATAATCGCTTCATCGTCAGCATCTTGTTGTAAATCAAGTAACTGAGGAAAACCTCCAACTCCGAGTAAAGCCTCCAAAGATGGTAATGCTTGAGGATTTCCTACGCCGGGTTCTATTTCAATTTGTTCAATTGCATCTACATCAGCACTAGCAAAATCATCATTAGCTTGAAGTGATGCAGCACCACCTCCTGCTGTTCCTACTGGAGGAGGAGGTGGAACAGATGATGTCGATGGTTCTGATGATGACGGTACATTTACAGCTGGTGTTGTCGTAGCTGCAGTAGGTGTAGAACAACCTGGTGGAGTATCGATTACTACTTTTCTTCGTTTTACTCTTGGACTCATTAACAAAATCATTGCTTCTTTTGCACTATGACTAATAGTTATTGATGGATCAAGTAACAATTCAACAAAATATTTTACCATTGTGTCTACCTGAGAAGAATCCGAAAGGGCAAAAGCATAAATAATTTCCACTATACAATGAACTATGGCTTCAGTATGAGAAAGACCACATTTTACCACTGAGCATGGTTCGTCAATTGCCGGAATTCTCTTATTGTATTTTATTTTCTAATTAAGAGATATTTGATAACTAAAATACCTAAAAATCCAATTTTTGCCCCCTCCTCCTGGCCACCCCTTGTCCACCTACCACCTAAAAACACTTGATCAGTGTTATACACGACCCCCTCTATATCCTCCACCCACTTACACCACTGAGCGACCGTGTGGCAGCACATCTAGACATTTACCAAAAGACCTATTACAAATTTTTAATATATACATACATACATATAAGGAATTTGCCATATTGTTTTTGCCGAATGATCTCTAGGTAACATTGGACCCAAATAGTTATTACATTCTAAGTGAAAGTTGCATCTAAAAGTTTTAGATTTAGATCATTTGATCCAAAAAATATGGATCAAAAAAATTGATGGTACAAAATTAGGTGGAAACACTCCCAAATAACAGCAATGTATAAAAATTTCAATTAAATCTTGTGGTTGAATTTTTGCGAAATTGTCTTTTATATAAATTTCAACATTTTGCCAAAATTTTTTACCATTGAGTGGTTGAGAGTCTAAATAACCAAATGGAAATATTATCGATTTCACATATTCTGGATCAATTTGTTTGTAATTACTGATAAAATATTCACTACATCCATTTAAAATATGATGATTTCTTAAGCGAATTTGTATAAAATGTTCTAAAATTGAAGATATTAAAGATTGAGATTTAACTTTTACAACTTTTGCTTTAATATATCGTTCTAATGCTTTTTCAATTTGACTATTTGAAAAATTTAATTTTTTAAATGATGATATGATTGTTTCCAAATTATTTTCACTTACAGCAAAATTTCTCAGCTTCATTATGATGTGTACAATCAACAATATCTATATCTATATGTTCACAAATTTCAATTATATTAAGTTTTCCATTTGAATTTCCTAACAGTACCTAATTCATCACAAAATCGTTGTACAGTTTTTTGAAGATCCAGAAATGTTTTTAAAACTTCCATAAAATCCAACAGTAATTTGTGATCACCATTTTTAAGAATAAAGCAAAAGCATGGATGTAAGCAACCACTTGGTATTTCGTTAATGATACTTAAAATTCCTGTTGATGTCATGCAATTATCCACTAAGACAAAAATTCCTTCATTATTCATTTCAGCAGCAGTTGTTGTATTCAAAGTGTTGTGTACTGGTTGTTCACCTGTTGTTGTTTCAATCCCTTGTTTGGTATTATCATTATCTTTACATATTGTAATGAATTTGTCTTTATTAATTTTCCTTAATATTCAAGGTAATTCTTGTATATCACAGTCTTGTTGGACTAGTATTGCTGTCTGTTCTAAACTGGTTGATTTCTAATTTTTATTACCATTCTCGTTTTTCGAATATGGATGAATTTTTTCATTAAATTTTTTTCTAGTGGCTGATGTACATATATTTTCCATAATTTTGTAATTGACGAAGAATGCATCGTGACATAGTTATTGTTAACTTATTCTCTATGAAATACATTGTCAGCCATCTATCCGCCATTAGCAGAAACAACAATTCTTCTATCGAATTTTATATTTTTATTACTCATATGAACTTACTAGTAGATTGACAGTTTTGACAGTATAGAATACATTCTTTTTTATTCATTATATATTATTCAAACACATGTTTTTAGTTAGTTAAACTCATAAAGAAGAACTGGAAGGTTAGAACCGGCTAATTGAATTATACATATCTTTTGTAAATTAACATTATAAACTGATACGAATAAAATTGATTATATCCTTAAGAAACAATAAAACTATTTTTCATTACACAAAAGCAACCTTAAATGGTGATGCGGACAGGATATCAAAAGAAAAGGACTCCAACTTATTATTGAATCATCCTTATATGATTTCAATAAATTAAACATTCAAATCACCAAAAATTGTGATAAAAGCAAATTTGTGCATAGTGATTAGTGATACTCATACTACGCCGACGTATTATTGAATCATCCTTATATGATTTCATAATCACCAAAAGTCGAAATAGCAGATTTGTTCACATTACTTAGTCATCCTCATATGACATCGATACATTACTGAGCCATCATTACATGGTTTTAACGAATTAAATATTACATTCACCGAAATTCAAAGCAGCAAATTTGTGCAAAATAAAGAGTCATCCTCATACGACATCAATTTTTCAACAAAATCGACACACAATGTCACTCCTGCAAACGTTATTAGAAACAACTGTTGACAATTCAGTCCTTGAACAATTTACATTAGCAGCATTAAAAGCTGAAGCCAGCAGAAGAGAATTGGAATTTAGCGAGTCAGGTAACAAAGCAGCAATCATTACCATTTTAATCGCAAATAATGAAGCGATCACAAATACGGTAAGTACAACCAAATCGGACCTGAACACATTAAACTCAAACATAAATCAAGTCGTGTTAAACCCCGATATAACCTCAAATATTCCAAAATGCAGTGGTGAAAACAGCCACGCGGCTGAAAATTTTCTCGATCAAATTGAGAAAGCTGCAAAATTTAATGGATGGTCAAATGAAATCAAATTAGCATTTGTGGCAAGTAAATTGACTGGTGTAGCGAAACATTAGCAAGATTATGAAGGTGACCGATTATGTATTTGGGAAGAGTGGGTACGTTTTATTAAAGCTCCTAGTCTCCGAGAATGGAATGATCGTTTGACAGCCAGAAAACAACGTCCTAATGAATCTGTCGTACAATACATGAGTGCAAAATTGGTTATTTTGGAACATTGTCCAAAAGATACCATAATTTCAGTTGATGATAAAATCACATATTTAATTGATGGTATCATAGATGACATCGATCGCAGAATTCTTAGAGTAGGATTACCATCGTCATTTGATGAACTCATCAAATTACTGAAAAACTGGACGACGACAAGAAATCATCAACACAAAAGCACAATGAATTTCAATTACACACTACAGCGAAACAACATAATTATAATAACCAAGAAAGCAGATTTAAATATCCAAGATGTAAGAACGAGTCACATCCAGTTAGCCAATGTCCACTTCCGTGTCCATTCTGCAATAAAACGAGTCACTCTAGAAACTCGTGCAAAGAAAAAGATTCAATAAAAAAAACAGCGCATTGTGCAATTAAATCCAAACTTAATAAACGTAATTTACCATTGGTGGAAGTTGAAATATATGAAGGAAATAAAGCATTAGCATAGAGTAGATATAGAGAAAAATGTTCCATATAAAACTTGATTTACAGTTATAAAAATTTCCTATACACGTTATAAGGTGCGAATGAAAAATAAAATTTTGTGGCTTGGAAAAGTCGATAGCAATATTAATGGCCATAAGGATGCTTTAGAAAGACAAAGAAACCAATAGAAAGCAGGGCATGACATTTTATGTTTTTTGTTTTATTTTTTACAAATAATTTCTCTAAATTCTCTTTGCTTATAAGAGTTATAAGATATTCAGGAAATATCTGTCAAATTGTCTAAATGCTGACTATTGAATTTCAATTCAGTTACAAATCGAGTTTCAAAAACGGATTGTTTATTGTTACGAGCGAATAAATTTTCATTAACCAGCTGTGTAGCCTAGTTGTAGTGTGCTAGGTCTACGATCCCAACAGCCGTGGGTTCGAATCCCACCTCGGGTATGAGTCTGATATTACTTCCCCAAATAGCCGTAGACCTCTGTAGTCAGTGCTATTCCCCCCCTGTTAGGATTGTAAATTCATTTACTATTCTAACCTTTATAAATAAATAAATTTTCATAATTTTATTTAAAAGAAAAAATTTAAAAAATAGTGAAATGAATTTGAAATAATTAAATTGGAAAATCATTTTTTGTTTGTGTGATTCGTTTGATTAATTTTTTATTATTAACAAAATTTTATTATTAAAAACTTATAAAAAAATTTAAAATACGTATATCAGGTACCTATTAAGTACACAAAAATACAGTAAATTTATAAATATTTTTTATGACTTTAATATAAACAAATAAAATACCGCATTTGATATGATAATAACGACGGTGATGGTGATGATATGTACATGAAAAATTGTTTTTTTTTTGTTTTTAAATTTTATTTTTATTAATAACTGAATATGAAGTGAAAATTTATAGCTTTATTAAAAAAATTAAAATTTTTTATAATACTATATATAAAATGTTACATGAATAAGTCTCAGTATTCAATCAAAAACTGAATATAAGAGAAAAAATAGGTATTACATCTTGAAATGTTTAATTTAAACTATGTGAAAATTCGTTATTCGAAAACTTAAAAAATGTAAAAGAATTTCAATTAAAAATACGCGAAAATAAAATATATATGAATAAATTCAATTTGAAAGTTTTCGAAATCGAAAAACCACATACCTATTGGTGTTAAAAAGGGAGAATCAATTTAGTGGAAAATTTATTCAAATTAAAAATTTACCTGTAAATATATCTACAAATTATTTTGTTAATTTTATTTTATTTTATATATTTAGCATTTATACGTACATATTTATGTATCATTTGCAGCACGTTTGTGTGCAAACGCTATTATTTTATACATGGGAAATTTTTTTATTATTTTCTTTTGATATAGAAAATTTTTGTTATGCGTAATTATTATTATTAGGGAACGAGATAATCATAGAAATATCATCACGTGCGATTATTATCAATCAGTTATTTATTTTTAGACATTAGGACAAGTTCAATTATCAATAATGTATTAATTATTTAAAAATAAAAATTGATCTCTTAGCTATTTTTATTTATTTTCTTTCAATACATGTCGCATGAAAATTTTTTTTATATAAAATTAGACCAGATAGCAGATAAAGTGATATTTGATATCTTGAGTTAACGGCTAAATAAACTCTTTACATCCGGTAATTATAAATTTTGCAAAAAATTCATTCTGAATTAACAATAAAGAAGAACTATCTTTTTTAAAACAACAAAACAAAGATAAAATATTTTTATTCTTTTGTTTTTTATTTCCAATTATCGATAATTATAATATCGAATTACTTAATAAATTCCTAATCGTTCATACACTGTACATTTACAAAGCACATACTGAACAGATAACGATTTTTTTTTAAATCTTAGATCTTACTAAAAAATTGTATTTAACTTTATTTTTACCTTAAATAATTTTAAGCCATTTCCGCACCACCCTTGAGGTAGGCTTAGGAGTACTTAAAACAATGATTCAAGCACACCAAGGCGCGTTTTTTTAAAAGAGGTTTCCCCTGTAGGCCTAGTCCTCTACTCTAAACGTTCGCATCTTGTTTTATCCATTATAATGTCCTGTCCTGTTTTGTTTCATCCAAAGTGCTTTACATGTTTTGAGTTGTATTTTGTTCCGATGATCCTTCACAGTCCTTTATTCTAAACGTGCTATATTCATCTTGTATTTTATTCATGCCAATATATAGTTCCATGCACTAGTATCCAGTGTTTCACATATGCTGAACTATGAGCCTTTTGTGCCGAAAGTCCTTTACTTTGATGTCCATATTGTAATACTTGAGAATATAAAATATTCTAGTCCTTATGTAAAGGCGTAATACATATTCCTTTTTAGCATTTCTACAACATTCTATGTAGTTTATAACTTTAAATATATCGTACAATTTATTCTCAATGTTTTTCTCAAGCATTATATGTTCAAAAGCAGCAACAAAATATTTTCCAGTGCTTCCAAATAATCCATAAAGTCCTTCGATGGTCTAACCAAGTGAGCATTCTCGTATTCTTTAAATGATAAAAATGTGTTGTATTCACTCTCATTTATGTTTGAATTTTCGCAATGATGTTTTTTATTGTGTTTGTAGAGTAACCATCCACCGAAATAATTAAATGCATTTCGCTCGCCGAAGTCCATATTTTTGTAGTCCTGTTCTAAATGATACTGAAAACAGTTTGTTGAAGACGCATTGCCGCAATCCATTGGTGGTAAATTGTTTGTATCCATATTAAATGTAATTTCATTTGTAGGCTCACAGTTTCCAGTTTTTACAATTTCTAAATACTTTAGTCCAAAGGTTTTCTTGAATGAGCAACCAAACTGATATGGTGTTGGATTTCTATTGTATCCACTTCGTTTGCGTAAAATAGCAAATGAATTTTTCAACGGATCCTGATTAATATTCCTGGTGAATAGGTACTTTATACCTGTCGGAGCTAATTCAGCATATAAGGCTAGTAAACTATTGATAGATATAAGCCATGCATTAAATCTTCTTTTGCCAGAAACTAACAAATTTCCATATTGGTCTTCAATGACTATGGATTCTATGAGCTCCTTCATTTCATTTAAAAATTTTATTTGTTTTTCACTGGCTTTAAAGGGTCGTCTGAATTCCTTCGCTTCGGAAAATTTCGATGAATTAAACAGATCAAACAGTTTATCAAATTTATCAAATTTATCAAATATTTTACAAGTTTAAGGTAAAGATACATGAGAGCAGTCTTATGGTAAAACACACGACAAGACAGAAAAACATTGAGGTCTTTTTATGCAATTAAGAAAATAATTTAAATTTTATTCAAAATATTACAATGAAAGTATTATTTTCAAATAAAATTATTTTAAAACATAGGATTATTCGAAAAAAAAAACGTTTTATTTTCTTTTTTTACAAAATAATAAAAATAAATGAATAAATAAAAATGTAATCTGCATCGAACATTATCATATTAATATTTTTTTCGGTTTCAAAAACCCTTTTTTTTCCAACTGTTACATATCGTACTCTTTTCAACATTTTTAGTGTGTCTGAAAAAATCATTTGTATTCCGCAAAATACCCATCATTTTAAATTAATTTTTAAAAATTCAGTAATTGACGTCGATATTCGATCATCTAATCAAGACGTTATTTTTTAATTAATTTTATCTTATAAAAGCAAAAGTAATAAATAGAATAAATAAACGGTTTACTTATAAACGGAAATTTCAAAATTTTAAATCCATATTGTGTAAACATGTTGTAAACGCAGGAAAGATTCAAATTATGTATAAACTACATAAAAATAGTTGAAACAAATGTCAAACAATAATTCCTATCGGTGTGTACTCATACATCGACAGCTAATATCCCCATTTAAAAACCTATTAAAAAAAAAAACGCACGTGGAAAACATAAGGAAAACATATGTTTTACTACCACATTCGCAGGTAATATACTCTATCGGTGTAAATCACTAATATTGTCGCACCTAATATCCCCATTTAAAAAAAGCGTTCATAAAAAAGTTGTCAAAATCTAATTTTACCAATACTTATCCGGTCATTTCCCTGCTGAATTAAAGAGAGTGTCATGTGTTCCTTTTCATATAAAAGTACTTTTTTATAACTTTATGCTTCTATTTATGGCGGGAGCTTCACGTACAGGAAATTTTTTTTTTTTTTGTTTTCAAGGGCCAATGTAAACAATGAAAACAAAAATAAGTCCTTGTTACTTCTGTGACGTCAGAGACATTTTTCTCTATATCTCTCTACTCTATGGCATTAGCGTTGATTGACAGTGGTGCAGAACAAACATTGATTGATCGACGACACGTACCATTTAATAATGTCATTTGTAAATATGAAGGTCAACCAATAAACACGATAGATCACATGTGTAATCCAACTGGTCAAACAGATTTACTGGTAAGGGTAGGTGATATCTCTTGCAATTTCGGCCCCGTTGCAGTCATTAACAACTCTCCAATACTATTAATATTGGGAGGTGATTGGCGCAAAGCTACAAATGTTTCAACTGTTATAGACAATACAAATAATATAAAAAATAACCTCAATGCTTGTATTTTAACCGAAATGCCAACTCAAATTCAGGAAGAAATGAATCAGCAAATTCGATTATTTTCAGAAAATCTCTATATCAACCAACTTGACAAATTTAAAAACATTATATACGAAAATTTGGAGGCATTTTCAACAGAGAAAGACGTTATAAGGCATTGCAAAATAGGTGAACATTCCATACTATTAATGGATGACACACCAGTTAGAAGAAGACCTTACAGATATTCTGCAAATGATCAAAAATTCATCAATGAAACTATCGATCAATGGATATCATTAGGTATTTGCAAAGAATCACAGTCAGAATATGCATCTCCAGTTGTAATTGTAAATCAACCTCATCATCCAAGTACACCACGCAGACTTGCAATAGATTATTTTCAACTAAACAAGAAAATGATAAAAGATAGCTTTCCACCTCCACATATTGATGACGTTATTACAAAAATTGTTCAACCAAACACAACAATATTCACAACATTATATATTAAAACAGCATTTATGACAGTGAAAATGAAACCAACAGATACGCACAAAACCGCATTTATAACTCAAGACAATGTATATGAATTTCTAAGAATGCCATTTGGACTTTCAAATGCGCCCAAAACTATGGAAAGAATAATGAAAGAAACTTTCAAAGATGCACCAAATACAGCCACGTATATGGATGATGTATGCCAAGCAGCAAAAGATATAGTGTTAAGGGATTCTTAAAATTCAAACTTCAACACGAACTTTTTCACAATTAAAAGAATTTATTTCTCGATTTGATTTTTTTTAATTTTAAAACAACTACTTTAATTTTAATATTTAAAATTTTATTATGATTACAAATTACAATTTATACATTAACGTACAAATTATGATTACAAATTACAATTTTGAAGTAAACTGGTTGCCGGTTGAAACTGTTCTGTTCTTATTTTTATTAAAAATTCTTAATTCTATAAAAGTGCATTTTGCATATTTTCTTTGAAACGGAAATCTATCCAGACAATGGAATTTTGAAATTTGACTCTTCACATAAATTAACTTAACATAAATTCAGAAATAATGTAAAAAGTACGTGAAGAGTTGCTGTTTAAGCTAATTTTATTTTACATGCGCGTTGATTTTTGTTATTATGCATTTTTATTTTAGCAAATTAGCAAAAGATATGAATTTTAATTTTAAGATCTAATAACAATGAAGAAGATTTAATGTTAAGCAAATTTTAGAATATACTTTATGAGTACAATGTGGGAACATAACACCTCCCCCCTTAAGATAATTGATTTATTTTAATTTAATTAAAGAAATCAATTTTCTAAATTGAATTCCATATCTATGTTTTTGGAAGTTCGCGTTGCAATTTGCGTAGTATCCGATTTTTGTGCACGAGAGGATTGTTTATGCTCCATTTCCTTTACCATTGTTGTCTCTCTGTCAAAGATCTTTCATTCGTAATTCAGATAGTCCATTCGAAACGAGTTCACTGAACTTGTTAATTTTGTGAATGTAGTCATTGAAAGATTCTTCGTGGATTTTTAGTTTACTGATAGTTTCATTGAAACTCATGATCGTGCTTCTTATAACGTGAACTTGATCTTTCATTAAATCTAGACTTGCCTGTTCGCTATCGACGACTTGATGAATTGCATTTTCATAATATTCAGCGTCATTCGCGTCTAGAGTGCCAAAAACTGTTCCTATCCCATTGAACCAACCCCGTCTTTGACGAGAGTGACCTATTAGATTCTGTAGAAATTCTAGTTTACTTTGAAGGGTAGGTATTTGGTTTTCTATTAAGTTTAATGATTGCTTGCAAAAATACTTATCAGAGTCATTATTTATCTTGCCACAAAGACTTATTGATCTGTAGTACGTGGTCCTCACTAATTCAAACTTTTCGGTGTAGATGGATAGATTTAGGTAAGTGACCAATTTCCAAGTAGAACTATGAAATTTAGCGTATCCGTTATTTTCAAAAAATATTCCGCTATTATTCGTCAATCGTTCCAGATTGAAGTTAAGACCCATACACAATGTAAGAGACCTGGAATGATTATGAAGAAGGCTTTAGTCTGTTTTTGTGAACTCTAACTTCTTTTCCTTTGATTTTTATTGATACATTTTGATTGTCATGTATTTTTATGATTTCATATGGTCCGTTAAAATTTGGACTAAGCTTTTTACCTAATTTAGGAGTATTATTTTTAAGATACACTAATTGTCCAATTTCATAAGTAGGATTGTTAAGTTTTTTATCATAATTTTCTTTAGAATTCAATTTTGATTGAATTATATTTTCCCTAGCGATCTTTTGTGAAGTGAGCACTCGAAGTTTTAATTGTTCAACGTAGTTATCATAAGTATATTTAAATACGGGTTCTTGATTTAGTGAACTTGGTAATCTCGGTTTGATTCCAAATAAGAGTTCGTATGGAGAAAACTTGGTAGTACTATGCACAGCAGTATTATAAGAGAATAGAGCAGTAGGGAGCCAGTCATCCCAATCATTTAGATTTGCATTCAGATAATGTTTGAGATAATCTTTTAAAGTTGAATGTGATCTCTCAAGTGCACCATTGCTTTGTGGGTGGAAGGCTGTTGTTTGGATTTGTTTCATGTGAAACAATTTAGCAAATTCCTTCATTAGTTTGGATGTAAAATCAGTGCCCTGATCTGTAAGTATCGAGTTTGGAATTCCAAAATGACTAACGAAATGCAACAAGGTTTCTGCAATGGTTACAGCTTCGTGATTTGGAACGGCATAGGCAAGAGAGTACTTAGTCAAGTCATCTTGCATTGTTATAACGAATCTATTACCCTTTTCAGAAATTGGGAGAGGACCTACGACGTCTAGACAAAGTTTTTCGAATGGATAAGTGGCAGTGGAGGTAATCTCCATTGGTGCTTTAAAAGTTTTCCTCAACGTTTTATTTCGTTGGCATGATTCGCAAGTTTTTATGTACCTTCTTATCTCTTTTTTCATTTTCGGCCAATAGTACATAGACTTAATTCTCTTGTAAGTGCGATGAAATCCACTGTGACCTGAATGTGGATCGTCGTGGTTTTCTTTTAATATCTGGGGAATATCTTGTTTAGATGGAATTATGATCTTACCGAGATGTATAATAATTTGTATTTCTGTATTTCTAAATATATATTGGATCATGGGTTTTAATTTTTGATACTTGAATTGATTTACTGGGTCTTCAAAATTTGGAAAGGATATGCAAGTTACTTTGTCTTTTACTAATTGATCCTTTAAATTTTGAATTGTATAGAAGAAATCTTTATAAAGGGGTTTTTCCCAGAAATTTTGTTTGATGAAACAATGATATATACTTCTTTTGGAGTGTTTGTTAATTGATTTACAGTTTGAATAGATATCATGAGCAGTGTTTTCAATTAGTTCTCTGTTATCAGATAAGTTTAGCAATTCGACAGAAAACTTGTTTCCTTCATTAAAGTCAACACTGGTTATATATGCAATATCATTTTTTGATTTCGTTAAATGTGAATCAACTTCACTGAAACTAAACACTTGAGGATCAAGAGAATTGTAATAGAACTTTATGTAGTCTTCGTAAGTATCTTTTGGAACTAATAAATTTATATCAGCAGAAGTTATGCGTGAGAGACAGTCAGCATTTGAATTTATTTTACCCTGTTTGTAAATGATCTCATAATCGTATTCTTCGAGTTTGAGGCGCCAACGTACCAATTTAGAGCCTGGATCTTTACAGTTAAAGAGCCATACTAGCGGCCTATGGTCAGTTACAAGTTTAAACCTTCGACCATAAATATACGGACGAAAATGATTCACTGCCCATATTATAGCTAGCAGTTCACGTTCTATAGTGCTGTAATTAGATTCCGCTCTGTTGAGCGTTCTGGATGCAAAAGCTATTGGCAAATCTTTGCCAATAGAGCCTTGCGACAATATGGCACCTATTGCTGTATTTGAGGCGTCTGTAGTGATAATAAATTCTTTTGAAAAATCGGGGAAGATAAGAATAGGTTCTTTAGTAAGTTTATCTCTCAGACTAATAAAAGCATTCTCTTGTTCAAAGTTCCATTCGAATTTGCTACCCTTTTTAAAAAGAGAGGTAAGGGGTTTTGAAATTTTGCTAAAATCCTGAATAAATCTCCTATAATACCCGATGAGGCCTAGGAAGGATTTTAAATCCTTAGTCGTTTTTGGTCTCGGAAATTCTTTAATTACTCTAATTTTCTCAGGGTTGGGTTTTACCCCTTCACTAGTAATGACGTGACCTAAATAAGCGACTTCTTTTCTAAGGAATTCACACTTGTCGGGTTGTAATTTGAGGTTGGTGAGTTCCAGACGCTCAAAGATTTTTGTAAGTTTTGCTTCATGATCTTGGAGAGACGATGCATAGACGACGATATCGTCGAGATAGACAAAGCAGTCGGTTCCAACTAGGCCAGTTAATACTGCGTTCATCAGTCTTTGGAACGTAGCAGGGGCATTTTTAAGTCCAAATGGCATTCTATTGAATTCGAAATGGCCATTTGGAGTTGAAAATGCAGTCTTACACTTGTCCTCCTCAGACATCTCTAACTGATGAAATCCGGAAGCAAGGTCTAGAGTAGTAAAATACTTACTATGCCCTAGTTGGTCTAGAATTTCATTAATATTTGGCAAGGGGTAGGAATCTCCTACAGTAACATTATTGAGTTTCCGGTAGTCAATGACTATTCTCCACTTTTGTTTTCCCGATGCATCGCTTTTCTTTGGTACTACCCAAAGTGGAGAAGACCATGGGGATGTTGATGGTTTAATGATTTTTTGTTTTACCATCTCATCGATCTGTCTATTCACCTCTTCTTTGTGACAATGTGGATAGCGGTATGTCTTACACGCTATAGGAGGTGTGTCACCCGTGTTAATGGAATGTTTAATAGTGGGGGTGGAAGTAAGAAAATCTCCGTCTAAGAAGAAAAGTTTATTAAATTTAGTACAAGTTTTATAAACATTTTCTTTTTCTTCATCGTTTAAATGATCTACTTGGATTTTCGATTTGAGTAACTCATATCTATTTACCTTTGAATTTATGTTAGTATAAAATTGAAAAGATTCGTTTGGTATAGGTAAAAGTGTGACCTTTGTACTAGTTAAGAGTACCCTATTTTCACGAGTATTAATAATGGTTGCCAAAGCTTTTTTATTTGAATTTACTGTAGTCATTGCCCTACTGAGATAAATTCCTTCATGAAATTTGACTTCAGGAAGAATTCCTTCTTTAATTTCAGGATTAAGAATGTCAATTTCTATCAAGGTTTCTGATCGAGCTGGCAGAATAAATTTATTTTCGATTTGGGTATTATCATTAAAGTAAAATGGAATTGTAGCTAGTGAATTTTCCCCAATTCTTAATTTGAGTTCACAATTCTCATAATTTAGTGTAGATTTAAATTTCTCGAGGAAATCATTACCTAGAATACCATCGTGAGGAATGTTTGAGTCAGATTCGATTACATGGAACTTGTGGTTTAATTTTATATTTCCTATGATAAAATTTAATATGCAATACCCGATGGTTTGAATAGGATTTTCTTTTTCATTGATACCACGTAAAGTTAGAATTTCGTCTTTGAAATATGTTAATCTTTGCCTATTTAAAAGTATCATCACCTTTTCTTCTTCTATGGCTGTATTAAAAGCTTCATTTAATGTTGAAATTTCCCTAGCACGAAGCATTTGTGAGATTTCCGGTCTAACATTTAATATAAACGTATGAAGTGCAAAATCGTTCATAGATGCAATGCGACCTGGTAATTCTTTAGGATCGTGATTATTCTGTTGAACGGAAGTAAGGACCTTTTTGAGAGCAGTTTCAATACGATACATAAACTGAGAAACAGTTTCAGTAGAGTTTTGCTTGCAACTAAGCAATTCCATTAATAGATGCCCATGGTGTTTTTTATCTGAATACATATTTTTTAGGTATTCCTTTAAAGATTCCCATGTTCTGAAAACATGGTTTGAACATGCAGCCTCTGCTCTTCCTGTTAATTGGGATTTAGTGTATGCTAATAAGATAGGTCTTTGATCGTCACCGGCAATACCAAAGGCAGAGTCACAATTATTTAGGAAAGGCACCAGTTTGTCCCTATCTCCGTCAAAAGGTTTTATGAATTTAAATAAAGTGTTTATATCAACAGAATTGAAACCTCGAAATTCAGGCGAAGAGGGGCGATTGCGTGAAGGACCTGGATTATTATTGATCAAATCACGATTACCAACAGGAGGGTTAAAAACCACGGTCTCACTACTACCACCAGATTTTATTTCGTTATCACTTTCAGACATTTTCTTTTATTATTTCGTAATCACGATATATAAAAATTTGTTTCTTAGATAGCCTTTTCCGCACTAAAAAAAAATAATGTGAACTCCGATTTGTTCCAATTAGTTTCTAATAAACTTCCAAAACTCTATAAATATATATATATATTATTTTTTTTTATATATATATGTGGGTATACGCTCACTAATTAATTTGTCTACTTTCAATGTTAATTTGTTATCTAATTATCTTGTGATATTTATTTAAAATTTAATTCTTAATATATATATGTATGTATATTTAATATTAAAATTTCAGATTTCACGAAATTATCAAAGGAAAATTTTAAAATATCTAAAATATTTTTTTTTATTATTATTATTATTTTTTTTAACAATTAAAATTAATTTATTTGATTCATTCTTTGTTCTAAAATTAATTTCACCAAAATCAAAATACACGAAATTTAAACATTTATTCTATGGTTTTTCATTTATTTTATTATATATATTCAAAATTCTGTTTTATTTTATTTCGTTTTTCCTGTAATAAAGTCTCGATTAAGTATACTTACAATAAAATGTTGGTTGTAAGGAGTGAAGAAACAGTCATTATTGGTTGTATGAAAGTGTAGATGAAGCGATATTGTTATTGAACACCGATGAATTTTCAATATTGCGGTTGCTTGTTGTAAAAGAAACTGTTGTTGATAGAATGAAGAGCAGCAATTTCCTGCAGTTGAAGATGATGTATTTGATGAACGCCCAAAATAGACCCTTTCAATTAAGAACTATTTGTTTGATATAATAGTTGTTTTACACTATGTATGTATACAATAATTTGCAATTAAACTGGTAACTTTGCACTTGGAATTTATTTTATTTTGTTGTATTTTATATTTAGTATCAAAATTATGTCAAAATTTTCAGCATTTAGAATTTTATTGAATCGAGAATGTTAAGTTAATTGATCGTTCGATACGTTTGAATCCCACTTCTGACACCAGAAAATTTTATGTTAAGGGATTCTTAAAATTCAAACTTCAACACGAACTTTTTCACAATTAAAAGAATTTATTTCTCGATTTGATTTTTTTTAATTTTAAAACAACTACTTTAATTTTAATATTTAAAATTTTATTATGATTACAAATTACAATTTATAGATTAACGTACAAATTATGATTACAAATTACAATTTTGAAGTAAACTGGTTGCCGGTTGAAACTGTTCTGTTCTTATTTTTATTAAAAATTCTTAATTCTATAAAAGTGCATTTTGCATATTTTCTTTGAAACGGAAATCTATCCAGACAATGGAATTTTGAAATTTGACTCTTCACATAAATTAACTTAACATAAATTCAGAAATAATGTACAAAGTACGTGAAGAGTTGCTGTTTAAGCTAGTTTTATTTTACATGCGCGTTGATTTTTGTTATTATGCATTTTTATTTTAGCAAATTAGCAAAAGATATGAATTTTAATTTTAAGATCTAATAACAATGAAGAAGATTTAATGTTAAGCAAATTTTAGAATATACTTTATGAGTACAATGTGGGAACATAACAATAGACACAGCTCTAGAAAATTTAGACAACGCATTGAAGAGACTGATAGGATCAGACTTGAGAATATCGTTAAAGAAATGTCAACTTTTCAAGGATGAAATATTTTTTTTAGGAAATTTATGTTCCATCAAGAACATCAGCCATAGATCGTTACAAAAATTTTAAAAATCAGAAAAACGCAAAATCATTTTATGCTTTCGCATCGCACTACCGCAAATTCATTAAGGATTTTTCAAAGTTGGCAAATCCTATTCGTGAAGCTTACAACGCACTTCCATTCACTTGGTCCAAGAAAGCAACAGAAGCTGTTGAGTTGCTTAAAGAAAAGCTCAAATCTCCACCAATTCTATCACATTTCTACCCAGATTGTCCAACTGAAGTTCAAATCGATGCATCTTCAATAGGTGTAGGGGCAGTACTACTACAGTTACAAAACAACCACAAAGTGGCCATAGCATTCGCTAGCCGCGCACTTTCCAAAGCCGAAGAAAAATTACATATAAATGAAATTGAAAGTTTGGCAGTACATTGGGCCGTAACAGAAAAATTTCACATCTACTTATATGGTCTCAAATCATTTACAATAATCACAGACAATTGGACAACAGCTTGTCTTCTTCAAAATGGTAAACATAACAAAAAATTTGCTCGTTGGATGCTTGATTTACAAGCATATAACTACTCAGTTCAGCATAAAAATGGTAAACAAAATGTAATAGCAGATTCACTCTCACGTATACCAATAGAAACCATAGCTTTTCTAATTATAAAATCTAATGACAATTCAAGAATTAGCATAGCTCAAGCAAAAGATGTCGAATATTGTGACATTATCAGAAAACTCGAAAATCCAAATTCAATATCAAAAGGTAACAAGAAAATTAGGGAAACATACTTGCTACAGAACAACATTCTGTACATCAGAAACAAATTAAACAAACTAATCGTCGTACCACAATCATTACAAACAGCAGTACTTCAATTATGTCATGATAATTCTGATCACATGGATTTTGACAGAACATACTCAAAACTTTCCAAGAGATACTATTGGCCATCAATGAAGAAAGATTGTAAAGATTACGTAATAAGTTGTCATACATGTCAACAATTCAATAGACGAACAACGAAAAGAAAAGGTTTGCTTTGGTTATGGGAAATTCCTAATCGTCCATTTGATGTCATATCAATGGATCATTGCAGTTTTCAAAAAGATAGTAATGGCATGAAATATATACTTATTATTGATCATTGCACCAGATATGTCATTGCAAAATGTTTACCCGATGTGAGTTCAAAACGTATAGTAGCGGTATTGGAAGACAGGATAATAGATATTTATGGTCCACCAAGAATAATGGTAAGCGACAACGCCACAGGTTTCAGATCGATCTCTATGAACGAATTCTATAAAAAATATGACATACAAAACACAACATCTCCACCATATTTTCCCGAATCTAATGGACTAATTGAGAGAACTATAGGTACAGTTACGAACATCATAAGAAAATACGTTGCAGAAAACCAATCGAAAAATTTTTCCAAATATGTGCCACATATCATACAAGCAATTAATTCAAGCAAACATTCATCACTTAAACAAACACCATTTTACATGCTAAATGGCTACGAACCTAGACTTCTAGACGAAGTTCTTCTAGGAGCAGCAGATGAAGACAGTGAACGAGATCAACAAATCGATATATTGCAGAACAGACGTCATGCACATGAAAATTTGAAAAACAACCAAAAATATCAACAATTAGTAAAAAACGAACATCGATCACCGTTTACATTGAAAATAGGCGATCGAATTTTGGCATTGAGACCAGTTAAGTCAAACAAACTGAACTCAGAATATGAAGAATATCCTTATGAAATCATCAGCTTCGTATCTGACAACATAATTGTAATCAAGCGAATAGACGAGTATGGAACAGAAATTTCACGCACAGTGCACGCAGCTCAAATTAAGCCGTACCATCAAAGAATTCTTGATAGCTTACCAAAGGTAAAATATGTGAAGAGCAACAGTCAAGAACCAACCGATCCATCATCAGCAGAATCAGAGAACGAAGACGAACGTAGAAGACTAAAACGTCGACGAAATCGTCCGTACTGGACAAATGATTACGACATGAACTTTTAATTGACAGGAGTCAATTCTACGAAGGTGAGCCGTGTCAGCCATCTATCCGCCATTAGCAGAAACAACAATTCTTCTATCGAATTTTATATTTTTATTACTCATATGAACTTACTAGTAGATTGACAGTTTTGACAGTATAGAATACATTCTTTTTTATTCATTATATATTATTCAAACACATGTTTTTAGTTAGTTAAACTCATAAAGATGAACTGGAAGGTTAGAACCGGCTAATTGCATTATACATATCTTTTGTAAATTAACATTATAAACTAATACGAATAAAATTGATTATATCCTTAAGAAACAATAAAACTATTTTTCATTACACAAAAGCAACCTTAAATACATAAAATGCGTTGTAGATAAAAAAATACATATGTATAACTATTTTAAACAGCACTTACCGTTTTTTTTTTTTTTTTGATTTAGAAATTATCACGAATTATTTTTAAAATCAACCTGTATTATTTTATTAAATATGACATTTTATATAAAAGATATTATTTTTAAATTAAATAAATAAAAACAATTGCACTATTCAACAAATTTTATAACAAAAATAATTTTAAGTTTAAAATAAAAAATATGTAATAATAAAATTGATTTGACAAAATTAAAGTATCACTGACAGTCAGCTCTGACACAAACAAAAATAAAAGAAACTTATAAAAACTTAGATCAGTAGTACTTGCACGAACGGAATAATTTGTTAATGAAAAATTTTATACATATGTACATATGTATGTTTCTCTACAAACTGCCCGGCAAAAGAATATAGATACTAACGTACAAGAAGGGAAATTTAAATTAGACTAAAAAAATCAAAAGAGATGCTGATATTTTCCTAAGAAATCCTTATATAATTCATTTTCCTGTAATCCTTATATAATTCATTTGCTTTCTTTAAAATATATTTATATATGGGGCTTTGGTAGCTTCTGAAGCAATATGTGTACGTTGTGAATGAAAATATTTTTTTTAATGCATCTCATATATTTTTTGAATTATTCTCATAACATTTTAATATTGTTCCCAAACTTTACGAGTATTTTTATCATACATAATACGTAATGGGTCAATTACATTTAAACTCGTCTTATAATATGATGTAATACGTAAGGATATTTAGTATGTAATTAGGAAACTGAATTTTATTGTTTCATCATTCAAAATTTAGTCAACATGACTGCAATGAAAAAGAAGAGAGAACATTTTTCTAAATTTCTTATTTTTCAATGAATTAAATCACAAATTAACTTACACAATACGCATGATACTTGTAAACCCAGATCCTTGTTTCCATCCAGTAACAATAACAACTGGATCTCTAAATTTTATAAAACCATTCTTTTTACCAAGTGGAGTCCAAATTGTACGCGAGCATCTACATCTTTAAACCAATCAGATAGTGTTGGTTCTAATTTAAGAACAAAATCTACAAAATTAATAAAAAATGAATGAATCCTTAACAAAATTGTAATTAGGCGTGCATACCAGTGTAAAATAATCGCAGAATAGCATAATAGAGGTGGCGAAGAGATTTTTATGCCAAATTGCAGCTTCAACTTCCTTGCATGTTTTTGCCATTGTTAAAACGCCTTCTAATGGATAATTATCCTTTGTTGTTTCACCTGATAACAATCAGTACCATTTAAGATTGCATTGGCAATTTCTTAAACATTGATTCAAGCATTTGTGTGGCACAAATCATTGGTTTTCCGCGCTGTAATTTTATTAAATAATTAAACAAAACAGAAATGAAAAACAAAACTATTTTTAGTTACCTTGTTGCGTGCTATCGATATACCTTCAGATGCAGCAATAATTTTATATAAATTATGCATACATAAATATGTTGATTTGAAATTTTTTTTTTCCTGCATCACCGAGTATACAACGGGTTTCGCGAAGTGCATCCGCATTTCGAATAAATGATGTAAAAATCATATCAACTCCTTGTTCAACATAAAATTTCAAATCTGATTTATCTTTTTCAGATACACCTAGCAAATCGACTGGTACTCATGGTAAATTAACACCTTTTCTTGGACCGAGTATACCACTGTTTTCAATTGTTAATAAGACGAATGATCAAATAAGACCATCATCAACGAATACTCTGTTGTTTGATTTAACATTAACAATATTTGCATAATCTACAAAAATCACATCCTTATTGCACTTCTATGCATACTCCTTATTTGTTGTTGATTTTATTGTATCATTTCGTTTAAGTTCAACTTTAGCTGTACCGCTACCACCAGTACAAACTTCATATCCTTTTTTATCTATAGCAGAATGATTCTTATCTTCTTAATTTTTTTAAAATTAATTGACAACTCCACGAATATTTTTAATCGTATTTATATAATATTCATATGAATCGTGAGAAAAATTCAATTTTGCTGTTAATTCCTGTTTGCATAATTTTTTCTAACATTTCAAGATGATTTGGTGTTTCGGCTGCCTACATCTGGGAAACTGTTGTCATCGAAATGTAAAATTTAAAAAAAGAAGGCAAATAATTCATATCATTTTACACTTTAATACAACTTTTTCAGCTAAAAAAAAAAAAAAAAAAAAAAAAAAAAAAGAAATTAAATAAGAACAATAAAATTTAAAATGAAAAATTACAAAAAAAGACGTACAATCACCATAAGAAACCCATTGATAAAATGGTATACATAGAAATAAACGTTAATAATAAATTGTCAAAGGATCCTATAGAATTTCAGGATTCAAGACTTATTTTAAAATGTAAACAAATTCCAGTGTAATATCAATATAACGTTTCCAATAGTAGTATGCTGTCATTTGTTTAATGTTCCAATACAAATGTTAAAATTTTTCATTTTGCAACGGTTATACTGTTTGTGGATCTTAATCAAGATCTATGATCTTAACTACATCTATTAAACAGGACAGAACTTCAGAAATGTCAAAAATTAAAAGGATTAAAAAGGATATCAATCCTTAATGATTATTATAATTATGCATTTTGGGATAATCTACGAATCATAAGCTTTTGATTGGTATATATAAAGTGGTATTTTATTGTTTATTTTGGTCGTATGAACGAGTAGGACGCAAAAGGATTTTTGCTTTTTTTAAGGATATAGGCAATCGTATCTTTGAAATAAGATGTGGAAAGAACTTATTTTTTTCCCCTCTTTCCATTGCAACAAGGATCAATTCTTAAAAATGCCTATCTTTCTGGCCCCTATTCTGTAATAACCCCCGGATCAAAAATAATTCGGACTTGGTCAATAAAACACAAAGTACAAGTCTATTCATTAATATTTATTTTTTCCCCTTCAAAGTATTCTCCGTCTGATGCAATGCACTTGTGCCACCGTTTAATCCAATCCTGGAAACATTTTTCGTACTCACTTTTTGGGATCGCCATAAGTTCCTTCTTCGATTTGTCTTTAATTGCTTCTATGCTGTCAAAGCGGGTTCCCCGAAGTGGTTTTTTTAAGCGACTGAACAAAAAAAAGTCGCACGGTGCGAGATCCGGTGAATATGGTGGTTGATGAATAGTGTTTGTTGAGTTTTTAGTCAAAAACTCACGAATAACCACGGCTGTGTTAGAAGGTGCGTTATCGTGGTGTAAAATCCACGAATTATTTTGCCACAAATCGGGTCTTTTTAGACGAACTGCTTCTCGTAAACGCTTCATTACGCTTAAATAATAATCCTTATTAACTGTTTGACCTGTTGGTAAAAATTCATGATGCACAACACCACGATAATCGATGAAAACGGTAAGCAAAATCTTTTTCTTTGATTGAGTACGACGAATTTTTCTGGGTCTTGGTTCTTCTGAAGCGCGCCATTCACTTGATTGTTGCTTTGTTAACGCATCAAACTCGTACACCCACGTCTCATCACTAGTAATGATCCGTTGAATGAATGCAGGATCAGCATTTACTCTGGAAAGCATCTCTTCAGCAACAATAACACGTTCTTGTTTTTGTAAAAAATTCAATGATTTAGGAACCAATTTCGCTGCAAGTCGTGTCAAGCCCAAATCATCACTTAAAATGCTTTGAATTGTACCAAATGAAATTCCTGTTTCAGTAACCATCTCTCTGATCGTTAATCTTCTATTTTCCAAAACCATTGATTTAATCAGATCAACATTTTCTTTGGTTTTTGATGTTGAAGGACGCCCAGGATGAATGTCATCCTTCACTGATTCACGACCATTTTTAAAACGACTATGCCATTCAAATGTTGTTGTTTTCGATAGAGAACTATCACCATAACATTTTTGCAACATTTTTAGCGTTTCAGTAGCATTAATTTCATTTTTTACGCAAAATTTAATACAAATTCTTTGTTCAATTATTTTTTCCATCGCAAAATCGAAAGTAAGCAAAAACTTGACCTAAACAAAGTGCTGTCAAAAAACAACTGATTGACATATATAGCTGGAATTTGGAGGAAATGTAAAAAACAGGTATACAAACATAAATACTAAAAGAAATGCATCTTAAAATATTGGCGGGGGTTGTACATGAACGAGTCCGGGTTATTTTTGATCAGAGTATATCCAAAATTACCACCTCAAAATCTTTATTTTTTGACGCTCTTTCGATTAAAAAAAAGCTCGATTTTTAAAAATGAGTTTTCGCGAGACTCCTTTATTGTAATGCATCCTCATTGGTATCATTCCACCACGGTAATATCAAAGCGTTACAACCTTTTGGTGTGCACTTGGTTTTTACTTGCAACAGAATGCAGTAAAAAATTATAAATAAAAGGCAAATAATGATATAATAGTATTTCGTACCAATATACCATTTTCTTAACTGGTTCATTGTACCCGAAATTTCATTATAGTAAGTTAAAAAAGTTAAAAACTTTTACTGATACTAGTAATGGCACATTAGAAACAATTAAATAAATAATAATAGTATAGAAGAATGACCACTTTTAAAAAAAACGAACAGAAATTTAATCACACAGTTTCATTGAATTAAAATTTACCAGGCAGTTGAACTTTTTGTAAAAGGACGTAACACATTTCAATTTAACGTACCACATACCACATATGTATGTAAGTCCATTGATCTAACACCAACATTAAAAAAACATTTTTCGTAAACGCCACATTTACGTTTCATTTTTACTCGTATACTAAATAATTAAAAATTTAAATCGAAATTTAGAAATTTTTTTCTTTTATTTTTTTTATTTCATTTATAATCAAAGTTCAAAAAAAAAAAAGAACAAAAATTGTACTTATTACTTTTTAATTCTTTCTATATATTTTGTTTTTGTTAGAGCATTACTACCACCAGATGGATCCATCATTCGATTCCAATCTGTATGACCTACAACAAAGCCGATGGCTCTTAACTTTTCTTGTACTCGTCTTTCTTCAATATCAGCCCATTGTACCTACATATAACAACAAATAAATCAAAAACAATCCATTAAGATATCAAATAGCATATCATAATTTTTTTTAAATTGTATTTACACGTTTCTTTCTAGGAAATGATGATGATGCCGGTAAATCCCAATTGTCTAATTGAAGAAAATCTTCCATAGTTGTAGTATTTTTTTGTAATGGTTTACTTATACCATCGAGACGAGCTAAAAATAAATGAAATTAAAGATTTAATCGTGAAATTATAAATTTTATGTACGCAAGACATACCTAGTTTATCTTCAAAAGGATCTGTATCCCATTTGCTTTTTAAAAATCCAATCTATAAAAATTAAAATAAAAGAGTTTAGAAATCCGAAAAAAAATCTAGTCATCAAGAAGTACTTTTTCCTAATGCAACTAAAAACAAGGGGAATAGAATTCTAGTTTTAAGTTGAGTTTTGAAATTACATGACCGCGTGTTAATAAATAATTTATCATAAATTTTAGACAATAGGAAACATATTTGAAGTAAACATAATTTTTACACTTTGTATTACCTCACATTCTGAGTCTATATTTTCTTCATCGTTTTCAGGTATAGTTTCTGTTTCATCTTCCTAAAATTTCAAATAATACATCATTAATTTCGATATTCCAATAAAACATCGTTCAGACTTCAGACAAAAGCCCAGTGATAGAGGTTTGTTTCAACGACTATAACGTTGCTGTTAGTATGCTCTACTCAGTACGTTAAATTTAAAATAACAGTTTTTGCTATCATTGATACAGACACTATCACTGGATGACAGAGATTAAATTTACATTATCTGATGAAATATCTTCCATTTCAACTTCTTGAATTGCAGCACTTTGTAATAATGATGTTACATCTAATTTAATACAATACTCTGGTGTTGTATTCCAATTCATTAAAATATTTTTTATATCATTTTCTGACCTATTATGTATATTATGACTAAGACAAGTTTCAAGATCACATAATAAATCAATCGTATATGGCTATAATAAAAAAAGTTTGTAATTTAATTGAAATGTTTTATATACGAAATTTATTTGATTTAATAATTACCATGAATCCATTTTCTTTAGCAAAATTATAAAATTCATTGAAAGTTTTTAATGATGAATTAACACAGTCGACAATAACAAAATCAAATAAACGGTCTGTTATTGTCTTTTTAAATGATTTTATTAAATATTTCATATAATTATCTTCCATATTTTTATCATATTCGTATACCATTTCTTTTTTTGTTATCTACAATAAAAAAAAGGAAATTAAAAATCATAATCATAAAAATAAAATAAAAATATTTTATCATAATTACAATACTACTACTAACCTTTTTTCCAGTTTTAACACATTTTTCCTCTTTATCAATTTCAATCATAAAATAATCATCAATGCTTAATAAACGTGGTGTTGAACCACCCATTTCCATTTCTTTATCTTTAATTAATTTAGCAATATACGTTTTACCACTACCTGGTGGACCTCGTATAATAATGCAATTTTTTTTTAAACGTGAATCTCTACCAGGCTTTAAAAGTATCTCATCAATTGCAATTACATTTTTATTATTAATAAGATTACTACTTTTAATAGTAGTAGCACTAGTAGTTGTTGTAAACGTTGGAGATAATTTCCTTTCAAATTTTGAAGAATCATTAAATGATGTACCAATAGTAGCGGCAGTAAAAGTAGTAGTAGCAGTAATGACTGTATTAGCAATTGTACCAGTATTTATATTGTAATTGGTTACGATATCTTTATTGACAGTACAATCATTTTTAAAAGGGTCATTATATTGATTGTGAATAATTGGAAATAATGAATTTTTAGATTCATTGTTATCACTAGTATCATTGCTTCCATAATACGTAAAAATACACGTATTTTTATCAGATTCAGGTAAATCAGTTTCATCAAAATTAAAGCTAAATTAAATACACGTATAAAAAAATTATGTATGTATAAATAATGACAACATAAAATGACTTCTGTTTTTTTAATTTTTTTTCGTTTTTAATTATGTTAACAATAAAATATTACTATTATTTATATTTTTAAACATAGATTTTTATTTTAAAAAAGTTTTCTTTTCGATTATGTAATCTATAAATTTAAGCTCTATTAAATTATAAATGAAAAAGAAAAGAGAAATAAATCAAAGGAAATAAAACGATTTTTAAAATGTTTTTAAATTTTATAAATCTTCATATTAAAAAAACCGAAAAAACTGAACATAAGCTGCTTTCAATTCAACTTGTTTTAGTGTTTAACCCCTATCATATCTTTGTTCCACTATCTTGTAAACTATACAGCACCATTAGACTGTAATTCAAACAGTCCAATTGTTTCTGATTCATATAAAAAGTTCTTTCGGAAAATGAAAATTATGTAACAAATTAATTTTTTAATATATTTTCAAAAATAAATTTTTATTCAAGGATTTCTGAAAACAATTCAATATCATGCAGTTTAAATGATGATGACATGTATGTCAATCTGAAAAAACTTTGACTCTTCTCGAATGAATTAATAAAGTGTACTTGAGGTCTAATATTAAAGTACTTAAAAATGAATCGAAGGCAGCTATTATATTTTTCGTACTATTCTGTTTTTTTTTTTTAAAAGCAATAAAGACAACTTCTATTTTATTTTTACTACAAAAACTGTTCTTTTCCTTTTGACTATTTTATAATTTTACCATTATAATCATATTATCATTAGCTTTTTGATTTATTATTATGATTAATTTTAATGTACGTATTTTACATGTACATATTATATTTAGTTTTAAAATGAAAATAATAAACATTTAAAACAATTTTTATTTTCGTTAAAAAAAAAAAAAAAAAAAGAAAATTTGATATTTTTGAGAATACTGAAGAAAGCACGGATAAAACTTACTCATTTTCAGATATTTGATCATAATTCTCTTCATAATCGTTACTTTGTTCATCTAACTTAAATTTTTTATCATAAATATAATCATCATGATCCTCTATTAATTTATTATTTTTAATACATTTTTGTTCATCAATTTTTTTCTTATGAAATAATTGCTGTTGTTGCTGCTGCTGCTGAATTTCATTACCACCACTGTCATTATCAAGATTAATTTTAGCCCAAGGATTATCATGAATATCCTGTGGACCACACTAAAATATAAGTTTTAATTCTAACTTACACAAAAAATATTAAATTTTTAATTATTATTTTTTGTTTTAATTTACATTTCCCCAAGGATGAATTCGTCGATTATTTCGATTTCTCCGATTTTTACCACCACGTTGAAAATTGTTACTATTCAAATTGTTACGATTATCACTTCTTTGCTGCTGATGTTGTTGATTACTACTGTTATTAAGATTTTGTTGATTACTATTTGCTGATGAATGCCCATAATCAATCGTTTTCATTGGGAAAAAATCATCTTTTACATCACCACCGTCATTATTATTAAATGCATTCAAGGAATGATCTCTTGATGATTTATGACCATAATCTACAACTTTTGTTGGAAATATTATATCTGTTCTATCTGAATTTTTATCATATAATGATTTGTTTTGATAATCGATAACATGAGCTGGTCGAAAATATTCATCATCTCTGTTTTGATTTGATTTACTTCTATCATGGCGATTTGATGAATTAATTTTATTGTTATTAAAAATATTTTTTGGTTCATTTCTGAATGGATTACGTGAATTTCGAATTTCATTTGTTGATGAAAGTGATGAATCTAATTGTTGACTGGGACTTCTGCTTCTGTCAGAAACACCTTTTTCGTTTTGTTGACTATGATCTGATCTGGTTTGACTATTACGATTATTACGATCACGATCTTGACTACGTTGTTGTTGTTGTTCTTCATTATTGTCTCGTTGTTGATTTGTATTGTTATCATCTTGAAATTGATTCGTTTTTGAACGATCTGATCTTTCGCTGCTTTGACTTCTTTGACTTCTTTCATTTATTAGATCAAGAGATTCTAAATTTGATGACCTAAGATTTTTTTAAAAATTAAAAATAAAATTAGTTCAGAAAACTGTTATCGTCTTTTCAACTTTTTTGGGGATTTTGTGTTTGAAAATCGTTTAAAAACAATTTCTGTATAAAATTTGCAAAAGGTAAATACATATAAATAAGTTTATATATCTCGCGCATATGCATATATTATACACACATAAGTACATTGTATTTCAATATATGTATATTTTTGTAAATAAATTTATCAATTCACAATCAATTTTGTAAGAAATTGTATAGAATAATTTTTCTTCCAAACGAAATAAAAGGAAAGAAAACATTTTCAAAAATATTAATAAAATTTTTTTGTAAAAGGTATAAATTTTAAGAATAAGAATTTCATGTATAGGAATTATTTGTTCGAGGATTTTGAGTTTTGGGGATTTCATTTTTAGGCATTACATATGTAGCGTTCCCGTTTTTGTTTACATTGCAAGTAAAACATATTTAAGTCATATTACAAAGACATTATTGTAATTATTTTCAAAGTCAATTTATGAACATAATTATGTATGTATATACATACACATTTCCATAGCCATAGTTAATCAAATTTTAATATATCGTAAACTGAAAGTTGAATTATGCAAAAATAATCCGAAAAAGTTATTCAAATTCTACCAATTACTTAAAAAAAATAAAAGATCGGTTAAACCGATCTTATAAATCCCGAAGGTACTGGAAAATCAGATGAGCTAAATCTGTAAGGCATACACAAACATATTTAAATGGAACCATAATGCCAAATTCACTATCATAAAAAAATAAAAAACATAACTAAACTATGCCGTGAACTAAACTGACAATAGTATGACTGATAAAATGCATAAAATGATTTTTATTCTTTATTAGATTTAAAACTCACCCGATCGTTATATTATCGTTAGATTGAGTTCGTCCATATGACGATAAATTGTCTCCGTTATTATTTGATCTACAATTATCATTCCAATTTTGATTTCGTCTTCGAAATTCATTTCCACCACCACTTTGCCAACGATTCGATCTATTTCTATTTTTATTGTTGTTGTTATTCATCGTAAAACTATCTCCCCAAATGTTATTACCACCAAAACCACCACTACTATTACCGCCTCTAAAATTATCACATCGATTTGATTGATGTTGAAATGGGTCTTTACCAGTCATCCATGGTGAAGTTCCACTACCACTAGCATCACCATCATAAGAATTTCGATTATTATTAGTATTAAAATTTGCATTATCCAAAGCGGGATTAGAGCTCAATAATTGATTAATGTCACCACCAGCATTACTTATGGCAGCTGTAAGAAGAGCTAGTACATTCGGATTTGATAAAGCATTTGCTAATTCTGCAGCCAATTTTTCTTGATTTGATTGGTGAAGATTTCCTTTATTATGATTATTACCACCAGAAAATGGATTCATTAATATGAAATTTTCATTTAAAAATTGACCAAAACTTGGCTCATCACAATTACCTAGAAGTGAAGACGATGATGATCGTGGTGGAGAAAATGACGGTTTTTCAATTTTCTGTTCTAATAATGATGGTATATTTGGTCTTTGTTCATTTTTATTAAATGATATATTATCACTATTATTAGAATTATTTTGTTTGTTGTTCGAAAAATTATTTTTTGAATTGGAATTTTTATTATCATCACAATGACTTTCGATATCAGAATTCTTTCTATCTAAATTTTGTTCAAATTTAGATTCACTTTCAAGATCAATTACTTCCGATATTTCATTGTCATCAATTTCTTTATTATTATTTGATTTAATGACTGGTGAAGAAACTAAATCTAAGCCCGGGATTCCTTCATCTGATTTAGTTATTTGCTTAAGAAAGCCTACCTCATTTTCTCCTGGTTCTGGCATATTATTTTCTACATCACTTTTATCTTGAGACGTAATATCTTTTCTATCTTGCTTTTGAACACCAGATCTCTTTCCTGCAACCGTGTCATTTTCATTTTTATCATTTTGCAAATCTGATTGTTGATTCTGATTCTTCTCTTGACCGTCTGATAATTGCGATTCTGGCGAAGTTTGGATTATTTGTGGATTTATAGATTCCGCCATTTGCGCATTTTCAATTCGTTGTAGTTTTACATTTGACATCTGGATGTCAAAATTTGACTGATTTTCTTGTTCTATGACTTTATTACCACTATCCACCACTTTTAATTCTGTACTTTTCTCACGATCACCATATTGAGCCTTTGTATTTTGTCTACTTTCATTTTCTTGGGCATTTATTAAAGAGGTACCACCACTACTGTTCCTTTGTAATGATGATGGTTGCACTTGCTTCATTTTATTTTCATATTTCCGTCTTCTCATTTGTTCTCTTCTTTCCAATAATTTTCGTCGACATTCTTCAAATTTCATTTCATATTCTTTATACGCTTTTTTATCTGGATGATTCGCATTTTGTTTTTTCCAGTTTTCAAAATCTTCTTCCCACTTTTTAAATTGCTCATCAAATACTCGTTCTTCAGGCGTTTTCTCTTTATTATCGTTGACAACACTGTCGCTCTTTATCGTTTGATTATTGATGTTTACAACTGGTTCACTTTTATCGCCACACTGTTGTGACGGGTTAAATTGATTCTGATTTTGTTGATTTCGATTATTACTCTGCCGTGCATCACTCTGCATTGGATTATTTATCTTGTCGATTTTACGACTTGAGATTTTATCTTGGTGCTGATAAGGTTTCGGATTGTTAAACTGTGTGAATTGCTGCGAAGGTTGACATAAAGGCGGTGGTGGTTGTTTAAGTTGTTGCTCTAATGTTGTATTTTGTGTGGATTGTTGTGGTAAACCAGTCTGGTTTTCAAATCCTGGTGGTGGCTGTGTCCAACAATTCGACTGCCATTGCTGTTTCGATTGTTGCTGCAGCCAATTCTGTTGTGATTGTTGCCAATTATTTTGATTCAAAAATGTATTGGAGAATTTCGGCGCATTACTTTCTTCTACTAGTGGTGGTGGTGGTGGTGGTGGAGGTTGAGATGTTGCAGCAGCAATATTTTTAGCTTCAGCTGCTGAAGTTATCTTAGATTGATCTGTCGGCGGTGGAGGCATCGATATAAAGGGTGGCATGATAGCTGGTTGAAAAGTCGGAATTGGCGGTACAAACGGTAAGTGTGGCGCAACTATACCCAATTTTGCTTGCATTTCTCGCTGATACTATAAAAATTTAGAAATATATAAATATTTGCGATGTTGAAATTTTACATATTAATTATATGTATGTACCTGTTCACCATATTGTGCATGCCATTGAGCATATTGCTGGTGATAAGTCTGCCATTGCTGCCAATTTTGTTGGATAGCAAATTGTTGATCCGGCGTTAAAGCAGCAAATTGAGCTGCAGTATATGAAGGTGGAGCAGACATTTCAGACGGTGGGTAAGTCGCCGTCGCAACAGGAGTTGGCAACAATCCTGCCCCAGTTGCTCCTGTGTTTGTATTATTAACCATTGTAGATATTTTTGATGCTGAGACATTAGATGTTGCGGTTAATGAAGTTTTTGATACAGTAGCACTAGTATTCTGATGCCATTGACCAGATTGTGGCGGCCAAGACATTTCTTTTTTTTTAAGAATCAAATTTCAAATAAAAGTTAATATAAATGTAGTTTATAATAACGTCACAATGATTGTGCATTAAATAATCGAATATCCTTAAATTCTATTTAGCTCAATTTATAAAATCCTAAAATATTTAAAATTTTAAAGCCTTTCTAAAGTATCGGCCATCGCGCACACAAAAAAAAATAAAAGAACACTATGCTCCATAGTAAACTCAAATCTAAATTAGAAAAAATGAAAAAATACGAAGTACATAATCCATTTATCCATATACAAAATTCAACTACAATATATGTACATACATGTGTGAAAAAACGAAACAGAAGATTTTTTGTTTATGACATTTCTTACCACAGAGCCAGTGTAGCCAGATTGGGTTATTTCCCGAATTGAGGTATCTTTTCTAGTGGTTTGCGGGCAAATTTTTGCTGTGGCGGATTAGCTAGTTTTGGGCTATTTTTTACGTATTTGGCGGGCTAATCCATAATCCAAATGCAAATGAAATACAATACACAAATACCTCACTTTGCGTCGTGGTTACGTTAAAAAAAAACACGATGCAAATTGAAACGACGCAAAGTGAATTATGATTTTCTATAGCAAATCATGTAAAGATCGAAGATATGTTACAGGCTTACGAAAATACTACTATTTAACAAGAAAATTGAACAAGGTAAACATTTAAAAAACAAAAATAATATAAAATTTTATTACATACATACAAAAAACAAAAAAAAAAAAAAAACAAATTTTCTCATCTTCTGAACGTCATTAAAGTATTTTTTCTTTGCCTTTACCAAATTGTCATGAAAAATGTATCTAATCAAATCTAATATTCAGAAACTAACAGAGTAATCTTTTACAGTAAGCATGAAGCTTATTGTCAAAATTCAAAATAATTCGTAATATTGTGAAAATTTAAATGTAGATTTAGCTTAAAGTGAGTTTACACTGTTTGAGTTGTCAAATATGGTTTACGATTTGATGAAAGAATGATAGTTACATAGAGTAGAGATATAGAGAAAAATGTCTCTGACGTCACAGAAATAACAAGGACTTATTTTTGTTTTCATTGTTTTATTCCCCATGCAACCAAAAAAAACAAAAATTTTCCTGTAAGTGAAAGTCCCACCATAAATAGAAGCATAAAGTTATAAAAAAGAACCTTTATATGAAAAAGAAACACATAACACTTTCTTAAACTCAGCAGAGAATTTCGGTTAAGTATGTATGTGTAATATTTGTTTGTTTACATATTTTTTATGAACGCGTTTTTTAAATGGGGATATTAGGTGCGACAATATTAGTGATTTACACCGATAGAGTATATTACCTGCGAATGTAGTTGTACAATCATATGTTTTCCACGTGCATTTTTTTATGAATGTTTTTAAATGGCTGTCAATGTGTTGGTATTCACACCGATTTGTAACTACGTCACTCAGCATTGAGAAAATTAGAGAAATAAACTGCTAAATTTTGTAAGCAATGGGAATTTAGAGAAATTATTTGTAAAAAATAAAACAAAAATCATAAAATGTCATGCCTCGCTTTCTATTGCTTTCTTTATCTTTCTTATGGATCCTTTGTTTTTCTAAAGCATCCTTACGGCCATTAATTTTGCTATCGACTTTTCCAAACTTTATAAATTTTATTTTTCATTCGCACCTTATAACGCGCATGCGCATAGGAAATTTTTATAACTTTTAGTCAAGTTTTATATGGAACATTTTTCCAGCCGGGACGTTCGTATTGATGGAGTTGAGCCAGAAGAACGTGTGTACACACACTGATTCTACTTTTTGGTGATTGGGACAGATTCGTCAAACATTTCTCTTCCCTAACCACCTATTTTTACCCACTTTTCCCCCCTCTACAAGCTACTATTTGATCAATAAAACACCTAAAAATTCGATTCATACCCCCTCCTCCTCTGCGCACAATGTCATTCCTCCGCCTAAAAACACTTGATCAGTGTTGTACACGACCCCTCTATCCCCCCACCATTTAACACCACTGAGCGACCGTGTGTACCTGTATCTAGATGTTTACCTTTTTTTTATATACCCCTTAAAAATACTCTCCTAATTTCAAAATACTCCCCTTTGAAGCCAGAAAGAGAAAATACAAGATCTATAAAATATACATATATATTATTGTGAAATAATCTCAATTTAAAGTTGAATGAAAAATGTTGAAATGCATAGTGTTTTGTTACAAGAATTATAATTAAAAATTATTGTGTTGTGTGAATCTGTTAATGTTTTTTATATTTTTAATTCAAGAAATCAAAATATATATTATAAAAAATAGGAAAGTAATGGAAGAAATTACATTGATAATAAAATAGTTGAAATGTATAGTGTTCGGTTGTAAATTAATAAAACATTATTTTATGACCATGTTTTTTTATTTTTTCTTCAGTATAATTTATCATCATTTACAATTTTCAGTACAATTTATAATTTTCATCAGTATAATTTCTTTATCAGTATAATTTCTTCAATAATTTATCAGTATAATTTCTTATAGTAATATTCATTTAAAAATCATGTACAAAAATCACATTTTCACGTGTCTGAAAACTTGAGGGAGTTCCAGGAACTTCAATTTTCGTATACGGATAGGTAAATTTTATATGATTTTAAAACTCCGGTGAGTTCCAGGAAATCGTGGTTGATGCAAATACAACAAACATGTGGTTATACAAGTTAACAATTTATGTTTTTTTGGTTTTGAAAAAAAAATTAAAAATTAAAAATTAATTTTAATTTTTAACAATTTTTATTTTAACTCTACGAAGTACAAACAAGAACTAACTAACTTTTTACAATTTCAATAAAGAAAATTCTTTCACATTTTTAGTACACGTGAATTTAATTATTGAATAAAACTTTCTCATGAGAACCAAATAAATTGAAAGCAGCACTTCTGTTGATTCGGCATTAAATAGTTCGAAAACAAAAATATCAAATTACCGGATGCGTGCTTGCAATTTATTTGGTTTGACAAAAAATATTTTGCTTAATTTTGAAAAATTAATATTTTAAAATTTACAATTTTGAAAATACAATTTTGAGAAATGAATTTAAAATAAAAAAGAAATGTATTATTTTATATAATGCTTATGTATTGGTCTGGTGTTAACTCTTCCCCCCCGAAAAATCCGCGTCTCGTGGATTAAAATTGTAGATTAATGGGCTGTAATCCTTGTGGGTTTGCCGTTTCCATTTGATGAGAGATGATTTGTGGAAGCACTATCATTTCTTGATGTTTCCTTCTCAACTTGTGCAGGATTAGGACGATGATTCCAAGAACAATCAATGCAGCTGTACCGTAATTCACAGCGTGTGTTATTTGTAGTGTTGTGAATTATTTTCTCAGTTTCTGAACGTTGGTGAGATGCAGATCGTGTAGGTACTTTAGATCCAGCTTAACACCCATCTGCGTAATATTTGATTGTAATAGTGGCGGCAAGATTTGAAACACTTTGATCTCCTTATTTGTAAATTCTTGTCCATTGATCCTTATAGTTTCGTTGCTATACTGCACCAAAAAACTTCCTTCAAGATGTTTGCTGAAGTTGCTGCAGGTGATTTCTCCTTTGAAGTTATTTAAAAAAATGGTGTTGTCATCTAAAGCTTCGATCTCTGCCTCGCTGTCATGTTCATATTCGCAACTGGCATTATGTCCTTTAATTAATCGAGCTATACAATGATTTTCATTTATCCTCTGTAATTGACTGTCCTTGCATATGGTTGTTTCTTTGAAAGTTCTACAGTCTTCGATAACGCCAAATTGTTCATCTTGATTCATTAGCAGTTCTTTATATTCGAGGAAGATCCTTCTGCTGTTCTTTGTGGTTGATCTTATTAACACATGGTTGTATTCCTTCCTGCTCGTTTTTGGTATCGAGATTACATATAACAGTGTGGAGTTCTTTATCACCATCGTTGGTGTTGCATATTCAATGGCTTCGATATCGTAAGCATAGGGTAACGTTTCAATTTCAGCTAGAATTTCGTTTATTTCTTGTCTGTCCAAAAGGTTGGTGTTGACAATTCCCGCTTTGGCTAGCTGCACCGCTCGTACTATTTTCTTTATCTCGTCTTTTATTAAGGTGATTTTGTCGAAGGTCTCTTGTTGAACCCTTTCGTCTGACTCTTCACTGAAGTGGTTAATGACTTTATTATACTCTCCCAATATTTGATGCGCTGTATCCATTAGTATTTTGTTGACCTTGTACTGCTCATTGTTGTTCTCGATTATTTCATTTTGGCTATTGACAATTTTGTCCCAGTCATCTGCATCTGGATTGCCCGCGATCCACTTCCATGCTGATCCAATCCAATTTATAGAGCGTCGGTTACGTAGTGGATGCCCTTTGGGTTCCACTAACAGATCTTCGATTTGCTGTAGTTGGTGGTTCAACTGGGGTTTGAGTATGCTTTTGGAATCAATCCGGTTAACTAGTGGTTGTATTTTCGTCATGATCTCTTCGTAATTGGTTAGGTCGATGACGTGTACCAACTTGAAATTTCCATTGATGATTTGTCCTTGTCCTTGTTTGATGGTTACTATTGATGTGTTGTACTCGTAGATGTTAAAGGCTATGGCGAGATTACTAAAAATAAAACTAAAAGAGAAAAAAAAAATCTTCAATTTGATAAATTTTGTAAATTTTTTATTTGAGTTTTGTGTATTCGTCTTCCGGATACGGTGTTTACTGTAACTTTATTATCTGTAGCTACTATTTCTTTTCTGAATTTAGGCTTATTTTTTCCCTGAATCTGCTTAACCGCGGTATATATTACGTCACCGGGTGTGTAGGTCTTTGGTTTTGTCCTTTTTTGATTTTCTCTACTAATCCTATTCTTCTGATTTCTTTTAATGCGATCGATCAAATTCTCATTTACTTTGTTTTTAAAATCAATTAAATTTTGATAGTTAATTCTTTGTGTTCTTCCAAAGAATATATCACTAGGCTTTTTTCCTGTGACCGAGTGGACAGAATTGTTGTAGCGATCTACTGCGATGTTAATTAGTTCTTTGAAGGTTAAATCTTTGTATTCTTCCTGTAGACACCGTACAATTTCCACGATTGTAGAATGAACTCTTTCGATGGTTCCGTTGACCTCGCTCCTTTGCGATGGTGTTAGATATACCTCGATACCTAATGTTTTGAGATAGTCGATTATAATTGGGCTTACAAAGCTCTTCTCGTTGTCCATCACCATTATTTTTGGTGTTGTAAAATAATGTATGGCTTTAATTATCTTATCCCTCAAGTGCATAACCGATTTATCTTTGATATGAAAGAATTTGACAAATTTAGAGAATTTGTCAACGCAGGTTATGAATTTTTCATTATTCATTTCGATGATATCGATGTGGAGTATTTCAGAAGGATAAGTAGGCAGCGGTGTTTCCTGTAGCTCCGGCTTGTGGGGATGTCGATCGTATTTATTAGCGTTGCAGACTTCACAATTTCTGGTATATTTTTTGATTAATTTTGACATCTGCGGGAAGTAGTATTGTTCAAGGATCTGCTCCTTATTCTCTCTCCAGTTCCGGTGTGCCCGTTTGTGTTCCTTTTGGATTATGTTGAATTTGTTTTCGTCACTAGCGATATCTTCGACTACTCTTTGAGTTATGCGTATTTTATAGCCGGTGAAATGTTCTTGATAGATTTCTTGAACGATCTGAATGTATGCTTCTGGAATTTTTAATCCGTTTAGTATAACTTGATGCAGCTTTTCCTTTAACAATTCTCAGCCTCAGCTTGTCCTTGTTGATTTCAGGCAGTCGAATGTAGTGTCGATGGTACAAAGGATGTGGTTCTTCGTAAGCATAGCTTTCTTTGCCTTGACTGATGAATACTTGATTCCGAAATACATTTATTGGTGCCTCACAATGTGGAATAAGGTTCGTACTATCCTGTTCAACACTATGTACAGTCTCCGTAGTTGACGAGGTTAATATGTTGGCTTCTAACGATAGTCTTGACAAAGCGTCGGCAACCTTATTTGTTATCCCTGGTTTGTAGATGAGTTCGTAATTGTACTCCTCGATTCTGGCTTTCCATCTCTTTAATTAAGCGTTGTTGTTTCGATTACTAAGTGTGAAGGTCAATGATTGGTGGTCAGTTAGGATCTTGATCTTCTTTGCTCCATAAAGATAATTTCTTAAATTGTCTAATGCCCACACTATGGCCAACAATTCTTTTTCGTTGGTTGCGTAATTCTCCTCGGTCTTGTTGAGCGATCGTGATATATAGGTAATCGGACGATCTTTACCGACTTCTCCTTGTAATAAGACTGCTCCAATCGCATGATTGGATGCATCAGTTGTCAGGATAAACGGTTTTTCAAAATCTGGAAAGATAAGAATTTCTAAAGAGGTTAACATTTCTTTTAAGCACTTGAAGGCCCCCAGCTCCTTTTCATTTAATTTTATTTGGATTTTCTTGGATTGTTTTGCTTTCACCTGTGCGTTGATTCCTCTTGTAAGATTTGTTAAAGGCTTAGCAATTTTTGAGAAGTCTTTTATAAATCGCCTGTAATACGATGTTAAACCAAGGAACCGTTTTAGCTCTTTTAAATTGTCAGGAGGTTAGATCTTCTGTATGGCTGTGATTTTTTTTTGGATCTGGTCTTATTCCTTGATTCGTAATTATGTAGCCAAGAAACTCAATTTCTGTCTTGAGGAATTCGGTTTTATCCAAGTTTACTCGCAAATTCGCTTTTTCCAATCTTGAAAATATTTTCTCGACATTTTTCAGGTGTTCAGACTCATTCCGTCCTCCAAATATGATTATGTCATCGATATACACGTAACATATTTTGCCGATAAACTCCTTCAGCACGTCGTCGATTATCCGTTGAAAGATGGCAGGCGCGTTTTTCAGTCCGAATGGTAATCTTGTGAACTCATACTTGCCGTTCATGGTTGAAAATGCTGTCTTGGGGATGTCGCATTCCCTCATTTTTATCTGGTGGAATCCTGATGTCAAGTCTATTGTCGTAAACAATTTTGAATTGCCAAGACTAGCGATGGTGTTGCTTATATCGGGTATCGGATACGTATCTGAAATTGTTACAGCATTGAGTCTTTTAAAATCAATTATCATTCTGTATTTTCCCGAAGCGTCCATTTTCTTTTCTACAATCCAGATTGGTGAATTGTAGGGGCTTTTAGATGGTCGTATTATCCCGTCATTCATCAACTTATTAATTTGATCGTCAACCTCCTGCCTCATATTTACCGGATAAGGGTAGGATTTTGTTTAAATTGGTTCGTCTGTTGTTGTCTTAATTTCTGCTCTGACGCTAGTTTCTGCTGTTTCTTGGTCGTTGAGTGGCCCAAATAAACGTTCGAAATTTTTGACTAATATTTGTAACTTCCTTTTTGTTTCTTCAGAAAGATGACTATCTCTGATTTCGATGTTATTTACCTGAGTTGAGAATTTCTCCTTTAGAGGAATTTTTATGTTCGGAGCTATTTTTAGGACATTATTTTTCCTATCGATCACTGCTTCTAACATCTTTAAAGTATCATCACCAATAATTCCATCAAATGTCCGCTGATTTTACTGGTAATAAGAATATCACTACCTGCTGACTTTATTGTAAAAGGTTTGTTTGTAGATTTTGCGTGAGATGCCAAATTTGATTTTATAAAATTTTTATTAGCTCCAGTGTCGATAAGAAATTTTAAGATTTCATTGTTCTTTGTTCGATATTCTATGTATGGAATGCTAGAGAGGCTCCAATCATAAAATTTAGTTCTGGGTTTTCCTTTTCTAGCTGTTGTTCTTCTATGTATTCTTCAGCATCGCTCCAATTACTTATGTAATTTCCATATGATACGTCTTCATCTTGTGTTTCGATGTTGAAAGTTCTTTGTTGTTTTCGTATGTGTCCGTCAGAATTATATTCTCTTTTTACACCTGATATCCTGGTCGATTCATATAATTTACTTGTTTTGTTTGGATTGATCTGTCCACATCCATTGGGACTGGTGGTTTTGGTTGATGTGGTCTTGGTGGTGGCATGCTGGCAGATCTGTGTTGAATATTGTATGCCATATTCCTCTGTTGCAATGGTATTTGTTTATGTGTGCTGCGTATCCTGTTTTGATCGTATCTGTTTGGTAAAATCTGGTTCACCGGTGTTGTTATTGAATTGTTGAAGTTTTTGCTGTGTATTGCCAAATTCCGATAATTCAAATTTTGTGTTTCCAGACATGAGGAATAAGCTTCTGGAAAAGTCTGCGGCTTTTGTATCATTAGAATTTTTGATAATTCACCATTCAACCCTCGTATAAAAACGTCAAGTGCACGATTTGTGTATGATTCGATGAGCGCTTGAATTGTCTCTTGACTGTAGTCCTCTGTTTTTATTTTATTGACCATGAGTGAAAACTGATGATTGACGTTAGCATAAAATTCATCTAGGCTGGAATTTCTCTGTGTTAAGTTACTCAGTTGATGTTCTAATGTTCTGAGATCCCTTTTGTCTGTATAATGTAGAGACAAACATTTCTTGATTGAGTACCAATCGTCATCGAAGATATTGTACGAAATGAGGGCAGCATCAGCATTGCCTCTAATTTTTTGCCTGATGCTTTGCAGTATCGCTCGATAAATGGGTTTATTTTTGACTATCTCGAAGTCCTTCAGAATATTTTCGACACTGTGTACCCAGGATACGAATTGTACTGGACTACCATCGAAGATTTGAAGTTCCTTCACACAATCGGGTAGTTTACTAATTTGTTTTAAATCATCTTCAGTTTTTGGTGCCGCTAATGATGATTGTATAGGAGCTACGCTTTGACCTTCTAATTTGCTTAGCCTTAATTCGATGCTTTTAGTAAGTTCAATTTGAGCATTAACTGCCCCTGTCAAATGTTTAATAGCTTCTTGAATTGGTTCTAAAGACATTTTTATTTCTATTTCAGTTAAGATTTCTTTTCAAAAAAAAAAAAAAAAAATTTTGGGTTTTTGACAAAAGTGCGTGTAATTTTTTACCTAAAAAAAAAAAGTCGAAAAGATTTTACAGTTCTTTATTTGAAATTAAAAATTTATTTGAAAAGTTTTGTAGTTCTTTATTTAAAATTAAAAAAGCAAATTATCGCTAAAACTAATCGAATATCGGGTAAATTTAGAATACAGAAAAATTCGGTGACTAATTTTGACAACGAAATGGTTTAATTTATTTTTAATGTTTCTGAAATTTACTACAATTTGTTCGCAAAGAACTCTATTTTATTACTTAGTTTTTGTAAACATCAAAAAACAGAGAAAACCAGGAAAAAAATTTTTTTAACAAAGTTAGCTTGAATTTAATTAAAAATAGTTTTCCTTTTAAATTTATTTACTTTTACAATTATATTCACTTTATTCTTCCACAATTTGACTCTTATTCACTTTAAAACTTTACACACTATTACAACTTTATTCACTTTAAAATTTCATTCACTTTCACTGTTTAAAAATTAATTTTCACGAAAGAAGAAATTAATTTTTACGACAAGAAGAGGAAAAAACGTTCGTATAAAAAGAAATTTATCAATCAAATTAAAACTTAATAATAGTTTTTTTTTGATTGTCTTCCTTTTTTTCTCGAAAAAGAAAAAATTTCAAGTACGTAGTAGACTTTTTGTTGTAACTTATTGTAAAGGGAGAGGAAAAAATGTGCTAATTTTCTTATTAAACAACAATAATTTAGATATTTTACAAAAAATTTCTTATACTCAAATTTCGTATTTAACTACTTCAACGTATTTTCTTTTTAATATTTTATTTTTGTTATATAGTATTTATCTCTGATTATTATTGCAGAAAGACTTCCGTTTTCATCAATTTTATTTTTAAATATTTTGTTAAAAGAAGATTTTGTTCACGTTAAGTTAATTTCAATTTTTTTATGTTAAAAATTTTATTCACAGCAATTTCTTTGTATAAATTTTAATTTTATTGAAATTATTGCGATTAATTTATAAAATAGTTTTATTCACTTTAATTTAGTTTGCTCTAAATTCTTTTTATTGAATTTATTTCGATAATTTCAATTCTTTCTATTATTATTTTATTCACACCGTTTTAAAAAAAAAAATTTTTTCTTCTTTTTTTTTTTTTCAAAATTAACCTTCAATTTTTAACTTGGTACTTGTTTTACTTACATTAAACAAAGGGTTTTCATAATTATTTTTATACCCTTTTTTCCTTGATTGATTTTCAAATCCTCCTTCAATTGACCAGTCGTGCAGATGTATCGGATGAGCCGTATTACTCCCGTTTAGCTATATCAAAAGAATAGAGATTAAAACAAGAATGGGCACAGTAAGGGAGTGAGTGCAGCCAAAATCCAAAACTAACACATATAAGCAATATAAAATTGCACCAATACTAATGCAATGTTGGTGCAGGTCAGTTCATTTTGAAAGAAGTAGACCGCGTATAGAAAAAGAGGTATATGAAAAAGGATAGTCGCGAAGTACAGAATAGACCGCATGTACTACATCGTTTCATTCTAGAATCTAGCTAGAGAGTTCCTAGAATTATTTTGTTTACAAAAATACAATTTCTCGGTGAGTTCCGAGAATTCTTAAGTGTTGTTGGGTTAATGTGTTATAAACAAACTTTATAATTTGTCTAATTAAATAGTTTATTCTATTTTATAAATAATGTCATGCAATTATTTTAATATCTGTTTAAAGTGAAAATGTTTGGTTATACTGTAATATGTTTTTTTTTGACGAATCAAAAAGTTTTAATTAAAATATTATTGAATAAAATTTTGAATTGTATGGAGGTTTTTGTGTTTACAATTTTTGAAGATAAATATATTTTTATCGTGTGCGATATGAATTTTAATCAATAATTTTGAATATTTAGATATTGTGTTATAGTTTGCATCTAATGTCATGTGAAAATAATTAAAAAAAGTTATAGTAATATTCATTTAAAAATCATGTACAAAAATCAAATTTTCACGTGTGTGAAAACTTCGGTGAGTTCCAGGAACTTCAATTTTCGTATACGGATAGGTAAATTTTATATGATTTTAAAACTCCGGTGAGTTCCAGGAAAACGTGGTTGATGCAAATACAACAAACATGTGGTTATACATTTTTGAGTGATTGTTTTCTTCTCTTTTTTTCAAATGGGATATATAGAACTATTACATTTTGGCATTCATAGTGCATTTTTTTTTGTTTTTTAATGCTTTTATGTATTGTGTTTTTCTTAGGAAAATATCAGCATCTCTTTTGGTTTTTTTAGTCTAATTTAATTTTCTCTTCTTGTACGTTAGTATCTATATTCTTTTGGCTATATGCTTTGAATTCGCAGATGGCCTACTAATGGCACGGATCTCGACCACGATCGTCAGTGTTTAGTGGAAAATCCTAATGAATTCCTGGTTAAAGGAATTTCCTTCTCTGTGAGTACGTCAAAAATTTTCCCCTACAGCGTAGTTTACTGGGATTTTTTTCGCAAAAAAGAAGCAGATCACTTGGTCAAAGTACGTCAACAAATTCCTTTGTACCAAGATCTTTAAAATTAACTCACTATATCGAATTAATTTAAACGCGAATTAATAATTTGTGTGAATACGTTAAAATTTCTTCAACACAAATTTAATACCACTAAACTTTTTTTTCTTTTTTTTTAAATTCTGCACAACGGTCCCTGTTCGGGCGCCAGTTAACAATTTATGTTTTTTTTGGTTTTGAAAAAAAAATTAAAAATTAATTTTAATTTTTAACAATTTTTATTTTAACTCTACGAAGTACAAACAAGAACTAACTAACTTTTTACACTTTCAATAAAGAAAATTCTTTCACATTTTTAGTACACGTGGACGTGAATTTAATTATTGAATAAAACTTTCTCATGAGAACCAAATAAATTGAAAGCAGCACTTCTGTTGATTCGGCATTAAATAGTTCGAAAACAAAAATATCAAATTACCGGATGCGTGCTTGCAATTTATTTGGTTTGACAAAAAATATTTTGCTTAATTTTGAAAAATTAATATTTTAAAATTTACAATTTTGAAAATACAATTTTGAGAAATGAATTTAAAATAAAAAAGAAATGTATTATTTTATATAATGCTTATGTATTGGTCTGGTGTTAACTTACATTTTTGAGTGATTGTTTTCTTCTCTTTTTTTCAAATGGGATATGTAGAACCATAGATAAACTATACTCTACATAGATTTCTACTTTCAATGCAATGACATGGTATATGAAAAATAAAAATTACACATTCGAAATAAAGCTCTACACGTTTAAAACAAAGCTCTTTGAATTTGAGTTTGAGATAAAGTTTTAAACACGACACAATACATGTATTGCATTGCATGAAAATGATCGTTTATCCTATTCTATCATCTTAAGGATATTGATTATGTACGATAACAAGATATGAATATGTTTGATGGATAGTGAATACATACATATTTTGTTGTCCTGTCATATACATATAGTATAAAATTGTATATGTATATGCATTTAAGATCAAACCAAATATAGTTAATATATGAAAAACCAGGTTGTATACTATATTGTGCAACTGAAGATCTTTTTTTTTTAGCTCAGATATTTGAATATGAAAATCATCAGGTCAGGTATATATACATATGTACATACATATATGTACTGTTTGGTACGTAAGGATACCAACTATACAAATATGCATTAGGATTCAAGATTTTTTCATGTATATTCTTGCGATTGTAAAAAATTTGAGCCTTTTCTATATTATCGTCGTTTTACATATTTTTACTTTGATTGTTGTTGTTTTCATTTTCAAATACAGTATATTAACAAGGAAAGAGTAAACATAAAAACGAGTTTTTTCTTATTACATACAAATGCTAATGCATTGAAACTGAATTCACACATTTCATTCTTTGAAATCTTTTCTAGTTTTCTCAAGTAATAATATGAACATTAGAAAAAGAAATCTCTGGCTTCTTGATTTTTGATTTGTGCTTGTCAATAACTTTAAAATCAAAAAATCAAAACAGAAAAGTATAACAGTTATATTTTTGGGCAACATATTCGTTCCCTTTTTCTAATATTCATGTTATTATTTAGAGAAGCGATTTCGATAATATATGTATACCTATATAATATGTAATAAATATCAACCTGTTTAAACGGTCTCAACAATGAAAAATTTTCGCGTTATAAAGAATGACTAACGTTATATAGAGTGTATCAATGCATGGGTTTTAAATCAAACCAAACAAACTCCGGTAATTTTACGTTATAAGGAGTTTTTCCTTATAACGAGTTTCGTTATAAAGATTAAAGAGTTTACACTGTGTATCAATTATATCCCTTATTTGTTAAAATCAAAAAAAAAAGTATAAACAAATAAAAAATCAAGAAGCCAACAATTTTTTTTTCTAATGTTCAGAGAATGAAATGTGTGTATTCAGTTTCAATGCATTAGCATTCGTATGTAATAAGAAAAAACTCGTTTTTATGTTTACTCTTCCCTTGTTAATATACAGTATTTGAAAATGAAAACAACAACAATCAAAGTAAAAATATGTAAAACTACGATAATATAGAAAAGGCTCAAATTTTTACAATCGCAAGAATATACATGAAAAAATCTTGAATCCTAATGCATATTTGTATAGTTGGTATCCTTACGTACCAAACAGTACATATATGTATGTACATATGTATATATACCTGACCTGATGATTTTCATATTCAAATATCTGAGCTAAAAAAAAAAGATCTTCAGTTGCACAATATAGTATACAACCTGGTTTTTCATATATTAACTATATTTGGTTTGATCTTAAATGCATATACATATACAATTTTATACTATATGTATATGACAGGACAACAAAATATGTATGTATTCACTATCCATCAAACATATTCATATCTTGTTATCGTACATAATCAATATCCTTAAGATGATAGAATAGGATAAACGATCATTTTCATGCAATGCAATACATGTATTGTGTCGTGTTTAAAACTTTATCTCAAACTCAAATTCAAAGAGCTTTGTTTTAAACGTGTAGAGCTTTATTTCGAATGTGTAATTTTTATTTTTCATATACCATGTCATTGCATTGAAAGTAGACATCTATGTAGAGTATAGTTTATCTATGGTAGAACTATTACATTTTGGCATTCATAGTGAATTTTTTTTTGTTTTTTAATGCTTTTATGTTTTGCGTTTTGGTTTTTTTAGTCTAATTTAAATTTCTCTTCTTGTACGTTAGTTTAGTATCTATATTCTTTTGCCTTGTATATTTTATAGATCTTGGAAAATACTACTTTTCATTTTGTGAAACGGCATCACTGAGTAAAATTGATTTGTTCACTTAATCATTTGTAGATGTAAAATTTGGACAATGTGCTGTTTGTTTGGCTAAATATTTTAAGTTATTATTGCAAGAAAGTTCGAATTTTTAAATTAAATAGTGGGATTAAATAAAAATTTTAAAGCAGTGAGTTTTTAATTTTTTTTTTTAAACAATTCATCGTGTTTTGATTTACATTCTAAAATAAGAAAATACTAGACATTGAAACAAAAAAAAATGTTTGGAGATGCTGATAATTTTGCAGATGCTTTTCATAATAGCATTCCTTATTATTTTCTTATAACATTGCCAATATTGATAATATGCTTTTCAAACCCGGTATTAGGATCTAGTGAATTTTCAGTTCATAGGATGTCACAATATGATGTGAATGGCGTTGCTTATGGTAATAATAATTTATTTTATAAAGCACTTTTTTATTTAAAATAATTCAGGTCTAAAAATTATATTTTTACAGGTTATATGTATGTACATTCATGTTGTACTTAATATTATGCATATTTGTAATTTAAGCATAATAAATGCAAAGGAAAAATAAACTATATATTTTTATTTTATGTATTATAGGTTGTAGGGCTTCATCACTTAATTTAGAGGCAAAATCTTTATACAAATGGAGCACATCAAGGCATTGTGTGATAACAAAGTACTTTTGATGATATACAATCATTCAGAAAAATTAATTACATCTAAAAACTTATACCTAATATTTTTAAGATTCCAGGATATAACTATTGACCAATTTAAAGAGATTAGATCAAAGGCTGGAGGATTAATTGCTCTACTACCAAAGGACATCTCATCATTAAAGCATGAAGATAAAGAAGTAAATCATTAAAAATAAAATACAATTTTACAATGAATAAGTAAAATATCGAATGTATTTTTGATTGTACTTTTTTAGCAACTTTATCTTTTAGAACAAAATATGATGGCACAAGAAATATCAATACCAGTTTATTTTTCACGTTATAACACCGAATTGGAGAAAATTATTGATGATATTACAAATAATATTGACGATAATGATATTTCAATAAAAACAGAAAACAAAAAACAATCATCAGCATTTAATGAATTAATAAGAACGCTATCAGCAAATGGTTATCAAATATTTGTATCTGGTAGTAGCCATTCACCAAATAAACAATGTAAAATACCAATTATTCAAGGTGAATTATTACCAATTAAAAATTTTAAATCATCTGGAGATAATGAAATTCTCAATAAATTACCATTAATTATAATTGTTGCACATTTAGATACATTCGGTTTATATAATGTAAATTATTAAAATAATTTCATTTTTAGTATGTAATTAGATAAATTATTTTTATAAATTTTTATTTTTCAGGAATATTTATTGAATTCAGACGTAACTGTCTTGTTTACATTAATCGATTTGTTTAGCAAATTATACAGTATATCAAATGCTATACCGAAATATCGTATAATGTTTTTAATAACTGAATCAGGTGCACTTACAAATTTTCAAGGTATTAAAAAATGGTTAGAGGAAAATAATCAAATTCAGGTATTATATATGTATATGAAAATTTATTAGTTTTTTATTTTTTGTTTTCTTTATTATTATTATTTTTTTTTTTTTGTTTCAAGAATGTTGATTTCGTACTCTGTCTTGATACAATTAGTCAACCAATATCAACTGCAACATTAAATTCTATTTATATGCATGTATCAAAACCGCCAAAAGAAAATACACCAATGAATAACTTTTATCAACATTTAAAATTAGTATCAGCAAGACATAACAATATAACTATTGAGGGTGTACACAAAAAAATTAATTTAGCTGAAACATTATTAGGTTGGGAACATGAACGTTTTAGTATGAAACGTTTTCCAGCATTCACTTTATCTAGTTTAAGATCACATAAAGATCCATTAAGAGTCACAACATTTAAAGATTATAATACAAAAAGACAGCAAATTATACGCAATATACAAAAAAGTGCCAAAATAATAGCTGAATCGTTAGCAAGATATATTTACAATATTAATGAAAATGATGATGGTGAAATATTTTCTGGTGCCATTGTGAGTCACAACTTTTTCCTTCTTGTTAAATATGTGTTTAAATTACGGGTAATTCTCGTATTATGTACAAATTGTTGTATGAAAATTCCCCGTTAAATAAATTACGATATTTAATTACGAAGCAAAAGTACGAATTGCACAGCAATCGCGTTATTGTAAAAATACATATTAAACAAGAATTATGATGATTTTTGTCTGTGTTGTACGAGAATTGCCTGCGTTCAAAAATTTCAATAAAGCTAACTTTTTTTTTTTTTTTTTTTTTTTTTTTTTTTTTAAATAAGGATGTTACAGTAAAATTAGTAGAAGGGTGGATGCATATGAAATCTATGTTACATAATAATGATATTAAAAATGCATTTGAGAAATATTTAAAAAAAGTAAAAATTGTCTATGAAAAACCAGATACAAGAGAACCAGATTTCATGTTATATGAAGGACAAGATGCAACATTATTTGTTTATAGGTAAAAAAGAAAAAAAAAACAGGTGTAAATGTATGTAAATTTTTCTAAAAAAAATTTTCATTTTTTGTTTTAGAGTGAAACCAGCTATTTTTGATTTACTTTTAACACTTGTTATTGCAGCTTATTTAGGATGTGTTTATTTAGCTATAACATATTTCCCGCAATTTTATAATACTATTTGTAAAATAAGTAAAATTCCATCATCATCAAAATCAAAATTTAATTGACTTTTTTTTTAATGACGAAGAAATAATTAAAAAAAACAGTTTGAAATTTTAGTTATATAATTAAATTTATTATCTATAATTGTTAACATTTTCTGTGTTTCCTAAGAGATTATTAAAATAATAATTTGTATCAAACATGTAATATGAATGTATAAATTTATATACATAAAAAATATGCATAATCTAAATAAATTGTCTTTTTCAATCCTACATTCTTTTAATTACGCGGTTATTTTTTAGCTTATGAAAAATAAAAGTTGATTTTATACTATAGTGAGTATAAACGAAGCATTTAATATTTATACTTCGTTTTTATAACGTAGGCACTTGTTGTTAGTGGTGCTTTTTCTTATTCTTTTGCGTTTAATTTGTATAAATTCGTCTTTTTCTCGGTCTACGCCAATTTTACCAAATTGTTAATTTACTGCGTTATATAAACGAAAATAACAACCACACGGGAGCAACATAAATCATAAACATAATTTTTTATGTTGTATGATTTACCCGTGCCTATGCTTTATAATAAATTATAATTAAGTTGTAACTTACCCCCCGATTCTAAATAAGTCTTTTAATTCTCTAAACCTTTTTTCATAAGAGCTTTATTAGCAGAAATTGCTATTTATAAATGAGATATTGTAAAATCATACGATTCGTTAACGTTCACTTGTACACGATTTCAACAACATTGGGCCACATTGGACTAAGAATCTCTAATAGCTTCATCAAGATGTCAGATCTGACTCGGAGGCAGATTGCTCTAGAGCGAGATCTCGTAAATCTGATCTGCGAGCAAATTTAACGAAGATTTACTATTCTAAAGATAAAAAAGTCTCTGACGTCACAGAAGTAACAAGGACTTATTTTTGTTTTCATTGTTTTATTCCCCATGCAACCAAAAAAAAAAAAAATTTTCCTGTACGTGAAAGTCCCACCATAAATAGAAGCATAAAGTTATAAAAAAGAACCTTTATATGAAAAAGAAACACATAACACTTTCTTAAACTCAGCAGAGAATTTCGGTTAAGTATGTGTAATATTTGTTTGTTTACATATTTTTTATGAACGCGTTTTTTAAATGGGGATATTAGGTGCGACAATATTAGTGGTTTACACCGATAGAGTATATTACCTGCGAATGTAGTTGTGCGATCATATGTTTTCCACGTGCATTTTTTTATGAATGTTTTTAAATGGCTGTCAATGTGTTGGTATTCACACCGATTTGTAACTACGTCATCCAGCATTGAGAAAATTAGAGAAATAAACTGCTAAATTTTGTAAGCAATGGGAATTTAGAGAAATTATTTGTAAAAAATAAAACAAAAATCATAAAATGTCATGCCCCGCTTTCTATTGATTTCTTTATCTTTCTTAAGGATCCTTATGGCCATTAATATTGCTATCGACTTTTCCAAACCACAAAATTTTATTTTTCATTCGCACCTTATAACGTGTATAGGAAATTTTTATAACTGTAAATCAAGTTTTATATGGAACATTTTTCTCTATATCTACTCTATGGATCGTAGTGTCAACTGTCAATAAACTTCCAAACAATGTTTTTCTTTCTTTTGTAATGAAAAATAACATAACCTTAAAGAGCAACTAAAATCTGTCGAATAAAGACAGATCTAAAAACTTGCTCTTTTTGACCTTGCACTAAGCAATTTCAAATTTTTCGATGATGTAAATTGAACACCGGGCGCGATCATGAGGAAAATTTTCCATACATGTTCGAAAGTGTACAAGTACCCTATAAATGGGTACCCTATAAAAGTCATACACTTTTATTCACTCGATCCATTTAAAAATTTATTCAGTTGTCAAATTATCATCTATTCTCTTAATTCATTTTCGCTTTGGTTATGTTATGAAATAATGTAAAATAAATAATAGATAAAAATTCTTTTGAATTTATTATTTATTAATTACATTCGATTTATTTAATTTTTAAAATATTTATGGTAATTTTTTCAACACCCAAATTGATGCATATTTTGATTTCATTCGATGTTTACTGCATGGCAGCGAAAGAAAATAAAACGGAGAGGAAAATAAGAATATGGCACAAAACAGAATGTGAAAAAAAGAAGAAAATTTATTTACGATATTAAAAACCCGCTGGTACCGGGCTACCTGATACTCTCCTCACTTTCCCTCGCCCGTTTACTCATAAGTATTTCTCTTTAGTGTGCAAGTAGTCATACGATCAAAAACAATTTCGTGATTTTACTCATGAGGAAAATTTTTCATACGTGTTCGAAAATGTACAAGTACCCATTACGATTACGAAGCTGTGAAACTATGTATATACTACTCTGATCAAAAATAACCCGGACTCGTTCATGTACAACCCCCGCCAATATTTTAAGATGCATTTCTTTTAGTATTTATGTTTGTATACCTGTTTTTTACATTTCCTCCAAATTCGAGCTATATATGTCAATCAGTTGTTTTTTGACAGCACTTTGTTTAGGTCAAGTTTTTGCTTACTTTCGATTTTGCGATGGAAAAAATAATTGAACAAAGAATTTGTATTAAATTTTGCGTAAAAAATGAAATTAATGCTACTGAAACGCTAAAAATGTTGCAAAAATGTTATGGTGATAGTTCTCTATCGAAAACAACAACATTTGAATGGCATAGTCGCTTTAAAAATGGTCGTGAATCAGTGAAGGATGACATTCATCCTGGGCGTCCTTCAACATCAAAAACCAAAGAAAATGTTGATCTGATTAAATCAATGGTTTTGGAAAATAGAAGATTAACGATCAGAGAGATGGTTACTGAAACAGGAATTTCATTTGGTACAATTCAAAGCATTTTAAGTGATGATTTGGGCTTGACACGACTTGCAGCGAAATTGGTTCCTAAATCATTGAATTTTTTACAAAAACAAGAACGTGTTATTGTTGCTGAAGAGATGCTTTCCAGAGTAAATGCTGATCCTGCATTCATTCAACGGATCATTACTGGTGATGAGACGTGGGTGTACGAGTTTGATGCGTTAACAAAGCAACAATCAAGTGAATGGCGCGCTTCAGAAGAACCAAGACCCAGAAAAATTCGTCGTACTCAATCAAAGAAAAAGATTTTGCTTACCGTTTTCATCGATTATCGTGGTGTTGTGCATCATGAATTTTTACCAACAGGTCAAACAGTTAATAAGGATTATTATTTAAGCGTAATGAAGCGTTTACGAGAAGCAGTTCGTCTAAAAAGACCCGATTTGTGGCAAAATAATTCGTGGATTTTACACCACGATAACGCACCTTCTCACACAGCCGTGGTTATTCGTGAGTTTTTGACTAAAAACTCAACAAACACTATTCATCAACCACCATATTCACCGGATCTCGCACCGTGCGACTTTTTTTTGTTCAGTCGCTTAAAAAAACCACTTCGGGGAACCCGCTTTGACAGCATAGAAGCAATTAAAGACAAATCGAAGAAGGAACTTATGGCGATCCCAAAAAGTGAGTACGAAAAATGTTTCCAGGATTGGATTAAACGGTGGCACAAGTGCATTGCATCAGACGGAGAATACTTTGAAGGGGAAAAAATAAATATTAATGAATAGACTTGTACTTTGTGTTTTATTGACCAAGTCCGGATTATTTTTGATCCGGGGGTTATACATATATGACTGGGATGGTGTGTATCGAAAATTTGTAAATTAGGCTTTTATGTTTATTTATTTCAAATACATCATTTTTTTTGCATTTACATAAAAAAAATTCTTCTTTACCCTTTTTTTCAAACTACTTTTTTATAAAATAAAATAGGTTTAAAAAATCTACCAAAAATCTAAAATTACTTATCATAATAAGAAACTAAAAAAATATGAGAGCATAATATGCTTAACTTATTTTGAGGAAATTCAAATAATTTAATTTTAATATATACATATGTAAATAAGTATACACTGATATATTAAATTTTATAATACAACAAAAAATAATAACCCTATGTCATTTGTATTATTTTTTATTTTGTACTTTGCTCCTAAAAAAAAAAAAAAAAAAAAAAAACAAAAAAAAAAAAAAATTGAAATTTTATATAATTTCTTATCATACATTTTTACAAACCTTGTGCGATTTTAATATGATCTCCATTTTTTCCATTTACAATATTATTACCAACATGAAAGTCAAAATCGCCATTTACTACTATGTATTTCTGAAAATTGGTCATAAAACAATAATTAAATTATATGAGTTATAATATTAACAATATTAAAGTGTTTAATTAAAAAATGGATTGCATTTACCAATTCATTACATCCTACTTTGGTAGTTTTCTTCTCAGAAAACGGTTTAATTTTAATATAACCCACATTCTGTTCATAATATGCATATTCAATATTACCAGATTTTACGAATTGTAAATTTTCAAGTCCAACTTTTTAATATAAGAAGTAAAAATGAATTAGTATAATAAAAATTGATTATATATATTTATATTTAACACAAAAAAAAATAAAATAAAATAAGATAAATTATTTACTTTTTTCTATATTTTCGGCTCGCACAATTTGATCACGCTCGCTAAATTCGTTATTATGATCTGAACTTCGATTTAATAAATCATTTAACCATTCTAACTGTCTTTTCTTAATTTATTAATAATACGATGATAAATGTTCAATAACCATGTAAGAACATTTTAAATTAAATAAAATAAAAAAAAGATAAAAGAAATTAGAAAAATTTTAATGAATGAAATGATAATTTAATTTATTTAATGCAATTCTATAACTTTCAAGTATTGGTTTGATTTCGATTGCTGAATTACCTTTACTGCGGGTGAATTCAATTGTTCATTATCGTTGTCATTAACATTGGCAAAGTCTTGTCTACATTTTCTCGTTATTAATGTTCTTTGTTTTGTTGCTTTTACAGATTGCTCTTTATGTTTTTCATTTTGTTCATTCTTATTTTCTACAATCGTGTTATTAACATGCACTACAAAATCATTTTCATCGTTTATTATTGGTTCATTTGAAGTTATATTCTCACTAACATTGCCAAAGTCTTGTCTACATTTTCTCTTTGTTAATGTTCTTTTTTTTGTTGCTTTTACAGATTCTTCTTTATGTTTTTCATTTTGTTCATTCTTATTTTCTACAATCCTGTTATTAACATGCACTACAAAATCATTTTCATTGTTTATTATTGGTTCATTTGAAGTTATATTCTCAATAACAGTTTCTTGTGGTTGTTTTTGTTGGTTTTCATCTTTTCTATCATCAGTGTCATCGGTACTTAAAATATTTTTCACTTTGTTATTACTTTGTTTGTTTTTGTTTTTTGTATGTAGAACTTTATCATCATTATCTTTATTTTGATTTTTTTTTACATTTTTTCGATTATTTTTTTGTTTTTTTTCTTCATGTATAGATGACAATTTTAAAGGTTTTCGACTAACAGCATGTCTAATATAATTTTTAAATAAATCTGTTTCTTCTACGTGATGTCTACTATTTTCCCAATATGCAACTTTATTACGTCGTTCCCGTTTTGATCGTCTCAAATTTGCAATATTATTTTCTGTGTTAGCACTCGATTCTAAAAAGAAGATAAATAAATATTTCACAAAAAAATCACGATAAAAAAGTTAATCTGAACTTACCATTGTTTTGTTTAGTTTGTTTCTTTGTAGACTTTTTATTTTTTTTGTTTTGCTTCGTTACATTTTCATTATTTTCTTTTGATTTTTCCACGTTTACATGATTATAATTATTTAAACGTTTCAATTTAATTTTAATAATTTTTGAGCAAACTTGATTTCTTTGCTGGTCAAAATTATTTTCATTTTGTAATCGACTTAATTGTTCTGATAATAGTATTTCATTATTAGTTATAGAATTTATTGTATTTACTAATCTTCCTTGATTATGTTCTGATCTAGGTTCAGGTTCTTCTGAATTCCCTTTTGTATAAAGTGCTCTTTTATTATTTGTGATTGTTTCTCTAGGTTTTTCCAGAAATTTTCTTGTAGCATTAATGAAGTCTTCTTTAACGGGATCTATTTTCTATAAATACAGACGAAAAAGAAACGAAAACTACATAAATTTTAACTAAACAACATAAAAATATTCTAAATACATTTTTTGTTCGTTTTTTTGCTTTATTAGACTTTTGTGTCTGGTGTTTGTTCTGACTTTGTTTCCACACACTCTCCCTTTTTTTCTTATTTATGGCCTATTTAGTAAAGAATGAATAATGAATGAATATAAAAACAAAGTAAATTTGAGATTTTAAAATCACTTACATCACTTAACCACTTGGGTGTAGTATTTGAATCATTTAAATTTTCTTCTACTTCATTTGTAATTGTATGCAATTTTGATACTTCTGCATTATTTTCGTTACCCATTGGTATATCTGAATTAGTTTTATCTGATGGAACAGATAATTTTGATTTACCGTTTTTTAAGTTTTTTTCCGTTTTAATGCAATTTTCATCTTGAAGATGAGAGAAATTATCATCATCATCATCTTGACTCACTAAATCAATGAATGCAACAATTATCCGTTCTTCATTAGAATTTGAATTCTGTGGTGCAACTATTGCAACTATTTCGTTGTTATTCGTTCCAATGTTTTGTGTATTACTTGCAAGCAAGTTTTCATTTCCAATATTATTATTTGTATTTGATTTCTGATTTTTTTGCTGTTCCTGCTGTTGTTGTTGTTGCAGAAAATTTTCACTAATATTAGTTTGTTTATCAACTGTAATAATATTCGCCTTTGAAATATTTGTAAGGTTGTTTCCTTCATTATTTTTATTACTAATTGTTTCATTGATTTCAACCTGTTGTGCTTTTTCACTATTATTTGCATTGGTATTTGATTTTTTTTGTTCAACTGATTTTAAATTTAATTTTGAATTTGTTTTATTGGTCGTTGTATTTTTCAACGTTTTATTTGGAATCAATATCCTATTATTTGTTTCATTTATTTTATTGTCTATCAGTTGTATTCCAGTCATTTGATTATCATCGTCCATTTGTATTTCATTCATTTCATTACCAGAAATTCTATTTTCATTATTAATTTGTTTATTTGTATTTCCATTCGATATTTGTTGTCTTTGATCATCTCTAGGATCAATTTGACTATTATTTGCGTTTAAATTAGCACCAATTGATGAATGTATAGAAAAATTATCTGTTAATATTTGTAAATTTTCTGAATTTGGTGTGCTTGATGCAATCGGGTGCTACAATAAAATAAAATATAAAGTTCATGCATAAAAATAAATATACATAAGTTAATATTTTGCTTACGAAATTGTTCAGCCGCTGTTTTGCTTTTGCTGAATAATGAAGTCCTCCCAATAACATTCTTCTTAGAGATACATTGTTTTCTTCTAAAATAGGTATATACATTCAATTGAAAATTTTGATAAAATAAAGAAAAGTCCATAAAAATTCTTACGATTTTCTAATCGTTGATTATTTTTACTGCCGCTCCGTAATTCATTTTCAACATCTATTTGATGCCGCTGTTCTTCTTGATCAATTTCGTGTTCTTGTTGATTCTCTTTATCTTGTACATGTTCTTGTTGATTCTGTTCATCTTGTACATGTCCTTCTTGATTATGCTGTAACCGCTGTTTTGGTTCTTTTAAATTTATCTTAAGCATGGTAGGAAATTTGACTGCAGTCGTAGCATCTTTTGCTTCAACACAATTAAAAATTCGTCGTGATGGAGCCTTACCACGCTTTTTTTCTAAAAATCTCAATAAATTATTGACACGATCTGGACCAGACAATTCTAAGAAATTTGTACTACTTTCCAAAAACAAACAAACAAAAAATAAACAATATATATTATTAAAAAGACAAAGTATTTATTATAATTAATTTTATTGTTAAATGACATTAAATTCTGTTTTCACTTTTTAACACTTTTTGAAATCACCAAAAAAAATAATAATAAAACAATTTAATTTTATGAAAATTAGATTTTCTTACCCATTTGTGTCATCCATTTTCGACATTTATTTTTCGTTTTTTAAAATGAATCACAAAAAAAGATAGCTATTTTAAATAAATATAATAATAAGTTAAAAGTAATAAAAAAAATATATGATTCTCTCGTTACAATTTTTTTTTTTAATTTTATTTTGTTCGGTTAGAATATGTTCCCGTACATTTAAATTTGAAATTTGAAGCAAGTTATAAAGTTATTAATTATAGTCTATCTAGTGTTTACTAATTAGATACTGTTTAAGGTCTTATGGAAATATATGTGTCTTTTTTCTTCTCTCATAATTTCTAATAAGATCATCTCATGAGTAGAGTTACCACAATCTGTAGTTATCATATAATGAATTTTTAAGGCGTCCACACATTGATAAATTTGTTTGAAATATATTTGCAAAACAAGCGAAATTTGTCCGTGTATGCCGTTGCTCGTAAACAAATTATTGTGTTTGAAAATATATTTGTTTGCAAACTCAACACAAACTATAGTAAAAACAAACAAAACAACACAAAAAATTCAAAATATTGTAAATTTGTAGATTAGCCGCTTCGCTATCAATCAACTGTTGCAATAAAATTTTAAATGAAAATTGTTACGTGAAGTTAGCTACGCTGTGCTGGGAAATCGATTTGAGTCGAGAATGATTTGATTTGAGTTGAGTTTGGCAAATTGATTTGATTTAAGTGGTTTGAAAAGCTTTATCCAAAATAGAAACGCAACGTAACGCGCTGGTTCGTTGAATTTTAGCTTTATCCAAAATAGAAACGCAACGTAACGCGCTAGTTCGTTCAATTTTACCTAACGTTACGTATTTTTGACATTTGAACCAAAATAGAAACGTATACAAACGTATACACCTGTAAACAGCTGTTACAAATTACATTTACAACCTAAATATCTTGTTATAAACAATAATGAATGTAAACAATGAATGAATGTGCATATAGTTGATGAATTAAAAAAAATTTTATTTGATAATTTCTTATTACTTTAACCACAAAATTTAAAATTAAATTCAGAAAAAATATTTCATCTTTCTTTTTATTTAACATTTCTCACATGATTTCAAAAAATTTTTTAAATAAAAATTTTTAAAGGTTTAACTTTAAACGTGCGTAAACTTACACGTGCGTAACCTTAAATCTGCGTAACTTCAAATGTACGCATACCTTACTTTTAATGCTTCAAACTTAAATAGACGTACACTTACGTGAACTTACGTACGTATTATTCGATTCTTACCGAACTTATACGTACGTACATTTGACATTTTGAAGCGAACGAAACTTGACGAACGTAAGTTAACGTCTATTTAAGTTTGCCTTATGGGTTTCAACAAAAGAATATAGATACTAACGTACAAGAAGAGACATTTAAATTAGACTAAAAAAACCAAAAGAGATGCTGATATTTTCTAAGAAAAACACAATACATGAAAGCATTAAAAAACAAAAAAAATGCACTATGAATGCCAAAATGTAATAGTTCTACATATCCCATTTGAAAAAAAGAGAAGAAAACAATCACTCAAAAATGTATAACCACATGTTTGTTGTATTTGCATCAACCACGTTTTCTTGGAACTCACCGGAGTTTTAAAATCATATAAAATTTGAAAATTTGATTTTTGTACATGATTTTTAAATGAATATTACTATAACTTTTTTTAATTATTTTCACATGACATTAGATACAAACTATAACACAATATCTAAATATTCAAAATTATTGATTAAAATTCATATCGCACACGATAAAAATATATTTATCTTCAAAAATTGTAAACACAAAAACCTCCATACAATTCTAAATTTTATTCAATAATATTTTAATTAAAACTTTTTGATTCGTCAAAAAAAAAATATATTACAGTATAACCAAACATTTTCACTTTAAACAGATATTAAAATAATTGCATGACATTATTTATAAAATAGAATAAATTATTTAATTAGACAACTTATGATGTTTGTTTATAACACATTATCGCAACAACACATAAGAATTCTCGGAACTCACAGAGAAATTGTATTTTTGTAAACAAAATAATTCTCGGAACTCTCTAGATTCTAGAATAAAACAATGTAGTAATTGCGGTGCTTCGCGGCTATCCTTTTTCATATACCTCTTTTTCTATACGCGGTCTACTTTTTTCAAAATGAACTGACCTGCACCAACATTGTATTAGAATTGGTGCAATTTTATATTGCTTATATGTGTTAGTTTTGGATTTTAGCTGCACTCACTCCCATACTGTTCCCATTCTTGTTTTAATCCATATTCTTTTGGTTTCAATGTATTCGAACCTAGCGTCGCGTTTCGTTACGTCTTATTTTGGGCCTAGCTATTGTTTGATTATATACAAAACTGCAATTTCTACTTTATTACCACACAAAATATAAAGAAAATGGAAGAGTTGTCATAAAAAACATCAAATTTTTGAAGGACAATCTACTATCGAAAACTATCGATAATTATCGATACCTAAAAACTATCTTTGACTACTGATAGTGATGACTACTGAATATCGATAGTATTTCTTTAGGGGTATAGCACTATCGATTGTTTAACGATAGTGGAAAATTATCGATATTTTCGATAGTGCTATCGACAGTATTTCTTCACTAATGCGAAGTCCATTTTGACAAAATCTATTCAAGAGCAAAGTAGGGAGTTCAGCGCTGGTCAATTTATTTTTTTAAAAAAAATTGATTAACTCGACTAAATACTTCGCAATTAAATATGGTAATTTCATTAATTTTAGTTATTAGATTTTCCATAATTGAAAAATGAAAATATATTTTGTATTTTGTGTTTATTATTGTACACGTGTTATAACCTAAACTAGATTTCATATGTGATTCTATTTTGTAGGCTGCTACGGCTAAAGATATTGAAAAACCTCAAGCAGATTCTGCATCTGTCCATCATATTAGAATTACATTAACATCAAGAAATGTACGGTCATTAGAGAATGTTTGTAAAGATTTAATACAAGGCGCTAAAACACAAAAATTACGAGTTAAAGGGCCTGTACGCATGCCAACAAAAACATTACGTATAACAACACGTAAAACTCCATGTGGTGAAGGTTCAAAGACATGGGATCGCTTTCAAGTAAGAATTCTTAAATACTTTCATTTATTGGCAATTTACTGATTCTATAAAGATTAGATTTTCAATTTTTATATTCAAATCTTTAAATAGTGTATTGCCTATAATAAACGGATTTTCATAGTACCATCTAATAACTAATTTTTAGTTGGACTCCAAAAAATTCGATAACATTTTTTCTACATTTGGTTTTAAAGAATTTTAAAATCTAATTTAAAATTTTTTCCTTTTATTTTTGTTTTTTAGATGAGAATTCATAAGAGAATAATCGATTTACATTCACCATCTGAAATTGTAAAGAAAATTACATCAATCAACATTGAACCTGGCGTAGAAGTTGAAGTTACAATTGCAAAATAATGAATTTCTAATTTGCATTTGACTATTGTGGATTTTCTATCCAATAAAAAATATAAATTGAAAAAAAATTCTTAATAGGCTGTTTTCATTTTATTTTAAATATTAAATTATAACGTACATATGCGTCATATGCGTATGAATTTTATAACTATAAAGATTTGTTGAAGGTAACTGTTTTCCTAGGAACAGGAATAGGTCTTGTGAAATTTCCATCTAATCCATTATTTGCTGCTACATTGTCATTTGAAGTGATTTGATTTTGTTGCCGATCCGCCAATGTTTTTGGTTTTCGAATTGATGATTCTAAAATCTTTTCTAAACGTTGTTTAAAGCCATTTATATTTTGTTCCATTGCTGAATGATTAAAATTTTGATTATAATTTTTAATTTTAATTTTGTTTTTAGTTTCTTTTTTTGTTTTTATACTCTCGAAAGTGATTTTGTCTATAAAAGATTTAAACGTATTTCGTACTATGAAAAAATTGGGATGTTTCTGAAAGAAATATTTACAAAATTAAGTTTAATATTTAAATTTAAATAAGTTTAATATTTATGTATGTATGTATGTAGATAGGTACATATGTATGTATACATATAGGGTTATCATACTAACCATTGCGTGATTTTCATGCTCATTTTCTATTTTTTTCAATATTTGGCTTTTTAATGAAACTGATAATGATTCATGATCATTTCGTTCTATTCCCAATTTTTTTAAATAGTTATTTACCATTTGGATATAATCATCTTTGGTGATATATAATAAATTTGGACTGCAAAGAATGGTTTATTTTGTTTTTTATGAAGAAATTTTCATGTAAAATCAAGAAGTCATTAACTTACTTTTGTTCTATTTTGGAATTTTGTTTTGAATTAATTTCCTCAATTTCTTCAAAATTTTCAAACATCTTATTAGATGCTATAAAAGTATCTGTTTTGTTTGAATTCACTAAATCGTCATTTGAATGAATATTTGCTTGTGTTGTTATTATGTGATGAGGATCAACTCTAATTGTTCCTTGCTTCCTAAATTCAATAGTTTTTGATGATTTTCTATCAGATTTAAAATTTTTAGATTTATGGTTTACATTTAGAATTTCTTGATTTCTAAAATTCTTATCTTTTAAACATAAAAATTCGAATTTTACTAAAATTTCGTTTAATTTTTTCTCATTATCTTGGTAAAATTTTAATATATTCTCATTAACTGTATTTTGTATTAATTGAATATTTTCTTTTAGAAATGCCCTATTCTCTGAAATTATTGTTTCACGTGTTTCAATACGTTCTAAATTATTATCATTTTTTTGTTTTGAATTTATACATTCAATACCATTTAAAATTTTATTTAATTTATTACAAATTTCTAATGATGATGATTGCAATAATGATGGATTTTCATTTTGTTTTAAAATTTCATAGTTATTACGCCAATCTTCTAAAATTGTTAATTTCTCTTTTATCTCTTTGAATGTATCAAAACTATTAGCAATTTTTTGTTCAAAATCATCTGTTGTTATATCATCCTTCTCTTTTATTTCATCTAAATTATTTTGAATTCCAATACTACTCGCATGAGTGGTATTGGCCAGAATTGTTTGTGTTGATACATCATTTACATTTGATATTGATGGCAATGTTGTTTGAATTTCAATGGGGACTGCTATAGGATTGCAATCTTTGGTATTCGTTTCAGCATCCACTTTAAATTTATTTTTTTCATGCGAACATAACTGATAAGGATAAGTATCATTTAATTTAGGTTGCATTCTTAACTCCTTTTCAGTTAAATTCAATCTTTCTTTTAGTTGCTTTATTTCCAGTTCTAATTTGATGGTATTTATTAAATTACGATCTGTTTCAGCTGGTGTTAGTTTTGATGCTGATGAATGCCTTTTTATCATATGAATATTCAGCATTTCAAGACTAATAAAATTTTTGGTACACATCGAACATGGATAAACAATTTGATTTATATTTTCTAAATATTGAATTTTTTTGTTTAATTGTAATAATTGTTGACTATTTTCTTCAAATAATTGTTTATAATTATTTTTTTCATTTTGTAAAATTTTCAATGAATTACGTAATGTATAAACGGTTTCATCCAAAAATTTTGTACAAAATAAAAGATATTGAATTGATAATTGTGATAAATGAAACCATTTTGTTATACCACTATCTAATATTTGATTATTTAATAAAATTCCTAATGGTACTTCAGTTAAATAATAGACAACATTTTCAATCTCTTCAAAATTTTGTTCTTTTACGATTCTATCAATATCTAATGGACCTAAAAAATAAATCCAATATATAAGAATTTTTTATTTCGAGAATTTCAGTGATTATTATATTACATGTCCATAATTCTGTTAAAATTTTGTTTTACCTATAAGTTTCCAATCTAGAGCACCATTTTCAGAGTTTTGTAATTTAAATCCAGAATCTCTAGCTATTTGAGCATAATTATGATTCCAACAATTCATTCTTATATTTTAATTTTTATTTGGGAATTAATAACTTCATATTATATTGACATTTTTTACACTAAAATGTGGAATTTAACTGTTTTGTTTGAATCATCGATTAACAAATGTTTACCATGGATTGTTGCTTAGCAATCAATTTGTTAATGGATATAAATAATAAATATACATATGTATATAGGTATAATTTTGGTATAATGTACATGAGGCAACCGCGGCATACAGTATACACATATGTACATATATATGTACACACGTATTTTTATACCGTGTGATATCATGTGAGATGGCTTAATTGACAATAATTGGATTTCAATCTGGATTAAATTCTTGTGTATTGGAGTGTATGATACAAAGAAGAAAAAATTTCGGCTTTAAATAAGTTACCGTGTATTCTTTTTTTAATTCAAAATAAAAATTAAAAAAATTAACATATTCCAATCTTAACATAATTATCTTTTATGCCTTCCTTTTACAACTGTCCAACCAGGGTCACATTCAATTTCTCCATTATTTGTAGATTCATGATCAACTTCCATTTCATGATTTTCTAATTTTCTCCCATTTTCTTGTTCATCTTGTGAACAACTTTCATCTGAACTTGAATCATCATCATTATGATTTCTAATAATTTTAATTGGTACATTTGTATCTAACCAATTTACACTATTTTGTGGTAGTAAATTCAATTGCATATCAACTTCTTGAAATTGTTTTTTTTTACATAAATCTAAAAATTTTAATAATTGTGATGAAATTTCTAAAAATAAAAAAAACAAAATTATTTCAATTACAACATATGGATTTAGTTTTGTATTCTTACCTGAAATTGAATTATCTTCACATATTGTATTCAATTCTTGATCTAATAATTCTTGTAATAAATCCTCTAGCTCTGCATTAGTAATATTCTCATTTTGCATACAATATTCGTAAACATAATTTAAAATCTCTAGAGCTATCTAAAAAATAAAAATTAAATGGAAAGAAATGAATTTATGATAATTCAACTATTCCGCATTAATTCATGCACTTACCTTTTGTCCATGCCTTCCTCCCATTCCATGCTCTACAGCCAAATGAAGAGCTGACCAATTATTAAATATTTTCTGAATTGCACATTTAAAATGCACCTTACTCTGATCAATATTCATTTTTTTAATCTAATTTTATTTTCACGATTTTCTGATTCACAAAAACCTCATCCACTATCTTCAGTACCTGTGTATAAGTATATACGATAAAAAATAATTCGAATTAAAATGACATACAGTCAATTTGCTCTCAATCCCAATGGGTACTTGTACACTTTCGAACATGTATGAAAAATTTTCCTCATGAGTAAAATCATAAAATTGTTTTTGATCGTATATATCGTATACGAGCTGTCAAATTAATCGCCTTCTCCGTTTTATTTTATTTTTCGGTTTTTGATGTTATGACTCAAAATATGATCATGTAATATAAAAGTCATACACTTTTATTCACTCGATCCATTTAAAAATTTATTTAGTTGTCAAATTATCATCTATTCTCTCAGTTCATTTTCGCTTTGGTTATGTTATGAAATAATGTAAAATAAATAATGGATAAAAATTCTTTTGAATTTATTATTTATTAATTACATTCGATTTATTTAATGTCTAAAATATTTTTGGTAATTTTTTCAAAACTTAAATTGATGCATATTGTGATTTTATCCGATGTTTACTGCATGTCAGCTAAAGAAAATAAAACGGAGAGGAAAATAAGAATATGGCACAAAACAGAATGTGAAAAAAAAGAAGAAAATTTGTTTACGAAATTAAAAACCCGCGGGTACCGGGCTACCTGAAACTCGCCCGGTATCACGTAAGTATTTCTCTTTAGTGTGCAAGTAGTCAATTGAGTACTTGCACACTATCGATACATACTTAACCAGGGTCTCCATTAGAAATATTTCCGTTGCCGGCAATGGAAATATTCCCAATGGAGACCCTATATTGCCGGCAATATTTCCTGATAGGCAATATTTTCATTGCCTCAGGGAGCAATATTGCTTCTTGAAATATTGCGGCAATATTTTTGACATTTCAGTATATTTGAGACTTCTTCTTCTTTCTGTTTCTTATAAATTTTAGAAATATTTCCGCAATATTTTGCACACAACAAAGCAATATGAACTGTCAAATAAATATTGCCTTCTAGGGCTGCCATGCAGTAAACATCGGATAAAATCAAAATATGCATCAATTTGGGTGTTGAAAAAATTACCAAAAATATTTTAAAAATTAAATAAATCGAATGTAATTAATAAATAATAAATTCAAAAGAATTTTTATCCATTATTTATTTTACATTATTTCATAACATAACCAAAGCGAAAATGAACTGAGAGAATAGATGATAATTTGACAACTGACTAAATTTTTAAATGGATCGAGTGAATAAAAACGTATGACTTTTATGTTACATGATCATATTTTGAATCATAACATCAAAAACCGAAAAATAAAATAAAACGGAGGCGCTTAATTTGACAGCTCGTATAAGATATATACGATCAAAAACAATTTCGTGATTTTACTCATGAGGAAAATTTTTCATACATGTTCGAAAGTGTACAAGTACCCATATGCATTTCTTTATTCAAAAAGTATATTCCGAACGTTCTTTTCCGTGTTTTTTTATTCATTCTTTATTCTGAATATACAGAACCAAAAAACTTGAAAATCCAAGAATTATTATGGGGCTTCAAAAATTTTTTTAGCCGATAGAGCGGTTCGGGCGATGAAAGAGGGGACGGCATGAATGATTGAATGATTTAGTACATTTGTTGGTAGAAAAAGGGATGTCGTTTTTTCGTATAAGAATATTCAAAATAAACTCGAGAAATTTTAAGCCATGTACTTATTATATATACATATGCATGTATGCATATGTAATAATATATTACATACGAGTGTTTGTAAATATTTTCATACAAATTTGGTATCTTAACTATAAATACCGTCATCCTAAACAAACATAATTTTCTTTCATAAGAACATTAGAACACAATTTTGTAATGGTTCGATCATATATATGAACTTGAATTAAAGATCAGAGACTAGGATAGTAATAAAAAATGTGTAATTTCAGATTAACATACATACATACATATATCGTACAATATTTCATATACATACATTACTTTTTTTTTCACGTCGATTTTTGTTCATATTTTACACTTTTCCTTTACTTTTTATATCAGACAAGAAAATTTATACAAGTACGATCTATAAACCCATAAATTTGTATACGGTCGAAAGATGTGTACGGAATATTGCACGTACATATGTATGTATATATTGTATTTATAATTAACAAAATCAAGTCATTATTTTATGGTACAATATTTGTACAGGGACATATATGACTCCACGTGGAGTGTATACTTAAATTACATACTTACGTATACGATATATAATGCATTCATACGATCATATTTTTATTTATCATTACCTAAAAAGTATGAATTTTGAATACCCAAAAATTCAAAATTTAACATTAAACCGATCGTATTCAAAATATATTGTATTTCCCATACAATACATTACAATTTGAATTTACATTTTGTATTTCTATCCTCGTTTCTGATGTAATGAAATTTATGACCCATATGATCGTACAATTATGAAAAAATTATATTTGTTTAGGACGATAATTTGTTTGTTTAGGACAGAAGTTTTACACACGCATATATACGATAAATACGTACATTACAAAATATTCTTATAAATATTGCGCATAATATGTACACTTAAATTACATACGCACGTATGTGATAAATATGCATACATATTCACATTCTATGCTGATACATGGGTATTTTAGTGGGTACTGAATGATTTCTTCTGAAATAATATGTACACTTAAATTACATACGCACGTATGTGATAAATATGCATACATATTCACATTCTATGCTGATACATGGGTATTTTAGTGGGTACTGAATGATTTCTTCTGAAATAATATGTACACTTGAATTACATACGCACGTATGTGATAAATATGCATACATATTCACATTCTATGCTGATTCATGGGTATTTTAGTTTTTTTACATGGGTATTTTATTCTGAAAATTGCTTGCTTTTTTTTATATATTTCAATACATTTTCTTATTTTACACCTTATTTTTTGAATAAAACGGTAGCACTGGGTACTGATGTCAGTACCCAGGAAGAAAAATTTTTGAACGTCGAATTTGCACTGCTTGCAGTATCTCCTAGTTTTGGATTTCTGACAGAACGTATTCTTTTTAATCCTAGACTGAGTTGGTACATAGAATAAAGACAATTAGACAAGAAAGCAAATGGAACACAATTTGACATTTGCCAGATTTTGAACGATAATAGATGGCGACACCAGCTTTCGTGTACCAAAGAGCATATATATAGAGTTTCCGCTTGTCTGTATGTTTGCAAAAAATGTCTTCGAAATGTCTTCGAAATATCTTCGAAATGTCTTCGAAAAAATTAAAGTGGGAGACTACTATAGGCGTAGAACTTTACACGTAGTTTGTGTGATGATGTATAGCATGAAATAAATGTAAAAGAGAAAAAGTAATACATTTGCAAAACGTAGATATGAAAAATAAAAACCAGTTGTAGGCGGTATCATATACACAAGTTTGTGTGATAGTGCTAAGAAATTCTTTTCATTGAGAGCGAGAAAAAAATTAATAAAGGAATAAATATTCCTTTATATTAATGTCTTTATATATTTCATATATTCTTTTCAAATATATGATCTCTTTTACTTTAAAGCGGTATAAGTTCAAAAGTGTCAACATATTTAGAATTTTTTTATCAAAATTCTAAATAAATTATCGTACAAGAAAATATATTTATTTATTCTTGGAGATTTACAAAAAAAAACAATGCGGATTTTGTAGAAGTCCAAGTTTTTTTCCCATTAAATTTACTAGTAATTATAAAAGTAAAATTTAACATATGTATGTATCTAGAAATTTGAAAAATAAACTTGTTCCACTTTCAAAAAAATCGGCTCATGTTATTACAGATATTTGAAGTCTACCTGGTTGTATTATATGTACAGTTTTATACGCATAACAATTATTCATATGCGGTTAATGCAATTCACGTACATTTACCTTATATGTATGTATATATTATAGACTATACAAAATGAATTATTTAATGTGTGTTGCAGTGAAGTATGTATTTGTATATATTATTCCTATTATAGGACATCCAGTTATATTTTACGTTTTGTTTAATATATCTATATATGTATGTTCAAAATCCTGTTTTGTTATTACGTATGTCGTATCCACTTCAAACATTGTTTACATGTGTTAAATAAAAGCATATGTATAATGTATATTATTTGAACAAATAAACAAATCCTTCTCTAGCAATTATATGTATACTCATACATAGCAATATAGCGTATGCATTATGCAATATACCTACATATTTTTCTTCTTAAACTCGTAGGTACTACTTTATAAGATCGTGTATATTAATATTGTGTAGAAAGGATCATATACACATCCAATAGATAGTTTTTACTATGTACATATATATTTATGCTTTTACATTGTATGATCACATACATCATAATAGTATAATAAACATTCAAACTTATTGGCCTATTCACATTATACTAGTAAGAGTAACCATCTGCTGGTAAAATAGCATGTTTTTTCTATTAACATTTAAAAAAGAAAAACATGCTATTTTTTACGTTACAATATGGTGAAAACTGCATAAATTTTATTTAAGATAATTAATATAATTGCGTATATATTACAATAATTTTGTTACATTTCAATTAATTCCAATTATTTTTAATTTAATTTTAACATGAAAATTAAATATATTAAATCACTTTTTATGTGATAAATCACCAATTCAATTTGATATTTACTCTATTTTTCAGCTTCAGCATTTTGAACTTTTTAAAACCATTTTTAAAAGCATGATATTCCACCAGCATTGGCGACATTATGCTTTTTGCATGCTATTTTCACTTGGTAGTTACCATTAAATGGCTACTGGCATAATGTGAATAGCGCATATATTGGACTTAACTTGATCGTAAGAATTTTGATGTTTCTAAATTTTGTTTTGAAAAAGAAATTTACACGTGCTGCATATATTTTGTTTGTGTTTTTTGGAATTTTGACAACAATGCTTTGCTTTTGTACTACATACATATGTATATTTATGAATGGAAAATGAAAAGTAATATGTATTTTATATTCACATGTATGCACATATAATTGTACATACATATACTACACAATTATAGTTCATGTTTTGAATAAGTGTATGTAATTCATTTTTGCTAGGTATTTTTTGTCCAAAAAATTCTAAAATTTTTTGGAATTTTGACAACAATGGGTTGCTTTTATCTTATATATTAATGGCAAATTACAGATAATACGTACATATGTCCATATCTGAAACGCCCACGAGTGCACACCACATATAAAATGTATATATATACATATATAAATATGTATATATGTATGTAGTTCATGTTTTTAATAAAGAGTATGAATGTAATTCATTTTTGCTGGACATTTTTTGTCCAGAAAACTTTTTTATATTAAACTATAAAATACATATACAATATAATATATTGTATAACAATTATACAATATACATACATATTATAAAATAGAAATATATTTTATTATATAGGTACATATATATTTTATATATTAAATTATACATTTAACATGTTTAATATATATGTTGTACGATAAGCGCATGATAAGTCTGATAACCTACATGCGCTATATGTACAAATACTATATATTACATATATACATACATGCATATGTATGTATATACATATTATGATTATTTCTTGTCGCATATAAAAAACATGGAAAATCTGATATCCTTAATACTACATACAAATACCATGAGATTATATTGAATAGATTCATATGTATGTTACATAATAACAAATAAAAATTTACATGGCTTATAATGACCGCATACGAATTATCGCTGTATTTACATGTTTGTAACATCTTTACAAATTCATAATTTTTATATTACTTTTCTCTTTTTTTCTTATTACTGAAAGAATACATTAACCATATGCATCAACACACAAACTTGTAATTTGTATAGTTTCAGTTTGTACAGGTAACTCCTCTTAACCCTGCCTCATAACACACACACTAACAATTTTTCGAAGATATTTTTCGAAGACATTTTTCCCCAATGTATATATGTGCATTTATGCGTTCTGGATTTTGACAGTTTTATTACTTGGAAAATCTATTTGTAATATATATGATCTTTGCGTGTACTTAATATCCAAAGCACTGAGCAAGTATAAGTATAAGTATTATTATATCCCAGCAAGACATTGGTAACCAGTTACATCGAAATCGAAAATGTTATCGATTTTAAAATGGTTACTATAACTAAAATGTAATCACAAATTCTAAAAAAAAACAATTTTAATGAAGTAAATAACTATAAAACTAGTTTAGGATCGATGACCAAAATTTATTTAATAATAACTCCGCTTTTTTACACAAAGTTTCGATACAAAATCGATTTCATTTCAATGACATAATATAATCGCATTTAATAAACAAAGCAATTATTTAGAACTAGGGAACTACCTTATTTTTATGTGAATTAATCCCATGAAGACAATTATTTAACGCACCTAGGAATCAATTCTGAATCGGTATTTGAAATTAATTCCTAATCGGTGGTAGTAATAAAGAATTTACCAATTACAAGACAAGATTTTGAAGTGATTTCGAATCAACTACTTTGAACTCATTTTTTGTTGACTATGATTCAAACCAATAGCAATGTAAAAAAAGCGGACATCGTTCACACAAAGTAATCACATTTTCACCCCAAAAGAATTGATTTTTGTGATTACAAAAATTGATTAAGAACAAATGCAAAACTGAATTTAGTCTGCTGGGATGTTATTATGTATTATGTATATACTTTATTTATAATTTGTATACATGATCGTATGATATACGCATACATATAATATGACGCATGTAAATAAATTTCATACATGTAGTATATAAAACATGAGAGGAGATTATTACAGTCATGATCATTTAATTTGATGTCCATATAGACTTATGGCATATATATCTAGTACATATATTTCCAGTCAAATGCTTTTATTTACCCCAAAAGTTTTGATCGAAACAGGTGCTGTGCGGGCAAAGTAGATAGGGGTAAAATGTATTTCTCTTCATTGAGAATCACTAAATTTCAATCTTTCATTCTTTAAATTTATGTGTGAATTCTATTTACACATAAGGAAAATACCTAAAAGTACAGTGGAGTCTCAAAAAATGTGCTACCTTTTCCAATATTTATCATTACATCATTCTTTTTAATTGTGAAAAAATTTCAAATTTCATAGAAATATTTTCATACAATTAAGGGTTTTTTGTTAATCGCCGACTGTACTATTGTATTGCATTGATTTTGTAATTCACATGGGGTGGAGTGTAATTTCTTTGTGATATCATGAACTTCAAATTTTTTACGCATTTGTCCGATTTTAAACATTTTAATTTTACATGTACTTACATTTAAAATACACGTGTTTGTGTCGCAGTATATCAATTACCACATGTTCGTTTATCTCAATATAAAATGCATGCTTTCTAATAGAAATAAAAAGTTCTTTACTTTTCATATATGTATGTATACACATCATATACAAACATTCATATGAACATAAAAAGTGTGAAAAAAAAAAACAATGTATAAGATCATTTTTTTTTATTGTACCGAAGTATTAAGGATAAATATATATCCAAACAAACATGTACTATTTTTATGATATATAAATACGTATTACAGCTAATTGATATACTGCGATACAAACACGTGTATTTTAAATGGAAGTATATGTAAAATTAAAATGCTTAAAATCGGTCAAATGCGTAAAAAATCTAATAGTCTTTAAGAAAAAAGAAAGAATCCTAAACAAATAATTAGTTTTGGGTGGTGGTAATATTTTTACACATACATTCATGAAAATTGGTATTTATTTCGTACATGTACACGATTTTTTTTGACTTTTTTTTTTTAATCTACATGAGAATAATTCTCTTTACGAAAAATATTTTTAGATTGGAGGTTGTGTTTCTTGATCAGAGGTTTTAAAAGTAGGGTAAAATTTGTCGTATGAACTGGAATTCTTGTTTCTAATACATCTTCTTTGCTTATGGTGTTTTTTTTTGTGTTATATACATACATATCAATATTGTCTTATCATATGCTCTTCTCCTCTTTAAACATACGTATATTGGTATATTAAATATTACTTCAATATATGTACATATATACCATCCATGTATGTTTTCATATGCGTATATACATATGGATGTATGTACATATGTACGTATGTTGCATATAGAACTGAAATTAAATGTCACTTGTGCCGGTAATACGCTTTATATATATTTGCACGTACATGATGCTGTATTTATGTTTACATAAAAAATTAAAATACATTATACATTCTATAATTCATATGTATACACTAATTCAATGCAGTTAAGGTCTTATAGGAGTATATGTGACCTTTTTCTTTTCTCATAATTTCTAATAAGATCTTCTCAAGAATAGTTTTAAAACGATCTGTAAGTTATCATATAATACGAGATGAATTTTTTAAAGATCAATATACAGCGACGTAAAGTAGTACTACTTTTTTCCATTTCCATAAGACTTTAACTGCATCGAATAAGTGTATGAAGTATAGCAAAATAGTTGCCACTTTGATGTATTTATATTTAATATGATATACACATTATTTTACGCCTGTTGCAAAATTTCTTGTCTGGAGCAAAAGAATATAGATACTAACGTACAAGAAGAGAAAATTAAATTAGACTAAAAAAACCAAAAGAGATGCTGATATTTTCTAAGAAAAACACAATACATAAAAGCATTAAAAAACAAAAAAAAATGCAGTATGAATGCCAAAATGTAATAGTTCTATATATCCCATTTGAAAAAAAGAGAAAAAAACAATCACTCGAAAATGTATAACCACATGTTTGTTGTATTTGCATTAACCACGTTTTCCTGGAACTCACTGGAGTTTTAAAATCATATTAAATTTACCTATCCGTATACAAAAATTGAAGTTCCTGGAACTCACCGAAGTTTTCACACACGTGAAAATTTGATTTTTGTACATGATTTTTAAATGAATATTACTATAACTTTTTTTAATTATTTTCACATGACATTAGATACAAACTATAACACAATATCTAAATATTCAAAATTATTGATTAAAATTCATATCGCACACGATAAAAATATATTTATCTTCAAAAATTGTAAACACAAAAACCTCCATACAATTCTAAATTTTATTCAATAATATTTTAATTAAAACTTTTTGATTCGTCAAAAAAAAAATATATTACAGTATAACCAAACATTTTCACTTTAAACAGATATTAAAATAATTGCATGACATTATTTATAAAATAGAATAAATTATTTAATTAGACAACTTATGATGTTTGTTTATAACACATTATCGCAACAACACATAAGAATTCTCGGAACTCACAGAGAAATTGTATTTTTGTAAACAAAATAATTCTCAGAACTCTCTAGATTCTAGAATAAAACAATGTAGTAATTGCGGTGCTTCGCGGCTATCCTTTTTCATATACCTTTTTTTCTATACGCGATCTACTTTTTTCAAAATGAACTGACCTGCACTAACATTGTATTAGTATTGGTGCAATTTTATATTGCTTATATGGGTTAATTTTGGATTTTGGCTGCACTCACTCCCATACTGTTCCCATTCTTGTTTTAATCCATATTCTTTTGTCTGGAGTCTGTAAAATACATTTCTAATGGTTATACAGGTAACCCCCGTGTAACATGACACATCTATGGAACGGACTCACTCTAACACGGTTCAGGAATTGAGCGAAACATTCGTAAAACATTGTATAGGCATATGTCTAAGCAGTGTTACGAATTTTAGATCGGTTCAAAAAGGGCGTAAATATATCATGTCATCAAATCATTGGATTCAAATGAAGCGACATTATATGTAATTATGAAAATATAATAGCATGTTTCTAAAGTTTTCGAACCTACCCTCTCTTTTTGAACTAGTTCTTTGTTTCGTATAACACGGCAATTTTTTGGAACGCAACTCCCGTGTTATATGAGGGTTACCTGTACTTTTAAACTATTTTCATGTACATATAAATATGTGGCAGAAATGAAGTACACAAGAATTATTTTCAAAATTTGGATATATGAATGGAATATGACGTATGCATACATGTGCGTCATACATATACACATACTATACCATCGTATTATATGCATAATACATATGTACATATAGTATTCATATTCACAATATAATTATGTATTCATTCCTGAAAAATTAATATATATGTATATACATACATATGTATGTACAAAATTTCAAATGGCATTAGCATTACACACACGCATAATTATATATAATTTTGTTCATTCGGCATTACGATGATAACAATTAACAAAGGAAAAAAATTTTCAAATGGTTTAATATGGTTAATACATACTATATATGTATTATACTATATATTCTACTTAATATGTTCATATTATAATGACGTTTACTGATGAATAACATAAAACAAAGAGTATAGAGATAAGAGAAAAATGTTCCATACAAAACTTGATTTACAGTTATAAAAATTTCCTATACGCGTTATAAGGTGCGAATGAAAAATAAAATTTTGTGGCTTGGAAAAGTCGATAGCAATATTAATGGCCATAACGATCCTTAAGAAAGATAAAGAAATCAATAGAAAGCGGGGCATGACATTTTATGATTTTTGTTTTATTTTTTACAAATAATTTCTCTAAATTCCCATTGCTTACAAAATTTAGCAGTTTATTTCTCTAACTTTCTCAATGCTGAATGACGTAGTTACAAATCGGTGTGAATACCAACACATTGATAGCCATTTAAAAACATTCATGATCGCACAACTACATTCACAGCTACGGGACTCTATCGGTGTGAATCACTAACATTGTTACACCTTCGGGCCCCATTTAAAACACGCGTTCATAAAAAATATGGAAACAAACAAATATTACACATACTTAACCGAAATTCTCTGCTGAGTTTAAGAAAGTGTTATGTGTTTCTTTTTCATATAAAGGTTCTTTTTTATAACTTTATGCTTCTATTTATGGTGGGACTTTCACGTACAGGAAAATTTTTTTTTTTTGGTTGCATGGGTTGCATGCAAAACCTTCTATATTATCAAGCCGTGCTGTAGTTGTCAACACTAACGCAATCAAAGCAAATGGAAGTGTTGTTTGTCAAACTGCAAACTGTCACTTCTGTCAGTTTGTAGTGTATTTTATATGGAGTTGGAAGTGTTATTTGGTTTTTCTTAAATAAAATAGTGAATTATTATACAATAATAATAAAAATAATAATAAAAAAATAATAAAAATTAAAATAATATAATGCAAATAATTTAATAATAATTGAAACAGTGAAATCGATTTGCAAAAATAATTTATTTATATAGAAATTCAATTTTTTACATTATAACCTTAAAATGCATACAAAGAGGCTTATAAAATTCAATTAATAATTTCATTTGTAGTGTAGTGTAAAAATAAATATTAAAAATTATAAAATAAATTACAATAATAATGGAATAATTAAAACAAAAATATTTGTGTAAAAAAATTTTAATTTATGATTATAACAACAACCTTAGTGTATATACATATGTATGTTGCACTGTGTATTTGTTTATCTGTATAAATCAACATTTTGAATTTCCATGATGAAATGGCTCGCAATATAAAACTATGTACATATATAGAAATTTAAAAAAAATTAATATAAATTATGAATTTAAATCATGCAATTCGATCAAAATAATTACATTTTTTATGTACTTGCCTAATCTAAATTATTCCATATGTACATCGTTTAGTTTTACATATTAATCTATTTTACTGAAAATAAAGGAAAAGTGTGTTGTTAATAAGTATTTTATATAAATATTGATTATTAATTTAATAACTGATTTAATAAAATAAATCATTTTACTTACTTCAGTTTTATTTTAACTTTTTTTCCCTGGTTTTAAACGTTTTTCTAACTTTATACACTTCTATTATTAGTACTAGCACTACTATTTTGACAGATAAACGAGAATGTAAACAAAACAGCCACACTTCTATTTAATACATACAAAACACTAGTTCATGGCTTTTGTATAGAAGGTTGCATGCAATAAAACAATGAAAACAAAAATAAGTCCTTGTTACTTCTGTGACGTCAGAGACTTTTTTATCTTTAGTATAGTAAATCTTCGACATAAAACGTCGTAATATACATATGTACATACACAATTGCACAACTGCACAATTCCACCTCGTTCTGAAATTGTCGTACCAATTTCAATAAATTGTCAAGACATATATTTTGTTCAACTCGAGAAGTAAAGGATGGTGTATATACTTGTAATTGCATATTAAAACCAATAAATGGTAAAGCTGTGGTTAGTGTCATGAATATAAATGAACACAGTGTCGAAATAAAAACCTATACATTTGAAAACTTAGAATTATTAGTAAATTATGATATAAAGAAATTAAATAATACAGAAAATAATAATGATCATAAAATATATAACGAAGAAAATTCCATTGAGTATATTAAACATATTTTTATGACTGAAGATAATAAAAATAAATTATAAAGGAATAAAAAAGAAAGAGTTAATAAAATTTTAGAAATTGTTCAAATAGGTGATGGTTTAAATAGCGAAGAAAAAGAGTCTTTATATAGATTATTTTATGAATTTGAAGATATTTTTTATTTACCGGATGATAAGTTATCATTTACAAATAGCATTCAACATAACATTCCAATTAAAGGTAATCAACAACCAGTGAATCAGAAAAATTAACGGTTACCTCAGACACATAGGGAAGTAATTAATGAACAGGTTAATAAAATGTTGCAAAATGATATAATTGAAATGAGTAAAAGTCCTTGAAATTCACCACTTCTTGTAGTCCCTAAAAAACTAGGACCGGATGGGAAGAAGCGTTGGAGAGTCGTGATAGATTATAGAAAGCTCAAGGATATTGCTATCGGAGATGCGTATCCACTGCCTAGAATAGAGGATATTCTGGACCAATTGGGACATTCTAGATATTTTACCACATTAGATCTCGCAAGCGGCTACGATCAAGTAGGAGTGAAAGAAGAAGACGGGGAGAAAACTGCATTTAGCACACCTCAAGGTCATTTTCAATTCAAACGAATGCTTTTTGGTTTAAAGGGTGCTCCAGCAACATTTCAAAGACTTATGAATCATATTTTATCTGGTGCTTCTATGTTTCAGTTATGGGCATATTTAGATGATGTTTTAGTTTATGCGAAAAATTTACATCAACATCAACAAAAATTAGCTGAGGTTTTTTCAAAATTACGATTACATAATTTAAAATTACAACCAGAAAAATGTAATTTAATGTAATTTGCTTGCAGATCAGATTTACGATTACGATAACTCGCTATAGAGCAATAGCAATCTACCTCCGAGTCAGATCTGACATCTCGATGAGGCTATAAATATTTTGAAGACTAAACTTCGAAGTAGAATGAGTTCTGACACTATAAATTAGATCTTAATACGGCTTAAAAAGGATGTCAAAATGCTGTTCTTCTTTTGATTTTTCTGAAGAAATTTTGAAAAGATTGGAACTAATGACCTTTGCGAAAATAAAAATTTTAAAGAGGAGGAAAAAGCTGATTATCCATTATCTTAATATGTACTATATATTAAACTTTGCACAAAAATTTGAGAATGATGATGATTTTTGATATGATCAGCAATATTTTGTTGTTTGTACTTTAGGTTCCATTATTTTTATTTAAAATTTTGTTATTTTAAGTCTGTTATGTTTTGTTATTTTTATTTTTAGTTTTGTAATTTCTATTTAAAATTTGTTATTTTGAATTTGTTATACTATATACAGTATAATTTACTTTTTAATTTTTTGTTTTTAAAATTTTTTATTTTAATTTATTTTTCTGTTATCTAATTTTTATAATTTGTTAATTGTATTAATTGTTTATATTGAATTCTATAACATATAATAAATTACGACTGTTTACTGGGAAATAACAGATTATAGTGACATCACAAAACATGGAGTTCTAAATAAATTTGAAAAAATTTGATTTTAAAATTAATTAGCTATTTTATTTAATTTAATAACTACATATAATTATTTTCTATTGAATTAAAAATCGATTATCAATCAAAGTTTTGGAAGCTACTTTAGATTTGAATGTATGACAGTAAATTTTTTTAAAAATTTTACAAATTAAACATGTAAGTAAAATTGATAATTTTATATGTCCGGTTAAAATGTAAATCATTGATAATATCATAATTTCAAAAAGGAAAAATTGAAAATCATTTCCATAAAGTAAAATTCTACTGTAAGAATGTGATGTATCGATATAGAATGTTCCTTTTGCTAGAAAAAAAAACGTTAAAGTTTCATTTAAATTCAAAATTTATGAAGAGATAAAAATAATATAGATAATTACTTTCACTTGAATAGCTGTTGAATTCAGAATCTAATAAAAATTCCAAAAATGTTTTCTCTTTGATGATGTAATCCAAATCTTTAACAGCCTACAACAACACAAATTTAAAAAAATTAAATTTAAGTTTAGTTTTCTCTTTTTTTTTGTAATTTGTGTTTGTATTTTGCACTTGTCCAGATGGACACCATATTACATGATCAATGAAAGCAGCCAAAAATCGATTCACACTATTATACGTTGTTATCATTTTTTCAAACGATGTATCATAGAATTTCCCATTTCCACTTATAAATTCCTTTTCAAAATGTATCTGAGACAGATTAGCTGATTTTTGTAGAGGTATCAATAATTTATTATAATATTCTCTGCAATTCATTAAAAATCAAAAGCGTTACATAAATACATTATATTTTACAAAAAAATATAAAATAAAATAAATTTAAAAAAATAAATTGTAATTAACCTTAAGTCAGATGGTGGTATAATTATATAAGTTTGATTATCTGAACCAGTTAATAAACCTTTTTTACCGCATACATTATTTGTTTCTCTACGTAATTGTTTCATAATTGATATAATATCTGTATCAGAGAAACCATGTGGTGATCTTCCATGTATATAAAATCCATATAAATTCTCTAACAATATAAATATTGAAATATTAGCCATTGAACAAATATTTTCAAAATTTTTAAGTGGATTTCCATAAATTCGTTCAATTAACAGAAGACAAATAAATAATTGTATAGTATATATCATGATGTATACCAAAATGAGAATAGCTAGTGATATTATTACATTTTCATCGAATGTATTGAAATATTGAGTTTCAAGCAACTGTAAAACATATAAAATTTTCAATTACAATAAAAGGTAAAAATAAAAAAAATTTTCTGATTTTATACTTGGATCACGATTATTGTTAAAATGCATTGAAATGATGTTGAAGTTTTTTGTTTAGTTGATAATTTAATCCATTCATTAGCAACAAAAAAATTTCTCCATGCTGATACTGCACCTTCACTTAAACTTCGTGCACTACTAACTGTAGAACAAACAGATGGTGTATCGAAATTTGCTTTCGCATTTAAATGTATATCATAGCCCTTTGGTCTTTCCCAATCAATTAAGAATAAATCAAAATCATAATTGAAGAAATAATAAATAGTAAAAATTCCCTTTAAATTAAAAATAAAAATAAAATAAAAAATGATTATTTGCAGTATACATATTATTTAAAATAAATTTTTACCTTTAAAATTCCAGCAATGCTAATAAGAACTTCAATTAAATTTTCTTCATCAATTGGTAGCATAAATTTAACAATTTTTTGTGTTTTAAACATGATAAATGTATAAAATGTAATCGTTATGGATACAATAAAAAATGAATTAGCTATGTATGAAAATAAATATAACGTAAAATGATATAATGATTTCAAATTGTAATAGATTTTATTTTGTCGTTTTTTAAAATTATGTATTCTTAAAATAGCAAACACAAAACCAATTGATAATGATAATGGCAAAAGAATTTCAAACCAAAAATATAAATTTTGTTTTTTTATAAAATGAATTGATAATTTAAATTCATAATTTAATAAATCATTGATTAATGAATTATTTTTTATTATTTGAATTTCATTGTAATGAATTTTTATAATTGGTACAAAAATTTTATTTTCTTCATCAATTTCAATATTTATTTCAATTTGATCAGTATACATAATTGATTTAAAAATTTGTAATTTATATGAATTCTCGTGTTTATAAATTTTTGGATATTTATAATAAAAATTATTATTTGTTCGAAATTTAAAATGAATTAATTGAAAACGTTTAACTAATTGCCATTGTTCTAAATTGTTATTCTGTAAAGAAAATATGATCGTTAAAATTTAAAAAATTTTGTGTATGTGTAAGTATATCATATAAATGTATAAATTAACTTTACCTTATTGTTATGAAATGCGTTTTTAATTAAAATTGGAATTGATTTAAGGTAATTATTATTTCCAATTGAATAATTCAAGAATATATTAAGAAAATTCTTGTTCCCATATAAAATTGCCAAATCAATGATATTTCCCAATGTTAATTTACATTTAATTATTTTGTTTACAGCAAATTTAAAACGATAATATCCATTTATATTTCTATTTATGTTACATAAATTTAAATGATGTGGATATAATTTTCCAATATTTTTTAAATTTCCATTTAATGAATATACTGTTCTAATAAAATCAATATACCCTCTCTGCAAATGAAATTAAAAAACAAAAGAAAAACGGTTTTTGTTTTTGAATGATTTATTGGGTACTTTCATGAATGCGTTGTCGACGTGTGTCAACGACCCGAGTGCGCTGGAATTGTAATCGGAATTGTCAACTTTCCATGCACGCTTTTATTAAAATAAATCATAATAAATGAAGACAATTCACCATTTTTAAGTAAACGCCATATTTGTTTTTATAGTGTAACTTAATTGTGAGCAAAACGTAACAAAACGTGGGAGTGAAATGTCAGATAATTCTTCTTCTTGAAAATGAATACTGCAGTTTTTTGAAAACGATTGAGTAAAATGTGTAAACTTTATGTGTGCTTGAATGACTGTTTTCACACTGTAGTAGATAAATACTTATGAAACGCTTTCCAATAATTCCAGTTTACTGGGCGAGGGAAAGTGAGGAGAGTATCAGGTAGCTCGGTACTGGGCACACCGTCGAACACGTATGAGTACTTGCACACTTTCGAACACGTATGAACAATTTTCCTCATGAGTAAAATCACGAAGTTGTTTTTGATCGTATAAATCGTATACGAGCTGTCAAATTAATCGCCTTCTCCGTTTTATTTTATTTTTCGGTTTTTGATGTTATGACTCAAAATAGGATCATGTAAGATAAAAGTCATACACTTTTATTCACTCGATCCATTTAAAAATTTATTTAGTTGTCAAATTATCATCTATTCTCTCAGTTCATTTTCGCTTTGGTTATGTTATGAAATAATGTAAAATAAATAATGGATAAAAATTCTTTTGAATTTATTATTTATTAATTACATTCGATTTATTTAATTTCTAAAATATTTTTGGTAATTTTTTCAAAACTTAAATTGATGCATATTGTGATTTTATCCGATGTTTACTGCATGTCAGCTAAAGAAAATAAAACGGAGAGGAAAATAAGAATATGGCACAAAACAGAATGTGAAAAAAACAAGAAAATTTCTTTACGATATTAAAAACCCGCGGGTACCGGGCTACCTGATACTCTCCTCACTTTCCCTCGCCCAGTAAACTAAAATTATTGGAAAGTATTTCATAAGTATTTATCGACGGTGTGAAAATAGTGAAGCTGATACATTTCCACGATTGCACTGGAAAAAAATTTATGAAGTTAATTTTTTTGCAGTCACCGTCGACGACGCATTTATGAAAGTACCCAATGTCTTATATACTTACTTCATTTTTATTTTCCAAGCTGTATGAATAATTGATGGACGTTCTTAAATCTTTAATCATTTTTATATCCCTTTTAAAAAATATAGACGGTCGAAAATTTTTTAATACATTATCAATAATAACATTATAAATATTTGTATCTGTTGTTTGTGTAAAAAGGAATAAACCACATGGTGAATTATTTTCTGTATTATAAAATGTTATAATACATAAATTTGCAAGATAATTACAAAATGTTAAATTTTTTAATGTTCTACAAAAAAACGTTATAAATTTTAAATTTTTATTAAAGCCTTCATTATTCCCATTATCATAAATGCTGTTATCTAATGCAGTAAATTCATCATAATGAATATAATTTTTTAATAAAGTTTTCGAAATACAATAATTTTCATATAAATAATTAAATTTTAAATCACATAAGCATAAGGACGATGATGATAAATTTTGAATGTAGTCATTTTGAAATATTCGTATTATCGAAAATGATGATTTTTCATCATTTAAAGTTTTGTTAATATTATGATATTTACAAAGTAAATTACGGTCCTTTTTGTATTCATTTTTATGGCATATTACAGTTTCGTTATGAACATAATATGAAATATTTAATCTTGAATTTTCCGCACATTTACATTCTAATCCTGTAAAAATTGAAAATGATTAACATCAGACACATCTGATAAAAATATAAGTCTTCTATACTCTTTTCGCTAATTGTATGCAGTTACGGTCTTATAGAAATGCATATGTCCTTTTTCTTGTCATAATTTAATTTCTTTTACCATAATCCTTAAAATTTCTATGAAATCAGAAGAATTTTTTAAATATCAATATACAGTGATATAAAATGGTACAACTTCGCACAGTTCCCATAAGACCTTAACTACACTCAATTAGCGTACAGAATATAATTACGTAATACATCGATTACACAATATAGTATTACTTACGATTTTCGGTTGGAATTAAATTATTTTCAATATTACATTTCGAACATTTAAAATAATCTATATCGTAATATTCATTAAATTTACAATCGTGTATATTATGAAATTTAATTAAATTATTTTGTGTATTATCAACACTTGTTAATACAGAATTTGTTTTAAAAAATAAAAATACAAGCAATTGAAATAAAACTAAAAACTTCATTTCTACACACTATATATAAAAAAAGTACAGTGATTATTTATTAATTAAATGTTTAATTAAAATTTTAAATGATTCAAAACTACAGAACTAATTATATGAGACAATTTAATTATACATAAATGGTTATTTGAAATTTTGAACGTAAATAAAAAATTTTTTTTCCTGTGTCTGTATACAAATTTGTTTTTTGTTTCGATTTTCGGTAGTCGTGGTAACGAGTCCTTTTTAGATTAGTTGGAGTCAGCGCTGCCGTTTTGAAATTTTAAAAAGGAGTAAAATTATTGGTTGGAGCGGAGTATTTAGCATGGAAAGGGAGTATAATTAAAAAATCAAATTTATTTCATTTATATAATATATAAGCTATAAAAAACCCATACATATCAAAAACAAATAGGAAAAAGATACGTTTTTTTGCTTAACGATATGTAAATAAGAACATGAGCTTCTGGTGCAAAAAAAATCTCTTGTTTTTTTATTTTATACGGTTTTTTTTTATAGCTATATAGGTTTGTAACCAGCTAGTAATAAACAGTATCAAAAAACTTAGGGTTATGAAGTAATGTTATGGGGTTTTATGCCAGTAATTAGTATGGGAAATTTGAATTTTATTTATTCGAATTTCAGTATTTGAAAAATACTATGAATTAAGGTGATCAATTAAATATTTTAAGAAATATTTCCCGGGAAATTGCCTTAAATATGGATTTAAATCTGAATTTTCACGTCAAAAAAGACAATGATACAAAAAACAACGTGTATAAAATGCGTTATTGGATCATTTTTAATATATCACATATCCTTGAGACCCCACCACAATCTTCTGACGTCAGGCCCATTGGGCATTTATGGGATATATTAAAAAACTTATACAATATGAAATCACAACAGCCAACTTGAAGAAGTAATTACAAGAGAATGGGATCAAATATTTGCAGAAATCCCATAAAATCTTGTTTCATCTATGCCTCGACGTCTTAAAGTTATTATCCTGGCGACAGGATACCTCAAAAAATATTAGAAGAATTTTAAAAATTAATGTTCACTGCCGTGCGTTAATTTTTGCAGTATGAATGAATGTAGTTCTTAAGACCAGCCAGCAACAGCTGATTGAAATCGAAATCAACTCAGTCAAAAATGTAAAAATTAAAAATCCGTTAAATCTGTTAATAATTAAAAAAACAACGAATAAATATGTACATATGTCACGTATGAATTCAAATGTATATCATTTCATGCATAAGTACTTACATATGTACATACATACATGTAGGATGATATTTTCTTTGTAAATTTACTTAGTTTATATTTTACTTAGTTTATATTAGATCTTAGTAATCTTTTATATTTATATAATTAATGTTAATCTAGTATGTTTTGTTTTAAATAGAAATTAATGTTTTAAATTAAAAAATAGAATAGTTTAGTTTTAATTTGGATATTGAACTAGAAGGTTCAATAGGAGAAATGATATTGTTGTAGTCTTGTAAAATTAATGAATATTGTTTGAGTATTGTAAAATTGATTTTAAGAAGACATATTAAATTTATGTAAAAATTAAAATTATTATAAAAATAAATTAATTTAAAAAAAAGAATTGAATCTTATCAATTATAAAAATCCTACATACATATGTAGATACATATACGAACATTGAACCATGGTTGGGCGCGTAAACTATTTACAGCGTTTACAACCACAATTTACACGTAAAAACAACGTACGTAAAGAGTTTTTCTGTTTACCGTAAAGACGTAAAGAGTGTAAACGTAAACAAATTTATTAAAAATTAAATTTTATTCATAAAAATAAAAAAAAACAAAATATTTTTTTTAACATTAACTTCAATATTTATTTTGTGAATAAAAATTATAAAAACTGTACATAAGTTTGGTATTTTCAAAGATCAAAATCACCCGACTTATGTTTTTTTAATCTGTTAATTTTTAAAAGTGGCAGACAATTTACACACAGCTGTTTTATTTTTATGCATTTACGTCTATTTACGCTATTTACGCAGTCTTTACGGTATTTACACTCTTTACTCTCTTTACCAAGTAAACGTAAACTCCGGCTGTTTACGCGTAAATGCCCAACCCTGCATTGAACACACAATTTGCGTGCAGGTGCACTTCCTATACATACGCATCAAAATTGATATAAAAGTATGTACATATGTACATCTCTATTGTTCTTATTCATCATACATATATATGTATATGTATGTACATATATTGTATATTGTAATACAAAACAAATGATGGTAAGAGTTCCTTTTAGGACCCCTCGCCGATTTTTTTGAAACTTTTCACAGTCGTTCTACTCGTTCTAATGAGTACAATCCAAAAAATATGGTCTCTACGCGCGAAAGAGGTCATTTCAAGGTCAGAAAATTGAAAGAAAATGTCAATAATTGACAGAAAACTTCGAATAACTCACGATGTTATTGTCCAATTTTCATGAAATTTTCACAGTTTAAAGACCTTGATACACGACAACTTTTCGCACAATTAGTACAAAACTTTCCGTATAAAATTTACACAGGATAATTAAAAAATCATATTTTCTTCGAAAAACAATATTTTTGTACTTTGAACAGTAATAACTACAGACGTACTAATCCGATTGTAATGAGTTATGATTTGTGAGAAACATCTATGTCTCACTTTTAATAATTGATAACATTTATTCAAATACATAACCTAGTTAAAAAGAAATAGTCCAATATACAATGTTGTGCATTCGCAAACTTTCAAACACACATATATTATGCATATATACCTATAATATACAGCTATATAATGTATATATATATGTAATATATATATATATATATATGTATATGTAACATACATATACATATTACATATATATACACATATATATTATATATATATACATATATATAATAACATACATATATATTATATATACATATGTACATATATATATATACATATATGTATACAATATAAGTACATTATACATATAAATATATGCAAAAATACTCTAGCTTCTCTTCAGTGTCGAATAAATCTTTTGCCTTTTACTAAAGATTTCCATGAAGAGGAGCATTCAATCACCTATATATCCTTAAATTACTTTTGTAAAAACGAAGATTCATTTACTAAACAATATAATTATTTATTATAATCTTCTATTATTTACAAAAAAAGCTCAAAATTGTATTATTTACAATAGAAAATGTTATATTAGAAACTCTGCAATTCTAGTTAATAATGAAAACTTAAACAAATAATTATATCAAAAAATAACTAATACAGCTTTTAATATTAAACAAAAAAAAAACCGTTACTTTTAAAAGACGTAAGTAGGTCACTATATACACTAAATACAACAACTATATACAACAACAACAACAATACAAACAATGTACAGAAATGAATGAATTTATTTGATAAATTTGCTTTGACTTATGCATTTTTTTAATTGAATAAAAAAAAAACTGTAAGAGATAGAACTTTTGCGTCAAAAGAAATATTCTAGAAAAACGTACAGAGACTTTATTTTTGCTGACATGTTATTAACTTTTCCAATAGCGTCTTCAAAAATCAACGAAATTTCGAAAATAATTGACAAATTTTCTCAAATTTTTCACTTTTAACTCGAATAACTCACGAACCATTGGATATACAATTTTCACCAATACATCATTCGAAAGGAAAAAAGGTTTTCTATCACTTCTCTGAACACACTTGTGACATTGGACTGACAGTTCGCAAGCTAAAACGTATTTTATGAAACAAAGCCACGATTTTTTAAACGCCCTCTAGTAGCGAAATAAGCCCGATTCGCACTACGAGACTAGTACCATTCAACTAGACTCATCGAGTATAGTATATGTACCAATTTTCATAAAAATCGGTGGTGGGCCCTAAAAGGAACTTCAGCCCAAATGATTTATGGCTTGATCTGTAATTTGCAAAAAAATATAAAAAAAAGTTGATAAAAAAAAAAAGAAATTGAAAAAAAAATTCCGAAGAAAAAATGTACTCAAAAATGTGAACATGTCCACGTTTACGTGTATGTATGAATGTATTCTCCAAAAAAATTCTGTAGAAAAAAAAACTAATTTTTTTCTTCTAATTGCTTTTTTCTCACACTCAATATTCTATGCGTATACATACACACATGTACATCAAATACTATATAACACATGATCATATGCATATCGTATTCGTATATACCTCCGTCTACGTGTATATAGTATATATTATATGTACTTATAAAATACAAAAATCGTTTATTGACTATACAGTGCAAATTAAAACATTTGTAACCAAATTATGAATTCATTCACATTGAAAAATGAATTCATATTATTCTGAAATAAACAACAATTACAATACAAACATTATTATGATTTTCAATTATTTTGTAAGTAGTAATTTAAAACCAAGTATCTCGTTTTATTGTTGTTTATTATGAAGATTACAGTACAAATGTATTAATTGCAATTTAGCAAAGTGGTCATATGTATTTTATTCGGCACTGTATGTGGATTATTTTAAAAGCACTTATATTATTGGTGCCACCTATCAATTATTGCCTGAACTGTTTTTTGAAAATTTTCAAATATAAATTGAAACAGAAATAAATATGCAATGAAAATTGAAAATTTCGTATAAAAAATAGTAATTTTCATTTATTAATAAAATGTAAACTACGAAACATTTTTCACTGATTTTTTTTGCAATCAGTTAGGAAAAGTTGAAATTTTATGTCTATATCGAAAGAATTACATAAATCATACGTTTAATAGCAGATAAACTGTAACAAAGTCAAAGTACTTTTTCAGGAAACATGCATTGACTTTTTTTCAATTTTCAAGGATCAAAAACAGAAAATTCAAAAGTCTGTTATACTTAAAGACAACAACTTCGTTCAAGCTATGTTTGTTTAAAATTTCATGAAAATCGGTTGAATAGTTTTCGACATATTAGGTGCAATTGAAAAGCTAAATTTCGATTTTTGTCAACTTTGAATCCTTATAAAATAAAAACGAAATCCTTTTTGACAATTATTTTTTACTTAATGACTACAACTTTACTTCGTTAATCTATGTGGAAAGTTTCACAAAAATCGGTTCATAAATAGCCGAGAAACGAGGTGCAAAAATTTGGAAAATTCTCAAATATGCTTAATTTATTTTTTTATTATTTAATTCTTTTTAATTTTATTTATTTTGTTTTTTATTGAATTTTTTATTCAGCTTTTTTTTGAATTTTTATTTTGTTATAACTTATTATTTGAATTTTTATTTATTAATTTATTTTTAATTTGCTTTGAATTTATATTATATTGTTTTCCTAATTTTAAGCTTTGATTGAAATAAGTTTTATAACGTTAACCCAAGACTTTTCATTTTGCTGTCCAACTCCCTAATTCTGGTTTAACGAACCCGTTGCACTCATACTTGTTTTATAATTAACATTGTATTGTCAGTCTCTGTCATTTCTAGGTATTAGAAAAACAGAGACGGCACTACATATTCAATTCTTGAAACATTTCATTAAAAGAAAATTCGGGCATTCAACTCATATCCGTTAATTGTATTAACAAAGAAAAATAATTAACATAAATAAATATTTCACAAGCGACCTTGCCTGAGCGTCGCAGGAAACCGTTAATGATCAGTTCTTTTTAACCACCAGCTGATCACGCAGCCCTCGCCACGGGTATCTCAACACCTTGGCTTAGGTGGGATTTTTAGAAGGGTTTACTCCCCCTGCACCTAGCTTAGTCTGATCACTCCCAACTGACCTGTCCGACATGGGTAGCCCTGTCAGGACAGCTGCTCGCTGTCCAGTCAGCCTAGCTCAGTTGATCATTGTGATACAAAAGCCTCCCCACCGCGACAAGTTGTAGGTGCACGGAGAGGATTATATACTATATGTATTTCATTAAATTTTTTTTTGGAATTTCTGATTACATTTTAGTTATAGTAACCATTTTAAAATCGATAACATTTGCATGTCGATGTAACCGATTACCAATGTCTTGCTGGGATATGATAATACTTAAATACTTTCTCAGAATTTTAGCCCGTATTTTTCAAATAGATTTCAAAAGTTAAAAACTTTTAATGATTTTAATGTAATTTTTTTATTCAAAAGAAATTAATTAACCCTTTACATTGTCAATTTTTATCTTAATTAGTAAAATATTCAAGAAAATTCTTAAGGCGCAGATTTGAGAATTTTCCAAACTTTTGCACCTCGTTTCTCGGCTATTTATGAACCGATTTTTGTGAAACTTTCCACATAGATTAACGAAGTAAAGTTGTAGTCATTAAGTAAAAAATAATTGTCAAAAAGGATTTCGTTTTTATTTTATAAGGATTCAAAGTTGCCAAAAATCGAAATTTAGCTTTTCAATTGCACCTAATATGTCGAAAACTATTCAACCGATTTTCATGAAATTTTGAACAAACATAGCTTGAACGAAGTTGTTGTCTTTAAGTATAACAGACTTTTGAATTTTCTGTTTTTGATCCTTGAAAATTGAAAAAAAGTCAATGCATGTTTCCTGAAAAAGTACTTTGACTTTGTTACAGTTTATCTGCTATTAAACGTATGATTTATGTAATTCTTTCGATATAGACATAAAATTTCAACTTTTCCTAACTGATTGCAAAAAAAATCAGTGAAAAATGTTTCGTAGTTTACATTTTATTAATAAATGAAAATTACTATTTTTTATACGAAATTTTCAATTTTCATTGCATATTTATTTCTGTTTCAATTTATATTTGAAAATTTTCAAAAAACAGTTCAGGCAATAATTGATAGGTGGCACCAATAATATAAGTGCTTTTAAAATAATCCACATACAGTGCCAAATAAAATACATATGACCACTTTGCTAAATTGCAATTACTACATTTGTACTATAATCTTCATAATAAACAACAATAAAACGTGATACTTGGTTTTAAATTATTACTAATAAAATAATTGAAAATCATAGTAATGTTTGTATTGTAATTGTTGTTTATTTCAGAAAAATATGAATTCATTTTTCAATGTAAATGAATTCATAATTTGGTTACAAATGTTTTAATTTGCACTGTGTAGTCAATAAACGATTTTTGTATTTTATATGTACATACATATAATATATATACACGTAGACGTAGGTATATACGATATGCATAAGATCATGTGTTATATAGTATTTGATGAACATGTGTGTATGTATACGCATAGAACATTGAGTGTGAGAAAAAAGCAATTAGAAGAAAAAAATTAGTTTTTTTTTCTACAGAATTTTTTTGGAGAATACATTCATACATACACGTAAACGTGGACATGTTCACATTTTTGAGTACATTTTTTCTTCGGAATTTTTTTTTCAATTTTTTTTTTTATCAACTTTTTTTTATATTTTTTTGCAAATTACAGATCAAGCCATAAATCATTTGTTTTGGATTACGTAATATCCAATACATACATATACATACATATGTATGTATGAGTATGATGAATAAGAACAATAGAGATGTACATATGTACATTCTTCTATATCAATTTTGATGGGTATGTATAGGAAGTGCACCTGCACGCAAATTGTGTGTTCAATATTCGTATATTTATGTACATATGTATGTATGTACATAAGTACTTACGCATGAAATGATATACATTTGAATTCATACGTGACATATATACATATTTATTTGTTGTTTTTTTAATTATTAACGGATTCAACGGATTTTTAATTTTTACATTTTTGACTGAGCTGATTTCGATTTCAATCAGCTGTTGCTGGCTGCTCTTAATGGTTGAAGCAAAATGAAAAAGCGAAATTAATGCTTTGCCCTATTCCACCTTTCGACGTCTAGGGCTGTCTATGAAATAAATAAAAATAGAAAGAAAAGAAAAAAAAAATAAAGAATTAAAAAAAAAACTAGAAATTATACATATATGTAATTGTGTTAGTAAATAGACGTAGTAATAAAAATTACTGAATTTGGTTTAGGTTTTAAATATATAATATACCGGATCTTCAGTTAAGATTCGCTGAAGATCGGTTCAAATGTAGATGATATTCAAGTTAATATTCGCTTGAGATATCACTACGAAGGTACTTTGGATCCTAGTTAAGATTCGCTAGAATCCGGATTAGTATAGAAATATTTTTGATTTAACGATTCAGTTAAGATTCGCTGTCTCGTTAAATCGGGGGTACCTTTTAGTTAAGATTCGCTAAAAGGCTCTAGAGTTTCGAAGGATTAAGATTCGTCTTTCATGATTCTCAGTTAAGATTCGCTGAATAAGCAGACAAGGAATTTAGTGAAGTGTTCACTGTGAAATTTTGGTCAAAAATGAAGATTTCCGGTGAATTTCATCTCGTTTATATATGATCTGGGTAAACTGTATTTTTATTGTTTCTCAGTGTAAACAATGGAACAATGTAAACAATAAATTCTATGCTTATTGCACTTGTCAAATAATGAAAATAAGTAGTTTGTCAAGTGCAGTAGTGTTGTGTGTGGAGTAAATATTGTAATAAATATTGAAATAAATATTGAAATAAATATTGAAATAAATATTGAAATAAAAAATGATCGTGAAAAATAATAAAAATATGAAAAAATAATAAATGTGAAGAAAAGTGTGAGAAATAATAAATGTGAAAAAAGGAAATGGTGGTATAAAATTAAATAATGTGTTAGTGAAAATAAAAGAAAAAAAAGGTTATGTTTTGCTTGTTGGGCAAAACAGAATATATGAAATAATTTTGAATTTTCTTTATGAATTGTTTAAATAATTTAAAATGTATGAAATTATTGAATTTATCTAATGTTTTATCAAATTGTGTTACAATTTATGGAATAGCTATGATGGAAGGGCGCTGGTGAAATAAAGAAACGAGAGTATTCGATATTCTTTAGTGGAGACTCAGAAAAAACTGGAATAAACCAAGTGGGTTTTTACATCGATAAGAAAACAAGATATTGCGTCATAGGATTTGAACTTGTTAGCGATAGAATATGCAAGCTAAGAATAAAAAGAAAATTTCACTGCATTACCTTCGTCTCAGCATATGCACCAACAAAAGAGAGCAGCGACGAGAAGAAAGATAACTTTTACAACGAATGGGAGCAAGCATGCACCGGAGTAAAAGATCATGACATGATGATTCTACTAGGAGACTTCAATGCGAAAATAGGCAAAGAAACGTTCGTAACCAGAGTAGCGGGTCCACACTCTTTGCATGAAGAAACCAGTAAGAATGGCCTACGATTATACCAACTGGTCAAAAGTGTCAGTTTCTTACATAGAAATATAAACAAAGCAACCTGGCAAATCCCGGGAGGAAGAGAGAAGACATGCAAGATCTTCTGTAGAGGAACAAACTGCGACTCTGATCATTACTTGGTAAGAGTAAAAGTAAGGCGAAGAATAAGCATAGTCGGCAAAGGAAATCAATACAAGAGAATAAAATGAAACGTAGAAAAACTAATACAAAGTAAGAAAAAGTAAGAAATAAATTCCAAGTCAAAGTAAAACAAGCAATGCAGACACGAGAACACGGTAAGAACGTAGATGAAGAATGGGATATTGCCAAGAATGTCATACAAAAAACCGCAGATGAAGTACTAGGCAGAAAAATACCAACTAAAAACGCGGAATGGTTCGATGACTAATGCAGAGAAGTAATAAAAGCCAAGAATAAAGCAAGAAAAGTAATGATGCAGAGAAAAACAGGAAGAACGACAGAAGAATATTCAGATAAGAGAAGGGCAGCGAGAAAGATATGCAGGAAGAAAAAGAAGAAGTATCTACAAGACAAGATCAAAGGAATTGAAGAAGAATACTCAAAGAAAGAAGTGAAAAGTTTCTACAAAATGGTGGGAAACGAAAAGAAAGAATACCAGCCGAAGTTAAATGTGTGCAAAGATAAAGCAGGAAAGAAATTAACAGAAGAAAAATATATCTTAGAAAGGTGGAAAGAATACTTCAAAGAATTGTTGAATGTAGAAAATGTACAAAACATGGCTACCGAATACAGAAACAAAGAAGAAAGAGAAAGAAGAAGAACAGAAGAAAGCGTCCAAGCTGAACTCCCAAGCTATAGTGAAGTGACAAATGCAGTTCAAATACTGAAAAATGGGAAGGCACCTGGAAGGATTATGCTAGTAGCTGAACTGATTAAATATGGCGGAGAAGAGTTACTCAATAGAGTACATGAGTTATTAAAAGAAATCTGGCAACAAGAAACCATGCCAAGAGAATGGAGGATAGGAATCATATATCCGATACATAAAAAACAAGATAAAATGAAATGTGAAAACTATAGAGGAATAACATTACTCAACGTTGTGTATAAAATACTAACAAATATTATACACAAAATACTGAATATGATTGTAGAAAAAAGATTAGGCGAATATCAGTGCGGATATAGAGAAAATAGATCAACAACAGACCAAATCCTCTCATTAAATCAAATTTTCGAGAAGTTCTATGAATTTGGAAGAGATGTACATTGTCTATTCATAGACTTCGCTAAAGCTTTTGACAGCATAAACAGAAAAGCAACCCCAAAAGTACTGGAAAAGTACGAGGTACCGGCAAAGCTAATAAAATTAGTAATGATGACACTATGGAACCAAGTCCAAAGTATTAGTAGACGGAAAAGTAACAAAGGACTTTGAAATAAGAACGGGAGTTAGGCAAGGAGATGCATTGTCAACTTTACTGTTCATTCTGATGCTAGATGCTGCAATAACTGACTCAATTCCCAAAGGAACTATTCTAACAAAGTCTATCCAAGTACTTGCCTTCGCAGATGACATAGCTATTATAGCTAGGAACATACCAGCGCTGAAAGAGATGTTTGTAAAAATTGAAAAAGAAACTGCCAGAATAGGGTTAAACATTAATGAAGATAAAACCAAATATATGTATGTTAATGTCCAGAAGGAATGCGCACAAAACAACGCCGAATATGATGCTAGGGGAATACAACTTTGAGAGTGTAAACTCCTTCAAATATCTTGGTGCCTTGTTCATCTCGGACGCCAACCCACAACACGCTGTAAGTGAAAGGATACAAACAGCAAATCATAGAGTAGAGATATAGAGAAAAATGTTCCATATAATACTTGATTTACAGTTATAAAAATTTCCTATACGCGTTATAATGTGCGAATGAAAAATAAAATTTTAAGGCTCTGAAAAGTCGATAACAATATTAATGGCCATAAGGATCCTTAAGAAAGATAAAGAAATCGATAGAAAGCGGGGTATGACATTTTATGATTTTTGTTTTATTTTTTACAAATAATTTCTCTAAATTCCCATTGCTTACAAAATTTAGCAGTTTATTTCTCTAATTTTCTCAATGCTGAATGACGTAGTCACAAATCGGTGTGAATACCAACACACTGACAGCCATTTAAAAACATTTAAAAAAACGCACGTGGGAAACATATTATTGTACAACTGTATTCGCAGGTAATATACTCTATTAATGGTAATATACCCATTTAAAAACCGCGTTCATAAAAAATTTGTAAACAAACAAATATTACCCATACTTAACCGAAATTCTCTTCTGAGTTTAAGAAAGTGTTATGTGGTTCCTTTTCATTAAAACCGTTTTTTTATAACTTTATGCTTCTATTTATGGTGGGACCAAAAGAATATAGATACTAACGTACAAGAAGAGAAAATTAAATTAGACTAAAAAAACCAAAAGAGATGCTGATATTTTCCTAAGAAAAACACAATACATAAAAGCATTAAAAAACAAAAAAAAATTCACTATGAATGCCAAAATGTAATAGTTCTATATATCCCATTTGAAAACAAGAGAAGAAAACAATCACTCAAAAATGTATAACCACATGTTGGTTTTATTTGTATTAACCACGTTTTCCTGGAACTCCCTGGTGTTTTAAAATCATATAAAATTTACCTATCCGTATACGAAATTTGAAGTTCTTGGAACTCCCTCAAGTTTTCAGACACGTGAAAATTTGATTTTCGAACAAGATTTTTAAATGAATATTACAATATGTTTTTTTAATTATTTTCACATGACATTAGATGCAAACTATAACACAATATCTAAATATACATAATTATTGATTAAAATTCATATCACACACGATAATAATATATTTTTCTTCAAAAATTGTAAACACAAAAACCTCCATACAATTCAAAATTTTATTCAATAATATTTTAATTAAAACTTTTTGATTCGTCAAAAAAAATATATTACAGTATAACCAAACATTTTCACTTTAAACAGATATTAAAATAATTGCATGACATTATTTATAAAATAGAATAAATTATTCAATTAGACAAATTATAAAGTTTGTTTATAACACATTAACCCAACAACACTTAAGAATTCTCAGAACTCACCGAGAAATTGTATTTTTGTAAACAAAATAATTCTAGAAACTCGCTAGCTAGATTCTAGAATGAAACGATGTAGTACATGCGGTCTATTCTGTACTTCGCGACTATCCTTTTTCATATACCTCTTTTTCTATACGCGGTCTACTTCTTTCAAAATGAACTGACCTGCACCAACATTGCATTAGTATTGGTGCAATTTTATATTGCTTATATGTGTTAGTTTTGGATTTTGGCTGCACTCACTCCCATACTGTGCCCATTCTTGTTTTAATCTCTATTCTTTTGGTGGGACTTTCATGTACAGGAAAACTTTTGTTTTTTTTGGTCGCATGGGGAATAAAACAATGAAAACAAAAATAAGTCCTTGTTACCTCTGTGACGTCAGAGACTTTTTTATCTTTAGTATAGTAAATCTTCGAGCAAATAGGTGTTTCGTCGCATATAAAAAGTTATTCAGAGTTGGTATTTTGATTGTAATTGAAAAAATGAAAAGTGAAATGAGTTTTCAAACATTTCATTTCCAAAAATTCATTTTGTTTTAAAATGGTATTTTATAGCCCCATTTACGAATCGCAAGTTTTCGATCGCAAATTCTTCTTAACAGACGCTCTATTTACCATAACTGTGCTAATTGATATTTACCAACGCTCTAGCAAAATAGGCAATGCTATAAAAAAATAGGCAATGCTATTTAGAACACATTTCTGATAGTTTGACACTTCACATAACCAAAATTTTTACTTGTATTATGAAGTTAGGAGTACATATTAAAAAAAATATTTTGAAAAATATTCAAATATTTTATGTCATATATATTTAATAGAAATTTATTTCAAATTTAGCTTGTAAATTTATATTGACTTGTATCAATTGCAGCCAAATTGATTTATTTATTTTATATTTCTGTATAAATATTTCATAAATTTGGTTATTAGAAATTCTTTTTACTTTTGGATTCATCCGAACCCATATTCCATCCATACCCTTAATTTTGTAATTAACAACAGTTGCTAATAGAAAAATGCAATCGCAAATTTTCGAGAGCAAATTTGCGATTGCAAAAGTTTTGTAAATGCCATTTTGAGCAGTTGCGTTGGTAAGTTGCTACTTGCGACCGCAAATCGTTTCGTAAATAGCCCTATTAAATGTTAATATTACGGGTATTTTCTCTAATTTATTGCGGCCTTCCTGGAAGTCACTTCCACAACCTGTCACGCATATGTACAGTCAGGAAAAAAGTATCCGGAAAGTAACAAATAAAGAATTATTTATTTTTTAATACATATAATTCTCAGACACACAATAAATACGGCGTTTGTGTCTTTTTGACAAAACGCTGTTTTTGTCATAGAGTAGAGGGATATAGAGAAAAATGTCTCTGACGTTACAGAAGTAACAAAGACTTATTTTTGTTTTCATTGTTTTATTCCCCATGCAACAAAAAAAACAAAAATTTACCTGTACGTGAAAGTCCCACCAAAAGAATATAGATACTAACGTACAAGAAGAGAAAGTTAAATTAGACTAAAAAAACCAAAAGAGATGCTGATATTTTCTAAGAAAAAAACAATACATAAAAGCATTAAAAAACAAAAAAAAATGCAGTATGAATGCCAAAATGTAATAGTTCTATATATCCCATTTGAAAAAAAGAGAAAAAAACAATCACTCGAAAATGTATAACCACATGTTTGTTGTATTTGCATTAACCACGTTTTCCTGGAACTCACTGGAGTTTTAAAATCATATTAAATTTACCTATCCGTATACAAAAATTCAAGTTCCTGGAACTCACCGAAGTTTTCATACACGTGAAAATTTGATTTTTCGTACAAGATTTTTAAATGAACATTACAATATGTTTTTTTAATTATTTTCACATGACATTTGATACAAACTATAACACAATATCTAAATATTCAAAATTATTGATTAAAATTCATATCGCACACGATAAAAATATATTTTTCTTCAAAAATTGTAAACACAAAAACCTCCATACAATTTAAAATTTTATTCAACAATATTTTAAATAAAACTTATTGATTCGTCAAAAAAAATATAACACAGTAATTCCAAACATTTTCACTTTAAATAGCTATTAAAATTATAACATGACATTATTTATAAAATACAATAAATTATTATTTTAGACAAATTTTAATGTTTGTTTATATCACATCAACCCAACAACACTTAAGAATTTTCAGAACTCACCGAGAAATTGTATTTTTGTAAACAAAATAATTCTCGGAACTCTAGCTAGATTCTAGAATGAAACGATGTAGTACATGCGGCCTATTCTTTACTTCGCGACTATCCTTTTTCATATAATTTTTTTCTATACGCGGTCTACTTCTTTCAAAATGAACTGACCTGCACCAACATTGCATTAGTATTGGTGTAATTTTATATTGCTTATATGTGTTAGTTTTGGATTTTGGCTGCACTCACTCCCATACTGTGCCCATTCTTGTTTTAATCTCTATTCTTTTGGTCCCACCATAAATAGAAGCATAAAGTTATAAAAAAGAACCTTTATATGAAAAAGAAACACATAACACTTTCTTAAACTCAGCAGAGAATTTCGGTTAAGTATGTGTAATATTTGTTTGTTTACATATTTATAGGAAATTTTTATAACTGTAAATCAAGTTTTATATGGAACATTTTTCTCTATATCTACTCTATGTATTTGTTATGTGTCTGAGAAGTATCTGTTGGAGATCAATTGCTAATATTCAAATATACACTATTATTCATTGTATTACATAAAATAGTGTGTTTGTAAATAATCGAATTAGTGTAAATATGACATTATAATTTTTCTTTAGTTAGTTCAATAAAATTCGTACTAGTTAAAACTTGTATTTTAATTATTCTAAAAGTTGAACTCCAACAGTATCTATAATAAAAAATAAACAATCTTTTAGTTGTTATTTTCTGGATACTTTTGTCCGTGACTGTACATATAAGTACATTAGATTGTTATTGTTACCGTTTTAAAATAACAAGCGTAAGGTTGGCATAAGGTACATTGCGTTTATAGAAATAAAAATAAATAGTTTTCTGAAAGACACAATGTTTGTACTTTGTACACTGCAAATATTTATTATAACATATTATTTTATCAGACAAATCAAGAAAGGAGATAATTTACTGGCATTTACAATAGCTTCCAGGGCCGCTGTCGGTGTGCTTCTGAAAGCTCCCGTAATACAAATAAGTGCTAATCTTTGGATTTTTTCCAACTCCTTCTTAGCCTTTCTCTGCTCAGTTTTAGGCCACCATACTAGTGAGCCATAACTTATCATGGGTTTTAGTATCACATTGTACATCCAGTGTACCATGTGAGGTTTAATTTCCCATATAATCCCAATTGCTCTCTTTAGATTAAAAAGAGTGGTTTTGCTTCTCTTTACGATATCACTCAGTTGTTCATTCCATGTAAGTTTCCTATCTAGGGTTAGGCCCAAATATTTAACCTTACTGGAAATATCCAACTGTTTATTGAAAAAGGTTAGAGGTTTTAGATCCCTCAGATGCCTTTTTCTCGTGAAGGGAATAAGTGTTGTTTTGGCTGGGTTTACCCTTAGGTTTTCCCTGCTGCACCATTCCTCAACTATTTTCAGAGCTTCTTGCATTAGCTCTGAGAGTGTACTAGGGAATTTCTCCCGAGTTATGATGACAATGTCGTCCGCATAACCCTGGGTGTAAAATCCTTTGTTGTTCAAGTCAAGCATAAGGTCATCCACTACAAGATCCCATAGGAGTGGCGATAGAACACCTCCCTGTGGGGTCCCTCTGGTAACCTTCATTTGTATATCCACCCCAGATAGTGTGGCCTTAACTGATCTGCTTTCTAGCATGTGGTTTATCCACCTACAAATTGTGGTGTTTACCCCATGCTTTTGAGCAGATCTGATAATTGAGGTGTAGGTTGTATTATCAAACGCTCCTTCAATATCTAAGAAGACTCCTAAAGTAGTCTCCTTATTTTGTAAACCATACTCTATCCTGGTGACCAGTTGGTGTAGAGCAGATTCACAAGATTTTCCTGGTTGATAGGCGTGCTGGTTGGAGCTCAATGGTTTCTCCACCAGACACGATTCTCTTATGTGCCTTTCAACCAGTCTCTCTAGTGTTTTTAGAATAAAAGAAGACAAACTGACGGGTCTATACGATTTAGCCTGGGTGCTATCTTTCCCCGGCTTGTGTATAAAGACCACATTAGTTTGTCTCCAGGCTCTCGGTACGTAGCCCAAAGCTAGGCTACCCCTAAAAAGCCTGTTTAATTGCAGTGCTAGTGGTACTCCCCTCTTCTGCAAAAGCACTGGATAAATCCCATCTATCTATAAAAAAAAGGGGTAGGTTCGAAAAATTTAAAAACATGTTATTATGTTTTCATTCATTTATATTCATTTGTATCCAATGATTTGACGACATTCGATATATTTTCGCCCTTTTTGAACCGATTTAAAATTTGTAGCACTGCTTAGACATATGTCTATTCAATGTTTTTCGAAGGTTTTGCTCACTTAGTTAAAGTGAGTCCGTGCCATAGAAGTGTCAAGTTACGCGGGTATTACTTGTACAACCATTAGAACTTTATTGTACAGACTCCAGACAAGAAATTTTGCAACAGGCGTAAAATAATGTGTATATCGTATTTACTATTTAATATAAATAATATATCAAAGTGGCAACGATGCTGCTATACTTCATACACTAATTCGATGTAGTTAAAGTCTTATGGAAAAAAAAACTCATCTCGTATTATATGATTACTGATATGATTACAGATCGTGGTAACACCATTCGTGAGATGATCTTATTAGAAATTATGGGAAAAGAAAAAGGACACATACACTCCCATAAAACCTTAACTACATTGAATTAGTGTATGCAGTATACATATGAATTTTATAATGTATAATGTATTTTAATTTTTTGTGTAAACATTAATATAGCATCATATATGTATGTACGTGCAAATAAATTTAAAGCGTATTACCGACAGAAGAGGCAATTAATTTCAGTCACATATGCAACATACATATGTATATACGCATAAGAAAACATACATAGCTGGCATATACATAAACATATTGAATTAATATTTAAATGTACCTACATATATACGTATATATAGTATAAAGAGGAGAAGAGCATATGATGAGACAATATTCATATATAACACAAAAAAACACCATAAGTCTATATGGACATCAAATCAAATGATCATGTAATAATCTCCCCTCATGTTATATACATTACATGTATTAAATGTATTTACATAAAACATATTATATAATATGCGTTATATACGATCATGTATACAAAATATGAAGAAAGTATTTAATACATAATCATAATAACATCCAAGCAAGACAATTTTTGTAATTGCAAAAATCAATTCTTTTTGGGTGAAAATGTTATTATTTTGTGTGAACGATGTCCGCTTTTTTGCATTGCTATTGGTTTGAATCATAGCCAACAAAAAATGAGTTCAAAGTAGTTGATTCGAAATCACTTCAAAATCTTTTCTTGTAATTGGTAAAATTCTTTATTACTACCACCGATTAGGAATTAATTCCAAATACCGATTTAGACATGGTAGACATTTTATTCTAGAGATTTTTTTTTTTAATGAAAATATTAAAAATGTCGGTTAGACAAACATAAACGTTTGCTGCACTTGCAGTTTATTTATTATTAAATAATAATTAAAATAAAATATTATAATTATTATTGAATGTTATTATAAATATTATGATATTACTATAGTTTTATCATTATATAATATAATATAATATAATATAATATAAATTTTATTATAATATTATAATTTTATTACAATATTTTATTATAATATAATATTCATGTACATATGTATGTATGTATGTATTTTATTATATGTAATAATATTATCATATTCAAAAATATGTATGATAGGTTGTATCAAACAACAAAAAATCAATATCATAATATGAAAACTTTTCCAACTCTATTTAACTAGTTAAATAGAGCTGGTAGAGCTGGTAGAGCTGTCAAAAAAACGTAGAGTTCTCTACGAGGAAGTGTTTACACGATAAAGCTTTCTCTACCAAAAACTCTGTCGTAGAGACGTATGTAGAGCTCTACGTAGAGCTCTACAAGGGTGTTTACACGTCTCTACGATATTTTTTTGACATTTGCGGTAGAGCTCTACATGAATTTCTCTACCGTGTCCACGTACCTTTAAAGTTATTTACTTCATTTATTTTTTTATATTAAACTATAAAATACAAATACAATATAATATATTGTATAACAATTATATAATACTATATATGTACATATTATAAAATAGAAATATATTTTATTATATAAGTACATACATACATATGTATGTGTTTTATATATTAAATTATACATTTAACATGTTTAATATATACGTTGTACGATAAGCGCATGATAAGTCTGATAACCTACATGCGCTATATGTACAAATACTTAAATAATATTTGTATGTATATACATATTATGATTATTTCTTGTCGCATATAAAACATGAATGAAGAAAGATTTGAGTGTATCTTTTATACTGCTCATATGAATTAGTTTATACCTATATGGATAATAACAAAACAGGCTTTAAAACAACATGGAAAATCTGATATCCTGAATACTACATACAAATACCACGAGATTATATTGAATACATACATATGTATGTTACATAATAACAAATAAAAATTTACATGGCTTATAATGACCGCATATGAATTATCGCTGTATTTACATGTTTGTAACATCTTTACAAATTCATAATTTTTATATTACTTTTATCTTTTTTTCTTATTACTGAAAGAATACATTAACCATATGCATCAACGCACAAACTTGTAATTTGTATAGTTTCAGCATATACAAGTATCACATATATTTAAGTTTAGTTTAGTTTAATTCACAAGGGTGAGAAGAGGTTGGGTTGCCTCGACACTGCAGCTTAAGAAAGCTTATTGTATCCCTCACCCTTTGTTTGTCTACATAAAGGCATTTATCCTTTTGGCAAGGAGAATAACGTACTTTATGTAGTCTAGATTTGAAAGATCTTCGAGATTTCTGCCCTCAGTGGTCTTCCATCTCCATCTTTCTAGTGCCACACATTCCTTCAGGATGTGTGTTGCTGTTTCTTCCTCTTCAAGACATAGCCTACAGTCTAGGTTATTCATATTGAAGCCTAGTTTTTGTAGGTGTACTTTAAACTTGTAATGTCCTGTTATTAGTCCAATTGCAAGTCTAATAACTTTCCTTTCACATTTCAGTGTCAGGTCTGAAATCGCTTTGTTCGGTTCTTTTATAAGACCCCCAGAGCGTCTTTTTCCTCCATCAGAAATCCAGTGAATTTTATGCTGGTTTTGTACCCAATCATTCACCTTTTTCCTAATGAAGTCTTTAGTGATTCCCAGGGCGGGCTCTGGCCCCATCAGGGGTGTACTGTATCCCTTCCTGGCCAACTCGTCTGCTTTTGCATTACCAGCTATTCCTTTATGACCTGGCACCCACTTCACCAAAATATTGTTGTGGTTGTTTGCCAGTTCATTAAGATTTTGTTTGCACTCTAGTACTACCCTAGAGTTGATTTTAACACTAACTGGCTGTCCGTGAGAATGAGGATCGTTTTATTTCTATATCTCCTTCTTAAATTCTCAAGGACGCACAGGTTTATGGCGCATACTTCAGCCTGGAACACAGTGGCATATTCTCCAAGTGGGATTATTATATCCCTTCTAGGTTTTATGCCATGTATTCCGGCTCCCGTTCCTTCACCTGTCTTTGATCCATCCGTATACCAGATGAGATCTCACTCCAGGTGAATGTCACGCGATTCCTCTTAGCTTGTTATCTGGGTGAGGAATCTCTTTTCAAAGTTCATAGAAGTTTCAATGAAATCAAGTCTCATTTAGAAACTTCTATCTTTGATTATTTGCAGAATACTGGCATGCCCGGCTTCCACCAGGGGTTTCCAGTGTCTATTCAAATACAGCCTATACGCCGCTATCCTAGCTTGCCCCTTGATGACGAATTCAAGGGGAGGTACGTTTAGTATAGCTTCTAAGGCTGCCGTCGGGGTGCTTCTGAATGTTCCCGTTGTACACAGAAGGGCCAATCTTTGAATTCGTTCCAATTCAATTTTGGCCTTTTTCTGTTCTGTTTAGGGCCACCACACCAGTGACCCGTAGCTAATCATGGGTTTCAGGATCACATCGTACATCCAAAGTACCATATATGGCCTAATTCCCCATGTATTACCGAGTGCCCTTTTAAGATTGAAAAGGGAGGTTTTTGCTTTCTCGTAATTTCAGTCAGCTGCTCATTCCAGGTCAGTTTACTATCTAGGATGAGTCCTAGATATTTAACTTGTTTGGAAATCTCTAACTGACTGTTGAAAAAGACAAGAGGTTTTAGACCCTCCAACGTCTTTTTCCTCGTGAAGGGAACAAGGGCGGTTTTAGCTGGGTTTACCTTCAGGTTTTCCCTGCTACACCATTGCTCCACTATTTTCAGAGCTTTCTGCATTAATTCTGATATCGTATTTAGGAATTTGCCCCGGATTATGATGACTATGTCATCCGTATAGCCCTGGGTGTAAAATCCTTTATTGTTCAGTTCGGTAATCAGGTCATCCACTACTAGATCCCACAGAAGTGGTGATAAGACACCTCCTTGTGGGATCCCTCTGGTGACCAACATCCGTATGTCCACTCCCGTCAGAGTGGCTTGTACTATTCTGCTTCTTAACATGTGGCTTATCCACCTGCATATGGTGTTGCTTACCCCATGTTTTTGAGCAGAACTTATGATAGAGTTATGAGAGGTGTTATCAAACGCCCCCTCTATATCAAGGAAAACCCCCAAAGTGGTTTCCTTGTATGTAAACTATGCTCTATTTTTGCAACCAGTTGGTGCAGAGCAGTTTCACGATTAACCTGGTTTTCATGATTTACCTGGCTGATAGGCATGCTGATTGGAGCTCAAGGGTCTCTTAATCAGACAAGTTTCCCTGATATGCCTTTCGACCAGTCTCTCCAACGTCTTCAAAATGAAGGACGATAGACTAATTGGTCTATACGACTTTGCCTGGGAGCAATCCTTCCCAGGTTTGTGTATAAATACCACATTAGCCTTCCTCCAGGCTTTGGGTATGTAGCCTAGTGCTAGGCTGCCCCTGAAAAGCCTGATTAGTTCCAGTGCTACAGCTTCTCCTCCTTTCTGTAGTAGTACTGGATAGATTCCGTCTGGACCAGGACTTTTATATGGTTCAAAAGTATTGACAGCCCATATTGTCCTGTTCAGCGTGACCACTCTTTTAGCCAACTCCCAATCTACCTTCTTCGCCCTTAGATGGAGCTCATCGAAAGCAGATTGGTCATCGGTTTCCAGAAAGGTTTCACATTCTGGAAAGTGCGTATGTAACAGTACCTCCAGTGTGTCCTTTCCGTTTTTCGTGTAAATCCCATCCTTGGTCTTTAATAGGCCCAAGGGATTGGTGGGATTTTTGGCCAAAGCCCTATGGAGTCTGGCTCCTTCTGAGATTGAAGTTATCTCCCCACAGAAGGATTTCCACGAGTTACTTTTGGCTTCACGAATCTTTTTATTATAATGAGTCAGTGTTTGTCTATAGACATCCCACTGTCCTGTCTTCTTCGCTTTATTGAAGAATTTTCTTACTTTTGTCCTTAAGGCATCATGTTCTTTGGTCCACCAGTTTATTGGCTTCCTGCTGGACCGCCTTGATATAGGACAGCTTTCTTGATAAGAGGCGAGAACAACCTCCGTTAGTTGTTCTGAGGCTACCTCTAAGTCAAGTGTATCCTTAATGGACTTTTTAAGGTTTTTTACCCCCTCGTTCACTTTTTCACTGTACAAGGCCCAATTTGTTCTGCGCGGGTTACGATACATAATGTTTGGTCTATCTATGCCCTCGATAACCATCATTATGTACCTATGGTCAGAGAGAGACGGTTCTCTAGAGACCTCCCACTTACAGATATTGGGCTCTACTTTACTTGATGACAGGGCTATGTCGATTACTTCTTCACGTATCGCGTTTATAAAAGTAGGTTCGTTACCTTTGTTAATTATACTTATATTATGAGTAATAATAAAGTCTAAAAGGTACTCACCTCTTCTATTTGTATTGGAGCTCCCCCAAATGGTGTGGTGCGCATTAGCATCTGCTCCAATCAGGTACTGGAGGTTATTGTCCTCACAGTACTCAACCAGACTCTCCAGCTCTTTAGTTGGTGGAGGGTCTGTCGAATCGTACGGAAGGTAGGCGGATGCTAGGGTAATTGTCCTACATCCTCCCTCCGTAACGATGGTCAGATTCCCTGCAATCAGGTCCCTGTAAAAGAGATTTTGCAAAGTTAAAATCTGTAAGCCATTCTTGACAAATATGCAAGACCTTGGCTTGTTTGCATGTAAGTCGTAAATAACCTTACCTGCTAGTGTTCCGAGCCCCATAACCCTGTTTTTTACTATCCAGGGTTCCTGGATTAGGGCCACGTCTATTCCCTCTGCCGTAATCAGCCTGCAGAGAGACGCTGTAGCAGCCCTACTATGCGAAGGTTTATTTGCACAACCTTCAACATGTGCAGCCTTCGACAGCACTCGGAAGTTCAGTTGAGAGAAACCGAGGTACGCTTTGTATCCCGTTTCTCTCAACGCTTCCGCTGACTTCTCGTCAAGGTAGAGGACCAGGTTCACGCCCTGTTCCTCTTCCTTGGAGCTGCAAATGCTCCAGTCTTCTGTGTTCAGCCCCATGTTCTGGGTCTTCAGAAGCTGGAGTATTTTCTGGGGTGATTTCTCCCCCAAAAGATCAGTATTCGGAATTGTTACCAGGACTTTGGTTGTCCTTACAATCTCCTTTGCTTCCCCAACTCGGAGGATCGCGCCCTCCCATGGGGTGATCAAAGGGACTGTTAGTTTCAACCAGTCCTTGGCAGCCTGGTTGGCACAGGTTACGAATAACACGCCCTCATCTAAGAAGCTATTCGTAAACTGAGGCCCTTTGGAGGGTTCACACCTCCAGACCTCTGCCAGAATAGCTCTCTGAACCAGGCGCGCCTTCTCCTGATCCAACTTAGCTTCTGGGTAGCCTTCTAAGACTACCGCCATTTTCAAACCAGACACCACCTGCCTGTAGGTGAGCCCCGTCTCCACCTCCGAGGAGGGGCCGGGTTGTCCTACCGCAGGTGGAACCTGCTTTGTCTTTTTGACAGGGGGTTTCGGTGGTCCCCCCTGATTCGGAGAGGTAGAGCTCTCCGACCTCGCCCGCTTCAGGATTTTGCCGGTCTGTTGTTTTCCAGCACCCTGAGCGGCTTGATTTCGTTTGCGAGGTATATAGGCCTCGCCTCTTGCCCGGGCAGCCTCTCTGGCGAGTTTTCGCCTTTGCGCCCGGACATTTTTTTTGTCTGCTAGCTTGAGCAGACTTGCATCGGAAACTACTGGTCGTGTGGGTGATCCACTTCCCTGTAGACCCGATGTACTCGCGATCACCTGATTAGTTTTAGGGGTGTGATCAGGTTCTCCCTCTTTAATAGTTTTGTTTTTATTGTTGGTATCCATTTTTGGTCCCACGAGTTTGGAGTAAAAACGGTCGCCATATGCAGTGACTCCTGTACATATGGAAGGCTAATTACTCTAGGGGGTCGCCTGGTACCCTAGAGGCTCCGTAAGCGGTATCATTTGCCCCTGATACCATTCACTCCTCGGCGCGGTTCGCATAACACCTTGAGTTAGGGGTTTTTGGTTGCGTTTGGTTTCATTCCCTCCACGTACCAAATATATCATGTCATCAAATCATTGGATTCAAATGAAGCGACATTATATGTAATTATGAAAATATAATAGCATGTTTCTAAAGTTTTCGAACCTACCCTCTCTTTTTGTACTAGTTCTTTGTTTTGTATAACACGACAATTTTTTGGAACGCAACTCCCGTGTTATACGAGGATTACCTGTACTTTTAAACTATTTTCATGTACATATAAATATGTGGCAGAAATGAAGTACACAAGAATTATTTTCAAAATTTGGATATATGAATGGAATATGATGTACGCATACATGTGCGTCTTATATATACATACTATACCATCGTAATATATGCATAATACATATGTACATATAGTATTCATATTCACAATATAATTATGTATTCATTCCTGAAAAATTAATTTATATGTATATACATACATACTATATGTATGTATGTATGTACAAAATTTCAAATGGCATTAGCATTACATACACGCATAATTATATATCATATTGTTCATTGGGCATTACGATGATAACAATTAACAAAGGAAAAAAATTTTCAAATGGTTTAATTAATATGGTTAATACATATATGTATTATATATTCTACTTAACATGTACATATTATAATATGTTATAATGACGTTTACTGATGAATAACATAAAACGTCGTAATATACATATGTACATACACATATACACATTACAATATCTTATTATTTACCTATCTGAAAATGTTTTTAGTTATATATAATCACATAATTGCGTATATAAGCAAGTTCCTTCTCTTCTCCTTAAATGATTCATATGGTTTTTATATAGTAGGTCGTGTTTTATATATAAAAACCAACTTTTTTTTTAAATTAACTTTTATTTTCGTGAACGGAAGTGTTTATCGGAAGTTATCAAAGAGGAACGTTCCGTTCCATTTGCTTTCTTGTCTTGTCCTTATTCTATGTTTATTCTATGTTCCATATGCATTTCTTTATTCAAAAAGTATATTCCGAACGTTCTTTTCCGTGTTTCTTTATTCATTCGGAATATACAGAACGTATTCTTTTTAATCCTAGACTGATGATGGTATAAATGGAATAAACCCTACTTTTAATTTGTAATCTGTCAAATATATGATAGTGAAAGGGAAAATAGTGTTATGTCATAAAAAAATAATTTAATAAAATAAATAAATTCTATATTTTATTTTATTTTTTATTTTTTATTATTTTTTGAAAACAAAAAATTTCAACCTGAAAAAATCTTATTTTTTTTGTAACTAAAATAATTAAATTATTTTTCTCCAGCCATTTTAATATACCATTTATTCTATTTTGTTTCTTTATTAATACTATTCCACATTTTCCGGACAGTATTCTGTATATTTTATTCCGAGTACGGAAAAAATAAAGAAATACACCCATGATAAATATCTGTTTAAAAAAGATTTTTATTGTTAGACGTTTTTTAGTCGAATTTTCAAAAAAATAGAGTTAGCCGATTTTTTAGCCGAATTTGACTTCAAAATTTTCGGCTAGATCTGATAAATTTAGCCGATTCTCAAAATAAAGATAAATAAAGATGTTTTTTTTATTATGACTTACTTTTCAAAATTTAAAATTTACCGGGTGATTCCGGATGAGAGTCTCTTAATTCTCTTAATACAATATGAGATCTTGTAAAATCATACGATTTTGTGCAATTTTTCAGATAAGAAGGGTAGGGGATGTGAAGTGTCGAATGAGTCAACGTAATGGAATTGTCTCATAAAATTTGTACTAAAGTCGTATGGTGCAAAACAGGTAATTGATGGATAGACATCATTGGCATCATCTCTGAGATTAACAAGAGATAAAAAAAATAATATATGAAAACTACAAAAAAACACACAATAACATGAAACAGAAATGTGAAAATAGTAAAATAATAATTAAATAATAAATTATTATTTTTATATTATTACTTCATTTTTTTTATATCATTTTTACTTTAAAATGTTCACTTCTATATAATTACAACAACATAAGAGGGCTAAGAGCTCCTTGCAATGAGCTGCTAAGTTAAGAGACTTTCGAGTTTACAAATGTCTCTAAGCCTCTTATCTAGAATACCGAATTCTCTTAACTGAATTCACCACACACAATAAGAGATCAGCTGATTTCTGTCATCTCTTAACTCTTACCTAGAATAGCAATTTCTGCTAACTGTCTGCTAATTGCAGTTAAGAGGCTAAGAGTCTCCTATCCGAAATCGGGGGGTTAATCTCAATAATTTAAAAATTTAAATAATATTATTTTTCTATAAATTGTTTATGTATGACTAAACATCCTAACCTAACCAAGAATTGTTTCATATAAACATATAGAGATTTTAATTTTAATTTTTGAAAAATTAGCCAACAATAACAAAAAATGCTGAAGGTGCGGTGACTTTTTGGCGTAACTATATGTAAATTTGCATGACAAATGTGTTAATGTGTTATAGTGATGGGGAAAATAGTTACTTTGAGTTATAGTTAGTTACTAGTTACTTTGTGAGTAACTAACTAGTTATTCTAGTTAGTTACTTGTTATTTGGAGTAACTATTTTCGGATGTGAGTAACTAGTTAGTTCCTAGTTACTTTACTGTATCATTTGGTGAAATTTTTATTAAAAGACTTATTTTTATGGCCCAAAAAAGCAAAACAAAAATTTATTTCAATGAAATAAAACAAAAACGTAACAAAAAGTAAATGGTGCGTAAATGGTGCAAAATGGTAAAGTGTACGTTCGATAATAATTTTCAATTCAGTGATATAGAACAAAAAGTATATATTCAAACAGAGTTTCCAATTAATAAAACTGTCATAATTCCGAATACATAAATGCATTTATATACAATGGGATTAAATGTGTTTCGAAGATATTTCGAAGACATGTTTTGCAAACATACAGACAATTGGAAACTATATATGCATATACTCTTTGTATAGGAGTATAAGGGTTAGGGTAGGTTCAATAATAAGTTTTTAGTTTACAGTGCATCTATATTGTCAATATTGCCCTAGAAGGCAATATTTATTTGACAGTTCATATTGCCTTGTTGTGGGCAAAATATTGCGGCAATATTTCTAAAATTTATAAGAAACAGAAAGAAGAAGAAGTCTCAAATATACTGAAATGTCAAAAATATTGCCGCAATATTTCAAGAAGCAATATTGCTCCCTGAGGCAATGGCAATATTGCCTTCAGGAAATATTGCCGGCAATATAGGGTCTCCATTGGGAATATTTCCATTGCCGGCAATGGAAATATTGCCAATATAGACCCAGGATTAAGTCCATATATATAAATGTTTGTATGATATCCAGTTTAAGTAGATTCGTATAAAAATTGTCTTGATGAGACTTTTTTACTTACTATATATAATATATTATTAATAATTTCACAAAGTAGTAATACAAATCCAAATGTCAAATTCTCGAGTAACTAAAAAGTAACTAGTAACTAACTATAATATTTTCAAGTAACTAGTTAGTTACTTTTCTGTTGTATCCAGGGTTGGGACTTTACTGCAAGTGCAGTAGATCTACTGCGATTTGTTGGAAAACTGGTCTACTGCCGCAGTAACTCAAATCTACTGCGCTTTTCTCGACTTGATAAAAGTTTCAATCAAATTTATAACAATTTGTTATAAAAATTTATTTTGAAAATCAAAAGGTTTATTGTTGTTTGGTTATACACATGTACATATGTAAACCTAGATATTCAACTTTGTACATCCCTGTAATAATTTTTGTTTCATTCCTATAATTGAAACTGTTAGGTTTAGAATATATTTTGAAGAATTTTCAAACAATGAATTTATTGATGGTGTTAGACTTTTGAATGTCAAAAAACATTTACTGGCGTTTTACATAGAATTTTGTAAACAAATTCGCACGCGTTTTAATTTTAACGATAATAAAATTCAACTCTTGAAATTTTTAGAAGTGAAAGAAATTGTTAAAGGAAATTTACTAACTCTTCAACCAATTCTTCAAGCATTTCCTTTTATTAATGGAGATATAGAAAAACTTAATAACCAGTGGAGATCTCTTCTAGGAAATAATGAAATAATTGAAAATTATTACGATCCAGATGTTGTAAAATTTTGGTCAAGTTTGAGAAATAAAACCAATTTACTAGGTGAATTTGTTTATAAAGAATTAAGCACTATCATGCTTGAATTATGCTGTCTTCCACACAGCAGCGCATCAGCTGAACGTAAATTTTCCAATTTAAATTTAATTAAAACTGATATAAGAAGTAATTTAGATATTTCAACAGTAGAAAATATCATGTTTTGTAAGGAACTTCTTGATAAAAATGAAGATTGTTGGGATCCAGATTCGAGTTCTTATACACATAGATTATTGGAGTATTTCAAGCCATTTAAGTTTGTAAATGGTGAATACAAAAGACTGGAAAATTAATCACATAACAATTTTTTTTTATATATTTAATGGTTTTTTTAGTTTTTTTTTTATAGAATTTTCGTTAATTTGTTTTATTTAATTTTGTTATTTTTATTAATTAATTTTATTTGCGTTTTCGGTTAAACTTTATTTTATATAATTGTTTTTTATTTTATTTAATTGTTATTTTATTTATCAAATTTTTGAGTTTTATAATTTGAATAAATGAATATAAAAAACACTTCAGTGTTTTGAATCATAAATTTATTTATTTGATATTTATATACGAGTATGTACATTATAAGTATTTACATGCTATTATATAGTTTTTTTTCTACTGCACTTTTGCTCAATCTACTGCACTTTTTCGTTGAATCTGCTGCCCTAAATACTTAGAAAAGTCCCATCCCTGGTTGTATCTAGTGAGTTACTAATTAGTTAGTTACTTTTTCCCCATCACTAATGTGTTAAATGCCGGCCAGAGGCAAAGCAGATCTTGGGCAGAGAGGCTGTATTGGTTCATGGTTGGCATTGGCAATTAGATATCAGCATTAAATTTTCTATTTATGGATTAAACATGATTAAACATATTTTTCAGTGATAAAATAGTACAATTAAATTAATAAAAAAATTTATAATTTTAAGCTTTAATGTAATAAAAGTTGTTCGCAAAAGTTTTTATATAAAATGGTTTTACACGAAATAACTGTTTTAATAATAATGTGTGGTCTTTTTAAAGTGTCTAAAAATGAAAACACCAATACTGCATCAACTGACAAAATTGTTTTAACACCGAAAATTTGTAAGTATTTATTATATTTAAAATCTTTTTTTAAATAAAATTCTTTTTGTATTTACAGATTCCGGTATGTTTGTTAGACGAAGAGAAGAGCATAAATTATTTGTTAAACATTTACTTCAATCAAATTATGAAAAATCTTATAAGATGTTGGATTTGGCTTTTAATAAAATGATAGAGGTTTAAACATGTTCTATTTCTTTCTATACATCATGGGATCACATAAATTTTTTTTTTAATTAATAAATTCTACTCTTTTTGCAGATACTTATTGAAAGTAATACAACATTTTATGATCATCATTATCATCCATCACAAAATTTTCCTAAAGATGAAATTTTACAAAATGCAATTACTTTAACAATTGAAAATATTTGCTTAGCTGGTGAAATAATATTACATTTTCCAGATATATCATTTAGAATTTTAAAACAATATCCAAAATGGAAAGATATTTTTAATTCAGGAATAAATTTTGTTACAAATTTTTCAAATGTCATTGATGAAAATACTAAGAAAATGTTAAATTTATTTAAACAAGAAATTAATGAATCTGAACGTAATGCAGATTACATGAATCCATATTATAAAAATGACCAAAAAATAAAAAATGATTCTAAAAAATCAAAAAAAAGAAAACAAATCAAAAAAGGACCTCAACTCAGTGTAAGGAATGAACTTTAAAATATTAATAAATTTAGGAAAATACAAAAGAATAAATTGATATAAAATCATTTGAAATCTTATTTACAATTACTTCAGAAAAAAAAATCTTAAAAGTAGAAATTAAAGTAAGCGTATATAATAAAATAATTCCAGTTTTCAACGGTTGTCTGTATTTGGTGCAATATTTTGTTGGAATAATTTTCCATAACCACCTCTTCCAGCATCATAATCTGTTCTATATTCATCTCTTACTTGACCACCAGATTTACCACGGCCATATTGTCTACCTTCAATAAATCCTGCGTCCCAATCAACACGAATAAGACGATCATCTAAACGTGTACCATTCACATACCTAAAAAATTGTTTCAATATTAAAATAATGCAGATTATATATTCAGAAAATAAAAACAAGGCAATAAACCTCATAGAATTTTCGGCATCTAATCGAGAATAATATTCTACAAAACAAAATCCACATGGTGTCTTTTTATATTTATCTAATCCCATTACAATTCGCCGTACTTCACCGCATCTTGAAAATAATTCATGAATTTGTTCTTCTGTTGTATAAAATGATAAATTTCCTACATATAAAGTACTTGATTGACGAAGTAATTTTTCTTGATCAGTTCTAGAGCCCTTTTAACATACAAAACAAGATTCAACGTTACTTTCTTTTATTTCTGATAAAATTTTATTAAGAAATAGAATTTCCGTTTTTATTTTCTTACTTTAAAATGTTGATCACGATATGAACTTAATTCTACTGAAGATGAAGACATATTTTTGTCACAATAATTTAATTATACAACATAAATTTAAAAAAATTTAAATAATTTTAAATTAAATGATGAAGATGAGAATCAAACCAACCTTTCCTTCCTTTCGCTTTGTTTACAATTTTTGACAGCACATCAAAAACGTGAAACACAAATTATGCTTAAAATGATTACAGTGATTACAGTGGTTCTCAAACTAAGAATATAAATCGGATCAAAATTACTTGTGGCTTGTGTTATGTATATCGTATACGTGTAGATATAGGTGGTTATCGCCGTTTTCGATACGACGGTTGATTGAAGGAGCTGCTTCGATTCGATTGAATTTAATTTCGGTATCATGTAACTTGATTGATCGAATCAAAAAGCATTGCCAAACACACTTTAGGTATAAATACCATTGTAGTGAATTATTGTGAATACATTCTTTATTTAACGACTTTTAGTTGTCAAAATTTAAAAATTGTTTGAAAATTAAAATTTAACGCCTTTTTAGCTGCCAAAATTAAAAAAGTTTTTGCAAATTTAAATTTAACAATTTTTCTGATTATCCAAAAATGTGAAATTTTCCTATTCAAAAAAAAAAAAAAAAAAAAAAAATTTAAACATTTTAGTTAATACCATTAATTGTACTTTTTAATAATTTTTTTAGGTAAATTAATATTTTTTTAAAATATTTAAAAATTAAATATTAAAATTAATTAATATAAAATAAAAAATTAATAAAAATATGTAATAATTTTTTTTTTAATATTTAAATATTCATATTCTTTACACATCGCATCACAAATCGCGCAAATTCTTGTAAAAATTTTCAAGCTGTTCGATTTTATCGAACGGGTTCGACGAAAAGCGAAAACCATGATACCGAAATTCGATACTTGTATGCTGTTCGATCGATCGTCGAAAACCATGATTGGCGCCATATTTTCTTTGCGTGTAGTGTAGTAGGCAAAAGAATAGAGATTAAAACAAGAATGGGCACAGTATGGGAGTGAGTGCAGCCAAAATCCAAAACTAACACATATAAGCAATATAAAATTGCACCAATCCTAATGCAATGTTGGTGCAGGTCAGTTCATTTTGAAAGAAGTAGACCGCGTATAGAAAAAGAGGTATATGAAAAAGGATAGACGCGAAATACAGAATAGACCGCATGTACTTCATCGTTTCATTCTAGAATCTAGCTAGCGAGTTCCGAGAATTATTTTGTTTACAAAAATACAATTTCTCGGTGAGTTCCGAGAATTCTTAAGTGTTGTTGGGATAATGTGTTATAAACAAACTTTATAATTTGTCTAATTAAATAATTTATTCTATTGTATAAATAATGTCATGCAATTATTTTAATATCTGTTTAAAGTGAAAATGTTTGGATATACTGTAATATATTTTTTTTGACAAATCAAAAAGTTTTATTTAAAATATTATTGAATAAAATTTTAAAGTCATGAGTACATAAGTACTTACGCATGAAATGATATACATTTGAATTCATACGTGACATATATACATATTTATTTGTTGATTTTTTAATTATTAATGGATTCAACGGATTTTTAATTTTTACATTTTTGACTGAGCTGATTTCGATTTTAATCAGCTGTTGCTGGCTGCCCTTAAGAAAGATAAAGAAAGCAATAGAAAGCGGGGCATGACATTTTATGATTTTTGTTTTATTTTTTACAAATAATTTCTCTAAATTCCCATTGCTTACAAAATTTAGCAGTTTATTTCTCTAACTTTCTCAATGCTGAATGACGTAGTTACAAATCGGTGTGAATACCAACACACTGACAGCCATTTAAAAATATTCAAAAAAAAAAACGCACGTGGAAAACATGATTGTACAACTACATTCGCAGGTAATATACTCTATCGGTGTGAATCACTAACATTGTTACACCTTCGGGCCCCATTTAAAAAACGCGTTTATAAAAAATATGTAAACAATCGAATTTTACACATACTTAACCGAAATTCTTTGCTAAGTTAAAGAAAGTGTTATGTGTTTCTTTTTCATATAACCTAAAGGTTCTTTTTTATGACTTTATGCTTCTATTGATGGCGGGATTTTCACGTACAGGAAATTTTTTTTTTTTGTTTGCATGAGGAATAAAACAATAAAAACAAAAATAATTTCTTGTTACTTCTGTGACGTCAGAGACTTTTTTATCTTTAGTATAGTAAATCTTCGGTATTAGTGTACGTGATTTGTTTTTTGACCAATGTAAATTATTCTGACAATTAACCGGTAAGTTATCAAATTAAATTTGTTTAATATTTATAATAAATCCTGTTTTGTATGTGTACAATTATTATATTACTTATTATTGTGTTTTTTAATTAAGTGTGCAGACGTTTTATAAAAAATTGTAAAAGCAATTAACTTTGATTGATCAATAAATTTCAATTGACTTCTTAGTCAACTAAATAGCAAGAGGTAAAGGGGGAGAATTAATTATAGTATAGTAGTCGTCACGGTGACATTCAACTTGACACAGGAAATAAAAAATAATTTTTTTTTCAATTATTTTGCATTTCTAAATTTTTTTTTTCAGGTGTGTAGGCAACTAGGCATATTAAATTACTATGCGATCATTAGTATACTCAATTTTGAAGGAATTAACACGCAAGCCAAATACAAATTCAAGACTATTTTCAACATCAATAATGGCTCAAATTAAGGTAAATTTTAAATTTAATAAAAATATTATGTAATTTAGAACAGTATTAAAGAATAATTTGGGTTTTGTAGGTTGGTGATAAATTACCAGATATTGATTTATATGAAGATTCTCCAGCGAATAAAATTAACTTAAGCAATTTGTGTTCTAATAAAAAAGTTATACTGTTTGGTGTCCCAGGAGCATTTACACCTGGTTGTTCAAAGGTATTTTATATATTATTTTTACATGTATACTTATATATAAATAATGGAAAATTTATACATTTTTATTTGTAATAGACTCATCTTCCTGGTTATATTGATAAAGCAGATGAATTAAAAAGTAAAAATAAAATTGATGAAATTTGCTGTATATCAGTAAATGATCCATTTGTAATGTCTGCTTGGGGTAAAGAACATAATGCAATTGGTAAAGTACGTATGTTAGCTGATCCAGCTGGTAAATTTGCTTCTGCATTAAATTTAACAATTGATTTACCACCATTAGGTGGTATACGTTCAAAACGTTATTCAATGGTTGTAGAAAATAATGTAATCAAAGAATTAAATGTTGAACCAGATGGAACTGGTTTAAGTTGTTCATTAGCAGATAAAATAAAAGCCTAAAAAAGGACATTTAATGAATACATTTTCCTTTATTGATATCAACCTAAGATTAATGCAATCAATGCAGGGGAATGTTCTTTCTTCTATCATTTAGAAAACAATAAATTATTGTAAAATTTATTAATATATATTTAGAAAAAAAAAAGTAGGATCTCAGTAGAAATTAAATCAAAATAAAAATTCGATATCTTCCATTTTATTGTGAATTTTTACCCTAATGCCCTAATTTTCACTGAATTCCAACACAATATTTTTCCAAAATATCAAATAAACTAAATCGTTAATTATAGAAAATATGTTTGTTTTATTTATATTGACATTAAAAAAAGATATTTTTTGTCCATGCTTTTGTAACTGATTTATTTTTTCAAATGAGATTAAAAATCTGAAAAGAATCAATGTAAAATTGTGTTTTGAATTAAATAAGACGAATATTCTTACATAAAAATAAAAACTTTCTGGTATCATTTCAATTATATTATTGTTTCTCAACGTATAATTGAATTCCAGTTGAATGAATTATAGAAATGGGTAAAATAGAAATTTTATTTTTTGGGCATAAAATTGATTCATCTTCTTGTATCCAAGGGGATTCCTAAAATAGATAATAGAAAAAAATTAATAAAACAAATACGTGAATATAATCAATTTTTATTTTTATATTTTACTTGTAAAACGGGATTATGGCTCATTTTTACAAAGGCTGACTGAGTTGTATGCAAATGAATAGTAAATGTTGCATCTTTTGGTAATTTACCTAAAATTTTTACACGGTTCTCTAATGTTAACAATGATTTTCGTAATTCCTCTTCAAATTTAATTAAATGTAAATCATCATTTCTTTGATGTTGTTGCCGCTGTTCTTGTGATAATGTCTGATCATCATCATCATCATCATTTATTTCAAATACATAATTTTCATATGTTTTCAATGTTTCATTATTATAAATTACAATTTCAATTTTATGTAATGTTTTTTTATGTTTAAGTTCATGAATTGTTTGTAATACTTTCAAAATGTAATCATTTAATTCTGGATAAATTGATACATAAATTGGGGCATTGTAAATCTTACGTTTTTTAAAAATCTGTTTTGGATATAATTCACGAATATATAAAATATAATTAATAAAAACTTCTATGTATTCTAAAATAATATCAGATAAATCTAAAAAAAAATTTGTTTAACAATTTGTTTATACATATATATATGTATTATTTATCGTTTACCATTAACCATTTTTTATACAAAGGAACAACGTATCGTTTAATCTTTAATTATTAATTAAAAATCGACATTTCTTGATTATTTATTTACATTTACAATGCAAAAACAAAAATAAACTAATGGCGGCTCTATCCAAGTACTCCCGGAACGCGAGGACGCATTTTTAAAAATTTAGCTTTTTTTTAATTGAAAGAGCAACAAAAAATAAAGATTTTGAGGGGCGAATTTTAAGGATACGATTACCCGTATCAAAAGAATATAGATACTAACAAAAGAATATACATACTAACGTACAAGAAGAGAAAGTTAAATTAGACTAAAAAAACCAAAAGAGATGCTGATATTTTCTAAGAAAAAAACAATACATAAAAGCATTAAAAAACAAAAAAAAATGCAGTATGAATGCCAAAATGTAATAGTTCTATATATCCCATTTGAAAAAAAGAGAAAAAAACAATCACTCGAAAATGTATAACCACATGTTTGTTGTATTTGCATTAACCACGTTTTCCTGGAACTCACTGGAGTTTTAAAATCATATTAAATTTACCTATCCGTATACAAAAATTCAAGTTCCTGGAACTCACCGAAGTTTTCATACACGTGAAAATTTGATTTTTCGTACAAGATTTTTAAATGAACATTACAATATGTTTTTTTAATTATTTTCACATGACATTTGATACAAACTATAACACAATATCTAAATATTCAAAATTATTGATTAAAATTCATATCGCACACGATAAAAATATATTTTTCTTCAAAAATTGTAAACACAAAAACCTCCATACAATTTAAAATTTTATTCAACAATATTTTAAATAAAACTTATTGATTCGTCAAAAAAAATATAACACAGTAATTCCAAACATTTTCACTTTAAATAGCTATTAAAATTATAACATGACATTATTTATAAAATACAATAAATTATTATTTTAGACAAATTTTAATGTTTGTTTATATCACATCAACCCAACAACACTTAAGAATTCTCAGAACTCACCAAGAAATTGTATTTCTGTAAACAAAATAATTCTCGGAACTCTAGCTAGATTCTAGAATGAAACGATGTAGTACATGCGGCCTATTCTGTACTTCGCGACTATCCTTTTTCATATAATTTTTTTCTATACGCGGTCTACTTCTTTCAAAATGAACTGACCTGCACCAACATTGCATTAGGATTGGTGCAATTTTATATTGCTTATATGTGTTAGTTTTGGATTTTGGCTGCACTCACTCCCATACTGTGCCAATTCTTGTTTTAATCTCTATTCTTTTGTTTTGGCTGCACTCACTCCCATACTGTGCCCATTCTTGTTTTAATCTCTATTCTTTTGGATACTAACGTACAAGAGAAAATTAAATTAGACTAAAAAAACCAAAAGAGATGCTGATATTTTCCTAAGAAAAACACAATACATAAAAGCATTAAAAAACAAAAAAAAAATTCACTATGAATGCCAAAATGTAATAGTTCTATATATCCCATTTGAAAAAAAAGAGAAGAAAACAATCACTCAAAAATGTAGAACCACATGTTTGTTGTATTTGTATTAATCACGTTTTCCTGGAACTCCCTGGTGTTTTAAAATCATATAAAATTTACCTATTCGTATACGAAATTTGAAGTTCTTGGAACTCCCTCAAGTTTTCAGACACGTGAAAATTTGATTTTTGTACAAGATTTTTAAATGAATATTACTATAACTTTTTTTAATTATTTTCACATGACATTAGATGCAAACTATAACACAATATGTAAATATTCATAATTATTGATTAAAATTCATATCACATACAATAAAAATATATTTTTCTTCAAAAACTGTAAACACAAAAACCTCCATACAATTCAAAATTTTATTCAATAATATTTTAATTACAACTTTTTGATTCGTCAAAAAAAATATATTACAGTATATCCAAACATTTTCACTTTAAACAGATATTAAAATAATTGCATGACATTATTTATACAATAGAATAAATTATTTAATTAGACAAATTATAAAGTTTGTTTATAACACATTATCCCAACAACACTTAAGAATTCTCAGAACTCACCGAGAAATTGTATTTTTGTAAACAAAATAATTCTAGGAACTCGCTAGCTAGATTCTAGAATGAAACGATGTAGTACATGCGGTCTATTCTGTACTTCGCGACTATCCTTTTTCATATACCTCATTTTCTATACGCGGTCTACTTCTTTCAAAATGAACTGACCTGCACCAACATTGCATTAGGATTGGTGCAATTTTATATTGCTTATATGTGTTAGTTTTGGATTTTGGCTGCACTCACTCCCATACTGTGCCCATTCTTGTTTTAATCTCTATTCTTTTGTTTTGGCTGCACTCACTCCCATACTGTGCCCATTCTTGTTTTAATCTCTATTCTTTTGCCCATATCCTTAAAAAAAGCAAAAATCCTTTTTCGTCCTACTCGTTCATACGACAAAAATAAACAATGAAATACCTTTATATATACCAATCGAAAGCTTATGATTCGTAGATTATCCTAAAATGCATGCTTAGAAAAATCATTAAGGATTAATATCCTTTTTAATCCTTTTAAATTTTGACATTTTCGAAGTTCCTTGTTATTTGCTAGATGGCGCAGTTAAGATCCACACAAAGTGTTACCATTGCCAAATGAACAATTTTAACAAATTTACAGGAAATGTCATAGGAAACAAATTTACAGGAAATGAAATTAAAAATCCTTTTACTTGGTTTTATTTTTATTTTAATAAAGCATAAATAGCATGGTTGGGCGCGTAAACTATTTACAGCGTTTACAACCACAATTTACACGTAAAAACAACGTACGTAAAGAGTTTTTCTGTTTACCGTAAAGACGTAAAGAGTGTAAACGTAAACAAATTTATTAAAAATTAAATTTTATTCATAAAAATAAAAAAACACAAAATATTTTGTTTAACATTAACTTCAATATTTATTTTGTGAATAAAAATAATAAAAACTCTACATAAGTTTGGTATTTTCAAAGATCAAAATCACCCGACTTATGTTTTTTTAATCTGTTAATTTTTAAAAGTGACAGACAATTTACACACAGCTGTTTTATTTTTATGTATTTACGTCTATTTACGCTATTTACGCAGTCTTTACGGTATTTACACTCTTTACTCTCTTTACCAAGTAAACGTAAACTTCGGCTGTTTACGCGTAAATGCACAACCTTGATAAATAGTTTTTAAAATAATGAAACAATTATTTACCGTGAAAAAAAAATTAAAAAATGTATTAATTGTTTTCAGTTATATAAACTGAATAAATCGATTACAAAAGATCTAGATAATATATCCCAATCCCAGATCCATGATATACATATGTATGTACATAGTGACGTGGTAAATAATATTATTAAAAATGATAATGTTTGTTTAAATTTTTAGAATATATTATTTTATTTGAATAATATCATGGGGTAGTGGTATCACATCCAAGGTTATAGAAAATGAATAATGGGCCAGTGATGAATGAATTTCAGTAGACTGTGGAAGCCTACTAAAAAGTACGTATGGTCCTTCCCATATTTTTTTTTGTTTGTTTTTGTTTTTTTTTTTTACTTTTACCCCTCGAGGGAGCATAATGCCTCCACAAATGCCTTCCAACGTATTCAACTTTGTGCCAACCTCTTGATGTCTTGTTTTTCCCATTAGAGCGGCTTCTTTCATTACTATACGCCTCCATGTTTCTTTCGGTCTGCCTTTACCTCTGTTACGCATTGAAGACTGTTAGTTTAAACTTTCTTGTTATTGTCTTATTTCTCCAGATTTTATATAGTCTCTCAAACACACTTCTGGCTTTGTTGATTCTGGTGCTGATAGCATCTTCTGTACCACCTGATGTTGATACGATGCTGCCTAGAAGCTAGAGACGTTTGCTATTTTTATGCTATTTAATTCTATATGTGCTTGGCTGTTGGTATTTATTCGCATGTATTTTGTTTTTTCGATGTTAATTTTTAGACTACGTTTAGCCGCATGCCTAGCCAAGCCTTCTAACTTTTTCTGCATGCTACTGGCTGAGTGTGATAGTAAGCATATATCATCAGCGTAGTCGATGTCTTTGAGGCAGGATGTTAGTGACCATTGTATACCACTTTTCCCTATTTCGTTGTATAGATCTTTCATTATGTCATCTAACACTGTGATAAATAGGAGAGGCGATAGTGGACATCCTTGTTTAACTCCGGTTCTTAATGGGAAGGTCTCGCTAAGTTTGTTGTTGTGTAAAACTGCTGCTGTTGAGTTCTTGTATAGTTCTTGGACCAGTCTTATTAGCTTGTTTGGTACTTTCTTGCTTCTTAATGCTGTCCATATTGCTTTCCTTTGAACTGTATCAAATGCTTTTTCAAAGTCAACGAACACCATATAGAGGGACGATTTCCACTCAATTGATTGCTCTATTATTATTCTTAGTGTGCTTATCTGATCGATGCAACTGCGGTGGGGACGAAAACCAGCTTGTTCTTCTCTTAGCGTGTGTTCCATTAGGTGTTGGATTCTGTTCTGTAGGATCAGGGCTAAGATTTTTGTTATTGTGTTTAGCAGCGTAATACCTCTCCAGTTGTCACAATGTGATAAGTTACCTTTCTTCGGTATTTTCACTATCAATCCTTGGTTCCAGTTGTCTGGAATTTCTTCTTGTGATTATATTTTATGTATTACTGGGTGTATTAGTCTTGCGGCTGTCTTAGCATCATATTTTAACAATTCGGCTTGGAAACCGTCGGCACCTGCTGCTTTGTTGTTCTTTAATTTTGCGATAATTTTTTCAATTTCAGTTTTTGATGGTGGTAGAGAATTCATGGCTTGTGTGTCGTCTTATTTACATTTACTTTCATTTTCATTTTCAATTTCTTCTGCTGAGCACAGTATGTTGCTGAAGTGTTCGTACCATTTTTGACGTTGCTCATGTTCTGATGTTAATAGTTGACCTTGTGTATTTATGATTGGTTTATTTCTAGGTTCCCATTTACTGATTAGTTATTTGATTTTCACGTATATTTTTCTGATAACATGCTTTTCGGCAGCTGTTTTTGCATCTTCAGCTATTTTCTTGTAGAAATTTCTTTTATCTCTTCTTGCAAGTTTTTTGACATCGACGGCAGCCTTAGTGTACTTGTTCATGGCTTCTTCTGAGTTGTTGCCTAGTTGTTCTTGTTTGCATTTCTTTCTTTCTTCAATTTTCTCCCGTCTCGTTGGACATCCATTATTTGTTTTACGTGAAAAACGAATTTTTTTTTTTTTTTTTTTTTGAAAAAAATAATTCACCCGCTAAAGGTCGCAGAACTTTTCTTTAAATTGGTTAATTTGAATTGTAAAATGGCTTGAAATCTAATTTTTTGGTTGTTTTTATAAAATATATAAATAAAATAACCAAATTTTGCGAAAAAAATTTAATTGAAAATAAAAATAACTAAAAATGTATGACATATTTAATTTCTCCAAAAACCATAAATTTATCAATTTATAAGGCTATTTACGAAACGATTTGCGGTCGCAAGTAGCAACTTACCAACGCAACTGCTCAAAATGGCATTTACAAAACTTTTGCAATCGCAAAATTGACGTATTTCTCTCGAAAATTTGCGTTAAATTTATCGTTATAAACGAAATTAATGGAATGGATGGAATATGGGTTCGGATGAATCCAAAAGAAAAAAGAATTTCTAATAACCAAATTTATGAAATATTTATACAGAAATATAAAATAAATAAATCAATTTGGCTGCAATTGATAGAACTCAATATAAATTTACAAGATAAATTTGAAATAAATTTGTTATAAATATATTTAACATAAAATATTTTAAATATTTTTCAAGATATTTTTTTAATACTATATGTACTCATAACTTCATGTTAGAAATACTTATATATAATCATATTTTTCTACAAGTAAAAATTACAAATACAAGTAAAAATTTTTATTAGGTGAAGTGTCAAACTATCAGAAATGTGTTCTAAATAGTAATGCCACACATGCATTTTGCTAGAGGGTTGGTAAATATCAATTAACACAGTTATGGTAAATAGAGTGACTGTTAAAAAGAATTTGCGATCGCAAACTTGCGATTCGTAAATAGGGCTATTAGCCGTGTTATGTACCTCATGTAAACTGTCATAATTAAATTTAAATAGTATGTTGCAAATACGTAATTTATTACAATACTTAATAAATAATTAACTCAATTTTTCAAAACAATATGTCCGCGTATTAGATTAATAGAAATTATACATATAATATAAACTAATTAATTGTAATATTTAATAAATTTATTAATAATTAATTGATTATTATTAATTTATTTATTAGCGGAAACGTATACGGAAAAGAAATGATTTGAAAATAAAAATTTAAAAATTCATGAGTCAATTGTTAAAATTCGCTTTAAAAATTAAAATACCATTTTAGAACAAAATGAATTTTGGAAATGAAATTTTTGATAATTCATTTCATTTTTCATTTTTTATATTACAATCAAAATACCAACTCTGAGTTGTATGTATGTATATCTAATATGAAGTTATGAGTATTAAAAAAAAATATTTTGAAAAATATTTAAAATATGTTATGTTATCAATGGCAGCCAAATTGATTTATTTATTTTATATTTTTGTATAAATATTTAAATTTGGTTATTAGAAATTCTTTTTTCTTTTGGATTCATCCGAACCCATATTCCATCCATACCATTATTTTGGTTTATAACGATAAATTTAACCTTTTGTACTATTAACAACAGTTGCTAATAGAAAAATGCAATCGCAAATTTTCGATAGAAATACGTCAACTTTGCGATCGCAAAAGTTTTGTAAATGCCATTTTGAGCATTTGCGATGGTTACTTGATACTTGCGACCGCAAATCGTTTCGTAAATAGCCCTATAAAATACCAACTCGAAATTGAGAAATTTAATCGATTTTAACATGATTTTGCATAATGAAATCGTCGAAAAAATATTCGATTTTAATTGAAATCATCTACGACTCGTCATCTGTTATTGGGAATGAAATTTAAATTTTGACAACTAAAAAGTCGTTAAATAAAGATGTTATACACAATAATTAACTATAATGATACCAACATGTAAAGTGTATATGGTAATGCTTTTTGATTCGATCGATCAAGTTACATGGTACCGAAATTAAATTCAGTCGAATTGAAAAAGCTCCTTAGATCAACCGTTGAATCGAAAACGATAATAATTTTTGTACTATAAAAAATAACAAATAATGAAATTTAACAAATTTAGTACCTAGCGACCAACTGGCTCCAAGTGATCCCCTTTACGTCCATACACTTCCTGGTGACCAATAGGCACGGGGCATGGCCTCCAAAAGTTTTTAAACAAAATTTTGTTGAATTTTATTCCATTTGTTTTGTAGCTTGTAGCCCTTCTTTAAAATTTAAAATACCACTTAAGTTTAAGTTTAAGTTTAAGTTTAATTCACAAGGGTGTGATGAGGTTGGTTGCCTCGACACTGCAGCTTAAGAAAGCTTATTGTATCCGTCACCCTTTGTTTGTCTACATAAAGGCATTTATCCTTTTAGCAAGGAGAATAACGTACTTTATGTAGTCTAGATTTGAAAGATCTTCGAGATTTCTGCCCTCAGTGGTCTTCCATCTCCATCTTTCTAGTGCCACACATTCCTTCAGGATGTGTGTTGCTGTTTCTTCCTCTTCAAGACATAGCCTACAGTCTAGGTTATTCATATTGAAGCCTAGTTTTTGTAGGTGTACTTTAAACTTGTAATGTCCTGTTATTAGTCCAATTACAAATCTAATTACTTTCCTTTCACATTTCAGTGTCAGGTCTGAAATCGCTTTGTTCGATTCTTTTATAAGACCCCCAGAGCGTCTTTTTCCTCCATCAGAAATCCAGTGAATTTTATGCTGGTTTTGTACCCAATCATTCACCTTTTTCCTAATGAAGTCTTTAGTGATTCCCAGGGCGGGCTCTGGCCCCATCAGGGGTGTACTGGATCTCTTCCTGGCCAACTCGTCTGCTTTTTCATTGCCAGCTATTCCTTTATGACCTGGCACCCACTTCACCAAAATATTGTGTTGTTGTTTGCCAGTTCATTAAGGTTTAGTTTGCACTCTAGTACTACCCTAGAGTTGATTTTAACACTTTCCAGTGTTTTAATCGCCGCCTGGCTGTCCGTGAGAATGAGGATCGTTTTATTTCTATATCTCCTTCTTAAATTCTCAAGGACGCACAGGTTTATGGCGCATACTTCAGCCTGGAACACAGTGGCATATTCTCCAAGTGGGATTATTATATCCCTTCTAGGTTTTATGCCATGTATTCCGGCTCCCGTTCCTTCACCTGTCTTTGATCCATCCGTATACCAGATGAGATCTCACTCCAGGTGAATGTCACGCGATTCCTCTTAGCTTGTTATCTGGGTGAGGAATCTCTTTTCAAAGTTCATAGAAGTTTCAATGAAATCATGTCTCATTTCGAAACTTCTATCTTTGATTATTTGCAGAATACTGGCATGCCCGGCTTCCACCAGGGGTTTCCAGTGTCTATTCAAATACAGCCTATACGCCGCTATCCTAGCTTGCCCCTTGATGACGAATTCAAGGGGAGGTACGTTTAGTATAGCTTCTAAGGCTGCCGTCGGGGTGCTTCTGAATGTTCCCGTTGTACACAGAAGGGCCAATCTTTGAATTCGTTCCAATTCAATTTTGGCCTTTTTCTGTTCTGTTTAGGGCCACCACACCAGTGACCCGTAGCTAATCATGGGTTTCAGGATCACATTGTACATCCAAAGTACCATATATGGCCTAATTCCCCATGTATTACCGAGTGCCCTTTTAAGATTGAAAAGGGAGGTTTTTGCTTTCTCGTAATTTCAGTCAGCTGCTCATTCCAGGTCAGTTTACTATCTAGGATGAGTCCTAGATATTTAACTTGTTTGGAAATCTCTAACTGACTGTTGAAAAAGACAAGAGGTTTTAGACCCTCCAACGTCTTTTTCCTCGTGAAGGAAACAAGGGCGGTTTTAGCTGGGTTTACCTTCAGGTTTTCCCTGCTACACCATTGCTCCACTAATTTCAGAGCCTTCTGCATTAACTCTGATATCGTATTTAGGAATTTGCCCCGGGTTATGATGACTATGTCATCCGTATAGCCCTGGGTGTAAAATCCTTTATTGTTTAGTTCGGTAATCAGGTCATCCACTACTAGATCCCACAGAAGTGGTGATAAGACACCTCCTTGTGGGATCCCTCTGGTGACCAACATCCGTATGTCCACTCCCGTCAGAGTGGCTTGTACTATTCTGCTTCTTAACATGTGGCTTATCCACCTGCATATGGTGTTGCTTACCCCATGTTTTTGAGCAGAACTTATGATAGAGTTATGAGAGGTGTTATCAAACGCCCCCTCTATATCAAGGAAAACCCCCAAAGTGGTTTCCTTGTATGTAAACTATGCTCTATTTTTGCAACCAGTTGGTGCAGAGCAGTTTCACGATTAACCTGGTTTTCATGATTTACCTGGCTGATAGGCATGCTGATTGGAGCTCAAGGGTCTCTTAATCAGACAAGTTTCCCTGATATGCCTTTCGACCAGTCTCTCCAACGTCTTCAAAATGAAGGACGATAGACTAATTGGTCTATACGACTTTGCCTGGGAGCAATCCTTCCCAGGTTTGTGTATAAATACCACATTAGCCTTCCTCCAGGCTTTGGGTATGTAGCCTAGTGCTAGGCTGCCCCTGAAAAGCCTGATTAGTTCCAGTGCTACAGCTTCTCCTCCTTTCTGTAGTAGTACTGGATAGATTCCGTCTGGACCAGGACTTTTATATGGTTCAAAAGTATTGACAGGCCATATTGTCCTGTTCAGCGTGTCCACTCTTTTAGCCAACTCCCAATCTACCTTCTTCGCCCTTAGATGGAGCTCATTGAAAGCAGATTGGTCATCGGTTTCCAAAAAGGTTTCACATTCTGGAAAGTGCGTATGTAACAGTACCTCCAGTGTGTCCTTTTCGTTTTTCGTGTAAATCCCATCCTTGGTCTTTAATAGGCCCAAGGGATTGGTGGGATTTTTGGCCAAAGCCCTATGGAGTCTGGCTCCTTCTGAGATTGAAGTTATCTCCCCACAGAAGGATTTCCACGAGTTACTTTTGGCTTCACGAATCTTTTTATTATAGTGAGTCAGTGTTTGTCTATAGACATCCCACTGTCCTGTCTTCTTCGCTTTATTGAAGAATTTTCTTACTTTTGTCCTTAGGGCATCAAGTTTTCTGGTCCACCAGTTTATTGGCTTCCTGTTGGACCGCCTTGATATAGGACAGCTTTCTTGATAAGAGGCGAGAACAACCTCCGTTAGTTGTTCTGAGGCTACCTCTAAGTCAAGTGTATCCTTAATGGATTTTTTAAGGTTTTTTACCCCCTCGTTCACGTTTTCACTATACAAGGCCCAATTAGTTCTGCGCGGGTTACGGTACAAATTGTTTGGTCTCTCTATGCCCTCGATAGCCATTATTATGTACCTATGGTCAGAGAGAGACCTCCCACATACAGATATTGGGCTCTACTTTACTTGACGACAGGGTTATGTCGATTACTTCTTCACGTATCGCGTTTATAAAAGTAGGTTCGTTACCTTTGTTAATTATACTTATATTATGAGTAATAATAAAGTTTAAAAGGTACTCACCTCTTCTATTTGTATTGGAGCTCCCCCAAATGGTGTGGTGCGCATTAGCATTTGCTCCAATCAGGTACTGGAGGTTATTGTCCTCACAGTACTCAACCAGACTCTCCAGCTCTTTAGTTGGTGGAGGGTCTGTCGAATCGTACGGAAGGTAGGCGGATGCTAGGGTAATTGTCCTACATCCTCCCTCCGTAACGATGGTCAGATTCCCTGCAATCAGGTCCCTGTAAAAGAGATTTTGCAAAGTTAAAATCTGTAAGCCATTCTTGACAAATATGCAAGACCTTGGCTTGTTTGCATGTAAGTCGTAAATAACCTTACCTGCTAGTGTTCCGAGCCCCATAATCCTGTTTTTTACTATCCAGGGTTCCTGGATTAGGGCCACGTCTATTCCCTCTGCCGTAATCAGCCTGCAGAGAGACGCTGTATTAGCCCTACTATGCTGAAGGTTTATTTGCACAACCTTCACCATGTGCAGGCTTCGACAGCACTCGGAAGTTCAGTTGAGAGAAACCGAGGTATGCTTTGTATCCCGTTTCTCTCAACGCTTCCGCTGACTTCTCGTCAAGGTAGAGGACCAGGTTCACGCCCTGTTCCTCTTCCTTGGAGCTGCAAATGCTCCAGTCTTCTGTGTTCAGCCCCATGTTCTGGGTCTTCAGAAGCTGGAGTATTTTCTGGGGTGATTTCTCCCCCAAAAGATCCGTATTCGGAATGATTACAAGGACTTTGGTTGTCCTAACAATCTCCTTTGCTTCCCCAACTCGGAGGATCGCGCCCTCCCATGGGGTAATCAAAGGGGCTGTAAGTTTCAACCAGTCCTTGGCTGCCTGGTTGGCACAGGTTACGAATAACACGCCCTTATCAAAGAAGCTATTCGTAAACTAAGGCCCTTTGGAGGGTTCACACCTCCAGACCTCTGCTAGAATAGCTCTCTGAAACAGGCGCGCCTTCTCCTGATCCAACTTAGCTTCTGGGTAGCCTTCTAAGACTACCGCCATTTTCAAACCAGACACCACCTGCCTGTAGGTGAGCCCCGTCTCCACCTCCGAGGAGGGGCCGGGTTGTCCTACCGCAGGTGGAACCTGCTTTGTCTTTTTGACAGGGGGTTTCGGTTGTCCCCCCTGATTCGGAGAAGTAGAGCTCTCCGTCCTCGCTCGCTTCAGGATTTTGCCGGTCTGTTATTTCCCTGCACCCTGAGCGGCTTGCTTTCGTTTGCGAGGTATATAGGCCTCGCCTCTTGCCCGCGCAGCCTCTCTGGCGAGTTTGCGCCTTTGCGCCCCGGACAATTTTTTGTCTGTTAGCTTGAGCTGGCTTGCTCAAGCCAGCAGTAGTCGTTTGTACATCAGAAACTACTGGTCGTGTGGGTGATCCACTTCCCTGTAGACACGATGTACTCGCGATCACCTGATTCGTTTTAGGGGTGTGATCAGGTTCTCCCCCTTTAGTTTTATTTTTTTCGGTATCCATTTTTTGGTCCCACGAGTTTGGAGTAAAAAAAACGGTCGCCATGTGCAGTGACTCCTGTACATATTCTAGGGGGTCGCCTGGTACCCTAGAGGCTCCGTAAGCGGTATCATTTGCCCCTGATACCATTCACTCCTCGGCACGGGTTTTGGTTGCGTTTGGTTTCATTCCCTCCACGTTTATATCTTCCACTTTTTCAAGTAGATTAATACAAACGTCTCATTGGGAACTACTCAGCCGTCCCACCACGACAAGGCGCAACCTCCGGGGGGCTAAAATACCAGTTAATTTCTTTTGTTTTCTTAGTTGTGAGTCTAAACAAGTCCAAACGTGCCCTACAGGATAAACATCCGGGCTTAATGGCGTTATTTCTAGGACATAAACACTATTAAAAAGAAGGTAATTAAGAACAATATATGATTTATGCTCAATTATTCCAATAGCGAAGCTACTGTACAGTAAGAACACATAGCGCGGGAGGCTCAAGCTGAATAGGGGCCCATTATGGATGAAAGAGTTAAACTTGATATTATACATAAACATTTACATGTGCATATTAGTACCCAGAAACTTTTAACACTAAGGCTGATATTCATCAACCAAGATTATATCTAGATCGAGTTAATTGTATTCACCAACCTTAGATATTTTTTAGACAACCTTATAGCCTCATCAAGATACCGAGCCTTATGCTCGCAGATCACTCTACGAGCAGATTTCATCATCAAGAAGTAAATCTATCGCAAAGATAGCACCCAGGCTAAATCGTATAGACCCATCAGTTTGTCTTCTTTTATTCTAAAAACATTAGAAAGACTGGTTGAAAGGCACATAAGAGAATTGTGTCTGGTGGAGAAACCATTGAGCTCCAACCAGCACACCTATCAACCAGGAAAATCTTGTGAATATGCTCTACACCAAGTGGTCACCAGGATAGAGTATGGTGTACAAAATAAGGAGACTACTTTAGTAGTCTTCTTCGATATTGAGGGAGCGTTTGATAATACAACCTACACCTCAATTATCAGATCTGCTCAAAAGCATGGGGTAAACACCACATTTTGTAGGTGGATAAACCACATGCTAGAAAGCAGATCAATTAAGGCCACACTATCTGGGGTGGATATACAAATGAAGGTTACCAGAGGGACCCCACAGGGAGGTGTTCTATCGCCACTCCTATGGGATCTTGTAGTGGATGACCTTATCCTTGACTTGAACAACAAAGGATTTTACACCCAGGGTTATGCGGACGACATTGTCATCATAACTCGGGAGAAATTCCCTAGTACACTCTCAGAGCTAATGCAAGAAGCTCTGAAAATAGTTGAGGAATGGTGCGGCAGGGAAAACCTAAGGGTACACCCAGCCAAAACAACACATATTCCCTTCACGAGAAAAAAGCATCTGAGGGATCTAAAATCTCTAACCTTTTTCAATAAACAGTTGGATATTTCCAGTAAGGTTAAATATTTGGGCCTAACCCTAGATAGGAAACTTACATGGAATGAACAACTGAGTGATATCGTAAAGAGGAGCAAAACCTCTCTTTTTAATCTAAAGAGAGCAATTGGGATTATATGGGAAATTAAACCTCACATGGTACACTGGATGTACAATGTGATACTAAAACCCATGATAAGTTATGGCTCACTAGTATGGTGGCCTAAAACTGAGCAGAGAAAGGCTAAGAAGGAGTTGGAAAAAATCCAAAGATTAGCACTTATTTGTATTACGGGAGCTTTCAGAAGCACACCGACAGCGGCCCTGGAAGCTATTGTAAATGACACCCCCCCCCCCCCCTACCCACTTAAAATATTCATCAAGGGGCAGGCTAGAACAGCGGCCTATAGACTGAATTTAAATGGGAATTGGAAACCCCTTGTAAACGAGGGGCATGCCAACATAGTTAATACCATTAAACATCAAAAATTTGAAATGAGAAGTGATTTTATCAAAACTTCCATGAATTTCGAAAAACTTTTCCTTACAGATATTCCAAATCGAGAGGAATGGCAGGACACACATCTGGATAGTGACCTAGTCTGGTATACGGATGGGTCAAAGACAGATGTAGGAACTGGAGCTGGAGTACATGGAGTCAAGCCCAAATGGGACATGATTGCCCCACTGGGGAAACACGCCACTGTATTCCAAACCAAAGTCTATGCAATAAACCTGTGCGTCTTGGAGAATTTGAGAAGGAGATATAAGAATAAGAAGATCCTCATTCTCTCGGACAGCCAGGCGGCGATCAAAGCACTGAAAAGTGTTACCATCAATTCCAGCTTAACACTAGAGTGTGAGCAGAACCTTAATGAACTGGCACGGAACAATAATAACATATTATTGAGATGGGTGCCGGGTCATAAAGGTATCATTGGAAATGAAAAAGCAGACGAACTGGGCAGGATGGGCTCCAGCAAACCCCTGTTGGGGCCGGAGCCTGCCCTGGGAGTTACGAAAACTTCCATTAGGAAAACGGTGAGTGATTGGATACAAAACCAACACAAATTGCACTGGAATTCCAATGGAGGAATGAAGCGCTCGGGAAGGCTCATTAGAGAGCCAGATGGGGCGATCTCTGAACTAACACTGAAATGTGATAGGAAAATTACTAGGAGTGTGATTGGACTGTTGACAGGACATTACACGTTCAAGGTACACTTGCAAAAACTAGGCGTCAACGTTTATAACCTGGATTGTAGGTTATGTCTCGAAGAAGAGGAAACATCTACACACTTACTAGAGGAGTGTGTGGCCCTAGAAAGATGGAGAAGGATTACTACAGAGGGTAGTAATCTGAAAAATCTTTCATATACTGACTACATAAAGTATGTCATACTCCTTGCCAAAAGGATATGCGCCTTTATGTAGAAATACCGGGGGGTGAGAGATACAATAAGCTTAATTTGAAAGCTGCAGTGTCGAGGCTACAAATCCTTATCTCATCCTCTGAGTGTTAATAATAATAATAATAATAATAAATCTATCGCAGATTGGCATCATCGAGATGTCACTTGATCGCGCTCGGTGTTAGATTTACATCATCGAGATGTCATTTGATTTCGCTCGGAGTTAGATTTACATCATCGAGGAATTTGAAATTGCTCTATGCAAGGTCAAAAAGTGCAAGTTTTTAGATCTTTGTTTATTCGACATTACAATACAAATCAAGAAGTAAAAATTTTTTTCTTAACAAATGTCAAAATAACAAAAAATAAAATGTAGTAGATTACAGTAAAGCCCCAATTACAACTGGCTTACGTGACTTGAATAAAAAGTATGATTACATGAAATTTCAGTAAGCGGCGAAGTAAGAAAATTGAGTAATTGGACACAGCCTACATGTGCTTCATTATACAGGGTGTTCTGAAAAACGTGGACTATGTTTCAAGGGATGAAAGTAGAGATAATTTCCAGTCAAAAATGTCATATTACATTTTTCCCGTTTCGGTTTTGTTTATGAGATATTGCAATTTTTGTGTTTTTTCATTTTCACCATGATTTTCAGCCTAGAAATTGTTATATCTCAGCATCTAATAGCCCTAGAATAATGTTTAAACACTTATTATTTCGGTAGTCCACCTCTCAAATCTTTTTACCGTTTAGCTGTAATGGTAGTCGTTTTTGAGTTATTGCTTCGTTAATGCTACGAGGGCGGTTTTAAAAAAATATAACTCAATTATTTGTTGAGAAACAAATGCTTTATTACGCGGTTACACAAAATAATTTCTCTGATCGATTACCTTTCCAAAAAATCCAGGTTCATTGTCCTAGGCCATCTGGATCAAAAGTTATTGTTAAAAGAACATACGAAAACACCACGTAATCTAAAAGATTTTAGGTTACAAATCAGCTGGTTTTTGCTCTTGTTCTTAAATTTTTTGCTGTTGCCATGATTTTTGACCTATTAATAAAATGTAAACTACTCCACATAAACTACGCCACATTATCCCAAAACACGAAATACCTAAGGTACAAAATCTCCAAAAATCAAAATCCCTGAACACGAAATCCGTAAACTAAAAACATTTAGGAAAAAATTCCTAAACATGAAATTCTTACTCTTAAAATTTGTGCCTTTTTCAAAAATTTTAAAATTATTATTTTTGAAAATATTTTTTTCCTTTTATTTTCTTTGGAAAATAAAAATTATTCTAAACAATTTCCTAAAAAATTAATTGTGAATTGATAAATTTATTTATAAAAATATACATATAATGAAATAGGTGTGTATTATACATGTACGAGTATATGTACGAGTACATATATAAAAACTTATTTATAAATATATACATATGTATGTTTGTATATTTACCTTTTGCAAATTTTATACAGAAATTGTTTTTAAACGATTTTCAAACACAAAATACCCAAAAAAGTTAAAAAGATAATAATATCATTGGGAACGCTACATAATCCCTAAAAATAAAATCCCCGAAAAACAAAATTCCCAAAACTCAAAATTCTCTAAAACAAAATCCCTAAACTCAAAATCCCCAAACCTAAAATCCCTAAACTCAAAATCCCCAAACTCAAAATCCCCGAACAAAAAATTCCTAAACATGAAATTCTTATTCTTAAAATTTATACCTTTTACAAAAAAATTTAATTAATATTTTTGAAAATGTTTTCTTAATTTTTATTTCGTTTGGAAGAAAAATTATTCTATACAATTTCTTACAAAATTGATTGTGAATTGATAAATTTATTTACAAAAATATACATATGTATGTATGTATATTGAAATATGTGTGAATTATGGGAATCCTACATAATCCCTAAAAATAATATCCCTAAAACTCAAAATCCCCAAAAATCAAAATATCCAAAACTCAAAATCCCCGAACACAAAATCCCTAAACTCAAAATCCCCACAACTCAAAATCCCCGAACTCAAAATCCCCAAAACTCAAAATCCCCGAACAAAAACTCTCTAAATATGAAATTCTTATGTATTAATTAATAATTAGTTCTTATATATTAATTAAATATTATTTCATATTACTTTTTTTAAAAATTGATCGTGAATTCATAATAATGGATAAAAATATATGTATCTAGGTATATTGAAGAATGCATGTGGATGTTTATAAACCTATTTATATTTGTTTTTGGTTTAAAATGTTGGTTATACGACACATTATTTACTGTCTTTATTACCTCTTTATTACTTCTTTTTAAAAATAATGAACGGCATCGGAAAAGAAATAAATTCCTTACAATACTCACATCACGACATATGATATGTAATATGTGCGTACGAGTATATATTAATTAATTGTAAGCAACTGTAATAATACACATTAATGTATATACATGACATGTACATATGTGTGTATAAACTTATTCAAGTTTGTTATTTTTTTAAAATATTTGTTTTACGATACTTATTTTACTGTCCTTATTATATTTTTTTGCATCTAAAAATTTGGAAAGAAAAAGTAATAAATACAACCCTCACAACATATCATACTATACAGTATATACATAGATACATATGTATATAATATTATGTAATTTGTTGTTTAACAATTGTAAATATACAGACTTGTGAGAAAGAAATTTCACTTGTTTAAAATAAAGGCGTTCATCCTTTAATAGCCTTTTACATATACCTATATACATATGTATGATATACAAGTACTTCATAAAACTTTATGGTTTTTGGGGTTATTCTTCATACATATTTTAAAAAAGCGGTTTTTTTTATCATTATAAGTAAATTTGCATCTCAACAACTAAATTTAAAAATTTTAAATAGTTTAATCATTTTCGAACTATTATCGGGAAAGGTTTTTATTTAATTTTGTGAATCGTTTATAATGGAAGTGATAGTTGTGAAATCAAATAAAGGGAAAGAAAAATTGATTGTTGACGGTTTTGAATATCATTACCGATCTGAAATTAAAAATGAATTTAGATGGTGTTGTGCACAAAGAAAAAAATTGTTGTGTAAAAGTGTTATAAAAAAAAGAAAAATGATGGCAAGCATAGTGTGTGTAAAACTATATTCGAACACAATCACGAAAGTGTGGCTCACAAGAAAGAAATTTGTCAAGCTAATAATAAGATAAAAGAAATAGCCGAAGTTTCATTGTCTATTAAAGCATCGCGAATCATAAAGGATATCACAGTATATTGTGAACCTTTATGTGGACCTTATTTACCATCAAAAATGGCCCAAAAACAGAAAATTGGTCGTATTCGTCGTAAAACAATGTTAGAAGAGCCAAAAAATTTGGAAGAAATAAACATTCCCAATAATTTAAAATATTTAGAAGGTGAATTGTTTGTACTGAGCGAAAAAAGATTTAATGGTCAAATAAATATAATTTTGGGAACAAAAAAATCATTAAAATGCTTAAGTCACTCAAAATGCTGGCTTATGGATGGAACTTTTTACGTTGTTCCATCTATTTTAAGACAATTGTTTACCATACATGGTAGAGTGGAGAAACAAATTGTTCCATTAGTTTTTTGTTTAATGAGCAGCAAAAGCGAAGAGTCATACAGCGCGTTTTTCTATGAATTGTGTTCTTTGGCTCTGAGTAAAAACATTCAATTAAATCCGGAAAGAATTATAACCGATTTTGAAAAAAAGTATATCTTCAGCTGCTAGAAGCTACTTTCCATCAGCACGTTATAAAGGATGCTTATTTCATTGCGGGCAAAATATATGGAGAAATATACAACAAAAAGGGTTTGCAAAAAAATTCGGACGATGTGAAGAATTTAGCTTACATATTAGAATGCTAAAATCATTGGCATTTGTCCCACCTCCAGAAGTGTTGGATTATTTTAATATCCTCATTTCTAGTTATGAGGACAATGACTTTAAAATTTTTTGGAAATGGTTCAAAAAAAATTATATCGGGGATAAGGACCGTAATAAAACGCCACGGTATTCACCGGACTTTTGGACAGTAGAAGATACTGTAAAAGAAAATCTTCCGGGAACACAGAACAGTGTAGAAGCTTGGCATCGTAGGCTAAAAGTTGTAGTTGGAAAGAAAAATATTGGTGTATACCAAATCATCAAGGAGTTAGCAGGAGAAATGGTGTTAGTACATAACACCCTTGAAAAAATAAATTTAGAAGGAATTAGAGTCAATAAAAAAAGAAAGCTCATTTCAAATATATTAAAAATGTATTTAAAAAACGTTCAGATATGGACAAAATAACATATCTGATGTGTCTAGCAAGAATTATATCATTATATTAATAAATATTTAAAAAAAACATCTCGAATTCAAATGTTTACAAGAATACAAAAATCAGCCCTTTTCAGGGCTACTAAATAAGTCATCAAAGAGTAAAAATTATACATATGAAAAATTCGTTTAAACGATTGTGCGAGTCATATACCCTGAAATTTCAACATTAACTTCCGTTCCCATTAATTTATAAATATTTGCAATTTTAATAAATAATTTATTAATTTTACTTTCGTATCAAGTTTCGTTGACATGAACTTTGAAATCAACTTAGACAATCAAATTTTTACACGCGAAATATAATTTTTACAAAACTTGCAATTTTCTTTTATAATTTTGATTATTGCTGATTGATGGAATTTTACCAATTGCTTGACTTCTTTTCATTTAAATTATTTTTAAGAATTTTTCTAATCAGTTCTTTCTAAGCTAGGATTTTGTAAACACGTAAAATAAATTTTGATTTACAAAATTTAATTGTTTTCGTTTTTTTCTTTTCTATAATTAAATTTTGATTTATAAAATTTAATTATATACGTTATATCTATGTTTTGCGCAGTCGGTAGGATGCCAAACTAGTACCGTCGTGAATAAAACATAAAAAAAATGGGTTTATAAAATTAACTTATAAATAATATTTTCGTAAAACTGAAAAAGTGATTAATTTGTGAATAAAAAAAAAAAACTAGCAGATAAAGAATAAGAAGTTAAAATCTGTGAAAAAAAAAAACGTAATAAATTATTAAGAAAAAGTGAATTGTGTTCATTTATTTTATCTTTGTGTTTGATTTGAATTAACAAATATTTTATCTTTGTGTTTGATTTAAATTAACAAATGAGAAAACAGAAAAGTGAAAAAAAAAATTTTTTTGCAAATTCTTTTCTTGAAAGTTTGAATTGTGAAAAATATTATACAAAAACATAAAAAAAAAAATTTTTTTTATATATATATTATATCTAATTTTCTTTGTGATTGATTGAAAATTTAAACTAACCAAAATTCCCTTTGTGTTAATAAGCAAAGAAAAATTAAAAACAATATAATAAAACAAAAAAAACAAAAAAAAAAAAAAAGGGAAAATTAATAATAATAACGTGATATAATTATATATAATCAGTGAAACGATGAATACTAGGATCCTATCAAGGATTTTTTTTTACATTTATGAAACCATACCCAAAACTGAGTACGAGAAAAGGAAAAGAACTCAGTGTTATTGTAGAAGAAGAAAAATACGATCAACGTTTATCTTCAATACAACTTCTTAACAACATGTCAGTAAACAACGAAAGCAACACTCTTACCAGCAGAGATTTAATCACCGAAGCAAGAGCTGTACCAATTTTCAGAAGAGATGATACATTCGAATTTTCGAATTGAGCCATTTCATCAGAGAAGTGGAAACTATCACCGGACTAACTACAGACGAAAGATTACGAGCATATTTATTGAATATTCTGATCACAAAGATACAAGGTCCAGCAGCAGCATCTATAAGAAGATTAGAAGACGCAACATGGGGAGATATCAAAAAACAGTTAAAAAAATCGTTCGGTGTTCAACAGTCTTATTTAAAGCTGAAGGAAGAGGCAGATTCTATAAAATTTATTAATGTAAGTCAATATTATAGTGATTTGTCAAAAATTTTAGATAAGTTAAATCTTAAATATAGACTAGATGACGAACATCCTATAGAATTTAGCACTAGTAATAATGAAAAAAGTATACTAGAAAAGTTTCTATGTAAATTGCCAAGATCAGATAGTATGTTTTTAAGAATAAAAGATGTTAAAACATTAGAAGAAGCGTATTTTGAATTACGCTAAGCACTAAGGGAATTAGTGATAACTCTTCACCCCCTTATAAACATGGTAGTAGTCACAAACGTAATGATAAGAAGTCCCATAATAATTCTAATTTTGGAAGAAACCATTTCAATTATAACGAACAAAGAAATAATACTTTCAATCAGTATAATCAACAAAAATCGAATCGTAACAATGACTTTTCTAATAAATATCATGGAAATCATAGCGGAAACTTTAGAAATCATTTTAATCAAAATAGGTATCAAAATTCTAGTGTATCTCATAACCATCGTAGACCTACTGAACCAATGGAAATTGATGAAAATTTTCATTTAAATCCTCGGGAAACACATTACCCATAGTTGAATTCACTATTTTCAATAAGAAAGTCCCTTGTCTTATAGATACTGGTGCTTCTATCTCTTTAATAAATGATAAAATTTTCCCTAATATAAAAACTCAAAAATTAAAGAAACCCATAGAAATTGTTGGTTTATTTGGAAAAAATAAAATTTTGTATGAAATGATTACTGAGGTACCAAAAGAATTTAATCATGAAGCAACTATGACGTGGAAAGTATTGCGTTTTAATAATAAATCATTCGACGCTATATTAGGTCAAAATATTTTGAAAGCGGTTGGGGCGAAAATAAATTTAGAAGAGGGATCTATTGAAATAATGAACAAAATTACTAAATTTTCGAATTCATGTCCTTTTAATAGTAAAGATATTGATGAATTATATCCCCTAGATATTGAAAACAAAAACATATTCGAGTATATTAAAACCGACCACTTAAATAAAGAAGAATACTATGCTTTAAAACACATCATCCTAAATAATAAAGATTTATTTTATCAGGAAGGTCAACAATTGACTCATATAGATGCAATAAAACATCAAATTATCACAAAACAAAGTCAACCAATATACTCAAAGATTTATAGATTTCCCAAAATTCATGAACAGGAAGTAGAGAAGCAAATATCAGAAATGTTAAGCCAAGGTATAATAAAGCCTAGCAATTCTCCATATAATTCTCCTATATGGGTGGTTCCAAAAAAAATGGACCAGTCAGGGAAAAAGAAGTGGAGAATTGTCGTAGACTATAGGAAGCTTAATGAAATAACGGTGGATGACAAGTTCCCCATTCCAAATATTGAATCACTTTTTGATAAGTTGGGTAGAGCCCAATACTTTACCACTCTTGATCTCGCTAAAGGATTTCATCAAATCCTTGTAGATGAAAAAGATCAACAAAAGACTGCTTTCTCTACTCCACAAGGTCATTTTGAATACGTCAGGATGCCATTCGGTCTTAAGAATGCTCCTGCAACGTTCCAAAGGATTATGAATTTCGTCTTAAAAGAATTCATTAATATTAACTGCGTAGTATATCTTGATGACATATTAATTTTCAGTACCTCACTTCAAGAACACATTGACGCTATCACAAAAATTTTCCAAAAGCTTCGAAAATTTAATTTAAAAATTCAGTTAGATAAATGTGTATTTTTGTCAAAAGAAACCGAATATCTTGGACATTTATTAACTAGCGAAGGGATTAAACCTAACCCTAACAAAATTGAAATAAACACTGAATCTCCCTACAAATAAGAAAGCAATTAAGAGTTTTTTAGGTATCACAGGTTATTACCGAAAATTTATAAAAGACTATGCGAAAATAGCACAACCCCTTACCCAGTGTCTTAAGAAGGATAAAAAAATTGATACAAATAATCCACAGTATATTGAAGCTTTTATGAAATTAAAAAAATTAATAACAAAGACCCGATATTAAGGTATCCAAATTTCAATCAGAGATTTACTCTGACAACTGATGCTAGCCAATATGCAGTAGGAGCTGTTTTATCACAAAACGGTCATCCAATATGTTACGCTAGTCGGACACTCAATGAACATGAGATCCGATACAGCACCATTGAAAAAGAATTGCTAGCTATTATTTGGGCTAACAATTATTTTAGACCTTACTTGTTTGGGGTAAATTTTACAATCAGAACAGATCATCAACCTTTAGTTTGGTTGAACTCTTTGAAAGAACCTAATTCAAAGCTTCAAAGATGGAAAATAAAACTAAATGAATTTGATTTCAATATAGAGTATGTAAAGGGAAAAGAGAATAAGGTTGCCGATTTCTTAAGTAGAATAGACGTAAACAAGAATGAAATAAATAACTTAGAAACACAAAATATTGACGAAGAAGAAAGCAATCTAGCCACAATTCACAGTGGTGTAGAAAATCTAGGTGATCATATTCCCATTGCAGATAATATTGTGAATAAATATTTAACCCAAATCCATTTAGTATAAAATAAAGATAGGAAAGAAGAACTAATTACATTATACAAAAGATATAGAATAATCTACATTTCAAAAAAAGAGCTAGAAAGCGAAAGTTATGTGAATGATCTTTTAAGAAGAAATATAAAAAAGGGAACGACCGCTATTTACTCTGAATTAAATGACAGTGAATATGCAATTCTTCAAAACAAATTCGTCCAACTATTCGGTAATGAGCCCAAAATTAAATTTGTTAAATGTAGTAAAATAGCTACAAATGTAGAAAATGAAGAAGAGTTAATTAAAATAATACAGAATATCCACGAGAATACGAATCACGGAGGTATTTTAGAAAATTTTCTCGAAACTAAAGATAAATATTTCTTTCCTAAATTAAAAGATTACATATATAAGTACATAAATAATTGTGATATTTGCCATTTATCTAAATACGACCGAAAACCTGTACAATATAAGTACAACTTATCAGAAACCCCGTCTAAACCAAACGAAATCGTTCATGTTGATATATTTTATTTGAAGAAAGAGAAATTTCTGACTATAATCGATCGGTTTACGAAACATTTGGCTGTATTCAAATTGAGCGATAGAAATAGTGTGACAATAATTCAAACATTGAAGCTTAGAAATTCTCTGTTCGGGAAACCTAAGAAATATATACTTGATAATGAATTTGATAGTTTAAATATAAAAGATTTCTGTCGCGTAGAAAGCATTGAAATTCATTTTACCTAGAGGTCATACTGGTAATTCTGATATCGAAAGAGCTCACGGAACGATAAACGAACATATTCGTATATTTCACTAGACGGACCCTAAAATAGATACCGAAGATAGAATTATAAAAGCGGTAGAAAAATATAACCAAACTATTCATTCTTCCACAGGAGTCAAACCTGTTAATTTTCTGAACGGTAAAATTACAGATTTCGAAAGTACAAAGAAAAAATGCAGGAGAAGAAAGAAAAACTCATAACAAATTTAAATGAAGGTAGAGTAGATTTTAAAGCACCAAATAGTCAAGAAATTCTTATTAAAAATTCCACTGCTTTAAGGTATAAAGATTTACCTAGATATAAAAAAATTTCATGTTTGAGAATAAACAATAATATAGTAGATAAGCAGAATCGAAATATTCATCCAACTCGTATCAAACGAAACTTTAAAAATTTTTCAGAAAATCGTGAGGATCTTAATAATGGCAACGGTCATAATTCTGAACATCTCCCGAACACAAGCAATAATTAACGTCGAAAAACTGGACACTGAGGCTGGATATACCGTAATTCAACAAAATTCTGAACCGATCATTGAATACTATCATAAAATTATCCACGTAATTGACCTTAAAGATGTAGAAACAACTATATCAAATATAGAAACGCAAGTGAATGAAACATTTAATACACCCGAGTATAAGGTATCATTTACGTTACAAGCTAAACTTAACAAAGTAAAACACACATTCAAAACATTGTTACCATTTAGGCAGAAAAGGGCTTTAATTAATATTGGTGGGTCTTTTCTTAAATGGATTTTCGGTACTATGGATGAAGATGATAAATTGGAAATAGAGAACTACTTAAATACAGCTAAAGAAAATGTCCATAATCTTATAGAGAATTCTAATAAGCAAATAAAGATAAATAATATTTTAGAAGAAAACATAAAGAATCTTCAAGTTAGTATACAGAAAAGTCACGAAGAGGTAAGTAAACTTTTCGACTTTGTTACATATAACACAAAGGATATGTTGAAACAATTGCAATACGTACAAATGTTGACTCACATAAATTTGCTTAACGAAGAAATCGAAAAAATACAAGAAAACATAATGTCATCGAAGTACCAAACCATGACTAGATCAATATTGACACCAGAAGAAATCGATGCGTATGATATAGATATATTTAAATTACAAGGGTTAAAAAGCTCTCTTGCATCTATTAATTCTAAATTACTTTTCATTATTCTAATTCCAGAAATGAGTAAATCAAAAGCTATTAAATATAAAATTTTACCAATTCCAGATTCAGATAATGAAGAAGTAGATATAGGAAATACAGATATAATTATCTTTGAAAACAAAACATACTATTTTGATCAAGACAGATATATAGTAGGACAAAATTAAAACCAACAACAAATTGTATTTCAAATTTAATGAATAATTCTTATAATCAATGTTCAAAAATTGTAAACAACAAATCAGAAGTAACAGAAATAGATATAGGAATAGTTATTGTTAAAAACGGACAAGACATGACGCTAATTAATAATTGTAATAATTTCGAATACATCTTAAGTAAAAACTATTTACTTTCTTTTAATAATTGTACAATAAAATTAAATAGTGTCGAATTCAGTAACAAAGAAAAAGAATTCGAACACAATATAATTTTACCTAGATATATGAAAATGGAAAAAATTAATATTTCATTAAAATTAGAAGATTTACACATTAATCAAATAGAAAACAACAAACAAATCATAGGAATAGAACATAAAGGAAAGCATGTTGTAATAGTTTCATATGTAACCAGCGTATATTAGTATTAATTACCTTAGCCATAATAATGTTTAAGTAAATTGTGTTGTATATTGCAAAAAGAAGTCAAACAAGCTCAAAATCAAATTCTAATGATTTTGCTCAGGAGAGCAAAAATCTTAACGAAGGGGGAGTCATATACCCTGAAATTTCAACATTAACTTCCGTTCCCATTAATTTATAAATATTTGCAATTTTAATAAATAATTTATTAATTTTACTTTCGTATCAAGTTTCGTTGACATGAACTTTGAAATCGACTTAGACAATCAAATTTTTACACGCGAAATATAATTTTTACAAAACTTGCAATTTTCTTTTATAATTTTGATTATTGCTGATTGATGGAATTTTACTAATTGCTTGACTTTTTTTCATTTAAATTATTTTTAAGAATTTTTCTCATCAGTTCTTTCTAAGCTAGGATTTTGTAAACACGTAAAATAAATTTTGATTTACAAAATTTAATTGTTTTCGTTTTTTTCTTTTCTATAATTAAATTTTGATTTATAAAATTTAATTATATACGTTATATCTATGTTTTGCGCGCGCGAAATAATGATATTGTTTTTTCAACTTTTTTAGGGATTTTGAGTTTGGGGATTTTGAGTTTAGGGATTTTGAGTTTGGGGATTTTGAGTTTAGGGATTTTGAGTTGGGGATTTTGATTTGGGGATTGTCATTTGAGGATTACATAGCCAACCCGTGAATTATATATGCATACATACATATGTTCGAGCATAGAATAAGTATACTAGAACTAGATGTCTACTTTCAATGCAGTGACGTGTTACAAAGATCATATATATTACAAATAGATTTTCCAAGTAATAAAACTGTCAAAATCCAGAACGCATAAATGCACATATATACATTGGGGAAAAATGTCTTCGAAAAATATCTTCGAAAAATTGTTAGTGTGTGTGTTATGAGGCAGGGTTAAGAGGAGTTACCTGTACAAACTGAAACTATACAAATTACAAGTTTGTGTGTTGATGCATATGGTTAATGTATTCTTTCAGTAATAAGAAAAAAAGAGAAAAGTAATATAAAAATTATGAATTTGTAAAGATGTTACAAACATGTAAATACAGCGATAATTCGTATGCGGTCATTATAAGCCATGTAAATTTTTATTTGTTATTATGTAACATACATATGAATCTATTCAATATAATCTCATGGTATTTGTATGTAGTATTAAGGATATCAGATTTTCCATGTTTTTTATACGCGGCAAGAAATAATCATAATATGTATATACATACATATGCATGTATGTATATATGTAATATATAGTATTTGTACATATAGCGCATGTAGGTTATCAGACTTATCATGCGCTTATCGTACAACATATACATTAAACATGTTAAATGTATAATTTAACATATAAAATATATATGTACCTATATAATAGAATATATTTCTATTTTATAATATGTATGTACATTTTATAATTGTTGTACAATATATTATATTGTATAGTATATGTATTTTATAGTTTAATATAAAAAAGTTTTCTGGACAAAAAATCTCCAACAAAAATGAATTACATTCATACTCTTTATTAAAAACATGAACTACATACATATATACATTTTATATGTGGTGTGCACTCGTGGGCGTTTCAGATATGGACATATGTACGTATTATCTGTAATTTGCCATTAATATATAAGATAAAAGCAACCCATTGTTGTCAGAATTCCAGAAAATTCTAAAATTTTTTGGACAAAAACTACCTAGCAAAAATGAATTACATACACTTATTCAAAACATGAACTATAATTGTGTAGTATATGTATGTACAATTATATGTGCAGACATGTGAATATAAAATACATATTACTTTTCATTTTCCATTCATAAATATACATATGTAGTACAAAAGCAAAGCATTGTTGTCAAAATTGCAAAAAACACAAACAAAATTATGCAGCACGTGTAAATTTCTTTTTCAAAACAAAATTTAGAATCATCAAAATTCTTACGATCAAGTTAAGTCCAATATATGCGCTATTCACATTATGCCAGTAGCCATTTAATGTTAACTACCAAGTGAAAATAGCATGCAAAAAGCATAATGTCGCCAATGCTGGTGGAATATCATGCTTTTAAAAATAGTTTTAAAAAGTTCAAAATGCTGAAGCTGAAAAATAGAGTAAATATCAAATTGAATTGGTGATTTATCACATAAAAATTGATTTAATATATTTCATTTTCATGTTAAAATTAAATTAAAAATAATTGGAAATAATTGAAATGTAACAAAATTATTGTAATATATACGCAATTATATTAATTATCTTAAATAAAATTTATGCAGTTTTCACCATATTGTAACGTAAAAAATAGCATGTTTTTCTTTTTTAAATGTTAATAGAAAAAGCATGCTATTTTACCAGCAGATGGTTACTCTTACTAGTATAATGTGAATAGGCCAATAAGTTTGAATGTTTATTATACTATTATGATGTATGTGATCATACAATGTAGAAGCATAAATATATATGAAAAAATTATATATTGGATGTGTATATGATCCTTTCTATACAATATTTATATACACGATCTTATAAAGTAGTACCTACGAGTTTAAGAAGAAAAATATGTAGGTATATTGCATACGCTATATTGCTATATATGAGTATACATATAATTGCTAGAGAAGGATTTGTTTATTTGTTCAAATAATATACATTATATATATGCTTTTATTTAACACATGTAAACAATGTTTGAAGTGGATACGACATACGTAATAACAAAACAGGATTTTGAACATACATATACATTTTGAACATAGGTATATTAAACAAAACGTAAAATATAACTGGATGTCTTATAATAGGAATAATATATACAAATACATACTTCACTGCAACACACATTAAATAATTCATTTTGTATAGTCTATAATATATACATACATATAAGGTAAATGTACGTGTATTGCATTAACCGCATATGAATAATTGTTATGCGTATATAAACTGTACATGTAATACAACCAGGTAGACTTCAAATATCTGTAATAACATGAGCCGATTTTTTTGAAAGTGGAACAAGTTCATTTTTCAAATTTCTATATACATACATATGTTAAATTTTACTTTTATAATTACTAGTAAATTTAATGGGAAAAAAACTTGGACTTCTACAAAATCCGCATTGTTTTTTTTTTGTAAATCTCCAAGGATATAAAAATGTATTTTCTTGTACGATAATTTATTTAGAATTTTGATTAAAAAATTCTAAATATGTTGACAATTTTGAACTTATACCGCTTTACAATAAAAGAGATCATATATTTGAAAAGAAAATATGATATATATAAGGACATTAATATAAAGGAATATTTATTCCTTTATTAATTTTTTTCCCGCCCACAATGAAAAGAATTTCTTAGCACCATCACACAAACTTGTGTATATGATACCGCCTACAACTGGTTTTTATTTCCCCTTAGCATGTTTTCATATCTACGTTTTGCAAATGTATTACTTTTTCTCTTTTACATTTATTTTATGCTATACATCATCATACAAACTACCTGTAAAGTTCTACACCTATAGTAGTCTCCCACTTTAATTTTTTCGAAGACATTTCGAAGACATTTTTTGCAAACATACAGACAAGTGGAAACTCTATATATATGCTCTTTGCGTGTTATATGAAAAAATAAAAATGACACATTCGAAATAAAGCTCTACACGTTTAAAAGAAAGCTCTTTGAATTTGAGTTTGAGATACAGTTTTAAACACAGCACAATACATGTGTTGTATTGCATGAGAATGATCTTTTATCCTATTCTATCATCGTAAGGATATTGATTGTGTACCATAACAAGACTTGAATATGTTTGATGGATAGTGAATACATATAGTACATATTGTTGCAAAATTGCTAACAGATGGCGCCACCCCGTTTGTAACGTTTTTCAAGGTTATAGAACGAATCCATCGTGTGCGATCCATTAAATAAAATTTCGAGTATCGTTTCGCACACCATGATCTTGATTGATCTTGAAAAACGTGGGTGGTCGGCCATCATCATTTTTTCCTTCTTCGTAAGGTAGACCTTGACCTAGTTAGACGTGAATCAAAGTCGTTTGTGCGGTGCGATTTATTTCGAAAATCTCAAAAAAAAATTTGAAAATTATAAATTTAAATTCAAATTTCAAAATTTAATTCTTGAAATTTCGCGCGGTGTAATTTAACCTATTCCGTGATAAATAAAAGAAAAATAAAAAATTAACAATGAAAACATATAAGACAATTAAATGGTGGATAAAAAAAGAGTAAAGTAGTGAAGTGAAAAAACAGGGTGCCCCGTTCAGATAAATAAAAACATTTAGGAGACAATAAAAATAAAAAAAAACTGAAACAAATTAAAAGGAGAAATTCAAAATAAGAGGAAAAGGACAAATAAAAAAAATAAATAAATAAATAAATAAATAAAAGGGTAAGTTTAAAAACTTAAAAAATTAAACAGTGAAAAGAATAAACGTGTTTAGTGCATTTTTTCACGAACACCCCTTGCCTATGCAGGTGTTGAAATAATATAAAAACATAAAATAAAAATCCTCTCGGGAACCATAATCGCGTGTATTTGTTCATTTCAGCTTTACGCTAACAAAAATTCGCGATTAATTTTTTTTTTTTTTGTACTTTCGTGAGATTTACAAGTGTCGGTAGTTTGTATCCACGTTCATTTCGGGAACGTACCCCTATACAAAAACAAACATTCGTAAATTTTCTAACAATATTTTGTTGTCCTGCCATATATATATAGTAAAATACTGTATATGTATATGCATTTAAGATCAAACCAAATATAATTAATATGTGAAAAACCAGATTGTATACTAAATTGTGTAACTGAAAATCTTTTTTTTTGTTCAGATATTTGAATATGAAAATCAAAACAAAAATCGCTGTGACTCTGTGAGCAGGTATAGTATACATACATACATACAATATGTACTGTTTGGTACGTAAGGATACAAACTACACAAATATGCATTAGGATTCAAGATTTTTTCATGTATATTCTTGCGATTGTAAAAAATTTGAGCCTTCTCCATATTATCGTCGTTTTAGATAATCTGACTTTGATTGTTGTTGTTTTCATTTACAAATACAGTATATTAACAATGAAAGAGTAAACATTGTATAAAGAGATTACTAAGTAGATTCGGTGTTAAGGAAAAAAAAAACGTTTCAAGTAAAATCCTTGAAAAAATAACTGTACAATACATTTAAATATTTTGCACAATTTTGCACTAACACAAAAATGACCCTAAAAATAGATGGTATTATTACTTACATTGAACAAAAGGGGATACAAATATTTTAAATTTAAAAATTAAACCGTATTCACCACATATGGTAAAAAGAAAACAAATGTCAAATGTGATTTTCAAATATATTTATAAAACATGGTTTGATCTGCATTGTGTAAATATATCTTGAAATTATTTTTTATTTAAAACATTTCATAATCATTTTATCTAAGATCAGATAATGAAATTTGCTAAAAAAATAAGTACATAGATTAATTTTTTGATAAGGTGAATTAGAATTTCTTCTTTCTCTATTTTGAAGAATTTAAAAGAGAATGAAAACAAAAAAACGAAAAGGAGAAACGTCAAAACGACGCAGATTGACTGCTTTTACACAAAGCGTTTATTTCCAAGATACACTTTCCAATAATTCCAGTTTACTGGGTGAAGAATGGTGAGGAGAGTATCAAATAACCGGTACCCGTGTGTTTTTAATTTCGTAACTAAATTTTCTTCTTTTTTTCACATTTTGTTTTGTGCCATATTCTTTTTTTCTTCTCCGTTTTATTTTCTTTCGCTGCCATGCAGTAAACATTAAATAAAATTAAAATATGCATCAATTTAAATGTTGAAAAAATTACCAAAAATATTTAAAAAATATAATAGATCAAATGTAACTATGTTAACTTTATTATAAAATAAAAAAGAAAACAAAATAAGTTAAACGTTTTCTGCCCCATAAATAATTTTATTTCAATTATAAATCTATCTATAACAAATCTACGTACATACATATGTATATGCTTGCTTACTACCATTAATACTCTCTAGGAAGAACTTCTATTTCTGGAAATTCTTTAAATTTTATACTCATTGCACTATAACACCACAAATCTTTAAATTTAAAATCTGTTGTAAATTTATAATTTCTGATTAATTTTGATAACATTACTTTCATAGAAATTAAGGCATATTTAAACCCTGAATGGGAAAATAAAAAAAATTTGAAAAAATTATAAATTTATCTGTTACATTAATTATTTACTTACCTATACAATTTCGAAGTCCTTTTAAAAACGGAATGTACGCATAAGGATGTTGTTCTTTTACTTTTTCTGGTGAAAAATGTTCTGGATCGAATTGATTAGCATTCTCTCCCCAATATAGAGGATTTCTGTGCAGATTATATATATCAATACCTATTTGTGTTCCTTTTGGCACAATTACTCCATCAAATATTTCGAAATCCTCTGATGTTTCTCAGCCTACAATTGGTACAGTTGGCAAAATTCTCAAAGTTTCATTGATTACCATATCTAAATAGGGTGTTTGTTGTGTTTGTTCATAAGTGACATCAAATTCTTTTTCCGGGAATAAACTGTATATTTCATTGAAAAGTCTTTCCTGATATTCTGGATGCATTGCTAATAGCATAAGTACATTATACATCGTACTTGCCGTTGTATCGAAACCCTTTAAGAAAGTAAAAATTGGTTTTACTTACAAAATCGGTGGGTGGCTTGAGAGTGTGGGGGAGGTAGAGGAGTGCTTGGTGACCATGTTTTGGTAAGGAAGGATGGAGGCAGGGATTAAACGTGAAATTCTAATATCATGTGTGTAGATAATCGAATATTAAACGCTAGGTGATATTATCTAGGAACCTATAGGATCTAGACTCTAAGCTCTAGAGGGTAGAGAGAGTAAGTCGATAAAAATGTCATGCACACTGAAATCTACACATGTGTAAATAGAATACAACTACAAGATACAAAATACAGACTGCCGAAAGTGCATATATTAAAGAAAAATTAAAAGGTAAGTAAATGAAAGTTTGTAACATTAAATAAAATAACAAATTCATTTATCGATCTAAAAAAATTCATTATTTAAAAACAAAAATAAAAAACAAGACTTATTATAATGCCAAATTCGTATTCGAATACTATGGCCCTTACTAAGGTTTTTGACAATCGATTGAATAACTTACAAGTATCGAATTTCGGTATCATGGTTTTCGCTTTTTCATCGAATCGTTCGATAAAATCGAACAGCTAGTTCGATCACGTTTTTACTGTCGAAATGTAATTTTTTACAAGAATTTGCGCGAATTGTGATGCGAAGTGTGAAGAATATGGATATTTAAATATTATAAAACTTTATTTATTTAAGAAAATTATTAAAAAGTACAATTAATGGTATTAACTAAATTGTTTGAATTTTTTTTGTTGAATAGCAAAATTGCAAGCATTTGTAGATAATCAGAAAAGTCGTTAAAATTAAATTTTAAAAAAACTTTTAAATTTTGACAACTCAAAAGTCGTTGAATGAAGATGTTATACACAATAATTAACTATAACGATACCTTCATGTAAAGTGTATATGGTAATGCTTTTTGCGATCGATCAAGTTACATGGTACCGAAATTAAATTCAGTCGAATTAAGAATTCAGAAGCTCCTTAGATCAAACGTCGAATCGAAAACGATAATAATTTTTGTACTATAAAAAATAACATATAATGAAATTTAAAAAATTTAGTACCTAGTGACCTCCTGGCTTCAAATGATCCTCTTTACGTTCATACACTTCCTGGTGGCCATTAGGCACCGGGCATGGCCTCCACAAGTTTTTAAACAAAATCTTCTTGAATTTTAATCCATTTATCCAAATTTTATTCCAAAAAAGTTGAAAAGATATCATTGGGAACGTTACATAATCCCCAAAAATAAAATCCCCGAACTCAAAATTCTCAAAAACAAAATCCCTAAACTCAAAATCCCCAAACCTAAAATCCCCGAACTCAAAATCCCCAAAACTCACAATCTCCGAACAAAAAATTCCTAAACATGAAATTCGGGAACGCTACATAATCCCCAAAAATAAAATCCCCGAAAATCAAAATCCCTAAAACTCGAAATCCCCGAAAACAAAATCCCTAAACTCAAAATCCCCGAAAATCAAAATCCCCAAACTCAAATTCCTAAACATGAAATTCTTATTCTTAAAATTTATACCTTTTACAAAAAAATTTAATTAATATTTTTGAAAATGTTTTCTTAATTTTTATTTCGTTTGGAAGAAAAATTGATTGTGAATTGATAAATTTATTTACAAAAATATACATATGTATAGTATGTATGTATATTGAAATATGTGTGAATTATGTATGCATACATACATATGTTCGAAAGAAAGCTCTTTGAATTTGAGTTTGAGATAAAGTTTTAAACACAGCACAATACATGTTTTGTATTGCATGAGAATGATCTTTTATCCTATTCTATCATCGTAAGGATATTGATTGTGTACCATAACAAGACTTGAATATGTTTGATGGATAGTGAATACATACATATTTTGTTGTCCTGCCATATATATATAGTAAAATACTGTATATGTATATGCATTTAAGATCAAACCAAATATAATTAATATGTGAAAGACCACATTGTATACTAAATTGTGTAACTGAAGATCTTTTTTTTTGTTCAGATATTTGAATATGAAAATCAAAGCAAAAATCGCTGTGACTCTGTGAGCAGGTATAATATACATACATACATACATATATGTACTGTTTGGTACGTAAGGATACAAACTACACAAATATGCATTAGGATTCAAGATTTTTTCATGTATATTCTTGCGATTGTAAAAAATTTGAGCCTTCTCCATATTATCGTCGTATTAGATATTCTGACTTTGATTGTTGTTGTTTTCATTTCCAAATACAGTATATTACCAATGAAAGAGTAAACATTGTATAAAGAGATTACTAAGTAGATTTGGTGTTAAGAAAAAAAAAAATTATTTATTTTACATTAATTCATTACATAACATTAATTTTATTTTAAAATAAAAAAGAAAATAAAATAAGTTAAACTTTTTCTGCCCCATAAATAATTTTATTTCAATTATAAATCTATCTATAACAAATCTACGTACATATGTATATGCTTGCTTACTACCATTAATACTCTCTAGGAAGAACTTCTATTTCTGGAAATTCTTTAAATTTTATATTCATTGCACTATAACACCATAAATCTTTAAATTTAAAATCTGTTGTAAATTTATAATTTCTAATTAATTTTGATAACATTATTTTCATAGAAATTAAGGCATATTTAAACCCCGAATGGGAAAATAAAAAAAATTTAAAAAAATTATAAATTTATCTGTTACATTAATTATTTACTTACCTATACAATTTCGAAGTCCTTTTAAAAACGGAATGTACGCATAAGGATGTTGTTCTTTTACTTTTTCTGGTGAAAAATGTTCTGGATCGAATTGATTAGCATTCTCTCCCCAATATAGAGGATTTCTGTGCAGATTATATATATCAATACCTATTTGTGTTCCTTTTGGCACAATTACTCCATCAAATATTTCGAAATCCTCTGATGTTTCTCGGCCTACAATTGGTACAGTTGGTAAAATTCTCAAAGTTTCATTGATTACCATATCTAGGTAGGTAGGTAGGTAGAGGTGGCCGCCCGCTCATTCCCAAGCAAGCACACTTAGGCCAGAAAGGCCCATTGTGATACCACACCAGGAATCTCACAGATCGAACCACCTCGAGCGCTTCAGAAAACCCAGAAGTCTCTTGACCGAGATCTCCCCTAAACTAGAGAGATCTTGAAAGAAGGCAGCCCCAAGAAATATTTCTCTATTTCTAGAGAGCGCCATACAGTGACAGAGGAGGTGTTCAACACTTTCCTCCTCCTCTTCATCTTGACATGCTCTGCAGAGGTCATTATAGGGAGCATTTAGCCTTCTGGCATGTTTGCCTATAAGACAATGCCCCGTTAAAACTCCCACTAGAGCACTAACTGTTCTCCTATTTTGGGATAGCAGGTCACTAGAGAGTTTATTGTCCACTCCAGGACACAGAGCCTTGGCAATGGAGTTACCAGCGCTTGAAACCCATCTTAGATTCCATGCCCTCGTAGACTTCTGCCGTGTTCTTAGGGCACAGCTGGCGGCTGGGATTCCAAATTCTCGATAACCCTCCAGTAATTCGAGAGTTGTTCCCAGTCTGGCCAGCTCATCTGCCTTACAATTTCCCTGGACTTCCGTGTGTCCAGGTACCTAAATAAGGTTAATACTGAAGTACTCTGCCATAATGTTTAGCAGAGTAAGGCACTCCAGTACGACCTTCGATGAGCAAGTCGCTGCGGTCAGCGCTTTGATCGCGGCCTGGCTGTCAGAGAATATATTTACCACCCTAGCGACAATAACATTCTCAGCAAGCCAGTTAATCGCCTCTTTAATTGCAGCTACCTCCGCTTGGAACACACTGCAGTGATCCGGTAGCCTAAATGATAATTCAATTTTCAAGGAGTCACTGTACAGACCCCCTCCAACTCGGCCATCCAGCTTGGAGCCGTCTGTGTAGAGATGTACGCCATCCCTGCGCAGCGGCTCCTTACTGGCCCATTCATCCCTAGAAGGAACACTAGTCAGAAATTTCCCTCTAAAGTTCGGCCTGGGTATAGCATAATCGATTTCCCCAGAGAACGGTAGAGAATCAATAATGCTTGAATGACCTACCCGAAAGCGCGACCACTGTCCGCTAGCCATAAGCCTAGTGGCAGTGTTTTTTGCGAGTTCGGTGGCATACAGATCCAGAGGCATCAGATTCAATAAAGCTTCTAATGCCCCTGTTGAAGTGGTCCTGAGAGCTCCGGAGATAAGAAGTGCGGCCGCTCTCTGAACCTTCCCTAAGAGATTACTCGTGGTGGCCGTCCGTAGGGCCGTCCACCACACAATCGACCCATATAGCTAGATAGGTCTCACTACCGCAATGTAGAGCCAGTGAACGACTCGAGGTTCAAGCCCCCATTTTCTACCAATTGCTTTCTTGCATGCCACCATAGCCTTCCTCACGCGTTCCCTAGTATTTTGCTTCCAGCTGAGCTTGGAATCAAGAATTAGTCCAAGGTACTTAACCTCCTTGGAAAGCGCCAGAGGAGTACCCGCTAGGACCACATTATTTAGACGCGGCACCTTGTACCTTCTAGTGAATAGAACAAGGTCCGTTTTCTGCGGATTCACTTTTAATCCGCTTTCACAAGCCCATTTCTCCAGCTTGTTAAGAGCGGCCTGCAAAATATCCGTCAAAGTTGACGGAAATTTGCCAGATACCGCAATGACTATGTCGTCCGCATAGGCAATCACCTTGCAGCCACTCCCCTCCAAACGTCTCAGCAGTCTATCAACCACCACGTTCCAGAGGAGAGGTGAGAGAACACCCCCTTGAGGCGTACCCCTACTCACCTGTCTTCTGATGACACCACCCCTCAGCAAGGCATTGACAGTCCGTTTTCTCAACAGACTATCAATCCATACCACCAAGGTGCCGTTCACCCCCAGACCAGTGAGCGCCGCAGTAATCGCTCGCGGTACAACATTGTTAAAGGCGCCTTCTATGTCCAAAAAGGCCGCCAAGGTGTACTCTTTGAAGGTAAGAGATTTCTCAATCTCCCCCACTAAATTATGTAGAGCAGTCTCAACAGACCTACCTTTAGTATAGGCGTGCTGAGACTTGGACAGCCCATCCCCGATGCTACTTCTAAGATATAGGTCCACCAGCCTTTCCATGGTTTTTAACATAAAAGAAGAAAGACTGATGGGTCGGAAGTCGCCAGGCTTGTGATGGGAGCTTTTACCCGCTTTCGGTATAAAAGTTACTCTCACCTCCCTCCACAAGGAGGGAATATGCCCTAGCGCCAGGGGATTGGAGGCATCAAAAATCACCTTAAGCCAGGGGATGATGATATCCTCCACCTGTTGAAGTTCTGCTGGAATAATCCCATCCGGACCAGCAGATTTAAATGGCTTGAACGAGCGTATAGCCCATTCAATCTTGCCATATTCACTAAAGCCAACCGGAATGGAGTCAGAAACTCCCCTCCCAGTCGACTCAGTTATAGAGGCTACCTCATCACCTTTCGGAAAATGGGTATCCATAAGCAGCCCTAGCACTTCCTCTCCAGTTCTCATCCAACTTCCCGCACTATTCTGGAGAGAAGTCGGAGACACCGGATTTTGTGCCAGGATCTTCCTGAGTCTAGAGGCTTCTGTAACCTCCATAACGGAGCTGCAGAAAGTCTTCCACGAGAGCCGCTGAGACTTCCTCAGCTCCTTTTTATAGACCTTCAGCTTTCCCTTGTAAAGCTTCCAGTCTGATTCAGCCTTAGTAAATTTGGCTTTATTGAAAGCCTGCCGACTTAACTTCCTTAACTCGGCAAGCTCAGCAGACCACCACGGAGGTTTGAACTTACCTCTGGGTTTAGAAACTGGACAAGACTCAACTGTTGCCCTATTCAGGGCTTCAGTCAACCTTTCTACAGCCCTGTCCAACTGCTCGGAACAGGTAATAACGCACGGAGGGGCCCCCGGAAGCAGTTTCCTTACTGCTTCCCTGTATCTCCCCCAGTCCGTCCTTTTCCTGTTCCTGAAACACTCCTCCTCAGCCATCCTTCCAATATCTAAACTAAAAAGTATATACCTATGGTCTGAGAAGGAAAATTCCTCACTAACCCTCCAGTCACAAACCTCGACTGAGTGGGCAGTGGTAAGGGTGAGATCCAACACCTCCTCCCTGTTCCTAATAACAAAGGTGGGTGTTGAACCTCTGTTACAGATAGTGAGGTTAGTACTTAAAATGAAATCTAAAAGTAACTCACCTCTTTCATTTGTATCACTGCTCCCCCACATAGAGCTGTGAGCGTTGGCATCCGCTCCTACTACAACGTCTGCTCTTCGTTGCTCTGCGTCTGCCACAAGAGCCTGAAGCATTGGAGTAGGAACAGACTGTTCATAGGGCATGTAGGCTGACACTACCCACATGCTGCGACTCCTCCCCAGATCTAAAGCAACCGTTGTTGTGTCGTCGTTGCAGAACTGTGGAAGAATAAAGAAATTAAAATGTCTTCTAGCAAGAATGCAAGTTCTAGGTCTACTCGCATTACTTACATAGAATAAATTAAATCCAGGGATTTTTAGCCCGCAGATTTTGCCACCCACTAGCCAGGGTTCCTGCACCAGGGCTAAGTCCTCCTTCCCCTGACTGAGTCGAAGGAAGAGATTAGCCGTGGCTGCTTTACTGTGGTGCAGATTGATCTGAATCACCTTCATGCACAGAAGGCTTCTGCACCACAGTAATGTTAGACTCTTCTTCGGAGTCGGACGACTTCAACAGCTCGTCCTCTTCCGAAGTTGGTCCGTAACCTTCGGAGTTGGTTCGTAACCTTCCTCTAGCATCGCCTCTCCAGGAGGGTTTGTCTGAGGAGCAGAACCTGCTTCCACAGGCTTCCCCCCGGCAGCCGTTTCATCCTTCCGATACACTTTCAGGGTAACAGCTCCAAAGCCAAAGCTAATTTGCCCCCGTGTACTCGAAAGGATTGGTAGAGACTTCTTGTTGACGATAACCACCGCCTGCCTGGAGTCTCCCTTAGGCTCTTCAACCCTGGCAACCTTCCAGTTACCTGTAGGTAGGCCAGGGTTGGAGGCTCTTATAAGGCCTAGGATCTTTTCTGGATCCGACATGCGTGCCGGTATCCAGACCCTAGCCCTTGGTCTGCAGGGAATCTCCTCCCTGCGGACTACCTTGAGGTCAGCCCCAGGCCAGATTTCTCCAAGCCTGGAAATTGCCTCCCTGTACAAAGTTTCGGATCGCTGTCCGACACACGATACCAGCTTGACGTGCCCCTGGTGCCACCCAGCATCCCTGCAAACAGGTGGTTCACCGGGGAACTGCGTCATGACTGGCTCGAAGACATCGAGCAGCGCATCCTCCACCTTCTTCCAATTCGACAGCGAGATGCTGCCGTCTGGATTACCGCAGTCAATAACGCCCACGGTAATCGCATCTTTCAGCACCTCGCTGAATTTCCTTTTCGGGGCTGCAGTGGCGCCGACCTTCGGTCGTTTTGCCGCCTGCTGCTCCTCTTCCGTTGACCGCTGCCGCTTGTTAGCCAGCAGCTTTTTGTCATCGCGTCTTTCAATGACTTTTGTGGCCCAGTCTAAGGATTTCAGATCCTCTGGTGTTCTATCCTCAACAGGAATAGAACGGATCCTGTCCCTGACCTGATAGGCCTTTTTCCTCTCCCTATAGGCGAGCTTAGATGGGGGGTGGCCTTTCTTTTTGACCAGGCTACCTTGCCCACTGCTACACCCTGGTTGAGGCTCTTTAAGGCTAGAACCAGACAAAAGAGTCCCAGTTCCCACCTGTTTGGAAGCCGAGGGTATGCTAGAGCTAGGCATTTTAGCCACACTCTTACCCTCAGCCGAAGTATTAGAAGCCAGCCTCTGGGCCAAGCTTCTTTTTGCCGGTTTGGAACGAGAGCCGGCCTCGTTTTTGTTTAAATTTTTATTTTTTGATAAATCCATAAAGATTCCCACGAGTTTGGGACAAAAGAGGTCGATCTACGCAGAGGTCCCTGTACGTAGACAAGGCTATTTACTACGGGGGGGCGCCAGGTAAACCCCGAGGCTCCGTTAGCGACTGAGCTATTTTTAAAACTGGGCCCTCAGCCAGGTTGATCCTCGGCACGGGTCGCATCACACCTTGATCCAGCCCAGGGGAAATGAAGCGCAAGAAGGATTACGACTGAAGGAGCGTAGGAGACAAGGAGGGATCGGGAGGGGATAGGAGGGGAACACACGCCCGACTATATTTGTCAGCACCAAAGCCAAGCTTTAACGGTCTGTTACCGGTAGCCACCACGAGGAGGTTATAGTCGAACTTTCGACTATCCAAGAGGAAGTCTCCATCCCATCCCGTTCTTCACAAAATAAGATAGAGACTCCCACCTGAATAGCGGCACGGCCACCTACCATATCTAAATAGGGTGTTTGTTGTGTTTGTTCATAAGTGACATCAAATTCTTTTTCCGGGAATAAACTGTATATTTCATTGGAAAGTCTTTCCTGATATTCTGGATGCATTGCTAATAGCATAAGTACATTATACATCGTACTTGCCGTTGTATCGAAACCCTTAAAGAAAGTAAAAATTGGTTTTACTTACAAAATCGGTGGGTGGCGTGAGAGTGTGGGGGAGGTAGAGGAGTGCTTGGTGACCATGTTTTGGTAAGGAAGGATGGAGGCAGGGATTAAACGTGAAATTCTAATATCATGTGTGTAGATAATCGAATATTAAACGCTAGGTGATATTATCTAGGAACCTATAGGATCTAGACTCTAAGCTCTAGAGGGTAGAGAGAGTAAGTCGATAAAAATGTCATGCACACTGAAATCTACACATGTGTAAATAGAATACAACTACAAGATACAAAATACAGACTGCCGAAAGTGCATATATTAAAGAAAAATTAAAAGGTAAGTAAATGAAAGTTTGTAACATTAAATAAAATAACAAATTCATTTATCGATCTAAAAAAAATTATTATTAAAACAAAAATAAAAAACAAGACTTATTATAATGCCAAATTCGTTTTCGAATACTATGGCCCTTACTAAGGTTTTTGACAATCGATTGAATAACTTACAAGTATCGAATTTCGGTATCATGGTTTTCGCTTTTTCATCGAATCGTTCGATAAAATCGAACAGCTAGTTCGATCACGTTTTTACTGTCGAAATGTAATTTTTTACAAGAATTTGCGCGAATTGTGATGCGAAGTGTGAAGAATATGGATATTTAAATATTATAAAACTTTATTTATTTAGGAAAATTATTAAAAAGTACAATTAATGGTATTAACTAAATTGTTTGAATTTTTTTTGTTGAATAGCAAAATTGCAAGCATTTGTAGATAATCAGAAAAGTCGTTAAAATTAAATTTTAAAAAAATTTTTAAATTTTGACAACTCAAAAGTCGTTAAATGAAGATGTTATACAGAATAATTAACTATAATGATACCTACATCCTACATGTAAAGTGTATATGGTAATGCTTTTTGCGATCGATCAAGTTACATGGTACCGAAATTAAATTCAGTCGAATTAAGAATTCAGAAGCTCCTTAAATCAAACGTCGAATCGAAAACGATAATAATTTTTGTACTATAAAAAATAACATATAATGAAATTTAAAAAATTCAGTACCTAGTGACCTCCTGGCTTCAAATGATCCTCTTTACGTTCATACACTTCCTGGTGGCCATTAGGCACGGGGCATGGCCTCCACAAGTTTTTAAACAAAATCTTCTTGAATTTTAATCCATTTATCCAAATTTTATTCCAAAAAAGTTGAAAAGATATCATTGGGAACGCTACATAATCCCCAAAAATAAAATTCCCGAAAATCAAAATCCCCAAACTCAAGTTTCTAAACATGAAATTCTTATTCTTAAAATTTATACCTTTTACAAAAAAAATTTAATTAATATTTTTGAAAATGTTTTCTTAATTTTTATATCGTTTGGAAGAAAAATTGATTGTGAATTGATAAATTTATTTACAAAAATATACATATGTATGTATGTATATTGAAATATGTGTGAATTATGTATGCATACATACATATGTTCGAAAGAAAGCTCTTTGAATTTGAGTTTGAGATACAGTTTTAAACACAGCACAATACATGTGTTGTATTGCATGAGAATGATCTTTTATCCTATTCTATCATCGTAAGGATATTGATTGTGTACCATAACAAGACTTGAATATGTTTGATGGATAGTGAATACATACATATTTTGTTGTCCTGCCATATATATATAGTAAAATACTGTATATGTATATGCATTTAAGATCAAACCAAATATAATTAATATGTGAAAAACCAGATTGTATACTAAATTGTGTAACTGAAGATCTTTTTTTTTGTTCAGATATTTGAATATGAAAATCAAAACAAAAATCGCTGTGACTATGTGAGCAGGTATAGTATACATACATACATACATACATATATGTACTGTTTGGTACGTAAGGATACAAACTACACAAATATGTATTAGAATTCAAGATTTTTTCATGTATATTCTTGCGATTGTAAAAAATTTGAGCCTTCTCCATATTATCGTCGTATTAGATATTCTGACTTTGATTGTTGTTGTTTTCATTTCCAAATACAGTATATTACCAATGAAAGAGTAAACATTGTATAAAGAGATTACTAAGTAGATTCGGTGTTAAGAAAAAAAAAAAATTATTTATTTTACATTATTTCATTACATAACATTAATTTTATTTTAAAACACAAAAGAAAAAAAAATAAGTTAAACTTTTTCTGCCCCATAAATAATTTTATTTCAATTATAAATCTATCTATAACAAATCTACGTACATATGTATATGCTTGCTTACTACCATTAATACTCTCTAGGAAGAACTTCTATTTCTGGAAATTCTTTAAATTTTATACTCATTGCACTATAACACCACAAATCTTTAAATTTAAAATCTGTTGTAAATTTATAATTTCTAATTAATTTTGATAACATTACTTTCATAGAAATTAAGGCATATTTAAACACTGAATGGGAAAATAAAAAAAATTTAAAAAAATTATAAATTTATCTGTTACAATAATTATTTACTTACCTATACAATTTCGAAGTCCTTTTAAAAACGGAATGTACGCATAAGGATGTTGTTCTTTTACTTTTTCTGGTGAAAAATGTTCTGGATCGAATTGATTAGCATTCTCTCCCCAATATAGAGGATTTCCGTGCAGATTATATATATCAATACCTATTTGTGTTCCTTTTGGCACAATTACTCCATCAAATATTTCGAAATCCTCTGATGTTTCTCGGCCTACAATTGGTACAGTTGGTAAAATTCTCAAAGTTTCATTGATTACCATATCTAAATAGGGTGTTTGTTGTGTTTGTTCATAAGTGACATCAAATTCTTTTTCCGGGAATAAACTGTGTATTTCATTGAAAAGTCTTTCCTGATATTCTGGATGCATTGCTAATAGCATAAGTACATTATACATCGTACTTGCCGTTGTATCGAAACCCTTTAAGAAAGTAAAAATTGGTTTTACTTACAAAATCGGTGGGTGGCTTGAGAGTGTGGGGGAGGTAGAGGAGTGCTTGGTGACCATGTTTTGGTAAGGAAGGATGGAGGCAGGGATTAAACGTGAAATTCTAATATCATGTGTGTAGATAATCGAATATTAAACGCTAGGTGATATTATCTAGGAACCTATAGGATCTAGACTCTAAGCTCTAGAGGGTAGAGAGAGTAAGTCGATAAAAATGTCATGCACACTGAAATCTACACATGTGTAAATAGAATACAACTACAAGATACAAAATACAGACTGCCGAAAGTGCATATATTAAAGAAAAATTAAAAGGTAAGTAAATGAAAGTTTGTAACATTAAATAAAATAACAAATTCATTTATCGATCTAAAAAAATTCATTATTTAAAAACAAAAATAAAAAACAAGACTTATTATAATGCCAAATTCGTATTCGAATACTATGGCCCTTACTAAGGTTTTTGACAATCGATTGAATAACTTACAAGTATCGAATTTCGGTATCATGGTTTTCGCTTTTTCATCGAATCGTTCGATAAAATCGAACAGCTAGTTCGATCACGTTTTTACTGTCGAAATGTAATTTTTTACAAGAATTTGCGCGAATTGTGATGCGAAGTGTGAAGAATATGGATATTTAAATATTATAAAACTTTATTTATTTAGGAAAATTATTAAAAAGTACAATTAATGGTATTAACTAAATTGTTTGAATTTTTTTTGTTGAATAGCAAAATTGCAAGCATTTGTAGATAATCAGAAAAGTCGTTAAAATTAAATTTTTAAAAAATTTTTAAATTTTGACAACTCAAAAGTCGTTAAATGAAGATGTTATACAGAATAATTAACTATAATGATACCTACATGTAAAGTGTATATGGTAATGCTTTTTGCGATCGATCAAGTTACATGGTACCGAAATTAAATTCAGTCGAATTAAGAATTCAGAAGCTTCTTAGATCAAACGTCGAATCGAAAACGATAATAATTTTTGTACAATAAAAAATAACATATAATGAAATATAAAAAATTTAGTACCTAGTGACCTCCTGGCTTCAAATGATCCTCTTTACGTTCATACACTTCCTGGTGGCCATTAGGCACGGTGCATGGCCTCCACAAGTTTTTAAACAAAATCTTGTTGAATTTTAATCCATTTTTCCAAATTTTATTCCAAAAAAGTTGAAAAGATATCATTGGGAACGCTACATAATCCCCAAAAATAAAATCCCCGAACTCAAAATTCTCGAAAACAAAATCCCTAAACTCAAAATCCCCGAAAATCAAAATCCCCAAACTCAAATTCCTAAACATGAAATTCTTATTCTTAATATTTATACCTTTTACAAAAAAATTTAATTAATATTTTTGAAAATGTTTTCTTAATTTTTATTTCGTTTGGAAGAAAAATTGATTGTGAATTGATAAATTTATTTACAAAAATATACATATGTATGTATGTATATTGAAATATGTGTGAATTATGTATGCATACATACATATGTTCGAAAGAAAGCTCTTTGAATTTGAGTTTGAGATACAGTTTTAAACACAGCACAACACATGTGTTGTATTGCATGAGAATGATCTTTTATCCTATTCTATCATCGTAAGGATATTGATTGTGTACCATAACAAGACTTGAATATGTTTGATGGATAGTGAATACATACATATTTTGTTGTCCTGCCATATATATATAGTAAAATACTGTATATGTATATGCATTTAAGATCAAACCAAATATAATTAATATGTGAAAAACCAGATTGTATACTAAATTGTGTAACTGAAGATCTTTTTTTTTGTTCAGATATTTGAATATGAAAATCAAAACAAAAATCGCTGTGACTATGTGAGCAGGTATAGTATACATACATACATACATACATATATGTACTGTTTGGTACGTAAGGATACAAACTACACAAATATGCATTAGGATTCAAGATTTTTTTATGTATATTCTTGCGATTGTAAAAAATTTGAGCCTTCTCCATATTATCGTCGTATTAGATATTCTGACTTTGATTGTTGTTGTTTTCATTTCCAAATACAGTATATTACCAATGAAAGAGTAAACATTGTATAAAGAGATTACTAAGTAGATTCGGTGTTAAGAAAAAAAAAATTATTTATTTTACATTATTTCATTACATAACATTAATTTTATTTTAAAATAAAAAAGAAAACAAAATAAGTTAAACTTTTTCTGCCCCATAAATAATTTTATTTCAATTATAAATCTATCTATAACAAATCTACGTACATATGTATATGCTTGCTTACTACCATTAATACTCTCTAGGAAGAACTTCTATTTCTGGAAATTCTTTAAATTTTATACTCATTGCACTATAACACCACAAATCTTTAAATTTAAAATCTGTTGTAAATTTATAATTTCTAATTAATTTTGATAACATTACTTTCATAATAATTAAGGCATATTTAAACCCTGAATGGGAAAATAAAAAAAATTTAAAAAAATTATAAATTTATCTGTTACAATAATTATTTACTTACCTATACAATTTCGAAATCCTTTTAAAAACGGAATGTACGCATAAGGATGTTGTTCTTTTACTTTTTCTGGTGAAAAATGTTCTGGATCGAATTGATTAGCATTCTCTCCCCAATATAGAGGATTTCTGTGCAGATTATATATATCAATACCTATTTGTGTTCCTTTTGGCACAATTACTCCATCAAATATTTCGAAATCCTCTGATGTTTCTCAGCCTACAATTGGTACAGTTGGCAAAATTCTCAAAGTTTCATTGATTACCATATCTAAATAGGGTGTTTGTTGTGTTTGTTCATAAGTGACATCAAATTCTTTTTCCGGGAATAAACTGTATATTTCATTGAAAAGTCTTTCCTGATATTCTGGATGCATTGCTAATAGCATAAGTACATTATACATCGTACTTGCCGTTGTATCGAAACCCTTTAAGAAAGTAAAAATTGGTTTTACATACAAAATCGGTGGGTGGCTTGAGAGTGTGGGGGAGGTAGAGGAGTGCTTGGTGACCATGTTTTGGTAAGGAAGGATGGAGGCAGGGATTAAACGTGAAATTCTAAAATCATGTGTGTAGATAATCGAATATTAAACGCTAGGTGATATTATCTAGGAACCTATAGGATCTAGACTCTAAGCTCTAGAGGGTAGAGAGAGTAAGTCGATAAAAATGTCATGCACACTGAAATCTACACATGTGTAAATAGAATACAACTACAAGATACAAAATACAGACTGCCGAAAGTGCATATATTAAAGAAAAATTAAAAGGTAAGTAAATGAAAGTTTGTAACATTAAATAAAATAACAAATTCATTTATCGATCTAAAAAAATTCATTATTTAAAAACAAAAATAAAAAACAAGACTTATTATAATGCCAAATTCGTATTCGAATACTATGGCCCTTACTAAGGTTTTTGACAATCGATTGAATAACTTACAAGTATCGAATTTCGGTATCATGGTTTTCGCTTTTTCATCGAATCGTTCGATAAAATCGAACAGCTAGTTCGATCACGTTTTTACTGTCGAAATGTAATTTTTTACAAGAATTTGCGCGAATTGTGATGCGAAGTGTGAAGAATATGGATATTTAAATATTATAAAACTTTATTTATTTAGGAAAATTATTAAAAAGTACAATTAATGGTATTAACTAAATTGTTTGAATTTTTTTTGTTGAATAGCAAAATTGCAAGCATTTGTAGATAATCAGAAAAGTCGTTAAAATTATATTTTAAAAAAATTTTTAAATTTTGACAACTCAAAAGTCGTTAAATGAAGATGTTATACACAATAATTAACTATAATGATACCTACATGTAAAGTGTATATGGTAATGCTTTTTGCGATCGATCAAGTTACATGGTACCGAAATTAAATTCAGTCGAATTAAGGATTCAGAAGCTCCTTAGATAAAACGTCGAATCGAAAACGATAATAATTTTTGTACTATAAAAAATAACTTATAATGAAATTTAAAAAATTTAGTACCTAGTGACCTCCTGGCTTCAAATGATCCTCTTTACGTTCATACACTTCCTGGTGGCCATTAGGCACGGGGCATGGCCTCCACAAGTTTTTAAACAAAATCTTGTTGAATTTTAATCCATTTTTCCAAATTTTATTCCAAAAAAGTTGAAAAGATATCATTGGGAACGCTACATAATCCCCAAAAATAAAATGCCCGAACTCAAAATTCTCGAAAACAAAATCCCTAAACTCAAAATCCCCGAAAATCAAAATCCCCAAACTCAAATTCCTAAACATGAAATTCTTATTCTTAAAATTTATACCTTTTACAAAAAAATTTAATTAATATTTTTGAAAATGTTTTCTTAATTTTTATTTCGTTTGGAAGAAAAATTGATTGTGAATTGATAAATTTATTTACAAAAATATACATATGTATGTATGTATATTGAAATATGTGTGAATTATGTATGCATACATACATATGTTCGAAAGAAAGCTCTTTGAATTTGAGTTTGAGATACAGTTTTAAACACAGCACAACACATGTGTTGTATTGCATGAGAATGATCTTTTATCCTATTCTATCATCGTAAGGATATTGATTGTGTACCATAAAAAGACTTGAATATGTTTGATGGATAGTGAATACATACATATTTTGTTGTCCTGCCATATATATATAGTAAAATACTGTATATGTATATGCATTTAAGATCAAACCAAATATAATTAATATGTGAAAAACCAGATTGTATACTAAATTGTGTAACTGAAGATCTTTTTTTTTGTTCAGATATTTGAATATGAAAATCAAAACAAAAATCGCTGTGACTATGTGAGCAGGTATAGTATACATACATACATACATACATATATGTACTGTTTGGTACGTAAGGATACAAACTACACAAATATGCATTAGGATTCAAGATTTTTTCATGTATATTCTTGCGATTGTAGAAAATTTGAGCCTTCTCCATATTATCGTCGTATTAGATATTCTGACTTTGATTGTTGTTGTTTTCATTTCCAAATACAGTATATTACCAATGAAAGAGTAAACATTGTATAAAGAGATTACTAAGTAGATTCGGTGTTAAGAAAAAAAAAAAATTATTTATTTTACATTATTTCATTACATAACATTAATTTTATTTTAAAATAAAAAAGAAAACAAAATAAGTTAAACTTTTTCTGCCCCATAAATAATTTTATTTCAATTATAAATCTATCTATAACAAATCTACGTACATATGTATATGCTTGCTTACTACCATTAATACTCTCTAGGAAGAACTTCTATTTCTGGAAATTCTTTAAATTTTATACTCATTGCACTATAACACCACAAATCTTTAAATTTAAAATCTGTTGTAAATTTATAATTTATATTTAATTTTGATAACATTACTTTCATAATAATTAAGGCATATTTAAACCCTGAATGGGAAAATAAAAAAAATTTAAAAAAATTATAAATTTATCTGTTACATTAATTATTTACTTACCTATACAATTTCGAAGTCCTTTTAAAAACGGAATGTACGCATAAGGATGTTGTTCTTTTACTTTTTCTGGTGAAAAATGTTCTGGATCGAATTGATTAGCATTCTCTCCCCAATATAGAGGATTTCTGTGCAGATTATATATATCAATACCTATTTGTGTTCCTTTTGGCACAATTACTCCATCAAATATTTCGAAATCCTCTGATGTTTCTCAGCCTACAATTGGTACAGTTGGCAAAATTCTCAAAGTTTCATTGATTACCATATCTAAATAGGGTGTTTGTTGTGTTTGTTCATAAGTGACATCAAATTCTTTTTCCGGGAATAAACTGTATATTTCATTGAAAAGTCTTTCCTGATATTCTGGATGCATTGCTAATAGCATAAGTACATTATACATCGTACTTGCCGTTGTATCGAAACCCTTTAAGAAAGTAAAAATTGGTTTTACTTACAAAATCGGTGGGTGGCTTGAGAGTGTGGGGGAAGTAGAGGAGTGCTTGGTGACCATGTTTTGGTAAGGAAGGATGGAGGCAGGGATTAAACGTGAAATTCTAATATCATGTGTGTAGATAATCGAATATTAAACGCTAGGTGATATTATCTAGGAACCTATAGGATCTAGACTCTAAGCTCTAGAGGGTAGAGAGAGTAAGTCGATAAAAATGTCATGCACACTGAAATCTACACATGTGTAAATAGAATACAACTACAAGATACAAAATACAGACTGCCGAAAGTGCATATATTAAAGAAAAATTAAAAGGTAAGTAAATGAAAGTTTGTAACATTAAATAAAATAACAAATTCATTTATCGATCTAAAAAAATTCATTATTTAAAAACAAAAATAAAAAACAAGACTTATTATAATGCCAAATTCGTATTCGAATACTATGGCCCTTATTAAGGTTTTTGACAATCGATTGAATAACTTACAAGTATCGAATTTCGGTATCATGGTTTTCGCTTTTTCATCGAATCGTTCGATAAAATCGAACAGCTAGTTCGATCACGTTTTTACTGTCGAAATGTAATTTTTTACAAGAATTTTCGCGAATTGTGATGCGAAGTGTGAAGAATATGGATATTTAAATATTATAAAACTTTATTTATTTAGGAAAATTATTAAAAAGTACAATTAATGGTATTAACTAAATTGTTTGAATTTTTTTTGTTGAATAGCAAAATTGCAAGCATTTGTAGATAATCAGAAAAGTCGTTAAAATTATATTTTTAAAAAATTTTTAAATTTTGACAACTCAAAAGTCGTTAAATGAAGATGTTATACACAATAATTAACTATAATGATACCTACATGTAAAGTGTATATGGTAATGCTTTTTGCGATCGATCAAGTTACATGGTACCGAAATTAAATTCAGTCGAATTAAGAATTCAGAAGCTCCTTAGATAAAACGTCGAATCGAAAACGATAATAATTTTTGTACTATAAAAAATAACTTATAATGAAATTTAAAAAATTTAGTACCTAGTGACCTTCTGGCTTCAAATGATCCTCTTTACGTTCATACACTTCCTGGTGGCCATTAGGCACGGGGCATGGCCTCCACAAGTTTTTAAACAAAATATTGTTGAATTTTAATCCATTTATCCAAATTTTATTCCAAAAAAGTTGAAAAGATATCATTGGGAACGCTACATAATCCCCAAAAATAAAATCCCCGAAAATCAAAATCCCCAAACTCAAATTCCTAAACATGAAATTCTTATTCTTAAAATTTATACCTTTTACAAAAAAATTTAATTAATATTTTTGAAAATGTTTTCTTAATTTTTATTTCGTTTGGAAGAAAAATTGATTGTGAATTGATAAATTTATTTACAAAAATATACATACTATATGTATGTATGTATATTGAAATATGTGTGAATTATGTATGCATACATACATATGTTCGAAAGAAAGCTCTTTGAATTTGAGTTTGAGATACAGTTTTAAACACAGCACAATACATGTGTTGTATTGCATGAGAATGATCTTTTATCCTATTCTATCATCGTAAGGATATTGATTGTGTACCATAAAAAGACTTGAATATGTTTGATGGATAGTGAATACATATAGTACATATTTTGTTGTCCTGCCATATATATATAGTAAAATACTGTATATGTATATGCATTTAAGATCAAACCAAATATAATTAATATGTGAAAAACCAGATTGTATACTAAATTGTGTAACTGAAGATCTTTTTTTTTGTTCAGATATTTGAATATGAAAATCAAAACAAAAACCGCTGTGACTCTGTGAGCAGGTATAGTATACATACATACATACATATATGTACTGTTTGGTACGTAAGGATACAAACTACACAAATATGTATTAGAATTCAAGATTTTTTCATGTATATTCTTGCGATTGTAAAAAATTTGAGCCTTCTCCATATTATCGTCGTATTAGATATTCTGACTTTGATTGTTGTTGTTTTCATTTCCAAATACAGTATATTACCAATGAAAGAGTAAACATTGTATAAAGAGATTACTAAGTAGATTCGGTGTTAAGAAAAAAAAAAATTATTTTTTTTACATTATTTCATTACATAACATTAATTTTATTTTAAAATAAAAAAGAAAACAAAATAAGTTAAACTTTTTCTGCCCCATAAATAATTTTATTTCAATTATAAATCTATCTATAACAAATCTACGTACATATGTATATGCTTGCTTACTACCATTAATACTCTCTAGGAAGAACTTCTATTTCTGGAAATTCTTTAAATTTTATACTCATTGCACTATAACACCACAAATCTTTAAATTTAAAATCTGTTGTAAATTTATAATTTCTGATTAATTTTGATAACATTACTTTCATAGAAATTAAGGCATATTTAAACCCTGAATGGGAAAATAAAAAAAATTTAAAAAAATTATAAATTTATCTGTTACAATAATTATTTACTTACCTATACAATTTCGAAGTCCTTTTAAAAACGGAATGTACGCATAAGGATGTTGTTCTTTTACTTTTTCTGGTGAAAAATGTTCTGGATCGAATTGATTAGCATTCTCTCCCCAATATAGAGGATTTCTGTGCAGATTATATATATCAATACCTATTTGTGTTCCTTTTGGCACAATTACTCCATCAAATATTTCGAAATCCTCTGATGTTTCTCGGCCTACAATTGGTACAGTTGGCAAAATTCTCAAAGTTTCATTGATTACCATATCTAAATAGGGTGTTTGTTGTGTTTGTTCATAAGTGACATCAAATTCTTTTTCCGGGAATAAACTGTATATTTCATTGAAAAGTCTTTCCTGATATTCTGGATGCATTGCTAATAGCATAAGTACATTATACATCGTACTTGCCGTTGTATCGAAACCCTTTAAGAAAGTAAAAATTGGTTTTACTTACAAAATCGGTGGGTGGCTTGAGAGTGTGGGGGAGGTAGAGGAGTGCTTGGTGACCATGTTTTGGTAAGGAAGGATGGAGGCAGAGATTAAACGTGAAATTCTAATATCATGTGTGTAGATAATCGAATATTAAACGCTAGGTGATATTATCTAGGAACCTATAGGATCTAGACTCTAAGCTCTAGAGGGTAGAGAGAGTAAGTCGATAAAAATGTCATGCACACTGAAATCTACACATGTGTAAATAGAATACAACTACAAGATACAAAATACAGACTGCCGAAAGTGCATATATTAAAGAAAAATTAAAAGGTAAGTAAATGAAAGTTTGTAACATTAAATAAAATAACAAATTCATTTATCGATCTAAAAAAATTCATTATTTAAAAACAAAAATAAAAAACAAGACTTATTATAATGCCAAATTCGTATTCGAATACTATGGCCCTTACTAAGGTTTTTGACAATCGATTGAATAACTTACAAGTATCGAATTTCGGTATCATGGTTTTCGCTTTTTCATCGAATCGTTCGATAAAATCGAACAGCTAGTTCGATCACGTTTTTACTGTCGAAATGTAATTTTTTACAAGAATTGGCGCGAATTGTGATGCGAAGTGTGAAGAATATGGATATTTAAATATTATAAAACTTTATTTATTTAAGAAAATTATTAAAAAGTACAATTAATGGTATTAACTAAATTGTTTGAATTTTTTTTGTTGAATAGCAAAATTGCAAGCATTTGTAGATAATCAGAAAAGTCGTTAAAATTATATTTTAAAAAAATTTTTAAATTTTGACAACTCAAAAGTCGTTAAATGAAGATGTTATACACAATAATTAACTATAATGATACCTACATGTAAAGTGTATATGGTAATGCTTTTTGCGATCGATCAAGTTACATGGTACCGAAATTAAATTCAGTCGAATTAAGAATTCAGAAGCTCCTTAGATAAAACGTCGAATCGAAAACGATAATAATTTTTGTACTATAAAAAATAACTTATAATGAAATTTAAAAAATTTAGTACCTAGTGACCTTCTGGCTTCAAATGATCCTCTTTACGTTCATACACTTCCTGGTGGCCATTAGGCACGGGGCATGGCCTCCACAAGTTTTTAAACAAAATATTGTTGAATTTTAATCCATTTATCCAAATTTTATTCCAAAAAAGTTGAAAAGATATCATTGGGAACGCTACATAATCCCCAAAAATAAAATCCCCGAAAATCAAAATCCCCAAACTCAAATTCCTAAACATGAAATTCTTATTCTTAAAATTTATACCTTTTACAAAAAAATTTAATTAATATTTTTGAAAATGTTTTCTTAATTTTTATTTCGTTTGGAAGAAAAATTGATTGTGAATTGATAAATTTATTTACAAAAATATACGTACTATATGTATGTATGTATATTGAAATATGTGTGAATTATGTATGCATACATACATATGTTCGAAAGAAAGCTCTTTGAATTTGAGTTTGAGATACAGTTTTAAACACAGCACAATACATGTGTTGTATTGCATGAGAATGATCTTTTATCCTATTCTATCATCGTAAGGATATTGATTGTGTACCATAAAAAGACTTGAATATGTTTGATGGATAGTGAATACATATAGTACATATTTTGTTGTCCTGCCATATATATATAGTAAAATACTGTATATGTATATGCATTTAAGATCAAACCAAATATAATTAATATGTGAAAAACCAGATTGTATACTAAATTGTGTAACTGAAGATCTTTTTTTTTGTTCAGATATTTGAATATGAAAATCAAAACAAAAACCGCTGTGACTCTGTGAGCAGGTATAGTATACATACATACATACATATATGTACTGTTTGGTACGTAAGGATACAAACTACACAAATATGTATTAGAATTCAAGATTTTTTCATGTATATTCTTGCGATTGTAAAAAATTTGAGCCTTCTCCATATTATCGTCGTATTAGATATTCTGACTTTGATTGTTGTTGTTTTCATTTCCAAATACAGTATATTACCAATGAAAGAGTAAACATTGTATAAAGAGATTACTAAGTAGATTCGGTGTTAAGAAAAAAAAAATTATTTTTTTTACATTATTTCATTACATAACATTAATTTTATTTTAAAATAAAAAAGAAAACAAAATAAGTTAAACTTTTTCTGCCCCATAAATAATTTTATTTCAATTATAAATCTATCTATAACAAATCTACGTACATATGTATATGCTTGCTTACTACCATTAATACTCTCTAGGAAGAACTTCTATTTCTGGAAATTCTTTAAATTTTATACTCATTGCACTATAACACCACAAATCTTTAAATTTAAAATCTGTTGTAAATTTATAATTTCTGATTAATTTTGATAACATTACTTTCATAGAAATTAAGGCATATTTAAACCCTGAATGGGAAAATAAAAAAAATTTAAAAAAATTATAAATTTATCTGTTACAATAATTATTTACTTACCTATACAATTTCGAAGTCCTTTTAAAAACGGAATGTACGCATAAGGATGTTGTTCTTTTACTTTTTCTGGTGAAAAATGTTCTGGATCGAATTGATTAGCATTCTCTCCCCAATATAGAGGATTTCTGTGCAGATTATATATATCAATACCTATTTGTGTTCCTTTTGGCACAATTACTCCATCAAATATTTCGAAATCCTCTGATGTTTCTCGGCCTACAATTGGTACAGTTGGCAAAATTCTCAAAGTTTCATTGATTACCATATCTAAATAGGGTGTTTGTTGTGTTTGTTCATAAGTGACATCAAATTCTTTTTCCGGGAATAAACTGTATATTTCATTGAAAAGTCTTTCCTGATATTCTGGATGCATTGCTAATAGCATAAGTACATTATACATCGTACTTGCCGTTGTATCGAAACCCTTTAAGAAAGTAAAAATTGGTTTTACTTACAAAATCGGTGGGTGGCTTGAGAGTGTGGGGGAGGTAGAGGAGTGCTTGGTGACCATGTTTTGGTAAGGAAGGATGGAGGCAGAGATTAAACGTGAAATTCTAATATCATGTGTGTAGATAATCGAATATTAAACGCTAGGTGATATTATCTAGGAACCTATAGGATCTAGACTCTAAGCTCTAGAGGGTAGAGAGAGTAAGTCGATAAAAATGTCATGCACACTGAAATCTACACATGTGTAAATAGAATACAACTACAAGATACAAAATACAGACTGCCGAAAGTGCATATATTAAAGAAAAATTAAAAGGTAAGTAAATGAAAGTTTGTAACATTAAATAAAATAACAAATTCATTTATCGATCTAAAAAAAATTATTATTAAAACAAAAATAAAAAACAAGACTTATTATAATGCCAAATTCGTTTTCGAATACTATGGCCCTTACTAAGGTTTTTGACAATCGATTGAATAACTTACAAGTATCGAATTTCGGTATCATGGTTTTCGCTTTTTCATCGAATCGTTCGATAAAATCGAACAGCTAGTTCGATCACGTTTTTACTGTCGAAATGTAATTTTTTACAAGAATTTTCGCGAATTGTGATGCGAAGTGTGAAGAATATGGATATTTAAATATTATAAAACTTTATTTAATTAAGAAAATTATTAAAAAGTACAATTAATGGTATTAACTAAATTGTTTGAATTTTTTTTGTTGAATAGCAAAATTGCAAGCATTTGTAGATAATCAGAAAAGTCGTTAAAATTATATTTTTAAAAAATTTTTAAATTTTGACAACTCAAAAGTCGTTAAATGAAGATGTTATACACAATAATTAACTATAATGATACCTACATGTAAAGTGTATATGGTAATGCTTTTTGCGATCGATCAAGTTACATGGTACCGAAATTAAATTCAGTCGAATTAAGAATTCAGAAGCTCCTTAGATAAAACGTCGAATCGAAAACGATAATAATTTTTGTACTATAAAAAATAACATATAATGAAATTTAAAAAATTTAGTACCTAGTGACCTCCTGCAAAGAGCATATATAGAGTTTCCATTTGTCTGTATGTTTGCAAAAAATGTCTTCGAAATGTCTTCGAAATATCTTCGAAATGTCTTCGAAAAAAATTATAGTGGGAGACTACTATAGGCGTATAACTATACACGTAGTTTGTGTGATGATGTATAGCTGATAGCATAAATATTGTTAAAATAAAAGTAAAACATGCTAAGGGGAAATGAAAACCAGTTATAGGCGGTATCATACATAAGTACAAGTTTGTGTGATGGTACTAAGAAATCCTTTTCACTGAGAGTGAGGAAAAAATGAATGAAGTACAAGGAATTTCTTTAATCTTCTGTATTTCTTTAATATTTTTCTTTTACACATTTAACATTTTCCTTTTAATTTGTTACATTGAAATTTGTTTGATTTTATTATACAAACTTCATACACTCTATATATATACACATGAATATACATACGTCTTCATATATTACATATACATATATATAGTAACCGTACATGTATGTATAATTGTATATTAATTCATATACCATATAGTCAATGTAATACATATAAATTTTTGTTCATATATATTGTTTATAATATATACATACGTATGTATACGAAATAAATTTCATACAGTAGGTATATTTACATACATTATTCTCTGTATAGGATATCGGGTATTTCACGTTGTTTAAAATCCTGTTTTGCTACTATCCTTCGCTGTATAATTTCATTTTCGTATGGCATAGTAAAAATCATAAAACTAAAATTTTTTTCCATTCATTTTTCTGCTATACGAAATAATCATAAGCATGTTCACGTAGTATTTGTACATAATCAGGTTTATCATGCGCTAACAAAGTTGCAATGTTTAAATTTTACAATATATACAGATACACACACATAAATACATTAAATTTTATCACGTTGAATAATATGTATAATATATATTAGATATGCACATACATATTTATGTATGTATGTATGTATATTAGCCAAATACAATACAAAATGTCAATAACTTCAAATTATTGGCCTAAAAAAATATGTACGTATTAAAATACATCAACATACATACATGTGATGATAAGGATATTCATTCGTCATCATATTTGATATATGCATTTATAGGTAATTTTATCAAACTAGTTGTAGCATTTTCAATTTTAGTCTTAATTAGGTAATAGGTTTTATTTTATATTTGTAAGAAAGTTAATTAGGACAAAAGGATACAGACAAAAACAACAAGATAAAAAGCATATGAACAATCAGCTAGTTTGATATAATTACCTATAAATACATATATCAAATATGATGACGAATGAATATCCTTATCATCACATGTATGTACAGTATCTCCAAGAAGTCACCGCACCCCCAGAATTTTTTACTATTAATGGCTTATTTTTCAAAAATTTGAATTAAAATTTCAAGATTTTTACGTCAAACAATTCTTTATTAAGTTCTTTAACTATTCATATATAATTTATAAAAAAATAATATTATTTTATTTCAAAAATCTAAAATGAATTTAAAATATCACTATTTTAAAAGCAAAAAAGTCACCGCACCCCCACAGTATTAATACAATTAGTTGTTATAATTTACCGTTATATCAAAAAATAAAATGCAGGTTGTAAGTAATTTTATAGTATTTGACCAGAATCAAAAATTAATAGAATTATAAGTGATTTTTAGATACTAAATTCTTCAAAATTGTATCTCCAAGAAAAAAAATCCTATAGAAATACGACAGTTGATAGTAAATTTGAGAAAAGTAGGAAAATCTTACAATAAACTTGCTAAAATTGTTAAAAAAGCAAAAATCAACAGTCAGAGACGTCATAAAATATTTTGAAAAGTAAAATACGGCCAAAATCCGTAAAAAAATGGACGTTTTTCAATACTAATTATTCGAAAATAAAGATAGATTATAACACAAATTAAAAAAGATCCTTTTATTAGCATACCATATTTAAAAGCAGATATAGAAAATATTTTTAAGAAAAAAGTAAGTGTCTAAACTGTTAAAAATATGTTCTATCAAAACGGATACCATGGTAAAATGGCTCGTACAAATCCTTATAGAAGTGAAAAAAACAGATATTCAAAACATTTCTTTTTTGCTGACAATATAAATAAATCAATGTCCTTTATTCGCGAAGTTTTGTTCTGAATTATTGTTTGGAGAACTTAAATTCGTCCTTCTGTGTCAGAAAAGTCACATCAACAATATTTACTATACGCCAAAAAGGACATTGTAAAGAATATCTGTTTTTTTCACTTCTATAAGGATTTGTACGAGCCATTTTACCATGGTATCCGTTTTGATAGAGCATATTTTTAACAGTTTAGACACTTACTTTTTTCTTAAAAATATTTTCTATATCTGCTTTTAAATATGGTATGCTAATAAAAGGATCTTTTTTAATTTGTGTTATAATCTATCTTTATTTTCGAATAATTAGTATTGAAAAACGTCCATTTTTTTACGGATTTTGGCCGTATTTTACTTTTCAAAATATTTTATGACGTCTCTGACTGTTGATTTTTGCTTTTTTAACAATTTTAGCAAGTTTATTGTAAGATTTTCCTACTTTTCTCAAATTTACTATCAACTGTCGTATTTCTATAGGATTTTTTTTCTTGGAGATACAATTTTGAAGAATTTAGTATCTAAAAATCACTTATAATTCTATTAATTTTTGATTCTGGTCAAATACTATAAAATTACTTACAACCTGCATTTTATTTTTTGATATAACGGTAAATTATAACAACTAATTGTATTAATACTGTGGGGGTGCGGTGACTTTTTTGCTTTTAAAATAGTGATATTTTAAATTCATTTTAGATTTTTGAAATAAAATAATATTATTTTTTTATAAATTATATATGAATAGTTAAAGAACTTAATAAAGAATTGTTTGACGTAAAAATCTTGAAATTTTAATTCAAATTTTTGAAAAATAAGCCATTAATAGTAAAAAATCCTGGGGGTGCGGTGACTTCTTGGAGATACTGTATGTTGATGTATTTTAATACGTACATATTTTTTTAGGCCAATAATTTGAAGTCATTGACATTTTGTATTGTATTTGGCTAATATACATACTTACATACATAAATATGTATGTGCATATCTAATATATTATACATATTAATCAACGTGATAAAATTTAATGTATTTATGTGTGTGTATCTGTATATATTGTAAAATTTAAACATTGCAACTTGTTAGCGCATGATAAACCTGATTATGTACAAATACTACGTGAACATGCTTATGATTATTTCGTATAGCAGAAAAATGAATGAAAAAAAAATTTTAGTTGTATGATTTTTACTATGCCATACGAAAATGAAATTATACAGCGAAGGATAGTAGCAAAACAGGATTTTAAACAACGTGAAATACCCGATATCCTATACAGAAAATAATGCATGTAAATACTGTAAAATAATTATATCGTATATTCGTACTTGTATATTATAATACATATACATACATATGTACATATACTAATATTAGTAGCTGTGCTGTATGTTATATTAACATCTTTACTTTACAAATTCATATTTTTTATTTTTCTCACTTTTATACTCTTTTTTTCTCTTCTTTCATATACAAAGTAATTCGATTCACGAATCACGATTGTTTAATTTACTATATACTACATTTCTGTCCCCGCCACATTTGTAAGTAGTACAAATTTTTCGAAGACATTTTTCGAAGACATTTTTCCCCTGTGTATATATGTGCATTTATGCGTTCTGGATTTTGACAGTTTTATTACTTGGAAAATCTATTTGTAGTATATATGATCTTTGCCTCCTGGCTTCAAATGATCCTCTTTACGTTCATACACTTCCTGGTGGCCATTAGGCACGGGGCATGGCCTCCACAAGTTTTTAAACAAAATATTGTTGAATTTTAATCCATTTATCCAAATTTTATTCAAAAAAGTTGAAAAGATATCATTGGGAACGCTACATAATCCCCAAAAATAAAATCCCCGAAAATCAAAATCCCCAAACTCAAATTCCTAAACATGAAATTCTTATTCTTAAAATTTATACCTTTTACAAAAAAATTTAATTAATATTTTTGAAAATGTTTTCTTAATTTTTATATCGTTTGGAAGAAAAATTGATTGTGAATTGATAAATTTATTTACAAAAATATACATATGTATGTATGTATATTGAAATATGTGTGAATTATGTATGCATACATACATATGTTCGAAAGAAAGCTCTTTGAATTTGAGTTTGAGATACAGTTTTAAACACAGCACAATACATGTGTTGTATTGCATGAGAATGATCTTTTATCCTATTCTATCATCGTAAGGATATTGATTGTGTACCATAACAAGACTCGAATATGTTTGATGGATAGTGAATACATACATATTTTGTTGTCCTGCCATATATATATAGTAAAATACTGTATATGTATATGCATTTAAGATCAAACCAAATATAATTAATATGTGAAAAACCAGATTGTATACTAAATTGTGTAACTGAAGATCTTTTTTTTTGTTCAGATATTTGAATATGAAAATCAAAACAAAAACCGCTGTGACTCTGTGAGCAGGTATAGTATACATACATACATACATATATGTACTGTTTGGTACGTAAGGATACAAACTACACAAATATGCATTAGGATTCAAGATTTTTTCATGTATATTCTTGCGATTGTAAAAAATTTGAGCCTTCTCCATATTATCGTCGTATTAGATATTCTGACTTTGATTGTTGTTGTTTTCATTTCCAAATACAGTATATTACCAATGAAAGAGTAAACATTGTATAAAGAGATTACTAAGTAGATTCGGTGTTAAGAAAAAAAAAATTATTTATTTTACATTATTTCATTACATAACCAAAGCGAAAATGAACTAAGAGAATAGATGATAATTTGACAACTAAATAAATTTTTAAATGGATCGAGTGAATAAAAGTGTATGACTTTTATCTTACATGATCCTATTTTGAGGCATAACACAAAAACCGAAAAATAAAATAAAACGGAGAAAGCCATTAATTTGACAGTTCCTATACGAACTGTACGAACAAACACAATTTCGTGATTTTGCTCATGAGGAAAATTTTTCATACGTGTTCGACGGTGTGCAAGTGCTCAATTTCTTGATTTTCTTCCAAGATCTATAAAATATACCAGGTTTGTGCTTTACATATAAAAAATTTTTTTTAAAATAATTTGACACTCTTGGCAGTTGTGACGTCACTAATGCAAGGTTTTAAATATTAAAGGGTTTTTAGTATAAATTCAAGAAATAAAATTATTTAAAAATATAAAACAAAATATATAATTTTGTGTAATATTTTTTAATTAAATAGTTTTTTCGAATTACGTTTTGTATTCGGTTGGTGTTAAGTTTTATTTAAAAGTTTCGTAAAATAATCCTAATTTAAAGTTTAATAAAAAATGTTGAAATGCATAGTGTTTTGTTATAAGAATTACAGATAAATGTTATGTGAATCGTGTTAACGTATTATATATTTTTAACTCAAATGATCTAAATATATGTACATATGTATGTACATATGTATCTATGTTATATAAAATTGGAAAGTAATGGTTGTAGAAATTATATTGATAATAAAATAGTTACAATTTATGTTTAGCGAAAAATTGTGAAGTGAATAGTGTTCAGTTGTAATACCAATACATTGATTAATAATATTTTATAATATTTATTTTGATTTCTTATATTTATACTCAACACCAACCGAATACAAAACGTAAATCGAAAAAACTATTTAATTAAAATATATTGCACAAAATTATATATTTTGTTTTTTATTTTTAAATAATTTAATTTCTTTAATTTATACTAAAAATCCTTTAAAATTTAAAATCTTGCAATAGTAACGTCACAACTGCCAAGAGTATCAAATTATTTAAAAAATTTTTGTTATATGTAAAGCACAAACCTGGTATATTTTATAGATCTTGATTTTCTTCCTGATAAAATTTTTCATACAAGTTGCCTTGTATTTGGCGTCATAATCTTTTTTTTTTATTTCTGTTTTTAAATTATGAATTTTTTTTAAAGACAAATAAATGAACTTGTTATTTTATTTAATATTACAAATTTTCATTTACATACCTTTTAACTTTTCCTTTAATACATGTATGCACTTTTTCACTAACAATACGGGTGTACGAATACGAATTTAGATTTAGCATACTGTATCTATTTATCCAAATCATGTATAAATTAACAATTTACCTTTAAATTCAACTCACCGCTAAAACTAAGTGCATTGATTCAGCTTCGAATTCTTCCCATGTGAATTGATTTCTCTTAACAAGTTCGTATGCATGGTCAATGAATATATTTTTTGTTTTAATTTCAGCCGAATAATCTTCATCCGTTATATTTTGATTTAAATTTATATATTCGGTATTACTGTCTGTTTCTTCAGTTTTTGCTGTTTCTATTTTATTTTTTATTATCTAGAATTTATAGCAGAAAATTTTTTAAATTAATAAAATCGATTGCTTTTTATCATTTTTTATGTAATTCGTACTTTTTGTATCCAAGCATGAGCTTTTTGTTTATCTTCGTCGTAAATTTTCTTTAATTTTGAAAATCGAAAAATGTGTTTATTCATTAGCCAAAATTGTGCAATTCTTTCAAATGCTATATACGTAAGACTATAAACAAAAGTAATAAAAATAATAAGAATCAATATAAATTTTGTATTTTCTTAATTTACTTAGCAAATATTTTCCATTGATCAGATTGTTGAGTATTATGAAGATTTAATTTTGTACCCATTGTTGTTTCTATTAAAAAAAAAAAAAAAATCATGTACCTACATAGAAAAATTTCTATGGAATTTTATTTTTTTATATTTTTTACAAAAGCTTACGATGAGTGATATTGAAGGTACATTTCATGAGTAAATTAAACAATGAATCATTTTTATTCTTTTTGTCAGATTTATTTAAAGTCTTCATAAAATTATTTATTTCTGTATTGAAAACCGGTATAAAACTTTTTATAACTCTTTGTCCAAACGAAGGATTAATTAATTTTCTTGCTTTAGCCCATTCTGATTCTATACAAGGATAAAAATTGAAAAAAAAAATTATAATAATAATAATAATTAATTTCTAATTTAAATTTCGCAGAATTCTATTTGAAAGATAACGTACTATTTGATGATATTAAACCTAGTCCAAATGAATCGGTAACGACGCTGTAAAACTTTGCTTTGTTAAGACATTTTGGTGATGTAAGAATAGGTTGAATTGCAACTGGATCACATACATAAAGTAATGGAATTGGACCCAAAAAAGAAAACCCATACCAGTGCGATCCATCTTTGGTTGTAAATAACTGAATGAGGGAAAAAGTTTCTAAAAGAATTTTTTTTTTACTCATTTATAAAATTGTAAATGTCATAAAATGCAGTCCACATCTAATCACATTAATCTACATACGATCAACTTGATATGCACGAAGTGAAGTTGTAAATGGTAATGGATATGGTCCACCAATTTTCCACCATAAAACAAAATATTTCCTACATAACCACATGTAATATGTAAACAAAACTATAACAATTGATAAAAAAATAGCAAACATATTTGAAAATTTATCACTAAAAATTCTTTTATTTCACAATTTCACTTTAATAAATTAAATTATATACCTATAACACTTTTTTTTCCCTAATATTATTTCAAATTCAAAATAACTTCGATAACAGTTAAACTACCTGCTATGAAATATAATAATAATTTTTGAATATCTCCTATTTATACGAATTCCTACCTTATAATAATAAGATACCTAATACTTTTAATCAAAGTAATTACAAAAAAAAATTTTTGTAAATTAATTATGTACATAAATTTATTAAATTACGCTAGTATGTATTTAAAATTTCATTAATTTTAAATGAAATATGCATATATAAATATAAATTATGCATGTACATACGAATACATGTAAATTGCACGCATTAAAAATTAGTCGCCAACTATCACGTTTAGAATTGAAAAACAAAAAATGTAAATTTAATTATTGCAACTTGCAACCAAGCTTTAAATTCTTGACCATATGTGTAATGTGTATATATATAGTTATAGTTATAACAATTGTTGTGCATAGTGGATACACTGAAAGCTGTGGATACAGGCTGTGTCCGAAATAAGAAAAATCATAGAGTATGGAAATATAGAGAAAAATGTTCCATATAAAACATGATTTACAGTTATAAAAATTTCCTATTCGTGTTATAAGGTGCGAATGAAAAAAAAATTTTTAAGGCTTTGAAAAGTCGATAGCAATGTTAATGGCCATAAGGATGATTTAGAAAGATAAAGAAATTAAGAAAGAGCGGGGCATGACATATTATGATTTTTGTTTTATTTTTTACAAATAATTTCTCTAAATTCCCATTGCTTACAAAATTTAGCAGTCTATTTCTCTAATTTTCTCAATGCTGAATGACGTAGTTACAAATCGGTGTGAATACCAACACACTAACAGCCATTTAAAAACATTTAAAAAAACGCACGTGGAAAACATATGATTGTACAATGTACAACTACATTGGCAGGTAATATACTCTATCGGTAGTCGGTACTGTAAATCACTAATTTTGTCGCACCTAATATCACCATTCAAAAAAAGCGTTCATAAAAAATATGTAAACAATCGAATTTTACACCGAAATTCTCTGCTAAGTTTAAGAAAGTGTTATGTGTTTCTTTTTCATATAAAGGTTCTTTTTTATAACTTTTTGCTTCTATTTATGGTGGGACTTTCACGTACAGGAAATTTTTTGTTTTTTTTGTTTGCATGGGCCAATGTATACAATGAAAACAAAAATAAGTCCTTGTTACTTCTGTGGCGTCAGAGAGTTTGAAATCTTGGTAATAGTAAATCTTCGGAAAAAAGTAGACTTGTACCAAAAGAATATAGATACTAACGCACAAGAAGGGAAATTTGAATTAGACTAAAAAAACCAAAAGATATGCTAATATTTTGTTAAGAAAAAAACAATACATGAAAGCATTAAAAAACGAAAATAAAGTGCACTATGAATGCCAAAATGTAATAGTCCTATATATCCCATTTGAAAAAAAGAGAAGAAAACAATCACTCAAAAATGTATAACCACATGTTTGTTGTATTTGTATTAACCACGTTTTCCTGGAACTCCCTGGGCCCTATTTCATAAAACTTGACAATTTTACAAATTTGTCAGTGACAATAATATCAGTCTACAAGTTTATGTTTCATAAAATGTTTCTCGACAAGTTACAAGTTAACAAAAATTGTCGGAAAAGCTTGACAAAAGCGACAATTTTTTGTTTCATAAAAATTTGTCACGACTGCTATTTTCCGACAATTGTCATGGTTTTTCAGTTAAATTGTAGTGACATTTTTTTATGAAACATTTAAAAATTTTAGAATTTGACAATATTGTCATATTTATACCTTAAACTCGACAGGAGAAGTATTCGCTGTCAGAAATTTACTTGAAATTGACAAGTTTTATTGGACTAAATTATGTGCAAAAATTACATCCCGGTAGTATTTTTAATTGTTAGAAATTTTTTCCCATTTTTCAATTTTTTTGGAATGTTTCAATGAGGTCGAAAGTTTCCCGAATATATATATTTTCATTTTCTTTCATAAAATGTATACTCCATCCTATACACTATTTCGATGCAGTTAAGGTCTTGTGGGAGTATATTATGTGTACTTTTTCTTTTTTCGTAATTTCTAATAAGATCATCTCACGAGTAGTGTTACTACAATCTGTAAAGTTATCGTATTATACGGAATGAATTTTTTTTAATATCAATATACAACGACGTAAAGTGGTACTTCTTTATGTCATTTCATTTCCATAAGATTTTAACTGCATCGAATTAGTGTATGGAGTATAGTATTGCGACTTTTTTCAAACATTGAACACGTTTTTTAGAACATTACATATGCGTGGTTGACTTATAAAGTTAGAACTGAAAACTTATCGTAATGATTTACACTTTGACAAACTTGTCGTCTTGTAATAATCGAAACATGTTTCATAAAAAGTTTATGATTTGTCAAGTATTTACATTGCTGACAATGACAATGTTATCGCAGTCAAATCTACAAGTTTATTATTGTCGTACGCAAAAACTTGTCAAATTTATATAAAACGTAACATAACCCTGACAGGGTTACAAATTTGTCGAATTGTCACACTTGTCGCGCTTGTCAAGAGTTATGAAACAGTTAAAATCATATAAAATTTACCTATCCGTATACAAAAATTGAAGTTCCTGGAACTCCCCGAAGTTTTCATACACGTGAAAATTTGATTTGTCGTACAAGATTTTAATATCTTTTTTTAATTATTTTCACATGACATGAGATACAAACTATAACACAATATCCAAATATTCATAATTATTGATTAAAATTCATATCGCACATGATAAAAATATATTTTTCTTCAAAAAGTGTAAGCACAAAAACCTCCATACAATTTAAAATTTTATTCAATAATGTTTTAAATAAAACATTGATTCGTCAAAAAAAATAGAAATCTGCATCGAACATTATCATATTAATATTTTTTTCGGTCTCAAAAACCCTTTTTTTCCAACTATACTATTACATATCATACTCTTTTCAAAATTTTTAGTGTGTATGAAAAAATCATTTGTATACCGCAAAATACTCATCATTTTAAATTAATTTTTTAAAATTCAATAAATGACGTCGATATTCGATCATTTAATCAAGAAGTTATTTTTTAATTTATTTTATCTTATAAAAGTAAAAGAAATAAATAGAATAAATAAACGGTTTACTTATGAACGGAAATTTCAAAATTTTAAATCCATATTGTGTAAACATGTTGTAAACGCAGGAAAGATTCAAATTATGTATAAACTACATAAAAATAGTTGAAACAAATGTCAAACAATAATTCCTATCGGTGTGCACTCATACATCGACAGCTAATACAAAAGAATAGAGATTAAAACAAGAATGGGCACTGTATGGGAGTGAGTGCAGCCAAAATCCAAAACTAACCCATATAAGCAATATAAAATTGCACCAATGCTAATGCAATGTTGGTGCAGGTCAGTTCATTTTGAAAGAAGTAGACCGCGTATAGAAAAAGAGGTATATGAAAAAGGATAGTCGCGAAGTACAGAATAAACCGCATGTACTACATCGTTTCATTCTAGAATCTAGCTAGCGAGTTCCTAGAATTATTTTGTTTACAAAAATACAATTTCTCGGTGAGTTCTGAGAATTCTTAAGTGTTGTTGGGTTAATGTGTTATAAACAAACTTTATAATTTGTCTAATTAAATAATTTATTCTATTTTATAAATAATGTCATGCAATTATTTTAATATCTGTTTAAAGTGAAAATGTTTGGTTATACTGTAATATATTTTTTTTGACGAATCAAAAAGTTGTAATTAAAATATTATTGAATAAAATTTTAAATTCTCTGGAAGTTTTTGTGTTTACAATTTTTGAAGAAAAATATATTTTTATTGTGTGTGATATGAATTTTAATCAATAATTATGAATATTTAGATATTGTGTTATAGTTTGCATCTAATGTCATGTGAAAATAATTAAAAAAACATATTGTAATATTCATTTAAAAATCTTGTTCGAAAATCAAATTTTCACGTGTCTGAAAACTTGAGGGAGTTCCAAGAACTTCAAATTTCGTATGCGGATAGGTAAATTTTATATGATTTTAAAACACCAGGGAGTTCCAGGAAAACGTGGTTAATACAAATACAACAAACATGTGGTTATACATTTTTGAGTGATTGTTTTCTTCTCTTGTTTTCAAATGGGATATATAGAACTATTACATTTTGGCATTCATAGTGAATTTTTTTTTGTTTTTTAATGCTTTTATGTATTGTGTTTTTCTTAGGAAAATATCAGCATCTCTTTTGGGTTTTTTAGTCTAATTTAATTTTCTCTTCTTGTACGTTAGTATCTATATTCTTTTGGCTAATATCCCCATTTAAAAACCTATTAAAAAAAAAAAACGCACGTAGAAAACATTTGGAAAACATATGTTTTACTAACACATTCGCAGGCAATATACTCTATCGGTGTAAATCACTAATATTGTCGCACCTAATATCCCCATTTAAAAAAAGCGTTCATAAAAAAGTTGTCAAAATCTAATTTTACCAATACTTATCCGGTCATTTCCCTGCTGAATTAAAGACAGTGTCATGTGTTCCTTTTCATATAAAAGTACTTTTTTATAACTTTATGCTTCTATTTATGGCGGGAGCTTCACGTACAGGAAATTTTTTTTTTTTGTTTTCAAGGGCCAATGTAAACAATGAAAACAAAAATAAGTCCTTGTTACTTCTGTGACGTCAGAGACATTTTTCTCTATATCTCTATACTCTTTGATTACAATATGTAAATGTTCGTTTTGACATTCTCTGTTAGTGTTTTTATAGGCGATAAGACGGTTTATAGATTTTAAAATAAGATAACAATTTAATTATACAAATTCCTTACTAAAAATATTGTAAAAATATCAAATTAAAAAAAATGGAGTGTGTTTGTAGAATTTGTGTCAAACTTAAAAATAACACGATATTGCTATTAAAAGATGTATTTTCTGATGAACTTACAGATGAAGGGCAAAAATATGAAACACTTTTCGATATAAAGGTAATTTACGAAATAATAAAATATACACAATAATTTTTGTCAATTTAATATTAGAATTTTATTTTATTTTTATAAAAAGGTGCTGGATATTCCAAGTTATATTAGCATTTGTATTACATGCAAAAATAAATTAGAAGATTTCGTTTCATTCAAAGAGCAAGCAATTTATGCAAATTCATATATAAAGAATTTTATATTAAATAAATTTGATGAATTAAAGCATGATACAGAAAGTGATAGTGAAGAGTTAATGAGTCAAGATCCGTTATCAATAAAATTATTAAATGATTCTGACATTAAAACGGAGTTTGATGCGAACGATGAAGGTGACGATGATAATTATAATGATTACAACAAAGATAAAAATTCTTTACATGATCCTGTAGATAATTTTACTCAAAAAGACAATGAACTATATGACCCTGAAAGCTCCAACACAGAACAGGTTGATTATTACAATGAAAAGAATGATAACATTATTTCTGAAAGGTAAAATTTTAAGTTAAGTTTTACAAAATTTAAATTAAAAAATAAAAAATGATTTAAAGTTTAGAAACCACATGAAGACTAATATGAAAGTTTCGAAACGCAGAAAACTGTAAATACTCGGTATTACTGTATCGTGCACTTGTATTGAACTCAATTCATTTTTCTTTGTGTGATATACAGTTGTGATTCAATTAAGTCTGTATAAAGTCCGAGAGGTTTAGGCTCTTCTTATAAAACATTTCATAACTCACGAAATACCACGAATTACTTCAGCACCCTCTAAAAGCTAAATAGTAAATATTTACTTCTCTTCAGTACGATTTTTTGTTCGTCTCGCCAAGACGTACCTTCCGGATTTAGTGCAGACTTAACTGAACCAGCCTGTATAATAATTATACGTTCTTATTTAAATTCAGTGTAACAAATACAAAAAATAATGATGATAGTGATAATGGAACAAAGCAAACAGGAAAATCAAAAAAATCTGAAAATTCTAATCGAAGCTCGTAAGTCTAAATGTAGAAATTTCATTTTAACAAAATACATATACTTATATAACATATTTCAATAAACTATGTTTTATTTATTCTTTTGTTTAACAGACGTGGTAAATATGGATGTGGTATATGCAGTAAAAAGTTTAATCTAGAGTATCATTTGAATGCACATATGAATATGCATAAGGGCCTTCCATGTTACAGGTAAATTGACGAAATGCCTATAACTTGAATTAAAAATTTAAAAAATTTATTACAAAAAGCAAAAGAAAAAAATTTTTTTAGACGTCCGTACATGTAAAATTAATTGTTAAAATGTGGGTTAATTTTTAATTGTTTTTTTTTGTCTCCTTTTCAGTTGCAATGTATGTGGTAAAGGATTTAATAAAGCAAGTTACCTCCCTTATCACATGAAAAATCATAATGGTGTACGTAATTTTGTTTGTGATCTTTGTTCGAAAGGTTTTATAACAAATGCTGATTTGATAATTCACAAACGTTGTCATACTGACGAAAGGCCATTTGTGTGCGAAATTTGTGGTAATACATATATGTACATATTTACTTTTTTTTAATAGCACATATTCAGTGGCGGAAGAATAAATTTTCGATTTTCACATAAAATACATACATATGTATGTTCATATGTATGTATGATTTTGGAAACCGAATAAAAAAAGTAATATTTTTTTATTGTAATACAATTAGACAGCAACAGGGCTCTTATTCAGCTTAGACCTCCGCGTTGCAGGCCTTGTTGTACGGTAATCCCGCCACTTTATATATTTAAAACTTTTTTAACTTTATTTGATATACATACATATTTCCACTCTAGGGCCAGTTTTATTTTCAATTTCGTAATGTATTTCTAGAAAATTACCATATTATGGTGTTGGCATATGTAGATATTTCATTGAAACCAGTTAAAAACAAGATTTATGAAATTTTCTTATATTAATGGATTCTTAAAAATATAATTTTATAACATAGTCTTGACGACCATACATTTTTTGTAAATTCACTTTATGTTTACTATTTCATATTTTTAAAAAGGCAAAACATTTAGAATGCACAGTCATCTTGAATATCATAAAGATAGCCACAATGAAGGTAAAGAATTTGAATGTGATGTGTGTCATAAATATTTCCGTTCAAGAGGATCATTAAATCGTCATAAAAGAGATCTTCATTCAGCAAAAAGATTTAATTGTGATATGTGTAATAAATCTTTTAGTAGGAAATTATACTTCAAGGTACATTAATTTCTAGTTTATTGTATGTACAGTGTCTCATAGTAAAGGTTACAAAATGAGTCGTATCACGTAGTTCAGAGTATTTTTTAGCAAAAAGTCGTTCTACACCCGTCTTTAAAATGTACTCCTGCTGAAATATAAAGGATTGAAAATTTTCGGACATGTACAGTATATGAAAATCGAGAAATATCTTGAGATATTGTGTTACTGTACCCTGACTATGTTTCAGGGATAGAAGATACATATATACATACATACATATGTATGTATATGAGTGCACAAAATTTTTTCATACAAAAATTGTACAGCTATGTAAAATTGTGAGTCAGAAACTACTACTTTTTTCCTGCGTTACGAGCAGGATTTTTAAACTTTAAATTTTTGATTTCAATGATCAATAATATCTTGAAAAGACCTAAACCTTAACTCTTTTCTGCAATAAATATGACTAAATTAGCGTACGTGATCGAAATTTTTACCGAGAGGGATGCATTTTAAGGAGTATGGTCTAGAATGACTTTTTGTTAGAAATTCTGTACACTACGTATACTATGGACGCGTACTGTTGTTTTTACTTTGGGACACCCTGTATGTTGAATATATTGTATATTGGGTTATACCTCACTTTAGATTTGTTTTCTTTTAGATGCATATTACTAAATATCATAAAGAACTTATGGATACATTATTCCCAGAGGAAGCAGAAAAATTAAATAAATTTTCTATTAGTACATAATTAATAACATCTGAATTAAATTAACACAATAGTTTCAATAAATAAACAAAGTGTAATTCAGTTTCATTTATTGTTTTCTTGTTCTTTTTTTTTCAGAATGATACATGTATAGGGTGACCAGAACTGCTACTGAAAAAAAGGACAAAAAAAGGACTATGCAATATTCAAGAAAAAAAACATTAATTAATATATTTGATGTAAAATCAATACATGGTTTTATTCAAAATTTAGACGACATAACAAAATAAAATAAAAAAATCAAAACAATTCATTTATTATTTACAAATAATATCCAACTTGGAAAATTTTTCGGTAAAATAATTTTTGATATTCATTGTTGATTCTGCAAACCGTATTGTGTTTTTGTGTTTCGCTGATTCTAAGTGCTGTTTTAAAAAAAAGGGGCTTTATTTCCCACTGAAACGACAGCCATGCAAACAGTGCAAATTGCTTTATATTTCGAACTTTGACTTTTGAAAAAAATTTGTATTGAGCAAGAAATTCATCTGAAACAACGAACTTCCTTTTTGGAAATTTCGTCCTTAATTTATAATTATCTATAATTTAGGTTGTATTGTAGAAGACAGAAATTTTAGAGATCGAATACTTGTTCAACTTTACGAGTTTAAACTCTACAAAACCATTGATAATTGATCTATTAATTGACTTTTGACAGTATTTCAAAATCTAAATAAGCCAAATTTAAAATTTAACTAAATGAGCTAAATCTACATTTAAATTTTTACAAAATTACGAAATTTAGAATTTTGACAATAAGCTTCATGCTTACTGTAAAAGACTATTCTGTAAGTTTCTGAATATTAGATTTGATTAGATACATTTTTCATGACATTTTGGTAAAGGCAAAGAAAAAATACTTTAATGACGTTCAGCAGATAAGAAACTTGGTATAAGAATTCAGTTGATAAATGATTTTATGTGATAAATCACCAATTCAATTTGATATTTACTCTATTTTTCAGCTTCAGCATTTTGAACTTTTTAATATTATTTTTAAAAGCATGATATTCCACCAGCATTGGCGACATTATGCTTTTTGCATGCTATTTTCACTTGGTAGTTACCATTAAAGGGCTACTGGCATAATGTGAATAGCGCATATATTGGACTTAACTTGATCGTAAGAATTTTGATGATTCTAAATTTTGTTTTGAAAAAGAAATTTACACGTGCTGCATAATTTTGTTTGTGTTTTTTGGAATTTTGACAACAATGCTTTGCTTTTGTACTACATATGTATATTTATGAATGGAAAATGAAAAGTAATATGTATTTTATATTCACGTCTGCACATATAATTGTACATACATATACTACACAATTATAGTTCATGTTTTGAATAAGTGTATGTAATTCATTTTTGCTAGGTATTTTTTGTCCAAAAAATTTTAGAATTTTCTGGAATTTTGACAACAATGGGTTGCTTTTATTTTATATATTAATGGAAAATTACAGGTAATACGTACATATGTCCATATCTGAAACGCCCACGAGTGCACACCACATATAAAATGTATATATGTATGTAGTTCATGTTTTTAATAAAGAGTATGAATGTAATTCATTTTTGTTGGAGATTTTTTGTCCAGAAAACTTTTTTATATTAAACTATAAAATACATATACTATACAATATAATATATTGTACAACAATTATAAAATATACATACATATTATAAAATAGAAATATATTCTATTATATAGGTACATATATATTTTATATGTTAAATTATACATTTAACATGTTTAATGTATATGTTGTACGATAAGCGCATGATAAGTCTGATAACCTACATGCGCTATATGTACAAATACTATATATTACATATATACATACATGCATATGTATGTATATACATATTATGATTATTTCTTGTCGCATATAAAAAACATGGAAAATCTGATATTCTGAATACTACATACAAATACCACGAGATTATATTGAATAGATACATATGTATGTTACATAATAACAAATAAAAATTTACATGGCTTATAATGATCGCATATGAATTATCGCTGTATTTACATGTTTGTAACATCTTTACAAATTCATAATTTTTATATTACTTTTCTCTTTTTTTCTTATTACTGAAAGAATACATTAACCATATGCATCAACACACAAACTTGTAATTTGTATAGTTTCAGTTTGTACAGGTAATACCTCTTAACCCTGCCCCATGTGTACACACTAACAATTTTTCGAAGATATTTTTCGAAGACATTTTTCCCCAATGTATATATGTGCATTTATGCGTTCTGGATTTTGACAGTTTTATTACTTGGAAAATCTATTTGTAATATATATGATCTTTGTAACACGTCACTGCATTGAAAGTAGACATCTAGTTCTAGTATACTTATTCTATGCTCGAACATATGTATGTATGCATATAACCCCCGGATCAAAAATAATTCGGACTTGGTCAATAAAACACAAAGTACAAGTCTATTCATTAATATTTATTTTTTCCCCTTCAAAGTATTCTCCATCTGATGCAATGCACTTGTGCCACCGTTTAATCCAATCCTGGAAACATTTTTCGTACTCACTTTTTGGGATCGCCATAAGTTCCTTCTTCGATTTGTCTTTAATTGCTTCTATGCTGTCAAAGCGGGTTCCCCGAAGTGGTTTTTTTAAGCGACTGAACAAAAAAAAGTCGCACGGTGCGAGATCCGGTGAATATGGTGGTTGATGAATAGTGTTTGTTGAGTTTTTAGTCAAAAACAAAAAATAAGTACTTGCAGAAATCCAAAACTAGGAGATACTGCAAGCAGTTCAAATTCGACGTTCAAAAATTTTTCTTCCTGGGTACTGGCATCAGTACCCAGTGCTACCGTTTTATTCAAAAAATAAAGTGTAAAATAAGAAAATGTATTGAAATATATAAAAAAAGCAAGCAATTTTCAGAATAAAATACCCATGTAAAAAAACTAAAATACCCATGAATCAGCATAGAATGTGAATATGTATGCATATTTATTACATACGTGCGTATGTAATTTAAGTGTACATATTATTTCAGAAGAAATCATTCAGTACCCACTAAAATACCCATGAATCAGCATAGAATGTGAATATGTATGCATATTTATCACATACGTGCGTATGTAATTTAAGTGTACATATTATGCGCAATATTTATAAGAATATTTTGTAATGTACGTATTTATCGTATATATGCGTGTGTAAAACTTCTATCCTAAACAAACAAATTATCGTCCTAAACAAATATAATTTTTTCATAATTGTACGATCATATGGGTCATAAATTTCATTACATCAGAAACGAGGATAGAAATACAAAATGTAAATTCAAATTGTAATGTATTGTATGAGAAATACAATATATTTTGAATACGATCGGTTTAATGTTAAATTTTGAATTTTTGGGTATTCAAAATTCATACTTTTTAGGTAATGATAAATAAAAATATGATCGTATGAATGCATTATACATATATCGTATACGTAAGTATGTAATTTAAGTATACACTCCACGTGGAGTCATATATGTCCCTGTACAAATATTATACCAGAAACTTAATGACTTGATTTTGTTAATAATAAATACAATATATACATACATACGTGCAATATTCTGTACACATCTTTCGACCGTATACAAATTTATGTGTTTATAGATCGTACTTGTATATATTTTCTTGTCTGATATAAAAAGTAAAGGAAAAGTGTGAAATATGAACAAAAATCGACGTGAAAAAGAAAAAGTAATGTACGTATATGAAATATTGTACGATATATGTATGTAGGTATGTTAATCTGAAATTACACATTTTTTACTACTATCCTAGTCTCTGATCTTTAATTCACGTTCATATATATGATCGAACCATTACAAAATTGTGTTCTAATGTTCTTATGAACGAAAGTTATGTTTGTTTAGGATGACGGTATTTATAGTTAAAATACCAAATTCGTATGAAAATATTTACAAACACTCGTATGTAATATATTATTACATATGCATACATGCATATGTATATATAATAAGTACATGGCTTAAAATTTCTCGAGTTTATTTTGAATATTCTTATACGAAAAAACGACATCCCTTTTTCTACCAACAAATGTACTAAATCATTCCATCATTCATGCCGTCCCCTCTTTCATCGCCCGAACCGCTCTATCGGCTAAAAAAATTTTTGAAGCCCCATAAGAATTCTTGGATTTTCAAATTTTTTGGTACTTGTTACTTCTGTGACGTCAGAGAGCTTATTATCTTGAGTATAGTAAATCTTCGCCCAAAGCTTCGCCACTGTGTGGCCTGTGGGTATAAGCATCTAAAAGGCAATATTTCTCAAAAACTTTGTATCACTAATTTTGCAATTGAGAGATTTTACATTTTTGTGATCGATTCAACACACAAATGGATCAATTTTACATGGTCAAGTAAAGTAGTTTTTTATTGTATTCATTTCTACTTTTGATAAAAAATTACGAGTACTTTCATGAACGCGTTGTCGATGTGTATCAACGACCCGAATGCGCTGGACTGGAATTGTAATAGGATTTGTCAACTTTCTATGCACGCTTTTATTAAAATAAATCATAATAAATAAAGACAATTCACCATTTTGAAATAAACGCTATTTTTGTTTTTATAGTGTAACTTATAGCCAAAAGAATATAGATACTAACGTACAAGAAGAGAAATTTAAATTAGACCAAAAAGAATTGAAATCTTAAAGAGTTAACATCAGTTTTCTAAACATCATTTAGTCGATGGAATGGTTCGGGCGATGAAAGAGGGGACTGTGTAATTGAATCAGTAGCTGAGTGTATAGAAACATGAAATAATTTTATCGTATATTAACGTCAAAAATGAACTCGAAAAATTTTGAGCCAAGTACTTATTATATATGTTCATATGTATATGCATATAGGTATATGTAATAATATATTGCATACGTGTGTTTGTAAATATTTTCATACGAATTTGGTATAGCTTAACTATAAATACCGTCATCCTAAACAAACACAACTTTCGTTCATAACAATAAGAACACAAATTTTGTAATGGTTTGATCATATAAATGAACGTAAATTACAGATCAGAGACTAGGATAGTAGTAAAAAATGTGTAATTTCAGGTTAACATACATACATACATATATCGTACAATTTCATACATAAATATATGTATGTATGTACATTACTTTATCTTTTTCGCGTCGATTTTTATTCATATTTTACACTTTTCTTTTACTTTTCAAATCACACAAGAAAATATATACAAGTACGATCTACGAACCCACAAATTTGTGTACGGTTGAAAAATGTGTACAGAATATTGCACATATGTATGTATGTATGTATATGTATATTGTATTTATATAATTAACAAAATCAAGTCATTAAGTTTCTGGTACAATATGTGTACAGGGACATACAGGATTCCACGTGGACTGTATACTTAAATTACTTACCTACGTATACGACAAGATCCATAAAATATACAAGGTCTGTGCAAAAGAATATAGATTAAAACAAGAATGGGCACAGTATGGGAGTGAGTGCAGCCAAAATCCACAACTAACACATATAAGCAACATAAAATTGCACCAATACTAATGCAATGTTTGGGCAGGTCAGTTCATATTGAAAGAAGTCGACCGCGTATAGAAAAAAAATAATATGAAAAATGATAGTCGCAAAGTACAGAATAGACCATATGCACTACATCGTTTCATTCTAGAATCTAGCTAGAGAGTTCCTAGAACTATTTTGTTTACAAAAATACAATTTCTCGGTGAGTTCCGAGAATTCTTAAGTGTTGTTGGGATAATGTGTTATAAACAAACTTTATAATTTGTCTAATTAAATAATTTATTCTATTGTATAAATAATGTCATGCAATTATTTTAATATCTGTTTAAAGTGAAAATGTTTGGATATTGTTAACATCCGTTCACACACCTAATATTGCTAAGACAGCAATTAGCTATTTTTCCAAATATTTACAGTATATCAATTAATATGTACAATAAATTTAATGTATATGCATAAATTTTATATTACTCAAATTACATTTTAATTATTTCTTTATTTTATGTAAAAATGCATTGATTGCATTTTATATTGTAACCAATTGTTATCAAAGGTTGATTTTTTTATAATATTTGTTAAATGTAATTATGAGAAAATTTGTATTTTTAACAATTTAAGAATTGTAAAGGTAAATTAATTTTAATAAATAATTTAGTCCAATTTTGGCAATCAACAAGAACGTTTCATTTCAGCAAGGAATTTCTTTTGGTTTTGTACTTAAAGAAATAACATTTTTAGATTAAGAATTTCTTTTGGTTTTGTACTTAAAGAAATAACATTTTTAGATTAAGAATTTCTTTTGGTTTTGTACTTAAAGAAATAATATAACTTAATGTATGAATCAATTGTCCATTCATTCAATCATATAAGAACACGCATTACATTTACCGTACATTAATACAAGAATTAATTGTACAGTATTTCATCAAAGTCTAAGTACAAGAACTTAGACACATTTAAGTTGAAATCTATAATTGAGATTCAACATTTGGTGACCCCGACGTGATTCACAAATAGTGGATCTTACATTCAATTACCCAGCAAACACAAATTCAATTATCCAGCAAACCATTTAACATAAGCATTCAAGTCAATTGCTAAGAACAATCAACATGTCATCAGACCTATTTACTCAACAGAATGAAAATGGAAAACTCATTCAGAGTATCACCAGTAAATTCAAGAAACATATTGCAGCCAAATCAGTTACTATCGAGTCACTGAAAGATTCGTTGTTACGTTTGGAAACGGCATGGGATTTATTTGAAACCACAGACACGAAAATTCGTAGTCTTGATAAACCTCCGTTGGATCATCAATATTTTACAAATGAATATTACGAAAGGATACAATCACTATACAATACCTATCAACAGCAAATCAATGACCAAATTACGGCACTTACACAAGGTGCTAGTCATAAAAGAATTTCATCAGAATCACCAACGGCAATTGACACAAATATTCAGCAAAGCAATCAAATCATACGTAATTCTACAATGAATAACTCAATGCCTCACATGATCAATGATCCAGATTTAACACGACTCCATCGTAGACAAGACAGCATAGCATCATCTCTTCGTAAATTGTTACAAGCACTGAAAGATGATCATGCTGAACATCCAGTCCAATTTTATCAACTCAAAATTAAAGCTTTGAGTGATTATTGGACTTAAATGGAAAATATTAAGCATGCAATGTGGGAATATGCAGAAAATCCCATACTTGTTCAAGATTATGACAAACTAGAAGATGAAGTCAATCAATTTATCATCAAATTTTCTCAACATATTGATCAACAAAATAACAACAACATAAAAACCAGCTTCACATCGCCAGCGAATCATATAAATCATGCAAATCAACCATCTGTTGAGTTACCTAGAGTAACTCTTCCAAAATTCGACGGTGATTACATGAAATGGCAATCATTCTATGATTTATTTTATCAAATGATACATTTGTCTCCTGTTATGAGCAACTGTCAGAAAATGTGGTACTTAAAGACAAGCTTAACAGGTGATGCTGAACGATTGTTGAGAAATTTTATGTTATCAGACAATAATTATTTAACAGCCTGGGAATTTTTGAAAAACATATATACAAATCTGCGTTTACAAGCAAATTCATTGATTAATAAATTGATATCACAGCCTGCACACACGACAGAAAGCGTGTCAGCTGCAGCCATAAAGAATTTAAGAGATACAACTGAACAATGTCTGATGGGACTAGAAAACTTGGGAGTAAATACAGAAAATTGGGATCAATTGTTACTGTATCTCCTTACGAAAAAATTAGACCGCATTTCGTTGAATTTGTACGAACAATCTTTCAAGGCACCTAAAAATTTACAATCATTACAAGAATTTTTACAATTTTTAGAAACAAGATTTCAATCATTAGAAATCTTAAATAAACCTAGATTCAACGAAATGCAGCGTCGCAACAACAGTCCTGCCAAAATATTAACATCTGTAATGAACAAAGAGCATTATAAATGCATTGCATGCAAGGAACAACATCCATTATTTGGATGTAAATCATTCTTACAACTTGCACCAGAAAACAGAGCCAGATTGATTCAAAAGAACCATCTTTGTATGAACTGTTTGAAGTCCGGTCATCAAGCATCAAAATGTACATCAAGAACATGTAAAATTTGCAACAAGAAGCACAATACGTTACTTCATTATAAGCAAAACAAAGCAGCAATCAAGCAGAATTCAACCTCAAATTTCAATAATAATCAAACAGCACCAATTATTAAGCAATCAGATCCAATTGCTGTTAATACAGTCTCAACACAATCACGAAAACAATACATTTTGTTAGGCACAGCTAACATCAAATTAAGCGGTCCAAATGGTACAGCAGAATGTCGTGCTGTATTAGATTCAGGCTCGCAAGTAAACCTAATAACATCTAGAATCGTGAAACAATTAGGTTTACATTCAAATTCTGATACATTGTTCATTGAAGGCGTCGGCAACAAAACACACAAAATAAATGTTCATATGCAATCAACATGCACCAAATATGCTACACACATTGAGGCACTTGTTTTACCACAAATAACAAGCATGCAGCCAGCAATAACCATTGATACATCAAAATGGAAATTACCACAAAACATTAAATTAGCAGACCCATCATTCAACATACCAAAACGAGTAGACTTATTGCTAGGAGCTGAGTTGTATTATGAATTATTAGCAGCAGAGCAACATAAAATTGGTGACGATCTTCCAGTAATTCAAAACACTCAGTTAGGGTGGATTGTTGCTGGAAGTGTGAAAAATGTAACTTCAACGGTTACAACATGCAACATATTTACCGAAAAAGAAGCGCTTGACAATGCCATTGAAAGATTTTGGAAAATCGAAACAATTAAGGATCAACCAGCAACAATGTCTGAAGCCGAAATTCAATGTGAAAAATTCTTTTTGACAACGACACACCGGAATTCCGAAGGACGATTTGTGGTAAGATTGCCATTCAAGGATAGCCAAACAAAATTAGGTGATTCAACAGGGTTGGCGTACAGACGGTTTATGGCATTAGAAAAAAGGTTAATCAATGATAAGGTTTTGCGAGAACAATATGAACAATTTATGAACGAGTATCTGCAGCTAGATCACATGGAGCCTGTAAATCTGAAGACAATAATTGGACCAAAATACTTTCTTCCTCATCACTGTGTACTTAAGCCAGAGAGTTCCTCAACAAAATTACGAGTTGTTTTTGATGCATCAGCAAAAACAACTACAAACATTTCACTGAATGACATTCTTCACATCGGGCCACTTCTGCAAGACGATCTATTTTCAATTTTACTCAGGTTTCGTATGAAGAAATTTGTATTCACGGCGGACATTCAAAAAATGTATTGCCAAATATTTGTACACGAGGATGATAGAAAATTCCAGCTTATTTTTTGGAGAAATCATATGGAAGAACAAGTTAAATGCTTCCAACTAAAAACAGTTACATATGGCACTAGACCTGCACCGTATTTGGCCATTAAATGTCTGCAACAACTGGCTCAAGATGGTAGTGCAAAATATCCATTAGGATCAAAGTTCTTGTCGAAAGATTTTTACGTTGATGATGTTATCACAGGGGCTGACAGTCTTTCAGAATTACTCGAAATTCAACAACAACTGACGAAGCTTTTAAAAGAAGGAGGGTTTGAATTAAGAAAGTGGTGTGGAAATCATCCCAACCTATTGAAACATATTCCACCTGAACATCAAGAGGTTCAAATTAATTTCAATGATCACGAAGATCAACAAATAAAAACTCTGGGACTGACATGGCATCCAAAGGGTGATAATTTTTCTGTGAAGATTAATCACAATGACAGAACACACATTACAAAACGTACAGTTGCATCAGATATAGCCAGATTATTTGATCCACTAGGTATGTTAAGTCCAATTATCATCAGAGCAAAGATCTTTTTACAAGAACTGTGGCAGCTGAAGCTTGAATGGGACGACGAATTACCATCAGACCTACAACAACGATGGCGCAAATTTCAACAAAACCTTTCAGCATTAGAAAAGGTACAAATTCCAAGATTTGTATTGTGCAACAGCACTGATAAAAAAACGCAGATACACACATTTGCAGATGCGTCTGAAAAAGCATATGGAGCAGTAGTTTATATCCGGTCAATAGACAAAAATGGGCAAACCAGTGTTAAATTACTGTGCTCCAAAACAAGAGTAGGTAGAGGTGGCCGCCCGCTTGCTTCCGAGCAAGCACACTTAGGCCAGAAAGGCCCATTGTGATACCACACCAGGAAGCTTACAGATCGAACCACCTCGAGCGCTTCAGAAAGCCCAGAAGCCTCTTGACAGAGATCTCCTCTAAACAAGAGAGATCTTGAAAGAAGGCTGCTCCTAAAAACAATTCCCTATTTCTAGAGAGCGCCATACAGTGGCAGAGGAGATGCTCAACGCTTTCCTCCTCCTCTTCATCTTGACATGCTCTGCAGAGGTCATTAGAGGGAGCATTTAGCCTTTTGGCATGTTTGCCTATGAGGCAATGTCCCGTCAAAACTCCCACTAGAGCTCTAACAGTTCTCCTATTATGGGATAACAGTTCCCTAGAGAGTTTATTATCCACTCTAGGACACAAAGCCTTAGCTATGGAGTTACCAGAACTTGATACCCATCTTAGGTTCCAAGCTCTCGTAGACTCCTGCCTTGTTCGTAAGGCGCAGCTGGCAATTGGGATTCCGACTCCCCGATTACCCTCCAGTAATTCGAGGGTTGTACCCAGTCTAGCCAGCTCATCTGCCCTGCAATTACCCTGGATTTCTGTATGCCCAGGTACCCAAATGAGGTTAATACTGAAGTAATCTGCCATTATGTTTAACAGAGCTAGACACTCCAGTACGACCTTCGACGAGCAAGTCGCTGCAGTCAGCGCTTTGATCGCAGCCTGGCTGTCAGAGAATATATTCACCACCCTAGTGGTAATAACATTCCCGACAAGCCAGTTTATAGCTTCTTTAATAGCAGCTACCTCCGCTTGGAACACACTACAGTGATCCGGTAGCCTAAACGATAAATTTATATTGAGGGAGTCACTAAAAAGACCCCCTCCAACTCGGCCTTCCAGCTTAGAGCCGTCTGTGTAGAGATGTACGCCATCCCTGCGCAGCTCCTCTTTACTGGCCCATTCTTCCCTAGAGGGAACACTCGTCAGGAATTTCCCTCTAAAGTTTGGCCTGGGTATTGCATAATCGATTCCTCCTGAGAATGGCAGAGAATCGATAATGGTAGAATGACCTACCCGAAGTCGCGACCACTGTCCACTAGCCATAAGCCTAGTTGCAGCGTTTTTGGCAAGTTTGGTGGCGTAAAGATCCAGAGGCATCAGATTCAATAAGGTCTCCAATGCCCCTGTAGAGGTGGTCCCGAGAGCTCCGGAGATAAGAAGCCCGGCCGCCCTCTGAACCTTCCCTAAAAGATTTCTAGTGGTGGCCGTCCGTAGGGCCGTCCACCACACAACCGACCCATACAGTAAAATAGGTCTGACCACCGCAATATAGAGCCAGTGAACGACTCGAGGCTCGAGCCCCCACTTTCGACCAATTGCTTTCTTGCATGTGTACAAGGCTACCATAGCCTTCTTCACACGCTCCTTAGTATTTTGCTTCCAGCTGAGCTTGGAATCAAGAATTAGTCCAAGGTACTTAACCTCCTTAGAAAGCACTAGAGGAGTACCCGATAAGACCACATCGTTAAGTTGCGGCACCTTGTACCTTCTCGTGAAGAGAACAAGGTCCGTTTTTTGTGGATTTGCTTTTAATCCACTTTCACAAGCCCATTTTTCCAGCTTGTTTAGGGCGGTCTGCAAAATATCCGTCAAAGTGGACGGAAACTTGCCAGATACCGCAATTACTAGGTCGTCCGCATAGGCAATTACCTTGCAGCCACTCCCCTCCAAACGCCTCAGCAGTCTATCAACCACCACGTTCCAGAGGAGGGGTGAGAGAACACCCCCTTGAGGCGTGCCCCTACTCACTAATCTTCTGATGGTACAGCCCCTCAGCGAGGCATTGATGGTCCGCTTTCTCAGCAGACCATCAATCCATAGAACCAACGAGCTGTTTACCCCCAGATCAGTGAGTGCCGCAGTGATTGCCCACGGTACAACGTTATTGAAGGCGCCTTCTATATCTAAAAAGGCGGCCAAGGTAAATTCTTTATATGAGAGGGATTTCTCAATCTCCCCAACCAGTTTATGTAGAGCAGTCTCAACAGACCGACCTTTAGTGTAGGCATGTTGAGACTTGGACAGAGCATTCCCGATGCTGCTCCTTAGATACAAGTCCACCAGTCTTTCCATAAAACAAGAGTAGCTCCGCTCAAAAAAATTACGTTACCAAGATTAGAACTCTGCGCATGTGAACTAGCCACTGAGTTAACAGAACGAGTAACAAAAGACATAAACATGCAACAAACCTTAACGTATTTTTGGACTGACTCAGAAATCGTTCTCTCATGGATCAATTCATCGCCATCACAGTATCATATATTTGTTGCTAATCGAATTAGTAATATTCAAAAATTATCAGTTCCAGAACAATGGCGTCATGTACCATCAAAGCAAAATCCTGCTGATATTCTGTCAAGAGGAATTGAACCGTCTCAATTACATCAAGGCAGTTTTTGGATATACGGACCACTTTTTCTTTATGGAAATGAAACTACGTGGCCGGCTAAGTTTCAAAACAAGACACAATGTACAGTGGAGGCAAAACGCAAGACCACAGCTTTAATTACGACTCCAAGGGAAAACTTAATTGAACAAATCAATCATGGAAGGTCATTCCGACGGTTGCAACGAATAATTAGCTACATGAGGCGATTCTTAACAAATACTAGAGACAAAATTCGTCAACCAAATCACAAGGCCGTTACTCCTAGTGAAATGCAAGAGGCATTATACATCATTGTAAAAATTATTCAACAAGACTCATTTATTGACGAGCTCAAACAGCTACGCACACATGGATATGTCGAAAAGCATAGCTCAATCAGTTCCTTAGCACCATACTTAGACAACAGAGGCATAATTCGAGTAGGAGGAAGATTGGAAGCGTCATCATTACCTCTGGATGCTAGACATCAGATGCTCCTTCCATATCCAAATGAATACACAAAAATGCTCATGACAGATCTTCATAACGAAAATGGACACATTGGTCCACAAGGTCTCTTGTCTATAACACGACAACATTTTTGGCCAATGAAAGGTAAAACAGTGGCAAGATCAATCACCCAAAATTGCATTATTTTCTTCAAATCCAAACCTAAGACAGTGAATCAAGTTATGGGCAATCTACCATCAGATAGAATAGAACCAGCGCGTCCATTTTTAAATTCAGGGGTGGATTTTTGTGGTCCTATATGGGTACATTTTCATACAAGAGGTCGTAAACCACAAAAGAGTTATATAGCTGTATTTTGTTGCTTCGCAACAAAGGCAGTCCATTTAGAACTGGTAACGGATCTTACAACAGACGCTTTTATTGGAGCGTTGAAAAGATTTATAGGACGAAGAGGTAGATGCAGACATCTTTACTGTGATAATGCCACGAATATCGTAGGCGCAAGAAATCAACTAGCAGAATTATCATATTCCGTTTATACAGAAAACGCACAAGAGGCAATTATTAGCGCATGCACGTCAAAGGGAATCGAGTTTCGATTCATTCTTCCCAGATCATGATAATGTGATAGATTAAAATGATTACGATCAATCATCAACCTCTCACCATCAACCTGAAGTTGATCGCTCGAATGAAACGCCAGTCAAGAAAAGGCCAAGATTATCTTTACTCACGACACTTCTTGTAGTATGCTTCACTTTACCCATCGTTAACTCTTTACAAAATAATTCACTTCAAATATCCAGCTTCAATTCCAGCGCCGGAATATATTTTGAAAATATAGGAAGCATGAGCCTACAAGAAACAGAATGGAAAATTATTTCTTTCTATGATCTTAAGCCATTTTGGACGGAATTATCGACATTAATTAATGGAACTTTAGCGTTACAACATTTATGCAATCAGTTGAATAAAACCAAAGCATCATGTAATCAAACAATTAATCATTTTAATCATCTTATTGAGGAAATTCATATAGAAATTGCTTTACTAAATACCATCAATCACAAAATAATAAAAAGAGGAGCTGTTGATATAGTCGGTCGAGCAGCAAATTGGGTTTTTGGGATACTTGATGCTGACTACGCGAAAAATATGGAAGAAACGATTAATGCAATGAAAAATAACGATGACTATCTTTTTAATTTAATTCAAAATCAGACAAGCATTGTTGACGCGACGATCAACATCGTTAAGAAAGATCAACAGGAAGTAAAGCAAAAATTTGATAACCTGGACCAACATTTTGCACAAGTTTTTAACCAACTACGTTCTATTGAGGATGAATTTCAACAAAATCATCGATTCGAACTGTTCAATTCCATTTCTACACAAATGATGCTGATGTTAATCAACATTCAACGAATCCAGTCAGTAATTGTACAAGTGATAACTGATGGTCAACATGGACAAATTAGTCCTCTTTTATTAGCACCACAACAATTACAAGCTGAAATATTAAAAATAAAAACACACTTGCGACATCATTTGCGTCTGCCAGCTGAACAAGAAGACATTCCACAATTCTACAAATTAATGTCAGTGAAAGCAAGAATAACCTCAGATTACGTAATTTTTGAGCTCAAATTGCCGATTCTTGATGCTGAAAATTTTATGCTATTCCACTTAGTACCCATACCAACCGTCAACAATGAGACACTCATTGAAATTACACCAACTACGAAATATTTGGCTATTGATACTCAAAGAGAACGTTATTATTCTCTAACAGAAGCTCAATACGCAATGTGCATCAACAGTAATGACCAAAACATTATCTGCAAACAACGACATCCAGTGTACAGTAAGGGCTCACCTATACACGCATGTGAAGTGTCATTATTCTTCGATTCAAGGGTGCTTAAATCATGCCAGTTCATGACATCAGTCGTTAGTCCCAGGTGGATACAACTTACAACAGCAAATGAATGGATTTTTGCCATATCCAAACCAACTTCAGCGAATCTCATTTGTGACGATGAAGTACAACATTTAATCATGTCAGGATCAGGTTTATTACATCTTCCACCCAATTGTCAACTTAGGCAAGGACTCATTGCGTTAGATGGTCATCAAGTTTATACAAGCAAAATTCGTACATCTTACCCCCGATTAGGAGATATTAGTGAAATTATACTTGAACAACGAAGGGAACTAAACTTCACATTAACCCAAGAAGTGACATACAAACCACATGTTGAAGAATTAGATAACTTGAAGGAAGAGCTTAAAACACATACCAACACTCACTTTTCAAGAACTATTGAACCTCACCTAATACACAACTTTTCTGTTAGCTACATTGCTATAGGATTAGTAATCTTGGTTGCAGCATATGTATGTTATAAAACGAAGTGTAAGCCTACCATCATGTTTATTCCTAGGGCGAGACCAACAACACAACAAGAATTTACTGTCAACATATAATCTTGAACCATAGGTTCAAGGCGGGGAGAGTGTTAACATCCGTTCACACACCTAATATTGCTAAGACAGCAATTAGCTATTTTTCCAAATATTTACAGTATATCAATTAATATGTACAATAAATTTAATGTATATGCATACATTTTATATTACTCAAATTACATTTTTAATATTTCTTTATTTTATGTAAAAATGCATTGATTGCATTTTATATTGTAACCAATTGTTATCAAAGGTTGATTTTTTTTATAATATTTGTTATATGTAATTATGAGAAAATTTGTATTTTTAACAATTTAAGAATTGTAAAGGTAAATTAATTTTAATATATAATTTAGTCCAATTTTGGCAATCAACAAGAACGTTTCATTTCAGCAACGAATTTCTTTTGGTTTTGTACTTAAAGAAATAACATTTTTAGATTAAGAATTTCTTTTGGTTTTGTACTTAAAGAAATAATATAACTTAATCTATAAATCAATTGTCCATTCATTCAATCATATAAGAACACGCATTACATTTACCGTACATTAATACAAGAATTAATTGTACAGTATTTCATCAAAGTCTAAGTACAAGAACTTAGACATATTTAAGTTGAAATCTATAATTGAGATTCAACAGATATACTGTAATATATTTTTTTTGACGAATCAAAAAGTTTTATTTAAAATATTATTGAATAAAATTTTAAATTCTCTGGAAGTTTTTGTGTTTACAATTTTTGAAGAAAAATATATTTTTATTGTGTGTGATATGAATTTTAATCAATAATTATGAATATTTAGATATTGTGTTATAGTTTGCATCTAATGTCATGTGAAAATAATTAAAAAAAGTTATAGTAATATTCATTTAAAAATCATGTACAAAAATCAAATTTTCACGTGTGTGAAAACTTCGGTGAGTTATAGGAACTTCAATTTTCGTATACGGATAGGTAAATTTTATATGATTTTAAAACTCCGGTGAGTTCCAGGAAAACGTGGTTGATGCAAATACAACAAACATGTGGTTATACATTTTTGAGTGATTGTTTTCTTCTCTTTTTTTCAAATGGGATATATAGGACTATTACATTTTGGCATTCATACTGCTTTTTTTTTTGTTTTTTAATGCTTTTATGTATTGTTTTTTTCTTAGAAAATATCAGCATCTCTTTTGGTTTTTTTAGTCTAATTTAAATTTCTCTTCTTGTACGTTAGTATCTATATTCTTTTTGTCTGTGCTTTACCACAGTACTAGCTATTTCCTAATAGATTTCCAAAGTATACCGGACAAATTGTCCCTTTTTTTGGCCTGTGATAGGAGGGGAAGTGGCCTGTGATAGATAAAAATATCTTTAATGAGAAATATTCTCACGTACTTTTTGTGTTCAAAATTTCATGTCGGTGTAATTATATTTCTCGAATCCTTGCATGTGTATGTAGATTTTTCCCCAACTCATATTTAATCATGTAAACCACAGTTAGGCATAAAAAAAAAGTACAACTTTAAAAATCAAATGTCTTCTATTCTTACATACAAATTTTTACGAATTTGTACGTAAAAATAACAAAACATTCAACAAGTGTACTTTTAATTGTCCTTCAACTGTACTATTTCTATTAGTCACAAATACATATGTATGTTTCAATCGTGTATTCTATTACACATTCAAACAATTTCAGTTAAGTGGACTATATATTACACAAAGTACAGTGCATTATCGATACACTTTTCATGTTTATTTTTACTTAAATATCATATCTTTTTACAAGGATTTCTTAACATGTCTATCGACTATTCTATGTAGTCCGCATGGATTGGTTGAAAATAAAAGCAATAAAAGTACTCCTATATACAATATTTTTACATTATGTTTTTAATCTGCGTACGCAAAAGTATTGAAAATTACATGTAAAATGATATTTTTGAACAGGCGCACATGTTTGAGCAAAAGGATTAACGAATAATATTTTCAATTTGATAATAAGTGGGAAAGAAATCCTTGTACACGCATGTGCATTAATACGTCAATATTGCATGTGTATTTGTATTTTTAAAATATTGTAATAAAAATGTATGTGGATTTCTCATATTAAATATCACAGGCCACATACCTTTTGTTATTGTTTTTTTCATATCTATTAAAGGCCTAATATGTTTTGCATTATAATTTTCATACATCATAAATGAGAGAAATACAAGTTATGTGCGCAGATGTATTAGTTAGTTTTACGTATACAATAATATATTCTAATATGTGTATGAAATAGAATACAGTACGAGTTTGACGTCACTATTGCAAGATTTTAAATTTTTACGGATTTTCAGTACAAATTCAAGAAATTAAATTATATAAAAATATAGAAAAATATATATAATTTTGTGTAATTTTTTTTTAATTAAATAATTTTTTCGATTTACGTTTTGTATTCGGTGGGTGTTGAGTTTTATTGTTTGAATTTTTGTGAAATAATCTCAATTTAAAGTTGAATGAAAAATGTTGAAATGCATAGTTTTGTTACAAGAATAAAAAATATTGTGTTATGTGAATCGTGTTAACGTATTTTGTATTTTAAATTTAAGAAATCAAAATATATATTATAAAATATTATTGATCAATTTATTTGTTTTAATTTCATTACTTAATTATAACTTTAATTCCTTTACTAATTATTTCAATTTCGTTATCTAATTTTAATTTCGTTACTCAATTATTTTAATCTCGTTACTTAGTAATTTTAATTCCGTTAGTTATTTATTATAATTATAATAAAATAGTTACAATTTATGTTTAGTGAAAAATGGTGAAGTGCATAGTGTTCGGTTGCAATAATTATAGAGAAAAAAAAGGATTAGACAAAAGTGTAAAATTTCATGCATTTACGAAGAATAAAGAAATTTTAAAATTGTGGATAAGTGCTGTTGGATTAAAAACTAAGAAAGATGTTAACAAGTACAAAGTTTGTTCAGAACACTTTGAAAAAAACGATTATGTTTTAAAAGATCAACTTTTAAATATTTATAAGACTTTAAAAAATACGGCAGTGCCCCATCTGAAACTAGGAAATCAAAAAGCTCAGTGCTCGGAAAGAACAGTTAGATATAATAGACGATCGAGGAAAGTAATGATTGAAGAAATTTTGAAAAATCATGAAAAGTAAGTAAATGGAAAAGGCTATTTAAGAAATCTATAATAGACTCCGTTTATCACAAATACTTTCGATATTTTATTTTAGAGGAAATGATTCAGGTTTTTTCAATAAGGCACAGTATTCAATAAAATGTGATGAAGAAGAAAAATGTAGTGGTAGTAGTATTGCTGATCATCAAATCGCAAACTACTCAAACCCAACTGATCAAATAGAAAAGTACATACTAATATACAATTACTTAAAGCCTTTTTTTTCTACAAGGCTTATTTGCTTTTTTCTTTCTAAAAACAGAGCTAATAATACAATAAATGATGATATGGTTATCGAACATCTCTATGAAACAAAAGATGAAATTGATGAATACATGGTTGTCGAATATCTAGATAAAACCGCAAATGATTACCAAAAGTAATTATGAAAAATTTCTAATTTCAGTTTCCTTATTTACGTATTGCATTTTTTTCTAAAAGATATTTGATGAGTACAATAAAAACGAAGAATAAAATCACAAGAACTGTTGAAACTCAAACTAAGTAATATTTTTTACACATAAGTATATGAAAAAAAATTTCATATCAATATACTGAAATGCATATTTATTATTATAGATATGAACTTTCGACAATACAAAAATTACAAAATGAAGTTAGAGATTTGAAAAAGAAATTGAAGAATTTTACTAGAGAAAAAAAAATTAGTTTAAGTCTTAAAAAAATATTTTCAGAAAATCTAATTAAAAAGCTGTTAAACAATGACAAAAGAGTGAAGTGGACTGCAAATGATATCTCATCCGCATTATCTTTGTATTCAGCAGGACCAAAATCTTATAGATATTTGCTCAGGAAAGGCTATCCATTGCCAGCTCCTGCAACTCTAAGAAAATGGTCAGCAAAAGAAAAAATGGAACCCGGAATATTATCATCAGTCTTGGACACTATGAAAAACCTTCAGTATAGTGAATGGGAAAAAATATGCACCATTACATTCGACGAGATGAAAGTGAAGTCCACTTTTGAATATGACAAGGTCAATGATATGGTTTTAAGCCCAACGAATTACAGTCAAGTCATTATGCTTAGAGGACTATTCCGAAGGTGGAAACAACCTATATACTTATTATAATTTTGATACGCCAATGACAAAAGAAATTTTGTTTAAAATTATTCAAGAACTTCATACAATAAATTTCGAAGTTGTTGCAATGACCTCAGACCTGGGTCCTGGAAATACAAAACTTCGAAATAAACTGGGAATAAGCGAAGAACATCCTTTTTTTCAACACCCAGTAGATGAATCTAAAAAGATTTTCGTATTTGCGGATGTTCCTCATTTAATTAAACTTTTTAGAAACCATCTTCTAGATAGCGGCTATGTTTTAGATAACAAACTAATTACAAAAGATCCAATAAGAGAAATAATAAAATTGGAAAAGTCCGATTTAAAAATAAATTTTAAAGTAACGGAAGAACATTTAACTTGTATCGGTATAAAAAGGCAAAAAGTAAAACTGGCTACACAACTTTTTTCACAAAGAATTGCGAAATGCATTAGGTGGTGTTTAGCTCAAGGACTAATTACAAGTCCAAATGCATTGCTGTTGGCAGAAGTTATTAAAATAATAAACGACTGGTTTGACATCTTCAATACAAAGTGCACAACCAGTGGTTATCGCTACACCAAAAAAGCGTATGGTTTGTCAAGACAATTGCAAAATAAAGTACTAGATAAGATGACAAATTTAATGAAAAATTTATTAGTATACAAGGAACCAAAACCACGTTTTTTACCATTTCAAAAAGCTGTAATTATTAACAATAGTGCCCTAAAACAATTATTAGATTATTTGAAAAACGTTCACAATGTAACTTATTTGATTACGAACCGTTTAAATCAAGACGTATTAGAAAACTTTTTTGGAATTATGCGGCGATTGGGGGGACTGCATGATCACCCCACACCTTTAGAGTTTAAATATACATTATGATCGTTTGTACTTGGTAAAGCTTTTAATTACATTTAGTGTCAATGTTTGTAAATATTGCATATATGCACGTATAGTTGTTCTGTCCTCATCTGATAGTGTGATAGTTTTAATTTTATGTGACCTACAACCTACATTAAGATAGATAATTGGACAATTTGTTTATATGCAGTATTAATTTCTATATAAATGTGTCATTCTAACATTATATTTATACACCTTACGTTCAGTTTTTTGATAAGCTATTTATTTTCAGAAAGGTCAGATTGTGAGTTGCAGCTAAGTTTAAGTTCTAGCATAAGTAATGAAAATGATGTCAATACTGAGGAAATTTTGTCTTCAAGAATTCTTCAGGAAAAAAGACACATACAGATCGAAGCGGAAAGAAATGAGAAAATAAACACATTAATTGAGAATGTGGAGAACGATTTTTTAAATGATTTCGATATTGAATGTTACAATACAGAACTAGAAAGATCACATTTTAATATAAATTTAAACGACACAAGCGATGAATTACATGACGATGCTTTAGAATATCTTGCTGGATACATAGGATATAAATTCAATTTAGGAAATGAATATATACTTGAAACAAAAATTCAAAAACAAGCTCATTTTTCATTTATTGATGAAATTTCAGAAGGTGCTTTAAAGAAACCAAATGAATTTTTTTTTTTAAAAAAAATAAAACAACTGGATAATATATTTAAAAAAATAAATGAAAACTCTATACTTATTAAAGTTAATTTTCTGAAATTTCATGTAGAAAATTCAAGACACATCGAGTTAAATGAAGACGTCAAAAAGTTCTTTTATAAGTGTAGAATGTTTTTTTAGAATAAGGGAGTTAAATAAAAAAACTTGGTCTTAAAATAATGTTTTATTAATTTACAACCGAACACTATACATTTCAACTATTTTATTATCAATATAATTTCTTCAACCATTACTTTCCTATTTTTTATAATATATATTTTGATTTCTGAAATTTAAAATACAAAATACGTTAACACGATTCACATAACACAATATTTTTTATTCTTGTAACAAAACTATGCATTTCAACATTTTTCATTCAACTTTAAATTGAGATTATTTCACAAAAATTCAAACAATAAAACTCAACACCAACCGAATACAAAACGTAAATCGAAAAAATTATTTAATTAAAAAAAAATTACACAAAATTATATATATTTTTCTATATTTTTAAATAATTTAATTTCTTGAAATTGTACTGAAAATCCGTAAAAATTTAAAATCTTGCAATAGTGACGTCAAACTGTCAAGGGTGTCAAATTATTTTAAAAAAAATTTTTTATATGTAAAGCACAGACCTTGTATATTTTATGGATCTTGCGTATACGATATATAATGCATTCATACGATCATATTTTTATTTATCATTACTAAAAAAGTATGAATATTAAATACCAAAAAATCAAAATTTAATGTTAAACCGATCATATTCAAAATATATTGTTTTTCTCATACAATACATTACAATTTGAATTTACTATCCTCGTTTTTGATGTGATAAAATTTATGACCCTTCATATGATCGTACAATTAGCAAGTAGTTTTCTAATGAAATAAAAAAAATTATATTAGTTTAGGACGATAATTTGTTTGTTTAGGACAGTAGTATTACACACGCATATATACGATAAATGAAGGCTTTGAAAGAATAATGGGCACGCAAAGCCCGGGACAACGTAATCTAAATGGTAAATTACTACTGAATCTGTGCCTAAATCATGATATGGCGATAGGTGGTACACTTTTCAAGCATAAGGAGTGCCACAAATACACATGGCACTCGCCAAACCCGGAAAATAGATATTACTCACAAATAGATCACAAATAGATTTGTCTAAGTAGAAAATGGATCAAAGTTCTACAGGACGTCAGAACTTAAAGAAGCGCCGAGATTGGAAGTGATCACTACCTTGTCGTTGCGGAATTGGTGTTAAATCTGAAGAAGAATATGCATCAACAAAAAGCTAAACGCAAGAAATTCAACATTACTCGACTCAAAGACGAAGACACAAGAAATAAATACCTAAATGAAGTGTATCGCAAACTATCTAACAATGAGGTGCAAACAACTATAAACGGAAAGTGGCAACAATTTAAAGAAGCTCTAACAAAAGCAGCGGAGTCAATAATAGGTTATGAGAAAAGAGAAAGTAAAGTCTGGCTGTCGGCAGGCTTCTGGGAGTTAGTGGATAAAAGAAAAGAGGTAAAAGAAAGGCTACTTAGAGAAGTAAATAAGACGGAAAAAGTTAAACTCAACTCCGAGCTTCTGCAATTAAACAAAGTCATCAAAAAACAAGCTAGAAGTGATAAAAGAAGATTTATTGAAGAACAAGCCAGCATTGCTCAAGACGCATCTCAGAGAGGTGATCTAAGAGTCGTGTATAGCATAGTGAAACAGATCAGTAATGATAAATACCAACAGAATAGACCGATAAAGGATAAGAATGGGAACATTTTAACCTCACAAAAGGAACAAATGGCGAGATGGGAAGAACACTTCTCTTCAGTTCTAAGCGGAAATGACATCCTACAAAATGAAGGGGGGCACAAATGGAATAGAAGAAGAGTACCACCTAACAGAACGATCTCAACTGAAGCACCTACGGTCACTGAAATAATGAGCGCCATTAAACAGCTTAAAAATTTTAAATCAGCTGGAATAGACACCATTCCACCAGAATTTTTGAAAACGGACGTAGAATTCATAGCTAGACCCCTTCACAAGCTGTTTAAAATGATATGGGATAAGGAAGAAGTCCCGGGTGAATGGAAAGAATCACTCATTATAAAGATACCCAAAAAAGGAGATCTTACACGGTGCGAAAATTGGAGAGGCATTTCCTTAATGTCGACAGTAGCAAAAGTATTTAATAGAGTCATACTCAACAGAGTTGCCCCAGTAATAGACAAATCTTTACAAATTGAGCAAGCCGGATTCAGAACAAACAAGTCATGCATAGATCAAATTAATAGTTTGCGAATTATAGTCGAACAAAGCAATGAATTCAACACGAGTCTGTATATGACCTTTGTGGACTTCGAAAAAGCATTCGATTTAATTAAAAGAGAAAAGATATGGACAGCATTGGAAGAAAAGGGAGTTCCTGAAAAAATCATTAGATTAATCAAAGCTCAGTATGACGGCTCTACATCGAAAGTATTACACAATGGTGAAGTAGGCGGGAAATTCGACATAAGAACTGGTGTGAAGCAAAGATGTCTATTGTCGCCGATGCTATTCAATGTTACATTAGATTTAATTCTCAAGAGAATGAGTACCATGAAAAATGGTATAACGTGGAATTTAAATGAAAAACTGCAATACCTCGCCTATGCAGATGACATCGTCTTAATCGCCCAAACAGGTCACAGATGTTAGATATGTTACAAAATCTCAGTGATTTAGCTAAAGATAGTGGATTAAAAGTTAACATATCAAAAACTAAATCCATGAGAGTGAAAGCGAATACACAGGAGCCAATATATCTAGACATAACACCAATTGAAGAAGTAAAGAGCTTTACTTACCTAGGAAGCATCATATCCACAGATGGAAGTGCAGTCCTAGACATCAATTCTAGAATAAAAAAAGCCAAAATTGTCTTTGTAAAACTAAGGAATGTATGGAACTCCAAAAACATTCTTTTAAGAACTAGAATGAAGGTTTTTAACGCGTGCATAAAAGCAACTCTATTATACGGATCTGAAACTTGGCTTGTAAAGGATGAAATTAAAAACAAATTGAGCGCTTATGTTAATAACTGCCTGAGAAACATCATCAAGATCAGATGGCCAAATAAAATATCTAACGAGAATTTATATGAAATAACAAAACAAGAAAATATAAACATAACAATAACTAGAAGGAAGTATAAATGGATAGGGCACACGCTCAGAAAAAGTGAAAATGAAATTCCACATGCGGCTCTTCAATGGAATCCTCAAGGAACGCGTCGTAGAGGAAGACCGAGAACTACATGGAGGCGTTCCATAGCAATGGAAACAGGGAAAACGATCAAGCAACTGAGAAAAATAGCCCAGGATAGGTCAAAATGGAAAGTCTATGTTGAAACCCTATGCTCCTAAAGGAGTACGGAATTAAAAAAAAAAATTCTAATGAAATAAAAAAAATTATATTAGTTTAGGACGATAATTTGTTTGTTTAGGACAGTAGTATTACACACGCATATATACGATAAATACGCACATAACAAAATATTCCAACAACACGTATTACATATAAGTACGTACACTTCAATCTATTCACAGGCATGTTTAACGATATACACATTTGAACCGGTTTTGCTTTGAGTAAAATGTATATGGGGTTGCATGGGGTTCTGACTCATTTCTTATAAAAAAATTTTTTTTATTTTCATATATTTTTCTTCATACTAGTAAAAGAAAAATAATATTGAGTGTGTTGTTATTTGAGTGAAATGGGGTCGTGTTGGATAGACCCCAGAAGAAAATTTTTGAATGTGTCTTTTCCACCGGATAGTGGTTTTCATACATAGTATTTTCTGATTAGACTAAAAAAACCAAAAGAGATGCTGATATTTTGTTAAGAAAAAAACAATACATGAAAGCATTAAAAAACGAAAATAAAGTGCACTATGAATGCCAAAATGTAATAGTCCTATATATCCCATTTGAAAAAAAGAGAAGAAAACAATCACTCAAAAATGTATAATCACATTTTTGTTGTATTTGCATCAACCACGTTTTCCTGGAACTCACCGGAATTTTAAAATCATATAAAAACGCGAGGACGCATTTTTAAAAATTTTGCTTTTTTTTAATTGAAAGAGCATTAAAAAACAAAGATTTTGAGGGGCGAATTTTAAGGATACGATTACCCATATCCTTAAAAAAAGCAAAAATCCTTTTTCGTCCTACTCGTTCATACGACAAAAATAAACAATGAAATACCACTTTATATATACCAATCGAAAGCTTATGATTCGTAGATTATCCTAAAATGCATGCTTTTAAAAATCATTAAGGATTAATATCCTTTTTATTCCTTTTAAATATTGACATTTTTGAAGTTCCGTCTTGTTTAACAGATGGCGCAGTTAAGATCCACAAACAGTATTACCGTTGCAAAATAAATAATTTAAACAATTGTATTGGAACGTTAAACAAATGACAGCGCATTATTGGAAACGTCATATTACACTGGAATTTGTTTACATTCTAAAATAAATAATCCTGAAATTTTATAGGATCTTTTGCCAATTTAATAAAAATGTTTATTTCTACGTAGTACGTATATCATTTTATTGATGGGTTTCATATGGTAATTGCATTTTTTTAAAATTAATTATTGGTTTAAAATTTTCTTGTTCCTATTATTTTTTTTTTAAACTGAAAATTCAAGTTTCATCAAGCTTGAAATATTCACTTTACTACTTTACAGAATGATATTTACATACGATACCTATTATTTGAAGGTCAGTCTGATTTGCAAAAAGAAATTTGTACAGAAATTTCAATTAAAATTGATATCGGAACTGTTTTTAATATAAGGTAAGAGTATAGAAATTTAAATTGACAAATCGTTTATTTAACAAACATAAATATTTTTAGACCAAAAAATCACCTTGGAGTTCGACAATTAAAACCAACTCAAAGAGAATTCATTTTTGATATTGATATGACTGATTATGATGATTTCAGGATTTGTTGCGATGAAGCAACTACTTTTCAAAAGTGTTTGAAATATAATAAACATATAAAATGGTAAATATAATATGGTAATCGAATGTAAAGTATTAGATGCTGCTTTAAGTAAAGATTTTGGTTTTGAACATATTTTATGACTATTTTCAGGACGTTGTGTTATACATACACTGTTGAATATGTGATAGACAAGTAGTTAGAAGGTTGAACATTACTAGCTGAGTATTTACAAGTTGTAACATTTAATGCACCAAAAGTCTTAATAAATTCCGGCATTAAAGTACATCATAGTATAAGGCGAGCATTAAATATAATTGAACCACTACGTATTATTGAAAATACTTGTTGTGAACAATATATAAAATCTTATGAGTGTAATTCAAAAAACGTATGGGATGCATTTACAAAATATTTTCATTCACAACGTTTATCTTAGAGTAACTCATATGTATGTAGTTTAGAAAACGTTAAAGATAACATGTAAAAATTAAAATGTGAAGATAACTTGTAAACTTAAAATTTGATTTGTGTTCATTTTAAATTATTAACAAAAAATAGAATAGGGCTATAAGACGTTTTTGAATAAAAGTCATATTTTATATGAAAATCTTTGTTTTTCCCTTTCTTCATTTCAGATATCTTTCAGTCTTACAGTTATGCATGTAGTATGTACATAAAAAGTGAAATAAATATTTTAAAATTTCCAGAGTTAGTTTTCTGTTACAGCCTACAAAAAATCCTCAATTTCTTGATTACTATCAGCTGGTAGTAAAACGTTTCTTTATGGACCTTTACTTGATTGATTTGTTGATTGGGTTATTCGATTTTTCCCAATCCAATTGGTTTACCCAAATGGTATTCTTGTCGCAAATATTAATCAGAGATTTATACATACATAATTCATTTATATCACAAAGCGAGTGTATCGTGAAGTTAAGATTGTTTTTATCAATAAACCGTTCTAGGACACCCCAACCCCCCCTCCACTTCTCTAAAATCATACAATGCTGTGATACGTCGTTTATTTTAGGACACATGCAGTACATGTCATATAATAGGACATATCTTTTGAATCATAAGCTTTCGATTGGTATATATAAAGTGGTATTTCATTGTTTATTAGAGCCAAATGTAGTATATATATAGTAAATTAAACAATCGTGATTCGTGAATCGAATTACTTTGTATTTGAATGAAGAGAAAAAAATAATATAAAAGTGAGAAAAATAAAAAATATGAATTTGTAAAGTACAGATGTTAATATAACATACAACACAGCTACTAATATAGTATATGTACATATGTATATGTATTATAATATACAAGTACGAATATACGATATAATTATTTTACAGTATTTACATGCATTATTCTCTGTATAGGATATCGGGTATTTCACGTTGTTTAAAACCCTGTTTTGCTACTATCCTTTGTATAATTTCATTTTCGTATGGCATAGTAAAAATCATACACCTAAAAATTTTTTCCATTCATTTTTCTGCTATACGAAATAATCATAAGCATGTTCACGTAGTATTTGTACATAATCAGGTTTATCATGGGTTAACAAGTTGCAATGTTTAAATTTTACAATATATACAGATACACACATATAAACACATTAAATTTTATCATGTTGATTAATATGTATATTCAAAAACGTATTGCAAAAAACGAAAGGGCCATTCGTTTTATTGAATTAAACGAAAGCAAAACCTTCTGTACAAAAGCCATGAACTAGTGTTTTGTATGTATTAAATAGAAGTGTGGCTGTTTTGTTTACATTCTCGTTTATCTGTCAAAATAGTAGTGCTAGTACTAATAATAGAAGTGTATAAAGTTAGAAAAACGTTTAAAACCAGGGAAAAAATGTTAAAATAAAACTGAAGTAAGTAAATTGATTTATTTTATTAAATCGGTTATTCAATTTATAATCAATATTTATATAAAATACTTAATAATAACACACTTTTCCTTTATTTTCAGTACATAAATTAATATGTAAAAGTAAACCATGTACATATTGGAAAATTTAGTTTAGGCAAGTACATAAAAATTTAATTATTTTATTTAATTAAATTATTTAATTAATTTATTTTTTATTTCTATATACATAGTTTTATACTGCGAGCCACTTCAACGAGGAAATTCAAAATGTTGATTTATACAGATAAACAAATACATAGTACAAAATACATACTATATATACACTTAAGTTTTTGTTATAATAATAAATTAATTTTTTTTACACAAATTGTTTTTGTTTTAATTATTTCATTTTTATTGTAATTTGTTTTATAATTTTCAATATTTATCTTTCCCCTATATTACGTATGAAATTATTAATTGAATTTTATAAGACTATGTATGCATTTTAAGGTTATAATGTAAAAAATTGAATTTATATATAAATAAATTATTTTTGCAAATCCATTTCACTGTTTCAAGTATTATTAAATTATTTACATTATATTATTTTAATTTTTATTATTATTTTTATTATTATTTTTATTATTATTGTATAATATTTCATTACTTTATTTAAGAAAAGTCAAATAACACTTCCAACTCCATATAAAATACACTACTAACTGACAGAAGTGACAGTTTGCAGTTTGACAAACAACACTTCTATTTTCTTTGATTAGCTTTATCCAAAATAGAAACGCAACGTAACGCGCTGGTTCGTTGAATTTTACCTAACGTTACGTATTTTTGACATTTGAACCAAAATAGAAACGTATACAAACGTATACACCTGTAAACAGCTGTTACAAATTACATTGACAACCTAAATATCTTGTTATAAACAATAATGAATGTAAACAATGAATGAATGTGCATATAGTTGATGAATTAAAAAAAAATTTTATTTGATAATTTCTTATTACTTTAACCACAAAATTTAAAATTAAATTCAGAAAAAATATTCCATCTTTCTTTTTATTTAACATTTCTCACATGATTTCAAAAAATTTTTTAAATAAAAATTTTTAAAGGTTTAACTTTAAACGTGCGTAATCTTAAACGTGCGTAACCTTAAACCTGCGTAACTTCAAATGTACGCATACCTTACTTTTAATGCTTCAAACTTAAATAGACGTACACTTACGTGAACTTACGTACGTATTATTCGATTCTTACCGAACTTATACGTACGTAAATTTGACATTTTGAAGCGAACGAAACTTGACGAACGTAAGTTAACGTCTATTTAAGTTTGCCTTATGGGTTTCAATGTATTCGAACCTAGCGTCGCGTTGCGTTACGTCTTATTTTGGGCCTAGCTAGTGTTGACAACCACAGCACGGCTTGATAATATAGAAGGTTTTGTGTATAATATATTAGATATGCACATACATATGTATGTATGTATGTATGTATATTAGCCAAATACAATACAAAATGTCAATAGCTTTATCCAAAATAGAAACGCAACGTAACGTGCTGGTTCGTTGAATTTTACCTAACGTTACGTATTTTTGACATTTGAACCAAAATAGAAACGTATACAAATGTATACATCTGTAAACAGCTGTTACAAATTACATTGACCACCTAAATATCTTGTTATAAACAATAATGAATGTAAACAATGAATGAATGTGCATATAGTTGATGAATTAAAAAAAATTTTTATTTGATAATTTCTTATTACTTTAACCACAAAATTTAAAATTAAATTCAGAAAAAATATTTCATATTTCTTTTTATTTAACATTTCTCACATGATTTCAAAAAATTTTTTAAATAAAAATTTTTAAAGGTTTAACTTTAAACGTGCGTAATCTTAAACGTGCGTAACCTTAAACCTGCGTAACTTCAAATGTACGCATACCTTACTTTTAATGCTTCAAACTTAAATAGACGTACACTTACGTGAACTTACGTACGTATTATTCGATTCTTACCGAACTTATACGTACGTACATTTGACATTTTGAAGCGAACGAAACTTGACGAACGTAAGTTAACGTCTATTTAAGTTTGCCTTATGGGTTTCAATGTATTCGAACCTAGCATCGCGTTGCGTTACGTCTTATTTTGAGCCTAGCTAATGACTTCAAATTATTGGCCTAAAAAAATATGTACGTAAAATACATCAACATACATACATGTGATGATAAGGATATTCATTCGTCATCATATTTGATATATGTATGTATAGGTAATTATATCAAACTAGCTGATTGTTCATACGCTTTTTATCTTCTTGTTTTTGTCTGTATCCTTTTGTCCTAAATAACTTTCTTACAAATATAAAATAAAACCTATTACCAAAAAATTTGAAAATCCAAGAATTCTTATTGGGCTTCAAAAAATTTTTTAGCCGATAGAGCGGTTCGGGCGATGAAAGAGGGGACTGCAAGAATGATGGAATGATTTAGTACATTTGTTGGTAAAAAAAGGGATGTCGTGTTGTCGTATATTAATATTCAAAATTAATTTGAAAATAAATCGAGATATTTTAAGCCATGTACTTATTATATATATGGATGTATACATATGTAATAATATATTACATACGTGTGTTTGTAAATATTTTCATACGAATTTGGTATCTTAACTATAAATTCATGGGTATTTTATATGAACGTGAATTAAAGATCAGAGACTAGGATAGTATTAAAAATTTGTAATTTCAGATTAACATTCATACATACATATATCGTACAATATTTCATATACGTACATTACTTTTTCTTTTTTACGTCGATTTTTGTTCATATTTTACACTTTGCTTTTACTTTTTACATCAGACAAGAAAATATATACAAGTACGATCTATAAACCCATAAATTTGTATACGGTCGAAAGATGTGTACGGAATATTGCACGTATGTATGTATATATTGTATTTATATAATTAACAAAATCAAGTCATTAAGTTTATGTTACAATTTTGTATAGGGATATATATGTATGACTCCACGTGGAGTGTATACTTAAATTACATACTTACGTATACGATATATAATGCATTCATACGATCATATTTTTATTTATCATTACCTAAAAAGTATGAATTTCGAATACCCAAAAATTCAAAATTTAACATTAAACCGATCGTATTCAAAATATATTGTATTTCCCATACAATACATTACAATTTGAATTTACATTTTGTATTTCTATCCTCGTTTCTGATGTAATGACAGAAGTTTTACACACGCATATATACGATAAATACGTACATTACAAAATATTCTTATAAATGTTGCGCATAATATGTACACTTAAATTACATACGCACGTATGTGATAAATATGCATACATATTCACATTCTATGCTGATTCATGGGTATTTTAGTATTTTTACATGGGTATTTTCTTCTGAAAATTGCTTGCTTTTTTATACATTTCAATACATTTTCTTATTTTACACTTTATTTTTTGAATAAAACGGTAGCACTGATGCCAGTACCCAGGAAGAAAAATTTTTGAACGTCGAATTTGCACTGCTTGCAGTATCTCGTAGTTTTGGATTTCTGCTATTACCTAAGTAAGACTAAAATTGAAAATGCTACAAACATACATATTTATATGCAAAATTGAAATTTAATCTATTTCCTCGTCACCGTGCGGTAGGATTATTGACGCGTTTTTTTTAAGAGGTTTCCTCTTCCTATTCCTCTTTAAAACGGGTGAAAGTGTAAATTAAAAATAAATTTAAGAAAATAATTTATTTTAATATAAATAATTCAATAAAAATAATTTAATACAGTTTTTTAAATTTGGACACGACCGAATCATTAATTTTTTCGCGGTCCATTTTAAATGCACAATGCTTCCGTATCAAAATAGTTACCGTAAAATCAAGTATTTTTAAAATGTGATCAAAACATTCATCATTTCTATTTATAATATTTGTAAACGATGACTCAAATCTTGTTAAAAATTCTTGGACAATGGTTTTTTTAAATTTCTAGTTTGAGGGGTTTTGGAAAATATTTCCTGAAAAACGTTTAATATAGAGTTAAATAAATCAAAAAATGAGTCGGAAGGATTTAATAAACTTCCGAAATCTGAATCAGTTCTATAGTTTTTGAAATGAATGAATAATTCTGAGTCATTATTTACACAATGACTTTCAGCGACGAATTTGATACGACAACTTGTACATTTTATTTTTTTTTTAAATTTATATAAAATGTATCCCGAAAAATATCTCCTAGGTGCTATGTCGGGAATTTTGTTTATTATTTCGATCTTCGCGATATCTTCAGAGGAAGTTTCAAGAAATTGTATCCAATTTGCTTCCTCTTTGTAGATGAATTTTCCTTCCTCTTTTTTTCTTTGTATCCAATTAGAATTTGACGGCCTGTGGTTGTTATCGCGTATATTATTCAAATCTGTTGAATTAGTACAGAGGAAGGAATCATTATTAGGTTCACAATTTGATTTTTTCGATTCAAAAGACAAACGCATAGACATAATTTTAGACATAATAAAATTAAATCCACAAACAGAAGGATGTGAATTATATCCCCCGTGGGATCGAACAAAAGCAAATAAATTTTCTATAACGTCTTGATTAAAACGCGAAGTCAGCAAAAATTTCATATCGAATTCGACATTTAGATCATCGTACAGAGAAGTTATTGAATTAATGGTTTGAATGATTCCTTCCTTCCAGAATATTTTACGAGTCGAGTCAACTTTTAAATTATCAAGAAAAGTTTTCATTTTTTCTAAATGTATTCGCGGTGGATTCGCGTTAAAAACGTTATGACTTTTTATCGATTTGCTGTTTAATGAATCAAAAAGTTTGTTGACATTATCAATGAAATCCGCAGCTCTAGATGCGTATTGCATAACTTCCTCTGAAAAGTGAAAACATATTTTGTTTTTCATACGTTCTAATCGCGGCCGCGTTAGTTGCGCTATAAATTTGGGTTGCGAGTTGTACTCTCATTTTATCGACAAAATTTGGGTAAATATGGGATTGTGTTAACTTTGTATTACACTTTGTAACATTTTCCGGATTTTTCTCGAGTAAATACAATTCTTCAAAAACTCTCCAATTGCAAATAAGAAAATAATCTTCAACGTTTTCAAAACAACGCGAAAATTACATTTTATATTTGAATTCCTCATATTTTTAATACCGTGACAAATATCGTACATTACGTATATTTTTTTCTTTACACCCTCAACATCAACGATAAAAAAAGAATTCGGTGATATAGGATTGCTCTTTAACATGTCAATAGCGGAACGATTATTTGACCCTTGATCACAAACTATCGCGCGTACGTTTAGACCGAAACGTGTTAATATTTGAATATTTTTATTTATTAGTTCTTTCAATTTAAATCCAGAATATGAACTTTTTGATGTAAAATAATTTAGCACGAATTTGAAATTTTTGAAAATACCGCGAACCATGAACACTAAAATATGATTTGCTAATTCTACCGACCGCTGCTCACCATCATCTTCGAAACCTTCGATTTGATCGTAAACTAGATTGTATTTCAGATCTTTTTTAATCATAATTTCATCGAAAACAAGAGTCACATTTCGCGAAAGTAAATCTAATTCTAAATCGTTAATTTTAATTTTTATTTGTTCTAAATTTTTAATATTAAAATCCGGAATAACATTTTTAATTGGACGCCAGCGATACAGCGACGAGTAAGACGGTAAAGGAAAATTAAGCTTTTCTTTCATGAAACGATAACATCCTGGAGATTTAAAATTAATACTCTGACACAGAACTTTTTCATTTTCTGTTGAATGCGCGTTACATTTAATTGATTCTGCAAAAATTCCAATTGTTTCTTCAAAGAAGCAATTTCGTTTTTCGAAGATTTTGCAAAATTTTTCAAACTTTCGTTTTCTTCTTGCAAAATGTCTACTTTCTTTTGCAATTCTGAAGTTTTTGAAGAATAAAACTGATTACTTTTGGCACAATTTTCACACGGAGTTTCACTACATTCGTTATTTTCGTTATCATGAACCGGAGTTAAAATACGCAGACCACGAAAATCAAGACGGGTTAAAGAAGGTGCAGAAAAATCTATTTCAGAACCATCGGAACTTTGAACAGAAACGGGAAGCGTACTTTTGGAGGTAGAAGGAATTGGTTCAAAAATGGAATTAGTAGGTTCGGAATTAACGGGTGGATTTTGAATTCATACATAGACGGATTTTTTCTTAGTTTTAATTTTTCCATTTTAGTAATTTAGTATCAATTTGAATGAATAATTTTTCCTTTATGAGTATGAAAAGGTCGGGTTTTACTTTTATCAGGTTATTACATCATGCAAAAAAAAAAAAAAATTTATTATTTTTCATTGTTCTTAAAAATCATATAACCGCCCCATCATACCCTTATTTAAACTATTAAAATAATTCCTAGAAAAACATAGGGAAAAAGAATTTACCATTCGTAATATTACCAAAAAATACTTTATATAGGTACTTTTATACTGGACAAATAAAAATACCGTAATATAATTTATTGTTATTGTAACATTATTTAATTTCATTTTTATTTTTTTCCTTTTTTGCTTAAAAAATAATAGAAATATAGAAAATATATAGTTATAAGTTGTATTTATTTTTATTTGAATATATGTACATATGTATATATCAATACTTGTAATTTCAAAACAAAAATCAACATAACGAAATTTTACTTGATTTAAATAATTTATGATACAATATAGATACAATGATTTGCGGATATTTAATGATCTTGATGTGCAAATTTTTTTGAAACGTTTGGTTGAAGCCTGTCTCCATTTAACATAATTTTTTTTCTTTTCTCGGCATAGGCATGATCTATCACTTGACGAGTGATTAGTATCGTCTTGTAAAATACTTGTTTATTGTAGTTAAAAACAGTACGTATTTCTAAAATAATTATTTTATTAACTAGCTGTGTAGCCTAGTTGTAGTGTGCTAGGTCTACGATTCCAACAGCCGTGGGTTCGAATCCCACCTCGGGTATGAGTCTGACACTACTTCCCCAAATAGCCGTAGACCTTTGTAGTCAGTGCTATTCCCCCCCCTGTTAGGATTGTAAATTCATTTACTATTCTAACCTTTATAAAATAAGATAAAATAAAATAAAAAAATTATTTTATTATTACTTGTCAATGAATTTTGCTTTTATTTTCGGCACCTTTTTTTCTTGCCGATTGGCAGAAGTGAGCTATTTCCACGTACATACATATATATGTTGGTCATAGCCATGGTTTAAGATAAAAAATTTTGGACTTTTGGGTACATGTCGTAATACAGAATTGAGCCCTTACAACAATGTAACGTGTAGTCTAGAGTCTAGACTCTAGAGCGTAAAAACTTCAAATATTGCAAGATAATATACTCCTCTAAAGAACATATACTACAGTAATAGCTAAAATTTATCTGGCATAAATTTGATTGAATAAAAATTGGATTAAAATTAATAAATTAATAAATAAATTAAATAAATTAATAAAAATTATTTTTATGGCTTTAAATCTTGCCATAAATATAATAAGAACAAAGACTTCTGAAATTTAAATATTATTATACCTACATATTTCCAAAAATATTCGTCTCTATGAAGTTAGATGTTTTATCGAAAATGTTTAATTCTTAGCAAATTTTTCCCAAATCAATAAAAGCAAATTTTAGAAACAACATTTAGAACGACTTTTAAAAAACAAAACAATTTGACTGAATTTATTAAATTATTTTTGATGGGAATATAAAGTGCAAATCAGTAATCCTACCACACGGTGACGAGGAAATGGATTAAATTTCAATTTTGCGTATAAATATGTATGTTTGTAGCATTTTCAATTTTAGTCTTAATTAGGTAATAGGTTTAATTTTAAATTTGTAAGAAAGTTATTTTGGACAAAAGGATACAGACAAAAACAACAAGATAAAAAGCGTATGAAAAATCAGCTAGTTTGATATAATTACCTATACATACATATATCAAATATGATGACGAATGAATATCCTTATCATCACATGTATGTATGTTGATGTATTTTACGTACATATTTTTTTAGGCCAATAATTTGAAGTCATTGACATTTTGTATTGTATTTGGCTAATATACATACATACATACATATGTATGTGCATATCTAATATCATGGTTGGGCGCGTAAACTATTTACAGCGTTTACAACCACAATTTACACGTAAAAACAACGTACGTAAAGAGTTTTTCTGTTTACCGTAAAGACGTAAAGAGTGTAAACGTAAACAAATTTATTAAAAATTAAATTTTATTCATAAAAATAAAAAAAACACAAAATATTTTGTTTAACATTAACTTCAATATTTATTTTGTGAATAAAATTAAAAAAACTGTACATAAGTTTGGTATTTTCAAAGATCAAAATCACCCGACTTATGTTTTTTTAATCTGTTAATTTTTAAAAGTGACAGACAATTTACACACAGCTGTTTTATTTTTATGTATTTACGTCTATTTACGCTATTTACGCAGTCTTTACGGTATTTACACTATTTACTCTCTTTACCAAGTAAACGTAAACTCCGGCTGTTTACGCGTAAATGCCCAACCCTGTCTAATATATTACACATATTAATCAACGTGATAAAATTTAATGTGTTTATGTGTGTATCTGTATATATTGTAATATTTAAACATTGCAACTTGTTAGCGCATGATAAACCTGATAATGTACAAATACTACGTGAACATGCTTATGACTATTTCGTATAGCAGAAAAATAAATGGAAAAAAATTTTAGGTGTATGATTTTTACTATGCCATACGAAAATGAAATTATACAAAGGATAGTAGCAAAACAGGGTTTTAAACAACGTGAAATACCCAATATCCAATACAGAGAATAATGTATGTAAATATACCTACTGTATGAAATTTATTTCGTATACATACGTATGTATATATTATAAATAATATATCAACAAAAATTTATATGTATTACATTGACTATATGGTATATGAATTAATATACATTTATACATACATGTACGGTTACTATATATCATGGTTGGGCGCGTAAACTATTTACAGCGTTTACAACCACAATTTACACGTAAAAACAACGTACGTAAAGAGTTTTATTGTTTACCGTAAAGACGTAAAGAGTGTAAACGTAAACAAATTTATTAAAAATTAAATTTTATTCATAAAAATAAAAAAAAAAAACAAAATATTTTGTTTAACATTAACTTCAATATTTATTTTGTGAATAAAAATTATAAAAACTGTACATAAGTTTGGTATTTTCATGATAACTTGTATGTATGATACCGCCTATAACTGGTTTTCCCCTTAGCATGTTTTACTTTTATTTTAACAATATTTATGCTATCAAAAAGTAAGGAAATTCGGGGAAAAGTAAGGACATTTACCAAATCGGACACGGCCATTATATACTTTCTTTATATTTTGTATACATGATCGTATGATATACACATATACATATGTATATAATATGACGTATGTAAATAAATTTCATACATGTAATGTATAGAATATATACATATATGAATATTGTCTTATCATATGGTCTTCTCCTCTTTACATATACGTATATTGGTACATTGAAATATTGACAAAGAAAATCTAGTATAAAGAAAAAGTGCTTAAATTAGAGCTTCCTTAACAAAAGAGATGTGAATATGCACATTTCAAGAAAAAAAATATAAAAAAATAAAGAAAAATAAAAAAAAGTAGCTCTTAAGGTCCGAAAGAGTGGTTTTAATTTTAGTTATTTTTAAATTTGAATTTTATATGTATGAAAGAATAAAAGTCTACTCCAATGTTGTTAACAACAACAAAATTTTTATTATTTTATGAAAATTTTTTCCGCCCAAAATATTTTCATATCTGTATATGATTTTACATTGCAGCATAGCTCTCCAAAAATTATTTTAACATTGCTAATATACCTCGCCAAAGATTTGTTTACTTTTCTTCACCAAATTGAGGCGGTCTATATGAAATTTTGTGTACAATTATATTAGATCATATACAACATACGCAATGCATCGAATTAGGATGTCCCTTGTTATTAAAATTTATTTTTTCATTGTTTTAAAAATTAATTTATTGTTCATGAATAAATTTTAAAAATTCATCGATTCAGTTCTTGTAATTTCGGTTCATATTCATTTTTTACAAATTTATTACGAAATTATTTAGAACTGAAGAAAAATAAACATTCGAAAGGCTTGAAAAATAAAGTTCTGAAACTGAGAGACACCCTAAAATACTTACACTTTATTTATTCAAAAATGGTTAAACAAATAATTTAAAAAAAAAATCATAAAACAGTACATGCATACAGTAGTACTACTGATATTCTTATGAATTTTAGAACATTTATTATTGTAATTTTTATGGTATGAACACTTATGGTATGAAAATTTAGTACACGCCATATATATTGGTAGGAATTTATATGCCTCGCTGAAATTTGTGTACTCTATCTAATAACGATTTTTAATGATTTATATATTTCTATAAAGATATGAATAGGAAAATAATTGATAGATAGTGTACAGAAATTTCAGAGAGGCATATAAATAAATTTACAAATGTTCATTAGTGAACATTTAAATGCCTTTTTTCAAGCTTAATATACTTATATATACATACTACATACATATGTACATATGACAGTTTGTATATAGGTACATACTTTGTTATACATTTGATACAGATTTGTTTACATACATTTAACGTGTTTACGCACAATTGCATATATTCTATAATGGAGTTTTTTTAAAGGTATAAAACTATTCAGTCATAAATACAAAGCGCCGTATGTATATACGCATGCAACATTATGATAATTTAATATTAAAATGTTCTTATTGAGTGTGAAAATCTACACAAGTAATTTTTTATGATATCATTTGATATGATTTATTTTTTATTTTTCAGGCATGAAATCTTTAACAAAAAAATATAAAACTCTTGAATTATCATTCTGCAAAATGAATCTTGTCTTGCATACGGCCCTTAAAATGTACATATATTCATGGAAAGACAAACCCACTTTTTCCTAGACCTAAGAAAACAAAAATATAGTTGATATTAGTGTGGCCACCGTGAAAAATTTTAATAAATATTAAATAATAATTTTATAAAATTTTAATAAATGTTATTATTTTAATAAATACATAATTCTTCAACATTTCAGTACTTTCTCTATAATAATGTAGCCTTGATTGGACCAGGAATTGCAATTTTTGAATTATGGTTTTATTTAATTTTAAGTTAATTATAATATGTGTAGTTATACGTATTATTATTAATATTTTTACTATTTTTACTATTATTACTATTATTATTATTATTATTATTATTATTATTATTATTATTATTATTATTATTATTATTCTTATTATAATTATTGTTATTATTGTTATTATACATATTTATAATTACTGTCTCTAGTTCATAAATTTCGATGCGAATCTATATATGTATGTACGTATGTATACTCAAAATTTTAAAATTCTTTTAAAATGTATTTACACGTTTGATATACATATGATTAACAGTTTACATAACTAATTTTTTGAAATTAGTTTTGTTAATAATTAAAGTATAATAAATGATTTTCTTGTTGTAAAGAAAATTTAGATGTTTGTAAATCTGGCAACCCTATTTTAAGGAAAATAAAAACTCATAATGGTTGAAATTTTTTAAAGATTTACGACCTTAAATTTTAATATTTAAAAATGGAGAAATATGTGTTGCATAATTTTTTTTCTTTATCACGTTTTCGGACTTAATTAGGCTGACTATTTTTGCCCTAACCAATCCCTTTTGTAAATGTATTGTAGATCAGTGTAGATGTATTAGTGCGTTTGAATTTCAAGATCAACGGTCTTTTGGTACTCACTCTTATACCTGCTTGTTTTCTTTATATAATAGATTTTCTTTGATATTAATTCAATATATGTATGTATTTGCCAGCCATATATATATGTTTTCTTATGCGTATATACATATGGATGTGTGTATATAGTATATGTAGATATATTGCATATAGAACTGATATTAATTGCCACTTGTGTCGGTAATACGCTTTAAATTTATTTGCACGTATATGATGCTATATTTATGTTTACACAAAAAATTAAAATACATTATACCAGAAAATACTATCTATGAGAACCCCTATCCGGTGGAAAAGACACATTCAAAAATTTTCTTCTGGGGTCTATCCAACACGACCCCATTTCACTCAAATAACAACGCACTCAATATTATTTTTCTTTTGCTAGTATGATGAAAAATATATGAAAATAAAGAAAAATTTTTTTTAAGAAATGAGTCAGAACCCCATGCAACCCCATATACATTTTACTCAAAGCAAAACCGGTTCAAATGTGTATATCGTTAAACATGCCTGTGAATAGATTGAAGTGTACGTACTTATATGTAATACGTGTTGTTGGAATATTTTGTAATGTGCGTATTTATCGTATATATGCGTGTGTAATACTACAGTCCTAAACAAACAAATTATCGTCCTAAACTAATATAATTTTTTTTATTTCATTAGAATACTACTTGGTAATTGTACGATCATATGAAGGGTCATAAATTTTATCATATCAGAAACGAGGATAGTAAATTCAAATTGTAATGTATTGTATGAGAAAAACAATATATTTTGAATATGATCGGTTTAACATTAAATTTTGATTTTTTGGTATTTAATATTCATACTTTTTTGGTAATGATAAATAAAAATATGATCGTATGAATGCATTATATATCGTATACGTAGGTATGTAATTAAAGTATACAGTCCACGTGGAATCCTATATGTCCCTGTACACATATTGTACCAGAAACTTAATGACTTGATTTTGTTAATTATATAAATACAATATACATATCCATACATACATACATACGTGCAATATTCTGTACACATATGTATAACATAACATATACAAATATGTACATACATTGTATGTACATACGTATGTACATACTGAACTTATCTAATTGTTTGCAATTATAATTTTTTCCAAGAATTTCATTGACGACTTCTTATTTTTTTATTGTCGGTACAGTAATGGAATATATTGAATATGCATATCTATATATACACAGTGGACTATATTTATATGTATATGTATATACATATATCATGTGCTTATAGATATGTATGTGCATCAAGTCAAATGTAGAGAACAAAATTTGAAATTTTTTTATTTCTGTTGAAGCAATTATAAATATAACATAAAAAATTTCTGAATATGTATATAATATATATCTATAGATACGTATAAAACACAATGCACATTCACATATGTATACTACGTACATAAATTCATTTGCGCTGATATACATACATACATACATATCTTACATCTCCATGCATAGTTAATTAATTGATGCACATGTTTACATAATTATTATGATTTTTTCCTTGCATCATGTGTTGTACCTTGATATATTGGTAATATATGCGTTGATAAATTATATACATATATACATATGTACGCATATGTGTAACTCTAAGTTAATGATATCATATCAGCTGTGAAAAATTTAAATTTTCATTATGCATGGTATTTACGATACCATTTACATTCGATAATATCATAAGTACGTACATACTTATGTATGTATATCATATTGTGGACATGTATAAACACATGCGTATACGTATGTACATATTTCGTATTTTATAAACTAATAAGTGACAACAAATAAATAAGAACAAGCCTTTTACAAATAAAATGTTTGTATAAAAAACTCAGTTACTTTTATGAAGGGTTTTCTTTTAAATAATCCCTTATAAAGCATAAATCATCGTTGTTTTTTATACACTGTTAGTATTTTATTAGTATCATGCAAGTTTAAAAAATACTGTACCTACAACTACCACTACCATTACCTATGCTAAAAATATTACAAAATATCTACTACCTATTATTTAATTTTTTTTATTAGTATTGTATATTACAAGTTAGTATATGACAAGTTAGTATTAGTATATACATATATACATATATGTATATATTTCCAAATGATACAAAATAAACTACATATTTTTACTATTGCTACTGCTACTATTACTACTACTGGTCATGGGGTTCACGAATAGGCATATTTCGAGGATACCGCGGATCTATAATTTCGGGTAACATACATTCAAAATAAAAATTTTTTAATCTCGGTATAATCTCATTCCAAAACGAATTATCGCGGTAAATTTTTTCGACGAAAAGTGGTTTTTCCGACGATGTCCACACTGCGAAATAGCAAAATTCACGACAGGTAATATTCAATTGGCCTTGAATTTGATAGTAGTAATCATGTTTCTTATTTATCGAAATTTGATTACTACTTTTACATATTTTCAAAAAGTTAATTTTTTTTTGTCGAATCGCGTCTTCGATGTCCATTCCGGCTGAAGAATATGGACATTTAAGTTCTACTAACCCCGTTTCACCGACTGTAGCGTCAGGGCTCGCACCTAAAAATTCGTACGTAGAATCAATGAATAAACCGCATTTTTCAATTTCGACGTTTAATTGTCCCGATAATTGGCGAATCGCGCTTTCTTCGTTTATTTTGCCGTATTTAACTGAGCGGATGGAGGAAAGGTCGGAATATAAAATTGCTTTTACTAAATTTGCAAAAGTTTTCACGCGACGTTTAAAAACTTTTCCAAAGAACGAAGCAGTTAACAAATTTCGACGTTTTAAAAACCAAACTTGCGTGTTTGCCTGTAGACGCGTGAGTTTCTCTATTTCAACGCGATTATTTTGATTTTCTTTCAAATCCGCGATAATTTCATTTCTAACGAAAGTTTGATTTTCTGTTGTTAAGTCCGGTTTTTCGCAAGTATCCGTACCGTAATTTTTATCTTGGCCCGTTTTGAAAATATTTCTTCTACATTTTGTTTTTCTCGAATTTTTATTTCTTCTATTTACGTAAAGTTTTTTAATTCTACCGTTTGGACTTTTAATGAACACGGCTCGGCTTAGTGAAGAATACGCTTCTTTCGAATTATGTTGTACGGCGGCAGCATTGCATCGAGACGTATACGAGTTACAAAACGAAAGATTTACGCGTTTGCCACCAACAAATTTATTCACTATCGAATGAAAATTTTCGACAACATTTGAATCGACGTCACAAATAAGGCTCTTCGCGTGCAAACTAAATATTTTACAAATCGAATATATTTCTTCGAAAATCCCGTCTTCTTTCATTTTTTCAATTTGATTTGATTCGGGATCCGTAATTTTTTTACAAAAATAATCCGCGCAATTTTTATGATAGCCAAATACGTGGTAAGGCGTATTCTTTACGTCTTTGGACAAAAACAACAATTTTTCATTAATACTTAGCCCGTCGACGGATTTCCAATGTGATACAGCCTTTTTAATCCCTATAACGATTCTTAAATAATTTTGCTGTACCACATTGCGCAATTTTCTCGAAAATTTTTTATTTTTTTCCAAATCGCGAAGTTTGTTCCGTAAATACCGATAAAGATGATTTTTACACTCTATTTTTTCTACATGAGTGTTCGCGTACGGTCTCGCATCAAGTATTCTTTTATAAACCGCGCTGTCTCCATCCGCTATAAATTTATTGTAACGCAAGCCATACGTTACTTCGCTACTTTTGAATCCTTCAACAATTGCTGCAGCTTCCATACCCGTAGACGGACCCGAGTAATTTACCGTACACGCATGTTCACGTGGGACAAGATTTTTCCCCTTGGCTATCTCACAAATGAGACAATATTTGTTTTTTACACACAAAAATATAATTTTTCGTGTGTGAAAGCCGACTATTGCTGCAGCACCCGAAAGAGCAGAATAATTACTGCGATATGATCGTTTAGATCAACAACCGTCGGTTATTACAGTTATTAGAGGCACACCGTCGATATCTACTTCTTTTCTTTTCTTCTTCAGCCGCAGTCATCATTTCGGCTTTTGCTGTAGACATCCAGTGGTCACTAATTTCCTTTCTGATATTATTGTATGTTCTTGACGACATACACGGAATATCAAGGACACTCGTGAATTCTTCCAACGTACTGAAATTCCCTCCGGTAGAAGTGACCCCCAAGACCGCGCCGTAATTGACATCCGAAATTGAATTACAGTCTTCAGTGGTTTGTATGCAGCATTCATTCAAACACATGCTGCATTTAAACCAAATTTTCGACTGAAGACCATTCCGTGTTTCGTTAACAATCTCGACATTTTCTATACTACAACCGAATAACTCCACGTGTTTGAAATTTTTTAAACCAGAAAAAAATAATTTTATATCAACTATACGTCGTCCTTTGATTTCGAAATTTGCTGAAGTTTTAACGTTTTCAGTTTCTATAACTACCTGTTCGCGTTCAAAATTTTGGTCGTTTGGACAAGTTTTCAAAGCCAATTTATTACCGTTAAAACGTTTCAAGCGCTTTTTCGCACCGTATTTTAAATCTTTTTTTTTCGGAACTCCACCCATGATAATAAAAAAACCTAATTTACCCAAGTCAATTAAATTTTAAAAAAATTATACAAAATAAACAATCAACAATTTAAAAAAAACACATGCAAAAATAAAATTCTAAAAAATACACAATACCTAGATTACATGCATATAAAAAATACACACACTCACAAAAGAAAGGAAATGTAAAAACAATGAAATACATAAATTAAAAATAAACCATGCATTTATGTACATGCAGATTATAGCACTACAATAAACAATTCACACTAAAATAATTGAAGCTACTATTATTATTTTGTTAAAAATCTTATACTATTATTAATTTTGTTATATGTATGTATTAATAATTAGAAAAATTGCTATATTAGTTTGTAAACCTATATGAATGCAACCACCTTCTACAAAATGTTCAAGAAAAGTGAATAATTTCAAATAAATAATATCAGTTTCAAGATTTCAATAAAATATTGGCGGTCAAATTTGTAACGTATTTATTTCTTTTTACTAAAAAACAATTATAATTGTTTTTTGTCAAAGCATTATACGTACATATTTCCAATGTAATTTATATAGACCAATTTGTCGTTATTTTCTTCTGATCATTGATCAATATAAATACATATGTACATACATACATATGTATCTAATGGTAATGTGAACATAAATAATTATTTACATTTACAGTAATTATTTCCTTGATACTCGAAAGTCATAATTGTCTAAAAATTAAAAAAACAACGTGTACGGTAATATAAATGTATGTACACACATATTTACATGTTCATCTATATGCTCATCGTGTACTACATTTATACATACATAGCATTTAGTAATGAATATACAAATTCCTACGTATACAACAATTTTATTTATTTTTTATTGGAATCATATCTGTATTTGTATATAATGATATAATATGGCGTTTACATTGCATTTTCAGCAAGAGATTAAGCATTTACGAGATTAACGTAATCTATACCGTTTATATGGCGTTTACATTGCCGGTTAATCTCGAGATTATCTCGTCCGAGTAGATTATCTCTCTAATCTCGTCGTTAATCTAGTTATTAGCCATACAATTGTTGTTGTTAATTAATCTCCTCATGAGGAGATTTATTTTTAATCTACTTGTTAATCTATTAAACCCTATACAAACACCTTTTCAGCACGAGTCAGCATTGCGAGTATCGAATTTGCTGATATATTTGACACATGAATTTGACATAAAATTTTGATTTTAAAAATATTTCAGTCGTTATTGACAATATTTCATTTATTTATTTCACTTCGGCTTGTTGTTCGGTTGATTTTTTTTATAGTGTTTTGAATTTTAATATAAATAAATTACACAAATTGTAATATTTATTAAAACAATAACCCCACTAAATAAAACAAAAATTGAACTGTCAAAGATAATCTACTTCGTTCAGTGTAAACGGTATAGATTACGTTAATCTCGTAAATGCTTAATCTCTTGCTGAAAATGCAATGTAAACGCCTTATTACACTGAACGAAGTAGATTATCTTTGACAGTTCAATTTTCGTTTTATAAGCCGAAGTGAAATAAATAAATGAAATATTATCAATAACGACTGAAATATTTTTAAAATCAAAATTTGATGTCAAATTCTTGTGTCAAATATATCAGCAAATTCGATACTCGCAATGCTGACTCGTGCTGAAAAGGTGTTTGTATAGGGTTTAATAGATTAACAAGTAGATTAAAAATAAATCTCCTCATGAGGAGATTAATTAACAACAATAATTGTATGGCTAATCACTAGATTAACGACGAGATTAGAGATAATCTACTCGGACGAGATAATCTCGAGATTAACCGGCAATGTAAACGCCATATAATATAGGTATGCTAATAGGTTATACATATATGTATGTACATATGTTTATTGTACGTAGTTCTATATTGATGACATCAGCTGTGATTTACAAAACGTTTAAAAATTTTAATTTTGTAAGCATAAAAAATACAAAAAAAATTTTCCTTTCCATATATAGTACGTACTATACTATATATACTGTACGTACATATATGTACTATGTACTATATGTACATATGTACGTATGCATGTGAAATATGCAAATCATATTATACGTGAAAATTTATAATCTCTACTACTAACATGTAGTAAGTTTGCGTACCAATACATGGAGTGAATTAGGCAGAGACATCTGCCTTAATTTGCCTGAACCCTTTTAATAGATTTCATAGGAAAAAAATTTAAAATAAAAAAAAAATAGCAAAAAATCGAAAATTTCAATGAAAAACATGTAATTTTCTTTTGCTTATAAAACCTAAACCACATTACATTTTCACTTGGTTTTTTTAATAAATGGTCAAGGAGAGTTCAGATTTTGTTTTTCCATTTTAAAAATTATGAAAATGTGCTGCCTAATAAGAGATATATTCAAGCAAAGTCAAAGGATTTTTTCATAAAACATGCATTGACTTTTTTTCAATTTTTAAGGACTACAAGCAGAAATTCGAAAATTTTTTTCATTTAAAGAAAATAATTTAGTTTGGACTAGGTTTATGTAAAATTTTATGAAAATCGGTCCAAGGGTTTTTGAAAAACGAGGTCGTAAAGTGGAGCAAAATTCTCATTTTCGACAACTTTGAGTCCTTATAACACAGGAACGAAGTCCTTTTTCAAAATTCTGTTGCATTTAAAGAAAATAATTTAGTCAGGACTAGAGTTACGTAAAATTTCATGAAAATCGGCCTATAAATGAATGAGAAACGAGGTCGAGAAGTTGTCGATTTACGAAAAGGCCAACCTTAAACATTATATGCACAAATCTGGTGTGGTTTAATAATAAGGGAATTTAAATTTATTGACTCCAATCAAATTTCATATCATGTTTGAAATTTTTACAAGCAAAAACGACAAAACTAGAGCCCAATTTGGGAAAAGTTATACCCTGTAACTGAAATAATTTAAATTTAAACAAACGAAGCACCTATTATGTAAAATATACATATAATATGTCGTACTTATGTAATATGTATGTACCTACATGCAATTATTTGTCCATTGATCAATTAATTTGTACCGTAAAAACTTTAATTTGTTTAAGAAACAATAAAAATTAGTATCTCTTCTTGGCCAGTAGTCATAAAAACAATTTATTTTTATATCATTACTTATAATTCTGTTTTTATAGCTACTGCTCAGCAAGGGCACGGGAAGCCGAGAGATTTCTTGCCAGGATGGAATGGGTGTGAGGTTTTTAATGTTAATGAGGAAAGGTTACTGTTAGTCATTTTACAATTATAAAAAAATTAAATAAATTGAATTTATGATGATAACTTTGTTACTTTTTTTCTTAATTTTAGTTGTGATTCTTCGCGATTTTTATCTATAAGGAATTTTTACAATGCTCAAGAATGTGAGGATAACAACTATTTTCTTCACTAAATAGTTCTATGAAATTCGGTTTTATTAAATTAATAAAACTGTCCAAAATATGTTTTTTAATACCTTTAATATGACAAGTATCCGAAAAAATGTTTTGGAAAATGTCTAAAAATCTGGTAAAAATTAGAAAAAATAAATCACTTGGATTCAAAAGATATCCATTATCATCTTGTGTTGATAAATCACGATAGTAAATTAAAGCTTCAGAGATGCTTGGTTTTGCCCGTTGATCTTTTACAAAACGCAAACGACACGATGAACATGTAATTTTAGAAAGTATTTTCATTAAAACAAACCCGGCAAAATAACGACGCGACGAGATATCAATAGGATGATGATAGAACTCAACTTCATCATGATTTTCATTATCATCAAAGTCTGATTCTAGTACTCTAAACTCTTCGGATTCGGGAATATCTTTATGTTCTTGAGATAAATTCTGTTCAGAATTTTCATTAATTGTTAGCCCTGTATGTATCTGAATTATTTTCACAATTTGACCTTGTTGATGCGAATGACAAACGCATGGACATTATTTTTGCCATGGTTACTTCGCATTACAGAATTTTTCTCAAGTACATAAACTTCCCTGAATACTTTCCAACTTGAAACTATAACTTCTTCGTGGTTAGAGACATTTTCTTTTTGAGTTTCGATAAAATCTTTTTTTATATTACTATTCCTCATACTTTTAAACAAATGACAAATATCAGGAATGAGATATATTTTTCTATTATGAAAAATGAAAAATTCATCTGTTTCAACTGTTTTTAAATTTTTAAATAACAAATTGTTATTTGAACCTTGATCACAGACAAGTGCGCGAACAGTTAATCCTAAATTATTTAAAATCTCAAGATTTTTTAATAATATTTTTTGCAATGTGACTGCAGAGACTACTGTACCAATTATAAAATAATTTAAAACAAATTTAAATTTTTGGAAAATGCCTCGAACCATGAGAACCAATATTGTACTTGCCAAAGTATTTTTTCGCGTTTCACCATTATCTTCGAAGCCTTCAATCTGATCTAGATTAACGTTATATTTTAAATCTTTTTTAATCTTAATTTCGTCAAAAATTAATACTACGTTACGCGTTAATGGATTAAACTCACCAATTTTATTTTTTAACAAATATATGTTATTTTCATTATAGCCCGGTATAACATATTTAATTGGACGCCAGTTTCGAAGTGTTTGTGTGCTTGGAAGAGGAAGTTCTATTGAATTTCTTAAAAATCTATAACATGCTGATGATCTGAAAAAAATACTTTTGCAAAGTCTCTTTTCGTCTTCAGTGTAAACAGTCCTCTTTTAGGTAGTATATCTTCGAAAAGATTAATTTCGTCGTTACATAGTGAAATTTCTTCTGTTGGTTCTTTTCGAGTTAGAATACTTGATGGAGTTTTTGTGCTATATGCTATAATATTTACAGCAGAAATAGTTGAAGGGCGTGAACTATCTTGTTCTAAATATAATAGATCAGTTGGTATTAAACTTTTACTCAACCTACTTTGACCCGAGTTTAATTTAAAATGCAAACGACAAATATATAACGTTTTAGAAAACGAAGAAAGAAAGGCTGATGGGTCGGAAATCGCCAGGCTTATGATGGGAGCTTTAACCCGCTTTCGGTATAAAAGTCACTCTCGCCTCCCTCCACAAGGAAGGAATATACCTCAGCTTCAGTGAAGCGTCAAAGATCGCCTTTAGCCAGGGGATGATAATTTCCTCCACCTGTTGAAGTTGTGCTGAGATAATCCCATCAGGACCAGCAGATTTAAATGGGTTGAACGAACGTATAGCCTATTCGATCTTGCCATATTCACAGAAGCCAACCGGAATGGGGTAAGATGTTCCCCCTCCGGTTGACCCAGTTGTTAGTGCTACCTCATCACCTATCGGAAAATGGGTATCCATGAGCAACCCCAGCATTTCCTCCCCAGTTCTCATCCAACCCCTAGCATTGTTTTGGACAGAAGTCGGAGACACCGGGTTTTTTGCCAGGATCTTTCTAAGTCTGGAGGTTGCTGCAACATCACTTATGGAGCTGCAGAAAGTCTTCCACGATAGTCGCTGAGACTTCCTCAGCTCCGTCTTATAGACCTTCAGCTTTCCTTTGTAAAGCTTCCAGTCAGATTCAGCCTTAGTGAATTTGGCTTTATTAAAGGCCTGCCAACTCAACTTTCTTAGCTCAGCAAGCTCAGCAGACCACTACGGAGGCTTGAATTTACCTCTTGGTTTAGAGACTGGACAAGACTCGACTGTCGCCCTATTCAAGGCTTCAGTCAACCTTTCTACAGCCTTGTCCAACTGCTCGGAACAGGTAATGCCGCACGGAGGGGTACCCGGAAGTAGTCTCTTTACCACTTCCTTGTATCTCCCCCAGTCCGTCCTTTTCCTGTTCCTAAAACACTCCTCCTCAGCCACCCTTCCTATACCTAAACTAAAAAGGAAATACTTGTGGTCCGAGAAGGCAAATTCCTTACTAACCCTCCAGTAAGAAACATCAACTGAATGGGCAGTGGTCAGGGTGAGATCCAACACGTCCTCCCTGTTCTTAACAAAAAAGGTAGGTGTTGAACCTCTATTTCAGATAAAGAAGTTAGGACTTAAAATAAAATCTTAACGCTTAATTAATAATCTTAATCTTAACACACGTGGAAAACATATGATTGTACAACTACATTCACAGCTACGGGACTCTATCGGTGTGAATCACTAACATTGTTACACCTTCGGGCCCCATTTAAAAAAAGCGTTCATAAAAAATTTGTAAACAATCGAATTTTACACATACTTAACCGAAATTCTCTGCTGAGGTTAAGAAAGAGTTATGTATTTCTTTTTCATATAATGGTTCTTTTTTATAACTTTATGCTTCTATTTATGGTGGGACTTTCACGTACAGGAAATTTTTTGTTTTCTTGTTTGCATGGGGCAATGTAAACAATGAAAATAAAAAGTTCTTGTTACTTCTGTGAATTTTCTATAATTAAAGTTAAAATTATAGAAAAATACACTCTAGTCAAAACATTACAAAAAATTGCAGAAAAGTATTCTTTAACAGAAAAATAGTCATATTACAGAAAAATATTCTTTAACAGAAAAATATTCTTATTACAGAAAAATATACATTAATTTTATTGAAGTAAATTATACTAAAGAATGCAGACACATGATTTTATAATTGCAACCTTTAGTTTTGTATAATGTCTTTTACTTCGTTGCATTATAAATGCAAAATTGGTTTCGTATTACGTCTTGTACTTGTATACTAATTACATTAATTTTATTGAAGTAAATTATACTAAAGAATACAGACACATTATTTTATAATTGCAACCTTTAGTTTTGTATTACGTCTTTTACTTCGTTGCATTATAAATGCAAAATTGGTTTCGTATTACGTCTTGTACTTGTATACTAGTCTAGAGTCTAGACTATGTATTTATGAAAATGTTGCTGATAAACATGTTGATGAGGAGTTTGGTTTACAGACATAACACCTCCCCCCTTTGATTGAGGACTCTCCAGACAATTATTATAATTATTAATATTAATATTGAACTTAAAATACTTCCATATATATACTATAATTCGTTTTCTTTTGATATCTTAAATCTTTAATTTCTTGAATATTCTCTTTTTGTTTTAAAACTATTTAATCAAATACTAATTCTTTATTCAAATTTTCAATTTTCTTCAAATAATTTGGAATCGTAAAACTTTGTTTAAACTCTGTTTGATTATTTTGTATTGTATTATTGTTGATTTTTATAGAACAATTATTAAAATTAATTAAATAATTTCCATTCATAGCAAAGTTAAGTTCATCACAAGTAATAATAAAGTTTACATTTTGTTGATTTTTTGCTATTACTATTCCTTCTTTTATTTCTATAATTGCAGATACATTATTAAATATTCTTATACAATTTCTTTTTATTATACAATTATTGAACAATTTTAAATTTTTTAAATCCTTATTAATAACAAAATTATAAGTTTAATTTTCATATTTAATTATTTCTTGTGGATTAAACATTAATTCTTTATTATTTCTATCACCTATTGGTATTAATAAAATTTTTTGAACATTGAAAAGTTTTTTGGCATTTTTATTATAAATATAAAATTTTTTTTAATTGTCAATTATTGTACCTAATTTTATAGTTTGTAATTTTTGAAAATCTACATACATTATATTCTTCAATTTCTTCATTTGTTAATATTTTACTGTGTATAATACCTAGTCTAGCAGATGATATATTGTCTTGTATTTGTTCTACACTGTCTTCTAGTATTTTCAATTTTAGTAAAAAGTCTGTATACATTGTTTGTCTGTATAAAATATTATTTTTATCTCTAATTTCACTTAAGTTTTCTGATACTATATCTCTATCTTTTTCTATTACTTCTTTTAATTTCATAAAAGTATCATTAAAACTTCGATTGATTTTGACTTGGGAATTTACATTTTCTATAATTTCGTGGTTATTAACATCAACTATTTTAAGATGTTCATCGATTTCTTGTCGATCAATATCATCCATTGTTCCCCAAAGCCATTTATGTATAGTACCTACAAAATTTACTAAACCTCGTTTTTGTTTATGTGGAATTATTGTTCGAATTTTATTTCTTATTGTCTTAATTTGGTGCTCTAAAGTTATAGTATTTTCTACTAATTTTGATTGTTTTATATTTTCTTGTATATCATTTAGTATATTTTCTATTTCTGCCGGATTGATTATATGTAATATTGTGTCATAATTTTTAACAATATTTACTTCCTCTAATCTGATTTCAGAATAACCAAAATCAGTTTCAATTTTTTCAATTACGATATGAGCCTGAGCCATTGTAATCATCCATGTTATTAGGAATATGTTTAGGATCCAGTTCACCTGCAAATTTTGTTTTTCGTTTAATATTTACTGTATGTACATTCTCTACTTTATTCTTTATAAATTTTGGTTCTTCTTTGTGCCTAACACTTTTATAATTTCTAATGTAACCTGTTATTCTATTCTCAGAATAATTTTCTCTGTTTTTGTTTAATTTCTCAACATACCAATTCTTTTCTTTGTGTAAATTCTTTAAAATATCACTTTTATTACATTTTCTCTCTTGTATATTAATAGGTTTATCTTTAGTAACGCCATGGCAAAAGAAAAGAGATTAAAACAAGAATGGGCACAGTATGGGAGTGAGTGCAGCCAAAATCCAAAACTAACACATATAAGCAATATAAAATTGCACCAATACTAATGCAATGTTGGTGCAGGTCAGTTCATTTTGAAAGAAGTAGACCGCGTATAGAAAAAGAGGTATATGAAAAAGGATAGTCGCGACGTACAGAATAGACCGCATGTACTACATCGTTTCATTCTAGAATCTAGCTAGAGAGTTCCTAGAATTATTTTGTTTACAAAAATACAATTTCTCGGTGAGTTCTGAGAATTCTTAAGTGTTGTTGGGTTAATGTGTTATAAACAAACTTTATAATTTGTCTAATTAAATAATTTATTCTATTTTATAAATAATGTCATGCAATTATTTTAATATCTGTTTAAAGTGAAAATGTTTGGATATACTGTAATATATTTTTTTTGACGAATGTCATGTGAAATTAATTAAAAAAACATATTGTAATATTCATTTAAAAATCTTGTTCGAAAATTAAATTTTCACGTGTCTGAAAACTTGAGGGACTTCCAGGAACTTCAAATTTCGTATACGGATAGGTAAATTTTATATGATTTTAAAACACCAGGGAGTTCCAGGAAAACGTGGTTAATACAAATACAACAAACATGTGGTTCTACATTTTTGAGTGTTTGTCTTCTTTTTTTTTGTTCAAATGGGATATATAGAACTATTACATTTTGGCATTCATAGTGAATTTTTTTTTGTTTTTTAATGCTTTTATGTATTGTGTTTTTCTTAGGAAAATATCAGCATCTCTTTTGGTTTTTTTAGTCTTATTTAAATTTCCCTTCTTGTACGTTAGTATCTATATTCTTTTGGCTATGGTAACTGTTTACATTGAATCTAATTTCTCACTGTATTTTAAAAAAATTGAATTAGGAAACGCTAATTCAATGTTGAATTGTTGAAACGAGGTAACTCAGGTTCCAACAAGATAAAAAATTTACTTGGATGAGGAATCTCTGATCCAAGTAAATAATTGGGAAAATATAACTCAATTAAAACGCACTTAATTGTTCGTTAAAATTGTACTGATGATTTTATTATCAATTTGGTCTGCTTATATACAATTAACCCTACCAAAAATAGTTATATATAGTCATATAATTATGATTGCAACATAGGTTTTACTAATAATTATTTACATATAACAATTATTACATTATGGTTAAAAGTCCATTTCTCAGGTCATTGCATTTTCTTTGATTTATTTTGTTATTAAATTCTTTTATTGTTACCTATTACATTTGTTTACTGAAATTTTGTAAGGTAAGCAATTTATTCTTGGTCAGCATTTTAACTTATAGTATATCAAATATGCATTGACATACTATATACTATATGTGTAATTAATAAGCAACCGAAATATACGGTGTTCTAATTTTTAATTAAAGTGCAATGATCGGAGAACTGAACTTTGTTTTACATTAATTTCTTTTGTTGCGATGGTATTTTTATGATGATGACGTATGTGCTTCAACATCCTGCCCCCTCTTGAAGTCCTTGACTTCAAAATCATAATCCTTAGATGTCGTGCGTTTGACTCTTGAGTTTTTTATTTTATTTACTATTGTGATTTTCTTAGGACGATGTCGTATATATGTCACGATCAGATATATGATGATTATAGCTACAACAGTTAATGTTGTGTGCCCTACTGCGTATTGATGGATATCATGCGGTTGTAATTCTTGCAATGGTTGTTGTTGTTTGATCTTAATTGTATTGATATGTTTATCTAATTCGCTGATCAGTTTTGAGTTGTTAATGAAATTCAATTTCCACAATACCCTTAGTGAATCATCTGTGCCGCTGTTGTTTTCAAATATTGGTGACGAATTTATTTTGATGGGAGGTTGGAAATACTTGATCATTTTTGTTTCCTTTATATGAGAACTGCTAATACTCAATTCGTCGTCTTGAAGTGCGCAATCATCGTCTAAACTTAAAATACCGGCTCCCTCTAGTGTTTGCTGCCAAATTCCACTTTGACGATGTATTTCTTGTCTAGGCTGAATAACCAGTGATTAAGTGTCTCTAGTTGTATCCATATTCGGCGTGGTGCTGTTATTTTCACTTTGCATGACGATGGTAATGTTAGCTGAGTAAAAAGTCCTAATTCACAGTTCTGTTGTGCATTCTTACTGTAGATTGGCCCCTTTTGATGAATTATATACGTTTCTTCATCAACTTGAATTTCCTTAAACAGATCCAATTCTGTTAGACGATAAAATCGGTCTCGATGAGTACTAATTAAAATGTATTCAGTGTTTGTTTCCACTGATATGAAAGCGTTTTTAATATGAGCTGGTAGTGGATACACTTTATATAATTCGAACTTTGTTTCTCGTATTAAAGGTAGAGTGACTACAAAAATAGCATATTCTTCTTTTAGGCGATATTGTACATTAACCAGCCGATAAGCATTAAGTAATGTTTGTCCATCTAAAGTAAATGGTAACTGAAGAGGTGTTTGTATGTGATTTCTGATGAGTCTCAATTGATCCATCAACTGCGCTGGTGTTAGTATCAGTGGGTTTAATTTACCATGTTGTGTTGTAGTAATGATATCCAAGATTGAACTTTGCTTGCTTTTGTAATCTTGTAGCAGCGCTGAACACAAAAGGGATAGCACATTAAAACCTTCTATCGCTCGTGACTGCTTTAATTCGGCGTTCATATTCCTCAATTTATCATATATCTTTTCTGTGTTGGTTTCTACGAATTTCATTTGCTGAAGTTTTTCTTCTTCGGATTTTTTCATAATGTTGATTGTTGTCTCTAGTACCGAAGTTTGATTTTGGATAAGAGTTAATAAATGCTCTTCATTTTGTTTAACCTTGTCGATTGTTTGACTCATTTCTTCAGCGTAATCATCATCTAATACGCCAATTAATGCACGAAAAGCGCTGCCAATGAAATTGAGAGATGATTTTGATCGTTTGGAACGACTTCCCTTCTCTTGTTCAGCCTTATTCATAATAAGTTGATTGTATGATGTTAATTCTGCCAGCTTATGTTGATATTCTTCTACAATTTTGCGCTGATAATCGTTAGTTTTGATTATACTTGTTAATTTTTTCATTCCCAGGATACCTTGTTCTAACGTTTTCAGTGCAGACCAGTAATTTGTTAGGTTGTAATAGACAATGATTCTCCACTCACTGCCAGTTATCATGGCATTTCCTAACTTTTCGAAATACACCCCCGATTCATTATTCAGTGGAGTAATTTGTATAGGTTTCACATTTGCAGATAAAACAGGCATAATAAGTGACGTTAATAAGAACACCTTTAAACAGTCCATCGAGCCCTGTCTACTATTTCGTCGTTTTCTTGATGGTCGTTTGTCTTCTGGTTGAGTTTGATCTACCTGTTGCTCTTGTATTATGGTGTCATTTTCTTCAGGTATGGTATCAGTAGTGTCATCATAATCCAATTGAGGTATTAATGGTGCCAGATAATGTATAGCTCTTCTATAAATTCCTATGACAGTTTTTATGTCAGCAACTCGTACCTTACCATCAGGGCCTTCAATAGTGTCAACCACTCTTCCCATCTGCCACTTAAGAGCAGGCTGATTATCTTCTTTAACTACAACCAAAGTACCTGGTAATAAGTTAGGATACTCTTTAGCCCACTTTGCCCGTTGCTGTAGTAAATGCAGATACTCAATTGACCACCGATTCCAGAATTCTTCTCAATTTGGTTGACTAGTGCCCATCTGGAAGCTAATGACATTTTAGATTGTTTTGTGAATGGATCTGGATTTTCTGTCATGGGCTCTCCTATAATAAAATGAGCTGGTGTTAGCGGTGCTAAATCATTTGGGTCTGATGATACTGCGGTTAACGGTCTTGAATTAAGAATGGCCTCTATTTCAGCAGTGACTGTACATAATTCCTCATAAGTAAGTGATGCCGATGCCACGCTTCGATACAATAAAAGTTTGGTTGATTTTACTGCCGCTTCCCATAGTCCGCCAAAATGAGGTGCACGCGGTGGAATTAATTTGAATTCAATGTTGTGTGTATTGGCGACATTTTTAATTTTTTCTAATGATTTTTGATCACTTAGTATGTGTTGTACCTCTTCCAATTGATTTTTCGCACCCACAAAATTTTTTCCATTATCGCAGAATATTTTTTGACATTTTCCTCGTCGTGCAATAAATCGTTTTAAAGCAGCAATGAATCCCTCAGTTGTTAAGTCTGATACTACTTCTAAATGAGTCGCCTTCGTAGCAAAACAGCAAAACACAGCAATGTATGATTTTACTGGCCTTTTTCCCCTAATTTTAAAATGAGTGTAGATCGGTCCACAGAAATCAACTCCACAATTGAAAAACGGTCGTGCTTGTCGAACTCTATTGAGTGGAAGATTGCCCATTACTTAATTTAGCAGTCGTGGTCTTAATCGAGTGCATCGTACGCAATTTGCTACTGTTGATCTAGATAAATTTCTGCCCTGTAACACCCAGTATTTCTGTCGTACTATTGAATTTAGTGCTTGTGGTCCCGCATGTAAATTTACATTGTGCAGATGCTTATAAATTAATTTTGACACAAAATGGTCTCCTGGTAGCACCAATGGATGTTTTGCATTGTAGGAGATATTAGCTTGTTCCAACCTTCCGCCCACACGGAGTAAACCATGTTGATCAATGAATGGTGCTAAACTTAGCAATTTACTGCTTGAATTGAATTGGTTGTTTTTCATCAGTACTTAAATATCTTCTGCGAAACTCTTGCGTTGAATTTCTCTTATGATGTCTCTTATGGCCTCTTCTAATTCCACTGTTGTTATAAATCTATCCCTGCTCTGCTTGCGCTTTCTCATGAAGGCTATTGCTCGGCGAATATAAGCCATTACTTTAACTAATTTTGTGAATGAATTACCATGGTTTATTATATATAATGGATGATCTGGCATTTCAGCTGCTGATGTGTTAAGCGCGAATTTTATAATCTTTTCCTCTTCTTCCAAAGTTATATTTTCAATTTTATTTTGTGGCAAAGTTGATCTTGGGTTTTGTAAGAATTCTGGTCCTGAGAACCATAGTTTTGATCCTATTAACTGTTCAGGAAGCATACCACGTGACACTAAATCTGCAGGATTACTTTTACTTGGCACATATCTCCATTGTTTTGGCGTTGATGATTCTAAAATATCTGCCACTCGATTTGCAACAAATGTTTTCAAACGTACTAGATCTCCTCTTATCCATGCTAGAACGATTTGTGAATCTGTCCAGTAAATTATTTCATTAAACTTTTCATCTATTGCTTTTGTTATTCTCGTAACTAAATTTGTTGCTAATTTTGCTCTGCAAATTTCCAACCTTGGTAACGTTGTTGGTTTCATAGATGCCACTCTTGATTTGGCGCACAGTAGTCGAATGGTTGTTATTCCAGCTTCATTTTTTGAGCGTATGTAAGTAACCACTTCGTATGCTCTTTCACTGGCATCACAAAATACATGAAATTGGGTTGACATTGTTTTATTATCTCCAAACATGTATCGTGGCACTTGTATTGACGTCAGTTTTGGCACCCCTTGTATGAATTTTGACCATTTTGTTGCTAGTTCTTCAGGCAGTTCGTCATCCCAATCCAGCTTATGTTTCCAAAGTTATTGTAGAAATATTTTACCTTTTACGACGACTGGATTTACCAGTCCTAATGGATCATATATTTGTGCTGTATCAGACAGAATATATCGTTTTGTTACGCGTTGATGTGGCTTTGGTTCGGTTGTGATTCCAAAGTGATCAGTAATCGGATGCCATAACAGCCCCAATGTCTTAATATGACTGTCATCTTTTTCATGAAATTTCAGTTGTAATTCCAGTTTATCCTTAGATACTGCATTTACTAATTCTAGATGATTTGCACACCATTTATGTAATTGGAAACCTCCAGAATTCAGCAACATCTGAACTTCTGATTGCATTTTTACTGCTTCTGCGATGTCATTGCTGCCTGTCATTACATCATCGACGTAGAAGTCCCTTATCGCCTTGCTTCCAAGCGGGTATCTAGCTTCTTCCTCCTCTGCTAGTCGTTGTAAACATTTCACTGCCAATTAAGGAGCTGATTTGGTACCGTATGTAACAGTGCATAGTCGATAATACCTTACTGCTTCAGCTGGATTGTTTCGCCACATAATCAGCTGCAGATTTCTATCTTCTTTTGCTACTTGAATTCTTCGATACATTTGCTTTATGTCAGCAGTGAATACGTATCGTTTCATTCTAAATCTCAATATAATCGAGATTAAATCATCTTGTATTTTCGGGCCTGCTAACATCAAATCATTTAATGACAAATTTGTACTTGTTTTACAAGAAGCATCAAAGACAACACGTAATTTCGTGGTGCTACTGCCTGGTTTCAGCACATAATGATGTGGTAAAAAACAGTGTGTCGTGCTAATTTCATCTTTCTTAATTTCTTCCATATGCCCTAATTTCAGATATTCATCTAAAAATTTAATGTATTGTTGTTTTAACGATGGATTTCTCATTAATTTTTTCTCAATACTTAACAACCGTTTGAATGCTATTGCTTCTGAATTTCTCAATAATTCAGTATTACAAAGAATTAGTAAACTGACAATAAATCTACCATTTTCGCTGCGTGTTGTTGTTGCATCAAAATATTCTTCACACTTTTGTTCTGCAACTGATAATTTTGGCTTTTCTGTGTATTCTTCTAAATCCCAAAATCTGTGAAGCGTTTTTTCCAATTCAAGATTGGTCAAACCACACATTATGCCTTCATTTTCTTCTATTGAAGCCTTGCCTAGTACCATCCATCCTAGTACCGTATTTTGTAAAAGAGGCAAATGCTTGTCTAACTTAATTTGACCAGCCCTCATTAATTCTCCATATATTTCAGCACCCAACAAAATGTCTACCTCTTGTGGTTTGTTAAACTCTGGATCTGCTAGTCTGATGTTATTAGGAATGTTGCACTTATCTATTTGCACATGTGTTTGTGGTTGATATGCTGCTATTTCTTTTATTACATAGGCTTCTAATTGAGAACTGTAGTTGGTAATCAACGAGTTTATTGTAATGTTGACTCGATTGTTGACCTTGATTTCAGATTTGCCAATACCAGATATGTTCACTGGCACTTCAATTTTTCGGTTATGAAATTAAGCTGCAATCCGGAATCTAATAAAATGCGACATTTTATATCCTCTCCATTTCGATCCTTTACTGTGGCTACGGCCGTGCCTAAGAAGACATAACTTTTCAAGTTTTCTTCACTATTTGCTGCTAATGATGATTGAATGATTGGTGCTTGATCGGATTCCAATTTTGCGTAAACGTGTTGAACTGGTTTTCCTGCATTTGAAAATGAGTTAAAATGTAATAAAGTGCTATGTTTTTTATTACATTTCAAGCATGATCTGGACGGACATTTGGCTGCTGTGTGTCCTCGCCTTAAACAATTTAAACAAATATTTAAATGTAATGCCTTTAATGGATTACTTTTATTTGCAGGTAGGGCGAAATGGGGCAAATTCATAAAAGTCAAATGATTGTCTTATGTTAAAAATAGTGAATTCATAAACTTCAAGACTGCAATTAATCAACAATTTGAGTTTAACTTCAATGCTTGTCATTGTCATGTCGGTCTTGTCATTTGTTTGTTTTTTGACGGTCATCGTTGATCAAATTGATGACGTTTATGATTTCTCCCATACTTGCCTCATACTTGTTTTTAAATATGTATGTATGATTGTATGTTTATGTATAATGTAGGTTACTTTCATGAATGCGTTGTCGACGTGTGTTGTGTGTTTTAGGGTGTTTTGGTCAGAGGTTTTTTAGAGTAAAACAACTTTATTTTTTGAACAGTAAAACTCCACTCACCAAACTTGTCACTTTTACTTTTAAAGTTAATTTTGATGTTCCCCACTTATGTTATTGAAAACATAAAGAATGCGGTTAAAAGAACACGAATAATAATGTTAAGCCAGGTGTCTTCATATACGGAAATTGTTCAATCTCAATTAGCGTAATCGCAATTATTTCACTACTGTGTCATAGTGTTCTAATTTGGTAATTACAATATTACCATGTACGCGATTCACCGATGAATTACCGTACACCTGCATGACCTAATTACCATTTATACATTACAATTATCTCCCCCCTTTGAAAAAAAAGACGTCCTTAAAGGGTTTAAGTAATAAATTCTTTCCTTAAAAAAGAATTATTTCTTGCCATGGATTTTTTATTTACTTTGTTCTGTTAAATGATAAGTTTGGTTTTTAGAGTGAATATTTTATTTTCCATATAATATTCACTTAATCTAAAATATAATTTTATATAAGTCATCTATATGTATGTTTTATAAGTTACAATTAATATATTAAAAATTATTTTCAATTTGTTTTTTCTTTCTTAATACTTAATTATTATATTATGTTATACAATGGTTCTTATACTATAATTTATATACATAGTATGTATGTATGTAGGTGACCGTGCCGCTATTCAGGGGGGAGTCTTTTTTTTTGTGAAGAACGAAATGCGGTGGAGACTTCCTCTTGAATTGTCGGAAGTTCGACTATAACCCCCTCTAGGTGGCTACTGGAAACAGACCGTTAAAGCTTGGCTTTGGTGTTGGCAAATATAGTCGGGCGTGTGTTACCTTCCTATCCTCTCCCGATCCCTCCCTTCTCCTACACTCCTTCAGTCGTAATCCTTCTTGTACTTCTTGCTGGATCAAAGTGTAATGCGACCCGTGCCGAGGATCAGCCTGGCTGAGGGCCCAGTTTCAAAAATAGCTCAGTCGCTAACGGAGCCTCGGGGTTGCCTGGCGCACCCCCCCCCCCCTTGTAGTAAATAGCCTTGTCTACGTACAGAGACCTTTGCGTAGATCGACCTTTTTTGTCCCAAACTCGTGGGAATCTCATGGATCCCTTAAAAAAAACAATTTAAACAAAAACGAGGCCGGCTCTCGTTCTACACCGGCTAAAAGAAGCTTAGCTCAACCGCTGACTTCAAATACCTCGGCTGAGGGTAGGAGTGGGGCTTGCCATGGATTTCTTATTTACTTTGTTCTGTTAAATGATAAATTTGGTTTTTAGAGTGAATATTTTATTTTCCATATAATATTCACTTAATCTAATATATAATTTTATATAAGTCATCTATATGTATGTCTTATAAGTTACAATTAATATATTAAAAATTATTTTCAATTTGTTTTTTCTTTCTTAATACTTAATTATTATATTATGTTATACAATGGTTCTAATACTATTACTTATGTATATACATAGTATGTATGTATGTATATTCTCTCTTTTTTGTTTTTGTTTTTCTTATTCTTATTATTTTATTTACTGTTTTAGATAAATTCGTTATAATATTTTATTTATTAATTTTTTCAATTATTTTTATACATACATATATTTTTTATCTTTTGAATTATATAATGTTATTTTATTTTATTTTGTTGCACTTTACAGATAAGATAAGATAGTTTTTCTTTGTTTTTGTTCCATGTTTGTAAAATATTTTGAGACGATTCTTTAATTGTATTATCGTGGTGTGTGATTTTTCTTTCGACCTTGTTTGTTTTTTTTTCTCATTACGTGCGGGTATTTTCAAATTTTTGTGAATTTTAAAAATATTTACATTCTTTGTTGTATTTTTAAAATCATTTACTTTTGTCTTATTTTTAACATTATCAACTTCTGTATTATTTATTCTATCAATTTTTGGTAAATATCTAGATCCGGGTACACAGGGCCGCTCAGAGTGGGTGGAGAGGATAGAGGGGGTCGAGTACAACACTGATCAAGTGTTTTTAGGTGGGTAACGGACAAGGCGGTCGCAGGGAGGGGAAGTAAAAATTGTACATAATAGAATAAATGCATAATATATATGTAGGTACATGTGTATGTATATTATATACTTATGTACATATATGTATGTACATATGTATGTATGTATATATACGATATAAAACCCATGTCCCCCGCGCGACTGATATGTCTACCTATAAGAAGCCTCTAGTCCATCATTTTGTGTATAGTAAAAATGTTTTTTTTTACCTTTCTCAGCTATTTTAGTTCTATGTTTTAATTTGAAAAATATTCATTTTTTATGTGCGCGTCGCACTCTGTCACAACACTGATTCAACTTATTGGTGATTTGGTCAGATTCATCGAACACTTCTCTACCTTAATCACATCACCCATTTTTACCCACTTCCCCCCCCCCCCTCTATTAACCTATATTTTACCATTAAAACACCTAAAACTTCAATTTTTAAATCCCCCCCGAACACCCCTTGACCGTCCCAACCTAAAAACACTTCATCAGTGTTGTACACCACCCCCTCTAACCACCACCCATTCATCCTCCTGGGCAACCGTGTGGCAGCACATCTAGCCATTCACCTCTTTTTTTTTTTAATATATTGAAAGTACCCGTATATATATACTTACACAAGTTTAATTACGTGAGTCCATTCGATATAAAATGCATTATAGAACAAAATCGACTTTTAAGTCTATTTAAACAAAATACACGGGCTGGAATAAATTCATCTCGTATTATATGATAACTTTACAGATCGTGGTAACACTATTCGTGAGATGATCTTACTACAAATTATGAGAACAAAAAGAACACATACACATTGAATTAGTGTGTGGACTATACATAAGAATCCCCCAGGAGGTTGCGCATTGTCGTGGTGGGGCGGCTGAGTAGTTTTCAATGACGTGCTATATTAACCACCTGGAAACAGGAGGCAGGTATGGCACAGAGAAAACGAAACCAAACGCAACCAAAAACCCCAAACACAAGGTGTTATGCGACCCATGCCGAGGAGTGAATGATATCAGAGGAAAGTGATATCATTAACGGAGCCTCTAGGGTACCAGGCGACCCCCTAGAGTAATTAGCTTTCCATATGTACAGTAGTCACTGCATATGACGACAGTTTTTACTCCATACTTTTGGGACCTAAATGGAGACCAATATAAATATAAACGCCGGGGTAGAGCCTGATCACACCCCTATAATGAATCAGGCAATCCCAAGTACGTCGAGTCTACAGGGGTGTTGTAATAAAAAAATGTATTTTTAATTTACAAAATTTATTTGTTATCGTTGTACAATTCAATCACAAAAATGCGTTTACTTCACAAATTTTAAATTGATAATATTGTTACCTCACCCGATGACCGCCAAAACCAGAAGAGCGATTGATAAATTAAAATTAATAATGTAACCATCAATTATTCAAAATGCTGTTAGATGAGAATTACAATGAGATATACCATTACACCAAACTATCAAAGAGTGCGTGCATGTGTAAATGGTATTCAAACAAATCGGATGAGATTACAATACAATGTTCCAATATTTTAAGCTATGCAATGTACATAAGTTATGTTACAAATCAAGCAATATACAATTTTAGTTAGGTAGAAATTTACAATTTATCAATTATGATTAACAGGCAATATGAGAACTAAAGAGAGAATACAATCAAAAAATATGAGAAAGTAAATGTAAATATAATACAATAGCTATAATACAATATAATCCTAAATAATACTAAATCCATATATGTAATACAATATAGTACAGTAGTATAGTACATAAGTAGTGTAGTATATAGTAGAGTAGTAAATGTAATACAATAATACTAGATCCATTTCTCAACATCCCGCCCCCTCGCTGGAGAATCCAGCTAAGATATAGGTAAAAGTACAAGTTTCACCGTTGGACGCTTTAAAAGACCAGTTTTGGTACGAACTGTGGCCACCCGAATTAAGCCATCGTCACCCGGATGCAACTCAATCACCCGTCCCAGAACCCATGACGCTGGTGGTTGATTAGTGTCCCTTATAACTACAAGATCATCCTTCCTTAAGTTAGGTTGTTGAGTTGGCCATTTCGTTCGGTACTGTAGAGACGTGAGGTAGTCACGATGCCATCTTTTCCAAAATCTACGGACCATGCTTTGTAGTAATTCCCAATTTTTTAAATGAGACGATGAAATGTTGTAATTTGCGTCTGGTAAAGTTGTATGAGGATGTCCAACCAAGAAATGAGCAGGTGTTAGAGCATCGATGTCATTATCAGACATGGCGCACATTGGCCGTGAATTCCACAATGCTTCAATTTGGGTTAAGACAGAATACATCTCCTCATACGTAAGTATGTTGGTTCCAATCACTCGTCTGAGGTGCTGTTTGACTGATTTCACTCCGGCTTTCCAAAGTCCGCCAAAATGTGGCGCTGCTGGAGGCATAAAGGACCAAGATATACCTTCATTGCATAAGTAATTTTCAACCTTGTTGTTATGTTCCTTTGACTGCAACAACTGATACATAGTAGAGAGTGTTCTACTGGCGCCTTTAAAATTCGTGCCATTATCTGAAAAAATATGTAAACATTTTCCCCTACGGGAGATGAATCTTTTTAATGCTAAAATAAAACAATCTGTTGATAAATCACTAGCGAGCTCTAAATGTATCGCTTTTATAGAACAGCACACAAAGAGTACGATGTATCCCTTGACGTATTTAGGATTTCGACCGCGTGATAACCGAAGTGTTATTGGACCGGCGTAGTCTCATCCGACGTTTATGAACGGGCGCGCGTATTTAACACGATGTTTTGGTAGATTAGCCATCCGTTGATGATTATGAACAGCTCTTTGTCTAAAGCATGGTATGCATGTATGAACAATCTTCTTGATCATATTTCTGCATCCTAAAATCCAGTATTCTTGACGTAGAATGAAGAACATTTCAGATATTCCAGCATGTAAATGTGTTGTGTGTGTATGCGTGATGATCAAAGTAGTTACAATGTGTCCCTTGGGTAGAATGATAGGATGTTTTGTCTGATATGAGAGTTCAGTATGTCTTAAACGACCTCCCACACGAAGTATTTCATTCTCATCAATGAATGGTGATAACATAAACAGTTTGCTACTAGGAGAAAGGCACTTGTTTTGTTTTATAAGTCATTTCTCAGTTTGGAAAGCGCTATATTGAGCATGTCTAATACAAACAAACTTAACAACTTAAGTTCATGAACTTGAATATTTCCAAAGGTACGGGATGAAGGAGGAGAACGAGCATTATTAATAAATCGATAACAAAAAGCCAAAATCCTTAAAATTGTATGCCATGAAGATCTTCGTGAGAGAATGATATCTAACAATGGCTGTGTACTTTCAGCAAGCAAAGATTTTAACACAACCTTTCTTTCTTCACTGTTAACATTTATTGAAGGCATGAATTCATGTACAGTCTTGGGCCAAGTGTTTTCCGGTTTGCTTAACCAATCTGGTCCACACCACCAGAGCTTATGTGGAATCAATTCTTCCGGACGAATACCACGTGATGCACAATCTGCAGGATTCTGCTACGAACTTATATGATGCCAACAGTTACGAGGAAGTGTTTCGAGAATTTCACTGGTTCTATTAGCAACAAAAGGTTTCCAGCGTCGTGAAATCGATGACAACCAATGTAAAACTATTTGTGAATCAGTCGAAGCAAAAATCGGTTTATCAATAACCTTGATTGAATAGTTAACCCTTCGTGTAAGTAACACTGACGCACATAGTTCGAGACGAGGAACGTTTATTTGCTTCAACGGTGCAACCTTACTTTTTGCAGCCACGAGACGAACAGTAATATGACCATTTTGATCAATGCTTCGACAGTACAAAACAACAGCATATGCTGATTCCGATGCATCAGCAAAACCGTGGTATTCAATATGTGAGTCTGGTATCATTAGACGCGGAACCTTAATATCATTCAAATGATGCAATGTATTTCGAATATGTAACCAATTTTCTTCTACATTCTTGGGTACAGAATCACACCAGTTTAAATTGAGCAATCAGAGTTGTTGAAACAAAATTTTTATTGATACAGTTACAGGAGTTAGGAAGCCAAGTGGGTCAAATGTCTTGGAGGCGTCTGATAAAATTTGTCTTTTGGTGGTTTTAGCTGCTTGTGGCAAATTAACCTTAAATGAAAATGTATCAGCTGATAACGACCATTGAAGACCAAGAGTTTTTATTGATTTTGATTTGTCATCAAGATCCTTAGCAGATAATTCACAAGAGGTATTTGGAATATCCTTTAACAACGTACAACAATTAGAACTCCATTTGTGCAGCTTGAATCCACCAAGGTTGAGTAGAGTGGTCAAATCTTCCTTGAGTGTTAAAAGATCATCAATTGAGTCAGCGCCAGTTAAGACATCGTCAACGTAAAACTCGTTCAAAAGGACTCGCGATGCTTTAGGAAAACGAGTCTTGTAATCCAAAGCCAATTGCTTCAAGGTGCGTGCTGCTAAAAAGGGTGCGCTAGCAGTGCCATAAGTTACTGTGCATAAACGATAATGTTCAACCGGTTTATCTGGTGATTCACGCCACAATATGCGTTGCAGATCGCGATGACATTTGCTGATCCAAATTTGCCTATACATTTTCTCAATATCAGCAGAAAAAATGTACCGATGACAACGAAAGCGTAAACAAATTGTGAATAAATCAGGCTGAATGTTAGGTCCAAGAAGTAATGCGTCATTCAATGAAGTACCATTTGTAGATTTGGACCTTCCATCTAAAACTACACGTACCTTTGTCGTGGAGCTGTCATGTTTAAATACAGCATGATGTGGTAAATAGTAGACATTTTTGCCGTTGATTTCAGTGGCAGGTACGCGTTCCATATGACCCAGATCTAGATATTCCTTTAAGAAATGAATATAAGCGTTCCTTAGGTCTTTGTTGCGATTAAGTGATCGTTCTAGTGAATATAATCTACGTAATGCAGTATGGAAGGTATCACCTAAAAATACAGATTCCTTGAGAGGTAAATTGACAACATATTTACCATCAGTTGTTCGAACGGTCGTGTGTGAATATGATGCTTCAGCCTGTTGCTCATCTGATGACAGTGAAGGCTTGTCACAAATGTGTTCAAATTCCCAAAAGCGTTGCAATGTTTTATCAATATCAATCTCTGTAAAATGAGACATTATTAGTGTTGAATGCGCATCAATGTTCTCACTAGTAGGTATTTCCCCAGCAAGAACCCAACCAAAAATTGTAAACTGTGCAACTGGGTTAGTATTAATATGGCCATCTCGAAAACATTGGAATACCCCGTCTGCACCTAACAAGATATCAAATGCCTTTGGTTGATTAAACTTAGGATCAGCTAATTGAAGCGTACTGATGATGTTGGTATTTATGTCTAATTCTTCGCTAGGTAGTGGTGATGTTAATTTGTTTAGAATAAAAGCGTTGATGACAAGTGAATCAGCTGAATGAATTGATTTTAGGGTAACTGTGACAACTCCCTTTGTAATTCCTGTATGAGTTACTGACAACCCACTAACAGACAGTCTAGCATGTCAACGCTGAAGACCAAGTTGTTTCGCAAACGACTCAGTAATAAATGAGGCTTGAGAGCCTGAATCAAGGAGAACTCTACAAGGATGTATGGTTCCATGAACATCTGAAACATGAACAAGTGTAGTTGGCAATAACGACGTGATCTTAGGTGACCCGCTACGAATAGAATGAGTGTTAATCATTGGTTTTGCATTTGAATTGAGTTGCGCGTCATGGTTTTGATTTTGGTCATCATCGACATGAACAAGAGTGTGATTGTGGGTTTGTGTGGATAAATTAAAAATGCACGTGGTTGGATTGCGCTACACTTTATTTTATAAAATATTGACACAACGTGTGAACTCTATCGCAGTCAGAACAAGAAGAAATAAAATATAAAATCATATATTAGACAACCTAATTACTAATTATTACATAGGGTTTGGTACATAGTAAATAATAAATAAGCTACCTGCTACTTATTAATAAATAATATTAAGTGTACGAGTATTGTGTGCGTAATCGTTACCAGTGTGTATGAAACTCAACTACCTCTAATGCGCATAGAGCTAGTTTGAGTGAATTGTATTAAACTTGTAATTGTTATGTACTCGAAACCATATTATGTATAGTTTCGTAGTGCAGTAAAAATACTGATAACGATTACCGCCACATCACTCCCCCTTGGGAAAAAAAAATTTTGCAAAAATTGTATAAATTTAAAAATGAGAATAAGCGTACGTTAAAAACAAATTTACAACTGAAATGTTACTTTACGTTTTGTTTCTGATCTTGTGACTGGACAAGAAATGGTAGTATCTGGATTTAGCAAAAAGGCGGGCTTTAATTTATCGATGTTAATGAACTCTTCCTTTCCATTCATTAATATTTTGAAAACTTTGTCCTGTCTTGATAAAACTTCATGTGGACCAGTGTATGGCGTATTTAAACTACTTTTATGAAAATTATCTTTGACGAAAACATGTGAACAAGTGTGAATGTCTTGTGGTACAAAAATGCTTTTTTGTTTTCTTGTTCGCGAAGAATGAGGCTATAAATTAGTGAGTGTTTGTTGTATTTCTTTGGCCACAGGGTTTGTTAATTGAAAGTCTGGTGAGCTATTTGATGCGATGAATTCACCAGGTAAACGTAGAGGCTGACCATAGAGGAGATGTGCAGGAGCGAAACCTACATCTTCAATAAGGGCCGAGCGAAGTCCCAAAAGTATCCAGGGCAAATTATGGTACCAATTTTTGGGGTTGGCAGAAGCTCGAATGGCCACTTTTAGTTGTCTATGGAACCTTTCTACCGATCCGTTGGATTGAGGATGATAGGTTGTAGTCCGAATCCGGTGATTACCTAAGACGTTTGAAAGTTCTTTAAAAAGTAAAGATTCGAACTGAGTTCCTTGATCAGTCGTTAAGGTGCGACATACACCAAAACGTGAAATCCAATTATGGATGAAAGCCGTACATACTGTTTTGGCCTCAATATTTTTAAGAGGAATAGCCTCTGGCCAATGTGAGAAACGATCTTTGATAGTTAGAATGTAACTATAACCATTGGAAGGGGGAAGTGGTCCAACTAAGTCCATGTGGACGTGTTCGAACCTTCCTCTAGGTACCTCAAATTTTCCATGAGGTGTTGAAATGTTTCGGGTGATTTTTGCTTTCTGATAAGCAATGCATGTTTTGGCCCAAAAATTAATTTGCTGATTCATTTTTGGCCAGAAATATTTAGAAGATATGAGTTTGTTAGTAGATCGTATGCCGGGATGTGAGAGATTGTGAATGCTGTCGAAAATTAAACGGCGAAGATTTTCCTGGACGTATGGTCTATCTTGGCCTGTTGAAGATTCACACCAAATTTCTACGTTTTCAAAAGGAATGTGTACCTTTTTGAGTATGAAAAGTGAATTATTTTGTCTTTCTTTATTGGTGAGTAATTCTTTTAATTCGTCGTCATTTTGTTGTTCTTTTAAAAGAATGTCAAAATTGATTTGTTTTTTGTCGACAAATGTATCAATGTGAGTTCTAGAGAGGGTGTCTGCGACTATGTTTTTACAACCTTGGATGTATCGGATATCATTGGTGAATTGTGAAATGTATGAGAGGTGATTGATTTGACGAGGAGATTTATCTGCTTTAGATAAAATTGCTTTGGTTAGTGCTTTTTGATCTGTGTAGACAGTGAAATTTTTTCCTTCAACGAAATACCTGAAGTGTTTGATAGCAAGATATAAAGCTAGAAGTACGCGGTCGAAAGCTGAGTATTCACATTCAGCTGGCTTTAGCCTTTTTGAGAAGAAACTGAGAGGTTCCCATAAACCATTTTTATTTTGTTGTAGGACTGCTCCAATGGCGTCACTAGAAGCGTCTACTCATACGCTAATTTTCGCGGCAGGATTGGGATGTACTAATAAAGTACAATTTTCTAGACTGCATTTGATATTTTGGAAGGCTTCATCGTGAATATGCTTCCATTCTAAAGGTGATTTTAAATTTTTCTTCACGCGTTTTATTTTTAATAAATCGTACAGTGGCGCTGCTAACTTAGCGAAATTGGGGATGAAGCGATGATAAAAATTTGCCATTCCTAAGAAACGCTGTCATTTTTTAATGCTTGATGGTTTTGGGAAATCTTTAATTGTTTGAACTTTGCTTTCAGAGGGTCGAATGCCATTTTCTGAAATTTTGTGACCTAAAAAGTCTAATTCTTTTTGGCCAAAAATGCACTTGAGAGGGTTTATACTCATTCCATATTGTTGTAACCTCGTAAAAAGTATACGTAAATGTTCTTTATGTTCTTGTGGTGTTTTGCTTGCTATGAGAATGTCATCAACATAGGTGAAAATGATATTAAGATCTGATAAGACTTCGTTAATAAAACGCTGAAAGGTTTGAGCACCATTTTTGACACCAAATGGCATTCTTAAAAATTCAAATAAACCGAAAGGAGTTATGACAGCGGTCTTGTAGACATCTTCTGGCGCGACTGGAATTTGGTGGTACGCCCTAACAAGATCAATTTTTGAAAAAATTTTGCACCCATGTAAATTGATTGTAAAATCATAAATATTTGGTAGAGGGTATTTATCAAAAACGGTAGCCGCGTTTAATTGTCGGTAATCGCCACATGGTCGCCAGTTGGAATCTTTTTTTGGGACCATGTGCAAAGGAGAGGCAACGGGAGACGATGACGGTCGACATATTCCCAGCTTGACCATGTCATCAAACTCTTGCTTGGCTATGGCATATTTCTCCGGGTGTAATCTTCTGGGGCGTGCAGCGGGAAGTGTGCCCTGAGTGTTAATTCCATGTACCACATCATGACTAACCTTTAAATTGAAATCTGGTGGTGCTCTGAGGGAAGGAAAATTATTAAGAACAGCGCCATATTCGTTTTGAATGGGAGCTAGCTTGGGAGAACATGATACGCAATTGCGTGCAACGCAGTTGATTGAAATTGATGTTGTTTGGTCGACAAGCTTTCTTTGACGAAGATCCACTAACAAGTTGAAATTGTATAAAAAATCAGCACCAATAATTGGGTAATCGACAGCTGCAATGATAAAAGAATGAGTAAAAGAACGTCTCAAGCCAAGATCTAATGTCATTTGTTTATGACCATAAGTTGAAATAGGTGAGCCGTTTGCTGAAGTGAGATCGTAATTTGATTTGAAAGCTTGTTTGAGAAATAGTTTTTTAGGTACCACAGATATCTCGGCGCCTGTGTCAATTAAGAAATTTAATTTGGAAGATTTATCAAAAATGAAAAGGCGGCGAGAGAGACCGTTTGCTTTCGCTGCCGCGTGCGAGGAAGCAAAATCTAGTTTTTTGAATTGGTTTTATTGCTAGTTTTATTACACGGAGGTACACATTTTTGAGCTTTTGCTCCATAGTGCTTGTGATACCAACAAACATTATTGAAATTATTCTGACTGACATTATTATTGCGCAGACTACTTTTTGAACGAGATCTGTTTGGTGTAAAACTTCGGTTAGAATTTTTAATTTCAAGACGTCTAATGCGGTCTGTTAATTTTCGTAAGACTTCGTCAGTGTTATTTGAGGATAGTGATTTTTTATGACTAATGGCAGAGACATTGGAAATGGTAGTAGCATCGTAAATTTGATCAGCAATTTTAAAAATTTCTTCGATTGGCTGAGTGTTTTCAATCGCGATAATACAAGCTTGAATAGCTGACGGAAGTTTATTTAACCATAATTTTTTAAGCAAAGATGTGTTAACTAAACTGTTACCACCAGCTAGAGATTGCATGTGTCGATATAATTCGGATGGTTTATAATCACCTAATTCAACTTTGTGTAAAAGAGTGTCAAGCTTACGCACTTCCGATTCTGAACTGCGTTGAAGTAGGTGTGTTTTCAAGTTTTCATATTTGTCTTGAGCTGGCGGTTTTGTTAATATGTCAGCTACTATTTCCATTGTCTCTTGTGTTAAAGAAGCTACAAGATAATCATATTTCGTGTTTAACGAAGTGATGCCCTTAACGCGAAATTGAGATTCGACCTGGATAAACCAAAGATCCGGTCTATTATTCCAAAAAGGAGGAATTTTCAAAGAACTGATGTGAGGGTTTTGTAATTCGTCATTTTGTTTTGAACCACAAGAAATGTCTTTATTTTCACTACTTGTTTTACACGTTTTATCGTCGTTACTTGTCATTTTATTTGTTATTTTATTTGTTTTATGTAGCGAAAAATTTGAAATTTAATTTTTTATTATTGTTAGTATTATTTTTCGTAATTTAAATACCGAAATTATATACCGAAACGTTTACTTACTGTGAATTAGAAATGGAAAGGAAGAAGTTGAAATCCACTATTTATTCCCGTATGTGTGAAAATGTTGCATGAAAATATGCCCAAACATCCAGATACTTCCACCTCTGTGTCCGTTTATATATGTATGTGAATGTTCAAAATTTATCGTCTGCTATTTATTTTTATTTTTACAGTATTTCAAATATATTTTGTATATTGAATTTATTTCCTAAAATTAAAAAAATAATTATTTAGAAAACTTTGGAATACAAAAAAATTAAAGATTATTATAAAAAAAAAATTATCTATATTTGTTGCTTGTTGAAACGTGTTGAATGAGCGCCGGTGTACTATAGATGTATATTTGTATGTATGAGTATATGTGTGGTTTTAGGCGGCATGCGTAAATTTTAAAATCCAAGAAAATCCTTGTATGTCCTCGTCATCCGTTGCCAAAAATGCAGCATAAAGGAAGTATTTTTTTTCCTTTTTTATTCCAAAATAATATTTTATTGTATTTTAAACAAAAAATTTTGTTGTTCACAATATTAAAAATGTGCACAAGTGCCAACCGTGCGAAAACCCAGTCAAATGCAATGTGTATGAATTTATTTATTTTCTGATTTCTTCACTTTGTAAAAAAAAAATTGAACCACTCTAAATTTATTTTATCTTTAAATTAAAAACCAATTGATTTTTTTAATTTTCATGAGTTTCAGTTTAAAAAAAAATTGTACACTTTCCTGGAGTACACTGTATATGATGTGAAAGGTTAATGTATATTGATAAGGACACAACAAAATTGTTATTTTCACTTTTTGTTTTTTTACAATATTTTTCACTAAATGAAATTTTATTAAATTTTTTAATTTAAATAATTTTTTAAAATTGAATTTTAATTCGGGGTCACCAATTGTGGGTTTGTGTGGATAAGTTAAAAATGCACGTGGTTGGATTATGCTACACTTTATTTTATAAAATATTGACACAACGTGTGAACTCTATCGCAGTCAGAACAAGAAGAGATAAAATATAAAATCATATATTAGACAACCTAATTACTAATTATTACATAGGGTTTGGTACATAGTAAATAATAAATAAGCTACCTGCTACTTATTAATAAATAATATTAAGTGTACGAGTATTGTGTGCGTAATCGTTACCAGTGTGTACGAAACTCAACTACCTCTAATGCGCATAGAGCTAGTTTGAGTGAATTGTATTAAACTTGTAATTGTTATGTACTCGAAACCATATTATGTATAGTTTCGTAGTGCAGTAAAAATACTGATAACGATTACCGCCACAGTGATGCTTACGATTACAATGATGACAAGAATGTTTGGATTGACAAGACTTAGAAACATGACCATTTCGTAAGCAATTATAACATAATTTGTTATATTTTACAAATTTTCGTTTAGCTTCAGTGTTTAAAGATTTAAAGTTTTCACACGCAAATAGATGATGTTGTCCCTTACAGTTGTGGCAAGTAGCAACATTCGGTTGATATGATTGAGTAACTGATGTGTTAGCCCTTATTTGTTTGATTTGTACATGTGATTTATGTGATGGTTGAGATGCTTCCAATGCAACACATCGGTTGTCGAGGAAAGTCAATAGTTCATTTACCGTTGGAAAGTCCTTGTTGATGTTCGCTTCTGCCCATTCATGTTTGGTAACTGGATCGACTTTATTGAGTATAAGAAAGATGGTCCAAGGATCACGTTGCTCAGCCTCCTCACCAAGAGCTCTCAGTCCACGTATAACCTCATCGCAACCATCTGAAATGCGACGTAAACCCACTGATGATGTGACCGCAATCGAAGGAAGATTCAGCAACGCCTTGATGAATGATGATACTATTGGAGCCTTTCGGTTATACCGGCTGTTCAACCTTGACCACGTTTCTTCATAATTATCTTCTGAAATGGGAATGTGAAATTTCTGAGTTTTTGTCAATCTTGTATTTACATGTATTGTTCCGTTGAACATATCACGGAAAGAAATCCATTCTTTAAAATTTCCAGAAAATGGAGGTATGTGAATTTTCGGTAATTTTGAACAAGCTTCAGGAGTATTATTTATGCAGGTACTTGAAAATTTCTCTAAGAAACTGGCTTGTTGTGAAACAAGTTTATCAATAACAGTAACATTGTTATCTGAGTTTGATGTAACACGTGATTTTATAGCTATGGATAATAACTCATGCACTTTAAAATATTTGTCTTCAAATTGTTCACTTTCTATGTTATGTTCACTAAATTCAGAATCAGATAATAATTCACATATATCACATTGTATAGAAAGGAATTCAGTCCAACATTCATTGAGCTTTTGTAAACGAGCCTGTAACGCTTCGAGAGTGGTATTCGGCCCTATCGTTTCACAAAATGTACCGAGACGTGTTACTGTGGCCTTAAGAGTGCCACGTTTCTTTTTCAATGCGTCCATTTTTAATTATAATTACAATCAACAATGGTACAAAAAATTGGGGTAATGACAAAAATAAAGTTCGTTCAAAAAGTTACAAGATTGCGATTTATGGAACACAATTTCAAATAAAGTACAATGCAAATACAATGCAGTTGAACGTATGCGTATGTATTATATATGAACAAATTGTCGCCGGCATCAGTATGTGAGGCACACCTTATGATAATCACAATCCGTGTCTTTTTCTTAAATAATTTTAAACAATTATTTTTCAACCAATATTTAAAAGGTAAATTCACTTTCCCCCTTTTTTTTTTTTTTTTTAAATCAATAGAAATTTATATCAAAAAATTAAAAAAAATGTTCAACACCAGTAGTATAAGTTATGAGAGTTCTGGCACCTCAATTGAGGAGGCATGTATTTTGTTGTTGTAAAATTTCTTATTTTGTTTATTGACTTTATTGGCCTTGAATAAAAGATGTTTATAAATTTCAAACTTGATGTGCGTTTGTGTGTTAAAGCATTGTTTATATTATGTTAAAGAATAATCTTAATACACACACACACACACATGCATATACCAGTATGAATGTTAATATTTTTTAAACTATATATGACAAGTATTATTAGATTGTGTAATTTTGTTGTCGTTGTAAAGAAGTTTATATTGTGAAATTAAAAACGTACTTATCAATTAAAAAGTTAGTGTATGTAGATTGTTTATAGTTTATACATACATTCTGTGGTTATATGAATATGCACATACACAGTGTTTATTCATTGTTAACTGTGTTGCGTAAACACATGTTTAGTTATTAATGGAGTTATAAAACGTGTGTTTGGTTTTTATGTGATATGATAGCGATTTGTTTAAATGTTTTACTATTATAATCATGCGATTTGCAACAAATTAGTTATAAATTTACTTTATATTATACATAGCGCTCATTGGCCCTATCTTTAGTTTTAATAAAGGTCATTGACGAAAAACAAGTCATTGTTGATTATTGAAGAGGTGGAAAGGAGGGAGGTATACATATGAAGGAATTATAAATCGTAGGTTGCAAACAATAGCAATTTTCCTCTAAATAATTATATATCATTTGTTATGAGTAATGAGAATATGACGCTGAACGGATTTTAAGTACTGACGAAATAGAAACAATGATTATAAAAACAAATGTTAATCTAATTGACACTAGAGAGATGCTAATTAAGTTTACCTAATGGAAATTTCAAAGTTAAATTATTTTGTATTTATTATTCATCGAGTTATCATAAAATATTAGTTTGCTGCCACTAGTTCAAGTAAACAAGTTGACTTAAAAAACTTTGTAATAAAATAATACATAAAAATAAATAATAATAATAGTAATAATAATAATAAAAATGGACTTTGAAGATTTTGAAGAATTTGTGTCAGAATTTGATGACCTATTATTAGAAGAACATCGAGATGAAATTTTGCGTTACTTAGCATTTTTGAAACCTTACTGCAGTATGGAAAAAGCAAAATCGATTTATGGTACACACTACTTATGTTGTCCATGGTCAAAAAATAACACAGTAGCGGGTCCTGACACATGTGAATGTATTAATGTTATAATGACTGCTAGAAGATTATTAAAACTCATTCATTTCTATTATAGATTAAAAAATAAACAATGTAGCAAGTGTGTTTTAAAAAATTGTTTTATTCAAAAGTAAAGTACATTATACAATATTCAAATTAAATCTGTCATATCAATCCAAGAATTATATTTATTTGAAAAACCTAACCATTTAACAAAGGCTTCATTAGCTTTCTTTTTTAAAACTTTTTCTACTAAGTAAATGTCAGGATATTTTGTCTTTAATATTTCTTCATGATAAAAGCTGCTTTGAATTGGGGTTTCATTAAAGTCTTCCAATAAATATGTAATAGGATTTGTATTGTTTACGGTTCGTATTTTGAAAATTTCAGTTGTCCAATTCGGTGTATATCCTTTTTCAAATATATGTTTATATTTACTTATTCGTACAAATTCTCCGACCTTGTACTTTGGCTTTGGGTATATTTTCAAGTTGTTGTAAACTGTTTTTAATAAACGTTTTTCATTTACAGAGTTGACATCACTAGGTAGCATTTTAATAGTACGATGTTTTGTGTTGTTGTACTTATTAAGTAAGTCTTGAATATTATTTATCCATTTATAAGAGCTATTCATGCTAAATTCTTTCCACATCATATTTTTTAAAGTACGATTGAAGCGTTCAATAATTGATGCTTTTAAAGCACTAAAAGTCGAATAATGATTTATGTTATAATCTTTCATTAAATTTTGAAATTGATGAGTATAAAATTCTTTTCCGTGATCACTTTGTAAATTTTTTGGTGATCTTTTTGATGTTGTAAATATTATTTTCATAGCTTTGGTTACATCTATTCCACTTTTGGTTTTTAGTGGAACAGCCCATGCAAATTTTGAAAATGTGTCAATCACTGTTAACAGAAATCGATAACCCTTGTTACTAGTAGAATACGAACCCATTTCAACCAAATCAATTTGCCACAAATCATCAATGCCTTTTATTGTTACTTTTCTACGTTTAAAATTTTTCCGCGATGTTTTATGCAGTTCCTCAACTAATTGTCGTTTACTCATATTTATATTAATGATAATTTAAATTATGTAATCTCAGTAGGGATTATAAGGTTATTTTCAAAGTTTTTTGTTCAGTTGTAGGCTTTTCTATATACAAAGAATTTTGTAAAAGTTAAGATATTTTTTCATTGCTTGATTTACACTCGTTTAAGAATGTCTCGATTTCACGTATTTTTCGATTTATAAGTACTTTAAAGTTATCTAAATTACTCTTATTTTTGGTCATTAAATTTTCTAATTGTTTAATTTTGTTCTCGACGTTGAATTTTAATTCGTTTATTGTATTCATAATTTTTTCATTTAAATTTTTAAATTGTTCAACTAAATTACTTTCAATATCTGCAATTTTATTTGCAAAATCTTCTTCTATATCTTCTATACCATTTTGAAAGTAATCCTTTGTAATTGCATCATATCCATCTATTGGTGTTCCTACTTTCCGTAAGCGTTTGTGTTCTATGTCAAAATGTCCATCAGGTAATAATTTAAAACCTAATCCAGGTTGACCTGGCGGACCGCGTTCCACTTTTATATGTCGTACTTTAATGTGTGAAACACGACCAAACTTATCAACACTCACATTTGCAATGATTATAAAAAATAATAAACGTACTATTTAATGAATAATATTTGCTTCACGCAATTCTTCAATTATTGATACAATCTCATTATTATGATTGGAATGCCCTGCTTGTTGTGAAGCAATTAATAGTTGTAATCTTTCGACTAATTCATTTGAATCATCCCAATATACATAGTTAGGTTTGTGAGTGTTTACTAGCATAAGACCTCTGCCTCTTTTTTTAATCAATTTGCTTATAATTTTTCTATATTTTTCACCACAATTTCCTTTAATTCTGCTATTTTTGTCTGTAATTACTGTTCTAAAAACGTTTGTTGTGTTTAAAATGCTCTTATAGTTTTCAAGATCAGATAACGTGTACTCCTCAGGAATTTTCATAAAAATTAATTCATATAATCCTTGAGTTGCGGGGTATTCATTTTCTCCCACAATTATAGTATCTTCTTTGAACTCTATTTTATGGTTACCTATTTCAAAAGCATTAAGATTTTCATTATATTTTAGTCCAAAAGCTTTATCTACATTTCTACTATTATTCATATATTCTCTTGTGTAAAAAGAAGCTAGAGCTCTATTTTTATTAAAAAATTCTTGTAAAAAAGATCTGTTTTGATTTACGTTGTTATTTAAAGGCTTCTTTATGTTAAAAATAGGAGTGCTTGAAGATTGATCAGATAAAATTGTTTTCGTCAGTGTCTTGTTGAATGAAGTGTCTGTAAAATATGGTGATGATTTGAAAAATTTAGGTTGCTGCTCTGTTGAGATGTTGCTGCTTTCAAAAGTTGGAAACTGATCAGATGTAGAAAAATCCTTTATTTCTTTTTTAACTTCAGTTTTGATTTTTTTATTAATATCATTTTCTGTCTTTTCGTTAAGTTCACGCAAAGGCTTACTAATAGGCATAAATATCTCTTCAAGCATTATTTGTTTTTCATGTCTACCAGATTTTATTGCATTGTATTTCTTACGTATGGCATTTTTCGATTTTATTAAATTTTTAAGTAACTTAGATTCCATTATTTCGTACAGTTTTCTTACTAACCTACATGCATTTGTTAACAGATTAAAAACAGTTTGTTATCACTTTGTAAACGAACAGCTGACAGTAAAAGCAAGTTGTAACTACTAATTTGTGAACAGCAATCTTTCTACATATATGTATGACTACTTTCGAGGAAGATTTTTTCATGTATTGAGTATATATTGAAATAACTTGTTCTTTTATTTATATTTTTATGAATTCATCAAATCCTTTCTTGTATCTTCCATTATCTGTTGAACAATCTTTATTAATTACAATAAATCCATAATTATATTTCCAACATTCTGAACATATGTTCTTAAACTTTTCTTATAAAACTTTTCTCTTTCTCTTATATTATTTGGTAGAAGTACACTATGTTTCGTTTTTTTATTTGATTCAGGTTCAACATCAATTTTAACTTGCAATGTATCATGTTGTTTTATTAATTTCATTTTGTATACTAGATTGTATATAATTTAAGGATACTATTTATAGAATATTTACAGAATATTTTATTCATTTCGATTAGAATTTCAGAAAGTTAAAGATATAAAATGATAGATCATAAACGAAAATTGAATAGTTATCACAAAGCTTACAAGGGAAAAGGTTTAATCAATTCTGCTATTAGTAATTTCCCGTTTGAATTACATTTACCAGGTTATAATTTTTGTGGTCCTGGTACAAAACTACAAAAACGTTTAGCCAGAGGTGACAGTGGAGTAAACCCGCTCGATGAAGCTTGCAAAGAGCACGATATAGCCTATTCTAAGCACAAAGACATACATAATAGACATATAGCTGACAAAATCTTAGCAGGAAAAGCGTGGGAAAGAGCTACGTCTAATAACACCAGTTTAGGCGAACGAACAAATGCGTGGTTAGTTACAAATGCAATGAAAACAAAAGTTAAATTCGGCATGGGTCTTGTAAAAAGAAGATCAAAAAGTAAAAAATTAAAACATAAAATACAAAATGGGAAACAGTTATTCAGAAAAACCTTGAAAAATATTAAATCTGTTCTAAATAAAAATAAATCAGAAGACATGACAGACACAATAAATTTAGCTCTGAAAACGGCTAAAAATGTTGTTAAAGAAAAAAAATCATTAGTTGAAATACCCAGAATCATACCAGTACCTAAACTTGGTGGCGTTTTACCCCTTTTACCAATATTTGCAGGCCTTTCAGCAATTGGTGCGTTAGCCGGTGGTGCATCACAGATTGCTAAGGCTATAAATCAAGCAAAAAATGTAAAAGAGCAACTGGTTGAAAATGTAAGACATAACAAGCAAATGAAAGCTATCGCAATAGGAAAAGGACTTTATTTAAAACCGTATAAAAAAGTATTAGGACTTTTTTTAGCTCCACATTCAAAAAACTTTTAAATCAGCTACATAGAAGAGCCTTAAGTGAGATTGATATTACTAAATATGCAAGCTATATTCCACATTTCAGAGGTGTTTTTATGCGTAATGAATTGCCTCAATATCCTCGACTTAAGGAATGTGGAGTTATAAATTTGGATGTTTCAACAGGTGTAGGTACTCATTGGGTAGCATATTACAAAAATAATGATCATGTGGAATATTTTGACAGTTTTGGAAATTTACAACCTCCTAGTGAAGTTATCAGTTATTTAGGAAGTAATATAAGATATAATTATTTTCAGTATCAAGATTTTAATTCAGTTGTTTGTGGACATTTGTGTTTAAAATTTTTGTATGACTGCACAAAACTAAATAAAAGTAAATTATAAATAAAAACAGTTTTAAAATTAAGTTATTTTATTTTTATCACTCATCATGTCAATAACATTGACTCTAAGTGGAAACTCATCCGTATTAAATGCAGAATATTTCCCTCCTTTAGAATTACTGATTGATTATATGTGTGGTTTAGTTGATTTCCAAACATATAATTCAATACCTAATATAGACAGCAGTAATGACATATTTTACATTGGAGATGAAAAAATTGAAATACCTGTGGGATCTCACGAAGTTGATGATATTGCGATTTACTTGCAAAAAGAATTGGAGAAAAGAAAAAAAGAGTACAAGTTCGAAATTAGAGCAAATAACAACACACTCAAGACGGAAATTAAATGTAATGAAAAAATCTACTTTAACCGAAAGGGAACTATCAGTAAACTACTAGGTTTTAGAGAAATCATATTAGAAGCAAATAAATCACACATATCTACATTACCTGTAAACATAATTAAAGTAAATGTTATTCGCATAGAATGTAACCTCATTACAGGCTCATATATAAATAATCATGTCGCACATATTTTACATGAATTTTCACCAGAATTAGTCCTGGGTATAAAATAACCGAGGTACCAAAAAATGTTATTTATTTACCAATAAACGTCAGACACATAAGATCCTTAAAAATAAAAATCCTTGACCAAGACGGTGATCTAGTGAATTTTAGAAGTGAAACAATAACAATACGTCTTCATTTAAAGGCAATATAAATATGTTGCTATATAATCATAGTGATAATAAGGTTTTAACTAGTTAATCACCAAGTGTGAATCTTTCAACACCATATCTTGCTTCTACTGTAAAAGTATCAACACCTCGTTTAACAGAAATTAATAAAGTTTTCCTCAAATCATTAGGATATAAAGTTCAAGAAAAATGAGTCATATACTAAATATATCTAGTCCACCTGAATTTGATGATAGTATTGTGAAAAAAAAATATCATAATTATACGCCAGTTTCAGCATCGTATCAAAATAGTGATGAAATTAGAATATCAATACAGCATCAAGACTTATTTCTGTTACCTAGTGAAAGTTATATTTACATCGAAGGTACTATAACTGACCCAGATGGAAAAAAATTAGGTGCTACCGATTCAATGCTCAATAATAATTGCATGTCTTTTCTTTTTGAAGAAATACGATATGAACTAAATGGTGTTGAAATTGATCGTACAAGAAATTTAGGATTCACAAGTACAATAAAAAATTATATTTTTCTCACAGAGGATCAAAGTAAAACATTATACAATGCAGGCTGGTGTCCGAATTCACAAATTAAAGTGAATTCTGAGGGTGCTTTTAACTTTTGCATCCCATTGAAGATGCTTTTAGGATTTGCTGAAGACTATGCTAAAATCATCGTTAATTCACGTCATGATCTTATTTTAATTCGCTCAAGGTCAGATAATAATGTTGTGTATACATCAAAAGATTATAAGCTTAGTATCCAAAAGCTGTTTTGGCGTATACCACATATAAATGTTTCTGATACTGAACGTTTATCGCTTCTCAAAATTATTGATGCAGGATACTCAATTCAAATGAGCTTTAGGAGTTGGGATATGTATGAATATCCTGTATTACCAACAGCATCTAATCATCATGTATGGACAATAAAAACTTCATCACAACTCGAAAAACAAAGATTCATTATTTTCGCTTTACAAACAAGTAAAAGTAACTTGAAAGACAAAGATAACACATCATTTGATCATTGTAATTTAGCTGATGTCAAAGTGTATTTAAATTCAGAGACATACCCCTATGATGATTTGAATATTAAATTTGATCGTGAGCAATATGCTGTATTGTATGATATGTATGCAAGATTTCAGCATTCATACTATGGACGAAATTCAAAACCTCTGTTAAAATGGAATGAATTTAAAACTTTGGCACCAATCTTCGTTATTGATTGTTCATATCAAAATGAAGCCATAAAAACAGGACCTGTTGATGTTAAAGTGGAATTTAAAGCATCAAATAATTTTCCACCTTCAACAACAGCTCTTGATCACTTTAAAAATTAATTAAGAATAATGTGTAATAACAATTACGCTGTAATCGATCTTCAAGGCTTCAAGGGTCCTCGAAATAAATTTATTGTGAAAGAAATTGCAATATCGTATAATTTGAAAGAATACCAAGTATTTTTAATAAAGCCGCCATATAATTTTGAAAATTTACCATTAAAACTACAGAAACAAGCAAAGTGGTTATATAATAATTATCACGGTTTGACGTGGTGTGAAGGTTCAGCTGATTTGGAAAGTGTGAAGCAATTTTTAAATATAAACTTGATTAATTCATCTGTGTACGTAAAAGGAAGAGAAAAAAGAAGTTGGCTTAGTACGATGCTAAACTCTGATATTATCATATCCGACCTGGAAGATTTTAACTGTCCATCATTAGAAGATCTTCGTATAAAATACACATGTACAACAAGATTTCTTACACACAGTGGTTTTTGTGCTTTACAAAATGTGCTTAATTTAAGGAATTTTATCAAGAAAACATTAAAAAGTGAATAAAAAGAAAATTTTCAAAAATTGTAATTATTATTAAAACAAGTACTAATATACATTTTTTAATTATAAGCAATTATAACAATTATAACAATTATATTAAAGCTAATAAAAATTATAAATTTTTGTTTTTAATTTTAACATTTTTTGTCTATAATTACATGTTTATTTTATGTTCACATAAAGTAAAATTTTTCAATATCTTCATGCCCCCACGCTAAAGTATTTATAGAATTAGGAACTAAAAATCTATAATCATCGTTATTATACAACACTAACTTATTAACCGTTTCTGTATACATTTGATGTTTTCTACTTCTAAAAATTATCATTTGGGCTAATATTTTCAAATTGTTATCTTTTACACATGAAATATAATCTTCTACAGTAATATTATTTTTTACTACATTTTTTTTTATTCCTTTTATTTTCTTCTTTATATCGTTCTCAGTAACTGTACAATATGTTTTAGCTTTTAGTCCTGCAAACAATCTTACAATAGTTCCAGCACATTCATCTTTAAATTTTCCTAAAACTTTCTTATAATGTGAGGAATGTTATGAATATTATTTTCATTATAATCACTAGTATCAAAGCGATATAAGTCTATTTTGATATCTTCATAAATATCTTCAGTGATGAATTCATAAATAAATGAATCCGTATCCATATACAGAAGCGAAGAATTGTTTTTAAATTTATTTTTTATATAGTTATAATGAAAATCATACATTAACAGTTTCGATAGCTCTAAAACAGAAAATCCTACGTAAATTGGTTTTTATATAAAACTTTAGTTTTATTCATTCTAATTACAACTAAATTTTCATTAATTACAGTTCTGCTATGAAAGTTGATTTTACTTATAAGTGAATTAGCTGTGAGTCTTTTATTTACATCATCCCAGTTAGTGATCAATGTTATATCTATTCGTTTATCTACGTTCTCCATGGTCTTACCAAAAATTGCATTATTCATAAGTTTATAATTGTTTTTCTCGAATTCAGATGTTGATTTAATTCTTAAATTGTTATTTAATTCTATATAAGGTTCTATGGTATATAATTCTATGGATTTTTAAAACTTTAATTCCATGCTCTAAGCATTGTTTGAAAGTTCTATAATGTAGTACATATTTTTCTTTTTTATTAAAACTCATTACTAATTTTGAATTTTTAGAATCTTTATATGGTGGAATTTTATTTTCAGAGCAAAATGGAAATTCATTGTGATATGAATAAAGTTCTTTTGGATAGTCTAAATCTACTTCAAGGATATAACCTTTTTGATTTGTATCAGATATATTTATGAAATTTATATTGTTTATCTCATCCTCAGTTAGCCATGTAAAATTTTTTATTGGTAAATATTGAGTCATTGCCCATCCATATTGATTATTACCATCAAAGTACATTATAAACTTACTAGGTTCCTTTTCATTGTAATCGGACATGAACTTATTATTTGCTTGAGAGAACTTTTTAACGCATTGACACAGACCACCTCTTATTGAATTTTTAATAAAATGTATCATATTTATGTCAGTTAAAAGTTCAAGTTCTATTTTAGTTATTTTAAGCATTGCATCCCTGCAAAACCGGGTGCTGTGAAAGCCCATAAGTTTTCATTGATACTTTTCGAAAGTTTTCAAATACGTCAGTAAGTAGAACAACATCTGAAGTAAGATAAAGATCACTATATTTCTCTAAATTTGTTATTTCAAATTCGTTCCAAATTTCATGCGCACGTTTATATTCAGGATCACTTACGTTTTTTGAATTAAGTTTACTAAAAAAAGCGGATTTAGGTGGTAAAGACTTTTCTTTTAATTTTTCAAAACTGTCGATATATTCATATGGAAATATACCCTTCATTCTCATTAAATAAAATTTCTTTTCATTCTTAAACATTTTTCTGGTGTGTTCAAATTGATTATCTTTCATACTTTTTGCTACATTAGCGAGACTTGAAGAAAGAAAACGGAAAGAATCTATGAAGCGTAATTTCAAAGTTTCTTCATTGTCAACCGAAACATATTTTGTGAATGAAATATATTTTTCTGCAGTATTTGCAATAATATCAATGTGAGAATTACCCATTTCCTGTATTATAAAATGTGAATCATAACCAGAAAGGTTATGAAATACAACAGGAATGAATTTAGGAACGACATATTTCAAATTACAATACTGATGAGCGGCACCGCGAAAAAGACCTGTTAAGTGATCATGGTCATGGACTTTGTCGGAAATCAATTTCTCATTCCATATATGACAATTATTAGTAAATTCAAAATAATGTTTTTCAGCTTTCGTAAGTGGTTTCATCGGAACTTCAGTGTTCAAAATAGGATATATACTTTGCACAATTTCTTCTAGTTTTTGAATGAATTTTTCTACACAATCAATGCCATTGTAAACTACGAATTTGTCTTTGGTTGCATCAAAACTGCATTTTAAATATAAGCCAAAACTGTATGGTTCATGAATTTGGTTTACTTCTGTATATGAATTTTCAGGATTTGGCGCACATGAACTAATCGGTTTCAAGATACTTTCGAAATCGGCATATATTATAAAGGGGACAGCTATTTGTCTTTCATGATTCTTAAATTTTAAAACATTATTTTTTTCATCAGGAATAAAAGTTCGTATTTTACTACAATCATTTAACACGTGTTCATTTAATAGCGTTTCATTAGAAAAGTATAATAAACATCCATCACATATCCATTTTTTCCCATTGTGTTTATTTAATTTATTGCCTATCAACCTACTTAAACATTTAATCAAACAATAATGGCTTTTTCCATCTTTTTCTATGTATAACAAATTAACATGCTCTTGTTTTTTGTTTTTAGTTAAGTATAATGGACCTATAACAGTATTATCTTCAACTCCATAAACATTTATGCTAATGTTATTTAAATCTTCAAACATCTTCAAGAGCATATAAAATGCACTAGTTTTAGAGGAAATTCAAGTCCACTAATATTTAAATGTTCACTGTAATGTGGATAAGATGTTGTTCTTTGAGGGTTTTTCATAGTGGGAAATTTCGCTGCCATTATTAACCATAAAAAGCATTTATCATCATTATTTTGGATATTTACCAAAGCTTTAGTTTTTTTAATTTGATTTGGAAGATCAATATATGCTTTTGCTTTTAAATGATTGTACTTATTTATATTTACTTCTAAACATAAAACTTGTTGCAAAGCCCATCCAGAGTCTTTTTCTTGAAATTCTTCACTTTTTGTTATTACATTTTTACACATTTTTTCAAAAATTTCAATTTTGTCATCTCCCAAAGTTACAATTTCATTTTTTGTATTGAACGTTTTAATTTCGTTTATGAAATTTAAATCAACAGATTTTTTTACATAATTTGCGTATAGCACAATGTTAAATTTGAATGAATTCAAAAGTTCGTATTGTTTATTTAATAAATCAATAAGTAAATTTTTTCTTTCATTTAAAAATTCTTCTACTGAAAGCAAGTTTTTGCTTGGTTTTACACGAAAACTAATAATTCTACTCTTAAAAGCACTTGTAACTTGTTCTACACCATTTTCATCAATTATGGTTTTTAATCGACTTGTGTGTTCATTACTTTTCAAATGACCTGAAAATTTATTGCTTTCAACGTCAATATCACATAATTCATAGCGAGGAAGTTTTTTTTCTGAATTTAATTTAATTTTTTTATTTTCAACTGCAAGTTCTTGCGCACCTCTTTTAACATGAACAGTTTTAATATATCTATTACAATTATCATTTCGCGTATACGTTTTTGAACAAAAACTGCACTTGAACATTTCTTATAATTTAAAAAATATTTTTCGAATAACTAAACTGAAATGATTTATATCTAAAACGCACTTCTCTTTTATAATTTGGTAAAACTAATTTTAATTATTCAAAATTAATAGTTTATCTTTTGATTTGAAACCAAATATGAACAAACCAAACAATCTCTTAAATGTATACGAATAAGCTTAAATATGAATAAAAGCGTATGTCTGAAATGAATAAATATATAATATATGAAAAATAATAAGTAATATACGAGAAGTGTTAAAAGCAATAAACAATTTTTTCATTCCGTGAATTAACATTTATTTCAAATAAAATAATTTTTAAACATATTTAAAATTTTAATTTTCGTCTTTTTTAATTTTCATTATCTGTAGATACTACAACATCATCGTCAGTATCGTTGTCATTTTGTTTTTGAAACAGAATTTTATTATCTTTAGTTTTAAAGATATAAAATGTCTTCTGTACTGACATGTATTTCATAATTTCTTCCGTAAATTTATCCAAATAATTTTGCGGAAGAAACATGGACTTTGACTCTAGTTCTAGCAAAACCCGTAGTCCGTATCTATAAAATAAATAAAAATATTTATGCATATGTATATGTACGTAAATTAAAATAATAAAGAACTTTAAAATGAAAATAAAACAACACATCAAAATCTCACTAAAACATAATATATACATTTAGTACGGAACTTTTCTCACTTTGTTTGTTGTTTTTTAATATTCAAAATTTTATATTTTTTATCTACAATCATATTTGTAATATTGATTGAAGGCTTAAATTTTTCATACGTTGAGGTTGTTGAATTTACATTGTTCAAAAACTCAACAATATTAATTGATTTTTTTACACTTCTTGTTTTTACATTTTTACAAGACATTTTTAGTGTTAAACCTTTGAAATTATTTTTATTAAAAATTTAAAAAAATTAAAAGTTAATTACCGAATGAAAAAGTTAAGAACTTTTAAGAGCAGTCGTAAAAAATAATATATTTAAAAATCACCTTTAAATAAAAAATTTAGTATAGATTATTCGTATACTATTAAACAATTAACTTTCACGTTCGCTGTTAGAATGATCTATGAATTAAACTAAATTTGAAGTTATTCTATTTTTAAAACAATGAAGGCTAATTTTTTTGCACTTATGATAAACAAGACAGTTTCTAACACTTTCTTTTAACCTAAAATATTTTTGCAAACTTGCAAATATTATAAACAAATTAAATCATTCAGGTGAAATGATTTTTAATTAAATTTTTTCAACACTATTCAATAAAATGTCTTTATTATACGTTACACACAAAACTTATAATTCGACTATACATACATATACTATATACATATCATATAATATTTCCCATAATTTTAAAATATTAACATTCATACTGATATATGCATGTGTGTGTGTGTGTGTATTAAGATTATTCTTCAACATAATATGAACAATGCTTTAACACACAAACGCACATCAAGTTTGAAATTTATAAACATCTTTTATTCAAGACCAATTCTTTCAATAAAAGAATAAAGAAATTTTACAACAACAAAATACATGCCTCCTCAATTGAGGTGCCAGAACTCTCATAACTTATACTACTAACACCAATCACAGCACAATGACACGTGTTTCATACCGGCTTACAATTTTATTTCACCTTTTAGAAAGTAATTTCAAAAAAAATCAAAATTATTAAAGAAAAATACTTATCTAAAATAATATCCTGTAGATCCGGCTCGAAGGACCAAAAAATTGTTGTAACATTTCAATAAAAAAAATGTGTTTTTAATTTACAAAATTTATTTGTTATCGTTGTACAATTCAATCACAAAAATGCGTTTGCTTCACAAATTTTAAGTTGATAATATTGTTACCTCACCCGATGACCGTCAAAACCAGAAGAGCGATTGATAAATTAAAATTAATAATGTAACCATCAATTATTCAAAATGCTGTTAGATGAGAATTACAATGAGATATACCATTACACCAAACTATCAAAGAGTGCGTGTATGTGTATGTGTAAATGGTATTCAAACAAATCGGATGAGATTACAATACAATGTTCAATATTTTAAGCTATGCAATGTACATAAGTTATGTTACAAATCAAGCAATATACAATTTTAGTTAGGTAGAAATTTACAATTTATCAATTATGATTAACAGGCAATATGAGAACTAAAGAGAGAATACAATCAAAAAATATGAGAAAGTAAATGTAAATATAATACAATAGCTATAATACAATATAATCCTAAATAATACTAAATCCATATACATATGTAGTACAATATAGTACAGTAGTATAGTACATAAGTAGTGTAGTATATAGTAGAGTACTAAATGTAATACAATAAAACTAGATCCATTTCTCAACAAGGGGAGTGGATCATCCACACAACCAGTGGACTCGAACGTACAGAAAACTACTGTTGGCTTGAGCAAGCTCAAGCTTACAGAAAACAAACTGTCCAGGGTCCAAAAGAGGAAACTCGCTAGGGATACTACCCGGGCAAGAGGCGAGACCAATAAACCTCGTATAAATAAACACTCTGCTCAGGGTGCCGGGGTGAATAAAACCGGTAAAATCCTGAAAAGGGTGAGATCGGAGAGTGCCACTCCTCCGAAACAGGTGGGACAAAGGAAACCTCCTGAAAAGACAACAAGGCAGGTACTACTTGCTATGGTACAACACGGCACCTCCTCGGAGGTGGATACGGGGTTCACCTTTACGCAGGTGGTGTCTGCCTTGAAAATGGCGGTGGTCCTGCAGGGCTACCCTCAAGAAAAACGGAATCAGGAGAAAACGCGCCTGATTCAAAGAGCTATTCTGACCGAGGTCTGGAGGTGCGAACCCTCTAAAGGACCTCAATTCACGAATAGCTACTTTGATAAAGGCGTGCTATTCATAACCTGCGCCAACCAGGCCGCTAAGGACTGGTTAAAGCTGACGGTACCTCTTGTCACCCCATGAGAGGGTGCGATCCTCAGAGTGGGGGAGGCGAGAGAGATCGTTAAGACCACTAAGGTTCTTGTGTTCGTCCCGAACACGGATCTACTGGAGGAGAAATCACCTCAGAAAGTGCTCGAACTCCTAAAGACCCAAAATTTGGGGCTAAATAAAGAGGATTGGAGCATTTGTAGCTCTAAGGAAGAGGAACGGGGCATAAACCTGGTCCTCTACCTAGATGAAAGATCAGCAAAGGCGTTGAGGGAGTCGGGGTACAAAGCGTACATTGGCTTCTCACAACTAACCTTCCGGGTTCTTTCAAAGCCGGCTAATGTTGAAGGTTGTGCAGATAAACCTTCAACACAGTAGAGCCGCTACGGCCTCCCTCTGCAGGTTAATTACTGTAGAGGATGTGGATGTGGCCTTGATCCAGGAGCCCTGGGTGGTAAATAACAGGGTTATGGGTCTAGGAACCTTAGCAGGTAAGTTGATTTATGACTTACAAGCGGACAAACCCAGATCGTGTCTGTTTGTCAAGAATGACCTACAGATTTTAAATCTGCACAATCTCATTCACAGGGATTTAGTTGCAGCCAATCTGAATACCGGTATGGAAGGGAGATGCAGGACTATTATCCTGGCATCCGTTTACCTTCCATACGACAGTGCAGAACCTCCGCCGACTAAGGAAATGGAGAACCTGATCGAATACTGTGAGGGCAACAACCTCAATTATGTACTTGGAGCTGATGCGAATACGCATCACACTATGTGGGCGAGCTCTAATACGAATAAAAGAGGTGAGTACATTTTTGGATTATATTTTAACACATAACATAAATATAATAAATAAGGGAAACGACCCTGCTTTTATAAATGCGGTACTCGAAGAAGTTATCGACGTCACCCTATCGTCACACGAAGTAGAACCCAATATCTGCACTCTCAGACCATAGATACATAATGATGGGAATCAATGGTATTGATAAACCAAACATTGTGTATCGTAACCCACGCAGAACAAATTGGGCTGTGTTTAGTGGAAAAGTGAACGAAGGGTTAAACCATCTTAATAGAAATATTAAGAACACAATCGATCTAGAGGTAGCCTCAGAACAACTGAAGGAGGTTGTTCTCGCCTCTTATCGAGAAAGTTGTCCCTTATCAAGGCGGTCCACTAGAAAGCCAATAAACTGGTGGACCAAAGAACTTGATAAATTAAGGACAAACGTATGCAAGCTTTTTAACAAAGCTAAAAAGACAGAACAGTGGGATGCCTACAGGCAAACACTGACACTGTGACACTGTACAATAAAACAATTCGTGTAGCCAAACGCAAGTCGTGGAGGTCCTTCTGTGAAGAGATAACATCAATCTCAGAGGGAGCTAGACTCCACAAAGCGTTGGCAAAAAATCCTACAAATAATCTCGGTATTCTTAAAACCAAGGATGAGACCTACACGAAAGACGACAGGGATACTCTGGAAACTTTGCTTCATACGCACTTTCCAGATTTTAGACCTCACCTAGAAACCGACGACCAGTCTGCTCTAAAAGAACTCCAAGTGACAGCGAAAAAAGTAGACTGGGAGTTGGCAAAGAAGGTTGTCACTCTGAACATGACAAGATGGGCAATTAACACTTTCAAACCCTACAACAGTCCTGGTCCAGATGGAATTTATCCAGTCCTACTGCAAAAGGGAGGTGAGGCGGTAGCACTGGCTTTAAACAGGCTTTATAGGGGCGGTATAGCCCTAGGGTATATACCCAAAACTAATGTGGTCTTTATCAACAAACCTGGGAAAGACTGCACCCACGCAAAGTCGAATAGACCAATTAGCTTATCATCCTTTATTCTAAAGGCTCTGGAAAGACTGGTTGAAAGATTTATTGGAGAAAAATGCTTGATTGAGAGACCGTTGAGCTCCAATCAACATGCTTATCAACCAGGTAAATCATGCGAGACAGCTCTTCACCACTTGGTAACAAGGATAGAGCATAGTCTGCAAAACAAGGAGACTGCTTTAGGAGTCTTCTTAGACATAGAGGGGGCTTTTGATAACACCTCCTATACTTCGATTATAAGCTCTGTCCAAAAGCATGGAGTAAACACCACCCTATGTAGGTGGATAAACCACATGCTGGGCAGCAGAATAGTACAGACCACCCTGTCAGGAGTGGAAATACAAATGACGGTCACCAAAGGGACCCCTCAAGGAGGTGTATTATCACCACTTTTGTGGGACCTAGTAGTGGATGACTTAATCATTGAACTAAATAACAGAGGATTTTACACCCACGGTTATGCTGACGACATAGTCATTATAATCCGTGGCAAATTTCTGTGTACTATTTCAGAGCTGATGCAGAACGCTCTGAAATTTGTGGAGGAATGGTGTGGCAGGGAAAACTTGAGGGTAAACCCTGCTAAAACGACACTTATCCCTTTTACGAAAACAAGAAGTATGAGAGGAATCAAATCTCTCACCTTTTTCAAAAGACAGTTGGACACTTCAAGTAAGACCAAATATCTAGGACTCATCCTAGATAGTAAGCTCACTTGGAATGAACAACTGTCGGGAATAACGATGAAAACCAAGGCATCTCTCTTTAATTTAAAAAGAGCACTTGGAACAACATGGGGAATCAGACCACATATGGTACTTTGGATGTACAATGTGATCTTGAAACCCATGATAAGCTGTGGGTCACTAGTGTGGTGGCCCAAAACAGAACAAAAAAAGGCTAAAATTGAATTGGAAAAAATTCAAAGATTAGCCTTTTTGTGTACATACGACGGAAGCTTTTAAGAGCACGCCGACAACAGCCCTAGAAGATATCCTAAATGTTCCTCCCCTTGAGTTTGTTATCACGGGGCAAACTAGGCTAGCGGCATATAGGCTGGAATCAAATGGACACTGGAAACCCTTTGCAAACAATGGGCATGCCAGTATCCTAGGTGTAATAAAACATAGAAGTTTCGAAATGAGGCGTGACTTCATTGAAACTTCTATAAATTTCGAAAAGCAATTCCGCACCGAGATCTCTAATTGGGGGGAGTTGCAAGGCAATCATTTGGATGGCGATCTTATCTGGTATACAGATGGGTCAAAGACAGATGAAGGTACGGGAGCTGGAATACATGGTGTTATACCTAGTCGGGATATAATAGCCCCACTAGGGAAATATGCCACAGTATTTCAAGCCGAAGTATACGCCAGTAACCTGTGTGTTCTTGAGAATTTAAGAAGGAGATATAAGAACAAAAAGATCCTCATTCTCTCGGACAGCCAGGCGGCGATTAAAGCACTCGAAAGTGTTAAAACAAACTCTGGGTTAATACTAGAGTGTAAGCACAACCTTAACGAACTGGCAAAACAAAACAACAAAATATTGTTGAAATGGGTGCCAGGTCACAAGGGAATCACTGGACACGAAAAAGCAGACGAACTAGCCAGGAACGGTTTCAGTACACCCCTGATGGGGCCGGAGCCCGCCCTGGGAGTTACAAAAAACTACATCAGAAAAACAGTGAATGATTGGCTGCAAAACCATCATATGAAGCACTGGATTTCTAATGGAAGGATTAAGCGCTCTGGACGGCTCATGAAAGAACCCAACAGAACTATAGCAGATCTAACACTTAATTGTGATAGAAATGCTATAAGACGTGTAATTGGACTTCTAACTGGACATTACACGTTTAAAGTTCACATACAAAAACTAGGGATCAGCGTTCATAACCTGGATTGTAGGCTGTGCCTCGAAGAGGAGGAAACATCAACACACATACTAGATGAGTGTGTTGCCTTAGAAAGATGGAGAAGGATAGCTACTGATGGTAGATATCCGAAGAATCTTTCAAATCATGACTACATGAGGTATGTTATTCTACTAGCTAAAAGGCTAAGTAACGTCATGTAGATCTACAAAGAGCGAGGAATACAATACGTTAATTTACAAGCTGCAGTGTCGAGGCTTCCAAACCTCGTCTCACTATTTCGGTGAAAAAAAAAAAAAAACATACATACGAATTATAGAATGTATAATTTACATATTTTAATTTTTTAAGTAAACATAAATATAGCACCATATACGTGCAAATAAATTTAAAGCGTATTACCGACACAAGTGGCGATTAATTTCAGTTCTATATGCAACATATGTATGTATGTACATATGTACATACATGCATACATATGTATATACGCATAAGAAAACATACGTGGCTGGCATTTACATATATTGAATTAATATTTCAATTATGTATAATGCCATAATACATACATTACCATAAAAATTACTTATCAAGCGAAGTAAACAACTCTCAAGTACAAGTCTACTTTTTCTTTACTTCCGGCGAAGTAAGAAAATTGTGTAATCGGACACAGCCACTATATTAATTATTTGTGTCACAAATAGAATAATGATAGTTGACAGTTGTAATGAGTAAAAACAAAAACTATAGAGGCAAAATGACTCAATTTTTGACATATGTCAAATTTTAAACGATAATAGATGGCGACACCAGCTTTCGTTTTCTAAGCTTTTGTTTTGTTTTTTAGTGTCCAAAGCTTTAACCAAGTATATAAGTATTATCATATCCCAGCAAGACATTGGTAACCGGTTACTTCGAAATCGAAAATGTTATCGATTTTAAAATGGTTACTCTAACTAAAATGTTACCACAAATTCTAAAAAAACACAATTTTAATGAAGTAAATAACTTTAAATCTAGTTTAGAATCGATGACCAAAATTAATTTAATATTAACTCCGCTTTTTAACACAAAGTTTCGATACAAAATCGATTTGACTGGGTTTTCGCACGGTTAACACTTATGCACATTTTCAATATTGTGAACAACAAAATTTTTATTTAAAATACAATAAAATATTACTTTAAAATAAAAAAGGAAAAAAAGACTTCCTTTATGCTGCATTTTTGGCAACGGATGACGAGGACATACAAGGATTTTCTTGGATTCTAAAATTCACGCATGCCGCCTAAAACCACACATACACTCATACATACAAATATACATCTATAGTACACCGGCGCTCATTCAACACGTTTCAACAAGCAACAAATATAGATAATTTTTTTTTTATAATAATCTTTAATTTTTTTGTATTCCAAAGTTTTCTAAATAATTATTTTTTTAATTTTAGGAAATAAATTCAATATACAAAATATATTTGAAATACTGTAAAAATAAAAATAAATAGCAGACGATAAATTTTGAACATTCACATATATAAACGGACACAGAGGTGGAAGTATCTGGATGTTTGGGCATATTTTCATGCAACATTTTTACACATAAGGGAATAAATAGTGGATTTTAACTTCTTCCTTTCCATTTCTAATTCACAGTAAGTAAACTTCACCAACGAAAAAATTTTTTTTTCATAGTTTCGGTATTTCAATTAAAAAAAAAAACAAATAATACTAACAATAATAAACAAATTAAATTTCAAATTTTTCGCTACATAAAACAAATAAAATAACAAATAAAATGACAAGTAACGACGATAAAACGTGTAAAACAAGTAGTGAAAATAAAGACATTTCTTGTGGTTCAAAACAAAATGACGAATTACAAAACCCTCACATCAGTTCTTTGAAAATTCCTCCTTTTTGGAATAATATCTGGATCTTTGGTTTATCCAGGTCGAATCTCAATTTCGCGTTAAGGGCATCACTTCGTTAAACACCAAATATGATTATCTTGTAGCTTCTTTAACACAAGAGACAATGGAAATAGTAGCTGACATATTAACAAAACCGCCAGCTCAAGACAAATATGAAAACTTGAAAACACACCTACTTCAACGCAGTTCAGAATCGGAAGTGCGTAAGCTCGACACTCTTTTACACAAAGTTGAATTAGGTGATTATAAACCATCCGAATTATATCGACACATGCAATCTCTAGCTGGTGGTAACAGTTTAGTTAACACATCTTTGCTTAAAAAATTATGGTTAAATAAACTTCCGTCAGCTATTCAAGCTTGTATTATCGCGATTGAAAACACTCAGCCAATCGAAGAAATTTTTAAAATTGCTGATCAAATTTACGATGCTACTACCATTTCCAATGTCTCTGCCATTAGTCATAAAAAATCACTATCCTCAAATAACACTGACGAAGTCTTACGAAAATTAACAGACCGCATTAGACGTCTTGAAATTAAAAATTCTAACCAAAGTTTTACACCAAACAGATCTCGTTCAAAAAGTAGTCTGCGCAATAATACTGTCAGTCAAAATAATTTCAATAATGTTTGTTGGTATCACAAGCAATATGGAACCAAAGCTCAAAAATGTGTACCTCCGTGTAATAAAACTAGCAATAAAACCAACTTAAAAAAGCTAGATTTTGACTGACGGTGTCTCTCGCCGTCTTTTCATTTTTGATAAATCTTCCAAATTAATAATTTCCAGGCGCCGAGATATCTGTGGTACCTAAAAAACTATTTCTCAAACAAGCTTTCAAATCAAATTACGATCTCACTTCAGCAAACGGCTCACCTATTTCAACTTATGGTCATAAACAAATGACATTAGATCTTGGCTTAAGACGTTCTTTTACTCATTCTTTTATTGTTGCAGCTGTCGATTACCCAATTATTGGTGCTGATTTTTTATACAATTTCAACTTGTTAGTGGATCTTCGTCAAAGAAAGCTTGTCGACCAAACAACATCAATTTCAATCAACTGCGTTGCACGCAATTGCGTATCATGTTCTCCCAAGCTGGCTTCCATTCAAAACGAATATGGCGCTGTTCTTAATAATTTTCCTTCCCTCAGAGCACCACCAGATTTCAAGTTAGTCATGATGTGGTACATCGAATTAACACTCAGGGCACACTTCCCGCTGCACGCCCCAGAAGATTACACCCGGAGAAATATGCCATAGCCAAGCAAGAGTTTGATGACATGGTCAAGCTGGGAATATGTCGACCGTCATCGTCTCCCGTTGCCTCTCCTTTGCACATGGTCCCAAAAAAAGATTCCAACTGGCGACCATGTGGCGATTACCGACAATTAAACGCGGCTACCGTTTTTGATAAATACCCTCTACCAAATATTTATGATTTTACAATCAATTTACATGGGTGCAAAATTTTTTCAAAAATTGATCTTGTTAGGGCGTACCACCAAATTCCAGTCGCGCCAGAAGATGTCTACAAGACCGCTGTCATAACTCCTTTCGGTTTATTTGAATTTTTAAGAATGCCATTTGGTGTCAAAAATGGTGCTCAAACCTTTCAGCGTTTTATTAACGAAGTCTTATCAGATCTTAATTTCATTTTCACCTATGTGGATAACATTCTCATAGCAAGCAAAACTCCACAAGAACATAAAGAACATTTACGTATACTTTTCACGAGGTTACAACAATATGGAATGAGTATAAATCCTCTCAAGTGCATTTTTGGCCAAAAAGAATTAGACTTTTTAGGTCACAAAATTTCAGAAAATGGCATTCGACCCTCTGAAAGCAAAATTCAAACAATTAAAGATTTCCCAAAACCATCAAGCATTAAAAAATTACAGCGTTTCTTAGGAATGGCAAATTTTTATCATCGCTTCATCCCCAATTTCGCTAAGTTAGCAGCGCCACTGTACGATTTATTAAAAATAAAACGCGTGAAGAAAAATTTAAAATCACCTTTAGAATGGAAGCATATTCACGATGAAGCCTTCCAAAATATCAAATGCAGTCTAGAAAATTGTACTTTATTAGTACATCCCAATCCTGCCGCGAAAATTAGCGTATGAGTAGACGCTTCTAGTGACGCCATTGGAGCAGTCCTACAACAAAATAATAATGGTTTATGGGAACCTCTCAGTTTCTTCTCAAAAAGGCTAAAGCCAGCTGAATGTGAATACTCAGCTTTCGACCGCGTACTTCTAGCTTTATATCTTGCTATCAAACACTTCAGGTATTTCGTTGAAGGAAAAAATTTCACTGTCTACACAGATCAAAAAGCACTAACCAAAGCAATTTTATCTAAAGCAGATAAATCTCCTCGTCAAATCAATCACCTCTCATACATTTCACAATTCACCAATGATATCCGATACATCCAAGGTTGTAAAAACATAGTCGCAGACACCCTCTCTAGAACTCACATTGATACATTTGTCGACAAAAAACAAATCAATTTTGACATTCTTTTAAAAGAACAACAAAATGACGACGAATTAAAAGAATTACTCACCAATAAAGAAAGACAAAATAATTCACTTTTCATACTCAAAAAGGTACACATTCCTCTTGAAAACGAAGAAACTTGGTGTGAATCTTCAACAGGCAAAAATAGACCATACGTCCCGGAAAATCTTCGCCGTTTAATTTTCGACAGCATTCACAATCTCTCACATCCTGGCATACGATCCACTAACAAACTCATATCTTCTAAATATTTCTGGCCAAAAATGAATCAGCAAATTAATTTTTGGGCCAAAACATGCATTGCTTATCAGAAAGCAAAAATCACCCGAAACATTTCAACACCTCATGGAAAATTTGAGGTACCAAGAGGAAGGTTCGAACACGTCCACATGGACTTAGTTGGACCACTTCCCCCTTCCAACGGTTATAGTTACATTCTAACTATCAAGGATCGTTTCTCACATTGGCTAGAGACTATTCCTCTTAAAAATATTGAGGCCAAACAGTATGTACGGCTTTCATCCATTATTGGATTTCACGTTTTGGTGTATGTCGCACCTTAACGACTGATCAAGGAACTCAGTTCGAATCTTTACTTTTCAAAGAACTTTCAAACCTATCATCCTCAATCCAACGGATCGGTAGAAAGGTTCCATAGACAATTAAAAGTGGCCATTCGAGCTTCTGCCAACCCCAAAAATTGGTACCATAATTTGCCCTGGATACTTTTGGGACTTCGCTCGGCCCTTATTGAAGATGTAGGTTTCGCTCCTGCACATCTCCTCTATGGTCAGCCTCTACGTTTACCTGGCGAATTCATCGCATCAAATAGCTCACCAGACTTTCAATTAACAAACCCTGTGGCCAAAGAAATACAACAAACACTCACTAATTTATAGCCTCATTCTTCGCGAACAAGAAAACAAAAAAGCATTTTTGTACCACAAGACATTCGCACTTGTTCACATGTTTTCGTCAAAGATAATTTTCATAAAAGTAGTTTAAATACGCCATACACTGGTCCACATGAAGTTTTATCAAGACAGGACAAAGTTTTCAAAATATTAATGAATGGAAAGGAAGAGTTCATTAACATCGATAAATTAAAGCCCGCCTTTTTGCTAAATCCAGATACTACCATTTCTTGTCCAGTCACAAGATCAGGAACAAAACGTCAAGTAACATTTCAGTTGTAAATTTGTTTTTAACGTACGCTAATTCTCATTTTTAAATTTATAAAATTTTTGCAAAATACCTAGTTCCTTAGCAAAGACAGTGGATCCAGTATATAATTACGATGATTACGTCATTAAATTAAAAGCTAGACTTCAAAATTGTTATCAAATAGCGCGTGATAACCAAATCCAAGCCAAACTTCGTTCAAAAAGCTATTACGACCTCAATTCTCGCGAGTTAATCCTTAAAGTAGGAGATAAAGTATTACTCGAAAGAAAAACGAAAGGAAACAAGAAGCTAAATAACTTGTACGAAGGACCATACGTCGTATTAGAAGTCCGCTCTCCTGAAACTACTCTAATTAAAATAGGAAAGAAAACAAAACTCGTTCACAATAATCTGTTGAAGCCATATATTTCTTAATCAATATAAATTGGTTTATTTTTTTTTTAATAATAAAACAGGTATTAAAACAAATTCTTTCAAAATATTTCTTTTTAGGATCTTAATTTACTTAAGTTTGATAAAAACTGTGCACCATGCAGCTCAGATGTACAACGATTCACCCATAACAAATGCAAGTGGTATATACTTTGAAGAAATTGGAACTTTAGCCAAATCAACATCTTATTGGAAATTCATAATTCACTTCAACTTCACTGAATTCTACAGAGAAGAAACGGTTCTCAGGGAAAGATTGGATGTTCTCTCGTCACTAAGTGGCAAACTAGTCTCTCTATTCCGATGGGATTTATGTGAAAGCTTGTTAAGAACATTAAGGGCCGCTTTTAATGAAGTTAGCGCTAATAATGAGGTAATAAAAAAATTGTTTCATGATAAATCTCTCTCTCGAAATCGTAGAGGCATCATCAATGGATTAGGTAGATTATCAAAATTTCTATTCGGCACTATGGATGATGAAGATGCCGAACAAATTGAAAAATCCCTCAAAAATTTGGAAAATAAAAACAGCAAGTTACATCATGAGATAAGTAAACAGTCCTCTGTAATTGTGCACTTCGTCGAAACCATCAATAAAACTGAACATGCTCTCAATCTTCAATTTCATGAACTCCAAGAACTATTGAAAAACGCGACAGAAGATCGATATAACGAAACTCAGTATGGAAGAACTTCCCATTTGTTCGATGAAATATCCAATCTAATGATTTTGTCTCTTAGACAATTTTTAACAAAACAAACCAAACTCAATGACATAATTCATGATGCAAAAATTGGAAAGCCTGATAGACATCTTTCTAGCTCTGCTCTTTTAATCACAGCCTTAAAAGAAGTTCAATTGGAGCTTCCCCGTGAACTCCAGTTTCCAATGAAATTAAATATACAGAACCTACCACTATTAGATAGAGTATCTTCTGTTAAACCAATTTATGCGGATAATAATCTTACTTTGTTTATTGAAATTGCTCTCATGAGTGACGTATACAAATTGTATCAACTATCAAGCATCCCTGCAATATATAAAGAAGATTTGTATTATTTTATGAAACCAGATTCGGATTATGTTGCAATTAACGAAAAACTTAAGCAGTATATATTTCTGAGACAAACCCAATTCAATGATTGCATACGTGTAGAGAATAACCTCTTCTTATGTACTCACAATTTTTTGACATTTAATGAAAATTCGCATAATTGCATAATAGAATTACATTTGGGCTATAAAAACCCAGATAATTGCGACATTAAAATTTTCAAGGCAACACACGAGATGTGGTACTCACTCTCAGCATCTAATACATGGTTATACATAGTTCCGAACAATACGAATGTTAGAATAACGTGTGAAAACTCTGCAACAACAATTCAAATTTCTCAAAGCGGTATATTAGAATTATTCCCAGGTTGCAAAGCATCTACTAAACAAGTTAATTTAGAAACAAAAAGGGAGATATCCCATAATAAGCAAAAACTTCTTTTATTCAACTCTAATATTGTAGACGAAAAATCAAAAATTCACATAAATTTCAGCAATACAATCTTACAGACTCAGAAAAAAATAAATTTAGAAAACCTAGATTTCGAAAAATTCAGTATTAATTTGGAAGACCTTGTTAAATCAAAAAATTTAATAGATCATGAAGAACTTTCTGAATCATGGGATAGTAATCACATTTTTGTTCCAATAATAACAGTTTTTTGTACAATTCTAATAATTTTGATTTTTTATTATATATTTAAAAAGATTGTAAAATGTAAAATTACAATATTGAGACAAAATGTAATAGAAAAAAAAAAGAAAATAACTCACAAAATAACGAAAATGAATAAAAAAGACAACGATGAATGATTTTTTTTAAAAAAATATATATATACATATATGATAAGAAAATGTAAAAAAAGAAAAACTGAAAACTGTCAATTATTAAAAATATATATATACTAATTAATTATTGTATTATTAAATAAATAAACATTATTAGTAATAAATCAATATACGTATGTACAAGTTCATTTTTTTTTTATAGTGTAAGACATAAATAAAACTAATGAATAAAAAAAAGAAAATCAAAACAAAAAAACGTAAAAAAAAACAAAAAAAATTAAAAAATAATGAATAAATAAAAATAAAAAGCATGGAAATTGGGTTAGATTTTAAAAATATATATGTATATAAACATAACACAGTAAAAACACAAAAAAAAACAAACAAGCATAATTATAGTAAAAAATAAAAAAAAGAGAAAAAACGTTATAAACAATTAAAAGTAAAATAAGGAAAAAAATAAATATAATAAAAAAAAAATGAAGTAAAAAAAAAAAAAAATTTTAATTACAGAATAGTAATATAAGAAAAGAAAGAAAATAATACATTATCAATTCAATCATTATGTATCTTGATAATGATTAAATTATAACATTGTTTATTTTAAGGAGGGAGGAATGTTGTGAAGTGCTTCTCAAATTGCATCCGTTTCCTTTACCTTACATTGCAACATATTTCAACGTAAAAATGATGAGCTGTACAAATTATTAACCTTTATTCTTAATACATTATTCAAAATTCTTTTTCATAAAAGTACAGTCTACATGTGTATAAAACTGCCCAATCAGCTAATTATGCATATATGAAAATGCATATATGAAAGACAACAATTCTTTTTTTGCAATGTGCAATATGCTTAAGTATACGCGAAGTAAAAATACACGTTCGTATGCAATTCGGGTAACACGGTAACAGCAACAGAAAAAGTGAAGATAAAAATCCATTCATCAATTAATTGAGTTCGGAATTCTGTAGAGTAAACTTCCAAAGTTAAGAGTAGCAATATGCAGTCTTTTTTTTATTAAAGAATAATTAATAAACTATTGTGAAAATTATAAAAGTGTTTTAATTAAAAATTTATCACAACAATTATAAAAACTGTACATAAGTTTGGTATTTTCAAAGACCATAATCACCCGACTTTTGTTTTTTTAAGCTGTTAATTTTTAAAAGTGACAGACAATTTACACACAGCTGATTTATTTTTATTCATTTACGTCTATTTACGCTATTTACGCTATTTACGCAATCTTTACGTTCTTTACACTCTTTACTCTCTTTACCAAGTAAACGTAAACTCCGGCTGTTTACGCGTAAATGCCCAACTGTGGTTTATAGGAATTTTTGCATTGAATGTGTTTGAATTTTTTAAAAGGTGATTTTAAATTAATTTTTTATTTGATTTTAATTGGAAACATATGCCTATTTTTCCGAAACCACACAAAAAGTTATAATTAGGTATACAATTACAAAAATTACATAGACACGTATAAACAATTATTAATTATTTTTTCCTTTGTTATGTAAAAAATATCAAATTGTAACACAATTTAGAATAATTCATAAATAAAATTCTAAATTATTTCATATATTCAATTCTTGAAACATTTCATTAAAAGGAAATTCGGGCATTCAACTCATATCCGTTAATTGTATTAACAAAGAAAATATGTAATCAAGAAAAATAAATAAATATTGCAATGACTCGCCAATTGGGCAGTCATTTAAATCATTGTTAAAGTCCAAAATTCGCAAAAAAAAATAAAGTACGCAAAGTATATGCCAATATGCTTCAACATAAATTCTTTAGCAACATAGTTCGAAATTATATTTAACCCTTTTTATCGGTAATTTTCCATATTGCAAAGTAACATGAAAAATTCATAAGAAATACAAAAACAAAAATTAGCAAATTAATGATTTTAACCAAAGTACATAAATCATAATTAGGACGGAAATCTAATAAACAACAAATATATTAACATATGCAAATTTATTAACGTTAAGCTCATAGTAACAATTGCATATATTGATAAGTGCACTGCACTGGAATACAACTTCATATTGCATACAATTGTATACCAGCTGATAAGAGTAATGAACTTGTGTACATTAAGAAAAGCTTAAAAGAAAAACGAACAACAATATCAAATAAAGAATTGAAATGTACCGCCCATTTCCCCTACTATTGCTACAGTCATTTATGGTAAATTATATTGATATTAAAATAACGAACTTTGGATTTAATTAGCAAAAACAAATTTAAGTAGAGAAAATTGATAATTAATAAAGGCGCCAATCATGGTTTTCGACGATCGATCGAACAGCATACGAGTATCGAATTTCGGTATCATGGTTTTCGCTTTTCGTCGAACCCGTTCGATAAAATCGAACAGCTAGTTCGATCATTCAAAGATTTACTATACTAAAGATAAAAAAGTCTCTGACGTCACAGAGGTAACAAGGACTTATTTTTGTTGCCATTGTTTTATTCCCCATGCATTCAAAAAAAACAAAAGTTTTCCTGTACGTGAAAGTCCCACCATAAATAGAAGCATAAAGTTATAAAAAAACACCTTTAGTAAAAAGGAACCACATAACACTTTCTTAAACTCAGCAGAGAATTTCGGTTAAGTATGGGTAATATTTGTTTGTTCACAAATTTTTTATGAACGCGTTTTTTAAATGGGGATATTAGCTGCGACAATTTAGTGATTTACACCGATAGAGTATATTACCTGCGAATGTAGTTGTACAATCATATGTTTCCCACGTGCGTTTTTTTTTTTTTTGAATGTTTTTAAATGGCTGTCAGTGGGTTGGTATTCACACCGACTTGTAATTACGTCATTCAGCATTGAGAAAATTAGAGAAATAAACTGCTAAATTTTGTAAGCAATGGGAATTTAGAGAAATTATTTGTAAAAAATAAAACAAAAATCATAAAATTTCATGCCCCGTTTTCTATTGACTTCTTTATCTTTCTTAAGTACCCTTATGGGCATTAATATTACTATCGACTTTTCAGAGCCTTAAAATTTTATTTTTCATTCGCACCTTATAACGCGTATAGGAAATTTTTATAACTGTAAATCAAGTTTTATATGGAACATTTTTCTCTATATCTATTCTCTACTCTATGGATCATTTTTGTACTGTCGAATTGTAAATTTTTACAAGAATTTGCGCGATTTGTGATGCGAAGTGTAAAGAATATGAATATTTAAATATTTAAAAAAAACAAATTATTACATATTTTTATTAATTTTTTATTTTATATTAATTAATTTTAATATTTAATTTTTAAATATTTTAAAAAAATATTAATTGACTTAAAAAAAATATTAAAAAGTACAATTAATGGTATTAACTAAAATGTTTGAATTTTTTTTTTTTTTTGAATAGGAAAATTTCACATTTTTGGATAATCACAAAAGTTGTTAAATTTAAATTTGCAAAAACTTTTTTAATTTTGGCAGCTAAAAAGGCGTTAAATTTAAATTTTCAAACAATTTTTAAATTTTGACAACTAAAAAGTCGTTAAATAAAGAATTTATTCACAATAATTCACTATAATGGTACTTATACCTGAAGTGTGTATGGCAATGCTTTTTGATTCGATCGATCAAGTTACATGATACCGAAATTAAATTAAATTAAACCAGCTCCTTCGATCGAAAACGGTGATAACCCCCAAAATAGTTACGATTATCGGAGTTATAATTTGGATTTGAAACAGTTAAGTCGTAAAAGTAAATTACCGCGGATTTACAAATCGTCTTTGATTAAAATAAATTATTTAACTTAAAATATTTTTGGAAATAATTAGTAAATTAAAACTTAGAAAAAGTTCAGTTAAATTAAACATAGAAAAATTAGCCCGAAAATTATTCAGAATAAACCGTAGAGTTACATGTTAAAGATTTTCTATTCGACGTTGATTTAAGTATTACAGTATTTCGGTTTCGTATAAATTATTAAAATAAAGGTTACAATTAATATAACAATTAATCAAAGTTAATATTGTGAACCTAGTTATAATGATATTTTTAGTGAATAAAGTTTAGTTAAAGTTAGTAAAGTTTAAACCACAATCTTTTCAATTAATAAAACCTTAATTTCTTCCCAACATTCGAAAGACCTTTTAAATGTTATATACATAACACCTTGCATATCACGTTATTTTTCCTTACTACTTAATACTAATACACGTAATGACGTCATCAACAGAGCACGTAAGAACAAGAGCACGGAATACCTGTATAGTCTTTGTACCATGCATAGGTACATTGAAATCTTAATTCAATATATGTAAACCTAGTGCAGGTTTTCCTTTCAATTTTCGTTGCTGAATTTGTTGCAGTTTCATGAGCAATTTTGTCCTTAGTCAGCATTAAATTCGACGCAATTCGTAATATGGCACGCGAAATACGTTCATTAATTACGCGTTCTTCTTCTTTTACCGTTATTTTTCGAATCTTTTATTAATTCAGCAATAGCACTTTTACGTCTCTTTGAAGGTTTTGAATCTATGACACACTCAAATTTTCATTTTTCAGTTTTAAAATTGTTTTCATTTCACTTTCACTGAGTTTTTTTTCACTACCCATATTTCACAGTTTTTTGGTCTAATTTTTTTGTTTTTAATAATAATTAAAACAACCAGATGATCTCAAATAGTCTAAAACTTCTTAATTTTTATTCCCTTTTAATTATTCGCAAAAGTAGGGCAACAGATTTATAATAAATGCAAAAAAATTCGTAGGTGTCGTATCTTTTTGTCGCGCCCATTTTTCAAATTTTATAAAATATTTCAAAATAAAGCATGGCAGCAGGTTAAATGAACATCCATGTCGGCATTATTTCTAAATCCCTTTTACATTGCCAATAAAACAATGTCTACCTTTTACCTGTTTGGAGAAATAAGGAAATATTAGGGGTGTCGTATAATTTTGTCGCGGAGTGTATATGGTGCTATATTTATGTTTCCATAAAAAATAAAAATATGTACATTATACATACATTCTATGATTCATATGTATAGTCCACACACTAATTCAATGCAGTTAAGGTTTTATGGGAGTGTATGTGTTCTTTTTGTTCTCATAATTTCTAATAAGATCATCTCACGAATAGTGTTACCACGATCTGTAAAGTTATCATATAATATGAGGTGAATTTATTTAAGATCAATATACAGCGACCTAAAGAGGTACTACTTTAAAACTGTTATGATATAGTATATCTGGTATTACCGACACAAGTGGCAATTAATTTCAATCATATATGCAACACATCTATATATGTACATATGTACATGCATATGTATATATACACATAAGAAAACATACATGGCTGGCATTTACATACATTAAATTAATTTTTTAATGTACCTATGTACGTATATATAAAGAGGAGAAGAGCATATAATAAGACAATATTCATATATGTATGTATGTATAACAGTGCGTGCCGTGGACATGATATACAGGTGTGCAGAGTGTAAGAAAAAATCTGAATATGCATTCTGTACAACCTATTTTGAATGTACGACCATGTGGAAATACCTATGTGCGTCTTTCTACTCTTATAATTTAAATTTAAGTTAAAGTAAAACGAATTTCCAGGCAAAAATATTCAAAGTTTTAACTTTATATATTTTATTCGAAATTTCCGTTATTTTTTTTTTATCAAGTCTGTTAACCCAACCACCCAACCCCTCCCCCCCCCCCCTGGGATTTCTCATGTTTTAATGCAGCAACATTAACATGAGAAAAATCATCATATCTAGTTGTAATACACACATTTTTCTCCTTTCCTAAAACAGTAAAAAGTAAACATGGCAAACAAAACAATTTTTTACTAGTCTCACAACCTGTGAGCCAAAAAAACTTTCATAGTTTTCAATACTAAAATGTCTCTCAAATTGATATTAGGAATATACCCCGATTACTTTATTAACTGATTTTTCTCGTCGTGATTTTGCCTTGAAAAAGGCTGATTTAGTTAAGCATAATTAGTGCAAATGCAATTTTCCATTGTCTAGAATTTATAAATGAAAACTATAAAAACAAAAGATAAATAGTACTTACAGAAAATTAAAGACAAAATAAAATTAGACAGTTTTTCAGAAACGCTGGAATCAAGAACACAAAATATGTGTGTAAAACCACAATATTTAAAAAAACAATTAATATGAATGTAAATTTGAATTACACTTTGATAGTGTTTAAAAATAAGTTTGTTTAAATTTAATTATGATTTGAAACGCTATTTTTTCATACACATTTTAATTAAAATGTACTCATGTATGTATTGAAATTCGATTTAAATTTTTGTTAAAAAACATACATATACCTATATAAAGACCTTGACACTATTTAAGAATTAGTTGAAATTTAATTATAACTTCAAGTTTCTATTCAAACTTCCTCAAAAATTATATTAATAAACATATTGTGAAAAGCAGAAGTAAATGATGTAAAAATCTAATTTGAAAGTCATTATAGAGGATTAACTATTTGACAAGGTCTAATCTTTTTTTTATTGTTTTATCTTACAAACAGCAAAACGCATGATATACAATCATAACACCTATTCGTTACAATCCTTTAACTTTTATCAGCTTAACATACTTACGCATATATGTAGGACTAATTTATAAACAGAAAAAATGAAGTTATAAGAACAACAGGTACAGGAAAATATTAGATACATAATGTGCATATAAACAATGTAAAATATGTACATTGTATATGTTTAGCATGAATTTCTAATTTTGTGTATTCATTCATATTTGTAAACAATTTTGTACTACATGTTGCTAATTTAATACTGTAACTACTATAAGTGCAGAAAAATTTCTGCGCCAACTATCATATACCTAAAGCATTGTAGAGTATATCTTCACGGTTATTGGCTAATCCTTATTTTACATATTAAATATAAGTGCAGAGAAAGTTTCTGCGCCTATAGAGTAACAAAACATGTTTATATGAATTATAAACCTGTTTTGTTGAGATTTGTAATATAAATGTATAGGAAGTGCAGTAAAATTTCTGCGCCAGCAACATACATAACAACAATCTGTTTGATATGAAATGTATCTACGTAATGAAAACGTTACTTTCAACTAAAGAAGAATAAACATGTTTATTAAGTGCAGCAAAATTTCTGCGCCAGAAATATACTTAGCAACAATGTGTAATATGAAGTCTATCAAATTAAAATGTAGCTTTCAAATATTGAAAAAACTCATGTAATTAAAAAATAACGAATTTAATTCAATCAATGATTTTAAAATATCGCAAGGTGCGCTCTGCGCGTTCTGCGCTTCAGACGGCACACCGCTGATGTATAACACAAAAAAACACCATAAGTCTATATGGACATCAAATCAAATGATCATGTCATAATCTCCCCTCATGTTTTATACATTACATGTAAGAAATTTATTTACATACGTCATATTATATATATGTGTATATCATACACATGTATACAAAATATAAAGAAAAGGCTTTTTCAAATATTCAGTTCTATAATAGATCTTACTTCAATTGCGTTCGAAAACTATCAAATGCATTAAAGCCCTAAAAGTAGACCTAGAACTTGCATTCTTGCTAGAAGACATTTCAATTTCTTTATTCCTCCACAGTTCTGCAACGACGACACAACAACGGTTGCTTTAGATCTGGGGAGGAGTCGCAGTATGTGGGTAGTGTCAGCCTACATGCCCTATGAACAGTCTGTTCCTACTCCAATGCTTCAGGCTCTTGTGGCAGACGCAGAGCAACGAAGAGCAGACGTTGTAGTAGGAGCGGATGCCAACGCTCACAGCTCTATGTGGGGGAGCAGTGATACAAATGAAAGAGGTGAGTTACTTTTAGATTTCATTTTAAGTACTAACCTCACTATCTGTAACAGAGGTTCAACACCCACCTTTGTTATTAGGAACAGGGAGGAGGTGTTGGATCTCACCCTTACCACTGCCCACTCAGTCGAGGTTTGTGACTGGAGGGTTAGTGAGGAATTTTCCTTCTCAGACCATAGGTATATACTTTTTAGTTTAGATATAGGAAGGATGGCTGAGGAGGAGTGTTTCAGGAACAGGAAAAGGACGGACTGGGGGAGATACAGGGAAGCAGTAAGGAAACTGCTTCCGGGGGCCCCTCCGTGCGTTATTACCTGTTCCGAGCAGTTGGACAGGGCTGTAGAAAGGTTGACTGAAGCCCTGAATAGGGCAACAGTTGAGTCTTGTCCAGTTTCTAAACCCAGAGGTAAGTTCAAACCTCCGTGGTGGTCTGCTGAGCTTGCCGAGTTAAGGAAGTTAAGTCGGCAGGCTTTCAATAAAGCCAAATTTACTAAGGCTGAATCAGACTGGAAGCTTTACAAGGGAAAGCTGAAGGTCTATAAAAAGGAGCTGAGGAAGTCTCAGCGGCTCTCGTGGAAGACTTTCTGCAGCTCCGTTATGGAGGTTACAGAAGCCTCTAGACTCAGGAAGATCCTGGCACAAAATCCGGTGTCTCCGACTTCTCTCCAGAATAGTGCGGGAAGTTGGATGAGAACTGGAGAGGAAGTGCTAGGGCTGCTTATGGACACCCATTTTCCGAAAGGTGATGAGGTAGCCTCTATAACTGAGTCGACTGGGAGGGGAGTTTCTGACTCCATTCCGGTTGGCTTTAGTGAATATGGCAAGATTGAATGGGCTATACGCTCGTTCAAGCCATTTAAATCTGCTGGTCCGGATGGGATTATTCCAGCAGAACTTCAACAGGTGGAGGACATCATCATTCCCTGGCTTAAGGTGATTTTTGATGCCTCCCTGGCGCTAGGGCATATTCCCTCCTTGTGGAGGGAGGTGAGAGTAACTTTTATACCGAAAGCGGGTAAAAGCTCCCACCACAAGCCTGGTGACTTCCGACCCATCAGTCTTTCTTCTTTTATGTTAAAAACCATGGAAAGGCTGGTGGACCTTTATCTTAGAAGTAGCATCGGGGATGCGCTGTCCAAGTCTCAGCACGCCTATACTAAAGGGAGGTCTGTTGAGACTGCTTTACATAATTTAGTGGGGGAGATTGAGAAATCTCTTACCTTCAAAGAGTACACCTTGGCGGCCTTTTTGGACATAGAAGGCGCCTTTAACAATGTTGTACCGCGAGCGATTACTGCGGCGCTCACTGGTCTGGGGGTGAACGGCTCCTTGGTGGTATGGATTGATAGTCTGTTGAGAAAACGGACTGTCAATGCCTTGCTGAGGGGTTGTGTCATCAGAAGACAGGTGAGTAGAGGTACGCCTCAAGGGGGTGTTCTCTCACCTCTCCTCTGGAACGTGGTGGTTGATAGACTGCTGAGACGTTTGGAGGGGAGTGGCTGCAAGGTGATTGCCTATGCGGACGACATAGTCATTGCGGTATCTGGCAAATTTCCGTCAACTTTGACGGATATTTTGCAGGCCGCTCTTAACAAGCTGGAGAAATGGGCTTGTGAAAGCGGATTAAAAGTGAATCCGCAGAAAACGGACCTTGTTCTATTCACTAGAAGGTACAAGGTGCCGCGTCTAAATAATGTGGTCCTAGCGGGTACTCCTCTGGCGCTTTCCAAGGAGGTTAAGTACCTTGGACTAATTCTTGATTCCAAGCTCAGCTGGAAGCAAAATACTAGGGAACGCGTGAGGAAGGCTATGGTGGCCATGTACTCATGCAAGAAAGCAATTGGTAGAAAATGGGGGCTTGAACCTCGAGTCGTTCACTGGCTCTACATTGCGGTAGTGAGACCTATCTTGCTATATGGGTCGATTGTGTGACGGCCCTACGGACGGCCACCACGAGTAATCTTTTAGGGAAGGTTCAGAGAGCGGCCGCACTTCTTATCTCCGGAGCTCTCAGGACCACTTCAACAGGGGCATTAGAAGCTTTATTGAATCTGATGCCTCTGGATCTGTATGCCACCGAACTCGCAAAAAACACTGCCACTAGGCTTATGGCTAGCGGACAGTGGTCGCGCTTTCGGGTAGGTCATTCAAGCATTATTGATTCTCTACCGTTCTCTGGGGAAATCGATTATGCTATACCCAGGCCGAACTTTAGAGGGAAATTTCTGACTAGTGTTCCTTCTAGGGATGAATGGGCCAGTAAGGAGCCGCTGCGCAGGGATGGCGTACATCTCTACACAGACGGCTCCAAGCTGGATGGCCGAGTTGGAGGGGGTCTGTACAGTGACTCCTTGAAAATTGAATTATCATTTAGGCTACCGGATCACTGCAGTGTGTTCCAAGCGGAGGTAGCTGCAATTAAAGAGGCGATTAACTGGCTTGCTGAGAATGTTATTGCCGCTAGGGTGGTAAATATATTCTCTGACAGCCAGGCCGCGATCAAAGCGCTGACCGCAGCGACTTGCTCATCGAAGGTCGTACTGGAGTGCCTTACTCTGCTAAACATTATGGCAGAGTACTTCAGTATTAACCTTATTTGGGTACCTGGACACACGGAAGTCCAGGGAAATTGTAAGGCAGATGAGCTGGCCAGACTGGGAACAACTCTCGAATTACTGGAGGGTTATCGAGAATTTGGAATCCCAGCCGCCAGCTGTGCCCTAAGAACACGGCAGGAGTCTACGAGGGCATGGAATCTAAGATGGGTAAGATGGGTTTCAAGCGCTGGTAACTCCATTGCCAAGGCTCTGTGTCCTGGAGTGGACAATAAACTCTCTAGTGACCTGCTATCCCAAAATAGGAGAACAGTTAGTGCTCTAGTGGGAGTTTTAACGGGGCATTGTCTTATAGGCAAACATGCCAGAAGGCTAAATGCTCCCTATAATGACCTCTGCAGAGCATGTCAAGATGAAGAGGAGGAGGAAAGTATTGAACACCTCCTCTGTCACTGTATGGCGCTCTCTAGAAATAGAGAAATATTTCTTGGGGCTGCCTTCTTTCAAGATCTCTCTAGTTTAGGGGAGATCTCGGTCAAGAGACTTCTGGGTTTTCTGAAGCGCTCGAGGTGGTTCGATCTGTGAGATTCCTGGTGTGGTATCACAATGGGCCTTTCTGGCCTAAGTGTGCTTGCTTGGGAACGAGCGGGCGGCCACCTCTACCTACCTACCTACCTAAAGCCCTAAAAAATCTGAACGCAGATAAGCAGCGTGATTTTAAACTCTGCATATGCGACTATCGAAGTGTTCAATTCAAAGTACTGCTACTGTGTTACATACAACAGGTGCATTGTTGAAAATTTAAAACTGATAATTCTTAATTATAAATTTTTAATAACTCTCTTTTTACTTATTCTATTGCTACAGATTTATCCATTATTTTTAGTTTACTTCAACTAGATTTTTGTTCGAAAATGTAAAATTTCAGAAGCTCATTACATAGCATTGCATTCGCAGACTTCTTTATTCTTGCAGACTGCATATACTTTATTTTAGTACTACTATAGAACAAAGTAAGAACATGCAATGCAGGCTGCAATTTCGAAAAAGTCTAAAGTGTATAATACATAATAACATCCCAGCAGACAAAAGTCGGTTTTGTATTTATTCTAAATCAATTCTTTTTGGGTAAAAATGTGATTACTTTATGTGAACGACGTCCGCTTTTTTTGCATTGCTATTGGTTTGAATCATAGCCAACAAAAAATGAGTTCAAAGTAGTTGATGCGAAATCACTTCAAAATCTATTCTTGTAATTGGTCAATTCTTTATTACTACCACCGATTAGGAATTAATTCCAAATACATTTGTTTTCATGACATTAATTCACATAGAAATAAGGTAGTTCCCTAGTTCTAAATAATTGTTTTGTTTATTAAATGCGATTATATTATGTAATCGAAATAAAATCGATTTTGTATCGAAACTTTGTGTTAAAAAGCGAAGTTAATATTAAATTAATTTTGGTCATCAATTCTAAACTAGATTTAAAGTTATTTACTTCATTAAAATTGTGTTTTTTTAGAATTTGTGATTACATTTTAGTTATAGTAACCATTTAAAACCTCTCCGTGCACCTACACCTTGTCGCGGTGGGGAGGCTTGTGTATCACAATGATCAACTGAGCTAGTCCGACTGGACAGCAAGCAGCTGTCCTGACAGGGCTACCCATGTCGGACAGGTCAGTTGGGAGTGATCAGACTAAGCTAGGTGCAGGGGGAGTAAACTCTTAGAAAAATCCCATCTAAGCCAAGGTGTTGAGATACCTGTGCCGAGGGCTGCGTGATCAGCTGGTGGTTAAAAAGAGCTGATCGTTAACGGTTCCCTGCGACGCTTACCTGCCTGCGAGGCAAGGTCGCTTGTATAAGTGCCTTAGTTTAGCATGTCGGTTCTGCTAAACCGAACCACCATTTCCGACAAGCTCGTGGGACCAAAATGGATCCGAATAAAAACAAAAAACGCCTGTGTCATCAGAGGTGGAAGATCTGTCTTCCGATGACACCTTGATCTCCAGTCAGGAGATCGAAAAACCACAAAACCCCAATGACAAGGGTGCCAGTCATAGCACCCCTTCATCACCTAAGAAAAAGGTGGGGGCATTGGTCAAGGTCGCCAGCCATAGTGACCAGACCAAAAAGCCAAAACCGAAAAGGAAAACGCCCGGCGTACTTCTAAAGAAACAGTACCAGAAGGCTCTTTTCATCCTTGACAAGATTGTCAAGAATGAAAGAGATGGAACGGTACAAGAGAAAGACGCCGAGGACAAGGTCAAATACCAGAGGGTAGTTGATGAATACACGAGGTGGTTGAAAGTAAGGGAGAGCAAGCCGAAGACCGGCAAGGCCTCGAGGAGAAACAGGTCTCAAGATGAGATCCTGCAAGAGGCCAAGAGGTCTAAGGTAAGCAAACCCTCAACTTCGGCCTCCAATAATAACCAAATGAAGAGAACCTTCAATGAAGTAGCTAGAGAATATCTTCACGTGGCTCTAATTGACGAAAACGCTTCGGGTGGCAGACAGTTACCGGAAGTGTGGGTCAAGATTAAAGCCAAGCTTACAGAGATGGTGATGAGCTACGTGCTAGAGGGTAAAAGCTCCACCTTGCCGTCCTTTGACTCCTCGGAGGTGGTCAGAGGGTGCAGGGTTATCATATGCGAGAACGAGTTCTCTAAGGAATTCCTTAGCTCGTGCATCGCTAAGAAAAGCGATGCCTGGGAAGGCTTGAAGCTCAAGCTTATCCCTGCTAAGGAAATCCCGAAGAAACCAAGGTCTCGCATATGGTTACCGAAAATGGAGCTTTAGCCCGGTAAGCTGCTGAAGTGCTTGCAGCTGCAGAACCTTGGGGTTCCTATGCAGGACTGGATGGTCATCAAAGCTGAGGAACCGCAGGCAAATTCTACCTCCTTCCTCCTTCTCATAAATGAGGAGAGCCTAGGGGCTCTAGGAAAGACGGAGTATAAACTTAAGTTGGGCATAAGGAATGCCAAGCAGAGCAACAAGAGCAGGAGGACGCACTGGCTGAGGACATGGGAGTCCTGGCTATTGCGGACGATACCGGTGAAGGGCCTTCGAGTAGTGCAGATTAATCTGAAGCACTCTAGAGTAGCTTCAGAAAATCTGTCGGTCTTCCTAGGCGAGGAAGACATCAACGTGGGCCTGATCCAGGAGCCCTGGACCAAGGACGGGGTCGTTAAGGGTCTCAAGAACGCCAGCTATAACCTGTTCTACAGGAATAGAACAGACGCAGGAGGTAAGCCAGGAAGCTGTATTCTTGTTAAGAAAAGCATAAAGGCTTACCTTTGTCTTAATTACAGCTCAACAGACGTAACCGTCATTAAGATGGAGGCCCAAGGCGGGGAGGAAATTTATATTTCCTCGGCCTACATGGCTCACGATGAGCCTATACCGCCTCCGGAGCTGATCCAGCTAGTTGCCGGCGTTACATCAAGAAGCGCGAAGCTAATTGTAGGCTGCGATGCAAACGCCAGACACAGGTCGAGTTCATGTCTGCAGTTTTAAGTTAGTTCTGCAAATGCATTACGTTCATATTCGTTTCTGCGCGAGAGCAGTAAGTTCACGTTTGCAGTTCTGAATAAGTTTGATAGCAGTTTTAGCAGCTGTAAAATTATGTCTGCAAATACATCACAAGAGAAAGACAGAGTAAAATGTATTCTAAATCATGACATATTACTGCTTGTTTTCATTACTAAGCGTCATTTCTTTTTTGCTTCTTTCTTTTTGTAGTAGACAACTAAAACTAAGTACTGCAGTCATTTTTTTGCAAACATGAACTCGACCACACTCTATGGGGCAGCACAGAGTGCAACGAGAGAGGTGAGTCCCTTTTTGATTTCATTATAAATACTAACCTAGTAGTAAGCAACAGAGGTAGCACTCCAACATTTGTCTTTCCAAGCTCGGACAGATTCTGTGGCTGGGAGGAGGTACTGGATGTTACACTAACTACAGGTAATATAACTGCAGATAGGTGAAGAGTATCCCAGAAAGTCTTTTTCTGATCATAGATGGATACTTTTCGAGTTAAACCTTGCCTGCAAACGAGGTCCTCCATATCGTAATGTTTAAAGAACCGATTGGAGGAAATTTAGTCACTTTTTCAATTCCAGATTTCCAGCACAACCAGGAAAAGAGAGGCTTGAAACCACGAAAGAGGTGGACAGGAGAGTTCGTGACATGGAGGAGGCCATGAGAACCTCCTTCGAAGCCTCCTGTCCCCTGACGCGTGGTAAGAAGCGTCTCCCCAGTTGGTAGAACGAAGACCTAGCCATTCTCAGAAGGATGACTAGAGATATCTTCAACATCTGTAGAAAACAGAATTTCTGGAAACCCTATAAGGATCTTCTTAGGGAATATACGAGATCCATTAGAGTAGCCAAGGCAACAGCCTGGAAGGAGTACTGTCACTTCATCGAGAATATCGGGGAGATGACAAGGCTCGGAAAGATCCTGTCAACAGAGCGGTCTTGTCCCTCGTTCCTTAGGAAAGGAAGGGAGGAGTGTACGGAGACTGAGGAGGAAACCCTCGAGCTGTTGACGAAAACTCACTTCCCAGATGCAGCAAGACAGTGGAAGAGCGTGCTATGGAAAGTACGCAGGCGTCTTGGGAAGAGGTAAGCAACATTATCACCAGGGACAGAGTATCCTGGGCGGTTAATAGATTTTCACCGTACAAATCACCAGGACCGGATGGGGTCTATCCAACAATGTTGCAGAAACTACAGAGTGTAGTGGTTTCGTGACTGGTGGTGATTTTTAGAAGCTGCCTGGGCATGTCCCGGACAGCTGGCAGAGGACCCGAGTGGTCTTCATACCCAAGGCAGGAAAAAGCAGTCACGAATCAGCGAAAGATTTCAGGGCGATCAGCTTGACCTGCTTTGCGTTGAAAACACTGGAAAGGGTGATAGATGCTCATCTGAGGAAAAGGGTGGAGGTCACTCTCTCCAGATCACAGCAAGCATACATCAAGGGGAGATCCACAGAGACAGCTCCGAAGATGCTGCTGTGGCTATTCACAGCAGTTATACGTCCGATCCTGACTTACGGCTCACTAGTTTGGGGGCCTGCAATGGAGAGGAGATACAACCAACAGAGGTTATGGAGGATTCAGAGGACGGTGGGGTTGGGGGCTATCGGGGTCATGAGATCGTGTCCCACGGAGGCCCTCAACGTTATTCTGTGCCTGGTCTCCTCGGACCTCTGGGTTGAATACACGGCGACATGTAGTGCGCTTAGACTCAGGGAATTGGGATGTTGGTAACCCAGATTTTACAGGCATGGCAACATCTTGAACCTAATTCCAAGAGTTAATAGCCAAAAATACGAACTGCATGACCACTATATTGCGCTTTGACAGGAATTTTGAAGCGCGGCTCCCTTCCAGGGATGAATGGAAGGAAAATAGGACCACAAGAAACTTTAGATGCCTGCTGTATACGGATGGGTCCAAGATGGATTGTGGGGTGGGAGCCGGAGTTTATGCGGACTGCCCCGCAATCAGCAGGTCGTTTCGTCTACCTAATGGGGCTAGTGTCTTCCAGGCGGAGATACTGGCAATCATGAAAGCCTGCAAGGCCCTAAATAATATGCGGGCGTGTTTGCCGGATGCTATAGGCATCTGTTCAGACAATCAGGCGACGATCAAAGCTTTTATAGTCAATACGTTTATATTTATGTTAGTAAACCAGTGTAGATCGGAGCTCGTGAAACTGGGCAGTAAGGCCAAAGTTACTCTGATATGGGTTCCAGGACATACTATAGGAACATACGGGGTTCCGAGATGGCTGACTCCCTAGCCAAATCGGGCACGCTGATGCACTGTTCGTCCCAGGAGGACGTGTGCGTTCGAATAGAAAGTGTGAAAAGTTGTTTGGACACACTTCCTGGAGACTGCCAATCGCAGATGGAGGAGCCTCTCCAACTGCAAGATTGCAAGACAGACCTGGCCAAGGTTGGATCCAACGAGGATCAGATCATTAGTACACATGAACAGACATAATATAGCCAAAGTGGTGTCTGCTCTTACGGGGCACTGGCCAATAGGCAGACATGCAGCCAAGACCGGTGTGCCCTTTAACCCGCATTGTCGCAGCAGTGAAGCGGTGGAGAAAGAGGAAACTCCACTGCACTACTTCTGTGAATGCCCAGCTCTAGCCAAAGCAAGGCATAGGGCGTTTGATAGCCTCGGGGAACTGCCTCAGATGAGCCCTGGCAGTATTGTCTGCTTCTTGGGTTCAACTGAATGGTGGCAGCCGAGTTCTTCCGCGCTTATACCCGTAGGGCAGGTACCCACGAGCGACTGTGGTATCAAAATGGCATTTTTATATGCTAATTGGGCGCAACTATGCCAAGGTTGCGCAGCCACTTAAACAAACAAACAAACCATTTTAAAATCGATAACATTTTCGATTCCGAAGTAACCCGTTACCAATGTCTTGCTGGGATATGATAATACTTATATACTTGCTCAGAGCATTGGATACTAAAAACTAAAACAAAAGCTTAGTACATACACGAAAACTGGTGTTGCCATCTGTTATCGTTCAAAATCTGGCAAATGTCAACAATTTAGTTATTTATTTGGCTCTATAGTATTGTCTTTTTCTTTATGTACTATGTCATTGAATCTGTGTGTAATCCAGGATTATAAATTGCAAGATCTATAAAATAAATATAAAATTAAAATTTTATTATTTTTTTTGAAATTTGTACTAAAAATCCGTAAAAATTTAAAATCTTGCAATAGTGACGTCAAACTGTCATAAGTGTAAAATTATTTAAAACAAATATTTTTATATGTAAAGCACAGACCTTGTATATTTTATAGATCTTGATAAACTGTATGTACATATATATGTAATTATCACCATAATTACTATCGAAAAATATTCAACAAAAAGCACCGGTTGTTTTCAATTTTAATCGAAAATTATTCGAAATATTCGTACATACTTAATTTATATAACAAAAAAGAACTAAAAAATTACTTCATATACACATTATTCTTTGAATTGATTAAAAGCAACAGAAGTATGAAAATTGGTATAAAATTTCAATGATCCAAAACAAAACCGTAAAAATAAATTATTATAAAAGGACAATGACATAAATAAGAAAAAGAAAACATAAAACATCTCCATACATACGATATTATTAGATATTTTTATTTAAAAAACAGTTATGAAAATAACGATTAAATGACGATAACATGACGGATGATAATAATAAGCACTTAATTTCTTAAATAAAAGTATCTCTTTCTTTACAATTTTCTTTTCTAGAAAAAAAAATAATAATCGTTTCACTATTTTATTAATCGATGAGACTATTTTCTTCTCTATTATCTTGGAAGTTACAAATTTCATCAAGACGTGCGAAATTATAAATTTCTCTAACACCCCGATCTTTATCTTCTCGTATCCTACTTAACATTTTCAAGATTACGTTATTCTCTGGATTTCCTTCATTTAAAATATTTGCTACATAAAAACGAAATAAAATTAATTAATGTTGATAATTCAAATTGAATAAAATATATATATATACATACGTTCTACATTGATTAATTGTACTAAAATCTTTGCAACAAAAAGTCTTATATTAGGTACAGGATCCAATGATAATTTTTCAATATTATTTAAAACCATACGAAACAAATACATTAATGAAGGATCGCAAGTAATTAACTGTAAAAATATGGAAAAGCAAATGAAAATTTCAATATTTTTGAAAACTTTTTAAATATAATTAATGATAAACACACCTTATACATAATATTTAAAAATGTTTGTCTTTTTCTCCAATTATCACTTGATGCGAATTCATCAGCAACGAAAATCTTTATAATTGCCTCACGATAATTTTCATCAGAAATTTGTACTACAGAAACTAACTGTTTAAATAAAAATATAAAAAAATTTAAAAAAACACATATATATACTCTTCATTTTAATTTTAATTTAAAAATAGAAAATTTAATAATGCTCAAATTCAACTTACAGCATCTGCTGCTATTTCTCGTACACAACTAATTTTATCTTCTAAAAATAATGCTGTTAAACTAGTTAAATATAACAAATTATCCTGTTTATTGATCGGTTCATACATTTTTATTAAAAGATATATTTGTTTAGCTAAATCTTCTTTGATATGCCAATTCATTGTACTGTCCACTTTTAAGCACATACCAACATTTGATAAAATTTCATCGTGCTTTGGTAAATCAACGGCCTAAAATGTATAAAAGAAATAATCATGATGAAATTTAAATTTAATTGTCGTAGAATGCTAAGAAAAATACGATCAACAGTACAATTAGCAATTTATACCTTCAAAAAATATGCAAAATTTCGAATTGCTTCAATTTTAACTTCATCAATGTCTTTAAAGAATCCAATATAAATTGGTACAAGATCATTGGTTGTAATCTCTTTACCTAATATCTTTGCTAATACATCGATTGATGATGCAACTGTTTTTCTTACTTTCCAATCGAGATCATCGCATAAATACTGTAATACTGGCTTAATTAAATGCCAATTTCTAATTAAAAATAAAAATAAATAAAAGCACAATTATATAAAAAATAGATGTATAAATTTTTAAGTACTCACTGTTTTCCAATTGTTAATGCTACTGCTGGAAAACTATATGCCCAATTTAAATTTATTTCTTCTTCGTTACATTCTAATGCCATTTCAACGTAAATTTGTAATAAACTTGCTGGCATTATATTTTGTTGAAAATTTGCTGGTATCTTTTTTAATATCTTATTACCTCTTGTGATTAGATTATTTGTTGTTGTTGTTAATGAAATATCCTTTATACTAAGATTTTGTTCTTTTTGTCTATATTCTATTGATGTTAATAAAGAAGTATCACCAAGATTTAATAAGTGATCTGGTTCAATATACCAATATTTATATGAATTAAAATTTGCAAATGCATCATCATCATCATCGATAGTATCATCTAAAACAGCAGCATTATTAGTACTGTTATCGTGATAATATCGTATATTTTTTTCTTTATTATTATCATCATTATTATAATTATTATCCATGTCGTTTTTATTGATACCACCAATTAATTTTGCTATTGAAAATGATTTTGATATTTCATCACAACTAATTTCTTCATTATTGTTATTGTTATTATTCATTTTATTCGTAATAGGAAATTTTAAACTACTCGCTGTTATTGTATCAAGATTAATGGCAATATTATCAATTCGATCTGTAGTACTGCCACCGCTACCTTGTTCTTTGGACATTAAAATATTTTGATAATTTTCACTAAATTTAGTGTTACTATTGCTATGGCTGTTATTATCACTAATATTATTCCACGTTGGTTCTTCATTTAATATAGAAGCAGTACTTAATTGTAACGGTAAATTATTACTACGATATAAGGAACTATTAGCACCTTTCATCATCTCTTCATTACGTTTTCGTTTTTCATCAATAGCTTTTCGAACTATTAACGATAAATCAATTAAATCTGAATATTCATCATTTTTAAAACATTTCGGTAGACTTAAAGCTCGGCTTCTTCGTCGAGATTTTAATGATGCACATGATGATGATGATGATGATGATGGTGATGGTGTTGTTGCCGTCATTATTGTTGAGGATTGTGAAACCGTTGTTGAATCAAGAGATGATGTTGTTGCTGTTGTGGTAATAACAGGATCATATTTCTGTTCAACTAAAAGATCATTTTTAAAAAAAGAATTATCTTGTTGCTGTTGTTGTTGTATCTGTGGGAATTCCTGCTTTTCTAAACCTTTATTAGGCAGAGGTTCTTGCCATGAATGGAATTTTATTTTAATATCGCTGTTAGTATTATGATTATCGGTTGTAAAATTGCCAGTATCACCACCACCGCTTTCACTATCATTACCAATTTGAAAAGCATTTGTATTATCAACACTACAACTAGATGAGTTTGTCCAGAGCCATTCATTTCTTTTCATAAATAGATCATCATTAATTTCTTTTAACAATTTCTCTTTATTATCGATTATAATTTGAGCAATTTCTTTTGGTGTTAAGGCTGATATCGTTCTATTATTATTATTGTTAATATTATTATTATTATTATTATTATTATTATTATTATTATTATTATTATTATTATTATTATTATTATTATTATTACTATTATTGACATTATTATTATCACCATTATTATTGTCATTATTAATGTTATCAATAGATGTTGATTTTAATAATAATGATGATGGTGACGGTGACGGTTGTGTATTCATTTCATTATTATCATTACTAAAATTATTATCAATTTGTAATTGTGATGATAAATTCGTTTTTGAAAACAGTTTTGAATAATGCTCATAATTACTCAATAATTCAGGATCTGATAACTCACTGGAAATGAAAAGAAAAAAGTTTGTTATTAAAATATATTATTAAATGAAATAAAAATACATACGTAAAATCTGAATCCATAGGATTAATGATTTTTAAATCACCATTATATGTATATGCTAATCCAATAAGACATGGTTGAGCAAATGTAGCCATAAACTCACCAAGAATCTAAAAAATAAGAAAATTAATCGATTAGTTTATGTATTCCTATAAAATATTCATATACATACATATACGTATTCTTCTTTTACTTACTTTATTTGTTGCATTAACAACCCATTTACTAATGTCATTAGCTAATTCTAATACAAGTGGTGTTAATTTCTCTTTACGACATTCTATTGAACATGTTAAAGCTATTAATGGTATTGATTCAGCACAAGCCTTTCGAACACCCCAAAATATATCATCACATAATTGACAAAATGGTCCTATCTATAAGTACAAAACAAAAAAAAGCATCTAAACTTAATTTATATAATTCAAACATGAATTTAAAAAGTATACAATATTAAATAATATGTATGTAGTATATTTTACCAATTTTTTTTCAGTTATTTCTCTACCCAATACGTGGCATACAATTGGATATATAGTTGCACATGTTTTTCGAACATTATTTGTTTTACATGAGCATAATGCAATAAAATGATCTAAAAAAAGTTTTTCAGTTTTTTCTGATCCAATAAGTGGCATTAAGCGACTCATTATCTACAAAAAAAAAAATAATAATAACAATTTTAAAAAAATATTGAAATTTAAAATATAAATAATTTTCTATATTTCAGTAAAACAAAACGAAAAAAAAATTTTAATAGAATACAAAAGTACATACTTCAAAGTCACATTTGAACAAAATATCAAGAAAAAAAACGTTCTGCTCAAAATATGAAGAACAGAATTTCTAAATTTATGGAAAACTGAAAATTGGTTCTTTGTAATTATGATAAAGGACATTGTATTTTAAACAAAACAAGCAAAAAAATGCAATAGACATGCTCAATGAATAAATAAACAATCAACAGGTGACCAAGCAAAATAATTTTAGTATACGAACAACAACAAAAAATAATAATAGTTAAATAAATATGTACATTTGTTTAAAAATGTATTTGAAAACAAGATACGCGCACAATGTATGAGATTTTCTTAATTTTTATCAGATGGTCTTTAAACAAAAACAAAAATTTAAATCACAATGCACTTTTGCCACAAATCACAATACAATTACTGTACGAATTTACTTTCTAATATGTATAGTTACATCGCGTACATAGATATGTATAATTATTTGTATTTCATTTTCATTTGCATTTTATGATACAGAGTTATTTATTCAAGCTCATCAAAGCTGGCTGTGATATGCTACAATTAAAATAGAAAATCATTTCACATCCACTTTGTGAGCTCGAAATAATAACAATTCTTTTATTTTCTGGTATTTTAGAAATACTTTTAGCTTACCATTTTATTATTATGATGATATTAAATTATGTTTTTGTAGACAACAGGAAGGTGTATCGCTCCTCAAAGCTGGCTGTGATATGAATTTTCATTTTATTGTAGCATCATTTCACAACCACTTTGAGAGAAGATACAAACTTCCTTTTTATTTTTTGATATTATTTCTTGATTTATAATTTAGTTGATTGAAATATAATTAAAAATTGATAACTGAAATTTTATTATTTCAAACATACAATTTTTTTTCTGTTTTATACCCAAGAGTAACTGTGTTTTGGATGATAATTTCCATAAACCGAACTCGTCAAAATGGCTGTGATATGAATTTATTGTACACACGGCACAACCATTTTTACGAGATGGTCAAGGATACAATACAAAACTTCTAATTCTTCTTTTTCATTAAATATTTACCTTGATATTGTTAATAAATATAACAGTGCTAATAATAAAGAATAACATGATGGTGATGATAATGATGATGTATTTACTTCGAACTTAGCTCATCAAAATGGCTGTGATATGAACAAATCAAAAATCAACATTTCACAACCATATTGTGAGTTGAGTAAAGAAGCATGCATTTATTAAGGAAATTTTGATTAAAATAATAAAATAACATGATTTTATTTTTGAATTTGTATATTAACATTAGTAATTTTTATATAAGAATTAAAAAACACATGATTAATAAATTTCTTATGTAATTCATTCATATAAACGTACGCATAAGTATGCATGTATGTACATACGTACATATATATTATGTTAAAAACTTTTAATTATTTTATTAGAATTAAATTATTTGCTGTATAAAGTGGAAAACGCATTGCTCATCAAAGCTGGCTGTGATAGAAGTATATTAACTAAAACAGCCAAGTTTGATGCCAAAACACTTCCCATTATTGTTACTATCTAATTTAAAATAAAAGAACTTTACAAGATATTTTTCTTCTTTTTTTTATAAAACAATTAGATAACTTTTATGAAATATTTTCATCTGAAATGTGCATATCTTCTAATAAACACTTAAAAATAAAATCTCGTTTTTTATTCTGATTTTAACTGATAGTCAATTTAATAATAAATTATGTATACGTAAATTTAAAATAAAAATTATAATCACAAAATATAAAAAAATATATATCTTTTTAATTTTTTCTTTTGTTTATACATTCAAGTAATTTATAGTCTGTCAGCTGTCTACGAATTCGGTGCAGTTAGGGCCCTATGGAAATACACATGTATTTTTTCTTCTCTCACAACTTCTAATAATATTATCTCACGAGCAGTATTATCAGTATCACAGTCTTTAGTTATCATATACGAGATGAATTTTATGATTATCAATATATAGCGATTTAAAGTGGTACTACTTTATGTCATTTCCATGAGATCTTAACTACACCGAATTAGTAAACAGAGTATAGTGCCTAATATCCTTGGTATATTAATAAAAATAAATAAAATAAATAAATGAATGTGTTTTTAATAAAAACATTACTTACCGTTATTGCTCTTACAATAAATTCCGCTTGTGTTTCAATAACATTTCTCTGTGTTATTGATAATATAACAGGACAAATTTGTTTCTCTATTGTATCTGGATCTTGTATACATTTTTCTATTAATATTGTTTGTAATGTTGAATATGCTTCTCGTCTCACCTAAAAATTTAACAAGAAAAAATAATTTAAAAAAATTTTTTTTTGTTTTTTTAAAATTTTGTAAATTTGAAAATATATGTTTCATTGAAGGTTGTGACATGATTTACCAAAACAAAAGAAAAAGCGTTTCTATTTCATTTACCATTCAAATTTTTAATAATTAAATAAAAATTGATGAAAATCATAAAATGAAAATAAAACTACAAATTGTGCTTTGAAAAAAAAAAAATAAAAAAAAATAAAGAAAAAATAGGAAATAGACATGTATACAATAATTATATATGTATGTCCTTACCTCAACATCTTCATCCTCTAAATATTGTAATACAATTTGCAACAGGCAGTCGTACAAATAATAGCTGAGTTTAAAATAGGAATTTTTATGACAAAATAAAAATATATATGATATTTGTTCAATTAAACTTGCACGTACTATAGGCACTGAAAAGAAAAAAAATAAAAATACAATACAATACTAAATAAAAGAAAACTTCAAATTTTTTTTACTGTAAGAGAATTTATACTATTTAAAGAATAATTAAGGGTAATATTTGAAAAGGAAAATTTATGGAAATATACATATCTCTCTAATACATTGCGTATTTCCTTTATAAGAAGAAAACTAAATTGAAAAAAAAGTGTGTAAAACGGCATGATATATAGTATAATGTACAAATATAAATTTTCAATATATGTAATCGTTAGTTATATTGTTGATAAGAGAGACAAAAAAAAAAGACACACCCAAAAGATTGGTGTATTTTTTCCTTTTTAGACAAAATGATGATGATAATACAATTGTATCTGCAATATATACATATGCTTCATTTTTTTTTACCGATTTATATTGTACAATGTACAGTTTGTAGCATCTTTAACGTACACGTATGTATACGTGCACGGATATCATGAAAATTTCTTCTCTCTGAATAGAAGCAAAAATATTTTTTTTTTTTTTTTTTTTTTTTCATATTTTAGTGTGTAAAAATATGCGCTGTACTTTCAATGAACTTCCTTAGAACAAATATGCATAAAATTTTAGAACAAAAAAAAACAGTAATATATTTCAAATGCCGATAGATATAAAATATATAGTGTAGCAGGGCGGCAGATATAGTAATTATGACAAAGGAAAATTCTCTTCTATTTCAATTTTCAAGTACGTATAAGAAAAATATCTGACAGTGTGGCCAGATTGGGTTATTTTTTTCCTAGTTTGCGGGAAAATTTTTGCTGTGGCGATTTGGCTAGTTTTGGGCTATTTTTTACTTGTTAAGTTATAGCCTAAATACAAACGAAGTACAATATACTTATTTATTCTTTTTTATTCTTGAATAAGTTTAATTTTCATTTGAACCCTGATTGATAGATGATTAATAGATTCAAGAAGCACTTGGAATTACAGAAACTCTTACACTATACTTTTACTTTAAATATTTTCACTAAAGGTCTTATGGGAATATACTTATGTATGTGTCTTTTATCTTCAATCATAATTTCTCATAAAGCATTTCATGAGTAGAGTTACAACATTTCTCAAAGTTCTCATACAATATGAGATGAGTTTTTTAAACATCAATATATATAATGATGTAAAGTGGTACTACTTTTTGTAGTTTCCATAAACCATGTAGTGAAAATATTTAAAGTACAAAGTATACATTCATTTGTGACTACATACATACTTTACTTTAAATAATAGAGTATCAAAGAATTTTTTTTTATATTTTTACTACACAAATTTGTTAAAATAACTTTATTTTTTTATATTCATTTACTGAACTGAACTGAAATTTAATAGTTTTTTCTTCATATTTCCATTTAAAAATAACTGGACTATATTTGGCGAGAAAAATTTAAAATTTCGCCGGGTAATTGTTGAAAAAATCTGGCCACACCAATATCTGTGTACACATATTTAAATGATGACAGATGAAAAGATGAGAAATTTTCCTTATTTTTGACTTTTTGTTTTTCTAATTCCGAGATTTTATGGAATCAAATATTTTACCAAAATAAGATAAAAATTTATAAAATAAATAATAATAAACAACCTACTAATCTAATGGATTTAAGGGGAACAAAATTAAAAAAATTTGTCGAATTGATGAAAATAGTAATTCAATATTAATTTCAGATTTTATTTCAGTAAAAGCAACTCAAGTTTACTCAATTTTTCTTTCCGTTTTTTACTTTTCACAACGTCGCAATTTTTGTACCGATCTACAGAACATGTTCTGAAAAACAAAAGAATAACAATATCGAAATTTTCATAATTTATTTAAATAAATTAAAAGGTCCATTTTACAGAAATTTCCATCACAAAACAGAAATTGATGTTTATCTAATTCCTACATAAGTTCAATAAATTAATAATTAAATAATTTACAATTTTTATTTTTAATTTTTATTTTTTATTTTATTTATTTATTTACTTATTTTTGTTTTCATTTTCCCAAAATGAAATTTTATAAAAATTACAAATCAACTTTTTTTTTCAATGCATTCATTTATTAATTTTCAATATACCTATTCATGGTATAAAAAGCTCTTAGAATTTATTTTACCATGGTATTATACATATGTGCATACTATGTATACATACTTCTTTATCCTTGTCAATGTGTTAGAAAATTTATATTTCCTCACATATGTACATATGTATGTATGTATGTATGAATGAAATATTTTTATTTCACAATTTATTATTATTAACGTATTTATCTATTTTTATTCTTGAATTTAGTTTACTATAATTTCGTGTAAATAAACTGTTGTGTTATACAGTACGTACATATGTATGTAGTTACTTTTTTTTTTATTTTATAATAAATGTAATATATTGTAAATTCTTTCCATATTACACTTACAAATGTTGTATACATACATATGTATGTACATACATACACAGCGAGATTTATAAAAATTGTCATGTACATTGTCATTTACATATAGTATATATAAAAATTATATTTTACACAATATATTATGTATATATGTAATATGAATACGTACATTTAAAATTTACATACATATATACGTTTTAAGTTCTATAACATTTTATATGCGATATATAGGATTATATATAGGTATAAAACAAACAAAATATACATACATACATACCTACACATGTACATAACTAAATTTCTTTGAAAAACAAACAAAATATACATACATACATACATACACATGTACATAACTAAATTTCTTTGAACAAAAGAATCGAAGAATACTTGCATTATTCAACTTATGTTTGAAAAACACAACACAACATATCGTAAGCCGACCACCGCCCACGTTTTTTTCATAGTTCTTTTACATTATAGCCATTTAAAACATTACATACATATAATGTGCTGAAAAGAGCGTTGTATTTTAAATTTGTACTTATGTAGGTACATACAATTTTTGTTATTTTGTTCTTTTTCATTATTAAATTACACAGAAAAAAAAACAACAAAAGACAATTTACAATTTACCTGTATGTAATACTCATATTGCTCCGTAAATTCATAATTTTCTTTTAAAACCGCAATCACCAAGAAAACTTTTTTTTTTTTTTATTTAAACACAAAAAATCTTAATGACGAATTCAAGTAGTAACATATGTATAATGACATTTTGGTGAGACTGAATTTTTGTTTTTTTTTAAAGATACTTTTTCAATTTTTCTCTGACCTTTTTTTTATTCGACAATTTTCCGATATAATTAATGTTTTTATTCATTTATTTATTTATTTTTTTTTAATTTGATATAAACATTTTATTAATTTACTGAATATTAGCACAAATAAATATCAATTAAATTTTATTACAAAATGAAATTTATCTTATTTTCATTTATTAAACGGCGACACCAACAAACAAAGTTTCATTATAAATTTTTACGTTTTTTCAAAAATATCTACATTTATACTGAATACTGATAAAATTTCAAAAAAAAAAAAAATGTTCTAACACATATGATATGCGTGTATATTAACATATTTTGTACATATAATACATATTTATTTATCTATTTTTTGTATACAAAAATGAAGCCGAAAAATATCTTTTTTTTTTAATAAAAGTGAATCTATCAAAAATTCATGAAAGGTAAAAAACAAAAACTTGTCAAATGGAAAAATCGGAAAATCCCGACGAGAGTAAAAGAAAATAACAAAACAAAAAAAAAATAATTTGATCAAAAAAAGCTTCCAACTCATACAAGAGAGTACACACATACGCGTAGAAAATAATCAGTTAAATAAAGGTAGTATAAGAGAACATAAAATATTTTATCCTTTCGGCTTCGGTACAGGAACATATGCGTTGTGTACCGAAGAAGGATACAAATTACAGAGTAACTTTATGTGTATATTTACATACATACATATATCCAAACAGTTTAATATACATTTATATACATATGAACATAAATGCACACAAATCCATGCAAAACATTGTATTTGTAGTGAATATGTAGTATATACATATACATACATATAAAACATATACATATATATATATACTTATATATTGTGAACGTATAATATAATTTGTGATAAATGATGTCCTTTAAAATCATTATCAAAATTTCGTTGTTTGTTTTTTTTTTTTTTTTTTTTTTGAAACGAATAACGAGTACACAAAACATATGATGGTACATTTCAAGTACATAAGTGGCAACGACCGGTAAATGGGTTATTGTGCAATATAACCATCGTTTTTGACGTCAATACACAAATATGTGAAATATTGCATTGTGATGAAAACACAGATACATATATACAAGTACAACGGAACACATTACAATCAATAAGTGTTAAAATAGCACGAAATGAAATTCAAATAACAATAGAAAATTTGTTTCATAAGGATAAACCAGAATTTATTTAAAATTATTTATTCTTGTTTTAATTTTGTTCAATTGTCAGTTATCGGTTCATAATTTGAATTTATCGTTATTATTATTATTTTTTTTTTTTGTTATAAGACAAATTAAAAGCGCAATCGCAAAATTAAAATTATGTGATTTTTATTTATAATATATTCCAATATGAGGCGCTACCATCGTTTTGAAGTAAGGTAATTTTACAGTTAATTTTTATTAAATTTATTTCGTTTACAATGACAGTTATTATAAGTGCATTATAAATATATGATATGAATTATGTATTTGCAATTTATATTTTATCCTCATTTTTAATCCTGGATAAAACGAGTATAACTTGGATTCTTCATTTCTTAATAAAAATGCTCATACTTATAAGTTCATATATGCTCCTTTTTTGGAAAATATTTCTAAAAAATCATAAAATGCAACAAGTGTATCGTCGAATTTTTATAGTCATTGATTCTAGTTAAATTTCATTGAATTTTCATTTTTTATTGTTACATATGTACGTTCAGATTAACACACAAAGAATTGTCAAAACTAATCAATGATAACTGAAATTATGAAATTTTAATTTTTAGCAATGTTTAATTAACATTATCAGAGTACAATGTAAGCATATCCTTTTTCGAATATAACAATTTTCTCTCTATTATATAAAAAATGTTGGGTGATCGAGCTATATTTTATTTTATATTTGCATATATTTAGGAAATTCAAGGATAAATATTGTCCTATTATATAAAAAACTTAGTGATCCCCGTGCTATGTTATATTTTATATTTGCATATATTTAAGAAACCTTAGACTTTGTGGTAAATGTCTAGATGTGCTGCCACACGGCCGCTCAGGGGTGTTAGTGGGTGGAGGGGATAGAGGGGGTCATGTACAACACTGATTAAGTGTTTTTTTGGTGGGAAACGAACAAGGGGTGGGCAGGAGGTGTTAAAAATTGAATTTTTAGGTGATTTTATGGTCAAATATAGGCTAGTAGAGGGGGGAAAAGAGCGTAAAAATGGGTGGTCAAGGTAGAGGAGGGTTCGCTGAATCTGCCCCAATCACCAAAAAGTAGAATCAGTGTTGTGGCGGGGTGCGACGCTCACATAAAAAATGAATATTTTCAGCTGAAAAAGAAACTTTTTTACTAAATACAAAATGATGAACTAGTACAAATAAATAAACAATTGTATATTATTTTGTTAAATGGGGGTTGTTTTGCCGTTACGCCTAGTTAAATGAAAATTAAAAAAAAGAAAATGATTTGTTCTACTAATATTTATCAATGTACCTTCTCAGATAGTAGAAGTAATGAAATTATTCATCTGTATGTTATGTGTTTATTTCCAGAATATGTTGAAGATTTCTGAATTTTTTTGGAATACATTTCTTGAAGGAGACATACATTCGCACAGATTTTATATACATACATACTTATATGGCAAATATTGAATGTATACGCGTATAATCACACATACATGTATGCGAACTATACGTACTATATACATATGTACATATTACCGTGATGCTTCATAAAAACTGGTAAATTTTGCTTCAAGTTATTATATTACACATTTAATTTTTATGTATACGTATTTTTACAATAAAATATACCGCGCCACATTTTTTTAAACGCTGACTACGGTGTAATCGTGTATGTAATGATTACAATAATATTTACAGTATATTTAAGTATAGGCCTTTTCAATTTTGGTATGAAGTAGTCAATGTTACATCGAATTTTAGTGTTGCTAATATGTATAATATGTTATAACGCAAAAGTCAACATATTGTTTTAGTTTTAGTCATGACCACTGATGAAAACTGCGGGGAAATTTCCCGTTTTCAGGGAAATCGAAGCCTTGAAAGGGAAAAGGGAAATCAGACCAAAATTAGGCAAAAAAGGGAAATATTACTTTTTTTTTAAATAATTACTAATAAATTTAGAAACAGGCTAAACATAGAAACCTTAGATAGTATTTAACATGCAAAATGATTATTCAAAGGTGCTAACTCTTTTGATTTACATAAATGTAAAAAAAAGTCAAGTCAAAAAATTCAATCAGTTTGTGTATGTATGTACATGAAAACAAAAAAGAGTTATAAAATGTATTGCACTTTTAATCAGTTCAATTTTGATTTATGTAAATTTTTAAAAAAATTTGATGTTTTGTTATCTCTGTTTATTTTATATTTGTTAATTTATTTTCACGCGCTGTTTTCTTGTTATTTCGTTTATATTACTTTTTGTTTTAATTTACATGAATTCATCATCAATAATTAATTAATTAAAATAAAATAAAAATATACGTATTTTGCATAATAAACCTTCTGAATTTTTATATAATTTTTATGGCATTAAATTTGAATCAAAAAATTATAAAAAGGGAAATTGCTTCTGAAAAAGGGAAATGTACTGTAAAAAATTTTCATCAATGGTCATGACTCATGAGTCATGATTACTTTTTGAATGCTTGATAGTGCAGTAGTAATGCAGTCAACAGTGTTCACTTTTTGAACAGACCTTATATCAGTGTTCACTGTTCAGTATACTGTATACTACATATTTGATTGAGCAGTAAATTATATATATTGTGCTTATTTTATGTACATATACATATGTATACATATCTACCTGCACACTTTCATATATTATAGTATACAAACAATGTCCAGCAGCGAAAAATTCAAAATATTTCGTGTGCAATGAGTTCTAGAACTATAGGTCCATTTCATCAGTACGCATTACGGTTAATGAATTGGTTTAAATTCTAAAGAACTATTTCTACATGTGGCTTCTTTTTTGCAAAAATCTAATGTACAAGGAATGCAGTTCTGTTAAATAATGCGTAAAAAAAGAACATTAAAAATTTCATTAATCACTTCCCCATTGCATTACATTTGTGTAAAAGTAAAGCAGAACGGAAGTAGTTCCAACATGTTTTTTGTTTAAATAAGTGGAAAATTCCTAAATTAGAGCTTCGAACAATTATGCATTCTCATTGTGTAGCGAGATGTTGATGCCCAAACACCTCGTGGCTCGTGCTCGTGTGATAGAAATTTAATTTAAAATAAGTATTTTTTCTTTTGTTATATTCATAAATATATGTATAATAACGGGTTATATTTTATTACGTAAAAAATGTACAAGAAAAAAAAAAAGAATTACTGTTATGTTCCTACATATATGCACAAAAAAAATGAATTTTTTGTGGCACACGTACCATTTTTTTCTATTTGATTTCAGAGTAAAAATTCTAGTTTAGTGAAGTATAAAAATATAAAGTTTTTTGAGTTTTGTGATTCTCGAACAGTGTAAAAATCGAGAATCGCAAAACATCAAGACTATATTTTTACACTTCACTAAACTAGAACTGCTTCTCAAATTAATTACATTTTAACCAATTAAAGAACTAGTTCCAAGACATTGATGAAAGAACTAATTCTTCCGCTCTTTTCTTTCATGCATTCCTAATAACTACTTCCGTAACTACTTTTTTAGATCTATTCTGTAATCGTTCTCCAGAACCGATTACTCAACTAATTCTTTGAAGCGATTGGTTGCCTTCTATGATATCGCCATATTAATGGTAATGGGTAATTTGTATATATTGGGAAGCGAAAGTGGAAGTAGTTGACGGTTCCTTCGAACTAGTTCCATTATCGATTGCAGAATCGCCTCTATAGACTGCTGGGGTGTATTGTGTACAATGCATAAATACATTTTATATGAGAGTGCATTCACAATTCGCATGTTATTTATTTCCTTTTGCATTTTTTTACATTCCACATGATTCCGTTTACTACGTTTTGTTTTGTTACACGTTACACTACACATAGTATGTCCACACATATGTATGTATATATGTATTAACAATTGTGGTTTAATGTAAGGCAGGGCAGGCATCGGCATTCAATATTAATACATATACGTATGTATGTACGTACATACATACATATATAGGAATAGTAGTATATATAGTAGTATAGTAGCTGCAGCAACAACAACGACAACGTTTGATAATAAGGAATGTAAATAGATCCGGGGAGCTTAGCCAATTTATCCATCAGAACAGAAAAAACAGAAACATAACGTATGTATATACATATGTATGTATATACTACTTGTTTTTCCCCTTTTCTTCATCTCTAAAAAATAGCAAACAAACATCAAATTAATACAGTATACATCCATACATGCAAACATACATATGTATATGAAGCAGAAAAATGCACGCATATAAACTGAGAACCGGATATTTTGTAAACAGCACACAATTCACAACGTAAACATTGGCTTGTCTTGTCTGCTTGCCTTTGCTTAATATAAATATAATGCTCTTGGCAGAATTTCAACTTTAATATGCCTGCTGCTGTTGTTGCTGCTATTTTATACGAGTATATATTTTATTTTTTATTACAGATTGAATGGCTAGGTTATATTTTTTCATACAATAAAATACGAATGTACCCTACATACAAATGTAATATACTCGTAATTCCATGCTACAATACTAATACTATTACAGAAATTGTATACGACGATGTGCACAATACAGCAAGCAAGATCTGTCGCCTCTTTAATTCAATATTATGTATATCACATTGAACGGACTTCATCAATTTTGCATTCTATTATTATTATTATTAGGTATTATTTTTATTTTTATTATGACTATCATTATTATTAGTAAAATTAAATGTTAAACTTTGTTGACTCTTCTAACTTGCGGAAAACTTAATTTATGTAGTATTATGTTTTTCTTTGGCCTCTTTTAGTTACGGGTTATGACATTTGCTTTGTTTTCGTACTGTACACGATTTTAAAGTGGAACAAGAATTTTAGCTTTAAAATACTGAAACACATACTGTATAATATATTAAGTATTCATATGTATATTACAACTACACAATGATTATCGTCTTCATCTCAACTTTATCATCATTCCAATAGAATGACAAATAGTACGAGTAAACCAGAAAATATTCATTTAAAATTCATTGATAATTTTTAATTAAACTTAGGCTATTAACAAAAAAAACATTGGGTAGGTATGTGCATCATTACGTTAAGTTAAAAAACACGATATATCACAAGATAAGATACGTACATACATACATACATACATATATATTTGAAAAACTATTTTAGCTGCTTATAATAACCAAAAGTATTACATACATACATATGTATGTATCATAATGACAAAGTGCATAACAAAATTCATTCGACTTTTGTTTAGTAGAGTAGAGGTACGTACGTATGTACATGCAACTATTTCGATTTGAACCATCTTTACTATATTTATTTTCGCCCTTTAACGTTAACCATTATTTTACAAGAAAATTGGCATACTCATGTGCACATACTAGGGTTAAATACTAAAACAAAACATAAAATTCGGTATCACTTTTGTTTCTTACACTACCAACGCTGATTAAATGAGCTGAGAAAAAAAGTATGGAATGTGTGTACGTAAGTATGTGAAAAAAGCAATTTCTTGGATACATCAATTTTTAACATGATACATGATGAATAATTTCAATGTTATTAAATTCCTACTATTAATTTACAGTGTGTAAATCATTTACATATTACATATGGCTATTATACCTACCTACGTACTATATGAAATTATCGCAACATAAATGAAGTCAGTATAAAGTCCCTCTCTGAGGGGTAAAGGACAATTATTATTGGGAAATTTTTAGGTAGTTTGAAACCTTCCCAGGGAAAAATTAGTGCTACATTACCAGTAGTTTAATTTCGATTGAAATGATGAAAAATTAATTTTTTAATTAGTTTAATTTAAATAAATGAAGACTGTTATTATTCATAGATATGTACAATACAAAAACCGATCAGAAGAGTTCATTTTTCAGGTTTACAATAAGTAAATTCCATTTTAATTTTGTATTTAAGATGTGTACAACAGAAAATCATAAAAATTAATTTGAATTATTAAAATTATTGTATCATTTTGCTTTTTAAAATAAAATGTGCATGTTACTGTTTGAAGCTATTTCGATTTGAAATATGTATTTGAATTTTAATTCAGTTAGAGTAGTAGATACCTATTCATAGTTAAAGTTATCATCACTGTTTATTGTTTACAAATTATGTATAAAAAATCTTACTTTAAAAATACTATTTAAATTAAACTCCTTTTTAGCATTTTTTAAATAAATAAAAGCTAATAAAATGCAACTTTTATTTCTGGAAAAAATTCCACAAATTTTCTTTTCATAAATTTTTATTATGGAATGAAAACCCATTTTTATGTTGCAACATGAGTTTCATGCATCTCATTATTTTATGCTGGCTTCAAAAATAAATTGGCATGTTCATTCTCTTGGTTTTATTGAATACTGTTATGTCAATAAACAGAATTCTTTAATTAGTGTAAATATAACAAATAAAACAAAAGTAGGTACCTACCTACATTCGTGCATAGTAGGTATACATGGGTACTTTATGTATGTACCTTAGAATTTTATGTGTAATGTAACGTGTATGTAATAAGACATTAACACACAATACACATATGTACATATGTATGTACTTCAAACGACTTTCGAATTAAAGAAAGCGTGTACATATGTACATACGTACAACATTAAGATTCATATCGGTATTCGGTTATGATAAGCTTTACAATGTGTAATAATAATTATATAGTAATAGAGTCTTGTAATCTGACATCGCTTCTAGATTTTATGTAAGTCATCTTTTGTCAATCACCTAAACAAAAACATGTAAAATATACAATTATGCATAATTATACAATATATATTTTGATTTCGCATTATGTACATAGGTACGTGTAATAAAATGCAATCATTTTATTAATACATGTGTGTGTAGTACATTTTACATTTTTCATGCATACACACAACGCTAGTTTGATTGCAGTTCCAGTTATAACTGCTGGAATGATGATGATATTGACACAAAAAAATACAAAAAAAAAGAAAAACGAAATTTTTCATTCAGTAAAAAAAGCATTTTTTTGTTTATTCATCATCATCGTCATTATATCGTACTTCTCGTTCATAATAATACAAACATATGTATGTATACACATAATATATTATCATTCATCGTTTAGTCTGAGTTCAAAAAATGGGCGGTTAAATTATTCACAAACACTTGACTTAACTATGTAGTAATATAGTATATGGTAAACAACAACACAACAAGTAATAAAAAAACGGAAAATTGAACAGTGAACCGTTCTCTGTGAACGATAGATGGATGAGATGGAATGATTGACTATATGCACAAAGTATATAGTAATGTGTATATGCGTATAATGTATAAACACACTTACATATGTATGTATGTATGTATATGTAAAATTTTTAAATTACATATACATATGTATATAACCAGAATATAACAGAAATAATAAAATATAAATAACATTATTAATGATGATTAGGACAGGAAATCGATTTTCATAATTTTCAGAAATATAATGATTTCAAACTTTGAATTGAAACAGATATACATATACATATGTACGTATGTATGTAATGTACCTACATATGTATCTTACATCACCATACTGTGTCGTTTGTGATTTTCAAATTCTGATGCTACGAATTCCACAGTTTTACATGGTTTTACTATAATTTATGACAAAAACAAAATTTAAATTAAATTTTTATAGTTTTGTGGAAATTTATGTTAATTTCAAAATTCCAATTGTAAATAACACAGCAATCATTGTATTGTAGTTAAACGTGTGTACACGTATTATGTATAAAGTATAAACACAAAATAAAAATACCTACCTACCACCCTACCTACTTATTATATTAAAAATTCACTGTATTTATGTATGTGTACATTTGCATGCACGTATACATATACATACATATGTATGCATTAAAATTAAATGATTATACTTTTTTTTTATTTTAATAAATTAACAAAACAGCAAAAACGAAAAAAAGGTAATAAAAAAATAACTTACTTTTATCTTCTGAAACCACAAGAATTGCCGATACATAATAATGAATTTCAGATAGAGTTTCTTCTAAGGGTTGGAGTTCAAAAAGTCGTAACATGGCTCTTGGAAGTTCTTGTCTAGAATAAAATAAAAAAAAAAATAAAAATAATAATAAAAAAAAAAATTGAAATAGGTAAACAAATAATAAAATAACCGTAAATAATTGATTTAAATACTATTTTATTTTGATTTTTAAAAAATACACTTAAAAATAAGATTGTAGCAGGTATATACATATGTACATACATATGTACATGCATATGCAACTCTAAATTAACAAATATGTATTGGTACGTTAAACAGAAAAAAAAGAAAAAAGATTTAACAATCTAAATGGAACGAAACTTGCATTTTCCCATTTGAATGTCCCTGTATTAATGAAAAGCTGAGATTTTGTACTTTTAAATAAAACAAATTTAAGGCTGACTGAAGCAAGATGTTGCGAGAATGTGATACGAGAATGCGGTGCGAATCTCAACTGTCAAATCAATTTCATTATACAGATTAAAGTTTGGCAATATAAGTATATATTACATAATACATTGTAATACGATACGAGATTGCGAGACGTTTAAGTTTCGAAAAATTGAAGTTTTCTCGCAACCAAAAAAAATGACAACACAAAATAAAATTGATAACAATAGTGAGGTTAACCTTTTGACTCGTGCTTTAATGAAAACTGTTATTTTTTAATTCTTGGTGTATCAATTTACACTGTGTTTGACGTTAAAAAAATTACACTTTTTCTATTTCTCGCAGCAAATTGAACAATGTACTCGACCCCCTCTATCCCCCTACCCATTCACCTATCTGTGCGACCGTGCATACTCGGATCTAGATATTTACCAAAAAAGTTTCTGTCAAGTTGATGGTGAAGACGCTCGAGACTTTCAAGTACGCTAAACAAAAGTAAACGAGCGCTTTGACGGTAAATTCAAGAGAAGAGAACAATTTTGTCTTTGAATTTATTTTTATTTCTAAATATTATGCAAAATAAAATATATACTACTCATACATATTTCAAATTTTCTTCTGTTTTTATTTATCTTATTTTATAAATTTTATGGTAAATTTTTTTGTAATATTCACTACGAATTGAATATTTTCATTCATTATGATTTCACTTTTTTGATTCACATTGCGTTCCAAAAATTTAATATGAATTAAATAATGTCACTCATTATGATTCCACTTTTTTCATTCACATTGCGTTCAAAAAATGATTTTCAATATGAATTAAATAATTTCATATAGAGATGAATGTTTCGTGATAGTCTAATGAGACTTATATGAAGAAAAAGTGAATTCACAATCATGTAGTGACTTCATTGTGATTGCATAATCAACTACGACTGTTTACTGGGATGCCATGTCATTTATTTACATACATAATGTTAAGAATTTTTAATTTAAGCTTAGTACGGACTTTAAAAGAAATTCAGTTTCTGAATTTTGTTATTTGTTTCTACACAAAAAATTTATATACACAATAATTTCATAACTAACAATGATTTGAAAATAGTTTTTCATAGTTTTTTGAAAAGCTATTAAAAAATCGAAACTGTTAAACGGAATAAATGGTTGTGCATTTATTCCGTTTCGAATAAAAGTAAAAAAATTCTCCACTCCTCCGTAGTTTTAGGCAGGCATATTATAAAAAAGGAACCTGAGTAAATTTTTTGCGTTTTTAAGCTTAGTACGCACTTTAAAAGAAATTCGGTTTCTTATAGTAAATGCATGTATAAAAAATCGACGGGCTGAAGTTACTTTTAGGACCCACCACCGATTTTTATGAAAATTGGTACATATACTATACTCGATGAGTCTAGTTGATAACATGAATTTTTCATTAGCTTTTCATGTTAGCAGTACACAGTTCGATACGGGATAAATTTGGTAAAATGAAACTGCCGCTAATATCCAACAGGTTTCGCTGTGGAGGAGTGGAGAATTTATTTTATTTTCATTCGAAACTGAATAAATGACTGTGCATTTATCCGCAGCCAATGCATAAATGCACAGCCATTTATTCCATTCAGTAGTTTGGTAATTTTTACAGCTTTTCAAAAAACTATGAAAAACTATTTTCAAATTATTGTAGGCTATGAAATTTTTGTGCGATACATGTAAAATGAGCTTCAGCTAAAATTTATTAAGAAAGTAATGGAAGTAATGGATACATTTTGATTATTTTTTCTCTTGTAACTTATCATAAAAATGAGGTTACTTAAAATACTGAAAAATGTTTATCATACGCTTCTATTATTTATTCATTATAAATGATAAAATTAATAAAATTTTATTTTAGTTAATTGAAAATATAAAAAAAGATTTAATTAGGCAGGTATTTGTCTGTAGTCCACATTTTTGAGATGGCAATTTAAATGAACATGTAAGCTATAAGCAGTTCACAATGTATGTATATGATATAGTCATTTTCATATAATGTACATGGGTATGTACATATGTATCCATATATAGAGGTAAGGTGTCTACATCATATACCAACATATGTATGTATGTATATATATGTACATATATGTACCTATCTACTACGTATATTTTTGCTATAAGCAAAAATATTTATTCATGGATATGCCAACCTTATTCCATAAAATTATTTTCAAAGAATGGAATATAAACATTTCTTCAAATATTTGTGGTATAGAGTATCTTAAAAATTTTTTTACTGCAAAATACAGTATGTAATACATATGTCTACACATTTCTTTAATTTTGTTTTACCCTCCTGATAAACGGGCGTTTTTTATTTTTACTTTTTATTCAATGAGACAACGACATTGCTTTGAAATTCAGTCGATGTTTTGCACAATGTATACATTTCACTGTGTTGATGATAGACTGATACACATTTAAAATTAAATGTTTATGTTTATATACAAACGAGTGTTTTAACGTACGTATATGTGTACGATACCTCTATATACATATATACATATATATACATATATGTATGCGAATTTGTTAAATATATAAATATAGGTATGACTCTTATAGTATGTGTATGTATGTTGTATATATATATGTACATATGTATGTATATTCCTGGGTATATTTACGACATAAGGGCAATGATCGAATTCAAAAACATGTACCAGCGACGACAAACACCGTTGTGTTCACGCAGCTGAAAAATGCATACGTCACCGTATGTCTACATATAATTATATGTAGGTATATGTACATAATGTAGTATGTTATATACATATGTATATATGTATTATACAAACAGTGCAGTGTGCGTAAGTATAACCCTCCAATCCAAATAACAAGTTATTATTGCTTTTTATTATAATCATAGAATGTATAAACTAAATAATTTGTGTTAATTGTCTACATCACCTTAACATTTTTTATTTTTATTTTTATTAAATTTATAGTATATGTAAATATGTACATTATACATCGTATGCAATTTCGTTCCTTCAATAAAACGATATGATAGCTACACAATTAAAATGTAATTTTTTGAATTGACAACTGTTATGTTTGAAAAACAAAAAAAGCTGAAAATTTTATAATATTGCGGGACCAATTCAATGTATTAACATAATAAATGTGCGTACACATTTTTTTAAAAGAAATATCTTACTCATATCATGCCTAAAAATAATTTCCGAAGAAGGGGGCATATGCCTTATTTTCAAGACTTAACTTCCGGCATTTTATTTCTCTTCTTCACATATTGTATCTATGCTATGACTATATTGTTGTACTTATAAGTCATATATTTTTCTTGTTAATCGGCAGAATACGTTTATGTGTGTTTGTACGTACACATATTATTTTAAAACATATTTGTTTATATATTATATATGTATATGTACATACTTATACGTGTAAATACACGTAACGCTTACATATGTATGTATACAATATAAATTCATAAAATATATATTTTTAATTCATACAGGATGTTTAGTAAATTTGTAATTTGTACGGCATGTAGCAAACTTTTAAAAAATAAAATGAAAAACTTTTCAGTACATAAACGATTCAAACTAACCGTCATTAAAGACTATTTTTCTTTATTTATGCTGTAGAAAGAATAGAACGAATAGAATAATATTCGGAATATTTGAAATAGTATTATTAAAAAAACAAAATACTTATGCTTTGTTTTTTTACCTTAAGCACGTGTTAAATCATAGGAGATAAGAAAAAAACACCATTAGTGTTTATGATCTAAGTTTGCTCCCGTGTGATTGTTGTTTTTTTCGTTAATAAAACGCAGTAAACTAGGAATCTGGTAAAACTAGTGTAGAGAGACGAATTTATACAAATTGAACGCAAAAGAATAAAGAAAAGCAACACTAACAACAACAAGTGCCTATCTTTTAAAAACGAAATATAGTATAATAAATGGTTTTATTAAAATGGCTGGAGAAAAAAAAATTTAGTATCTTTTTTTTCGTCATTGCAGAGCTAGATTGGAAATTTTTATAATTAAAATATAATAAAAATTGAAAATTAAAATAAAATAGGTATGTTTTATTTAGACAAATTTTTTCCATCATCAGTCTAGGATAAGAAAGAATACGTTTTGGATATTCCGAACGAATAAAGAAATACGGAAAGAAACACTCGAAATATTATTTTTGAATAAAAAAATGCGTATGGAATATGTGTTCCGAACGTTCAGAATGAATAAAGAAAAACAGCCATAGTTATGGTTGGACTAAAGTACTCGAGTATTACTTGGTACCGAGTACTTGGTATTGAATACTCGATTCTTTTCAATGAGTACTCACTCACTAGTAATACAGTGAGAAATTTTGCCTGAATTTCGAAATTTTATTGATGAAATGAGCAAAAAAAAATATTCTTACTGGGCAAATAGTAAGAGTGAATAAATTAGGATCCATATTGACTATATAGATCCATTGAAAAGCACTTAATTTTTCAGTTACTAGTAAAAAAAAGTTTTTCGAAACATTTTATTTGAAACTCATACTAACTATATTCTGTCCACTAATATTATGCACTTAAGGTCTTATGGGAGAAGAGACACTGTCTTTTTTCTTTTCTCATAATTTCTAGTTAGACTGTTTCACAAGCAGTATTACCACAATCAACAAAGTTTTTAATATATCAGATGAATTTTTTGATATCACTATATCAATATATAGTGATGTAAAATGATACAACTTTAATTAATCGTCATAAGACCTTAAGTGCATAATATTAGTGGACATAGTATAATTCAATATTTTTATATTTATACGCATTTATGAATATGAGATGAACTCCTAGGAGTACTGTTAACAGGATAAATAATCAGCCGATAGTCAGTACAAAAAAAGCGTAAAGTCACATATATAATATGCTACATTCATATGTACATATGTGTATAATTGGCAACTAGTGAGTACTCGATACTTTTTAAAAAAAGTCCAACCCTAGCCATAGTAGGTACTCAACATTTCTGTAATGTAATTTAACATATCGAACTACGAAATACCCTATATGCATCACACTACATTCATAATCATGTATAGGTATGTATATGTACATCCAACACAAAAACAGAGGGTAAAAAACAGACACATTACAGCCACACCAAAAACAATTTCATCCCATAATTTCGTTTTCATGCGCCTATGTATGTATGCATGTAATAAAAATTGTACATATACATACATACAAATTTATGTAGGAATTCAGCTACTTTATTTTTATGTGTACAATAAATATGTACTTCACGATTCGATATAAAATGTGTTTCAATTTTACCAGATTTATGATTTATTTTATCATGAAAAAGAATTTGCTCTATGCATTTTTACACATTTTTATTTGATTTGCTTGCAATTATTATTTGCAAATGTGTTCAAATAACGATCGTTATAAAAACAACATATAAGTTTGTGTAATCATAATTTGAAAAAAATCAATAAACTACATGCATGTGTACGTACAAGAAAATTCGAAGACTATAGGCTTAACCAAAATCAACATAAAAATACGTAACGTACCGTAACGTAAAATGCGATAAATGGTTAGGGACTTTGGGCAAACGACGTATGTCTACTGCGTAAACCGTAAACGTAAGGCTCTACGTTGCTAACGTAAGTCATCGTACGTACATGCGTAAGTTTATGAAAGCTCTTTTAACGTTTACGTTTAAGTAACTAAACACTATGTTTAGTTAAAATGAAATGTTAAAATGGAAAAGTATTTAAATTCACGTAAACTGACTGTCTTTATAGTTCCATATGCGTAATAACTTTCAATCAGTTTTTGGTTGACAAAACAAACTGAACAGGGCGTGGGTGGCAAATATGTATGTATAACATATGTATATTATATGGATCTTGCGTATATATATTTTTTTTTCAACAGATTTTGTTTACATTTTTTTACAATCAGGGTTATTCCGAGTTTCGATTCGTTTCGATGCGAGTAGAAAACCTGTTCGACATCGAAAAATTCGTATTCCAAGTTTCAATTTTGTTTCAGCTTCATTCGTTTTCACGAATTTTCAACAGAAAATTTGTATTATGACTTTCGATCGAATCGTAAATTTTTCGATATTCAGTTCGTTGAAGTTTGTGTTACGAATCAGTGTAAATTTTCATGTTTTATTCAAAACACAGATATCTTTGCATTTCAAAATATCAAAATTTTATTCAAAACCAGAAATTTGACATATTGAAAAATTTTATTTTTGTTCTATTTCGTTGTGTTCCGTAAGAATGTTTTACATTGCATTCGATCGAATCTTGGAATACCTTTTATCCGTTCGATCGAAAGTCGGAATAAGGCTGAATTAATCATATGGCCGCATTAAGTATGTAGTAAGCAGTAAGCAGTAAGCAGCGCGTTACGAAGCGTTTCTATTTAAGATAAAGCTTATATAGAAATAAGTTGGACAAGCCAAAATAAAATAGTAACAGACACTTCCAAACGAACAAGATCTATAAAATATACAAGGTCTGTGCTTTACATATAAAAAAATTTTTTTAAAATAATTTGACACTCTTGACAGTTTGACGTCACTATTGCAAGATTTTAAATTTTTACGGATTTTTAGTACAAATTCAAGAAATTAAATTATTTAAAAATATAGAAAAATATATAAGTATAATTTTGTGTAATTTTTTTTTAATTAAATAATTTTTTCGATTTACGTTTTGTATTCGGTTGGTGTTAAGTTTTATTGTTTGAACTTTTCTGAAATAATCTCAATTTAAAGTTGAATGAAAAATGTTGAAATGCATAGTGTTTTGTTACAAGAATTATAACTAAAAATTATTGTGTTGTGTGAATCTATTAATGTTTTTTATATTTTTAATTCAAGAAATCAAAATATATATTATAAAAAATAGGAAAGTAATGGTTGAAGAAATTATATTTATAATAAAATAGTTGAAATGTATAGTGTTCGGTTGTTAATTAATAAAACATTATTTAATGACCAAGTTTTTTTATTTTTTCTTGATGAAAAAATTTTTAACAATTGTTTATTTAACTCCCTTATTCTAAAAAACATTCTATACTTATAAAAAGAATTTTTTAACGTTTTCATTTTATTCGATGTGTCTTGAATTTTCTACATGAAATTTCAGAAAATTAACTTTAATAAGTATAGAGTTTTCATTTATTTTTTAAAAAATATTATCCAGTTATTAAAAATATTAGCACAGTTAGCACGTTTAGTATTTTAACTCTACATAACCTTACTTCTTCTCTTTAGTTAAGAATGGTTAAGATCATTGTAGTTACATAGAAGATTGATTAAGATTTGACAATTCTTAATCAATATTTTGTAAATTGAACGAAGTTTGCTAAAATTACTTAAGATCATTATAGTTATGGCTATTGCATTCTGCTTTAGCCTATTAACCTTTAAAAATTTTTTATTAAAAATATTTTTTGAAATTATGTGGTCCAAATTTGAGGGAAATTATGACTAATTATCTTTTTTTAATTTATCAGCTATGGGCATCCATTGATTATTTACATTCATTTTTGTTTACAACAAGATATTTAAGTTATCAATGTAATTTTTAACAACTGTTTACAGATGTTAACGCTTCTACACGTTTCTATTTTGGGTTTTTATCAAAAATATGTAAAGCGCTAACTATATTTGGCTTCAATTAGCTTAAGTCAGAAGTCTGATTACATTGTTTTATATGAGTGTGACTATAATGAAGTGAAGTCGGATTAAGTGAAATTCAACGAAGCTGTCAAATTTTCGTTGACTTCAGTTTGTGTGCTTCAGAGCACACAAAATTGAGTAGCTTTTGTAAATATATGCATAAAATATGGGAATTGTAGGAATTTGAAAAAAAAAATTAAATTAAAAATAATAGGAATTTGAAATTTGAAATAGGTTTGTATGTACCTATATAGGTACATATACATAGATACATAAAAATAAATGAAAATGAAAAAGATTGAAAAAAAATAAATTTCAAAAAATTAAAGGTTTTGTTGGAAATGTTTTATTTTTTTTAAAACACGATAAATGCTATAACAATAACAAAATATTGACAAGATAACCATAGTTTTACCAAATTCAACACAATTCACAGAAGTTCAATATAGGTGTCACTTCGGCTTGACTAAATTTCGTTAAATTGACTTAAGTTAATTGAAGCCAAATATAGTTAGCCCTTAACGTTCGGTAAAATTTAACGAAACGTTTAATTTAGGATTTAGCTTATGCCGATAAAATGCTTGCAAAATGCACTTAATACAGTGCATGTGTGCATATACATATGTACATACATATATGTATGTATGTTTACACATACGAAAATTAATATAGTTGACTACATATTACATAGATATGTTGCACCTTTATAGGCCGTGTCCGATTTGATGATGTCCTTACTTTGGTACTTTTTTTTGGCGTCCGAATTACATTTGTTTCAACTTTAAGTAGACAGCTGTCATTCACTTATTTGTTTACAAATATTTCTATTAATAGTTTCAGCGTAAAAATACTTTCACAACAATATGAATCATCGTAAAAGTATATGTCATTTTAATATTATTATGTTTAAAGATGGGTGTTCCATTTATAATGTACGTGGAAAATGTTCTGAAAGTTCATAATCATCATCTAAAATGAAGCCAGCGAATATCACGAAAGATACATGTGTGTGTGATACAAAAATTACTTATCAAGCGAAGTATGGCGAAGTAAGCAACTGCCAAGTACAAATCTACTATTTTTTCTTACTTTGCCGAAAGTAAGCGGCAAAGTAAGAAAATTGTGTAATCGGACACAGCCATAATATAATTTCACACCATATATGTATATACATATATATGTATATGTTTTACAACTTTTCGTATATTATACAATCATATACTTTTACTACCGCGTAAGTTTCATTCAAACATCGTCAAGTTGATTTTGGTTTTGCCGCATCACAAACAATTTACATACCTATAAACTATTTTTGTTTATTACGTTATTGCTGGAAGGTGTAGAAAACATATAATTCAAGTTTACTATTCGTATCGTACTACTATATATTATTATTATACACAAAGCCTATTCGTCCTCTTTCTCTTCTCCAATTCATTTTCTTCTTTTTCTTATAAATACTTTTTATTCATATTGAAAGCAAGAATGAAATAAATAAATTTTCCGATAGTACAACACATAATATGTATGTATGTATACCTATCGTGTAGCGTGTAGGTACATAAAATAAAGTTCATAGACACAATAAATGTACTTCTTGCTTCTTGTAAATCAATAATTTACATACGTTGGATACACTTCCTATATTAGATGTCTTTAAACGTATATATAATTTTTTATTCAACGTAAAATCGATAACCGATACATACATACATACTTTTTTAAAAGCAAATAACTTGAACTCATCGTTAACATTTTGATTTTTCATTTCCATTTCCATCTAATCATACTTTTTAAGTTTTTAATATGTACAAAACGGACTTATATTTTTAATTTTCTTTGTTTTGAATTAAAATTTCATTTGTGCATATGTACATACATATATAATCTTATATATATGTATGTATACTACAGTTATATATATATATATATATATATGTACATATATGTATATATGTATATTCTATAAACATCATGCATGTGTTTTTCTTGTGAGCAAATAATATCTTCAAATTCCCCACTTCACATTCTACATTTTCATTATAAATCAATGGAATATTTTTATGCTTGTCCACACGTATTTTCTGTTGCCGACATTTATGTGTATTTAAGTTTAAGATAACCTAAAATCTTTTTTTACCAGCATGGTAGCATAACTTGAAAACGGATGCGTGACACATAGACAAGCAATAAGCATACAAAACAAATTTTGGTACATATTTTGTATACGTACATATTTTTTTGATATTTTTGGTACATGTACCTATATTTTGTCAATGAGGTACAGTAACAAAATTCCAAATAAAATGATTGCAGATATTATGTTTACAAAAATGCAAATGTTTTTCTCCTGTAGGATTCTTTTTAGTTTTTTCATTTTTCATTTCTCTTTCTGAATCTTACGTTATCGATGACGATTGACGGTGATGATTTTGGTGTTAATCGACAAAAATGAAGCAACCGTCGAAGTTTTATGTGTGGGTCGTACGTCGTATATTTATACGCATTGACAAGTGAATAAAATTTTTCGGTTACATTCATTACAAGCGTAAAAATTAATAAATAACATACAGGTTACATACATTCAATACAGTGTAAGTATGTATACGAACGAATTTTGAACTTTACTTTATACAAAAAAGGCCTAATGAAAATTGCACCTTATGATTAGTTTTTGTTGTTTTTCCCTCTTTGCTGGCTTGTTTATTAATGTAATTTTATTCCTTCTTTTTTATCTTTTAGCGTTTTATGAAGACAAGATGACTGTATACAAAGTAATGCAATAAATATAAAACTTAACTATATATATATGTATGTATATTATGCATACATATTACATATGTCCAAACATACATTTCTGCCCACCTAATACAATATTGCATTGCAACTTGCAACTTGCAACTTTTGCAATGCCAATGAGCTGGTTTAAATTTACTTCAAGCCACCGTACTTCAAAGCAATTTCAATTCAACTTTTTTATTATTTCTTTTCACGTTTTACAGTGCACTGTACTATTACACATTGTTGTTATATTCTCAGATCTCTTTCTGTCTCGCTCTTTACTTTGGATTTTATTCATTAAAGTCTACTGTACTTTTTAATATGTGTTATATTATGGGAAAATATTTTAAAAGAAGGAATTCTTGGAATTTTATTTTCTTTGGTGACTTTTTTCTTCACCCTTTTCTTTTTATTTTTTCTTAACGCACATTTGTTTTTTTTTTTTACTTTTCATTTCTTGTTATTCTCCCACTATATTTTTTTCGAGTATGTTGTTTGTGTATTGTATAATGTATTGGATGTCGCATATATAAAACTTCCCCAAGCCGTAGTTTTCTCCTTTGAACAAATAAATGATCGTTATTCGTTAACATAACATTTGTATTTTTATTTTATCATACATACGCACACAGCATAACTATTTGTATTCTACTCTCTGTTTTATTTGTTTTTGCTTACACTATATACATACATACTAACTAACATATTCTATTTGAACTCAAATGTACGCACGCTGGTTTCGACATCGATGAATGTCAAACGATTGTCGATGTCGATTATATTTCTTTTTTAACGAATGTCGCATGTTTCATCAGTATCGGTATAAAAAAAAATTTTTATCCGTCACCAACACATCAGTACCATATAAATAAATAATTTTAACGACGTACGATGTGTTTGATCATTGATGTTTAATAATATTCGTATGATATGTCAATGCACATTACACATACATACATATATATACATAAGTAGGTATATTCTGTTCTGTACAATCGTCAATCACAATCCTACAATTTTATAAAGTGATTTTAAGCGTATACTTTTATATTTTACTTTACGCGCAGGAATTTTTAATTTATATATTTATGAAAATGAACAATCAACATACTTACATACGTTCATATATACACAGTATGGGTTAAACACGTATGTATAATGTACGTGTTTATACACGCGTTTATATTTTATACACATAGGTATAACCGTAAATCGAATACCTACATAAATGCATATATGGATCTTAAACCATTACACATTTTTTAATTCTGCAAGCTTTATAATGATATTAATTGCATTTTTCTATTTTTTAACAAAAAAATACCAAAACGAAATCGTTTTCGCTGCAATAGTCAATATTCTGAAGAACAGAAAATAATTCCAACATCCTACTTTAAATTAAATTATGTTCATTTCTTATCAAGCATGTAAATTTATAAAACATTTTATTTCCTTTTCTTATTGCTGTCCTGTCCACATTGTCATTGTCATTATGTACCTACATATGTATGTATATTATTAATAAGTACTGAACATCTGTCAGTGTCAGCGAATATAACGATTTTAAGTTTATTTTTTTTAAGTTTTCAATTTATTTATTTGAATAAAACATTCAATATTAATAAAGTACAATCCTACTAATATTTTATTCAAAAATAAATTAACTATTAAAAACTAATTGGATTCTGAATTCGATATCTCATAACATTTAAAAATCACATAACACTTAAAAATCACCTTGTCCTTCCTTAAGAAATATGTATTGTGTACATACATACATACATACGTATGTATATGCATTGATATTAGCCATTTTATTTCATTCTGATTTAACGAAAACGAAACCAAACTTTTTTACTAGTAATAGCATACGCTATAAATTTGTTCACATTCGATATCTGAAAACTTATTGGATTTTCACGTTAATAAAATGATAATACAATGAAAATGTTTATTAATCGAAATATATTTTACAATCAAATTAGAATAAAAAACTTATCAAGAAGAATTATCAACATGACTATAAGCATCATTGTTGTACTTACGTACATATGTACAAACATGTATGTACATATGTATGTTTTGGTTTTCTCATGGTTGGTTGTGTTGTGAATAATTTTGTTGTTAAAATTTAAAAAAAAAGAGAAAAAAAACACCTTGTGTAAGTATGTATGTAGACAAAATGGCTGTCGAGTAAACAACTTAACCATGCTTCACACCCAAACAGAACTCGTTGCACATTTATGTATATGTAATATATGTATGTATGTATGAAAAGATTAAAGTTATATACATTCGAAATTCAAACTATGTACATATATTGTATGGCATAATGGGAATGGCAACATGACGATGAGAATTAATTAAAAATAAAATAATTTTGTGTGTTTGCGTAAATTTATAATTACATACATGTATAGATGTACCGTGTACGTATGTACATTATTTGTATGATATACAATCGTATGAATGTACTGTTGTACCATGTTGTACAGATATGTACTTATGTATGTATTTTGTATAGAATATACACACTGTTACACAGTATATAATATGCATAAATAAGTATATGGTATGGCAAGAGCAGGCAACACCACATTGGCACAAACATAATTGTTTGTTGAACAATTTTTTTTTATTCTATTTTTACCTAATCACTTTTATTTTACTGTCGCGTCGCCTACAACCAGTCTTTTTTTTTTGTGTTTGAGTGTGGGGTAGCTTTCGAGTTCAGGCGGTATTGTCAAATATATAATGACATGACAACTATATGTAAAAACATATCGGTGTTATTTTTATAAAAACTTTTTTGTGAATGGAAAGCAACACAAAAATTAGCGGTGGAGTGCTGAATCGGTTTTAACACGATACACAACATCAAAACACTGTTTATATACAATACGTGAGTTACTTACGAATTATGTATATTCGTGTATCATATATGATTATGTATGCATGTATTTTTAAATCGATGTACAATTGTACACACACTTTATAACGGGGTAGGTGCGGTAATGGTAATATCATATAATGACTTTTTGAATGCGGCTGTCGGCCTCGACACACACTATGATAACAGAGCAAATGGCAGCGGCAAAAGCACAAGCAACAATGATTTAAAAGGCAAATGGCCTTTTCTCCTCTGGGCAAAAAAAAAAGTCACCACTTCTTCGTCCATTTTGTATTATATTAGCGCTACAATTTAAACATACATATATTTATATTTCACTACATAGTATTTCTGTTACTTACTAGAAATTATTTTCTCATTATTCATTTTCCAATTTTATTTCTTTCATTTTATTCCATACTTTCACCAACCATTATGTTTTTTTTAAAAAAATTGCACCAATTTTAATTACTTTTTTTTAAATTAATTTTCACATTAAAAAATTTAAAAAAATATTTTTTTTTTGTAGGCAAGCATGTTATTTTAAACATATATTCCATTGGGGTGGCGGCGGTGATATTTTCCAGACATTTCCAATTTCCTTCCAATTACTTTGTGATATTAAAATATATTTAATTACCGAATTTCTAAAGTTATTCATTTTTTTTATTACGAACAAAAAATTTAAAAAAAAAAATTTAAAAACAAAAAAAGTTTTGTATTTTTTAAATCAATTGTGTAACAGTTTTTTAGGCTAGCAAAAATCTTTTTTCGCGCAATTGAGTACTTTTTCCCATTGAAACAGGAAAACGCCGAAACGCAAACGAAAATCCTCCGTATCAAATACCAACCGTCAAGAGACAAGAACGCACTAAATTCAACTGACTTTCTTTCCACTTCCACAATTTTAATTTTATTCACATATACATATATCCACACATACAATTCGCATACATTTGTAACAAAATTAATTGTATATTGTATTATACACATGTATGCATGTATGGGATGTGGATTGTGGAGTCGTGTTTGCGTTTGTGAATTTTTTTGTTAACTCTGTTCCCAACAAACAAAATCGAAAATTTGGCGATAATCGTCCAAGCGAAACGAAGACGATATCTTCCTCGCGATATTCTTTATCGCATTTTCGTCGTATTTTTGTCGCCCAAACGATATCCCTTAGATAAAAATAAAGTTATCGCATCTGAATCGCGTTACCGACAATAATAAGACAAAATCTTTATTTATTTTCTTTCTTCTGATAAAAAGACGACAATGCTATATCGCCGGTATGTTAAAAAGCAATAAGTATAAAATGTTTTCGCCTTGCTGATAAAATATATCCCTTCCTTTCCTTTAAGGCTATGAGAAAGCGATTTATTGTGGCGTCATTTTAAATTTTACTACAACGGTTTTATCAATAAAGCGTAAAAATTAGTAATATTCGGACGTGTAATATAAAGTGAAGTGAAATTTTTATTTTATATATGTACTATATATTTTTAAAAAAGTAAGTGTTTAAAAATAAAATTTTAGAATCAAATTTGGATTTTTTAGAATCGAGTTTTTATTAAAACATTAAATTAAAAACAACTGGACTAAGAATTTTTCCATTTAATAAAATAAAAAAGTTAAGTGATATCGGCATCACATTATTCATAATATTCACTATATCATAGAAACAATTAAATAAAGGTTAGTGAAATATTTATAAAAACTTAATTTAAAGGTTTCGTAGATTGCTTTTTCATTTAATAGTTTCGGTTAAAACTTATTAATTTTTTTTCTAATTATTTACAGGAGAATGCCATGAAGAATGTACGTCCTCAACTGAAGCATCGATGGACCATGTGATCCAGCAACACTCTAAAAAAAATAGGTTAAGTTAAATATAAAAAAATAAGAAAATATTTTATTAAATATTATTATTTTACTAATGACTTATTATTATAATTACTTAATTATTTTTAATTTCAAGAAAAAATTAAATAAATTTTTGAATTATGTACAACATACATTTATTTAATTTTAATTATTTCCTTTTGTAATGTTGTTACGACCAATTTGAATTGAGATTCATATCAACGGAACTATTTCTAACATTTTTTAAAAAAATTTTAGTGAAGAATGTACATATGTATTAAATTATGAACATTCTTTACACTTAAAAATTTTTAAAAAATGTTAAAAATAGTTCCGTTGGTATGAATCTCAATTTAATATGAAAAATTCGGGGCTACTTTTGTTTGTTGTATTCTTTTCGCTTGGGCAATAAGAAAGCGATTCGCCAAGGGGATACGATTATGTATCGCCAAAGGGATACGAATATATATCGCTGCTGTGATACATTCGCGATTCTCCAACTCTCCATATCCGGACCTATGGCTATTTCTTCCAGCGGACAGTATCGTCCGCGATAGAGGCCGGAATTTTGCATCCAAAATCAGAAGATGGCGATATCCTCTAAGCGAAACGCGGTTCATATCACCAACTATCGCGAACGATAGTAAAATGATTATTAGGTTATTATAGTGGTAATAATAATAGAGTGTGTATTTTATATGCATATACATATGTATGTATATGATCGGTAGCCGCGTATAAAAAATTTCTAATAAGATGCATACACATGTACGTATATACATACTTGAAATTGAAAATGTTATTCACTGTACAGTGTACCTACGTCACTGACAAGACAACTTTTATTCTTTTTAGTTTTCTTTTTTTCTTTTGTTCATTATTAACCCTTTTGAATTTTCCTTCAATACAATATGTAATTCACGGAAGCAACGAATGGACAATGCACAATGATACAATTGTACCAAATTAATACTTTTTTAAAGATTTGTGGTAATTTTTTTTTAAACAACAACAAATTTAGTTATTTTGAATATTTCTGCCGCTAGGGGCCGTTTCACATACCGTGCGTTTTTGAAAATGAATTTTTTCTCACTGAGTTTTTTGAAAATACATTTCGTTCACGTACGCACGTACCACGTACCATGAAAAAATGAAAAACAAACCTAAAATTTCTCAGTGAGAAAAATTTATCCGTGGGTTAAATTTCACCTTTTTAATATTTGACAGGTTATCAAAATGAAATGGTATGTAATACATACTATGTACTCCAGTTTTTATTCCACAATTTGAAAATGTCTTATTTCAAGTACAAGAAAGAAGAAACGCTTTTTTGTATGAAGTGAGAAATTTCGATGAGTTTTATCGTTTTATGAATGACGTGAGAATTAAGAAAAATTCATTCTCATATAAATATAAAATTCACGGCACGGTACATGATTACGTGAAACAGCACCCTGTTTTTTTTTTAAATATAATTTTAAAACATTTATACATATGTACAGAATGTCAATTCTGATTCAATGACAAAATGAGAATGAAAAAAAACTTTCATTTCACTTCTTACACCAACTTTTCATTTTTATTTCTCTTTTTTCACATTAAAGCGAATATGTTTTAAAAAATGAAAAAATAGTGCTTAATTGTCCGCTGACTGGAATTTGCATCGAATTCTAAGTTCTTGGTTCTTATTATTATACATTACATAATAGGTATTTTACATACATACGAGTATGTTGTTTTCAAATTTTTAATAATTTTCAATTGAATTCAAGTAAAATTCAAATTTTAAATTCAAATTCAAACTTTGTGTAGTATAACTTTGTCTAATTATATAAAATATGCCCACGAGTACACATACATATGTATGTATGTATATGTTTTAAATCTTAAAATTAAAAACTAAAGCCAAGAAATATAAAAAACGATTTCCTTTTTATTTTCATTTTTAATTATAAGTTTGCTTTCATAAATACGTATTCAATAAAATTTTAAGATAAATAATTTAATAAAAATATTTTAAAAAAAATTAGTAAATAAATAAATAAATAATAAATATAAGCAATTCAATAAAATACGTAAGTTATGTATATAGTATTAAAACCAATTTAATTAATTGAATGATAGTATACTCAAAAAATGTACATACCTATACAATATAAAAATATAAAATTTTGAAAAACAAAGATTTAAAAATCGAAAAAACTTATTTTTCACTAGCTGAAAATACGGTGAGAAATGTTTTTGCATATGAAAATGATTTGGCAGTTTTTTTCATTTTCTCATGGAATCAGAATTGGAAAAATGCTCTGGCTACTAATTCTGTGCAGTTAGGACTTTATGAAAATTACATAAATAGTGCCATTTTAAAAAAATTCATTTCGTGTTATATGATAACTTTAAAGATTGCGGTAACACTGCTCGTGACTCGTGAGATGATCTTATTAGATATTATGAAAGATAAAATAGGACATGTGTATTCCCATATTGCTTCAACTGCACAAAATTACTGGACACAGTGAAGTTTTCAAGTTATCGCATATTCCTGTTATTTCATTTACATTTTGTTTATGTAAAAAAAAAACAAAAAAAAAGGTAAATATCTAGATCCGGGTACACACGGTCGCTCGGTGGTGTGAGTGGGTGGGGGAGATAGAGGAGGTCCAGTACAACACTGTTCAAGTGTTTTTAGGTAGGGGACGGACACGGGGGGCAAAGAAGGAGGGGTTAAAAATTGAATTTTTAGGTTTTTTAATAATTAAATAGTGGACAGTAGAGGGGGGTTCGATGAATCTGCCCTAATCACAAAAAAGGAGAATCAGTAAACTAGAATTATTGGAAAGTGTATCTTGGAAATTAACGCTTACTGTAAAAGCAGACTATCGGACAAATTACGAGTTAAAGCTTCTTTAAGCTTTAAGCTCAAGTCATTTATGGATGAAAAGTGAGACGTGTACCAAGTAGTTTAGTTCTCGTGCGGTGGGTTTTACAGAGTGTCTCCATGGTCAATATTGCCCTAGAAGGCAATATTTATTTCATATTGCTTTGTTGTGGGCAAAATATTGCGGCAATATTTCTAAAATTTATAAAAAACAAAAAGAAGAAGAAGTCTCAAATATACTGAAATGTCAAAAATATTGCCGCAATATTTCAAGAAGCAATATTGCTCTCTGAGGTAATGGCAATATTGCCTATCAGGAAATATTGCCGGCAATATAGGGTGCCGGCAATGGAAATATTCCTAATGGAGACCCTGGTTTAAGTGCGTAAGTATATATTATTTTTTTGACATTTTATTTTCTCCTATATTCGTTTTTTCACTTTCCCTTTGATTTTTCTTTCGTTTCGAAGCATAAATATCAAATAAAATCGAATTATGAACTAATTTAACGGTGTTTTAATTTCCAAAAAGATTTTAATAATAAAACCAAAAGAAGTTTTATCTGTTGTTTTACTTCGTTTCATAATGAGTGTATATATTTCTTTATTGGTACCATACGTTTGGTATATTCCATATGCATTTCTTTATTCAAAAAGTATATTCCGATCGTTCTTTTCCGTGTTTCTTTATTCGTTCGGAATATCCAGAACGTATTCTTTTTAATCCTAGACTGATGATGGAATAAACCCTACTTTTAATTTGTAATCTGTCAAATATATGATAGTGAAAGTGTGAATAGGGTTATGTCGTAAAAAAATAATTTAATAACATAAATAAATTACATTATATTATTTTATTTTTCATTTTTTGCTATTTTTTAAATACAAAAATTTCCAACCTATCTATCCAATAACTAAAAAAATTAAATTAGTTTTCTCCAACCATTTTAATATACCATTTATTCTATTCTATTTTGTTTCTTTATTAATACTATTCAAAATTTTCCGGACAGTATTATGTACGTTGTATTCCGAGTATGGAAAAAATAAAGAAATACAACCAATGTAACCATAGAGAAAAATGCAATAAAGGCATCGGCATACTATACTTCAATATAAAGTAAAACGAAATTATGAAGTTTTTTTGATGAAGTAAATTCTACTTCATCAAAGTTTAAATTAAGTAAAGAGCCATCTACGGTTAAAGTTTTCACTTGATATTCACTGCCACCTATTTCCCAAATACATATAACAATCGACATTTGCATGGTTTGTATAATCAGCTGGTATGTGAAAATCGAATTTTAGGTTAAATTCTAATTTTTTAAATTTAAATTTAATTCAACTTCATAGACAGTCAAATTTAAAATTAAGTAGAATCGTAAATTAAGTAAAAATATAATTGTCTATAATTCATTTTTCTTTACTTCATAATGTCGTTTTACTTCATAATGAAGTACAGTATGCTAATTGACTAAAAGAATAGACGATACCGAAATCATTTGGGATTATTTCCAATTTTTTAAGAATGTATGTGTGGCAAATTTCCAATATAGTAACAAATGAAAAATATCATTATCATGTACTGAACTGCCAGATGAATGTACCTATACATTTGTTTGTATACAAACAAAAGTGAAGTAAAGTAGCGTGAGGCGTTAATTATGAGAGTCATTGCTAATCGCCTTTATGTTGAAATAGACTTTCGATATTATGGAAACCTACTTTTTCTATTCTATAGACTTAAAAAGTCGCTGATATTTTTGTGATAGACTTTTAAAACAATATGACAATAAAAATTTTAAAAAAATAATAATTTTGACAACACAAAAACTTAATTTTCACTGCGTTTTATAAACGAAAACAAGTTAAATTCTTATGTTGTGTGATTTAGCCGTGCCTATGTGTTAAAAACACATTATAGATAACAGATTTTACCCTACAAACATTTTTAATCGAGAGAGAATCGGTTTTTTTTTTAAACGAACTCGAACCGAGTTTGAGGTAGGCGAAATCTATGCGATATGCGTCCGAGTTTTCTATATCATTGTATATAGATTTACTATTGTAAACAAGTAATATTACTGTTGAGGAAAAAATACGCTTCGAGTAAAATCCTTGAAAAAATAACTGTACAATACATTTAAATATTTTGCACAATTTTGCACTAACACAAAAATGACCCTAAAAATAGATGGTATTATTACTCACACTGAACAAAAAGAGATACAAAAATTTTAAATTTAAAAATTACACCACATTCACCACAAGTGGTAAAAAGAAAATGAATGTCAGATGTGATTTTCAAATATATTTATAAAACATGGTTTGATCTGCATTGTTTTAATATATTTTAAAATTATTTTTTATTTAAAACAATTTATAATCATTTTATCTAAGATCAGATAATGAAATTTGTTAAAATAAAGTAGATTAATTTTTCGATAAGGTGAATTAGAATTACTTCCTTTTTCTCTGTTTTGGAGAATTTGATGGAGAATGGAAAGAAGAAGAAAACGAAAAGGAGAAACGTCAAAACGACGAAGATTGAAAAATATAAACAATGGCGCGTTTTTAATAATTATTCAGTGAAAATTAATTATTTTCTAAATATATTTATGTGATTAATTTTAAAATTTATTAAATTCGGTAAAAACACATCTGTTTTTAAATTGTGGGAATGTATTTTATGTGAATATTTATTTTATAAATGTGAAATAAATTGTAATTTGGTTTACTAGCAATGGAGAAATTGTGTCGCATTTTAATTCGTAATTAAAAAGGAATTTGTTTCCTAAATATTATTTTTTTTTAATTTTTTATATAAATTAAGTGTTCTACTTTGCATATGATTATACAATATCATAATTAAATCGTGAAAATAATTAGAAATAATCTTATTAAAATAACATTGTTTGTGCATGAAAGCACGTGGTACCACACATACTAAGATACTCGTCAGTGAGCCATAAAAAATGGAAAAATTGTATACGAATATTGTCAGTGAACTGGTGAACTAAGACACTAACTGTCGTCAGTGAGCTGAAAAATTTTGCATGAAATTTAGACATTTCGGGTGGAGGTGCGGCGAAGGGATGTTAATTTGCCCATATATTTTGTTCTTCTAGCAAATTAGAATTTTCATTTAAAATATAATTGTTACTTTTTTACCAATGCAAACATTTTTTAATATTTTTTTTGAATTTTTTTAACCGTTTTATAACGGTAAAAACAGTCTAGCTCTTTAACTTTTTTATCTTTAATTAAACTCTCAAAACTTAGTATTCCTTAAACAATGTCTATACTACACTACATCGACATTCAGTTTCTTTCCCACTCCGGAATTATTTCGATATCTTTGAGTTTAGAGAAAACTAGTAGAAATTGTTTGTAGGGTATGTATGATAGTTGAAAAATGTATGTGTGTAAATGCTAGCTCCACAAACAATGATATTTGATAAATAATTGATACTTGTGAATTATTAATGCTGATCTCCCACACTACTTTACTTTCACAATTGACAAGTAACGACCAATGCTTAAAATCACTATTTTTTGTATTGTATACTTACTTATTCCAAACAAAATCAATCCTTTATTTATGAAACAAATAATAATTTTAATTTATTTTATTATAATCACAACGCACACATTTTTTCATGTCAAATGTCAAACTGACAATTGTCAAAGGTCAACACTGTGTCTGGAAACTGTTTCAATTTTCTTTTGATGTTCAACCAAAAACAAATCGATTAGCTCCACTTGTTGAAAAATTTTAAATTCTTAATTTCCTAGATAATAAGATTAACACCATTAAACGACATTTTGTTGGCCATTGAATAATAATAATCATCGCATTTCTCAACTTTTTGTTTTATAGAGGTAATCGATTTGTGCACTGAACAGCTCATTTGACCAATGACAAAACATTGGCAAGAACCATTGTGTCTGCGACTAGCTTAAGTAAAATCCAAAATACAAAAAAATGGGACTATCTCATTTTAACTCGAGTTATTTTTTGTCGTATATACACGAACATATTGATATTGTGTTGTGTTGCACAATATTTTTTTGGTGTACAAAGTATGCGACGTATACTGTATAGTATTAATAAATGTACCAGTAAGACTCGTTAATACACAATATATGTATGTACTTAAGTCAATATAAATTTATGCATGTTGATATCTACATATACAGTAGTGTACATAATTATTTGTGCAAAGCAAATTTCCCGTACACTTGGTGGTACAAATAAACATAATATTTAATATAATTATGATATATAGTGGACATTTATATGATTAGAAAGATCTCTTCTCGCTCTTCATTTCGTCCATACATAACTTTTTCATAAAATGCACAGGCAAAATAATATGACACAAAAACTTCGGTCCATAAATATTTGTGCATTGATTTTTGTGTCCAATATTATTTGTGCAAGTGTTCAAATTGTGTGGAAAATTAACAGGAATTCCCTTTTTTTCATTTTTTTTGTGATTTATGTTTTTACTATTTATATTTAATATTTAGTTCAAATTTGTTGTGAAAAAGTGCAGATAGTGGCTTCATAATGCCTCGAAATAGTGAGTTATCTATAGAAACTAGAGCTTCAATAGCAGCTGATTACAATAATGGTGTTTCATCATCCAAAATTGCTGAAAAATACAATTGTCATAGAAATACAGTTTTATATCAAATTTCAAAAATCAAATCAACAGGATCTGTTAAAAATATCAATGGTAGAGGTAAAAAAAGGAAGACTTCTACGAGAGATGATAGAATAATCAGTGAATAAAAATCCTAAAATTACAATAAAAACTGTAACGAATAGTTTTAACATTGACAAGGAAAAAGGTAAAACAATTCCTAGACAGACTGTGATGAGAAGATTAAAAGAAGTGAACATCAAAGCATACACACTAAAGAAGAAACCTTTCATCTCAGAAAAAAATAGACTCGAAAGATTGAAATTTGCAAAAGAACATCTTTCTAAACCAGTAGAATTTCGGCGAAATATTTTATGGACAGATGAGAGTGCATTTTCTTTGGATGGTAATTACGGTAGAAAATTTTATTACTCATCAAAGAAAAACAAGGAACGAAATGTTGTTTACGAATCCACACGTCATTCTAGTGGAGGAAAACTGATGATATGGGAATGCATTTGTTATAATGGTATTGGACCAAAGATGTTCTTTTGCAAATTTCAATCTTTCGAGTCTATTTTTTTCTGAGATGAAAGGTTTCTTCTTTAGTGTGTATGCTTTGATGTTCACTTCTTTTAATCTTCTCATCACAGTCTGTCTAGAAATTGTTTTACCTTTTTCCTTGTCAATGTTAAAACTATTCGTTACAGTTTTTATTGCAATTTTAGGATTTTTATTCACTGATTATTCTATCATCTCTCGTAGAAGTCTTCCTTTTTTTACCTCTACCATTGATATTTTTAACAGATCCTGTTGATTTGATTTTTGAAATTTGATATAAAACTGTATTTCTATGACAATTGTATTTTTCAGCAATTTTGGATGATGAAACACCATTATTGTAATCAGCTGCTATTGAAGCTCTAGTTTCTATAGATAACTCACTATTTCGAGGCATTATGAAGCCACTATCTGCACTTTTTCACAACAAATTTGAACTAAATATTAAATATAAATAGTAAAAACATAAATCACAAAAAAAAATGAAAAAAAGGGAATTCCTGTTAATTTTCCACACAATTTGAACACTTGCACAAATAATATTGGACACAAAAATCAATGCACAAATATTTATGGACCGAAGTTTTTGTGTCATATTATTTTGCCTGTGCATTTTATGAAAAAGTTATGTATGGACGAAATGAAGAGCGAGAAGAGATCTTTCTAATCATATAAATGTCCACTATATATCATAATTATATTAAATATTATGTTTATTTGTACCACCAAGTGTACGGGAAATTTGCTTTGCACAAATAATTATGTACACTACTGTACATACTACCTATAGTTGATTGCTGAAATTCATGTTTATTTGTTAACATAAATATACACATCGACATTTTTTTATGTAGGTATATACATACATATGCACATACATATTTATATACATATACATGTTTACATGTATGTATCTATGTATATGCATGAATCCAACATTATTGTACATACAATTTTGTTACATAAAATAATGTACATACATACAATATGTATGTAATTTACATTAAACTCAAGCAAATAGGTAGGTACCTATTCATTATTTTTATTTTTAAATAGCTGTGTACGTAGGTACATACTTATATGCATCTGCTTATCAATTTCTTATTATTTTTACATTATTTAAAATTTTACTATGAAAATTTGATTTGAGTTCTCAATTCTGCGCCTGTGCTTGTTTTCAATGTGCATTTAAGAATGCCATTATCATAATATGTACATATATATACATATGTATGTACCTAATTTCATTCATTTTATTCAAAAATCTGAAATTTTATAGGTATAAGTACATTCCATATGTACTATACAAAAATATTTTTCTCATGTCTTTAGTTTTCAACTGTGCCTTGCTTTGTCTCTGTGATATTTTTACTTTTCCTTAGTTAATTTAATTATTAAAATAAGAAAATGAATAAAAAAAATTCGATTTCTGTCTGGCCTGGATCTGGCAGTGACAACATTCGGTATGTCTCGTTATTTGTCGAATTATCGTGTTAAAGAGAGGCGTTATAAATTTTCTCTACTTCTTCATCTTCATGAATATGTGGCTTTAAAAGTTTGGATTAATCTATAGATAAAGAATAAAGTTTGGTAATATAATATCATAGTATACATATTTATTTACATACACACATATGTATGCAGTAGTAATATGCAATTTACAAACAGACGGCAACACAATAGAAACATTTTTATCAACATTAAACTTGATTAAACTGTGGTTTAAACCTTTAAACTGACTTTAAAGCATGTTATTTTATTGTATCTTTTTTTGAATGAGATTTTTATTGTGACACAAAACATCACATACCTATCATTAAGAAAATTCCCATAAGCATCACAATTCACATTCTTGTTTCAAATTTCAAAAACAAAAAGATCAAGCATGTCACATATACGATACATTTATTCGTATATATGTACATATGTATATGAATATGTGCAGGCATACATACCTACATGTTTACTATATTTGCTTTTAAAAACAAATTCTTGATACCGATACTAAAATTGACATTTTCTTACATCAAAGGACAGTTCAATACAATTAAATTTAATTTGTCTATCCATGGGTCATACTGTGTATATCTATTTCATACAAAAATTTCTGAATCAATACCTTGAGAAAAGTTATGTTTAAAAATACCATTCTATTATGCTTTTGTTGGATTTATAAATTTACAGTCAATAGTAGGGGCTTTGTAAAGTATGTAAAATGTAACTGCTTTGCATGGACAAACGGAAAACCATGCAAATATGCAATGCAATAAGTGTAGACTTTATATATTCGCAATTCAGAATTTTATCACTACCACTACTAATATTTGTTAGAAGATCTTTTCATGTATGTATGTACATTGTACAACACAGCTTGTACGGGAACGTGAACGTACCCATAAATCATAATAAATTATTTAAACAAGTGTAAAAGCAAGACATACCTAGCTATTTAGTACGTTTTCTTGATTGTCTATGGAAAATTTGTATGAGCGAGCAGAATAGCAATGCAGTATATCAAAATAAAAATTAGTGAAAGTGAAACGAAAATATTAAAATTAAAATTATGTATGCAATCAAATCAATATATATAAATGTACATATACGTATATGTATATCAACGATATACCACTGTCCACTTTTGAATTAAAAACCTGAAAAATGTATAATGTTAATACACACGGTGTTCCGAAAAACGTGGACAATATTTCATGGGGTGACAGTAGAGACAATTTCCATTTTTCCCGTTTCGCCATTGTTTGTGAAATATTGCAATTTTTGTGTATTTTCATTTTCCCCATATTTTTCAGCCTAGAAATTGTTATATCTCAGCGTCTAAAAGCCCTATTAATGTTTAAGCACCCATCATATCGGTAAAAAGTCCACCACTCAAGACCAATTTACCTTTTAGCTGTAATGGTTATCGTTTTTGAGTTATTGTTTCTTTAACGCTACGATGGCGTTTTTTTTTAAATATGACTCAATTTTTTGTTGAGAAAAAAAATGCCTTATCACGCAGGTAAAGGTATGGCCCGGTTTAAAAAAATAATTTCTCTGATCGATTACCGTTCTAGGAAATCCAAGTTCATGGTCCTAGGACATCTGCATCAAAAGTTACTTTCACTCCTTGAAATAGTCTCCACGTTTTTCGGAACACTCTGTATATGTAATGCAAATGCATAACAGAAAATTATTTTTATTCCGTTTACACACATATATGTATGTGTGTAGAATGTATAGATACATATGTTTGTGCTGTGTATGTACAATTCATGATGCGGCCACATATGAATTTTTTTTACAAACAAATTTTGTGTCTGTCATGCGTAATACTTGTGTATATAAAATATAAAAGCGTTGTTTGAACCATTAATACAAATGTTTGTTTTTTGAAACGGTAAAGTGACGCTGTTTGAATCAAGTTCGAATTCCTACAATATTCGAACAAATCCTAAATATTGAAGAAACATCTATTGCATTGATTTATAAGTATTAGTACTCACACTTTATAAATTACAACATATGTATATATGTATATATGAGCACCATATGAGCTTGCGCCTTGCATTGCAATTATATTATATGTATGTTTGAACCAAAGTAAATCTATTATTAAAGTATTAAAATTTAAATTAGAGCCTCGTTACCAAAAGAGATGTGAGTGAATACATTTCAAGAAAAACTAAATAAAAAAAAATTAAAAAAAGTAGCCCTTAAGGTCCGAAAGAGTGGTTTCAATTTCAGTTATTTTTAAATTCAAATTATAAATGTATGACAAAATAAAATGATACTACAATTTTGTTAACAACAAAATTTTTATTTTTTTAAAAAAACTTTTTCATAAAAGTGAAAAATATTGTAAGGTAATTTCACTTTTGAATAAAAACGTTATAAAATTTGCAGTTTTTTCTAGTATCGTTTGATACGATTTATTTTTTATTTTTTAGACGTGAAATCTTTAACAAAAAAATATAATTCTTGACTTTTCATTGCTGCTGAATCTTTTCGTGCATACGGTCCTTAGAATGTATATTAAAAACAAACCCACTTTTTCCTAGACCCAAGTAAACAAAAATATAGTTTATATTAGTGTGACAACCGTGATGAATTTGATTCAATTTATAATTATAAATTTCTACTTTATACATACCAGTAAATATTTTATTATTTTGCAATAAGTTTTTAATTATATAATTTTAGAATATTGCAATTTGCAATATGTATTTAATTCGTATTCCTATATACATATATGTACACTGACTGAATTATGAAATAACGGAATTTATTTAATAATTTACTTTTGTCCCAAAACGTTTTTGAGTTTTAATTTTTCGAGTTTTTGAGATTAAATTTCAAATAAATATGAAACGGAACATGGTGCAAACATAAAATTTTGCAGAAATGTATCGAATATATTACAAAGATAGTAATAAAAAAACTGAAATAAAAAATCGCATGTAAATAAGAAGTATGCATTTTTATTAACAGTTTTTTCTTTCGAAATAGTGTTTGTCCCAATACTTTTTTGAGCCAGTGTACATCAAAAATAAATGAAATTACTTTAAAGAGAAAAAACAAACGATTTTATATACTTTGTACGTTGCTTATTTAAAAAGATAAAGACAAGATGGTTTTAACATCACATTGAAGAAATATGAATACGGCCAGTAAATTAAACCTCCTCAAAATTTACATGTTTGTGAATCTGGCAGCTCCATTTAAAGAAAAATAAAAGTTCATAGTGGCTGGAATTATTTAAAGATTTATGACCCTTAATTTTAGGATTTAAAAGTGGAGAAATATGTGCTGCATAATTTTTTTTCTTTATTACGCCTTCGGACTTAATTAGGCTGTACATATATTTTTACCCTGACCATTCCAATATTTAATTTAAATGTATTGTAGATCAGTGTAAATGTATTAATCTTTTATAAGCTAGGCACGTGTAAAATCATACAAGGTTAGAAAAAAACATCATTAGTGTTTATGATTTAATGTTACTACCGTGTGGTTGTTTTCGTTTATAAAACGCAGAAAACTAGCAATCTGGTAAAACTGGCGTAAAGAGAGACAAAGACAAATTTATTCAAATTGAACTCAAAAGAACACGACTAACAACAACACGTGCCTAGATTTAAAAAACAAAGTATAATGCGGAATGCCGAATGCGTTTGGATTTTAAGATCAACGCCAACGGTTTTTTGGTACTCACTCTTATATAAGCAGGGTTACTTTAATAATAGATTTACTTTGTTTGAATATCAGACATATACATATGTACATATGTATGTGTATGGACATCTGCTTATAGTGTAATGTTAGTTTGCTTACAACAGTTTACATACATTATATGGCAATTCATATGAATATTTATAGCGACAAGCAAATTATACAAGCAGCACAGAACGCAACCAACGTGATTATACCCTATGCAATACATATGTACATGTACGATGTTCTGAAGTGTACGAACGCACACGCGTTCGCGTCGAATTTGGATTTCATCATACAGGCTTTATGCAATACTAATAGCAAAGTGCATGTGTATGATTCGTCTAGGCAATCTTGTTTGTTGGGTATAATTTTATGAATGAATTTCTTTGGAGAAATTATATAGTTTCATAGACTGTTATTTACGATTATTTTAAACCGAATATTTTATTTTTCTTTTATACACATGTATACAATGTACATATTTACATTTTTCGCTGTAGCTTTGTATTTATTTTAAAAACAGTGGCCCTCTACTAACAATTCACAAATTCCTAATTTTTAGTACATTACGTACATTATATTTAAATTCAAACATTTTAGCAAAAAATGTGATTTACCTACCTAGATTTAATTTTTTGAGTAAAAAATAATATTCGACTAGAATTTTTGTTTTGTGATTTCGTATAATTACAATGTGAAAATTATGTGGAAAAAATTCGCAAAAATGAAAATTAATTATGAATTAATTTGAAATTAAACATTTTAAAGTCTACTTGAAATAATATCTAATTATAAATACTCATTGTGATTACTCAATTAAAATTTTGAAATATTTTATTACTTTCTCTTCCCTATATGGATGTAAAAAACTATTTTATGTGAATGTTTTTTGTGATATAGGTACCTATAGTCTGTCTACTAATTTGATGCAGTTAAATCCTTATGAAAATATACCTAAATGTCTTTTTTTTTCTCTCATCATAATTTCTAATAAGATCAGCGTTGCCGTTTTCGAAATTTTGAGTGTAGTAAAATCTACTACATTTTGCTCAAAGTATGTAGTAGACTAGTAAAATCAATTCTCTAGTCCTCTTGTATACCTTAAATGCGTTTAAAAAAATCAGTTCTTTAAATTCACATATAAAATCAATATAAAACATTTACAAAGAACTGATAACAATAAAATTTAACATAACAAAAAACAAAAAGACAATAAACATAAAGTGCTTTATGCATTTTTTGTTGCCATTCAGACGATTTTAGTTTTTTTCTTAATTAATTTTCTGCCATATTTACTGAATGTAATAGGTCTAAAAATGTAGTAGAATTGTTCGAAGTATAATTTTATGTGTAGTAGTGTAGTAGAATACTAAAAATCTGGAAAATGTAGTAAATCTACTACATAAGTAATAAAACAGCAACGCTGAATAAGATCATCTCACGAGTCACGACTCACAAGTAGTATCTGTCACAATCTGTAAAGTTATATTATACTATATAATACCAGATGAATTTTTTTTAGCGACGTAAAGTGGTACTACTTTCCCGTACATTTCCACCTTAACTGTACTTAACTGTACTGTACAAGACCTTAACTGTATCGAATTAGTAGACAAAGTTTCCAAAATATTCTGTAATTAGGTACATAATTTCTTCATAGAATTTTGTTGAACGCAAGGTATTGGTATTTAGTACATGACATGCAAACTGGCACGAATTACCACAGTATATACATATATTACCACCGGGAATATGTACTATTTTACTTTTGTGCTTAAGTATTACCACCTAGAACAAGGAAATCATTCCAACAAATTATTAATTTAAATTTAAAACCTTTTAATACTAGGATTATGTATTTTAAAAAAGTTTTAGCAGTTTATTCACTGTAATATTTGCATCAATTTGTAATAATTGTGGACGAATTTGTTAACGGTTGTACAAAATTTTAAATTTTGATTTAAAAGGGTGAAGAAACAAAATGTTAAATCTTTTTCAAATTTATATAGGTAGGTACATAATTTCAAAATAGGTATGATTGCAATCATAAAATTATATATTTATTTGCCTAACATATGTACATATGTATAATTGTATACTGAAGATTTTATTCGTTAACGTTAAGTAGTTACTTCATTTCATTTTCATACTGAGTACGACGGTATATTTGTAGATGAAGGCAAATATAACTTTTTTAGGCCCGATGGTACACATATAATACAGATTACATACTCCAATGGCTCATTAATGTACTTAGAAACAAAACGTAATCTTTGTATTCTGTTCCTTTTGTTAAAAAAAAGTTTTTTAATGAGTCACAAGAAGTGCGTTTCAAAACTATACTATAGTCATGGTTATGATATAGAAAAGTTTAGCTTATGTTTCTGACAACTGAACTTATGTTGAGTTTGAGTAATTTTTGAACGCATTGTAGTAACCACTGTGGTTAAAATGACCAAGTATCAATTAATTTCAATTACATAGTTTTTCTTTAAACTGAAATAAAAATTATTTAACAAAATATTAAATAAAAACACTTCCAATTTTTCTAAGAATAGAAATTTTTATACTTAGACTTACTAATAATTAGCAGTCTTTTTGCTATCACCAAACAAAATAAAATAAACAAAAAGTATCAACTGTTTGACAGCTGACTAACTATAGTTAACCATGCTCGAGAGTGAGGTAAGTTTTTAACTACAAATAGTTAAAAATTAACTATACCATGACGTTTCTAAACGCTTAAGAAAAATTATGAGCTTTCTTATTTTTTCGTTGACTTCGCTTTATTTTTTCCCCATTTTAAATCGTTTTTGCCCTTTTTTTTAAATAAACCAATTGTTAACCAAGTAAAATTAATAATTGAATCTTAATATGAACAATTAGAATAACGGAAATATGAAATAACGGAATTTATTTCATAATTTTCTTTTGTCTCAATACTTTTTTTAGTTTTTATTTTACGAGTTTTCAAGATTAAATTTGAAATATATTTGAAACGGAACATGGTACAAAAATGAAAATTTGCAGAAATATGTATGTATGTGTTGAACACAGTAATAAAAACTGAAATAAAAAAATCGCATGTAATTTAAATATGAAATATGCGTTTTTAATGGCACTATTTTTCGTAACATTGTCCCAATATTTTTTTGAGCCAGTGTACATATACACACATATGTACAGAGTACAATATATATATTGTTGTGTTGTACACACATACGTATGGTTAATGTATAGTTTTAATTTTAATCGTATTAGGTACTCAATTAGAAAAATTTTTATTATTAGTTCATCTTTAGCGATATACATATGCACATATGTATATATGTTTGTATATGTATTTAAATAAAAATTGAAAAGTATAAAATTCACAAGCGTACAAATAAACATGTACATACGTATATACGTACACACATACATACATCTAGACGATCATCCGATAAGAACATATGAATACATATAAATCGTTTAATTTAAAAATTTTATCTTAAATTGTATTTAAAAGATTCAAATATGTTTATGACGGAATGACGAAATGAAATGCCTTATCTACGTGTATTGTACTGTACATACATATGTATACACATAATGAAAAGAAATAAAAATTAATTTTCATAATAATATAAAAGAGACAAATATAATTTAATTGCCACATGATTGGTTTCTCACAACAATTTTTGCAGGAATGGTGAACCGCCTACATAAATAATAAAACTAATATAAATTCAATATATCTACAATATATTGTTAGTTATCAATGCATTTACAACGTTCTACCTATATCTATAGATTTATATTTTTTATATAAAATCTTTCATTTAACTTATGATATGATGTGCTTTACCTTTATTCATGTATGATAAGCGTGTAGGTATACAATATTTTATATGCACACATGTATGTACTTTTAAATACGAATGAAAAATTAAATACATAATGAAAAAAATCTTTTTTGCAATGAGGAAAAGAGACAAACATATACGAGTTTTGTTGTTTGTTTTTTTAAATTCATAATAACTGGGTAACAACGTAAAACCGCCATAAATATTTTTTTAAAAATTTGATATGGAGGAAACAAAAATAGGTCTGCTTGCTTACTTTTGATTAAAATTCTTTTAAAGTTAAACATGATTTTCACTTTTTTTTATCAATAAATTACTACTTATGGATGCATACATATACATGTTTCAAAGGTTTTTAAAAATTAGACATTATACGTTAAACATGAAGGAATACTAAAACAGAAAGTTGTGAGAAATATTTCGCGCCAAAAAGTATTTTTCATTGATGTTTCAGACATGTATATTTTTTTTAAATTCAACAATTAAGTATATACATACAAAAATAATATAAAGGTACATATTTGATATTTTCAGGTATAAATATAATTGCTTATGTATACATACATATTGTTTTATAATGATTTAAAAACATTGTTAAAAACATCTTATGAACAATGTACCTTGAAATCATAAACCAAAATTCAAGTTTAAATCCTACGTACTAAATTTGGTTATTTAAACTTTATCCGCACCTAAACTTTTTTTTTTGAATATTACTTATTTATCCACTTTAACAATACTTTAGAATTTGAAGACAACTGTCAATTTTTATCAAAAATGAGAAAATATCTATTCTATACCACTTTTACCAGTCTTAATATCCTAATAATAATAAAATTATATGTATGAGAACAAAACACAACACATAGGTTTCGATAAAAATGAATGTCACACCGATCCGATGTTTGTATACCTACATATATAGTACATTTGAGAATAACTTTTGAGAACACTAATGTTTTGGCATTGAGAAAGTATCCATTATTGTAATACTGTGGTTTTGGATTTCGAAATAAGCGACAAAATACTTTATACTATTTTTAAAATTTTACATTTACATTGTCTTTATAGTTTATTTATCAGTAGAACTTATTATCTTCCTACAAAATATTTTCTTCATCAGTTCTTTTTATTATCAAAGTATAACTACCTACATAGATATGTATGTATGTATACTTTGCCACCTCTACACATATAGAATGTCTTTCGACACACCTAAAATATTATAATAGCAAGAATTGCAATAATTGTAGTGCAAAATATCCAAAAAGGAAGAAAGTCGTTTTAAAACATATAATAAAGGGTTTTTCTATATTTCAATAGGGATTAGGGACAATAATTTGGTATATTAATTGGGAGGCGCTTTCCAACATTTTTTTTTTTGACCTGTTACCGTCAATATGTCAATCAAGGTTAACATATTAAACACGGTAAAGAAGTTTACGAACGAGCAACGTTTGGAAGTAATTAAAAATTACTATTGAATTTCTGAACTTAAATACAATAAATTACGAAAAGCTTACGCTACAATTTCGTGAAATTTGTAACTTTTCGTCAACTTAATTTCGTATGAACTCAAGTCAAATTGAGAGAACAGCAATAAAAACAATAGTAGAAATGTTAAATTTTTCTTCTTGTTCTAAAATGTAAATAGATAAATTAGGTTATGTTTAATGAGGTCGTTTAAGGCCATTGTAACCAGATCTCAAGTTAAGATGTATCCGAAGTGACTTTCGTTAGTTTTACTCAAGTCACGAAATTGGGCCTTTACTGGAATAAATTGTGGATCAATATCTCAAATATTCTGTGTTTTATTTGAATACAAAATAGTTACGTTCTTATTGAATAATCTGATATAATTCGTAAAATTTTAATAAATAATATTCTTGTTAGCAATTATTTCTACAACTTGAAAAATGTTATACATATTAATTTTAACAATCTGTTGACACAAAAAATACATATGTACATACATATAGGTACCTACATTGAAATAAAATAAAATACTATAAAAATGATTCCTTATTTTTTTCCAATTAGCTTTAATTATCTACTCTACTAGAATCAAAATGCATATGCATGTGGTACTTTTTATAACTCGACTGTACGTTATATCTGTTACGTATTTTGAATATTACTATATTATTCAATATGTTTATTGAATTTAACAGAACTCATAATGCTCATCAAATTAGTAGTGAATGGTACATATGTATAAGTATAGATAAAGGATTCTAATTTTATGGTTGTGTCCAGATTCCGTACGTCCAGATTGCGTACACGTCAAAATTCGTCCAGATTGCGTACAAAAATTTTTAACGCATGAAATAGCAACGCATTCAAAAACTTAAGTGTCCAGATTGCGTACAGATTTTATTTTTACTATTTTTAACCTTTTTCGTTTCTTTGGTACCTGAAAAAAAATTGTTTTTGTGTATGTACGGATTTGTTTATACACACTTGTGTTAAATTTTGATGGCCTTTTTTTTGTTAATATACTTTTTTATTTCAAATTTTGTTTATATACTTTTAAATTATACTTTGTTTTTTAAACAAATCACGTGTATAGTTTCATATTAAAAATAAAAATAAAAAACATTTTTCATTATATTTTGTGGAGACTTTGGACTCCTTATGTGAACAAAATCAACTTTTTTAATCAAACCGGTACATATGTTAAAAATGTTTTTTTTTTATTTCAATTTTTTATATGTACTCGTATGTATTTTTGTTTTGGATTTTTCTTATATTTTAGCCCTTTTACTAAAAACAGACGACAGCTTTTAGGTTTCATTAAAATCGTCGTCTGTCACGAAAAATTTTAGCAAATCAAACATAAAAACTTTTTGATGTTTTATGAACTTTATTTGATCTGATTGGCTGGGAAATTATTGGAAATTTCCATTTATTTCAACTGTCATTTGTGAATTTTAATTCATTCGAGTAAATGAAACCTTGAAATCAGTCGTGCGCCACTACGTTCTTCTAAGTTTCATTTACATTAAATGATCATTCGCAATTGAAACGTGTTCCAATACGTCTGTCAAAGGCTTATTCATATTGGCACATATTTAGTTTTTCTGTTTATTTTTCAATTGTTAAACTACACAACATAAGCCATTTTTGTCAAACAGAAGAACTAAATATGTACATATGTGCAAAAGCAACATTTAAATAAATTATAAGAAAAATAAAAATAAAAAAACAAAAAATACATATAAAAAATTGAAATAAAAAAAAACATTTTTAACATATGTACCTGTTTGATTAAAAAAGTTAATTTTGTTCACATAAGGAGTCCAAAGTCTCCACAAAATATAATAAAAATGTTTTTTATTTTTATTTTTAATATGAAACTATACATGTGATTTGTTTAAAAAACAAGGTATAATTTAAAAGTATATAAACAAAACTTGAAATAAAAAAGTATATAAACAAAAGAAAGGCCATCAAAATTTAACACAAGTGTGTATAAACAAATCCGTATATACACAAAAACAATTTTTTTTTCAGGTACCAAAGAAACGAAAAAAGTTAAAATAGTAAAAATAAAATCTGTACGCAATCTGGACGAATTTTGACGTGTACGCAATCTGGACGTACGCAATCAGGAAGACAGCACATAAAATGCACAATAATAATTTTATATACTGATACGCATTGCATTTGCACGTGCGATGCACGTGCACGTTAGTTTTAACTACACGTTATTTAGCCATACATACATTAATTTATGTTTAATATATGAATACGATAGTAAGCAATTTTGAGATGATTTGTTTTATTTGAAAATTAAAATCAGAAAACAATTAATAATTAATTTTAATATCAATGAGTGCATATGTACATACATATGTATGTATGTATACGTATACATTTTTTGAATAAACAATTAATGTAAAATACATACATATCTACATATATTAAAAAGTGTATATATACAAACATACGTGTAGTTCTAATTTCAATTACCAATAAACTATTTCTTATTAATAATTTAGAGAATTATTGTTAATCTATTCAATTGTATAGGTATGCATGTTCATTATTTTCGTTATGTAAAAAACGTGCACACAAAATAGAGACATAGGTACATATTATTAAGCGTGAACATTTATAAACCGACAAAATGGCGTGCAATTATTTTACAATTTTTGCACAAAATAAAATATATATGTATTTATTTTTCATAAGGCATTCGATTAAGTAGCTTAAATGTATTAAAGAAATACATTCATATGTATATGTATGTACATATATGTACATATTTATTTTTTTATAAATGGATTTCACTGCTATTATAATAATAAAGTGTACATATTTCGATTGTTATAAGTACATATACTCAAATCTGTTTGTGTCGTACATGCAACTTTTTTTTCTTAATTATTTTTTCAATAAAAAAAAAAAAAACTTGAAAAGACTTTATTGCATCGTTCAATATATGTATATTGTAAATTTTTATAATTATATAATATTTTATTTATATCTACTTTGAAGGTTTGAACTTACTGAAATATCAATAATTAAATTAAAACTTAAATAGTAGTATAGAATATTTTTTTTTTTATTTTATAAAGGTTAGAATAGTCAATGAATTTACAATCCTAACAGGGGGGAAATAGCACTGACTACAAAGGTCTACGGCTATTTGGGGAAGTAGTGTCAGACTCATACCCGAGGTGGGATTCGAACCCACGGCTGTTTGGATCGTAGACCTAGCACACTACAACTAGGCTACACAGCTGGTTTTTAAATAGTAGTATAGAATATTTAATATTTAGTTATAAGAATTTATAAGGACAAAATGATCAAGATACGTATAGTATAGTGGGCTCGTTTAATAGAATTAGAATTTAGAAGTCATAGAAATGAAAATTGTACTACATTGGTACTGTTCGAGTATATATAGCTGCAATGATATTTTCCGATCTACGTGAAATTTTGAGCACAAACTGTTGCATGTATTGGAACAAATAACGCATTTTTGATGATTTTAGTTTGATTTTGACTTATTTGAAATTTCTCTGGTCTTAGTTATAATCTGCACGATGTATGACACCCAACAGTACGTGGTGTGTCTCTCACATAAATTTCCTATACATATGTATAAAATACATTAATTTAATATATAGTATATTTCAGAAATCATAAATTGTGTAAAAAAAAAACATAGAAAGAGCAATTGATTTTGAAAATAGTACAAGTCCAAAATTTTCACATAATTTATATTACAAGGATATTTTCTTTAATATTCAAAAATAATAATTTATGTTATAAGAATCTAGTATAATTACGGATTTATACGATGATGTGAAATTTTCGCTTGTTAAAATCACTCTAAGTTTTCCAAAAATTGCACTTTATGAAACCCATCTTGATTATCTGGTATATGTAGTACAGTGTAAACTAATAAAATAAACATTTTTTTTATATACATATGTACATATGTACATATAGACTAGAGAAAATTCAATGGATTTTATATTATTGATCAATGATCATGCTAAGAATATCTTTCAAACTTATTTTCAATTGAACACTCACACTCACACACAATGTAACCTATACGTTACAAAAATAATAATTTTCAACAGCATGTAGGTATAACTGATAAAATTCATAATAAAACGTTTAAAAATAACTAACAAACCAATGAGAAATTTAATTGAATATTAACGTTTAACTGTAAAATTTGTATTAGCCATTATTTTGTTTTTCTTTTTTATTATTTATTTTTTTTTTCAAATTCTTTAGCTACATATTATTGTGCCCTGAATACTATTAGCATGATTTAAATATATATTTGCATTTGAATTAAAACTATAAATATAAAAATTATTTGTGGTACATACATACATACATGTGTGAGCACGTACGAGTACATACATATGTAATAGTCAAGGCTATATGTACTTACATTGAAATGCAAAAAAGGAATATAATTGGATTTTTCTTACTTTTGTGTACATACTCGTATATCATTGTATATAATGTACTTATAAAACTATTTCATACATGCTCGATAACAAATTTATCATGTTTCACGTATTCTCACTTAAATTTACCTATCTCGTTTAGTATCAATGAACGTTAGAAAAAATTTTGTATATTTGACATACTGTACAGGTAATTCATGCATGTTATCCGTTATCCATTAATTAGTAAAATACTATTCATAAAAATTTAAAGAAATTTAAGGTAGACCGAATTGTGTACAACGAATAATATAATATTAGCGTAAGAAAACAAAATTTAATAAAATGAAAAACTTTAAATAAAATTATCAACATACAATGATATTGGTAAGTAGAAATTTTAATTCGATTCATCTAGTGAAATGTTTGGACCAACCTAAAATGTATATATGTATAGATGTATTGACGTTATCATATCGAATTGAATTGAATTTCAAGAATAGTAAAAATTTATCATGTGAAATTCTGAAAAAAATTAAACAAATATGAAAAAGATAGATTAAAAATTATTATGATAAGTAGATCATAGTCTGATTGATCTAAATTATTGTGATAATCTTGATACAAAATTATCGTGTTGCAATTTTGCACATGTACGTGTTTGAGCAAATTTTTTAGGGAATTCTCATACTTAAATTCACCAAATTTTACTTGTCTTGTACATCCATACGTCAACGTTATCAAAAATATTGTTAGATTTCACAATTGTGCAGAATTTCAGAAAATGTTATTGTATTTATAGGAATTAGATGATCTTTATCCGTAAAATGTACAACACAATTATTTGTCTCACGTATGTTCTACTCTTAACGTACATATACATACTCGTATGTATGTAATATGTACAGGTTGAAGGCATATTCATTTTTTTGCCACCACATATAAATATGACATTTTGTGTGCCATATTATTTTACAATAATTGTACTTATTTTATTATACTAAAAAGTAATAATAGTTCACTGTATCATATTAATTGTTTGTGTTAGGTATGCAAGTGAAAAGAAGATTACAAATATTGTATACGAATTTAGGATATGTAAGAATGATTAATCAATTATTTAGAACATTGATTGGTTATGTAAGATACAATAGCACATAATATCATAATTATCAACAAAAACAAATTACACGTGTATGTATTATCAAAATAATTATAAATATAGATTATACATATATAGAATTTTTAATAAATGTACGTATGAGGTCATACGTACTAATGTACTACACGTTTTCATTTTTATCATGCAAAATATAAAATTTTATAATCAAAGAAAAATTTTTTCACGAAATAAATTTTATTTATTTTGTGTAGAAAAATTTAAAAATAAGAAGAAAAAAGAAAACAAATAAAAAGACAAAAACAAAATAATTTATAAATAAATATACACTTAGTTAGGGAATCATCCAGCAAGAAATTCAGTCAGGGCAGCAGACATATTAAGTCGTGTATACACATAAATTGCATTTTCTTGTTTACGTCGCATATTCATACGTTTTATTTTTATATATACATATGTACATGCATACAAATACACGTATAAATTCATTCTATATGCATATAGGTATATACATACATATATATATTGTAAGATTTGTACATCACACCATAAAAAATAAAACTTCAAGAATGTTTTGTAAACTACATATTTATCCCGTATGTCTCGACCGCACAAATTCTTTAAGAACATTGAACTTCAAAAAGATATGTGCATCTTTCTTATAAATATAAACATATCCATGGATTTTTGTATAGTTTAGTAGATTGTCAACAATTTTGTGTTTATAGGTGAGTATATATCTATACGGTATGAAAACGATGCATTTTAAAATTTTTAACTAAATAAAAACATGTATGTACATATGTACACATAAATATGTGTAAAAAGATCTTTTAGAAGTTTTTATATTATACGTATATTAAAATTATTACACATAAATAAAAATACTTCTAATACTTCTTTTTCTTTTCTTAATACAGCAATTTAATGTGAGCCAAGATCAAAACAATCTCTAGTTTTCCACCATACATGCACCCACAGTTTTAGGTATATTTAGATTACGATACGACTTACTGAATCGTTGTAGAGAACAAATTAAACTTGCGTGGCAAGCCCTTAGATCAACCTGGAGCTGTTTCTTGTTGTAAGCAAGCTGATTTGACCAACATAATGAGCACTTGGCATTAACTCATAACTAGAATTCTCTGCTATTCACTCAAAGCTATATACTTCATACACTAATTCGGTACATTTAAGGTCTTATGGAAATGACATAAAGTAGTAGCACTTTATGTCGTTGTACATATATTGATGTTTAAAAAGCTCACCTCATACTGTATGAAAACTTTGAAAATGATGGTAACTCTGCTCGTGAAATGCTCTTATGAGAAATTATGAAAGAAAAAAGACACATATACTCCCATAAGACCTTAAGTGCATCGAATTAGTGTATGAAGTATAATTGAATTTGGGAGGATAATACATAAAGTCGAAAATGCAAATTAAAGAAAAAAAATATTATCATTTTTTCTTTTGTTTATGCCCGACGTGTCGAACTTACGACGGATGAGTCTACAAACTGATACAGACGGATGAGGCCAATACCGAGCACTCGACCCAATGGTCCTAATAATTCACATGCAAATTCTGTATTATATACACTCCCCGACACTTGATTACTCTCACCCTAACTTTTTTAAATATTTTTTTGTAATATTAGGCCGATTTTAAAATATTTTTAAACCAGTATACCTGGATGGGTTAAACACTATGAAACTCATAAATGGTCGAAATTCACAACCCATAAATTCCAAGAGGAACTTTTTCAAAAAAAGGAATTTTCAATGCGACACTTGATTACTCTCATTAGTCCGTTTTCATACTCTAAGTGAATATTATTTGAAAATTTTCAAAGGATAAATGTTCAATATTCTTTCTTGTGTTATTCCAAACTCTTTCGTGCAGTTTGGTTTAAAAAAAATTAAAATCGGAAGAAAAATGTCCCTAACATAGGAGTAAATAGGACTTTGAAAAAGGGAATTTTTGTCTAATCGTGTAATAACCAAAAAAATTAAGGGAAATTATTGGATAACCAATTACAGAAAACTATGAAAAAAAACTGGGAAAGATGAACTGTGCAGGCTACCACATCAACACAACGCTTGGAAATTCTACGACAGGCGTCAAATTCTGCTGTACTGGTGCACAAATCGCTACTCATGTCGGTTTTAGCATTGGTATTGCGTAGCGAGTGTATGTGCGTACATATGTACATATGACGTGTGATTTTAAAAGTTTACACGCGAAAGGAAAACCTCAAGAAATTTTTATTGTGCTACATTTAAATGTGCAATAATTTTATATGAATATAAACGTAGAAGTAATGCATATAATGCTGTAAGTGTATAAAAAAATAATATGTACCTACATTGTCATGTACGTAAAATGAAAGATATAATCATAATTTTTATTGAAATAGATTGGATATATTCTTTTGATTAAAGAAAAAATCGTTTACTCATAACACAAACTTATACTCGATTTTTTTTTTCATTAACACAAAATTTAACTAATTGAAGAACTAATATTATATGTACATAGGTAAAGCAGTTAAAATTTCTTGAACTCAAAACAAATTTTTGTCTTGCATGTTATAACCAATTATAACAGTCTAAGAAATGAAAATTGAAAAATGGCCTTTTTCACTTTCACGTGTTGTATTTTTTTCTTTTTTTAATGATGGGGTTAAAATACATAATTACCAAAAATTGTTTTTTGCAACTAAAAATAGAATACACACGTATGCAAAGTCGTACGAAGTATAATAGGAGAAATTTCAATGTAAATTTAGACTAAAAGATACCTACATCCGTGCCTACATCGCTTGCTACATCCTACATCACAAAATGTGACATAAACTTCATTAAAGGGCATTGAACGTTTTTCTAGGATTATGGATTATATATATGTACATACATATGTATTTAAATAAAACAATTCTCACTCGAACTTTTTCATTTTTCTCATTAAAGCAATTCTGTTTCGAAAAATAAAAAAAAAAGTGCTGAATTATCAGCTGACTTAGATTTGAGTGAAATTCTCATTTCTTAAGTATCGTGTCCATTGACAAACATTCAGGGCTATTCCAAATTTCGATTTGTTTCAGTTTCAGTTTCAGATTTTGTTTCGTTTTCACGAAATACCAACAGAAAATTTGTATTACAACTTTCGATCGAATAGTAAGCTTTGCGATATTCCGTTGAAATTTGTGTTACGAATTAGTGCAAATTTTCATGTTTTATTTAAAACACATATCTTTAAATTAAAACCAGAATTTTGACACATTGACACATTTCATTTTCGTTCTATTTAGTTGTGTTCCGTAAAAATATTTCACATTGCATTCAATCGAATCTTGGAATACCTTTTATCAGTTCGATCGAACGAAAGAAATTTGCTTTTGATTCGCTTCGATCGAAAGTTGGAATAAAGATGATTATTGGCAAGCTTTTGCAGCAAATGTTTGCAGTACTGTTTACATAGGAGCAAAAATTTGCAATAATTTTATTGCTTGCAAGTTGTTTTTAAAAATTTTCATGCAAGGTGATGCAAGATATTGGAGAAGTGTTTACAGCGACCCGATAATGCAATTTGCGTAAACAGAAATAAAATAAGGCCAAGACAAGAACTTAAAGTTCAGCCTCTTTAATTTTTTTTTTTATTTTATTTTATAGTTTTATTCTAAACAAAAAAAAAAAAAAAAAACAAGAGTTTGGATGAAAAAAATAAGTTTTCGGGGAAAAGGAAAAAGAGAAGAGTTTTCACTAACGATTATTAGGTGAACTTAAAAGAGAAATTTTGCAGAATCCCTGCAATTTTATTAGAATGAAGAAACTAGATTTCGAATTTAATTTTTATGACCGCTTCTGCTAACATTCCATTAAGTCTGGATGACTTTCGTATTTGTTAATACGAAAATAAGAATTTTAAAATATTTCCTTTTCTCCCATAAAATTTTCTATTTCAACTGAAGCTGAACTACACAAAATATGTACTTATTATAGATTATTTCCCGAATATTATAGTAAATATAGAATTATCCGTAAATATTTTTTGCAAGCAATACAAAAATTTGCCTGATCGGTTCAGGCACGATGTAAACAACTTCTGCAAATAAAATATTGTGTATACATTTTGTTTGTAGCAAGTTATAGTCGCAATATGATTTTGATTGCGAGCAACCCGCAATAAACGTGTATACACGAGCAAATTTGATTGCTACACTCAACATGCAGCAAGTTTTGTTGCCAATGGACACGATCTTTCATAGGTATTTTACATATGTTTTGAACATTTGTATTTCAAATTTGAATTCAAATAAAATTCAAATTTTAAGTTCAAATTCAAATTTTATATAGTACATATACCTATACATACATACTTTGTCTCAGTATATAAAATATATTGCACTTATGTACATATATATATTTTTTTATATCTAAAAATTAAAAACTAAAGCCGAAAATAATAAAAAATATTTTCTTTTTATTTTCATTTGATTCATATAATTAAAAGTTTGCTTTAATAAATACGTGTTTAACAAAATTTTAAAATAAATTATTAATTATTAAATAAATAAATTATTAATTTATTTATTAGTTATTCAATAAAATACGTATATAATATAAAATTAACCAATTAATTTAATGACAGTATACGCAAAAAATGTATACAATTTAAAAATATTTAAAAACTACCAGAAAAGTTTGAAAAACAAAGATTTAAAAATCGAAAAAACCCATTTCTCACTAGCTGAAAGTAATTTGGCAGTGTTTTTTCATTTTCTCATTGAATCAGGATCAGAAAAGTGAAAAAAGTCTTGGAAATTTCTTATTTCCATTTTGTCATCGAATTAGAATTGAACCTCAGATGAATTTTTTGAAAACAATACTTAGTGATGTAAAATGGTAACATTTTAACTTCAAGTAATCTCTATAAGACCTTAAGTGCATAATATAGGTATGTATGTTGACAGAGTATAATATACTATATATGTATGTACACATTTTTAATCAGTAAAGTTGAGTGAGCCTCAGAAGAAATAACTTTTTTAATCAAGGTAAATATAAATTGTTAGGTAGGTACCTATATGTTTTCCTAGCTTTCTGTTGTTATCATTGATTCATTGCCTTGTATTTTACTTAAGTGTATACATTCAATATCCATTTTCCCACAGTAAATTTGAACTGATGATCGCAGTCGCAGTTTCTTCGACTTACAATCGTGTTGGATAATAAATACACGATTACGCAGAATATTATGAATTAATTACTTGTACCTATTTACTTCTTATACATGCACATATATTGAGGATATACTATATGCAATTATCCACGTGTGTTATGTGCAATTATAAAAAATCCAATTTAATGATAAATGAAATATTATGGTTGAATAAATTTTCTTAATTCTAAACACACAAGTTACTTTTTTTGAAGGACAATATTTGTGAAGGAGGATATTTACAGAGTTATTTGGATCTCGCTTTCAACACAGGAAAAACCCAAAACCAAAAAAAAAAAAAGGAAATTGTTTTGTATTACGATAATGTACCACAGTTAATTTCGTATAAAACATGTACATATTTTTATACTATAATATAACTACATACGTATACATATATAGTTGCTTTGATTTGATTCTTTATATCCCGAGATTCAAAATTTATGAAAAAGAAAAACATCCAATGAATGATGATGAAGAAACAAACAACAATTCCCTGCTTGGCTTGGCTGGATTTGACTTGTACTGGTTTTAGGTACATTGTACTGTTTGGAATGAAAAGTCTTTGGCTTTGCTTTGAAATTTAATGTAAAGCAGTGATTTCAATTTTATTGTGCCTGCCTATATACATATATACATATATGTATACATATGTGTTTTTTACTATTGAACTAAACATTTGAAGTAAACAAGAAAAACGAAAAACAAACCTTACAGTTCCTGGAAAAACTTCTTGAAATACAAACATTTATCTACATCTATACATATGTGAGTGTATAATAAATGTATATATATTTTTATGTATGTCATGTGTAAGAAATGTATGCATGCAGTCAAAATACGTATACACATAACCACACATACATACATATCTGTTTATTCTTTATAATTATGTATGTATAGTAAAGTGAACACTATAAGTAGAGCTCTGTTTGTATAAAATGTACATATAGAAAATGGAATCAATTCACATGTACCCACATGCTACATAGAAAAAAAAATTTATAAGAAAACTACATATACATATGTATGTATATATGTATATGTACATATAAATATTTGTATTTTAAGACTGAACTAAAGCTTATTGAAACATGATGCAGTTTACAAGAGTCCCAACTTCATAGGACATGGTGACTACTAATTCAATTTGGTTCATTTTAGTATCATCGAAATGTTCAATTAAACTTTGACAATCTTTTGAGAATACCCTATACATTTAAAGTACAAAAAATACATATGTATGTATTTGGAAGGTAAAAATATCACGTTGGTACAGAATTTTTAAACGTATATTTATATATGTATGTACATATGTACCTCTACCTACCGCGCTAACGCTAACGGATAAATACATTCAACCATTAATCGTTCAGTGGAGTGTATATTTAGTATTTGATCTGGCCGACTTAAATTCTTCTTGGAATGAGCTTCCAAGAAAATATCTTTTAAAGAAAACAACAGCAGACATGAAAAAAGACTGAGGAATAAAAATTCAAATAATAAAATAAAAAACGTAAGTGTAATGCATATTACTAAACGCCTTGTTGATAGTTTTGTATTTTTGTATTTTCGTTTTGTTCATTTTATTTTTTTAAATAGGTATGCTTCATTCGTTTAGTATATAGTAACATTATTTTGTTTTTCAAGGAAAAGAAATAAACCCTTTAGTCAAACTGGATTGCTATTGAAAATATGCCTATAGCGCCAAGGTATCAAAATATATAAATGTACCTGTGTACAATACGTATGCATATACGTCTGTGTGTAGGTATATACTGGGATAAAGGAATGTGATCGGGAGCTGCAAAAGAAGAATATTTTTTGCAAACTTTGAACTTCAATAAGTTTTATATTGTATCTGAAAATTGGTTTGCTGAGAGATTGAAAATGGAATTTTATCCTTTGAAATTCAATTGCAATTGCAAATTATTATTTTGTTTTTGTTTAGCTTATTTTTAAATCAATAACGAGTGAAGGCAAAATTAGTCTTGAATATGGGTGTATAAAATGGTAACTGTATACTAATACATTTATCCTAAAATCAGAGAGTTTGTATCAGTTCTGATATGACTGGAATGTGCTCAAGCAGCGATAATGACAAGTTTAGGTACAATGTAGGTACCTACATATTGATTTTATTTTCAATTTTATAAATTTAATTGCTATTAGTTTTGCATATACCTCTCTATTAAGATATAGAATAATTAAAAATTGTATTTCGAATTTCAAAAATACTTATTTTCCTTTTAAATCAAATTTCATACATACATGTGTACTTATATACATAAATGACGGTGAAATTCAGAAATTATGAACTGTCATAGTATCAAAATTTCCCAGCAGCGAAAAATTCAAGTTGTTCAGTGTGCAATGAGTTGTAGAACTAGTTCCATTTCATCAGTCCGCATTACTTTCAATGAATTGGTTTAGATTCTAAAGAACTATTTCTACAATTGGTTCTTTTCTTGCAAAAATTTAATGTACGAGAAATGCAGTTCTGTCAAATTATGTGTACAAATATGACGAACATTAAAAATTTCATTAATCACTTCCCTATTGCATTACATTTGTGTAAAAGTAATGCAGAACGGAAGTAGTTTGAACATTTTTCTTTGTTTACAGCAGAAAATTTCATAATTTTAGAGTTCGATTAGTCTTGGCGTTTTTAACAATTATATGAGATACCTATGCATTGTGTAGTGAGATTTCGATTCGTCATTTTACAATTTTGAATTTAATTTAAAGTGACACCAAGACGCTTTGATATAAAGTCAGAAATTTAAACTATTAAACTTTGTGAAATAAAATTTTAATAATATTGATAATATAGTACATGTGTACAATCATTTTTTAAAAATAATAACAATTTTAAAATTTTTGTTTCAATAATATAATCATTTTAATTATTCTTTTGGTGATATTTTTTACATATTGTTTATTCAAAAGGTAAGTTATTACGATTAATTTTATAAAATTTGAAATCATAGTATAAATTATCGCAATTATTTCTATTGCTTAAATTAATTTTAAATTTTTAATTTTTAGATTACTTCTATACGTAAAATAACTGCTAAAAAAGTGTTACAGAAAGCGTTCACCAAAATATTTGATATTAATATAATAAAAAATTTTAACTCCGATGGAAATCTCGGAAAACTACATATGTTTTAAACAATTTAAAAATATTAATACTGTTCATTTCACTTTAATGTACAAACATAAACCATTTTAAATATATTTACATATAAATAAATTATTCTATGTACTTTCAGAAGTACTCGATGAGGAAGGAAACGAAGATCATTATGAAAAGGCAATAAGGGAAATTTTTTAAGCTAATAAAAACAAATATTTTAAAGCTATTTGCTCATCAAATAAAAGCAAATGAATTGTTTTTTAAAAATATTGAATTGTATTTGTTTTTTTTTTTTTTTATTTTTTAAGTTTTTTTTATATTGAATTTTGTCTCATGTGGATCCATATATATGAATTTTTTTTATTAAGTTTCTATACATGTATAAATAACATGAATTTTTTGTTATGTTCCTATACCTTATATACCAATGATATATATAAAATATGAATTTTCTGTTATGTTTCTAATATATCTATGTATAAATAAAATGTGAATTTTTTATAACATATACTATATATCATTTTTCTCTAATTTCAGGGTGTAAATTCTGGTTTAGCGAAGTGTAAAAATATAAAGTTTTTTGAGTTTTGTGATTCTCGAACAGTGTAAATTTACAAAGATTGAGAATCGCAAAACATCAAAAGACTTTATATTTCTACACTTCACTAAACTAGAACTGCTTCTCAAATTAATTAACATTTTAACCAAATACAGAACTAGTTCCAAGACATTGATGAAACAACTACTTCTTCCACACTATTCTTTTATGCATTCCTAATAACTACTTCCGTAACTACTTTTTTAGATCTATTCTGTAATCAGTTCACCAGAACCGATTACTCAACTAATTCTTTGTAGCGATTGGTTGCCTTCTATGACATCGCCATGTTAAAGGTAATGGGTAATTTGTATATATTGGGAAGCGAAAGTGGAAGTAGTTGACGGTTCCTTCGAACTAGTTCCATTATCGATTGCAGAACCGCTTTTATAGGCTGCTGTGTTAACATACACTTCTAATACGATGACATCATTAGTGTTTATTTTCTTAATTATTATAAGAAAAAAAAAACCCACACTATGTTCAAAACTCACTAAATTAGACTTATCTACCTATATTTTTCTTATTCGTTTTTCGTTATTACCACTTTTATCCGTTCAATATTAAAATAATAATGTTTCTTCACAATATCAAACCATGTTAACAACTTAGACTTTAATACATATACATACATATATACGTACGTCAATTCATATTCTTTTCCTATTTGACGCCATCAAATAAAGATATTAACAAATCACATTTTTAAACTTTTTTTTTGATGTATCTACATATTTTGAATAACAATGTAAAATTTCAAATATGTACATATGTATATGTATAGGTATGTAATAAGTATTGGATTGAAAAAAAGACAAGAATTTAAAAAAATTTTTGACCAATTTATTATACAGGGCTTGCCACAGACTTAAACGTTCTAATGTCGTATGTGGGTTTTATCAAAATAAGCATAGACACAAATAATGTCTACCAAAAAGGATGTTGCATTGCAATATCAATCGTTATAAATATTATTATTTTATGTTTTATAACTTTATAATCGTTCTAAATTCTATCTATTGAAAAATAGATCAATACGAAATCGAATATTTTTTATAGTAGGTATATTATTGTTATATATGAAAAAATGAATAGAAAATTCTACATGTATCAATTTTAAGAATCCGTAAATAACTAATAGAAAAATAAGTTTTGTAAATCTTTTCTTAAATTATGGTTATTGTGTTTTAAAATTAATTACAGAGTAGACATTTAGTTGATGTCAAGAATCTCCAAATTATTTTATTGAGAATTTCTCTGCCTACATTACAAATCTAGATGATTTAGTTTGAGATAATCTGATATACCCTGTGTATATATAGGTAAAAGAATACTTAGCTAGGTATAATAGCAATACACTTGTGGCACTCACATATTACATATAACAAATTTCAATATTATAGTATAGAAAAATTTCTTTTTTTCATTAGAATAAATTGGAGAATATACATAAATACGTGCCGTGCCATACATAAGTACATACATGACTTTCTAAAAAAATGAATAAAAAATTCTAAAAATTCCTATAAATTGGAATTAATTACTATTGCAATGATCACACTATCGTATACATACAGTATATTACTCATCATAATTCGTACTTATTGTAAAATTTTTTAATAAAAAAATTTTTTTTTAAATTCTAAACGTTATTTTACATACTACGAGTAGCAAAAATCAAATCTAATTTAAATATTTGAATGTCAAAAGGCTAAATTACTAACACTAATACACGAATACTTTTATGTAGGTTAGATACCTATACTTTATAGTTTATACTGTAAATATTTTCACTACAAGCCTTATGGGAGTATATGTGTCTTTTTTCTTCTCTCATAAATTCTCATAAGACCATTTCACGAGCAGAGTTACCACAATTCTCAAAGTTCTCATACAGTATGGGGTGAACTTTTTAACCATCAATATACAATACAATTATGTAAAGTGGTACTACTTTTTGCAGTTTCCATAAGGCCCGTAGGGAAAATATTTAAAGTACAAAATATACATATGTACATGCATTACATTGAATTTATTCAAAATTATTTTTCCGTTTTGTTTGTACCTACATATGTATGTATGTATATAAATGCGTATAGTATAAACTATAGATAGGTATGTATACCGTACACATGATAAATTTTAAAATTTTTAATATTAAAAAATATAATATGGTAATATGAAATAATAAAAATTTTTAAATGTATAATATATTGATAAGAAACAAATCAAAAACTTGAAGAAATTTAATATATACATATATTATTATGTAGGTATGTATGTACTCGATAACACGCTAATTTATTAAAGAGAGTATACAAATTAGGTATAAATAAGTACATACATACATACATACATATGTACATACATATAATGTGATTTGATTTTTTATTTAAAAAAATGTTGTTGATCGTAATCCATTCGTAAGACGGAAGTTGATATAATAAAAAATATAACACAATTATTTACATATTTTATACACATACATTTATGTACATACCTATATATGATACTATGATAGAAATGTGTGCATGTGTTTACATATTTAAGATTCAATGTTGTGACTTTGAAAAAAAAAAATGATAATTCAAATTCAAAATATATTTTCATTCATAAAAAATTTTTTCTTTATTATATTATTTGATATTATAAAAAATAAAAATAATTTTTTCCTCTCTTTCTTATCATTTTTTTGTCAATTTACTGTTGTTGTTATTGTTTGCATTCTAAAGTATCGTGTCCACTGGCAAACATTATTGGCAAGTTTTTGCAGCAAATGTTTGCAGTACTGTTTACACAGGAGCAAAAATTTGCAGCAATTTGATTGCTTGTAAGTTGTTTTTTAATATTTGCATGCAAGTCGATGCAAAATATTGAAGAAGTTTTTACACTTACTAGAAAATATTTTGCAATTTCCAGTAGATGAATGTGTCTCTTCTAAATAAACCATCGAACCGACAATGCAATTTGCATAAAAAAAAATGAAAAAGGCCAAGAGAAGAACTTAAAGTTACAGCCTCTTTTATTTTTTATTTTATTTTATAGATTTATTCAACAAGAGTTTGGATGAAAAAAAAGTTTTCAGAGAAAATGAAGAAGGAAAAAGTTTTCACTTTACTCCACATAAAATTTTCTATTTCAACTTAAACTGAGCTATACAAAATATGTACTTTTTATAAATTATTTCCCGAATATTATAGTACATTATCTGTAAATATTGTTTGCACGCAATAAAAAAACTTGCCAGTGTTGGTTCAGGCAAGCTGCAAACAACTTCTGCAAACAAAATAATGTCGCGTACACTTGCTGCAATGCTAATGAGCTGTCATTTCTGACATTTTGCATTTTCGAACAAAAATCTGGTTGAAGTAAATTAAAAATAATGGATAAATCTGTAGTAATAGAATAAGTTATAAGACCAAGAGATAAATAAAAAAAATTCCGAATTTTTAAATTTTTAAATTTTCAACAATCCACCTGTTGTATGTATGTAATACAGTAGCAGTACTTTGAGTTTGACACTTCGATAGTCGCATATGCAGAGTTTAAAATCACGCTGCTTCTCTGCGTTCAGATTTTTTAAGGCTTTAATGCATTTGATAGTTTTCAAACGCATTTAAAGTAAGATCTAATACAGAAATGAATTTTCGAAAAAGCCTTTATTTATAAGATGATCTACATATTTATTTCAGTCTCCGTCTACTTACCTACTTCCTACACCTTAAAATCTATTTACATATATTTTCTTAAATTCTACTTATTGTACTTATTTTTGTGAAAATCAAAATATGAGAGAAGTGGAGTGAAAAAGCAAAAGACTGACAAATGTAGATTTCAAACAATGTAAATTCAAGTAGATAAAACAAACGTAATAGTTTACCACAAAAATATTATGCTGTTTTTATTTTGGAAGCAATATTTATTTATTTATGAAAATAAATTGTACAAAAGACATATAGAACATAATGATACAATATGTACATAACAATAATAATGTGTGAATTATTTTTATTTGAAACAATTTTGATTTTCAAAATGAAAATTTCAATAAGTTTGTACAGATTTGAGATCCATTTGACACTAGAGTTCCATCTGGATTTAAAAATTAAAAGTAAAATTTTGTAGCGTGGAATTGATAGATTTTAGCTTCAATAAAACACGCATATCTCATTTTTTTTAATTCTGTTTTTGACGTCGTATTTCTACGATCAATAGGGCTGATGAAAGGGATTGAAATTACCTTACGCAATATTATAAAAATGTTTAGTGCGATGAATAAACGAAGGAATCGTCGTATGGGGATGGTGAAATATGATGAAGGTGTAGAGGTTTAATTGCACATCAACTTTTTTGTTTAACACTTGTTTTTGTTTCGACCGTCTATGTAATCGACGAAGTCGCTGATGATTACGTTAGATAGGCATATTCTTATGCAATTCTGACAGGCTGCCATGGGAAAATAATTCATTTCAAAAGAGCGTTGCTTACCAAAAATAACAAAAGTTTGGGATACCACTGGACAAAAGGTTAAGGAACATATCGATTATGACGATAAAAAATCTTAGTTTCCTATGAAACATAACAATAAATAAAAGAAAAACGATGTTGTAAGGATTAGTTAATGACAGCGATAGCTTTGAAAAAATATTCGATGTATCATTTTGAAATGACACTGTCGCTGTTGCTGACGCAAACGTTGCTACTGACCGCAACGAGTGGAAAATCGTTTTGTTTAGAAAATAGAACAGAATTTCTAGAACAATATCAGATTACATTAGCAAGCCATACACACACGTGTTTGCCTTAACGCCATCACGTTCTTTATTGAATCGTGCGCGTAATCATACTAGTGTATGGGCACTAGAAGTTGGACACGATTTAACACGCTCAATCCTGCGAGAAAGCTTGTGATCTTGTTTTTAGCAAGCCATACACACACATGTTTTCAACAAAGTTTTGCGTGCGCGATTGCACCCTAGATAATTTTCCATTATTTCACGAATAAAATTAATATGACTCTATTTATTCCTTTCTTTAAGCCATTTTTACTGCCAGATTTTAAGATTCTTAATTTTCTTATTTTTACAAGTATTTAAAAATATCATAGCGCATATTATTGCACGTTTTCTTCCTTGTGTCGACATTTTATTTGACTGTGTGACTAGTTAGAAACTTAGAAATGTGATCTTTCCTCTTGGAGTGTCAGAATTTTGCAAACGCTGACGAGCCACGCCACATGATAAAAAATTCATACAATTTTTATGGAGACGCGAAAAATAACTTTTGAAGTTAAAAGCTGCACGCAAAAGTGCGCGAAAGAGTTTGTAGTGTGTGGGCAAAAAGCTTATTGCAAGCCACGATCAATCCCTTGTGATTACATGCACGTAATCATTTGATGATTGCGTTAAGGCAAACACGTGTGAGTATGGCTTGCTATTGTCATAACGCACAATCTAATGACATTTCTTTTACAATCATTAAACTATAACAAAAATATGTAGGTATGTAATTTGCAAAACATAGGCAAGTAACTCACTTTAAACTTATGTTATATTATAATATGTACGTGAATAATTTTAGTACAGAATATTTTATGGTTTTTTACTTGCCTACAGTATGTAGATAACATAAATTTGAAATTAGCAAAAAAATTTTATAAGAATTTTTATAAAAATAGCTATAAACAGAAAACTCTATATATGAAAATCATTATCAGGTGGAAAAGCCACATTCAAAAATTTTTCTTCTGGGTTCTGTCCAATACAACCCCATTTCACTCAAATAACAACGCACTCAATATTATTTTTCTTTTGCTAGTATGAAGAAAAATATATGAACATAAAGAAAAATTTTTTATAAGAAATGAGTCAGAACCCCATGCAACCCCATATAAATTTTACTCAAAGCAAAACCGGTTCAAATGTGTATATCGTTACATATGCCTGTGAATAGATTGAAGTGTACGTACATGTAATACGTGTTGTTGGAATATTTTGTAATGTGCGTATTTATGCGTATATATGCGTGTGTAATACTACTGTCCTAAACAAACAAATTATCGTCCTAAACAAATATAGTTTTTTTTATTTCATTAAAATACTACTTGGTAATTGTACGATCATATGAACGGTCTAAATTTTACTACATCAGAAACGATGATAGTAAATTTAAATTGTAATGTATTGTAGGTGAAAAACAATATATTTTGAATATGATCGGTTTAACATTAAATTTTGATTTTTTGGTATTTAATATTCATACTTAAATAAAAATATGATCGTATGAATGCATTATAGGTATATCGTATACGTAGGTATGTAATTTAAGTATACAATCCACGTGGAATCCTATATGTCCCTGTACACATATTGTACCAGAAACTTAATGACTTGATTTTGTTAATTATACAAATATAATATACATATACATACATATGTACATACATGCGTGCAATATTCTGTACACATTTTTCAACCGTACACAAATTTGTGGGTTCGTGGATAGTACTTGCATATATTTTCTTGCCTGATTTGAAAAGTAAAAGAAAAGTGTAAAATATGAATAAAAATCGACACTAAAAAGAAAAAGTAACCCAATGGTCCGAAATTGAAGATCTTCTCCTAGGAGGGCTTTAGAAGGACGTCTGTTTTCATTATTTTTCATGCCTTCTGTGGAAGGCAGATAGAATGAGAATGGAAGATCTTAAAAAAATTGAGAAAAGCAAGAAATTGTGGTATTTCACAATTTTTCATTAGCTGAACAAGAGCAAATACGTAGTTTAATTTGTTTCACTTTAGTTCAGTTTCGTGTTTAAGTTCGACTACTGAAAACGTGATATTGAAAAATAGTTATTGTGAAAATAAAGTTTAAACGGGTTCTAAAAAACAATGTAAGTAGCAATTGTATACTCTTTTTTGTATTTAATGAAAAATTTTTATTAAAAACATTTAATTTTCTAGCATTTCAGAAATATAAGAAATTGTGGATAATTTTCACAAAGATGCCATTGCGCTGTGAAGAGCCTTGTAAAAAGTAGCTGATAAATTCGAAAAATGTATATATGGTACGTAATTTTAATTTAAACTATAAATATTTATTTATTTTATTTATTTTCATTAATTTCAATTTCGTACTTAATCCTTTCAGATGCTGTCAAAAGAAAACTTAAAATTGGGTGCATTACAAAAAAGGGATTGAACTCATTAAGAATTAAAATAATTATATGTTTTGTATTAAGTTAAAATAAACTGTGTAATAAAATTTGTATTGAATTTGAAATTTTTGGTTCTTTCTTTGTAAATAGAATTTGAGACCTTCCATTATGTTATAATACACCTTTCTAAGAAGACCTTCTATTCAACTTTAAAGAACCTTCTTGGGAAGGCCTTTAATTGTACGTAAAAGCAACATTTTTAGAAGGCCTTCAATACCACTCTTAAGTCCCTTCCTTGGAAGGCATGATTTCCAATGACATGCCTGTATAAAAAAGATATGAGCGAGGATACGAAGAGGAAGGGCTCCGTCCTTCCAAAAAAGGCCTTCAGGAGCCTTTTGGAAGCCTTCTTTTGCCCACTGGGAATGTACATGTACATATGTATGTATGTATGAAATTGTACGGTATATGTATGTATGTACATATGTTAACCTGAAATTACACATTTTTCACTACTATCCTACTCCTGGTCTCTGATCTGAAATTTACGTTCATTTATATGATCAAACCATTACAAAATTTGTGTTCTCATGTTCTTATGAACAAAAGTTGTGTTTGTTTAGGATGACAGTATTTATAGTTAAGCTATACCAAATTCGTATGAAAATATTTACAAACACACGTATGTAATATATTATTACATATACCTATATGCATATACATATGAACATATAATATAAGTACTTGGCTCAAAATTTTTCGAGTTCATTTTGTACGTTAATATACGATAAAATTATTTCATGTTTCTATACACTCAGCTACTGACTCAATTACACAGTCCCCTCTTTCATCGCCCGAACCATTCCATCGACTAAATGATGTTTAGAAAACTGATGATCAATTCTTTTTGCTATAAAGTAAATTTATACAAATTTTTCAAAATTTCTTCTAACTTAAATTCAAAAATTCCAAAAAAATTACATAAATAAAAAATAAAGAAAAAAAAAGAATAAAAAAAAAACAATTCGGATGATGACTACCAAATACCTCAAAAGCAAACAAATTCTCAGCTTATGGACAAAATGAAAAAAAATCTGAAAACAAGAAATCTTGGAATGTCAGAAAAATCAACAGAACCATAGTTACAGTTTAATATACACACGTACATACCTTCACACACAAGCACATATAATATACATATATTTATGTTATTATAGGAGTGTGTATACACATACATACATATGTATATAACATTTTATACGAGTAAAGTATACGCGATCAAGCAGAGAGAATACACGAACGAAGGGTTCGATAAAATCGTAAACATGCATATGTTTGATTTTGCGCTAAAAACTAAAATCGACAAAAATAAACCAGATAATATTTAAACTGAATTGAATAAAAACTACTACTCCTTAACAAAAAAAAGTGAAATAAATAGAAATATAAAAAGAAAAATACAAAATTTAAATTCAAAATAAGATGATAAAAATAAGAAAGATAATATAAAAACAGAAAAAAAACGAATGAAAATAAAAACTAGAGGGAAGTGAATATAGTATGGAATTTACATGGTATGTATGTATGTTTAAAAAAGCAGTTAAAACCATATTAGTAGCACTGAAAAAATCCATCGTCTACATTGTTTTGACGGCGTCGAAGGTTAAAGAACCCTTCTTATAAAATCCTTGAAAATATTGGCACAGAACTTGTCTACTGCATATGAACATACATACATATATACCAGAGTGATCTAAAAGTGGCTTGCATATATACATAAATAGGTAAATAATTACATACATATTTATATATGTGTACACGAATACACACGTACGTTAATACTTATTTTATATTTAAATTATTTTTTAATAACACATTAATGAATATTGTTAAAAATGTATAAATTGTGATATTATGGTCCTAAGACAAATTTCTATCATTTTTAAAAGAATTTCCAAATATATGCAAAAGATCAATGAGTTGCTAAATGTTCACAGAATATAATTTCAAAAATGATAAAAATTTTGTATGTATACTCTGGACATTACTTAACTTGGTACCATTCTACATAACCATGTGTTGATATTCAAAAAATTCATCTGATATACAATAAAAGCTTTGTGGATTGTGGCTTTGGCATTGTGGATTGTTGTGATGCTCGTGAAACAGTCTAATTATTAAAAATTATAAGAGAAGAGAAAAACATAAGTATATACATCGTACATCGTACATATGTACACATCGTATGTATGTACTCCCATAAAACCTTGAGTGCATAATATTAGTGGACAGAGTATAGCTATGTACACAAATTTATCAATTATGAGAACCAAAAAAATTGAGTTTTTATCAATTTTATTAACTTGTTTTATTTTAAATCATCCACCTTTTATAGCTGACAATATTAAAAAAAAACAAAAAAAAAAACAAAAAAATACTCATATTTAATAGACAATAAAAATTTAAAAAATTCAATGTCTGTTGTTTTATTTTGCAATTTCGCAAGTTTCATGTAGAATAAAAAAAAAATAAAGAGAACAACAAAATACGTCATTGTGGAATATTATCAATATTATCATTCAATACATTTTTTCTTAAGAGAAAAGATTTATAGTGTGTTTTTAAAGCACAAGCACGGGTAAATCATTCCAAATAAAAATTTATATTATTATGATTAATGTTGCTTGTTTTCGTTTATAAAACACAGTAAACTAGCAATCTTATAAAACTAGCGTAGAGAGATAAAGACGAATTTATTCAAATTGAACGCAAAAGAATACGAAAAAGCATCACTAACAACAACATGTGTCTAGATTAAAAAGAACGAAGTATAATTGAAAAAAAAAATTAAAAATTATTAAATTAGAAATTATTTTGCCTATACGTACTGTTCTGATTCCTGCCTGACTAATGCTATACTCCATGCACTAATTCGATGCAGTTAAGGTCTTATGAAAATGACATAAATTAGTATCACCATAAATATTATAAATCTCCTAGATATTGCAAGCTGTACAAAATCGACGTTCAAAAATGTTTTTTCCTGGGTATTGATATCAGTGCTACCGTTTTATTCAAAAACTAACGTTCACAATATTATGGGTACTAAATTCAATTAAAAAATGTATGAAAATGTATTAAAATGTATGAAAAAAGCAAATTTTCAATTTTTAGAAGAAATCAGTCAGTACCCACTTAAACACCCATGAATGCATAGAATGTGAATATGTATGCATATTTATCACATACGTGCGTATGTAATTTAAGTATACATATTATGCGCAATATTTATAGGAATACTTTGTAATCTACGTATTTATCATATATATATGCGTGTGTAATACTACTGCCCTAAACAAACAAATTATCATCCTAAACAAATATAATTTTTTTTCATTTCATTATACTACGTGATAATTGTACGATCATATGAAGAGTCATAAATTTTATTACATCAGAAACGAGGATAGAAATACAAAATGTAAATTCAAATTGTAATACGTATTGTATGGGAAAAACAATATATTTTGAATATGATCGGTTTAATGTTTAATTTTGATTTTTTGGGTATTCAATATTCATACTTTTTTGGTAATGATAAATAAAAAAATGATGGTATGATTGTATGAATGCACTGTAATTTAAGTATACAGTCCACGTGGAGTCCTATATGTCCCTGTACACATATTGTACCACAAACTTAATGACTTGATTTTGTTAATTATAAATACAATATATACACACATACGTGCAATATTCTGTACACATTATTCGACCGGTGTCGCGGTGTCTTCCAGATTGCGTACACGTCACAATTCGTCCAGATTGCGTACAAAAATTTTTAATGCATGGAATAGCGACGCATTCAAAAACTGAAATGTCCAGATTGCGTACAGATTTTATTTTTCCTATTTTTAACCTTTTTCGTTTCTTTGGTACCTGAAAAAAAATTGTTTTTTTGTATATACGAATTTGTTTATTCACATTTGTGTTAAATTTTGATGACCTTTTATTGTTTATATACATACTTTTTTATTCCAATTTTTGTTTATATACTTTTAAATCATACTTTGTTTTTTAAACAAATCACATGTATAGTTTCATATTAATAATAAAAATAAAAAACATTTTTCATTATATTTTGTGGAGACTTTGGACTCCTTATTTCAATTTTTTATATGTATTTTTTGTTTTTTTTTTTTTTAATTTTTCTTATAATTTATTTAAATGTTGCTTTTGCACATATGTATGTACATATTTAGTTCTTCTGTTTGACAAAATGGCATAAGTTGTGTAGTTTAACAATTGAAAAATAAACAGAAAAACTAAATATGTGCAAATATGAATAGGACTTTGACAGACGTATTGGAACACGTTTCAATTGCGAATGATCATTTAATGTAAATGAAACTTTGAAAAACATAGTGACGCACGACTGTTTATAGGTTTCATTTACTCGAATGAATTAAAATTCACAAATGACAGTTGAAATAAATGGAAGTTTCCAATAATTCCCCAGCCAATTAGATCAAATAAAGTTCATAAAACATCAAAAAGTTTTTAAGTTTGATTTGCTAAAATTTTTCGTGACAGACGACGATTTTAATGAAACCTAAAAGCCGTCGTCTGTCTTTAGTAAAAGGGCTAAAATATAAGAAAAATCCGAAACAAAAATACATACATATTAAAAAATTGAAATAAAAAAAATTTTTTTTGAACATACTTACCTATTCGATCCAAAAAATTAATTTTATTCAAATAGGGAGTCCAAAGTCTCCATAAAATGTGATGGAAAATGTTTTTTATTTTATTTTTTTAATTTAAAACTACACATGTACTTTATTTAAAAAACAAAGTATAATTTAAAAGTATACACTTAAACAAAAATTGAAATAAAAAAGTATATAAACAAAAAAAGGCCATCAAAATTTAACACAAGTGTGTATAAACAAATCCGTATATGCAAAAAAACAATTTTTTTCAGGTACCAAAGAAACGAAAAAGGTTAAAAATAGGAAAAATAAAATCTGTACGCAATCTGGACACATCAGTTTTTGAATGCGTTGCTATTTCATGCGTTAAAAATTTTTGTACGCAATCTGGACGAATTTTGACGTGTACGGGATCTGGAAGACACCCTGTCAAATATATGATAGTGAAAGGGAAAATAGGGTTATGTCATAAAAAAATAATTCAATAAAATAAATAAATTACATTATTTTGGTGTCTTCCAGATTCCGTACATCCAGATTCCGTACACGTCAAAATTCGTCCAGATTCCGTACAAAAATTTCTAACGCATGATATAGCAACGCATTCAAAAACCGAAGTGTCCAGATTCCGTACAGATTTTATTTTTACTATTTTTAACCTTTTTCGTTTCTTTGGTACCTGAAAAAAAATTGTTTTTGTGTATATACGGATTTGTTTATACACACTTGTGTTAAATTTTGATGGCCTTTTTTTTGTTTATATACTTTTTTATTTCAATTTTTGTTTATATACTTTTAAATTATACTTTGTTTTTTAAAGAAAGTACATGTGTAGTTTTAAATTAAAAAAATAAAATAAAAAACATTTTCCATCACATTTTATGGAAACTTTGGACTCCCTATTTGAATAAAATTAATTTTTTGAATCGAATAGGTTTGTTTAAAAATGTTTTTTTGTTTGTTTAAAAATGTTTGTAGAGCAATGGTTAGATAATCCTTACTATCCTTACTATCCAGTTGCTTATCGCATGGTTTTTTCCTTCTGCTACATTATTGGTGCGATGCCTTCTGTTGTAGCAATTCCACATTTCAACTGGATAGTAAGGATTATCTAACCATTGCTCTACAAAATAATCTAAGAACTTGGTTAATAGTGCATTCCTTAATTGATTTTCATCAATAAGACAATTAGTATCAACACTAGTTAAATTTGGGCATATACTAATGATGTACAACCAACCTTCATCGACATCATCTGGTTTTAAAAACGCCAGAGCGGTACACATTCTTATGATGTCTCTAATTTCATCATCATTTTTGTAAAATGTAACAAGACCAATTTCTTGGCACTTTCTCCATATACACTGGCTAAAACCACTGGCTGGAAGATCGCAACCAAGAATAAAAAACTGATTGAATGTTTAAAGTCTGAGTCATTAAAATCCGACATAAGAATAACGAGACTTGGTTTGAATTTGGAACAAAACAAGAGAAAGAAAAAGTATGTTCAACTGGATAGTAGAATTGAAAATAATATAAGAAAGTATGAAGAGGAAAAAAACATTGGACAATTTTTGTCAAAAATGGCATATGTTGTGAAGTTGAACAATTGAAAAATAAACAAAAGATGTAAATATGTGAAAAATTTGAGTAAAATATAAGAAAAATCAAAGCAAAAAAAATAAAATGATATTAAAAAAAAAAAAAAAAAAAAAAAAAAAAAAAAAAAAAAAAAAAAAAAAAAACATTTTTAAACAAACCTATTCGATTCAAAAAATTAATTTTATTCAAATAGGGAGTCCAAAGTCTCCATAAAATTTGATGGAAAATGTTTTTTATTTTATTTTTTTAATTTAAAACTACACATGTACTTTCTTTAAAAAACAAAGTATAATTTAAAAGTATATAAACAAAAATTGAAATAAAAAAGTATATAAACAAAAAAAAAGGCCATCAAAATTTAACACAAGTGTGTATAAACAAATCCGTATACTATATACACAAAAACAATTTTTTTTCAGGTACCAAAGAAACGAAAAAGGTTAAAAATAGTAAAAATAAAATCTGTACGGAATCTGGACACTTCGGTTTTTGAATGCGTTGCTATATCATGCGTTAAAAATTTTTGTACGGAATCTGGACGAATTTTGACGTGTACGGAATCTGGATGTACGGAATCTGGACACAACCCATTATTTTATTTTATTTTTTATCTTTTATTATTTTTTAAAAACAAAAATTTCCATCCTGAAAAAATTTATTTTTTTATAACTAAAAAAATTAAATTATTTTTTCTCTTGCCATTTTAACATACCATTTATTCTATTTTGTTTCTTTATTAATACTATTCCAAATTTTCCGGATAGTATTCTGTATATTCTATTGCGAGTACGGAAAAAATAAAGAAATACACCCACTGACTTTACTATACTTCGTTTTTATAACATAGGCGCTTGTTGTTATTAGTGGTGCTTCTTCTTATTCTTTTGCGTTTAATTTGTATAAATTCATCTTTTCCTCTCTACACGCCAGTTTTACCAGATTGCTAGTTTACTGCATTTTATAAACGAAAAAAACAACAACCACACTGGAGCAACATAAATCATAAACATAAATTTTTATGTTGTATGATATAAGCTAGGACCAAAATAAGACGTAACGTCATAACCCATAAGGCAAACTTAAATAGAAGTTAACTTACGTTCGTCAAGTTTCGTTCGCTTCAAAATGTTAAATTTATATACGTTTAAGTTCGGTAAGAATCGAATAATACGTGCGTAAGTTCACGTAAGTATACGTCTATTTAAGTTTGAAGCATTAAAAATACGGTATGCGTACATTTAAAGTAACGCACGTTTACGGTAACGCACGTTTAAGATTACGCACGTGTAAAGTTAAACATTTAAAAATTTTTATTTCAAAAATTTTTTAAAATCGTGAAAAATGTTAAATAAAAAGAAAAATGAAATATTTTTTCTGAATTTAATTTTAAATTTTGTGGTTAAAGTATTAAGAAATTATCAAGATTTTTTTTTTTAATTCATCAACTATATGCACATTCATTCATTGTTTACATTCAATATTGTTTATAACAAGATATTTAGGTTGTCAATGTAATTTGTAACAGCTGTTTACAGGTGTATACGTATGTAAACGTTTCTATTTTGGTTCAAATGTCAAAAATACGTAACGTTAGGTAAAATTCAACGAACCAGCGCGTTACGAAGCGTTTCTATTTTGGATAAAGCTATATACTCGTGTCTCTGTTTTAGAAACAAATTATAAATTCACTTTCACATTTTGGGCGATATGTCTCGTTTGACATCCGTGAAGTTTTTTTCGTTAATTTTTATCTATTGAGTTCACGGAGTTTACGATTATGGTTAATTATGGTTCTACTATAAATGAAAATTATTCAACCCTAGAGGAATGCAGTTGATACATACATATATACATACATAAGTATATTAAATCGCATAACATGTGGTTTGTTTTTTTTTTGAAGTGTTATCATAACTTTTCAATTTTCAAAATGTTCGCAGTCTAATCTATTGAATTGTAAAATTCAATTATAATATCATATTGCATTTGTAATTTTAAAAAAAAAAAATCTTTATTCGACAAATTTTTTATTATAAAAGAAATAACCTAGATATTTTTCTTAAAAAAAAAAAAAAAAAAAAAAAAAAAACATTCAAAATAATTTATGTTAATTTTTGATAATTCTGTTAACCCTAAAACTTGTTTACAATTAAAAATGCATTTCATTGAACTTTGTTGATGAAAATAATTGAGTAAAATGTTTAGGAGGCCGAGGATGTTATCGACGTATAACGTATACAATATAGTATAATAGTGAACAGTTTAGTCAGTTAGTATTTGTGTTTGCTTGAATTTTTTCCTTATATAAAAAAAATAAAGAGAGTGATTGAATGCGCACACTATTAAAATATGTACATTACAGGAACAGAGTCTACACACAGCCCATATGTTGCAGAATGGGTTTTTTCTTGTGTGTCACAGAGTGCATAATATTCACACATTATAAGAAAAACAAATGCAATTACAGCAGCATAAAAAAGTGTATACGATATTAAAACACAAATCATACATATGTATATAGTATAAAAATATATACACACATATATCCAATAAAACACATAAATTGTTTTTGAGAACGAAGAAGAAGTTATATGGATGTGTTTATAATCACATATTTAATATACATACACACATAGTAACGAGATTGTATAATATTTGTAAATTTTATTGAGATTAATATATGAAGCTTGCGCAAAATTTTTATTCAAAAACATACGAGATTATTTCATTTATAGATTAAATTTCTATTTAACTGATCCTTATGAGAAAGGTATGTAAATATATTTTTTTATTTTCAATGCATATGCTACAGTTCTTTGATGTACTCGTATAACATAAAGATTATATTACTATGCGTATATTTAGTATTCGTATATTGCATGGAAAGGCTCGAAAGGACTGTAGAAGTTATGATGACGATGATGATGATGATATTGCATGGAAAGAATTTAAGACAAATAGATACTATACGAAAAAATATTAAAACCTACAAAATATTATGGACAATATCTTTTCATTTCAGCTAAGAATGTTAATGTTGATACTACCTTCAATCTTAACGAAGAAAGAAGGCTTCCATCAAGCAAACGTGTTTTACCTGAAAATCATCTTTATAGGAATTGTTGGAGTTCACGTCGTATACATTCATATTTATTTTTTCCTATTTAATACAGTGTTGCTCATTAGTCATTAGCATTACTAACGGAACTGGAGCTAATAAAAAGCTATTATTTTGTATTAGATAACATAATTTTCATATAAACAAAAGATTTAGAAACTTGAGAGATCCTTAATTGGAAAGCTTATTAAAGAATCCAAATATGTAATGGTATTTGTTTCATTCTGATGTTACTTTTGATTCCAAAGATATAGCGGTCATACATAATAGTAAGAACCAGCTATACTTTATAGGTACTTGCCTTATGGGATATATGTCTTTTTTCTGCTCTCATAATTTCTCATAAGAGCATTTCACCCACAAGTTACCTTACCACTGTTACCAGAACCACCACAATTCTCAAAGTTCTCATACAGTATGAGATGAGCATTTTAAATATGAATATACAAAGATGTAATGTGATATAACTTTTCATAGTTTCTATAAGACCTGTAGTGAAAATATTTAAAATACAAAGTATAGTTTATTCAATTTTGATTGATTGTATCTGAGAAACAATTGCCCTTAAAGGCAAAATTTCCAAAAAAGATTATAGTTATAGCCAGTTTGTTGTTGTTGTTTGAAGTGAAGGAGAGAACTATCCATAGGGCTATAGCCAGTTTACTAAATAAAAAATCTTTGTATAAATTTTTGAAAAGCTTCGCTTAATTTGTTACATTTCTTAGTATTAATATAGGTACAAAATACGTTAAAATTTAATAATAAAAACTAATAATGAATTATAAAAAAAAAATGTTTTTTTCTAAATAGAATTTAGGTTGGGTTATTTAAATATAAAATAATCATATATGTACATACATACTTATGTACATATGTATGTATTTATAACTAGCATTATCAAGGAATACTTGAATTAAATATTCATAGGACTACATACATATGTACATAGGTATGTACCAATTCATTTTATTTGCTTCATTGACTTGAATTACAAGGATTAGATAATGTAAAAGTAAAGAAATTTATTAACAATTTAAATTGATTTTTCGTACATCCAGGGGAAAAAAAGTAATAAAACTCTCGAACATCACACATGTCAATTTTAAACGTTAACGTAGATGTCAAAGACAAATGGACTAAGTATACCACCTGGCACGAGTCTTGGAATTCGTTCTTTTTCTTTTCCTTGCATTTAATAAAACAAAATTTTGTATTTAATATACAATACACAATTAAAATAAAATTTTTAACAGCTTGTATGTTTGTTTTTACCCTTAATATCAAAAAAGGCAAAAAAACAAAAAGAGAAAAAAAAAACATAAAAACACGTAATGAATTCTCCTTTTAGATAATACGTAGTACATGAATTTTACTACCTTCCATCAGACAAATTTTGTTACTTTAAGGTTCTTTTTAGTTTTAAAATTATGGAAAACATCTGCCAATATTATTTTTACATAGAAAGTAGTTTTTAAATTCAAAAAAAACAAAAAAAAAACTCCTTTGGGTTTTATCCATTAATTCCGTTTTTATGTAGGTATTCAACATGATACAAAGACTATAAAGGCATCCCGTGCTCTTCTTCTTCCGTGTTAATTTGATGACGTCATTACGAGTATTAGTATTAAGTAGTAAGGAAAAAATAAATAATAATTATTTATACGCGTCTATGTAATTTTTTGCAATTATATACCTAATTATAACTTTTTGTATGATTTCGGGAAAATATGCATACGTTTCCAAAAACAAATCTTAAATCACCTTTTAAAAATTCAAAACAAATAGATGTAAATAACGACAAAAAAAACCATTGTTTCGAAGTAAAATTTATTTTTTTAATTAAGGGGCACAACATCAATTTAATTTCTTATGAAAGAAGTAAAAAGATTGAAAAATTTTGTCATAAAAGTACGCGTTTTAATTCTAAACACAATTTTCCTATAAACACTAATTATATAAAACACGTGGTGACGTCACAGCCGTTTTCATACGTTATTTCTAACTTTCTAAGGCTTTGTACCATGGGTATTTAAGGCATACAAGAGAATATTGAAGGAATCGCTGGAGAATCTAATTAGAATTACCTTCATATTGCATTTTACTCTCTTGCTAAATAACTACATGGCAGTATTAACGGAAAATGCAGTACACAAATAATAATTGTTTGAAAAAAAAAGTAAATTATGACAAATGATTAGAAATAATAAATAATTTTGGAAAATTTTCGAAAAACACAAAATGAAATGTAGGATTTAAAAAGTGTGTGAATAAGAAGTGCTACATTGGTATAAGTTTAGTAATCGAGATCAGACAGTTAAATGCCATTAAAAGAGATTTTGTAAATTTCTAGGCATTGCAATGCGTCTTAGGTAGGTACCTACTTATTTTACATTTTTATTTTCAGTTAGACTCTAATAAGTCCCAAATTCATATTCCATATTAATGTGGCTACATGCTAATAAATTTAAACTATTATTATTATTATTTTTTTTTTTTTGTATAATTAAAAATTACAATTTTACGTAAATAAAAGAAGCAAAAATTTTATGATGAACAATAATAGCAATTAAAAGTAAAAAACGAACCACATGTTATCGGTCAGAAAAAGCTAAATATCCCATTGCCAAATTATTCAATGTATCAAGGTATATGTACACGATTTTTTTGAAACATCACAGTACACGGACACATGCTATTTTTTTTATCATTTAATTAATTAACTTTTATTACATTATTTTACTTAAAAACTTTCCTTTTTTTTCTCATTTAATTGTGTTTAGTTAGTCTATGATATTTTCAAATATGTTATATACTTATATGTACATATGTAGGTATAACAGAAAATTTCTCTGCAAAATTTATTTATTCATTTCTTTTAATTTTTGTTTTTTCAGTTCTATATTTAGATCACACATTAAGTTCTTTGACGGTGTACACACATTTAAAAAAAATAATATTTAAAAATAGATTGCATTTATTGTACGTATGTATGTACGTGTACCACCGGTACACTCATGAGACACAGAAAAAGAAAATTCATGACATTAATTATGTTTTATTTAAAAAAACAAATATTTTGATATTGTCTAAATAATAAAATTAAAATTTATTTACCGATTTGTGAAAATATAAAAATGCATTTTCACAATTTAAAGTAATATCTAATTTTATTTAATTTTTTTTTCGTGTTTTTGTTTTTGTTTTTTTTTCTTTCTAGAATTTTAATTTATTTATGCATCATATAAAAATGTTATAATAATTAAATACCTAATTAAGATTAAATTTTATAAAAATGTAATCACTTACCGAATTTCATCACTAGGATCAGAAACATATTTCATAAGACTTTTCTCTATGTCGTCTTTCTCAAAAAATATAAAACTGGAGCCTTCGTTTTCTGTAAATAGTTTTTTCGTAAAAAAAAAAGAAAAATTGTAAAAATTAATTAAAAAATTTGAATATTTAAATTTTTCGAAATTTTAAAGATATTTAATAGAAACCGTTTTTTGTTTTTTTTGTAAGAAATTAAACATAGACCTGGCAAATGTAAACATAGGCTTGTATACTTTCATAAAAGATACAGTAAAAATCCATAAAATTGAATAACGATGTCATTATCGGAAAAATTATTAGCGTTAACGATAAAAATAAAATTAATGTAATTTAATTGTTAAAATTTAAATTTGAAAAAAAGGTCAAATTCTGAGAATTAGATACATACATATGAATACGTCATATTGAATGCCGATTATGTTCAATTTTAATTTTAAAATAGAATAAATCCGGTAAACCGGTTAAAACGACGAAACATTGGTTCATGTCACGACTTTAATTTTCAACATGTAATATAGATGGCATTTAAAACACTTTTTTTTTGAATTTATTTTGTGATTGTGGTATCATTAGCTAGCACTACATTTGTAAAAATAAAAATATAAACAGATGAAAATTAACAAAAGCATGAGAAAAAAAAATTTTTTTTTTTGAATCATAATTGCGTACTATATGTGAATGTCAATGTGTTTTATATTAATTAAATTGTAATTTGAAAATTTCTAAATGAGTTGAAATAACAAGAGGTCAAATGGCAAAGAATAGAAATTTAAGTATATCTCATATTCTCAGTTTTAAATATACGAATCCACATGTAAGAAAGCATAAACATAGAATACAAATCCTTTAACTTTTAGATTTTCTATAATTACAACAGATAAACATTGGTATTAAAATATTTTTATTTGAATATATCCTTTTTGCAGAGGCTTCTATTCGAAATATTTACAATTTAAAGTACTAACGTTTTTTTATTTTATTTCAATTAACAATTTAAATAAACCTGAGTACATAAATACATACCTACATCTAATGTTTTTTCTATAAAATTTTCTAATACAAAATAACTGTTAAGCTAGAATACAAATCACATGGGATACGATACCCTAAGAAGTGTTAATATATATGTAAGTAATTACTGAACTGAATAATGTCCAAAACATTAAAAAATTATTTTTAATTTAAATAAAATAAAAATAGGCAATACGTAATGGGAAATATATGAATTCAAGAACTGTACAAGTGTACATGAGTATGACAACTACACGTGATAAAACTTAACATAAGATTTAATTAAGAAAAGAATTTTGAATCACATGAATGAAACAGTAATGTTCTGTTGAAATTCTTATCCTTTGTTTAATAATTCATTTTTGTTTTTTGACCCAACTTTATCAAATTATGAAATTCACAGCACATCCCATGCACATATATTAATTGTACGAATCAATTATGATTTATGACGAATGAATTATATCTGATGTTAGAATTGTTTATTTTTTTAAATTAAGCCTTTATTAGGCATCACGCATAATATAACAAATTAATAAAAAAAAAAAATTTTATACAGTTTTTTACATTTCTTAGTATGCACTTATGCAGACTATATATAATTATGATATTATAGCAGCACCACCAGCAGCAGCAGTAGCGGTACCATAATAAATGTATGAATAACATTGTATGTAACGCATTTAAAATATAATGTAATGAATATACATACAATATAAACTAAAATGTAAAAGTTATAAATATGTACTGTAATTATTTTACAACAAAAATATCTACGCAATGTCGTCCTGTAAACATGTTTATTTGTTCATGTTTATTTTGAATTTATTAAATTACAATTTACTACTATGTATTTTGTGCTGCATTCATAATTAATAATTATTGTATTTTTTATAACATTCTATTTAAATTCGACCTTTCAAACACTTTTTTTTTGCCTTCATTTCGATAAAAATTTCATTCTTTGAGAACTTGAGAAGTTTGACAAATAATATGACCCATAACCTAACATTTGTTATCAGTCTTTGAATTTTTTATTTTCATATTAAATTTATATTTGTAATTACTATTTTTATTTAATTAAATTAAATAACTTACCACCCATTACAATAAAAAATTATTTAAAAGAATTTTTTTTGGAAAATTGAATGAAAACTTTTTACACACAAAAAAAATTATCCTTGGAATCACACACAAAAAATTGAATTCACCAAAACAAACTGTATAATATAATTCAAGAACGTATATATATGTACATATGTATTAAAATTATTATTGTTATTGTTGAAATTCGACAGTTTTATTTTATTTGGCACTAAAATCACTTAAATATTTTTTGTGAAAATATATGTTAACACAACATGTATATATGTGTGGACGCAACATTGTATGTAGGAATTAAAAGAAAATTTCATCGATATATATACATAACATAAGAGGAACAGAGAAACACAAAAAATGATTTTTAAATAAATGGTGTCTAAAATTTCGGAAGCCATTTATTTGGTTTGAGTTTGGAATATGTTTTAAAATTTTATCAGTGCTACCATATATAGTATGCCAAATTCGTATTCGTACACCTGGGTTTTTTGTAAAAAGTGCACTTATGGAAGGAAACATTGGTAAATATCTAGATCCGAGTATACACGGCCAGTCATGGGTTTGAGTGGGTGTAGTTGTGGGGGTGGGGATAGAGGAGATCTACGAATTATAAGCTTTCGATTGGTATATATAAAGTGGTACATCATTGTTTATTTTTGTCGTATGAATACGTGGCAAGTCATATATAACAATCATTCTTGTATTAAATCGTAAATGATATTTGATAAATCAAGTGTCTAAACTCACTTTAAGGATATCGGTAATCGTATCCTTAAAATTACCACCTCAAAATCTTTATTTTTCCATGCTCTTTCGATTAAAAAAAGCTCAATTTTTAAAAATGCGTTTTCGCGAAGCTCCTTCATTGTAATGCATCCAATTCGAATTAAAATGGGATTAGGGATAAACATATAAGCCCCAATTACAATTGGCTTACGTGACTTGAGTAAAAAGTATGATTATATGAATTTAAATACAATAAATTACAATGATCTTACGCTACAGTTTCGTGAAATTTGTAACTTTTCGTCAACTTGAGGTGGTATGAATAATATTATATGAACATAAGTCAACTTGAGAGAACAACAATAAAAAGAATAGTAAAAATGTCAAATTTTTGTTTTCTTGTTCTAAAATGTAAATAGATAAATTAGGTTATGTTTAATGAAGTCATTTAAGGCCACTTTAACCAGATCTCAAGTTAAAGAGCTAACTATTTGGCTTCAATTAGTTTAAGTCAATTTAACGAAATTTACTCAAGCGGAAGTGATACCCATATTGAACTTCTGTGAATTGTGTTGAATTTAGTAAAACTATGGTTATGTTGTCAATATTTTGTTATTGTTATAGTATTTATCGTGTTTTTAAAAAAATAAAACATTTCCAACAAAACCTTTGATTTTTTGAAATTTATTTTTTTTTTTCAATCCTTTTCATTTTATTTTTATGTATCTATGTATATGTACCTATATAGGTACATACAAACCTATTTCAAATTTCAAATTCCTATTATTTTTAATTTAATTTTTTTTTTTCAAATTCCTACAATTCCCATATTTTCTGCATATATTCACAAAAATTACTCAATTTTGTGTGATCAGAAGCACACAAACTGAACTCAACGAAAATTTAACAGCTTCGTTAAATTTCACTTAATCCGACTTCACTTCATTATAGTCACACTCATATAAAACAATATAATCAGACTTCTGACTTAAACTAATTGAAGCCAAATATACCCCCTGAATCCGAGAGTCGACGATCGACAATCGCCTTTTTAGTCAAGGCGATAAAAAATTCGTATTCTGTAAACTAATCATCTCGACTTAAAAATGCTACCATATCAAACATGGTTTCGTGACGATATAAACTGTCAAAATACAAAATTTTCAAAGATATTTAATGAGTTGATCGTTGTTGTTGTATAATTTTTTTTAAACGGAATTTATAATTGCATATGAAGAGGAAAAAATTGAAAGAATTAGAAATGAAATTCTACAAAGGAAATTTTCAAGACAAAAATTTAGGAAAAACTTATTTTATTTTTTTATTATTTTTTCTTTTAATTTTTTATATTTCCACTTTTTTTACGAAACACAACACAACGGAAGAAACCCTAACATCAACTTGAAGAAGCGATTGTCAAAATCTCATCGACTAATCTAAGTCGATATATCGACTCAAATCGACTCTCATGATCGCAAAAATTGGTATGGAGTCGATAGTCGATTATTTCGACTCTCGGATTAAGGGCCATAGTTATATGGCGTTTACATTGCCGGTTAATCTCGAGATTATCTCGTCCGAGTAGATTATCTCTCTAATCTCGTCGTTAATCTAGTGATTAGCCATACAATTGTTGTTGTTAATTAATCTCCTCATGAGGAGATTTATTTTTATTCTACTTGTTAATCTACTAAACCCTATACAAACACCTTTTCAGCACGAGTCAGCATTGCGAGTATCGAATTTGCTGATATATTTGACACAAGAATTTGACATCAAATTTTGATTTTAAAAATATTTCAGTCGTTATTGATAATATTTCATTTATTTATTTCACTTCGGCTTATAAAACGAAAATTGAACTGTCAAAGAAAATCTACTTCGTTCAGTGTAAACGGTATAGATTACGTTAATCTCGTAAATGCTTAATCTCTTGCTGAAAATGCAATGTAAACGCCATATTAGCCCTTAACTTAAAGCTTTATCAAAATAATATACTATAGATTAAAACAAGAATGGGCACAGTATGGGAGTGAGTGCAGCCAAAATCCAAAACTAACCCATATAAGCAACATAAAATTGCACCAATACTAATACAATGTTGGTGCAGGTCAGTTCATTTTGAAAGAAGTAGACTGCGTATAGAAAAAAATTATATGAAAAAGGATAGTCGCGAAGTACAGAATAGACCGCATGTACTACATCGTTTCATTCTAGAATCTAGCTAGAGAGTTCCGAGAATTATTTTGTTTACAAAAATACAATTTCTCGGTGAGTTCTGAGAATCCTTAAGTGTTGTTGGGTTAATGTGTTATAAATAAACTTTATAATATGTCTAATTAAATAATTTATTCTATTTTATAAATAATGTCATGCAATTATTTTAATATCTGTTTAAAGTGAAAATGTTTGGATATACTGTAATATATTTTTTTGACGAATCAAAAAGTTTCATTTAAAATATTATTGAATAAAATTTTAAATTGTATGGAAGTTTTTGTGTTTACAATTTTTGAAGAGAAATATATTTTTATCGTGTGTGGTATGGATTTTAATCGATAATTATGAATATTTAGATATTGCGTTATAGTTTGCATCTAATGTCATGTGAAAATAATTAAAAAAAAGTAATAGTAAAATTCATTTTAAATTCATGTACGAAAATCAAATTATCACGTGTGTGAAAACTTCGGTGAGTTCCAGGAACTTCAATTTTCGTATACGGATAGGTAAATTTTATGATTTTAAAACTCCGGTGAGTTCCAGGAAATCGTGGTTGATGCAAATACAACAAACATATGGTTATACATTTTTGAGTGATTGTTTTCTTCTCTTTTTTTTCAAATGGAATATGTAGAACTAATACATTTTGGCATTCATAGTGTGTTGTAATAATTTCAATAAACAAAAAAATGTGATTTAATTTACAAGTTTTTAATTGTTATGATGTACAAATTACAATGTGTTTATTTTACAATTTTTTATTGAATTGATGCAACCTCATCCGATGACCGTCAAAACGAGAAGAATCATTCAAAAATTAAAATTAATAGTGCAAGTATCAATTATTCAAAATGCTGTTAGATGAGAATTACAATGAGATATACCATTACACCAAATTATCAAAGAGTGCGTGTATGTGTATGTGTAAATGGTATTCAAACAAATCGTATGAGATTACAGTACAATGTTCAATATTTTAAGCTATGCAATGTACATAAGTTATGTTACAAATCAAGCAATATACAATTTTAGTTAGGTAGAAATTTACACTTTATCAATTATGATTAACAGGCAATATGAGAACTAGAGAGAATACAATCAAATAAATATGAGAGAGTAAATGTAAATATAATACAATAGCTATAATACAATATAATACTAAATAATACTAAATCCATATATGTAGTACAATGTAGTAGAGTAGTATAGTACATAAGTGGTGTAGTATATAGTAGAGTAGCAAATGTAATACAATGATATTAGATCCATTTCTCAACATCCCGCCCCCTCGCTGGAGAATCCAGCTAAGATATAGGTAAAGGTACAAGTTTTACCGTTGGACGTTTTAATAGACCAGATTTGGTACGAACTGTGGCCACACGAATTAAGCCATCGTCACCCGGATGCAACTCAATCACCCGTCCTAGAACCCATGATGCTGGTGGTTGATTAGTGTCTCTTATAACTACAAGATCATCCTTCCTTAAGTTAGGTTGTTGAGTCTGCCATTTCGTTCGGTGCTGTAGAGACGTGAGGTAGTCACGATGCCATCTTTTCCAAAATCCACGGACCATGCTTTGCAATAATTCCCAATTTTTTAAATGAGACGTTGAAATGTTGTAATTTGCGTCTGGTAAGGTTGTATGAGGATGTCCAACCAAGAAATGAGCAGGTGTTAGGGCGTCGATGTCATTATCAGACATGGCGCACATTGGCCGTGAATTCAACAATGCTTCAATTTGGGTTAAGACAGAATACATCTCCTCATACGTAAGTATGTTGTTTCCAATCACTCGCCTGAGGTGCTGTTTGACTGATTTCACTCCGGCTTCCCAAAGTCCACCAAAATGTGGCGCTGCTGGAGGTATGAAGGACCAAGATATACCTTCATTGCATAAGTAATTTTCAACCTTGTTGTTATGTTCCCTTGACTGCAACAACTGATACATAGTAGAGAGTGTTCTACTGGCGCCTTTAAAATTCGTGCCATTATCTGAAAAAATATGTAAACATTTTCCCCTACGGGAGATGAATCTTTTTAATGCTAAAATGAAACAATCTGTTGATAAGTCACTAGCGAGCTCTAAATGTATCGCTTTTATAGAACAGCACACAAAGAGTACGATGTATCCCTTGACGTATTTAGGATTTCGACCGCGTGATAACCGAAGTGTTATTGGACCGGCGTAGTCACATCCGACGTTTACGAACGGGCGCGCGTATGTAACACGATGTTTTGGTAGATCAGCCATCCGTTGATGATTATGAACAGCTCTTTGTCTAAAGCATGGTATGCATGTATGAACAATCTTTTTGATCATATTTCTGCATCCTAAAATCCAGTATTCTTGACGTAGAATGAAGAACATTTCAGATATTCCAGCATGTAAATGTGTTGTGTGTGTATGCGTGATGATCAAAGTAGTTACAATGTGTCCCTTGGGTAGAATGATAGGATGTTTTGTCTGATGATTTTGTCTGATCTTGATTGAATTGTTAACCTTTCGTATGAGGCGTGTAAGCAACACTGACGCACATAGTTCGAGACGAGGAACGTTTATTTGCTTCAACGGTGCAACCTTACTTTTTGCAGCGACGAGACGAACAGTAATATGACCATTTTGATCAATGCTTCGACAGTACAAAACAGCAGCATATGCTGATTCTGATGCATCAGCAAAACCGTGGTATTCAATATGTGAGTCTGGTATCATTAGACGCGGAACCTTAATATCATTCAAATGATGCAATGTATTTCGAATATGTAACCAATTTTCTTCTACCTTCTTGGGTACAGAATCATCCCAGTTTAAATTGAGCAACCAGAGTTGTTGAAACAAAATTTTTATTGATACAGTTACAGGAGTTAGGAAGCCAAGTGGGTCAAATGTCTTGGAGGCGTCTGATAAAATTTGTCTTTTGGTGGTTTTAGCTGCTTGTGGCAAGTTAACCTTGAATGAAAATGTATCAGCTGATGGCGACCATTGAAGACCAAGAGTTTTTATGGATTTTGATTTGTCATCAAGATCCTTAGCAGATAATTCACAAGAGGTATTTGGAATATCCTTTAACAACCTACAACAATTAGAACTCCATTTGTGCAGCTTGAATCCACCAAGGTTGAGTAGAGTGGTCAAATCGTCCTTGAGTGTTAAAAGATCATCAATTGAGTCAGCGCCAGTTAAGACATCGTCAACGTAAAACTCGTTCAAAAGGACTTGTGATGCTTTAGGAAAACGAGTCTTGTAATCCAAAGCCAATTGCTTCAAGGTGCGTGTTGCTAAAAAGGGTGCGCTAGCAGTGCCATAAGTTACTGTGCATAAACGATAATGTTCAACCGGTTTATCAGGTGATTCACGCCACAATATGCGTTGCAAATCGCGATGACATTTGCTGATCCAAATTTGCCTATACATTTTCTCAATATCAGCAGAAAAAACGTACCGATGACAACGAAAGCGTAAACAAATTGTGAATAAATCAGGCTGAATGTTAGGTCCAAGAAGTAATGCGTCATTCAAAGAAGTACCATTTGTAGATTTGGAGCTTCCATCAAAAACTACACGTACCTTTGTCGTGGAGCTGTCAGGTTTAAATACAGCATGATGTGGTAAATAGTAAACATTTTTGGCGTTGATTTCAGTGGCAGCTACGCGTTCCATATGACCTAGATCTAGATATTCCTTTAAGAAATGAATATAAGCGTTCCTTAGGTCTCTGTTGCGATTAAGTGATCGTTCTAATGAATATAATCTACGTAATGCAGCATGGAAGGTATCACCTAAAAATACAGACTCCTTGAGAGGTAAATTGACAACATATTTACCATCAGTTGTTCGAACGGTCGTGTGTGTGTATGATGCTTCAGCCTGTTGCTCATCTGATGACAGTGAAGGCTGGTCACAAATGTGTTCAATTTCCCAAAGGCGTTGCAATGTTTTATCAATATCAAACTCTGTAAAATGAGACATTATTAGTGTTGAATGCGCATCAATGTTCTCACTAGTAGGTATTTCCCCAGCAAGAACCCAACCAAAAATTGTAAACTGTGCAACTGGGTGAGTATTAATATGGCCATCTCGAAAACATTGGAATACCCCGTCTGCACCTAACAAGATATCAATTTCCCTTGGTTGATTAAACTTAGGATCAGCTAGTTGAAGCGTACTGATGATGTTGGTATTTATGTCTAATTCTTCGCTAGGTAGTGGTGATGTTAATTTGTTTAGAATAAAAGCGTTGATGACAATTGAATCAGCTGAATAAATTGATTTTAGGGTAACTGTGACAACTCCCCTTGTAACTCCTGTATGAGTTGCTGACAACCCACTGACAGACAGTCTAGCATGTCGACGCCGAAGACCAAGTTTTTTCGCAAACGACTCAGTAATAAATGAGGCTTGAGAGCCCGAATCAAGGAGAACTCTACAAGGATGTATGGTTCCATGAACATCTGAAACATGAACAAGTGCAGTTGGCAATAACGACGTGATCTTAGGTGACCCGCTACGAATAGAATGAGTGTTAATCATTGGTTTTGCAATTGAATTGAGTTGCGCGTCATGGTTTTGATTTTGGTCATCATCGATATGAACAAGAGTGTGATGCTTACGATTACAATGATGACAAGAATGTTTGGATTGACAAGACTTAGAAACATGACCATTTCGTAAGCAATTATAACATAATTTGTTATCTTTTACAAATTTTCGTTTAGCTTCAATGTTTAAGGATTTAAAGTTTTCACACGCAAATAGATTATGTTGTCCCTTACAGTTGGGGCAAGTAGTAACATTCGGCTGATATGATTGAGTAACTGATGTGTTAGCCCTTATTTGTTTGGTTTGTACATGTGATTTATGTGATGGTTGAGATGCTTCCAATGCAACACATCGATTGTCGAGGAAAGTCAATAGTTCATTTACCGTTGGAAAGTCCTTGTTGATGTTCGCTTCTGCCCATTCATGTTTGGTAACTGGATCGACCTTATTGAGTATAAGATAGATGATCCATGGATCACGTTGCTCAGCCTTCTCTCCAAGAGCTCTCAATCCACGTATAACCTCATCGCAGCCATCTGAAATGCGTCGTAAACCCACTGATGATGTGACCGCAATCGAAGGAAGATTCAGCAACGCCTTGATGAATGATGATACTATTGGAGCCTTTCGGTTATACCGGCTGTTCAACCTTGACCACGCTTCTTCATAACTATCTTCTGAAATGGGAATGTGGCGCAGCAAGGACTCTGCTTCTCCAGTTAATAACCCTTTCAAGTAGTGAAATTTCTGAGTTTTTGTCAATCTTGTATTTGCATGGATTGTTCCGTTGAACATATCACGGAAAGAAATCCATTCTTTATAATTTCCAGAAAATGGAGGTATGTGAATTTTCGGTAATTTTGAACTAGCTTCAGGAGTATTGTTTATGCAGGTACTTGAAATTTTCTCTAAGAAGCTGGCTTGTTGTGAAACAAGTTTATCAATAACAGTAACATCGTTATCTGAATTTATTGTAACACGTGACTTTATAGCTATGGATAACAACTCATGCACTTTAAAATATTTGTCTTCAAATTGTTCACTTTCTATGTTATGTTCACTAAATTCAGAATCAGACAATAATTCACATATATCACATTGTATAGAAAGGAATTCAGTCCAACATTCATTGAGCTTTTGTAAACGAGCCTGTAACGCTTCGAGAGTGGTATTCGGCCCTATCGTTTCACAAAATGTACCGAGACGTGTGACTGTAGCCTTAATAGTGCCACGTTTCTTTTTCAATGCGTCCATTTTTTTTATTATAATTACAAACAACAATGGTACAAAAAATCGGGGTTATGACAAAAGTAAAGTTGATTCAAAAGGTTACAAGATTGCAATTTATGGAACACAATTTCAAATAAAGTACAATGTAAATACAATGCAGTTGAACGTATGCGTATGTATTATAATATGAAAAAATAGTCACCGGCATCAATATGTGAGGCACACCCTATGATAATCACAATCACTGTTTTTTTTTTTTATAATTTCAAACAATTATTTTAACCAATATTTAAAAAATAAATTCACTTTCCTCCTTTTTTTTATATCAATAGAAATTTAAATCAAAAAATTAAAAAAATGTTCAAGACCAATCACAGCACAATGACACGTGTTTCTTACCGGCTTACAATTTTATTTCACACTTTAGAAAGTAATTTCAAAAAAAATCAAAAATATTAAAGAAAAATACTTATCTTAAATAATATCCTGTAGTATCCGGCTCGAAGGACCAAAAAATGTTGTAATAATTTCAATAAACAAAAAAATGTGATTTAATTTACAAGTTTTTAATTGTTATGATGTACAAATTACAATGTGTTTATTTTACAATTTTTTATTGAATTGATGCAACCTCATCCGATGACCGTCAAAACGAGAAGAATCATTCAAAAATTAAAATTAATAGTGCAAGTATCAATTATTCAAAATGCTGTTAGATGAGAATTACAATGAGATATACCATTACACCAAATTATCAAAGAGTGCGTGTATGTGTATGTGTAAATGGTATTCAAACAAATCGTATGAGATTACAGTACAATGTTCAATATTTTAAGCTATGCAATGTACATAAGTTATGTTACAAATCAAGCAATATACAATTTTAGTTAGGTAGAAATTTACACTTTATCAATTATGATTAACAGGCAATATGAGAACTAGAGAGAATACAATCAAATAAATATGAGAGAGTAAATGTAAATATAATACAATAGCTATAATACAATATAATACTAAATAATACTAAATCCATATATGTAGTACAATGTAGTAGAGTAGTATAGTACATAAGTGGTGTAGTATATAGTAGAGTAGCAAATGTAATACAATGATATTAGATCCATTTCTCAACATAGTGCATTTTTTTTTTGTTTTTTAATGCTTTCGTGTATTGTTTTTTTCTTAGAAAATATCAGCATCTCTTTTGGTTTTTTTAGTCTAATTTAAATTTCTCTTCTTGTACGTTAGTATCTATATTCTTTTGGCTTTATCTTAAATAGAAACGTAAAATTTTACCGGACGTTACGTATTTTTGATATTTGAACCAAAATAGAAACGTATACATACGTATACACCAGTAAACAGCTGTTGCAAATTACATTGACAACCTAAATATCTTGTTATAAACCAAAAGAATATAGATACTAACGTACAAGAAGAGAAATTTAAATTAGACTAAAAAAACCAAAAGAGATGCTGATATTTTCTAAGAAAAAAACAATACACGAAAGCATTAAAAAACAAAAAAAAAATGCACTATGAATGCCAAAATGTATTAGTTCTACATATTCCATTTGAAAAAAAGAGAAGAAAACAATCACTCAAAAATGTATAACCATATGTTTGTTGTATTTGTATTAACCACGTTTTCCTGGAACTCCCTGGAGTTTTAAAATCATATAAAATTTACCTATCCGTATACGAAATTTGAAGTTCCTGGAACTCCCTCAAGTTTTCAGACACGTGAAAATTTGATTTTCGAACAAGATTTTTAAATGAATATTAAAATATCTTTTTTTAATTATTTTCACATGACATTAGATACAAACTACAATTCAAAATTTTATTCAATAATATTTAATTAAAACTTTTTGATTCGTCACAAAAAAAATATATTACAGTATATCCAAACATTTTCACTTTAAACAGATATTAAAATAATTGCATGACATTATTTATAAAATAGAATAAATTATTTAATTAGACAAATTATAGTTTGTTTATAACACATTAACCCAACAACACTTAAGAATTCTCAGAACTCACCGAGAAATTGTATTTTTGTAAACAAAATAATTCTCGGAACTCTCTAGCTAGATTCTAGAATGAAACGATGTAGTACATGCGGTCTATTCTGTACTTCGCGACTATCCTTTTTCATATAATTTTTTTCTATACGCAGTCTACTTCTTTCAAAATGAACTGACCTGCACCAACATTGTATTAGTATTGGTGCAATTTTATGTTGCTTATATGGGTTAGTTTTGGATTTTGGCTGCACTCACTCCCATACTGTGCCCATTCTCGTTTTAATCTCTATTCTTTTGTTATAAACAATAATGAATGCAAACGTAAACAATGAATTATTTCTCTAATTTTCTCAATGCTGAATGACGTAGTTACAAATCGGTGTGAATACCAACACATTGACAGCCATTTAAAAACATTTTAAAAAAACGCACGTGGAAAACATATGATTGTACAACTACATTCGCAGGTAATATACTCTATCGGTGTGAATCACTAACATTGTTACACCTTCGGGCCCCATTTAAAAAAAGCGTTCATAAAAAATTTGTAAACAAACGAATATTACCCATACTTAACCGAAATTCTCTGCTGAGGTTAAGAAAGAGTTATGTGGTTCCTTTTCAATAAAGGTGCTTTTTTATAACTTTATGCTTCTATTTATGGTGGGACTTTCACGTACAGGAAAACTTTTTTTTTTTGGTTGCATGGGGAATAAAACAATGAAAACAAAAATAAGTCCTTGTTACTTCTGTGACGTCAGAGACATTTTTCTCTATATCTCTACTCTATGACGAAACTTGGCGAACGTAAGTTTACGTTTATTTAAGTTTGCCTTATGTGTTTCAATGTATTCGAACCTAGCGTCGCGTTGTGTTACGTCTTATTTTGGTCCTACCTATTGAATTTTTTGATTTGATTTTGTTTTACATTTAAATCAAAATAGTTAGCATCTTTGAATAATCATTTTGCATGCAAAATGCTATCTAAGTTTTCTGTGTTTAGCCTGTTTCTAAATTATTAGTAATTATTTCAAAAAAGCAGTATTTCCCTTTTTTTCACCTGATTTCGGTTTGATTTCCCTTTTCCCTTTCAAGGCTTCGATTTCCCTGAAAACGGGAAATTTCCTCGCAGTTTTTATCAGTGGTTATGGGTTTCAATGTATTCGAACCTAGCGTTGAATTGCGTTTCGTCTTATTTAGGTTATATTTTCTAGCTACTTAAGCCAATTGTAATTGGCTATAGACTGAAAATAATTTTCCATTTAAAAAATTCAAAAAAAAGTGTAAAAAATCCGTTGTATTTAATACTATTCATTCATGTTTGAATACACGTTTGCACGAATCTCTAATGGGCTATAGTATAAATGGATCTGTGACTAACCAAAATTAAAACGAAATTATTTTTAAAAATGTCACATTTTATTGCATGTAAATATAATTTAACAAAGAGAAATAAAAAACGAATAAAAACTAAAAATGTGTTATTTTGATTACGATTTCAGTTTGCTCATGAGTAACTCATTCCAAACCAAAAATAAAAAAATATATGAATACATATATTTCTAATCAATAAATTGAACTTCATCATTCATTCTCGTTTTCAGCAAATTTATTGTTTTCTTGATCATCATCTAATCCTCCTTCTGTATTCTTTTTCAAAATTTTCATTATCAATTTTTGTATATATCATTCATTGCTCTTCTTGTTATTGATGATTTTCCTGTTAAACGATCCTGATTGCTTGTAGTAGCAGAATCACCTATTTTAGCATTTCCTTTAATGTAATCGTTGGTAAAAAATCCTTTTAAGTAAATTATATCAACATCAAAAATATTCTCTTGAAACTTTCTGTAATTCTGTTGAGACAATTTTACATGCTTCTTTTTAAAATAATTCTAATAAAGATGCACCAGATTTTAGCGTAAAACCAACTGTTCCTGGCGTATATCAACTGTTCTGGGGAAGGTGATAAAAATTGTATCATCGATGTATCATTTACATAATCTGTAACAATTTTAATTATTTTAGGAAGTAAATTTTCCATATACATTGCTTGTACAATTTTCTGATGATCATCTATTGTAGTGATTAAAGAAGTCTCATCCTTCTCTTCGAGTCCTTCTCCTTTTTCTTCCTTCACTTTTTGATATTTACTACAGCTGACAAAACGATCATTTTAATTTTCTTCAATATATGTACATATTCTTCAATTTTATTACCTCATTCTCTAATTGATGATATCATTTCAATACGTTGTCTCATTATTTTTAATTTTTTATTAATTTCATTGTATAAAAATTGTTCACATATTTCCTTTTTAATTGTTATCACGTAATTATCTTAATTTTACATTATCATTCTTCAATTGTTCAAATTTATGTGTTAAATTCATATTTGATCTTGACATGATTTAATTAAATGATTCTTTTATATATCACTATTATTTAAATATTTTTTCATTTCATTATTTATCATTTCCAATGCAGAGTTTTTTTTTTCAATTTGTTTATGCATTTGTATAATATTATCAATTTTTTTTATTTAATAAAATACTTTCGTTATACACATAAATTACGTGTTGTAGGTATCTGTTATACGAACTTGTGTTAACATATTAAAATTGTTTAGATAATTGTAATAATCTCATTTTTTCATCTCATTACAATCTCATTTTCCATCATACATACGAGTATATGAGTTTTTAAATTTTCCTTTTGTATAATTGATTTTTATTCCAAATCTTTAAAATTTTATGTTGATGTTGACATTCCTTTGTTTCTTGTTCATTAAATTTACATATATAATATATCATCTCGTTGTATACAAAATTCTTCTAATGAACTTAATTTACCATTTTAATAATTTTATTTCAGATGTTAATTGTTCATTAATTGCCTTATACTTAATATTGTAATTCTTTGATTTTATTTTTAGTATTAATGTTTTCTTGTTCTCTAACATTAGATAATTCAGTTAAACTTTCATTTATTTAATTTATAATATTTGAGTTTTCAGCTAATTTTTGATTTAAATGTGCCACTATATTTATTTTATCTTCATCAAGTATTTTAATTTTTTCCATTAAACTCTTCAATTTTTGCAATATGTACACGTAATCTTGATAATTTTATTATTTAAATCTTGTATTGTTATGTCACTAAATGTCCTGTTGTCAGCTGTTAATGAATCTGTGTCTTTTAGTTTTCTTTCTTTTTTTATTACCTTTCTTCTTTTCTCCTGGTATTTTTATATTTTATCAGCTACAGTTAAAATGGTCCTCTGTTTCTTAAGAAATTTTTAACAATTCCTAAAACAAGAAAAAAAGTATTGTAAATTAATTTTCTGTTTTAATATCTTTAGAATTTCTTTATGTTTACATGAAATTCTTTAACATAGTTATGAAAATGAGGGTTACAAAACGTTAGTAACAGTAAGTAACCAAGCCATTGTTTAATCGAACAAAAAAAAAAATCAATGTGATTTTAGGATAGAGAAAAAAAGCAGAAAGGCAATGATAAAAGAATAATGAACTGATTTAGTAATTTACCTCTTCTTATTCAATGATACTAAATCACCATAAAATGCTGTTAATGCCACAATTTTATCATTTAAAAAATTCTCATTGATTTCAATAAATTCACCTGATTCAGATAATTTACCAATTTGATTTATATCAGAATTTTTTGGTAAATATATTGCAATATTATTTGTTTTTTTTCTACATAATTTCATTAATTTCATAGCCGAAATTGGTTTTAAATCTTCTTCTAAATTATATTGAGGTTTTTGTAAATATTTTGGCCCACCCCACGGTGGGCTTAAAAATATAACATCAATGGATTTTTTTAAAGTTTCACAAATTTTTAAAAAATCACCAATAATAAAATCAATTTTATGTTCAACACCATAAATTCGAGCATTATTTCTAGCATATTGAATTTTAATTGGATCAATGTCGATTGCAATAACATGATTACATTGAAATGCAAATTGTATAGTATTACCGCCACAGCCACAAAATGCATCCAATATTACATTACATTTAAGTCGATCAGCTATACCTTTTGCTACCTTTTCTGGTGTAACTGAAAACCAACTTTCTTCATCTAGCTGAATACCATGATCGAATAATTCAAAAAGTGAAAAACGTTTGTGCCAATATTTATATAGTGATTTATTACGTTTTATTTCTTCTGGCATTTTAGCAGATTTTTTATTTTTTCGCTTTCGCTTTCGATTTGTTTTAAGATTTTCAGATATTAAATCTTCAAAATTCATATTTAAAAATGGATTATCTAGAAGACAACAGTTTTCTTGATCCGGTGTAGTAACTTCAAGATCTTTAATTTCAATTGTATTTTTAGTTTTATATTTTAATTTTTTCGAATTTTTTCCTTTAAATTTCTTACAACCAAATGATATTGGTAATCCTAGAGATTTTAATGTATCGTTTTCATTCAATGCAATGTATTCAATCGTTTCTGCTTCGCTTCCAGGAAACTCGTATTCTTCTATATGATCCTCTTGATTATAAATAAATTTTGATTTCACATAAAAGTTATCGTTGCTGTTGTATTCACTTAAGTTGAATTCGACATGAAAATCCTTACAAAATTTCTGGTATTCAATTGTATATTGTTCTTCACAATGTTTTTGCCATAAAAATTGCCATGCACTATCATACTCTGACTTCACAGTTCCATCAATGTTTTCATTGGCACATTTGGAAATAATATATCTCTCTTTTTCTTCTACTGTTTCTTGTAGTTCAATTTGTTTTTCTATTCCTTCCTCCTGTTTGTCTGATTTAATTGTGTATTCATTGTATTTAGTTAACCAAGATGAAAGAATTATAGAATCACCATACTCATTCCAGTATTTCAACCAAGATTGTTGTAAATTATCAAAATCAAATTTATGGTCAACATTATTTGGTATCGGAGTATCTAGAAGATTAGTCATCACTTTTTAATATTCTGAATAAATTATTGAACCAAATTCATTTCAAGAATTATTTTTACTTTAACGTACAAGAAAAATACACATGAGTAAACAAACAATATTTATTAACTTATATGATTTTTGTTTTTCAGTTTTTCACGCAACTTCGTGAAACATAACCAATAATACCAATATTGAATATCCTTACCAAAAGAATATAGATACTAACGTACAAGAAGAGAAAGATAAATTAGACTAAAAAAACCAAAAGAGATGCTGATATTTTCTAAGAAAAAAACAATACATAAAAGCATTAAAAAACAAAAAAAAATTCACTATGAATGCCAAAATGTAATAGTTCTACACATCCCATTTGAAAAAAAGAGAAGAAAACAATCACTCAAAAATGTAGAACCACATGTTTGTTGTATTTGTATTAACCACGTTTTCCTGGAACTCCCTGGTGTTTTAAAATCATATAAAATTTACCTATCCGTATACGAAATTTGAAGTTCTTGGAACTCCTTCAAGTTTTCAGACACGTGAAAATTTGATTTTCGAACAAGATTTTTAAATGAATATTACAATATGTTTTTTTAATTATTTTCACATGACATTAGATACAAACTATAACACAATATCTAAATATTCAAAATTATTGATTAAATTTCATATCGCACACGATAAAAATATATTTATCTTCAAAAATTGTAAACACAAAAACTTCCATACAATTCAAAATTGTATTCAATAATATTGTAAATAAAACATTTTGATTCGTCAAAAAAAATATATTACAGTATAACCAAACGTTTTCACTTTAAACAGATATTAAAATAATTGCATGACATTATTTATAAAATAGAATAATTTATTTAATTAGACAAATTATAAAGTTTGTTTATCACACATTAACCCAACAACACTTAAGAATTCTCAGAACTCACCGAGAAATTGTATTTTTGTAAACAAAATAATTCTAGGAACTCTCTAGCTAGATTCTAGAATGAAACGATGTAGTACATGCGGTCTATTCTGTACTTCGCGACTATCCTTTTTCATTTACCTCTTTTTCTATACGCGGTCTACTTCTTTCAAAATGAACTGACCTGCACCAACATTGTATTAGTATTGGTGCAATTTTATGTTGCTTATATGTGTTAGTTTTGAATTTTGGCTGCACTCACTCCCATACTGTGCCCATTCTTGTTTCAATCTCTATTCTTTTGGCTTAACTATAAATACCGTCATCCTAAACAAACACAACTTTTGTTCATAAGAACATGAGAACACAAATTTTGTAATGGTTTGATCATATAAATGAACGTAAATTTCAGATCAGAGACCAGGAGTAGGATAGTAGTGAAAAATGTGTAATTTCAGGTTAACATATGTACATACATACATATAGTATATCGTACAATTTCATACATACATATGTATGTACATGTACATTACTTTTTCTTTTTAGTGTCGATTTTTATTCATATTTTACACTTTTCTTTTACTTTTCAAATCAGGCAAGAAAATATATGCAAGTACGATCCACGAACCCACAAATTTGTTTACGGTTGAAAAATGTGTACAGAATATTGCACGCATGTATGTACATATGTATGTATATGTATATTATATTTATATAATTAACAAAATCAAGTCATTAAGTTTCTGGTACAATATATGTACAGGGACATATAGGATTCCACGTGGATTGTATACTTAAATTACATACCTACGTATACGATATATAATGCATTCATACGATCATATTTTTATTTAAGTATGAATATTAAATACCAAAAAATCAAAATTTAATGTTAAGGTACGTGGACACGATAGAGAAATTCATGTAGAGCTCTACAAAAAAATACGTCATCCACTGTAGAGCTCTACGCAGACTGTTTACATTGAAACAAAAATCTACTGAAAGTTTCTCTACGAAGCTTTTTAGTAGAGAAACTTTTAGTAGAGCTCTATCAGAAACTCTACGTAGTGTTTACATGGTAGACATTTTATTCTAGAGATTTTTATTTCGGTAGATTTTTTTTTTTTTTTTTTTTTTTTTTTTTTTTTTTTTTTTTTTAAATGAAAATATTAAAAATGTCGGCTAGACAAACACAAACGTCTGCTGTACTTGCATTTTATTTATTATTAAATAATAATTAAAATAAAATATTATAATTATTATAAAATGTTATTATAAATATTATTATATTATTGTAAATTATATTATAAATAATATTATAAAATATTAAAATATTATTATAATATTATAATTTTATTATAATATAATATAATATAATATAAATTTTATTATAATATAATTTTATTACAATATTTTATTATATTAAAATATTCATGTACATATGTATGTATGTATTTTATTATATTAATATTACCATATTCAAAAATATTTATGATAGGTCAAACAACAAAAAATCAATATCATAATATGAAAACTCTACCAACTCTATTTAAATAGTTAAATAGAGCTGGTAGAGCTGGTAGAGCTGTCAAAAATGCGTAGAGTTCTCTACGAGGAAGTGTTTACCCGATAAAGCTTTCTCTACCAAAAACTCTGTCGTAGAGCTCTACAAGGGTGTTTACACGTCTCTACGATATTTTTTTGACATTTGAGATAGAGCTCTACATGAATTTATCTACCGTGTCCACGTACCTTTAAACCGATCATATTCAAAATATATTGTTTTTCACATACAATACATTACAATTTGAATTTACTATCATCGTTTCTGATGTAGTAAAATTTAGACCGTTCATATGATCGTACAATTACCAAGTAGTATTTTAATGAAATAAAAATAACTATATTTGTTTAGGACGATAATTTGTTTGTTTAGGACAGTAGTATTGCACACGCATATATACGATAAATACGCACATTACAAAATATTCCAACAACACGTATTACATGTACGTACACTTCAATCTATTCACAGGCATATGTAACGATATACACATTTGAACCGGATTTGCTTTGAGAAAAATGTATATGGGGTTGCATGGGGTTCTGACTCATTTCTTATAAAAAATTTTTCTTTATTTTCATATATTTTTCTTCATACTAGCAAAAGAAAAATAATATTAAGTGCGTTGTTATTTGAGTGAAATGGGGTCGTGTTGGATAGACCCCAGAAGAAAATTTTTGAATGTGTCTTTTCCACCGGATAGTGGTTCTCATACATAGTATTTTCTGCTATAACACAATATCCAAATATTCATAATTATTGATTGAAATGCATATCGCACATGATAAAAATATATTTTTCTTCAAAAATTTTAAGCACAAAAACTTTCATACAATTTAAAATTTTATTCAATAAAATTTTAAATAAAACTTTTTGAATCGTCAAAAAAAATATATTACAGTATATCCAAAACTAACACATATCGAAGATTTACTATCTCTACTCTATGCATATAAGCAACGTAAAATTGCACCAATACTAATACAATGTTGGTGCAGGATTACATTTTGAAAAAAGTATACCGCGTATAGAAAAAGAGGTATATGAAAAAGGATAGTCGCGACGTACAGAATAGACCGCATGTACTACATCGTTTTATTCTAGAATCTAGAGAGTTCTGAGAATTATTTTGTTTACAAAAATAGATTTCTCGGTGAGTTCTGAGAATTCATAAGTGTTGTTGGGTTAATGTGTTATGAACAAACTTTATAATTTGTCTAATTAAATAATTTATTCTATTTTATAAATAATGTCATGCAATTATTTTAATATCTGTTTAAAGTGAAAATGTTTGGATATACTGTAATATATTTTTTTGACGAATCAAAAAGTTTTATTTAAAATATTATTGAATAAAATTTTAAATTGTATGGAAGTTTTTGGGTTTACAATTTTTGAAGAGAAATATATTTTTATCGTGTGTGGTATGGATTTTAATCGATAATTATGAATATTTAGATATTGCGTTATAGTTTGTACCTAATGTCATGTGAAAATAATTAAAAAAAGATATTTTAATATTCATTTAAAAATCTTGTACGAAAAATCAAATTTTCACGTGTATGAAAACTTCGGGGGGCTGAAGTTCCTTGTAGGACCCACCACCGATTTTTATGAAAATTGGTACATATACTATACTCGATGAGTCTAGTTGAATAGTGCTAGTCTCGTGGTGCGAATCGGGCTTATTTCGCTACTAGAGGGCGTTTAAAAAATTTTGTCTTTGTTTCATAAAATACGTTTTAGCTTGCGAACTGTCAGTCTAATGTCGTTAGTATGTTCAGAGAAGTGATAGAAAACCTTTTGTCCTTTCGAATGAGGTATTGGTCAAAACTGCACGTCAAATAGTTCGTGAGTTATTCGAGTTAATAGTCAAAAGTTTGAGAAAATTTGTCAATTTTTTTCGAAATTTTGATGATTTTTGAAGACGCTGTTGGAAAAGTTGATAATATGTCGGGAAAAATGAAATCTCTGTTCGTTTTTCTAGAAGGTTTCTTTTTACACAAAAGTTCTATCTCTTACAGTTTTGTTTTTATTCAATTTTAAAAATGCATAAGTCAAAGCAAATTTATCAAGTAAATTCATTTAATTTTGTACATTTTTTGTATAGTTGTTTGTTGTATATAGTGTTATATTAGGTGTATATAGCGACGTATTTATTATAAATAATATAATTTTTAATTTTTTTTAAATAATAATATTTTAGTAATTTTGTAAATAACAGTAATTCTTTTTTGTTTAAAAGAAATTATTTTTCTTTTTCTTTTTTATTTAAATAACATTTTCTGTTGTAAATAATTTAAGTTTTTTTATAAATAATAGAAGATGTTATTAAATAATTAATTTTTTTTAGTAAATGAATTTTTGTTTTTATTTTATGTAAAAGTAATTTAATATATTCCAGGTAGGTTGAATGCTCCTCTCCGCGGAAATCTTTAGTAAAAGGCGAGAGATTTATTCGACACTGAGAGAAGCTAGAGTATTTTTGCACATATATGTATATACCATATATATATCTCACACATACATATGTGTTGAATCTCAATTAAAGATTTCAACTTAAATGTGTCTAAGTTCTTGTACTTAGACTTTGATGAAATACTGTACAACTAATTCTTGTATTAATGTACGGTAAGTGTAATGCGTGTTCTTATATGATTGAATGAATGGACAATTGATTTATAGATTAAGTTATATTATTTCTTTAAGTACAAAACCAAAAGAAATTCGTTGTTGAAATGAAATGCTCTTGTTGATTGCCAAAAATGGACTAAATTATTTATTAAAATTAATTTACCTTTACAATTCTTAAATTGTTAAAAATATAAATTTTCTCATAATTACATATAACAAATATTATAAAAAAATCAACCTTTGATAACAATTGGTTACAATATAAAATGCAATCAATGCATTTTTACATAAAATAAAGAAATATTAAAAATGTAATTTGAGTAATATAAAATTTATGCATATACATTAAATTTATTGTACATATTAATTGATATACTGTAAATATTTGAAAAAATAACTAATTGCTGTCTTAGCAATATTATGTGTGTGAACGGATGTTAACACTCTCCCCGCCTTGAACCTCTGGGCTCTGGTTCAAGATTATATGTTGACAGTAAATTCTTGTTGTGTTGTTGGTCTCGTCCTAGGAATGAACATGATGGTAGGCTTACACTTCGTTTTATAACATACATATGCTGCAACCAAGATTACTAATCCTATAGCAATGTAGCTAACAGAAAAGTTGTGTATTAGGTGAGGTTCAATAGTTCTTGAAAAGTGAGTGTTGGTATGTGTTTTAAGCTCTTCCTTCAAGTTATCTAATTCTTCAACATGTGGTTTGTATGTCACTTTTTGGGTTAATGTGAAGTTTAGTTCCCTTCGTTGTTCAAGTATAATTTCACTAATATCTCCTAATCGGGGGTAAGATGTACGAATTTTGCTTGTATAAACTTGATGACAATCTAACGCAATGAGTCCTTGCCTAAGTTGACAATTGAGTGGAAGATGTAATAAACCTGATCCTGACATGATTAAATGTTGTACTTCATCGTCACAAATGAGATTCGCTGAAGTTGGTTTGGACATGGCAAAAATCCATTCATTTGCTGTTGTAAGTTGTATCCACCTGGGACTAACGACTGATGTCATGAACTGGCATGATTTAAGCACCCTTGAATCGAAGAATAATGACACTTCACATGCGTGTATAGGTGAGCCCTTACTGTACACTGGATGTCGTTGTTTGCAGATAATGTTTTGGTCATTACTGTTGATGCACATTGTGTATTGAGCGTCTGTTAGAGAATAATAACGTTCTCTTTGAGTATCAATAGCCAAATATTTCGTAGTTGGTGTAATTTCAATGAGTGTCTCATTGTTGACGGTTGGTATGGGTACTAAGTGGAATAGCATAAAATTTTCAGCATCAAGAATCGGCAATTTGAGCTCAAAAATTACGTAATCTGAGGTTATTCTTGCTTTCACTGACATTAATTTGTAGAATTGTGGAATGTCTTCTTGTTCAGCTGGCAGACACAAATGATGTCGCAAGTGTGTTTTTATTTTTAATATTTCAGCTTGTAATTGTTGTGGTGCTAATAAAAGAGGACTAATTTGTCCATGTTGACCATCAGTTATCACTTGTACAATTACTGACTGGATTCGTTGAATGTTGATTAACATCAGCATCATTTGTGTAGAAATGGAATTGAACAGTTCGAATCGATGATTTTGTTGAAATTCATCCTCAATAGAACGTAGTTGGTTAAAAACTTGTGCAAAATGTTGGTCCAGGTTATCAAATTTTTGCTTTACTTCCTGTTGATCTTTCTTAACGATGTTGATCGTCGCGTCAACAATGCTTGTCTGATTTTGAATTAAATTAAGAAGATAGTCATCGTTATTTTTCATTGCATTAATCGTTTCTTCCATATTTTTCGCGTAGTCAGCATCAAGTATCCCAAAAACCCAAGTTGCTGCTCGACCGACTATATCAACAGCTCCTCTTTTTATTATTTTGTGATTGATGGTATTTAGTAAAGCATTATCTATATGAATTTCCTCAATAAGATGATTAAAATGATTAATTGTTTGATTACATGATGCTTTGGTTTTATTCAACTGATTGCATAAATGTTGTAACGCTAAAGTTCCATTAATTAATGCCGATAATTCCGTCCAAAATGGCTTAAGATCATAGAAAGAAATAATTTTCCATTCTGTTTCTTGTAGGCTCATGCTTCCTATATTTTCAAAATATATTCCGGCGCTGGAATTGAAGCTGGATATTTGAAGTGAATTATTTTGTAAAGAGTTAACGATGGGTAAAGTGAAGCATACTACCAGAAGTGTCGTGAGTAAAGATAATCTTTGCCTTTTCTTGACTGGCGTTTCATTCGAGCGATCGACTTCAGGTTGATGGTGAGAGGTTGATGATTGATCGTAATCATTTTGATCTATCACATTATCATTTTGAGGGCTTTCGTTGTTTTCGTTTGGCAGCGGTGCGAGTCTATTTACTGGTCTTTTAAGGATTCCCTTTGCTGATTTGATTTCTGCAACACGAACCATTCCGTCGTTTCCTTTGTGTACGTTTGTGATTCTTCCTAGTAACCACTTCATGCTTGGTAAATTATCTTCTTTTACTAATACCATCATGCCAGGTTGCACATTTTGCATTCTTTCTTTCCACTTATATCGGTGTTGCAGTGTATTCAAATATTCAATGGACCATCTGTTCCAAAAGTCTTGTTTTATGCGTGTAACAAGCTTCCATCTTGTTACGAGAGTTGATTTATTTGGTTGTGCTTCAGGATCTACAGTTGAAATTAACGGCTCGCCAATCAGAAAATGACCCGGAGTTAAAGCTGACAAATCATTTGGATCTGAAGAAAGGGGATTGATTGGTCTTGAATTTAAAATGGCTTCGACTTCAATAACAACGGTTTCCATTTCTTCGTAGGAAAGGTTTGCTGATTGAACTATTTTTACGAGCAGATGCTTAGCTGATTTTACTGCTGCCTCCCATAATCCACCAAAGTGAGGTGATCTGGGAGGAATGAATCGAAACTCGATTCCCTTTGACGTGCATGCGTTAATAATTGCCTCTTGTGCCTTTTCTGTATAAACGGAATATGATAATTCTGCTAGTTGATTTCTTGCGCCTACGAAATTCGTGGCATTATCACAGTAAAGATGTCTGCATCTACCTCTTCGTCCTATAAATCTTTTCAACGCTCCAATAAAAGCGTCTGTTGTAAGATCCGTTACCAGTTCTAAATGGACTGCCTTTGTTGCGAAGCAACAAAATACAGCTATATAACTCTTTTGTGGTTTACGACCTCTTGTATGGAAATGTACCCATATAGGACCACAAAAATCCACCCCTGAATTTAAAAATGGACGCGCTGGTTCTATTCTATCTGATGGTAGATTGCCCATAACTTGATTCACTGTCTTAGGTTTGGATTTGAAGCAAATAATGCAATTTTGGGTGATTGATCTTGCCATTGTTTTACCTTTCATTGGCCAAAAATGTTGTCGTGTTATAGACAAGAGACCTTGTGGACCAATGTGTCCATTTTCGTTATGAAGATCTGTCATGAGCATTTTTGTGTATTCATTTGGATATGGAAGGAGCATCTGATGTCTAGCATCCAGAGGTAATGATGACGCTTCCAATCTTCCTCCTACTCGAATTATGCCTCTGTTGTCTAAATATGGTGCTAAGGAACTGATTGAGCTATGCTTTTCGACATATCCATGTGTGCGTAGCTGTTTGAGCTCGTCAATAAATGAGTCTTGTTGAATAATTTTTACAATGATGTATAATGCCTCTTGCATTTCACTAGGAGTAACGGACTTGTGATTTGGTTGACGAATTTTGTCTCTAGTATTTGTTAAAAATCGCCTCATGTAGCTAATTATTCGTTGCAACCTTTGGAATGACCTTCCATGATGGATTTGTTCAATTAAGTTTTCCCTTGGAGTCGTAATTAAAGCTGTGGTCTTGCGTTTTGCCTCCGCTGTACATTGTGTCTTGTTTTGAAACTTAGCCGGCCACGTAGTTTCATTTCCATAAAGAAAAAGTGGTCCGTATATCCAAAAACTGCCTTGATGTAATTGAGACGGTTCAATTCCTCTTGACAGAATATCAGCAGGATTTTGCTTTGATGGTACATGACGCCATTGTTCTGGAACTGATAATTTTTGAATATTACTAATTCGATTAGCAACAAATACATGATACTGTGATGGTGATGAATTGATCCATGAGAGAACGATTTCTGAGTCAGTCCAGAAATACGTTAAGGTTTGTTGCATGTTTATGTCTTTTGTTACTCGTTCTGTTAACTCAGTGGCTAGTTCACATGCGCAGAGTTCTAATCTTGGTAACGTAATTTTTTTGAGCGGAGCTACTCTTGTTTTGGAGCACAGTAATTTAACACTGATTTGCCCATTTTTGTCTATTGACCGGATGTAAACTACTGCTCCATATGCTTTTTCAGACGCATCTGCAAATGTGTGTATCTGCGTTTGTTTATCGGTGCTGTTGCATAATACAAATCTTGGGATTTGTACCTTTTCTAATGCTAAAAGGTTTTGTTGAAATTTGCGCCATCGTTGTTGTAGGTCTGATGGTAATTCGTCGTCCCATTCAAGCTTCAGCTGCCACAGTTCTTGTAAAAAGATCTTTGCTCTGATGATAATTGGACTTAACATACCTAGTGGATCAAATAATCTGGCTATATCTGATGCAACTGTACGTTTTGTAATGTGTGTTCTGTCATTGTGATTAATCTTTACAGAAAAATTATCACCCTTTGGATGCCATGTCAGTCCCAGAGTTTTTATTTGTTGATCTTCGTGATCATTGAAATTAATTTGAACCTCTTGATGTTCAGGTGGAATATGTTTCAATAGGTTGGGATGATTCCCACACCACTTTCTTAATTCAAACCCTCCTTCTTTTAAAAGCTTCGTCAGTTGTTGTTGAATTTCGAGTAATTCTGAAAGACTGTCAGCCCCTGTGATAACATCATCAACGTAAAAATCTTTTGATAAGACCTTTGATCCTAATGGATATTTTGCACTACCATCTTGAGCCAGTTGTTGCAGACATTTAATGGCCAAATACGGTGCAGGTCTAGTGCCATATGTAACTGTTTTTAGTTGGAAGCATTTAACTTGTTCTTCCGTATGATTTCTCCAAAATATAAGCTGGAATTTTCTATCATCCTCGTGTACAAATATTTGGCGATACATTTTTTGAATGTCCGCCGTGAATACAAATTTCTTCATACGAAATCTGAGTAAAATTGAAAATAGATCGTCTTGCAGAAGTGGCCCGATGTGAAGAATGTCATTCAGTGAAATGTTTGTAGTTGTTTTTGCTGATGCATCAAAAACAACTCGTGATTTTGTTGAGGAACTCTCTGGCTTAAGTACACAGTGATGAGGAAGAAAGTATTTTGGTCCAATTATTGTCTTCAGATTTACAGACTCCATGTGACCTAGCTGCAGATACTCGTTCATAAATTGTTCATATTGTTCTCGCAAAACCTTATCATTGATTAACCTTTTTTCTAATGCCATAAACCGTCTGTACGCCAACCCTGTTGAATCACCTAATTTTGTTTGGCTATCCTTGAATGGCAATCTTACCACAAATCGTCCTTCGGAATTTCGGTGTGTCGTTGTCAAAAAGAATTTTTCACATTGAATTTCGGCTTCAGACATTGTTGCTGGTTGATCCTTAATTGTTTCGATTTTCCAAAATCTTTCAATGGCATTGTCAAGCGCTTCTTTTTCGGTAAATATGTTGCATGTTGTAACCGTTGAAGTTACATTTTTCACACTTCCAGCAACAATCCACCCTAACTGAGTGTTTTGAATTACTGGAAGATCGTCACCAATTTTATGTTGCTCTGCTGCTAATAATTCATAATACAACTCAGCTCCTAGCAATAAGTCTACTCGTTTTGGTATGTTGAATGATGGGTCTGCTAATTTAATGTTATGTGGTAATTTCCATTTCGATGTATCAATGGTTATTGCTGGCTGCATGCTTGTTATTTGTGGTAAAACAAGTGTCTCAATGTGTGTAGCATATTTGGTGCATGTTGATTGCATATGAACATTTATTTTGTGTTGGATTTTGTGTGTTTTGTTGCCGACGCCTTCAATGAACAATGTATCAGAATTTGAATGTAAACCTAATTGTTTCACGATTCTAGATGTTATTAGGTTTACTTGAGAACCTGAATCTAATACAGCACGACATTCTGCTGTACCGTTTGGACCGCTTAATTTGATGTTAGCTGTGCCTAACAAAATGTATTGTTTTCGTGATTGTGTTGAGACTATATTAACAGCAATTGGATCTGATTGCTTAATAATTGGTGCTGTCTGATTATTATTGAAATTTGAGGTTGAATTCTGCTTGATTGCTGCTTTGTTTTGCTCATAATGAAGTAACGTATTGTGCTTCTTGTTGCAAATTTTACATGTTCTTGATGTACATTTTGATGCTTGATGACCGGACTTCAAACAGTTCATACAAAGATGGTTCTTTTGAATCAATCTGGCTCTGTTTTCTGGTGCAAGTTGTAAGAATGATTTACATCCAAATAATGGATGTTGTTCCTTGCATGCAATGCATTTATAATGCTCTGTGTTCATTACAGATGTTAATATTTTGGCAGGACTGTTGTTGCGACGCTGCATTTCGTTGAATCTAGGTTTATTTAAGATTTCTAATAATTGAAATCTTGTTTCTAAAAATTGTAAAAATTCTTGTAATGATTGTAAATTTTTAGGTGCCTTGAGAGATTGTTCGTACAAATTCAACGAAATGCGGTCTAATTTTTTCGTAAGGAGATACAGAACAATTGATCCCAATTTTCTGTATTTACTCCCAAGTTTTCTAGTCCCATCAGACATTGTTCAGTTGTATCTCTTAAATTCTTTATGGCTGCAGCTGACACGCTTTCTGTCGTGTGTGCAGGCTGTGATATCAATTTATTAATCAATGAATTTGCTTGTAAACGCAGATTTGTATATCTGTTTTTCAAAAATTCCCAGGCTGTTAAATAATTATTGTCTGATAACATAAAATTTCTCAACAATCGTTCAGCATCACCTGTTAAGCTTGTCTTTAAGTACCACATTTTCTGACAGTTGCTCATAAAAGGAGACAAATGTATCATTTGATAAAATAAATCATAGTATGATTGCCATTTCATGTAATCACCGTCGAATTTTGGAAGAGTTACTCTAGGTAACTCAACAGATGGTTGATTTGCATGATTTATATGATTCGCTGGCGATGTGAAGCTGGTTTTTATGTTGTTGTTATTTTGTTGATCAATATGTTGAGAAAATTTGATGATAAATTGATTGACTTCATCTTCTAGTTTGTCATAATCTTGAACAAGTATGGGATTTTCTGCATATTCCCACATTGCATGCTTAATATTTTCCATTTGAGTCCAATAATCACTCAAAGCTTTAATTTTGAGTTGATAAAATTGGACTGGATGTTCAGCATGATCATCTTTCAGTGCTTGTAACAATTTACGAAGAGATGATGCTATGCTGTCTTGTCTACGATGGAGTCGTGTTAAATCTGGATCATTGATCATGTGAGGCATTGAGTTATTCATTGTAGAATTACGTATGATCTGATTGCTTTGCTGAATATTTGTGTCAATTGCCGTTGCTGATTCTGATGAAATTCTTTTATGACTAGCACCTTGTGTAAGTGCCGTAATTTGGTCATTGATTTGCTGTTGATAGGTATTGTATAGTGATTGTATCCTTTCGTAATATTCATTTGTAAAATATTGATGATCCAACGGAGGTTTATCAAGACTACGAATTTTCGTGTCTGTGGTTTCAAATAAATCCCATGCCGTTTCCAAACGTAACAACGAATCTTTCAGTGACTCGATAGTAACTGATTTGGCTGCAATATGTTCCTTGAATTTACTGATGATACTCTGAATGAGTTTTCCATTTTCATTCTGTTGAGTAAATAGGTCTGATGACATGTTGATTGTTCTTGGCAATTGACTTGAATGCTTGTTAAATGGTTTGCTGGATAATTGAATTTGTGTTTGCTGGGTAATTGAATGTAAGATCCACTAATTGTGAATCACGTCGGGGTCACCAAATGTTGAATCTCAATTAAAGATTTCAACTTAAATGTGTCTAAGTTCTTGTACTTAGACTTTGATGAAATACTGTACAACTAATTCTTGTATTAATGTACGGTAAGTGTAATGCGTGTTCTTATATGATTGAATGAATGGACAATTGATTTATAGATTAAGTTATATTATTTCTTTAAGTACAAAACCAAAAGAAATTCTTAATCTAAAAATATTATTTCTTTAAGTACAAAACCAAAAGAAATTCGTTGTTGAAATGAAATGCTCTTGTTGATTGCCAAAAATGGACTAAATTATTTATTAAAATTAATTTACCTTTACAATTCTTAAATTGTTAAAAATATAAATTTTCTCATAATTACATATAACAAATATTATAAAAAAATCAACCTTTGATAACAATTGGTTACAATATAAAATGCAATCAATGCATTTTTACATAAAATAAAGAAATATTAAAAATGTAATTTGAGTAATATAAAATTTATGCATATACATTAAATTTATTGTACATATTAATTGATATACTGTAAATATTTGAAAAAATAACTAATTGCTGTCTTAGCAATATTATGTGTGTGAACGGATGTTAACAATATGTATATATTATATATACTTATATTATATACATATACATATGTATGTATATATAATATATGTATATTATAGGTATATATGCATAATATATGTCTGTTTGAAAATTTTCGAATATACAACATTGTATATTGGGCTATTTCTTTTGAACTAGGTTATGTATTCGAGTGAATGTTATCAATTATTAAAGGTGAGACCAAAAGAATATAGATACTAACGTACAAGAAGAGAAAGATAAATTAGACTAAAAAAACCAAAAGAGATGCTGATATTTTCTAAGAAAAAAACAATACATAAAAGCATTAAAAAACAAAAAAAAATTCACTATGAATGCCAAAATGTAATAGTTCTACACATCCCATTTGAAAAAAAGAGAAGAAAACAATCACTCAAAAATGTAGAACCACATGTTTGTTGTATTTGTATTAACCACGTTTTCCTGGAACTCCCTGGTGTTTTAAAATCATATAAAATTTACCTATCCGTATACGAAATTTGAAGTTCTTGGAACTCCTTCAAGTTTTCAGACACGTGAAAATTTGATTTTCGAACAAGATTTTTAAATGAATATTACAATATGTTTTTTTAATTATTTTCACATGACATTAGATACAAACTATAACACAATATCTAAATATTCAAAATTATTGATTAAATTTCATATCGCACACGATAAAAATATATTTATCTTCAAAAATTGTAAACACAAAAACTTCCATACAATTCAAAATTGTATTCAATAATATTGTAAATAAAACATTTTGATTCGTCAAAAAAAATATATTACAGTATAACCAAACGTTTTCACTTTAAACAGATATTAAAATAATTGCATGACATTATTTATAAAATAGAATAATTTATTTAATTAGACAAATTATAAAGTTTGTTTATCACACATTAACCCAACAACACTTAAGAATTCTCAGAACTCACCGAGAAATTGTATTTTTGTAAACAAAATAATTCTAGGAACTCTCTAGCTAGATTCTAGAATGAAACGATGTAGTACATGCGGTCTATTCTGTACTTCGCGACTATCCTTTTTCATTTACCTCTTTTTCTATACGCGGTCTACTTCTTTCAAAATGAACTGACCTGCACCAACATTGTATTAGTATTGGTGCAATTTTATGTTGCTTATATGTGTTAGTTTTGAATTTTGGCTGCACTCACTCCCATACTGTGCCCATTCTTGTTTCAATCTCTATTCTTTTGGGTGAGACATAGATGTTTCTGGCAAAGCATAACGCATTACAATCGGATTAGTACGTCTTTAGTTATTACTGTTCAAAGTATAAAAATATTGTTTTTCGACGAAAATATAGTTTTTGGGTCACCCTGTAAAATTTTTGTATGGAAAATTTTGTACTAATTGTGCAAAACGTCGTCGTGTATCGAGGTCTTCAAACTGTGAAAATTTTATGAAAATTGGACAATAACATCATGAGTTATTCGAAATTTTCTGTCAATTTTTGAGATTTTCTTTCAATTTTTTGACCTTGAAATGACCTTTTTCGCGCCTAGAGACCATATTTTTTGGATTGTACTCATTGAGTAGAACGAGTGTGAAAAGTTTCAAAAAAATCGGCGGTTGGTCCTAAAAAGAACTCTTACCCTTCGGGGAGTTCCAGTAACTTCAATTTTCGTATACGGATAGGTAAATTTTATATGATTTTAAAACACCAGGGAGTTCCAGGAAAACGTGATTAATCCAAACACAACAAACATGTGGTTATACATTTTGGAGTGATTGCTTTCTTCTCTTTTTTTCAAATGGGATATATAGAACTATTACATTTTGGCATTCATAGTGCATTTTTTTTTGTTTTTTAATCAAAACCTTCTATACAAAAGCCCTGAACTAGTGTTTTGTATGTATTAAATAGAAGTGTGGCTGTTTTGTTTACATTCTCGTTTATCTGTCAAAATAGTAGTGCTAGTACTAATAATAGAAGTGTATAAAGTTAGAAAAACGTTTAAAACCAGGGAAAAAACGTTAAAATAAAACTGAAGTAAGTAAATTGATTTATTTTATTAAATCGGTTAATAAATTTATAATCAATATTTATATAAAATACTTAATAATAACACACTTTTCCTTTATTTTCAGTACATAAACTAAACCATGTACATATGGAAAAATTTAGTTTAGGCAAGTACATAAAAATTTAATTATTTTGATTGAATTCTCGAATTCATAATTTATATTATTTATTTTTTATTTCTATATGCATAGTTTTATACTGCGAGCCACTTCATCAAGGAAATTCAAAATGTTGATTTATAAGATAAACAAATACACAGTACAACATACATATATACACTTAAGTTGTTGTTATAATGATAAATTATTTTTTTTATCACAAATTATTTTTGTTTTAATTATTTCATTTTTATTGTAATTTGTTTTATAATTTTCAATATTTATCTTTACCCTATATTACGGATGAAATTTTTAATTGAATTTTATAAGACTATGCATGCATTTTAAGGTTATAATGTAAAAAATTGAATTTATACATAAATAAATTATTTTTGCAAATCGATTTCACTGTTTCAATTATTATTAAATTATTTACATTATATTATTTTAGTTTTTATTATTTTTTTATTATTTTTCTTATTATTATTGTATAATAATTCATAACTTTATTTAAGAAAAATAAAATAACACTTCCAACTCCATATAAAATACACTACTAACTGACAGAAGTGACAGTTTGCAGTTTGTCAAGCAACACTTCTATTTGCTTTGATTTTGTTAGTGTTGACAACCACAGCACGGATTGATAATATAGAAGGTTTTGTTTGTAATGCTTTTATGTATTGTGTTTTTCTTAGGAAAATATCAGCATCTCTTTTGGTTTTTTTAGTCTAATTTAAGTTTCCCTTCTTGTACGTTAGTATCTATATTTTTTTGTCTCTACTCTATGCATAGAGTAGATATAGAGAAAAATGTTCCATATAAAACTTGATTTACAGTTATAAAAATTTCCTATACACGTTATACGGTGTGAATGAAAAATAAAATTGTAGGCTTGGAAAGGTCGATAGCAATATTAATGGCCATAAGGATACTTAAGAAAGATAAAGAAATCAATAGAAAGCGGGGCATGACATTTTATGATTTTTGTTTTATTTTTTACAAATAATTTCTCTAAATTCCCATTGCTTACAAAATTTAGCAGTATATTTCTCTAATTTTCTCAATGCTGAATGACGTAGTTACAAATCGGTGTGAATACCAACACATTGACAGCCATTTAAAAACATTTTTAAAAAACGCACGTGGGAAACATATGATTGTACAACTACATTCGCAGGTAATATACTCTATCGGTGTAAATTACTAATATTGTGGCACCTAATATCCCCATTTAAAAAAACGCGTTCATAAAAAATATGTAAACAAACAAATATTGCACATACTTCACCAAAATTCTCTGCTGAGTTCAAGAAAGTGTTATGTGTTTCTTTTTCATATAAAGGTTCTTTTTTATAACTTTATGCTTCTATTTATGGTGGGACTTTCACGTACAGGAAAATTTTTGTTTTTTTTTGGTTGCATGGGGAATAAAACAATGAAAACAAAAATAAGTCCTTGTTACTTCTGTGACGTCAGAGACATTTTTCTCTATATCTCTCTACTCTATGCTCTATGGGCCGGACTGTTAACTGTCAACTGTTCTGTGAGTTGTCAAATTCGGAAACAGAAAAGAAACAGTACAAAACACGATCTTGAGCTCAAAATTGGATTTCAGATTTCAAATATTTTTATAAGTTGCTAATTGGTCATATAAATTGAAATTTTATTAAATGAAAATAAGGCTTTTTGAACGAATAAAATAAATTAAAGGATTGATTCAACAATGGCAGCGGCAATGCCAATGAAAACTAACTGGAGCCCGGACAAAAAACATGGTGATGTTGAAAGGTATTACGTGTAATTCATAATTCATACAAAAATATTTTTTATATTGTTGGCACATTTTATGTATACTGTACATGCATATTTATTAAATAACAAACAGATGGATATGCATATATCCTGCCTACATAAATAGTAAGAAAACCCGTCAAGAAGGACGTCGAATTGCAAAAGAACATTGTGTAGAGAATCCAACGTACACAGAAATACGAGATGTTTTATCAGTAGCAAATTTACGTATTGGTGTAGAAAATAAACAGTATTCTAGAGAAAAAAGTAAGGTTTGTGTCGTTTTAATATATTTATGTCAACTTCATTATCCAGACTCCAGATAAATTTTCTTACTTTTGTTTAATTCAGGAGCTTGTTTATAGAGGAAGAATTCGTGTTCAATTGAAAAATAATGATGGTACACCATGTAATCCAGATTTCCCTTCTCGTGATAGTCTATTATTACATTTGGGTAGTAAAATACCACAATTAAAATCACGTCAAAACAAATCTGATGTCGTACAACCTCAACAATCAGCATCAAGTGGTCATAAAAAGGGGAAAGGTAAAAGACGATAAACATTTGCACAAGCAATCATATCTATTATTCTGTTATGATGCATTTTAAAATATTTTGCAATAAATTTACGGTAAATGTAACGTGAATTTATTTTTTTTTGGAGAGAAAGGGAATACAAAGTTTATTATACTAGAAAATTTAAAATTAGATGTTTTCGAGTTTTTTCTCTAATTTTATTCGACAGAAAAAAAAATCACAATTCAGAATGTATAAATTCACCTAAATTTTCTTTCTTTTCTGTAGATGATGCATGATTTTGGTCCATTTCATGTTCTTCAATTTTTGCCATTAATTCTTTAATTTCATTATCATATTCCTTCCATTCTGGCACAATACGTTGAGCAGCTGTCAACTTAGCTTCCTTAGTCATTGGATTATTACATAAATCAATAACTTTAGCTTTCTTTAATGAATCATCATTACACCATGTCTCGCACCATAACCATTCTTGTGGTAATGATTTAATTGGTACTTGATGCACCATATTATTTGGTAAATCCTGATCTAAATTTGACAAACTATTTGGATCTTGACTTAATGCTTGATATTGTCCACGTAAACGATCACCAGCCGCTATTTTACGAAATTTCTTTAAATCAACTACGTATAATGCAGATATATGGTATTTTCTGCCCATTAGATGATTTCTCCAGTATCCTTGTTTCCAAAAACGGAAACCTTCCATTTCTCTACGTGAATCACAGAATGGAGTATACGCATATGGTGCACCACTTAAATCCATTTTGTTTAATTCACTCAAATCAGTTCGAACAATCTGTGAAAAATGGAAACATTTTAATTCCTAATGATTACATTCAATTTGAAAGATTTCTTTTTTTCACTTACTGCATCTGCGTCAACAAAAATTATTTTTTTCACATCTAAAGGAAATAGTACATCTAAAAATAGAATTTTATAACCCCAAATAGTTCGTTGCTTTTCAGTTTGTTGATGAAGCCAACGTGGCCATTTATATTGTACTAATTCATATTGAAATCCGTATTCTTTGGCCATGTGTGGTAGAAAATCAGTAAATTGAGGTGATAGATAATTTTTTAAAAACCAAAATTTTACTGGTGTCTAGTAAAAATGAAAAAAATAAATAAAAAATTTGACAAACTTGTTTTAATCTTTATATTATTGTCACTTACTTTTGTTGTTTTTAATACTGATAACATCATAATACGTAGAAGTCTCTCGTATAAATGACCTGAGGCTAATGAGAATATATTCAATATTTCTGGTTCTTTGTTTGTTGTTGAACCAGTAAATGAACTAGCAATTGAACTCCATATACCGTTCTCATCTGCTTCATCATCAGATAAAAGATCATGATTGAGTTTATTTGGCTTTTTACTAACACGTAATTTTATTACATGAGAACGTAATGAACTGATAACAACTTTTATTGAATTATTATGATGCATAGTATGAAGTCCTTCAGCACTGTAAATAAAAAACAAAAAAGTTCGCTGTGAACAAGCATAAAAAAGAATTACTATTTTTTTCTTGCCTAATAATATCATAGATGTCAGAACTTCTTCCTTGACGTAAACGTAATTCCCAAACATTTGGATTTGCTTTTAATTGAAAATAACCCAAATTTGCCATAACAATTGTATCAACCATTGTTGGATTATCTTTTGTACCCAATGTTATTTGTAATCCTCTTGGTGGTGCACCAGTCATCGAATCAAAGCAATGCCCTTCAAAAGAAGAAATAAACATTTCGATTTTATTCTTTGACATACATAAATTTCAGCATTTTTATTCAAACCTTCTAAAAGTAAATACTCTAGTTCATATTCACTATGAACTGGACCACCGATGTCAATTAATTTTATATTATCTAAATCATAAACAGATCGTACGACCTCTACTAGCCAATTTTCTGGTACCTTTAAGAAAATTATCAAATTTTAGAAATAAGAAATGTTCGAACATATAAAAAAAATTCAGTTACCTGAAGATTTTGTGTTAGTAAAGGTGTTGCTGGTAATCCAGTAAATTTAGCGTATGGTCCAGATGATTGCCTTCCATCTGCTGTAAATTGAACTTCCGGTTCAACAACAAAACGATAAAAGCTAAAAAAAGGAAGTATATGATAAAATCGTTCATTTTTTGATTCTAAGTTTTGTACACACTTCTTAACTGGCATATCACTATGCTGTTCGACTGCACATAAATACACTTTCATGTTACAATTGACAACATTTCGCAGTAAAATTAGTAACGGTGCCAATTTTTGTGCCGCCTTCGATGCTGGATCTAAAACGGCTGTTATATCAAAGAACGGTAAAGTTTTATCTTTTGGCGGTAATTTGATTACGCTATGTTCATCTTTTAATTCTGTTGGTATTGTGAATCGATTACGGGTCTGTTGTCGTGATAATAAAATTGTGATCAACTTAAAAATGACATCACTTGTAATGTGCTCTCCTATAAAATTAGGAAGAATAAAAAATTGGAAATTTAAATTTCGACTTAGGGCTTTAAAGCCTTATGCAAAATGACCCCCCTGGAATTTGAAAATTTACCTTCACTTTGTTTATACAATTGTAAAATATTTTGCAATTTATCGACATACTGGTAATTATTAAAACGTTCCATCAAACTAAAATCATCAATTGTGAATATTTCATCATCTTGTAATGGACCAATTATTTTTCCATTGTTAACAACAATAATTTCGGATTTTCGTATATTGAAAATTCGTTGTGAAAACGTTCTTAAAATTTTCATATGTAAATTAGTTTCAGATAAAAAGTCCAGAACTTCATTCTAAAAAAGCAAATCAATTAACTTTTTATACGGAAAAAATGCATTTTTCTTTTACTTACTGGAATATCTCCGTCGAAAATTTCATCTTTTTGTAACCATTTCAGAATTAAATCCACATTTGTTTGATTTTCTGGGAATACTTGTGATGCTGCCCATACTAATTTATTTAAGTTATATTTAGTTTTCTGCACTGAATCTGGATCACAGTTTGGAATAAATGTTACGCGTGTTCGACCTGAAGTTTTCTGAGAAAAGATATTTCCAAAACACATACAAGTAAATTATATACATTTTCCAATTTTCAAATATTATTTAATAGCTACTTACCACATGTTTCAAAGAATTCCCTAAAATTTTACGACCATTTAATTTATCTAAATCAGCGATTATCCATAATGATGTGAAAAACACTTTATTATTGAGATATTTTTCCCCAGAATTTCTACTTATAAAATATTTAAAATTATCGAATGCAGTTGCAATCATATCACGATTTGTCAATTGTATTAATTCATTTATATTCTCTAAATTCTGTACATTCCCGGATATATCTAGTAACTTTTGTTCATCACTATATAAAATCCGTTGATTTAATCTTGGCATTACATGCGGTTGATTCATTAAAAAATCTATAATTGAATCGGAATCAGTTAAATCACCACGATAAACATTTTTCTGTAATACAGGTGTCTGTTGTATGATATCAGTAAAAATTGCCTCTTCAAAATCATCAACATTAATTAAATTTTGTTGAATTGGTACACCATTAAGTAGAGCTTGTGGTGATTTTTTAAAACCTAATCGTTCAACAAATTCAGTAGCAAGCTGTTGACCATAATCAAAATCAGAATCTTCACCAAGTATTTCATTAATTTCATCATTACGTAATTTTGGATTAAGTTTTTTAAATTCTGTACGTATGTCATCGTATTTTATGTTTCTTTGCTTTGAAACTGAAACGAATATCTAAATAAACAAAATAAAATGAAAGAAAAAAAAAAATTAAAAAACTTTACGATATAGTATTTATCCTGGACGGTTTTAATTCCCTCATTTATTTACACTTACATCCGTTAAAAATCCTAGTGCTGATCTTGGATTTTGTTTTTGTGAAATATAATTAAAAGCACAAAATAGTGCACGATAATCAGCTTCAGTTTTTTCATTTTTATTTCTTATATCAAACACAAAGCCAAGTCGAATTGGTGCTAAATGAATAACAAAACTTTCTGCCAATTTTATTAATCCACGAGTTTCAACAACAAGAGGATCAATAACTAAAACCTAAAATGGAAAAAAAATCAACTCAATAAAAAAGGCAGAGCACACTTCTAAAAATTCTACTGAACATTTCTTACCAAATTAAATAAATTCTTTCGAACATTTCTTAACATTTCAGGAAAACTCGGCCTTAATAAATCCATAACACTTGATGGCCATCGTCTATATTGTGAATCATTTTCAATATCATTTATCCAAAGTACAGCTGTATCACGAATATCAATTGCAAATTCTTTTGATGATGATGTAGACAAATCCAAAGTTAAAAGTGATGAAGCAAATTTACCTTGAATATCTGTTATTACACAAAAATAAAAAAGCGAACATTTTTTACAATCACAAACTTTTAAGAAAAAGATTTGTCTTTACTATTATTAAAAAGTCCAGTTAACACAGTCAATTCAGTTCGTAAAGTTTCTAAAAGTAATGTGAGATCCAAAGTATCTACATCAAAGTACAGGCCATTAATAAATAATGCCGCATCCGGTGGTTGTAAATTTAAATTTCTTGCGAATATTTCTGTATTATGTTTTATTTCTTTGCGTAAATTATTCGATATTGATTGGGTAAGTAAAGATTTTGCCTAAAAATTTAAAACATAGATTATTGTATTCTTTACAATTTTCTTTAATATCTCACTTGTGTTGGGAAATTCTGTGCTGTAAATTGTAATATTTGTAATGATTCTTCGCCAGCTATTGATGAAATACGTTGTGCTGCTTGCAGCCCTAAATCTTGAAATTCCCATGCTTTTAATGGTGCTATCTCTTCGCTTTTTTTAATTAAATCATCATGTAAACGATTTAAAGAATGTGATAAATCTGGAAAACGTGATCTAAAAAAAGGAAAATAAAAATAATTTAGAAAAATATTAAACATCGTTGTTATCTGGTACGACACGAACTTTAAAATGTGAAAATCGAAACCATCAACTTCCATTTCAATATCTTCAGTTTTTGGACTCTTCTCATCAATTTGTTTTGTTGAATCATCTTGACTTTTATATTCTGTAGATTTCAGATGTAATTCAACGCCATACCCAGATAATCGAACCTTTTTATTCGATAAGTTCTACAAGAAATAAGAGAAATACTTTGTTTAAATATACGGACAATTTTGCAATTGTTGTTCAAGATAATAAATTACCTTCACGTAATGCCTTATAATGTATTTAATTTGTCCAGAAATTGCTTTTTCCTTCAACATTTTATGATAACGCTGAAATTCTAATGAACCAATATCAGAATACAATATCACTGGATATGAATTATTTTCAGATCCTGGATAAATATGATCAAAAGCATAATCTTCAACAGAAACTTCTTCTGAATTTACTTTATTTTCCTTATCATTAAATGATTCAATATCATCATCACATAAAATTTTAGATGTAGTAACTAAAAACGATGAAACTGTTGAATCACATTTTTTATCTTTTAATACTTCATTAGCAAGCTGTAAATGTAATTGTACTCTTGGTGTTAAACTATGCATTGATACAGCTAATTTTAATATTGAAACTTTCATAGAACCCAATAATGATTTTACAATATCTATAGATTTTAAGTAACTTTTTGATTCTGTATCTAAAAATACATATATATTCGGGTAAAATTCGTATAATAATTCAAAATGAAATTAATTTTTTTATTACCAATTTGATTTAATGGTGTATCAATTTCAATGATATTTTCAATGAAATCCCAAAATAAATTTGAATTTTCATCAGTTAAATATTCAGATATTTCAAGATATAATGGTGTTTGATACCATTTAGCATTTACTAAAGTTGTTATTGGATAACTTTTTGTTGATGTACCAGATATGATATGAAAACATTTTAGAAATAATAAAAATGATACAAAATAATATAAAATGAATCTGTAAAACAAAAAACAGAAAGAGGAAAATTTCTTTTTTTTAATTTAATTCGATATCAACAAAACAAAAATATTTTTACCTTCTTTTAATATCCATTCTGTACTGTCAAATCAAATATTCAATCATACAACACTTCACTAGCCGATTATTAAACTACAAAAAATTTGTTTTATTTTCCTAATGTCCTACATTAAAACCAAGAAAAAAAAAGAATTAACTATCTTTAAAGATCTTATCTTCCTTTTCAAAGTTTTTTCGACGTACACATCATTAAATTTCAAACTTTAAATGAATATTAAACAACACAAAAATTATTATAGGAAAATGCGACGACTATTATATCCCAATGTAAACATCCGCTGTACAAAATTTTCCTTTAATCTTTATTCGCATAAAAATTATAAAAATGTACAATTCATTAAATTAAAAAATGTGATTGTTTACTGTACAGAACAGTATTAATCCAATTGGATTTGTCCAACTCATAACAGAAATAGGTACATATATAAAAAGTGCTGAATTATATTATATGAAAATGAAAACATAACCTTATATATTCTTTTAAAAAAGTATATTTTCAATCAATTGATTGATATGTGTATGTGTGTATGCAGTTTATCAATTCCATATTATAATTATATATTATGTATGACAGTATGACTTGATAAAACGTATGATAAAACTAAAAGTGACATATGTTTATCAGGCCCATTTTCAGGCCATTTCTTCTTTTCTAAAGGTACGTGGACACGGTAGAGAAATTCATGTAGAGCTCTACCAAAAGAATAGAGATTAAAACAAGAATGGGCACAGTATGGGAGTAAGTGCAGCCAAAATCCAAAACTAACACATATAAGCAATATAAAATTGCACCAATACTAATGCAATGTTGATGCAGGTCAGTTCATTTTGAAAGAAGTAGACCGCGTATAGAAAAAAATTATATGAAAAAGGATAGTCGCGAAGTACAGAATAGGCCGCATGTACTACATCGTTTCATTCTAGAATCTAGCTAGAGTTCCGAGAATTATTTTGTTTACAAAAATACAATTTCTCGGTGAGTTCTGAGAATTCTTAAGTGTTGTTGGGTTGATGTGATATAAACAAACATTAAAATTTGTCTAAAATAATAATTTATTGTATTTTATAAATAATGTCATGTTATAATTTTAATAGCTATTTAAAGTGAAAATGTTTGGAATTACTGTGTTATATTTTTTTTGACGAATCAATAAGTTTTATTTAAAATATTGTTGAATAAAATTTTAAATTGTATGGAGGTTTTTGTGTTTACAATTTTTGAAGAAAAATATATTTTTATCGTGTGCGATATGAATTTTAATCAATAATTTTGAATATTTAGATATTGTGTTATAGTTTGTATCTAATGTCATGTGAAAATAATTAAAAAAACATATTGTAATATTCATTTAAAAATCTTGTTCGAAAATCAAATTTTCACGTGTCTGAAAACTTGAGGGAGTTCCAAGAACTTCAAATTTCGTATACGGATAGGTAAATTTTATATGATTTTAAAACACCAGGGAGTTCCAGGAAAACGTGGTTAATACAAATACAACAAACATGTGGTTATACATTTTCGAGTGATTGTTTTTTTCTCTTTTTTTCAAATGGGATATATAGAACTATTACATTTTGGCATTCATAGTGCATTTTTTTTTGTTTTTTAATGCTTTTATGTATTGTTTTTTTCTTAGAAAATATCAGCATCTCTTTTGGTTTTTTTAGTCTAATTTATCTTTCTCTTCTTGTACGTTAGTATCTATATTCTTTTGGCTCTACCTCAAATGTCAAAAAAATATCGTAGAGACGTGTAAACACCCTTGTAGAGCTCTACGTAGAGCTCTACGTACGTCTCTACGACAGAGTTTTTGGTAGAGAAAGCTTTATCGTGTAAACACTTCCTCGTAGAGAACTCTACGTTTTTTTGACTTGTTTTCATATTATGATTTTTTGTTGTTTGACCTATCATAAATATTTTTGAATATGATAATATTAATATAATAAAATACATACATATGTACATGAATATTTTAATATAATAAAATATTGTAATAAAATTATAATATTATAATATTTTAATATTTTATAATATTATTTATAAAATTATTATTTATAATAATATAATAATATTTATAATAACATTTTATAATATTTATAACATTTTATTTTAATTATTATTTAATAATATATAAACTGCAAGTGCAGCAGACGTTTGTGTTTGTCTAGCCGACATTTTTAATATTTTCATTTAAAAAAAAAAAAAAAAAAAAAAAAAAAATCTACCGAAATAAAAATCTCTAGAATAAAATGTCTACCATGTAAACACTACGTAGAGTTTCTGATAGAGCTCTACTAAAAGTTTCTCTACTAAAAAGCTTCGTAGAGAAACTTTCAGTAGATTTTTGTTTCAATGTAAACAGTCTGCGTAGAGCTTTACAATGGATGACGTATTTTTTTGTAGAGCTCTACATGAATTTCTCTATCGTGTCCACGTACCTTAATAAGAATTATAGAGGGTCTCCATTGGGAATATTTCCATTGCCGGCAATGGCAATATTGCCAAAGGAGACCGTATATTGCTAGCAATATCTTAATCAATCTTTGAAGTAACTACAATGATCCTAACCATTCTTAACTAAATGAGAAGAAGTAAGGTTATATAGAGTTAAAATACTAAAAGTCTAATAAATATAGTGTATTGAAAAATCATAAAACACATTTAATATATTGTGTAAAAGATATAAATAAATATTAAAAATATTTATGAAATTAAAATTATTAAAATTATCATTAAAAAACCACTAGACTTACTTTTTCCATTAAGATTGTTTAAGATTTCTTCGTTTCTGAGCGTAGAGATTAAGATTGACGAAAAATTTGAAAGTTACCGAAAGATTAGTTAAGAACCATTATAGTTGTATACATGACATTTCATACAATCGTACAAAAATTTAAGCTGGCTTAAGAGACTTAAGATCAATATAGTTAGGGCTTACGTCTGTAATGTAATGTTTCCATTTCTTGGTGTGTAATAGCGTAATAGTGAGTGGATTTCTTTGTTCGTACCGTACCAAAGATCATATGTACTACAAATAGATTTTCCAAGTAATAAAACTGTCAAAATCCAGAACGCATAAATGCACATATATACACAGCTGATTGTTCATATGCTTTTTATCTTGTTGTTTTTGTCTGTATCCTTTTGTCCTAATTAACTTTCTTACAAATATAAAATAAAATCTATTACCTAATTAAGACTAAAATTGAAAATGCTACAACTAGTTTGATATAATTACCTATAAATACATATATCAAATATGATGACGAATGAATATCCTTATCATCACATGTATGTATGTTGATGTATTTTAATACGTACATATTTTTTTAGGCCAATAATTTGAAGTCATTGACATTTTGTATTGTATTTGGCTAATATACATACATACATACATAAATATGTATGTGCATATCTAATATATTATACATATTAATCAACGTGATAAAATTTAATGTATTTATGTGTGTGTATCTGTATATATTGTAAAATTTAAACATTGCAACTTGTTAGCGCATGATAAACCTGATTATGTACAAATACTACGTGAACATGCTTATGATTATTTCGTATAGCAGAAAAATGAATGGAAAAAAATTTTAGTTGTATGATTTTTACTATGCCATACGAAAATGAAAGTATACAGAAGGATAGTAGCAAAACAGGATTTTAAACAACGTGAAATACCCGATATCCTATACAGAGAATAATGTATGTAAATATACCTACTGTATGAAATTTATTTCGTATACATACGTATGTATATATTATAAACAATATATGAACAAAAATTTATATGTATTACATTGACTATATGGTATATGAATTAATATACAATTATACATACATGTACGGTTACTATATATATGTATATGTAATATATGAAGACGTATGTATATTCATGTGTATATATATAGAGTGTATGAAGTTTGTATAATAAAATCAAACAAATTTCAATGTAACAAATTAAAAGGAAAATGTTAAATGTGTAAAAGAAAAATATTAAAGAAATACAGAAGATTAAAGAAATTCCTTGTACTTCATTCATTTTTTCCTCACTCTCAGTGAAAAGGATTTCTTAGTACCATCACACAAACTTGTACTTATGTATGATACCGCCTATAACTGGTTTTCATTTCCCCTTAGCATGTTTTACTTTTATTTTAACAATATTTATGCTATCAGCTATACATCATCACACAAACTACGTGTATATAGTAGTTATACGCCTATAGTAGTCTCCCACTATAATTTTTTTCGAAGACATTTCGAAGGCATTTTTTGCAAACATACAGACAAATGGAAACTCTATATATGCTCTTTGACCGTATGTTCGGTATATTCCATATGCATTTCTTTATTCAAAAAGTATATTCCGAACGTTATTTTCCGTGTTTCTTTATTCATTCGGAATATACGGAACGTATTCTTTTTAATCCTAGACTGATGATGGTATAAATGGAATAAACCCTACTTTTAATTTATAATCTGTCAAATATATGATAGTGAAAGGGAAAATAGGGTTATGACATAAAAAAATAATTTAATAAAATAAATAAATTACATTATTTTATTTTATTTTTCATTTTTTATTATTTTTTAAAAACAAAAATTTCCAACCTGAAAAAATCTTATTTTTTTATAACTAAAAAAATTAAATTATTTTTTCTCCAGCCATTTTAATATACCATTTATTCTATTTTGTTTCTTTATTAATACTATTCCAAATTTTCCGGACAGTATTCCGTATATTCTATTCCGAGTACGGAAAAAATAAAGAAATACACCCAGTGTAAATTTAAGAGCTGTTTCGTTTGACAGTTTTTGAATTTTGACACTAATTCATTGTAAACGATTGTAAACTTCAAGTAACAGAATTCAAGGATCCAGGAGAATATTTTCAAAATATTTTAATAAACGAAAAATTATTGAGGTCTTAAATCAAAAATTTCAACATTTTCTAATCAAATACATACCTCTCAATGGATGCGTTAAAAGCAGAAATAGCACGAAAACGAAAATTACTGGAGGAGAAACAGTTAGTAGTAAGGTCAAAAAAATTTAAATAAAAATAAAATTTGTTTACAAAAAATTATTTTTAATCTCTTCATTAGAACGATAAAAAGAAGTTTTTCAAAAGAAGTGAATTACTTGAACGAGAGGAACAAGCAGTCTTGCAACAATTCTCCAAACGAGATGAAGCTGATAATATGAAACAAATTAACAATGATGAAGGTAATCATTATACAATATAATAATATCTAAAATAAATTGCTTAATTTTGTTTTTTACATTTTTTAGATGAAAGTTCGAACAACATAAACGTTGAAAATAATATTTTACCAAGAAATGAAGTAATCAGACGTTTACGAGAGCGTGGTGAACCGATTTTATTATTTGGTGAAACTGAAATTGAAGCATTTCGACGATTACGACATTGTGAAATATCACAACCAGAAAGTAATCGTGGTTTTCGTAATGATTTTCAAGAAGCATTGGAACAAGTTGATCAAGCATATTTAAATGAAATTTTATCATCGATAACATCATCATCAAAAACTGAAAAAAAAGATGAAGAATTTCAATTAGATGAAACGGTCACATACGATTCAATACAAGAGATGGCACGACGTTATATTGGTCGTGGTAATAAGGAACGTGATATGCAAATTATAATAGATTTATTAAAATTCATTTTAAAAATGTGGGGTGATCAATTAAATTGTTGTTCAACTGAAGAAAAAATGACAACTAAACATAAAATGGCACGAGTTATATTTACACAAACTAAAGAATATATGAAACCATTATTTCGTAAATTAAAAAATCGTACATTACCAGAAGATATTTTAGATAGTTTAAGAGATATAACAAAGCATTTATTAAATAGAAATTATATAGCTGCAAGTGATGCATATTTAGAGATGGCTATTGGTAATGCACCATGGCCAATTGGTGTTACTATGGTTGGTATACATGCACGTACTGGTAGAGAAAAGATTTTTTCAAAAAATGTCGCTCATGTTATGAACGATGAAACTCAACGTAAATATATTCAAGGTTTAAAACGTTTAATGACTAAATGCCAAGAATATTTTCCAACAGATCCATCAAGATGTGTAGAATATGTTAGTAAAAATTTTAGTTGAAATGAATTTGTTTTTTTTTTTTTTTTTTTAATTTTATTAATTATTTTTATATATTAGGTAAAAATGTAGTTATTAAGACTCGTTTTTAAGGTGGAGTAAAATTAAAATAAATTAGTTAACATTTTAAAATGTTGCCTGAATTATAATGAAACTTAAAGATTCAACCTTACTCCTTTCAAGTATGTACATATAAGATTTAGTTTTGCTATCCAAAGATCTCAGATAATCAATATTTAAACTGTTTTATTGGAAAGTAGTATAAGTCTAAAATTGTCAAAATCATAAACTGGGCCCAGATTTTTTTATATGGATCGCCTTACAGGAATAAATCGTTACATTTGTGATGTTGAATTTTTAATTGTAAACAAAAACATAAAGTATGAAATTGATGTACTTATTGCCTGTAAATGCAATAAAATGTTATAAGAGATAATTAGAACTATAAATTTTATTTTTGTTACCTTCATTGAACTGGGTAACGATAAATTAAAAAATTTCAATCCAGATATTTCAAGTGGTTTTTGTGCTCTTGATGATGCAATTATTAATTTCTTTAATAATTTAATATTATCCTTTTGTGTACCATATTGTAGAACTTTTTCCCAATTGCAAAAATAGAATATTTCACTTGTATGTGTGGTCTACAAGTAAAAAGAACCACGATCAAGAAAGGAAAAAAAAAATTAATCAAAATTAAGGGGAAACAAAATTGGTTAGTTCTCATCCTTACAATATCGATTAATTTTGATCCCATGCTACCAAATATCATAATTTCGCCAAAATATCCTGCAAGCCATATCAAATACTTTAATGTTTCCAATCTAAATCCATACTGTAAATAAATGAAAAATATCAACATTTTCGAAATTTCTGTTATGGGATTTTGAAAATCCTGTACTTACACTAACAAGCTGAAAAGCTAGAACACAGCATTCAAGTGAATCAAGAATGAATAAAATGAAATAAATAATTGAGAAAAGACGTTCTATATCTACTCCAAATCTATTGACCAAAAAATAAAAATAAAAAAATATGAAAATTAAAATTTCATTGACCAAAGAAAATATGAGGAAAAACAAAATTTACTCATATAATTTATCCAATTTTTGAATGGCATGATTTAATCGTTTATGAAAGAATTGATGAATTTGTGTTTTTTTCAATGATGATGACGATGGTGATGATACCACCGATGACATAGCATCCGTGTAAATATTTAAAATATCCGTTTGAATGATATGTATTTGTCCATGTAAATGAGATAAAACTAAACTCAGTAAATTATCTTCAGCCATTAAATGTAATGAAATTGATAATCCAGACCAGAACATATGCATCAGTGTGAGAGTGTAATAGATTGGATTTTGCAAATCGAATGGATAATTCACGTAAGATAACAATGGCCTTTCATGTGATCGATTCGATGAAAATGCAAGTTTAGCCAAAGGTTGTACAGTAAATAAAGTTAAAACGGCTAAATAACTGATGGTAAAATAACGAACAATTCGTACATCTTTATCAATCCTTTTACGAACATCAGGATTTTCCTTTCTAAAAACAAAAAAAAAATATAATAAAAAATAAAATAAAATTTGATGTGATTAAAATGAAACTCATGTCCTTTCCATACCTCAGAATGTAAATTTTTTTATAGAATTTATTTAAAAATCGTTTAAACATTTTTCGTCGTAACATCAAATGTAAAATTCGTAAACACATTGCAATACCAATGAAAATTGTAACGAAAGTTTCACATATTATTACGATATTTTTCGGATTATTAAAGCAAAATATTATTTCACCAGTAACACAAAATGTGTAATTTAACAGCAATGCAATACCAATTCCATTGTACAGAATTTTAAAAATTTTCGATGTATTCGATGTTAATGGCCAACTTGTATTGAATTTAAAACCAAATAGATACCATGGACAATCGACTAATTCTCCATTTGGTAATTTTGGTTTGTATTTTAAAAATTCGAATGATTTTCCAAATTTTACCATTTTCTTTTTAATAATCACAATTTTAATATTTTAGTTTTGGCTCACGTATCTTTTAAATCAAATCTTTCAAAGAATTCTAATGATGTTTAGTTGAAATTTTTGTACCTTATATATTGGAAAATGTTGTATCCTAGTCACGTACACCACATTCATTTTTTTTCCTTTTTAATGAATTCATGAAATTCGAAATAATGAAAATCACAAGTTCACGAAAACAAAAATATTTGTTTTTTTTTTTTTTTTTTACAGCAGTAAACAAAATAATTAGGTACAAATTTAAATAAAATAAATAAAGTGGTCAAAATATCAAATGTCCTCTTAGATGGTTTAAGGAAAATAGCAAGGCTTGAATGGAATGTTTTGTCTTCAGAAGAGATAGAGAGGTGATAAAGCGCATTTTAAAACAGGTTTCGGGAAGTAGAACAAAGATGGGAATACTAAAAAGACGTTGCTAAAACGATGTTGAATATATGGTCTCAGGATAATGAAAATTAAAAATTGGATGCAGAAAATGAAAATGAAGAGAACGTCCTGAAGAGACCCACCTGGGATTGTAACGCCATTAGTGATGAATGATGATGATGATGATTTTAAAAATCAATCTATGCTACGATACCTCATCTCTTGATACCTCTCATATGTGTTGTGTGTCTCACATTTTGATATTGTGATAATCCTGGTCTATCTTTTAGCTCTCTGCGGCTTTGATGCAATTTTATGTTATCTTATCTTTGAATATCCAGTAATTAAAACATATTCGTCATCAATATAAATGTCCTGAAAATAAAAAAGTTGAAAGGCCGGGCCTTAAATTTTAATAGTTTTCTAGTTTTTATTTTTTTTACTTTTTTTTGTTATTACTGTAAATCAAAAACTTTGAATCCTATTCAATTATTACACGATGATTTAATATACTCGTGTTGAAGTAAATTTTGTTTGTCCTGTTGTTAATTTTAAAAATAACCGACGTTCATAATTTAAAAAGAAATAATTTTTTTTCGTTGGTAATTACAGAAAAATTTGATAATTAGGGTATTTTATGAAAATTAAAGTGGTTTTTGACTACCATGCTCAGATAAAAACCAAATATAATAATTAAAAATGTACAACGCGTTTATATACACATACATATATATGTAGTATGTACATATGTATGTATATATTGTCTACGGTGCAACATTGGAAATCGGTTGTGAATTAAAACAAATGGCAAATGCAAGTGGCAATAAATTTACAATCACAATGAGGTATGAACACGAGGAGTCAAAAATAAAATTTTTAAAAATTTAATGAAGCAAAATGGAAAATTTTATTTCAATTCACGTGTCAGCAGATGACTGTTTCTAGGTAGATGACTATTTAAAAATTGATTCACATATCCCACTCAAGGAATGGTATTTTGTTACGAGAATGTTTTAATTACACAATATAATCGACGGTATCACTACTTAAGACTCTATTTTCAAATGTTTTCACAGAATAACGGAAAATTTTAATTCAGTATATATATACTGAAATAAACAAAACGGTCATTTTTACGGTATTCTTCTTCTTAGTTGGCAGTACAGTTCATCATCTGAACTTTCATCTCTTCAAGCTTACTCCTCCACAGGCTTCGACCTAGCGAGATAACTTTCCAATTTCCAAGACCACAGGCAATCAGATCTTTCCTTACACAATCAAGCCACTTGGTTCTGGGTCTTTTCCCATCAGGTTTTCCTAGCATCACTTTCTTCGTCAAACTTTCTCCATCCATCCGATTTACATGTCCTAACCTAATCATCGCGTTCTTTGAATCTTAATAAATGTTTCGACGTTCACATCGTTGTAAAGCTTTATAAGTTTGGTATTAAGGTGTTTAAATACAACAAAAAATTGAAAAAATTTTAATTGAAAATAAAATAATTAATCCTTTCATCAAAGCGCAGAGGATAAGATGACTGGGTCACTTATCAAAAACGGATAATAACAGAGCAGCTAAAAAAAAATATTCGAGGTCACTAGTCACTCACTACAACAGGTACGTGAAAGAGAGGAAGACTAAAAGCAAATGACTAGACGAAGTCGGAGAGGATTTAAGAAAAATGGAAGTGAAAAATTTAAAACCATAGCTTATGTAAAAGCTATGAAAAAAGAAAATGTATAACCTGAGTGAATAGATGAAAATCTAGTCTTTCGGTATCAAATCATTCAAATCCGGATAAAGAAAGAGTATAAAATGCAATTAACATTGATGTCTCACATGGATAGTACAGGGTCATCTTTAAAACTAAAGGATACAAAATTTAAATTTTAAAGTTTAGAGGCTAAAAGGAGTAGCCGTCTGTCCGTACCCATAGTATAGTGTATAAAACCATAGAAACTGAGAGAAAAAATGGAATATTGACGTATGTATAAAAAAGCACAACTTTACATACAGACAGCACACATACATATATAGGTAGAGCTTGAGGTTTTAAAAATTAAATTTGTTCTCAGTGATACCACTATGTACAATACGAATAGTCCTATACACTATGCACATTTGAACATTTTGACTAATACTTTGGTGAGGTGACGATGATTTTGAGCTAAAAATTTGTTTCACTGAGATGTATATGAAACAAATTTTGTCTTGCAGAGAGATAAATTCCCATCATTCTGGACTTTAGTGCTGATGAAAATTATTAAATGGTTTGGATTTTTGAGTTAAAAAAAAAAAACCAAACTGGAATTATACATAAAAGATTGAATTGTTTTTTTTTTTAATTATGTATTATTAGTATTTAAACTATGTATATATCGTCATCATCATCATCATCATATTATGTGTATAATACGTATAAATTGTTTTTTTTTTCAGTTGTATTGAAAATACATGCGTGTATTACTAATTTATTTTTATCATTTAAATTTTAAATATTTATAATTTGTTTTTATTTTTCTTTTTTTATAATTTTTTTTTTTAAATACATATACAAATTCAGATTGTATTTTTATGTTTATTTCTTTCTTTATTAATCATTGTTATTTTTTTATTTATACATATAAATGCTGTATTTGTTTTTTTTTTTTTTTTATTGAAAAGAGAAAAAGCCCTAAAAATTGTGTGAAATTTCACAAAAAAAAAAAAAAAATTATTCAAACTGAAAAATATTTTGTTTTATAAAACTAATAATTTATGTGACCCTGACCAGTAAAAGTAGCAAAGAAAAAGAAGAAAAAAGAGAATATCCTCAGATTAACAGAAAATAAAAAAAATAGCAATCTTTAAAATTATTTTTTGATTTAATTTTTTTATTCCTTTTTCTCTTCTATAAATTTACAAAAGGATACAAGATACAACAATGAATTTTCCTTATTTTAAGGATTTTGTTTTTACATTTGTATTTTTTTTTTTTTTTTTAAATCCGATTTCTAATGAAATAAACAGAATACACCTATGTATGCGCACATTTACATCAATTTCTCATTACATTATTTCTTTTTCGTATTTTGCTTAAATAATGATTGACAACAAAAAATAAAATCTCTGAGCTCATGTTTGCATTTCTCTTTTAAATTAAAACTGAGACAGTGATGTGTTCATGCTTATACATTCATATTTTAAAATTCGTAATTGAACTTTCTTCACCTCCATAACAAACGGAAAAATCAAAAATTTAAAAAAATTACAAATGCGGTGAAATCACTCAGCACGCTTTTTTAAACGTGATAATATCAAATGTGATTTCTACAAATATAGAAACCGTCGTGGTATATAAAACCACATATTGTACATAGTGATAGCATTGAGAGCGCAAATTTGCAATCTAAACCTTTATATGAGTGCTGGTTGCTGGCATCATACATATGTAAAAACATGTTTATATACGCAAGTATCACACACACACATGAAAATTGAGATTTCAAATTCTCTTTTTTCTCTCAGTGATTTCACTATGGGTATGGTACAATATCTTGTTTTATACTGTGTGATTCACATTTCAAAATTCGTAACTGAATTTTCTTCACCTTTGTGATAAACAGATAAATCGAATTTCGAAATCACTCAGCTCGCTCTTTTATAACACGATAATATGGTTTCTACAAACGCTCTCAGTACTATTATAATGCTACCATTATCCATATAATGATCAATATTTCAACTCAACAATTCATCTGGCATAAAAATATTCGTTCTTTTGCAATGGATCATTTTGTATATTTTGTCTTAAAAAAGCAAAAACCTTATAAATACACAGTAGTCTAATAAAAGTATATCAGGACGTATATAAAAGTACATACATACATATATCAAACTCCAATTGTAGAAAATAATGAAGACTTTTTTAAAATAAAAGCACATTACCATGCACATTACCATGTTTCATATAATGAATTATACCCCAGTTTGTGCACTTTAATTCTAAATTTCTATGCAATACGATATAAACTGATTAAGGATGATCATTTTCTTACAAACCATAAAATAAAAATGTATGATGGACACAAGAGTGCTGTGTACCATTTTACTGTTATAATAATTTGAATAGATTGAATAAAAACTGTTCCGATTTGTTGAATGGGCAACCTTTCTATTTTGTTTTTTTGGATTCAGTGTAAATAAATTTGTCCTTGAATTTATATATTGCTAGTTTTCAGTTTATTCAAAGTGAGAAAAAAAGAACAACAATGAGAAGATGAGTAAATTTGACAATCGTAGAAAATTTTTATGCCTCGACTATAATTTATTTTTCATTAAAATATGCAATCATGAACTCAATTAAGGTGCCTTTACACTGTTATCGTGGCACATTTGCTTTCGCATTTGTGTTTGTTTTTGTATCACACAAGCAGTGTAAAGGAGTAAAAATTACGATATTGCCTTCGCAATTGTTAACGCAAACAAGTTTTTAGATTATCCGTTTGGTTCTATTTCATATGATTCACACAATTGTGTCGCGTGTATTTTGTTATTGTAAAAAGTGACATTTGCTTAGTTGGCTTTGAAAATCTGTTTTGTTTACTGCATTTCAATTATTTTCAGCACTTCAAACAAATTTGTATACAAATGTGCCACGATAACAGTGTAAAGGCACCTTTAGAGAAAGCAAAACAAAAAAATATGAATGTTACAAAAAAGAATAGGATGAGGAGAGAGAGGTGAATATAAACAAAGGGTGCTTTCAAAACTTCGCACTTAGCATATTTTGCAAGAGCGTAGTGTTTATCCTTTTATTTTGCAGAAAATGCAGAAAAAATAAGGTTCAAAACTTCGACATGCCATAAGAAATATGTGCAATTTCTGTATGTTATTTGAGTGTCAGGCTTATATGCTTTCGAGAAAAAGAAGTGCCATTGTTTTAAATTTTTGGCTATTGAAAATCAGACCAGATGTTGTTAGCAAAATGAATTATGTTCATTTCGTATATACATTGGGCACGTCAAATTAATAGACAAATGCATACTTAGCCAGCATATTTTAAGCATGCGCGTGCGCGTGCAACGTCGTGAAAGCACCCAAAGCCTTAAAGAAAAATAAAAAAAGTTATAAAAAGAAATGAAAAAACGTTATTTTTTTTAAATTACTAAAAAAAAGTATGTTGGTGGTATATTTAAAAAAATTATTTCAAAAATTAAAATCAATCATTCAATCAATATTAATTAATATATGTAATTATCATTCTTATATTATTCAACTTTTTTGCTTTTTTTTTTAATATTATGTATAATATGTATAATTATTACAAATTACAATTAATGTTATATATATATATGTATATAATATATATATATAATATTTATAATTACGTAAATATGTATAATATTTTATGTATAAACTACGTTTTTCACGTTTTACATTCATTTTATAAAACAACTTTATATAAAACAATTTTATTACAATAAAATTAAAAAAAAAAATTAATTTTTAAGACAAAAAAAAATTAAAAAAGTTCACATATTTTGAACAATATAAAACAAATGAACATGAGAATACACAAGAAAATAATGGAAATAAGCAAAATGTAATGATCTGATAAATTTTGATTTTGTTGTTGTTGTTTCTTAAATATTTACATGTTCGATTTAATTTAAAAACAACAGATGATCATCAATTTGCATTTTGTTATTTGACCCGCCCGCGCACAGTTTTTTCTTTTTTACTCTAGAATCCTCTTTAAGGGTTTCTAGCTATAAGGTAAATTCAAAAACGCATCACTACTTACATTTGATGCGATATTCAGCTTAAATAAAATTCAGACAGTGTTGCATTTTTAAATCTAAAATCCTCATATTTTAAGGCAGGGTAAATTAAAAAATGCATCACTGCTTACATTTGATGCGATATTCAGCTTAAATAAAATTCACAGTGTTGCATTTTTAAATCTAAAATCCTCATATTTTAAGGCAGGGTAAATTAAAAAATGCATCACTGCTTTTTTGATACGATATCCAGCGTATTATGATCTTAAGCCTACATATTGAAATTTTTTAATTATATTGATGATCAAATGATGTTTTCAAATTCAATCTCTTAAGTTTTTTTCCTTTGTGTTTTTTTATTTTGTATTAAAAGAATAAATTCTCTGTGAAATGAGAAAAAAGAAAAACAAAAATAGTTGGTGAACTTGTATGTACATATGTACATATAAATAAATTTTCAATAACTTTTATGTCAATTGATGTCAGTGGCGAAATTACAAATTTTCGGTTCCTCTGCAAAACGTGTATATATTTAAGACCTCAGTTAAAAGAAATAAAATTTTTTTTTTTTTATTACAGTGTAATTGCATAGTAGCATTGGGTGAATTCATAAACATTATCAATTTGACGATCAAATGATTTTTTGATCAATGGTGACCGTCAAAAGACAAGCAAATTACAATCACGTGCATTGAAATTAAACTCAATGCACAAATGCGCTCAAATTTTTGATTAATTGCAAAGTCTCGAAGTTTATGAATTTACGACAATTACGTCAAAAAGTTTATGAATTCATGTTCATAATTGTTCAGCTTTTCCCCCCTTCTTCCCATTCGCATTGCGGATAATTGAAAATAACAACAATTTAAATGTAGCAAATGTTGATTTCATGAAATCCACCAATCCAAATTTGTTTTGTTTTTCTTTTTTCTCTCTTCTCATTTACTTTTCTTTTATTTTTTTGTTTACATTTTTAAAACACTTTAAGAGAATTTAATTTAAATTTCTACAATACTTCAAAATATAATTCGCGTGTTTTATAATTTCTTTCTTATTTTTTAACATACATGTGTTAATGTGTTTTACTTTTTCTTTTTTTTTTTTTTGTTTTTTAAATGAATATTTTGCTTTTTTTCTTGTATTTATATTTTCATACATATTTTGTTTGTTTGTTGTTTTTTTGTCAAAGGATTCAAAATAAAGAATAAAAGAAAATCTATATAAATACATACATATATGTATCTTTACATAAATACACAAAAGTGATTTTTAATTTAGGTTTTTTTTTTTTTTTAATTTATTTATAAATTTTAAATTACAATGTTTTTATATAATTTCTTTCTTAATTTTCTTTTCCGTTACCGTAAAAGAATTTTTTTTCTCTTTTTGCATTTTTAGCTTTTTTGTTTATACGTTATATTTTCAAATTCATTTAAAAAATACATACAAATTCTGTTTTGTCTTAATTACAAATATTTGTTTTTTTTTTATCTTTTACATTTTCGTGTTCTAAATACAATAATTACAAGTTTTTTTTGTGTCTATGAAAGATTTTTTTTTTAATTTTAAAAAATTTTTGAATTTTTTTTTAATTTTACATATTTATATCGTTTTACAATTTTTTATTGTATATATATACCTATATATAGTATATATATATATATATATATTTATACGTGCATTTTTTTTATATTGACAATTTTATTATTTTAAGTAATAATTTAAATACATTATGTATAATTATTTATTCACTTACAAATTTTTTAAAATTATTATTTTTTTTTTTCATTTTTCATATAAAATAGAAAATATAAAATAAACAAGAAACAGAGAAAGCTAAAATTCATGAACATCAAATAAACGCCAATTTAAAATATTCAATGTATTAAGATAAACACATGACTGAATAATATTCAAAATTGATGACCGTTGGATGTTTATGAATTCTATCCAAAAGACAAAGAATTTTTTTTTTTACAAAATTGTATTTTTCATAGTTTTAAAGTTAACTCACCAATTAATTTTTTTTTAACTTGAATTTTTGTTTTTTCTTTTAATTTTCTGTATAAAAATCGCCTCTTTTTATTTAAAAAACTTGTTTTTTCTTTTTTTTTTGTTTTGTCTTCTCGTTATTTTATTTTTTTTTCATTAATTTATAATCATCGCTTTTCATACATTTAATATCTAAACAACAAATTTACACATTTATTTTTAATTTTTGTTTTTATATTTTACTATACATTATTACAAACATTTATACAATTTTTGTATGTACGTTGAAATTTTCTTTTCTCTTTTTTTTATTTATTTAAATTTTTTATACATACATATGTATATGTATACGCGTGCTGAGAAGTTTGAAAAAAATTTTTTTTTTGTTAAATTTCTACAGTTTTCTTAAATGGCAAAATTTTAGGAGTGTCTAAGAATAAAAATGTTAAAAATTACAAAGAAAAAAAAGGAAATAATTAATTTTTAAGAAAAAGGAATATATTGAATAAATACAGAAAGATACAAATTATGAATTAAACAGTAGATAGGAGTGTCACTGAGATTGCTCAAACACAGAACTCATAAGCGTTGGGTAAATTCGAAAATGAATCAATTGCTTATGTGATACGATATCCACTTATGATGTGATACTTAAGCTGAATATCGCATTAAATAGGCAGTGATACATTTCTGAATTTACTCATTATTCTCTTAACTTGAAAATTTCAAATCAATAGATTTAATCTATTCAAAAACAATTCATTCATGCTAATGGTAAATTAAAAAGGTGATTCTTTGTATAATGTGATTGAAATTTCCAAATGTTAAATTACAGTTTCCCTGGTCTGTATAAATTTAAACCTAGAACGAGACGAATAATTGTTAGAAATTTTTTTGTGTTTAGAACGAATAAAACGATTTATAAGTACATGAGTTTAAGCCTGGCATAGATTATGACCAAATTTAACGACAGATTTCATTTAAGTGCGTATTTGGAAGAAAATCTAAACATTTTGGTAAACAATTAGGACACGGAAAAATTATTTTGAAAACGGGATCATCCCAGGAAATCTAGAACGTATGATAGCTTTATTCTAATCTGCTCTTGAGTTCAATGTCGAATCAATCAATTTTATTTAAAAAAAAGCGTGTGGCATATGATAGTGGATTTTACGAAGCCACAACCCACTACCTCACATTCGAAAGTTTAAATAAATAAAATACATTAAAATATACTATAAAATATTGAAATTTTAAGAAAATTAAAATAACTCGTTATTTTATTTACATTTTAGTTTTTTCTTCTTCTAAAAAAAATCTCTTAATAGCTGTATTAAAGATTTACATTAATTTATTTTTATTTATTTTTTTTCTGCATATATGTATAAAAAAACAGTTACATAATTAATTCATATTAATTTTTTAAATAATTTATATTTTAGGAAAAAATATCTTATCGAAGGAAAATAAAATTTGTCGCTCAATTTTCTTTTCTATTCCGAAAAATAAATACAAGCAGATTAGATAATGTACACAATTATGTATATAAATTACTTTTTTTTGTTTGTATTTAATTATTACTAACATTTACAAATTTATGTATAGGTAAATATTTATTTGTATCTTTTCTTATACACATCCACATGTGTATTAAAATTTAAAAATTACAAAAAAAAAAATGAATTGAAAGTAATGAAACGAGAACAAAACAAATAAACTATGACCGAATTTATACATCATTGAATGATCATCAATTACAAGATATTTAGCTTGATATCTTTCGGGTTTACTGAATGCTTACAATACGTTTGAAAAGTTTTTTTTCTTAAATTCTTTTTCACACTTTCCTTGTTTTTTATTTAATTTTTTTCTTGTTTGATTATTTTTTTTTCTATTTATTATGTATAAAAGGAAATTTAATTTAACTTTTTATTTTATAAATTTTTATTCATATATTTATAGTGTGTATGTATATAATATATTTATATTTATATTTATATTTATATATATATGTATATATATAGTAGTAGTAGTAATACATTGTTAATTAATAATTAATTAGATTTTATAATATTTATGTATATAATTAATATTTAATTAATAATTAATTAATTAGGAGGAAATACATATTCTACATTAATTACAAATATCTTTTATATATTTATATATTTAAATTGGGTTTTTTCATTCGTCTTCTTCATTTGACTTCTTTCTCTTATCGGCGAACTCATAAAGGAGCCACAATCTAAATCCTTTTTTATTTTTAGAAAGGAAAGAAAATTTCTTTAGATTTTTTTCTCTTTCGCTTGTTTTAAGTTTTTAAGGAAAGAGATTTTTTTTTTCCAAAAACAGAATTCTTAAAAAAAAATTTCTTTCTCTTCTTACCATCTAGAAAGAGAGAACAGATAAATTTTTCTCTCTTTTTTTTAGAGAAGATTTCTTTTTTTTTTTTATTTTAATTTTTTTTTTTACTTTAATTTCTATTCCAAATATATGTAGTTATTTGTTCATGTATATTTTATATTCATATTTATTTATATTGTATGTATAATAATCTACAAAGATTACAAAGATTTTAAAAATTGTAAAATTATTATTTTTATATATATATATTTTTTTTTTTTTTGTTTTTCTATGTTTCTAATATTTATTTATTTACTTTTTTTTTTTAAATTTAATCTAATAGAGTATACAAAATTTTTGAACAAATAAACAAAAAATTATAATTAAAAAATAGAAATAAAAAATACAAAAAATTTTTCAAAAAATCTCAGTAAGAATATAAATAGGAAAAAGTATACAAACGACACAAATACACAAAAAGAAAATAATAAAAAATAAAAAATTGTAATAAAATGAAGAAAATTTCTTAGATATATAATGATTTCATTGTTCAAGTAATTCATCACCACTGTATTTAATGTAATGCGCTCAGTCTCATCTTTAGAAGATCATTCACCATCATGTTAAACTAAAGATCATACATCAAATAAGTAAATGATGAAATTTTTTGAACAAGGATTTAAGACTACATACGAAATATATGAATTATACGTGCATACTACATACATAGTGAAGATACAAAAAACAAAAAAAAAACAAAAAAAAAACAAAACGTACAATAAAAAGGATAATGTATTGAATGATGAGTGATTAATAACATGAATGATGATGATGTAAGCGCGAAATATATACTCTAAAATTTACATTACGACAAATATAATTATTAATACAAAAAAAAAAAAAAAAACAATAAAAAATAAATGTTCTTTTTTTTCTTCTAATTCCAGCTTTTTCTTAATACGTAATTTATATTTAATAATGCATGCATGTATTTTAATGAATTTAAAAAATGTTTAATTTGTATTTGTATGTTATGTATGTATGTATTTATGCTGCTATATTATTATAATTCTACAACACTAAACTTTCTAAAAATGTATCATATATATACTCCTATGTAAAAATTATAAAGAAACTCCTATGTAAAAAAAAATAAAATCTTAAAATTGAAAAAAAATTAAATTAAATCTAAATGATAAACAAAAATAGTTGTTACATTTAATGATGATCATAAAAATAAGCATACAGATTTTTATTTACTAATAGTACATACATAATTAATTAATTAATATTTTTTGTTCTAAAATTTATATTATTCAAAAGAATTTTATAATAAAAAAAGCCCTAACTATTAAAAAAACATACATATGACTATTTTGTTTTTTTTTTCTTACATTATTTAGTTTTAATTTTTTATATATTTTTTTTCTTGTATTTATAGAATACGTTATCATTCTACCGTTAGTTTTTGTCATTATTTGGAAAACATCATATGAAAAAAAAAACTAAAAAATTCTATTTTCTTATTTAAACAGAACAAAAAAGAAATGCAAATTAGAGGAAAAAAGATATTGTGGATGATTTTATTATTTAAATATTTAAGGATGTATGTACAAATTCACAATTTACATCAATTTTTAAAAAAGAAAAAAAAAAAAAACTTTTTAATATTGAATTCATCAACATCAGGAGATCATTATGTTTATTCAGCTTCAAATTTTCTTTGTTTCAAGGCGCTCATACTGATCTACAACACTATGGCAGATTCATGTACTCGATGAAAATATCATCGTTTCGCCTGATATTTGAATTGACATCCCAACCAATGGTTGTCTCAGTTTTAAGATAACTTCGGAGCACGCTGAATATTTTACGATTTACGATCTTTTATTGTTTATGAATTCGATTGATTTTACTCATAATTTTCTTCCTGGATTCTCATTTTATTATTTAATTTTTGATTTCTACTACTAGTTTGTTTGTTTTTCTTTGTTTTTTTTTTTTTTTTTATGTTAAAAGAGGTTTGTCTTTGTCATATATAAAAAATTTTAAATTCTGCAAAAATCACGTTTAAATACAAATTACAAATTTTATCGATTATTTATGATTTTTTTATTTTTTACATCAAATTGTAGTATATGTACATCAAATTGTTTTTCTTTTTAATTTAAGTTTTTAATTGAGTTTTTTTTTCTTATTTTGTTTTCTAAATTTCTACACAGTAGAATTTAAATATACATTTGTATATATATTTGTTTTTTCTTTAATTATTTTGATTTATTTTAAATAACTAAAAACAAATATGAATTAATTATTGAAGGAAATTTTATTTTGAAATCTTTTGATTTTGTTTTTTTTTTTATGATTTTAAAATTGTATCAATTTTTGCCTTTTTAAGTGGTGATACGTGTAAAAGAGAAACACATTTACAAAATAATGTATTCAAAATAATAAAATTTTTAAATGAAAAACTCTGAAGGAAAATTAATATATGACAAAATTGACTTTCTTCCTGGTTGATCATTATTATATCCTTTGCACTTGAGATACTACTTCTAACAGGCACTGAAAAAATTTGGTATAATTTGAGTTTGTACTCGAAACGTGTTTATCCTACCAAGCACACCAATAATAATATGTTGCAATAAAGATCTTTCTAAATATAAATAAGAGCTTCTTTTTGACGATGAAAATCAAATTAATGTAATATTTCAATAATTCTCATTTCAATATTTGGAGATTATTTAATTGATGAAATCACATAGTGTGGGTGAGTACTATTTAAAGTAGCAATAAGTGCAAAGGGTTAATGGTATAAATTCTATTAAAGTTAATACGAAAGTAAAATTACCATTAAATTGTAGTTACAAATTATTAAGTAGACTGTTATTTATTTACTGTCTTTATTTATTTATTTATTTTTTGTATTTTTGGTTTTTTTAAAGAATTTCTACATATATGAATAATATCATGCGTGTACATGACTTGATATATGTATTTAAAAATGTTGCAAAATTCAAAAATGCATCATTGCTTAAATTTGATGTGGTTGAATGAAGTTTAAATAATCTACGATTTTATAATCATCACAAGGATCTAAATATCACACATTAAATAGGTAATGATGCATAATTTTGAATTTATTTCAATATATTTTTTTTAGTAATCTTTCTCTACTTTACACATTTCTCCTCCACTTTTTCTTATTTTTTTATGAAATTTTGTATGTTTTTTTTATATATTAAAAAAAGTATTTCCTATGCATTTTTCTATCCAAAGTATTTTTATTTATATGCTTGCAATTTGAAAAAATAGGCAATTTCTTCTTTTTTATTTAAATTTTCTTCATATATTCATATTGAAAATACATTTATCACCGTTGTCTCTACATATTGACAAAAGAATTCGTTTTTGTTTTGCTTTTAATACGTTTTTCTTTTATTTTTATGTTACATTTTTTTGTTTTGTTATTTATTTTCCTCGTTTTAATTTTATACATTTTACATTTTTTTTTACATTTTAATTTCGCTTTCTACTTTTAGTCAATTTATTAACGGATAATGTTTACTTTTAAAAATTAAAAAGAAAAAAATAAAACAAAAATAGTACTTTGTCTTTTTCTAATCTCAATAATTTGTTTTGCTTTTGTTTATTTTTTCTAAATCATTAAATTATGTCTCATGTATGGTATTAACTTTAAATAATAAAAATATAAGTTTTTTTTTTGTGTAGAAAAAGGCGTCTCAGTTGCATTATTTTTTTTTATATTCTTTCCTTTTCTGGATTTTTCTTTTCTTTTGTGGATTAGTTTTTTAAAATGTTGACCGCTTAAAAAGTTCTCATTCTTAGATCTTAAAAAAAAACCTTAAAAACCATTTTTTTTTTATTGTTTTATTTTTTTTACCCAGATTATTATGTTTATTCTATTCTGAATTTCCATAATTTAAAATTTTATACGTCTGTATGTGTTTATGTGTCTGTGTAAATTTTATACACGCTCCGTACTCAATGATTCAAAACATCTTGGCTTTCTAAAATTGTTACCATTTTTATAAACTTCGTGAAATCTAACATTTTGGAAAATTTAAAAGTTTGTCAGCTATTTAAACTATTTATAGCCGACATTCTGAAAAAGTAAATTATTCTGAACTGAATCATTGAAAAACGGGAATAATTCTAATACATGAGAAAAATTTCAAAAAACACTACAAAAAAATAAAATAAAATAAAAAGTAAAAAAAAAAAGATATTAAAAATCTTAAATACTAAATTAAGATTTTAAAATAAAGATAGTGGAATAATAATTTGTTGTTTTTATCTTTAAAAAAAAAAAATTATTTTAACCGACAATAGGAAAATGAATCCTGTCGATATAATGAATAAAATATTATAAATATTAAAAAAAAAAAAACAAAGAAAATGAAAATTACATCAACTAGAAAAAAAATCAATTAAAAATTACATGTTACACGGAAAATATATAAATTTTCTTTTTTTTTTTTTTTACTAAGATTACAAAATAAGTTTTTAAATCAAACATATACACTTCTTTTTGTAATATATTATTATTATTTTTTACTAAATTTTAGAAATGCTAATTTAATTAAATATTAATTAAAAGTTCGTAAAAAAATTAATAATTCAAATATTAAAAATTAATAATAATAAAAAAAATTATAATTGTTTTTGAAAGCGTAAAGTTAACAACATTAACAGTTACATATTATTTAAAAGCCAAGATAAATATATTAAAATTCATGTATTATACAAGTGAATAATTATGATGAAATTAATAATGACGAATGTGTTTTTTGTAGAAAAGATTAATATAGTGGTGTTGAGTTTATATATTTGTACCTTGACTACTACATTCATACACATTCAATTTTCTAGTTAAAAACAGATTCCCATTAAGACTGGGATGATCTTAGGTGAAAGAATATTGAAATTAATTCCTACTTGTACACTATTGAGTTCCTTTCTGAATTAAGAATATTTTCCACGGAATTAATTCTTTTCTATTTCTTAAATCTTTTACAAGTTAACTTGAACGAAAGCTGAATCATTTTCCATAAAAACTCATCAAATTTAAAATCCCTTAATGAAAAACTTCTATCAGTATCTGGCTATCGAATGTGATTCGTTTATATTCACTAAGCAATTTACACCACAGAGTTTAATTTTCAAAATATTTCCAACTTTTTTCTCCGTTTTTTTCCAAAAGCAAAGTCACTCAAATTTTTGGAGTGAAAATTTCACTCATTTTTTTTTTTTTTTTTTGAATGAACAAATTTCACTCAATGAATTGAATTTCTTTTAAATCTAGAAAATATTTTGTTTAAATTATAAAAATATACGTGTAAATTTAAATTACTAATAAATAAGCAAACTAAAAAAAAAAAAAAAAATTCAAAAATGCATCACAGCTTATTTGATGTGATATCCAGCGTATTATGATCTAAAGCTGAATATCGCATTAAATAGGCAGTGATGCATTTTTGAACAAATTCAAGAAATTTTTTAATTTATCTAATTGTGTTTTAGTTGTCAGAAGATTCATTAACGTAATGTTTACTTTGTTCATCCATTCATCACCAAAGCAAATTTTTAAGGATTTTGATCAAATTTATAAATATCAAAATGATTTAATTCAAACGATGATCATTTGATGGCTTACCGAGTTTTGTTTACAAATGAATTATAGAAAATTTTCAATTATTCTTATTTTAATTTTCTTCTTTTTTAATTTTATATTTCACGATAAATCTCAAGTTTCCTCCGTACTTTTTAATAATTTCAATTTCAATTCGTTAATACAAGAGTATTACCTTTAATTCAAGATACATACATATATCGGCAATTCATTTATTTACATTTACCAACTTGGCAATGAATGGGGGAAAAAGCTTAAAAGCAAGGTTATATATACATTTTCATTCTAAATTTTTATTTCCATTTTCGAAATACATAAATCAGAAAAGGGAAATAAACCAAAGCAAAGCAAAAATTTAAGAAACAAATATTTAAGAAAATCAATAAAATGAGTACATCTTTTTTTCTCTTAATATGTAGCATGAATTTACAAAATATTTTTTTGTTGTCTTATTTTGTTTGTTTTCTTAAAAATTATACTACTGTGACTATTATATAAATATTCTTTTAAATCTGTTTTTGTTTTTTTTTCTTTTTAATTATAACCTAAAATTATAATAGATAATAATAAATTGAAAGCCTAAATAGTATAAAAACTTAATTAAACTAATGCATCATACATACACAGATAATCAAAAAAAAAAAAATGATTCTTATTAATTTAATTCAAGAGACAAAATAAAAATCCTGTGTCTTCTTCTATGTACTAACATTTTATCTTTTTTTTTGTTGTTATTATTATTATTGTTGTTGTTAAAAATTATAAGAAAACAATGTTACATATTTTCTAAAATCTAATAAGAGAAACGACATTTGAATTTCAAAAGCAAAAAATAAGTTAATATAAAAAGAAAAATAAAACTTTCATGGCATTACGAGTATTTAATACTTATAAATATTTGAAAATTATTTTCTTCTTCTTTTTCTTCTTGAGAGAATGAAAAATTAAAAAGAAAAAAAACTTAAAATTATTTAAATCATTTCGTTAAAAGCAAAAGCAAATTAAATTAATTAAAAGTAAAATAAGAAAACATGCATCTGATTTTTCTGTATTTTTTGGTTTTTCTTTTCAAAGTCTTATCTCTTTAAATTTTTTTTTTGTTTTTTTTTCTAAATTACAAGTAAAAAAATAATAAAAATGAAAATATCTTAAATTTCTATGTAACATTGGAACAGAAACAAAAATCTACATGATAAAAATAAAAATTAAAAAAGTAGAACATAAAATAGAAAAAAAAAAAACGTTTAACTTGTCGTCTGGCTGCTACTTCCTTCTTTCTCCCTTTCTACTTTCTTTACATTATGGATCTTTTTCTTCGTATTTTTCTTATTGTTGATGTTGTTATTGTTATTTTGTTGTTTGAATGAAAAATGTTCTTATTCTACAAAACACCATTTGTTGGTGGTCCAATCGGTCCTAAACCACCATTACCTTGCTGCTGCTGCTGTTGTTGTTGTTGTTGCTCGTTTGTAGAATTTGTAGATGATGATGTCGTTAATGCTGTTGTTCCGGCTGCTGCTGCTGCTGCCGCCGCTGCAGCTACTGCTCCAACTGGATTTGATGATTTCATATAGAATTTTTCCAATTTAGCATTTATATGCTTTCCATATGTGTATTTTCTTAATGATGCCATATGTGGTCGAATTTTATTCATCAATTTTTTTAATTGTGTTGGTTCAGATACATCAATCATTTTTTGAACCACATAATTTGCGTACTGATCCTTCATCATTATGTGCAAAGCACTGATTTAATAGAAAAAATAAAGCAAAAAACACAAAAAAAAATTGGAATCAAAATGCAAAAAGAAATCGTAAATTTTTGTTTGTCAATACCTGTCATTGAAGGTGCATACTTCATCGATTAAAGCTGTTCGTTCGGCACGTGTTGCATGTGTAACACATTTTTCAACAACATTTGATGCAAATTTATGTTGTGAAAGTACTAATACTTTGCCACGAACTCCAGCTATTAAAATTGATTTATCCTCTTGTTTACCATGCTCTGTAGTAAAATGAAAGAAACACAAAAATCAAGAACTTTTTTTTCTTGATTAAAATCTCTGTTAAATTAATGTGACTTACCAAGAACATGCTGTATAACGTAGTTCCCGTATTGATCCTGTATAAGTTGATCGGTATGTTCATGCAATTCATCTAAAATTGGAGCTGTTTGTTCTGCAGTGCAATGCTCTAAAATACGTTGAATAACTCTACATCCATATGGATGTGTACTTAGTGAATATACTTGTCCCTTAAAAGCGTTTATTATAAATTGTAGGGCACTTGGTTCAACACATTCAATACACTTCTGTACAACATGATTACCATTTTGATCTTTAACACACTTCAATACATGACCATCTAATTCTCTGACAATTTCTTGTTGCTGTTCGGATGATATACTTTCTAATGCCTTCTGTATTACTCGACAACCATACATTTGTAAAGCAAGTGGCAGTACATGACCTTTAACTTGTTGTGCAAGTGTTGCTTTCTGTTCTGGTGTTCCAAATTCGAAAAATTTCTGTATAACATAATTTCCGAACACATCTGTCATAAGACTGTATGCAGATCCTAAAATTTCATTAAAGACCATTTGTTTTTCAGCTGCTGTAGCCCGTTCCAATTTCTGTTGAATAAATCTGGAACCATGTTGATCTTGTGAAAATTCAACAATATGGTTGACTAACTCTCTTAACTGAAGATTTGGGAAACGTTGATTTCGGAAATCTTCAAGTAATCGTGAACGACCTGGTGGACGATCAAGAGGAACTGCCTGTCGAATATTTGAAGTACCGGTGGTACCGCTGCTAGGTGGTGCTACTGCTGATGGAATTTGTAAATGTTTTGAGAATAATGAATTATTAGAGCCGAACATTGCATTTGCTGCCGATAATCCAACAGTTGGTAATTGATTAACATTACGGAATTTTGTTTCAGCTCCAGGTGCACGATTTGTGACAAGACCAGATGGTGGCGGTGTAATTGGTGCACCAATCGGACTTGCTGATGCTGTAGCAACCGTTCCTAATGTACCATAATTTCCTACTGGCCATTTTCTGGCAGCAGCTGCTGCAGCCGCCGCTGCCGCTGCTGCTGCTGCTGTCGATGACACAGTTGATGTAGAATTTGTATTATAATCCAATGATGGACTAAAGGCAGATGTGTTACGATCAAAAGAATCTCGACGAGCTGTTAAAGATGAATTATTCAAAGCAAGACCTGAGAATAAAACATCAGAAATTTCAAATAACATTTATTTTTGTGTCATGCATGAGTGATTAATGAATGTACTTCTTACGATAGCTAAGAATTAAAAACTAAAAATAAAACAAAAAACCTAACGAATTGAATTTAAAATTTAAAAATCCAATTGTATGAACTTTATGGTTTACTGATTTTCTTATTTATAAAAAATTTTAAAAATTAAAACAAATTCCACATGCCATCATTGCAAAATAATTATAAAAAAAAAAGTTAAAAATTGGAAAACATCAAATTTTTGAATAACAAGAGTAATTCTTTCAATGATCAAATGTTCTAAATAATTTTTCAACGTATTTAAATTTGAAAATATGTACATACATATAAATGTGTTCTCTTCAAAGGTATCAAAACATACTATCGATTGCAATTTATTTACTATCACTTTGTGAATACGGCAGTTTCAACACTTTCGAAGAGATTCATCATTATCCGCTAAAAATAGCAGATGTGATCAATTTAAAATTTTGTTTGTAATTAAAAAAAAAAAAAATAAAAAAAAAATAGAAACAATGTCAAAGAGAAATTAAAAAAGAAATCTATGTAATATGTACATACATACATGTGAATATGAATAATTTTACAAAAAACTAACTTGAAAATATGAGATCTATGTATCATACAACATACATATACATATGTACATACGTATATACATTATACATTATAATAAAAATAAATAAAATAAAATGAATTTGAATTTTTTTTTTACAACATCACTAATATAATATAAGTACCTGAAGGTTGTGCGGGGCTCCCCAAGGTGCCAAGACCACCGCTAAACGCTTGGGGTGCGAATAACCCGCCACCTAATTAAATTTTATATAAAGGAAAAAAAGATATAAACAAGAAATACAAGAATAAAGAGACAATTAAGTAAAAATGTATAAAAATGAAATTCAATTGAGAACATAAAATTTAAAAACGATAAAAATTTTTTGTTTATCAGTATTTTTTTGTTTGTAGAAAATGCAATCAATATCATTTGAAATAGATAAAATGTTCATTCTAAAAATTACATCAGCACTTCTACATTGAGTGCTACTATCTATACACGATGTATTTTATTCATTTAATTTTTTTTTTTGTTTATTAAAATAAAATTTTTATCTTATCAAAGTATAAATTGTTGATTATGTAAAATAAAATTATGTGAGAATTATTATAAATAACCGCTTGTTACTTATAAAATTCACTGGAAAAATAATAAAATTACGGAAATTATTTTTAAAGTAAAATTTCTGTAAACATTAGATAAAATATGAAATATACATAATTAAACAGTGAACGATTTAAAATGTTTTATTCACTTTATTAAATACATATTTTTACAATGTATTCGAGAGTGGTGACTCATCGTCTGAGCCATGCAGAATTTCATCCGCATTGTAGTTCATTGAAAATTGATAGATTTCGAAAGGAATTGCAAATGGACCAGCCAAATACACTAACCGGATGGTGAATTTTTCTGTGAGAGATATGATCAAATTGGTTGATCATTCAGTTGTTCAACCAAAAATCAATAAAATAAGTAATAAATTGAGATCACATATCCCATCATATCCCGAATCCATAATTGAGTAATGATAACAAAAATTATATAAGGATTACCTGAACTGTTATGAGGATAATTTCTCAAAACCTATATTTCTATTTTGTATTTATTTATTTTTTTTATTCTTTTCTAAATATGCATATTAGCATAATTTCTTATATTTCTGCATGACTTCAAAAGGCTTCAAAAGAAAACCACTGATTATATGACTCAAATAGAAATTTCATAAGGCGTTCGTTTCAATAAAATCGTGTAATATTTACGCACACACATAATATAACAAAAAGAACTTATTAATAAAATTTCTGTAGAAAAAGCAAAAAAAAAGAAGAAAAGTTTTTTAATTAATAAACTTTCATGCATGCTCTTATTACATGGTTGTTACATTTTATGTTACACTTTTTGTATATATACAGTACTCTGAATTTTTTTCATGTGTGTATACCATGTGTTTAGTTATTTCAAACAATTAGTCAATTTTTAAATTCAAACGTGAAAGAAATCAAATATGTAATTTACATGTATTTATTTATAAAATAAAAATTAAATTTAAAAAAATATACATATGTATATATATTTTTATCCTTTCTTTTTTATACAGATTTTTACATAAATTACAAACTAAAAGAAAAATGTACAAAAAACAAAAAAAAAAAAAATTAAAAGAAAAATACAAAAATTGGCATTGAATACCTACCTCCAACGTTTGACCCATTTTGTGTCGAATAAATGGGATTTTGTTGAGCTGTTTGTGGTTGTGGTGGATAAATTTGTGGGGCTTGTGGTGGTGCACGTGCAGCTCCTGGTGGAACAAGAACAGGTGCTGGACTAACTAGTCTCATTGGTGTACCTGTTCTTGGTCCCATCACCAACGAACCACTTTGATCAAAAAATGCTGGTATTACCTATATACAGAGATTTATTGATAAAAATCATAACAAAATATTTATGTATGTATGTATGTATATGCTATAATAGAAAATACAAAAATATCTTCTTTTTTTTGTTCTTTGTTCTTATAACTTTTTAAAGTTTTGTTCTTGTTTTAATTAAAATTCAAATGAAATTTACATAAAAAATGATTTGAATTTATTTACATATAATTATAATACAAAATGAAAAGAATTTATAAATTATAAAAAAAAAATGAAATGAAATGAGTTTCTTTTCTAGAAGGACTCTTATGCCATTTGATAAAATATTGGATACACAGATGGTTGGATGGATGAAGGAAATAAGGAATATACAAATATAAAGAAAAATTATATCAGAAGGTTAAAGCTCAAAACAGGCTGTAGCGCGAAATAAACAAAAACGAAATTCTCGAATAAAATTATTCATCTAACGCACAACAGTTCTGTTCTGTAACATATGAACGTGAGCGATACGTTTATTTGTAGAATTTTGCAGTCCCTTGAATGTTATGAAAATCACACTTTCCTATATGCAACAGGTGTTTTGTTGATAACGTGAACAGATTTCAAAATTTGTAAAAATGAAGAATTTTGTTCAAAAACACAAAATGTTTGTATAAATCGCAAAATTTATTACGACTTTAACGAAATTCAATTATTTTTATTTATTCAATTAATTCATAAAAAGAACGAAAATTTCGTACAGAAAAATGATTTGATCAGAATTTTTGTAATTTAGAAAATTTATTAGAGATCATTAAAACATTAACATTAAACATTATCTTTAAAATTTAGAAATGAAAACGATTTCAATGTTAAGATAAACGGAAAACATTTTGATATGAAATACAAAAAGATATCCGATAGACAATTACAACGAATACTATACTATATAGTGTATGCGTTCGTATTTCTTGCATAAACAATTTAAAATAAATTATGGTTTATATTTTCGAAATGGATGGTTGATAATTTGATGAAAATTCAAAAATGAGATTTTCGCGATATCTTTTTATGTTTTTGGGAGTAGGTTTGTATTTGCATTGTTTTCTAAGTAGATACAAATTCTATTAATATAAAAAATACATAAAAAATTTGTTTATAGCAAATTATGCATTTTATAAAATTAGAAATTTTTTTTTTCAATGCTTTATAATTTATATATTCCTCATACATATTTAAAATCATTTTTGGCAATCTTAAAAATTTCAAGAGGAAAAATATAAAAATAAAGAATTAATTATATGACGATAAAATAATAAATTCTCAAATTATATATACATATAAAAAAAAAATTTATTAATCATAATATTTTGAAAATATGCCAATACAGACAAATAAATGAATAAAATCAACAAAAATAAACAAAATTAATGCAATCTACATTTACTGCTAAATAATATGAATTTGACCTATCATCATCATATTATTATTATTTGGTGGTTTCTTCTCATTTAACAATAATAGTAATAATAAATATAAGGGAATTACATCCATAAACGTTATTTTTATGATTTTATGTATATACATATCTATATACATATATTTTTAGAGAGCAAAAGAGAAATGATTTTTACAAATTTTACGTAAATTATGTACACGATGATAGGTTGCTTGCTATGTACATCACATCATTTACATTTTTATTTTATACATATTTTCGTTTTTTTATTTTTTTTATTTTTTATTTATTTATTTTTTTTCAAAATTTAAAAGTTCAGGTAACCATCGCATGACAGCATTTTCACAATGCAGTTTATATTCTTAATTTATAGCCAATTTTCGGTTAACATGATTATGGTGTAAGTTAGTCTCAATTTCGTTTTATGTCCAATCAAGGCTTAAATGTTACAAATTAAAAAAATAAAAGATATATGTAGATTGTAGATAGAAGTATTTGAAAGAATACTATAAAAACAAGACAAAGCAAAATCGACATCAGATGCGAAATATGATGTCAATTCTGCATGATGCGATATAATTTACTTCACCGTGTAATACGACAATTACCTGTACTTGTGTCTTTCGTTAAATTTTACATATGTATTTGAATTTTATTTAAAAAAATAAATAAAAGCGACTACGATACAATCTTTCGATTCATTTAGGATTTGTCTTTAAAAAAAACAAAGTAAATAAAAATGTTTTTGATAAAATAATGTACAATAAAGTAAACAATATTTTATTTAAATTAAACAATGCTTTTATTTTGTTTTTTTTTTTTTTAATTTAACATTTTCTGCGATATTTTATATGAGATTAAAGCATGCTATAAAACAAAGATTTTTTTCACGATTTTTTTATACATAAATACATATTAGAATTTCTTGTAAAAAAAAGGAAGAGATATTTCTTAAAAATAATTGCTGTTAAATATCCATATGTGTGCGATCGATCGCTTACATAAAATAAAAAAAATAAAACTTTAGCACTAACCTGATACGATTGATTTTCAGCTCCTTGTTGAGATGGTGTTAATGGTCGACGTGGCTGTGAACCTTGTTGTGGTATTAAATTACCCGGATAAACACCCCATGGTGCAACACCATAATATTGTGGCATTTGTGCCGCTATTAAACCCATATACGGTGTTGCCTCTTGTCCAGGATTAATAACATATGGTGTAGCTTGTTGTGTTGCCGCATATGCAGCACTTTGTTGTGCCAAAAACTGTTGTGAAGGCAATGGTAATGGTTGTGGCAGTGGTGCTCCGCTTGGTGCTCCTCCCGGTCCAGTAGCATTTGTAGCTGCAGCTAAACCTGGATTTTGTGATCGGAAAAGTTGCTACACAAATGAATACAAAGATAGAAAAAAAATGTTTTTGTTTTTTTAAAATTAAAACCTTGTAATTCTCTAATTAATTAAAAAAATGTAGAAAAGAAAACAAAATTACGTTCGATTCTTATACTCATACATATCATTTATACAATCTAGCCATGGTATAATGGTATTCTTTTTGATGATTCTTATATCGTTGATTAATGAAGTTTTTATTATTTGTGTATAATTTGTTTGTAATTGCATATTTACAAAGTTATAAAAATTTTACGTGCTATTAATTAAGAAAATTGGTTTGTATGTGCAGCAGACAAGTAACTTTCACACACCAACTTTTCAATTTTTACAAGTTACAAACGGTTTTCTCTCTTACGTTTTTTTTTTTTCGTTGTTTACTTTTTTTTATTGTTTTTTACTTCTTTAGTTATTTATTGGTTTACGTGAATATAATAATGCGAATAATATTCGCTATATTTAATATTGAATTTTATTACGATAGTAGTTAATGTGTATAAAAATACAAAATTAGGCAATTAAAGCTGGTGTTTTATTTAGAGCGTAGAAACATTTCTGCTGCTTCATTTACTTGCAATATACTTATGTGCTTACATGGATATTATGATGTCAAGTCAAAAAGTTTTCTTCATTTTTTTAAATATTTTTATTATTTTCATAAGTCACGCTATCAACAAAAATTATTAGCACCATGTTTACGTGCAATAAAATCAACGGGTACAGGGAGTATCAAATGAAATAATTTGTTTCTATATTCATCATATATACATATCATACATTTAGCAACAGTTTGGTGATAATGAGAAAGAGATGGAAAAAAGATAGTGGAACTGAGCAACAGAAGATAAGAGATAAAGGTCACATCAAATCTGCGTGATGAGTCGATAGACATTCGCCATCTGCCTCTAGTTCTTTACTTTCAGCCTCCTTATGTCACTGAGTACGTCATCCCACCAACGTTTTCTTGGCTTTCCGGTAGGTCTTTTTCCTTCTGGCCTATTTTCCCAAACCTTTCTTACCATCCTTTCTTTATTCATCCTGACCAGGTGGTCAAGCCATCTTAGTCTGTTTGTTCTAATGAACTGCGTAATACTGGCCTCGTTATATAACCGCATAACCTCATCGTTCCACCTAATTCTCCAAACACCATTATCTTTGACAAGGCCAAAGATCTTACGGAGGAAATTTCATTGTCTTAGGAGGTCGTCTTTATATCCAGAGTCAACTGTTTTTGGTTTCTTTCTATGATGAAACCCCTATCAACGCTCAATTTCTCGTCATTTGTAAGTCTCTGACAACAAAGGCCTAATTACAATGTAATTTTTTAGTCAAAATAATTTCGAAACAATCTCATGTTTAGAAAATTTTTTTTAATAAAATGAATACTGATTATTTAAGAAGTACTTCAAAATATTTCAACAAGACTTTGAATATGTTACCACTTTATTTATGTTGCTTAAAACGTAGAAGCAATAAATGATCTCTTTTATATAAGGCAGGAATGCAATCAAGCATATGATCGACCTTTCACACACGATTTTCCATTTGTCATCCAAACATTAAAAAAATAACAAAAATCAAAACTTTGTCCTCAAAAGTTTTTTTTTTTATTTAAAACGTATGAGAAAATTGAAAAATTTCACACTCAATTTTTTTTTCGTGACTTAATGTTTGTTGTCATGAAAAAGTTTGTTGGTCTCAATTTCAACAAAAATATTTTTAAAAAAAATGGTTGAAAATGAAAAAGTTTTCTTGTAAATTTAAGGATTTCCCAATATTATAAAATTTTGTATTGTAATGTAAGTACAATACATAAATACAAATCGATAAAATTTTTGTCGAAAAATGAATGAATTTTTTTTTTGTTTTTGTGCAGAAGTTCGTGATAAGTGAATTTATTTATTATTATCATTTTCTTTTCTTTTTTTTTAAAGATATCATCCATTCATATTGTATGTCTTCCTTTGCGTGATATGACATCAAAATTTTATATGACATGATGGTGTGTCCACATACACATGTACCATCGGCATCGTATATGAACCGTAGATGCATATATGTATGTATGCATGTACATATAAGACATCGTACATTATGAAAGTTTAAATGCGATTGTGTTTAAATAAATATCGAAAATTATTATTTTTTATTATTTTGTTTTTTTTTAGTACTTGAAGTGATATCCTCTTAGTTATTTGGCACTAAATAAAAGCAAAAAAAAATTATTGGTGCTTAATAGTTAATATCCCCCCATACACATGTTTATGAAGGAAAATATGAGACTTAGAAAAATAATGAAAATAAAACAAAATATGTGCCATTTTGAATAACACAATTTCTAAACTTCTTCTTTTTCTTTTTATGATGATATATGAAAATATTTTTTTAGTTATATAGATAATGACTAATATAAACAACACACGCAATATCTATCTACATACAGGGTATCACGAAATCAATGTACCAAACAAAAATTCAAATTTAGAAAACGTAGATTTTAGAAAATTTAGAAATATAGAATGATATTTTATTTAGAAAACAATTTAAAATGCATTTTAAATAAGTACATCTATTCTGAGACATCCTATGACCAGAAAAAAATAAAAAAATAAAAAACTTCATGCTATGACTGAATTTACTTCTACTTTGATGATATAATATAGTTATTAAAATTGTTTTTCATTTTCATTTCTATAATCGCACAGGATTAGGAAGGATAATAAACTAGAAGTCTTCATATTTCATGGTGGTTAATAAACTGAAATTATTCATTGGATGGATAGCTTATGTTAGCTTTTGCAGTAAGTTAATGATGCCTTTAAAATTTTCTACTACTCATTAAAAATATGAAACTTGTAACGGCCTGTATCCTAAAAGTTATCCTTAAAATATTGATTATAATTTTTACTTTCTTTTTTTTTTCAAACTGAAAAAGGTTAAAATATTAATCCGAGGACTATTAATTTAAACTGCTTTAATTCTCATTTTTCTTTTCTGCTTCAATAGCCTTAAAAGGTTTGAGTTCTCCATCTGTTTAACATTGTGTATTTCTTTATTCGTATCGAACGTTCGGTATATTCCATATGCATTTCTTTATTCAAAAATTATGCATATTCCGAATGTTCTTTTCCGTGTTTCTTTATTCGTTCGGAATATCCAGAACGTATTCTTTTTAATCCTAGACTGATGATGGAATAAATGGAATAAACCCTACTTTTAATTTGTAATCTGTCAAATATATGATAGTGAAAGGGCGAATAGGGTTAAGTCATAAAAAAATTATTTAATAAATAAATTACATTATTTTATTTTTCATTTTTCATTATTTTTTAAATACAAAAATTTCCAACCTATCTCTCCAATAACTAAAAAAATTTAATTTTTTCTCCAGCCATTTTAATATACCATTTATTCTATTTTGTTTCTTTATTAATACTATTCCAAATTTTCCGGAGAGTATTCTGTACGTTCTATGCCAAGTACGGAAAAAATAAAGAAATACAGCCATTATGTATTTCTACTGTTTTTTTAAATTGTTTCTTACAAAGTTACAATTTCTTATGTTTCCTGTTTCTTTTTTTTTTTTTTTTAATTTGTGCAATAGTTTTCCAACTTTATACATATCAAAAACTAGAAAACTAACAGTTCATGTAACTGATCCAGTGAATTATGTGCGATACAAGAAAAAACAGACAAAATCATTTCAAAATGTCCTTGAAACTAAATCAAATGAATTTTATTATTTTGAATAGATTTCAATTTTGAATACAGCAAACTTTCGCACTACGTGTCGTAAAAGTTCACATTAATCAAAAATTTCAAAAAAATACTTAAGAAAATCCTTGTTGAGGTTCAGCACCTAACTGAATCTTCCTAAACATTGAAATTTTAAAAAAATAGATTGAAGAAGAGGTATTTAAAAAGAAATTTTTTATGACGTCAAAAACTTTTTGCTTGATACATGTCTCACTTTCTTCATCTGTAAAACTCGAGCTTTAAGCTTTAAATCCACCATTTGTGAGTTTTATATTTTTGAGGCATTTTAAGACAAATAACGATTTAAAATTTTAAAGCTTCTTTAAACTTTAAGCTTAAGTCATTTATGGATGAAGAAATTGAGACAAGTATCAGGTAGCCCGGTGGGCCGGTACTCGTGGGTTTTTCGTTCGTAAATATTTTTATTTAAGCTTTAAATCGTAAAAAAACACTACGAATATCCGATAAGTGTCTCATAATGTAAAAAGGTTCATTGCAAGATCACAGAAAAAGAGGATCTAAGAACCTGTCACAATTTCTAAATCACGTTATGCCGAAATCGCATCAGAAAAATACATCATTACAGGAGGATTGCCCGTATTTATTTGAAAGTAGTTATAAAAACTCAATATTAATAGCGAAACATATTTGAAACCGCATATGCATTCATGCACACACTCGAAAAAAAAAACATTTTTTTTTATTTCAAGTTTATGTAGTGTTTAAATAAAAATACAAACTTTTATACATGTTCTCTAAAGTATATGTAAGTAAAATGAATTTTACAATATTTTTTTATGCATTCGTAGATATCTCTAAAGCTATGGTCAGACATCGCTACTTTTACTGCACAGTTTTTGGCCCGAAGCTTCAGTAAAGTTTCAACCATATTAATATTTTTTGCTGCACTTGCAATTTGCAACTCATTGCCTAGCTCCTCACACATCCCAGGAGACCGTTTCACGTACCGCAACTTTTATATGAGAATAAGGTTTTTCTCTTTTTCACGTCATTCATAAATCTCATCGATATTTCACTCCATACAAAACTTGAAATGAAATGACGTACGTACTTGAAATGAGAAATTTCCAAAATGTGGAATAAAAACTGGAATTTAAACCATTTCTTATTAGAAAAACTTGAAAAGTTCATTTTTATATATTCACATAAGAAACTCATAGAGATAAATTTTTCTCACTGAGAAATTTTAATTTTTTTAAATATTTTTTCATGGTACGTGAAACTCAGTAAAAAACAAACTCACTTTCAAAATCTTATGGTACGTAAAACGGCCCCCTGTTTTCGAAACTGCATGTTGAAATCGCAGTTTGATTGCAGGCGCGGTTTTCGAGGTTTCTACTTTTATCACACATCGCAACACAGTTTTTAATGCTGCACAGAACTAAAAGTAGGGATGTTTGACAGTAGCTTAAGTATAACTTTAATAACTTAAGTACATATTGTTTATTTTTTCTTCGTTTACTTAAAACACAAATAACGTCACACCCTTTGTAAATTTATAATGTCATGTAGATATGATTGAACAATGACTTTTTTTTTGGTTTTTTTATATTCAACTGGTTAAGGTCGTCAAAATAAAAAATAAAATTCAAAATGTTGCATAAATATATCACACACAATGCGTGGATATACATACATATGTAAGTACATGTGAAATTGTGTACGATCAGTAGTATCTGTATATGTGCATACAATATAACCACATGTAATTTCATGTAAAAATCAACTTTATCTGACCTTCGAATTTTATCGAAGTTTAAGTTTTTTGGTTGGTCTTTTTCTTTACAAGTGTTTCATATATTTATATGCCTCATACTCCGAAAAATTGTTGTGTTTTTCATTTTTCTTCTTCTTTTGTTATAGTAATGAGTCAAAAAGAAAAAGATACAAAAAAAAAACTTATTTTGAACATTATGTAAATTGACTTCATTTTTTTGCCTTCGTTTTTTTTTTTATCAAATATTTACATATTTATTTGGTTTGAATATGAATACAAAAATTTGTTTTCCGGTTAATTTTGTTTTTTTATTCATAATTTTTCCTTATCTCTTTCATGCATTTGTTTTCTATGTTTATTATAACTTATATAGAAATAATTTATGTGCGTAAACATGTGTGCATATAGGTACGTCGTTTTTTTGTCAATATTTAGATATCATAACGAAAAAATTAGAATGAAATTTACGGAAATGCATTGAAAATTTTAATTCAGGTAAAAGTTAAAAATAATTATATGCATATTTTGTATCGAATTCTGATACGTATGTGTATGTTTATGTGGAAGACCTTGACAATTTTTATATACATAAGTGGCATTTCATGTATATAAAAAAAAAATTCGTTACAATGGTATCTGAGTAATAAATACCACATGTACATATGAATTATTTCATATTTCAATATTTTTAGTAAAATCAATTTTAGAGATAAAAATAACTCTTGAATTACGTGGGAATTACATTCTTCACAAAAATTCCATATTAACTAAATCAGGTTGTGTGAATTACACATCAGTTTTACTGATACCATTGATTTGATGTACAGATGACAGAATGTCCGCATTAACCGCATGCAAGACATCAGGATTATGAGGACGACGAAGTCCATAACTCAGATCTCATAAAAAATAAAAATAGTAAACAAAACAGAAAAAGTAAAAACAAATAGAATAGAAGAAGGCTTAAAAGTCGGCGTAAAAGTCGACATGTCGTAATTCGTATTTTTTTCCCTTTGGCGTAACAGTTCGATGTGTCATGTGAGCCAGGGCCTAATCATCATTACGATGATTTTTCGAGACGATTCTATCATACGTGCACCTAAAGTTTAACGTGGGTTGCGAACCACTGAGTTGGTTTGAAGTAGAGATTTAAACTCAATTTTGTATGATATCCTTTGTTTGAGTTACTTGTTGTCAGCAAGTAGACTCGATCGGTATTAGTAAGCACTTGAATCCATAAAAGGAAAAGCTTATGGTACTCATTCAAAGCTGAGTGAACTTTTGGGGTAAGGTAGTTTCGATGCCAACAGTGCTGACAAATGATGAAAAATATTTTTTCTTTTTTTCTTCATTTGTCTGCAATTGTCTGGAATCGAACCTGGACCCTTGTACTCGTACTTCAGAAGCCAATACTCTATCTATTGAGCTACCGAAGCCCCCGTCGTATTTCGTAATAATATTAGAAATCTTTAACTGTTATACACTTGTACCAGTCCTATACCAGACCAGGCGAAACAAAACAAAAAGTTGGGAGAAGCTAAATGCTAACTCGATAGGATAGGCTATTTGTTCTGTACTCTGCTACTCTGTAGTAGAGTAGTCTGTCTGTTTGTTCTGTACTCTATGGTATCAATGAAGAATATTATAACAAACAAATATGTAAGAAAATTTTTGAATACAGTCTATATGTGAGTACATGTGACAAATATTAATTAAAAATAAATACGTTATATAAAAATGATAAAACATTGTAGAATGAAAACAAAATAAGTAAGTTTAAATACAAAACAAAACATATAAATAAATAAATTTCGATTTTAAAACTCTTGAAAGATCTTATTGATTACAATTTAATATTTAGTACTCCCTCGCTTAACGTCTCCCACATACACACACAAATGAAAAAAATTGAAATTTATTTATTTATTCATTTTTGTCTCCGTTTTTATTTCAGCATCAATAAAAACGAAATGAAATGAATGAAATATTACACAATTCTTCATTGTTATAATATCATTCATATCATTATTGTTGTCTTGTTTAATATACAAAATGTTCAATGTATTTTAAATGTATGCTTTGAATTGATTTGTCAGCAAAACAAATATGCATTACCCATCATTCTAGTCATTTTTTGTCTTTTTTTTGTTCTTCATTTGTCTCCGTTTCAATTACAAGTGATCATCATCCATCGTTTTTGCAAGGTATTCAATTTTTGAAGTTATAATTTTAAAAATCTAATACATAAAATGTATAAATAATATAGAAAATATTTCGTTTTTCAAATATTTATCATAAAATAAAACTAAATTGTTAAAAAACTTGTAAAAACATAATGAACACAAACATAAACCACCCTACATATTTTCGATTAATTATAAATGACTGTCATCATTTTATTTATTTTCTTTTTTTTTTTTTAATTAATTAATTAAATGATTCACTGATTATTTGATGTACAAATTTTAATTTTTTCTTGGCACATTTTATCATCTCATCATCATCATATAATTATGTACAATGAAAAACGATTCTATTATTTTGTTGCTTGTATCTATTATTTTTGATATTTTTTAAATTACATTTTTCGACAATGTTTTTAACAATAAAAAATTTTTTAAATGATAGAAGAGACAATTAATACTGTGTGTGGTATTGTTATATTTCTAATGTGTAAAGTATTGTGCCAAAAAAATGCTAACATTTCATTCTATTCCTTCATTGTATCTTAATAATTATGATGAATGTACAATTTTTTTTTTTAAATAAATTTGATCCTGCTAGTAATTAATTTTCTTTATGTTAACACGATCGAAATTGGTGATGACTCACTGTGTAGGTTATGTTAATTCTAAACTATACTATAACCGGTGACCCATTATGGGAGTCGTATTCATACGCATATGCTGAGATCAGTCTGTTATAAGACGACGGTAATGAATTAAGAGGAGTTCCTATTCTCCGTGATCGTGAAGAACATGATCAATGAGTTATCAAAGAATAATCTAACGAAAGTGATCAATTAAGACAATAATTGATAACCATAATGATCCATATTTTTCCTTATTCTTCCTTCCATTTTCTATTTATCGCAGCTCTGTCCTGAAACCTGTCATTAAGATTATCATCGTGTAAACAATTTTAATTGATAATCCTCTTGATAATTTATTTTTATATTTTTAGTTTGCTTCATCTCTTGTGTAAGACACACTTTTGTTCTTCTTCTCAATATTTTTGATTTATAATTTCCGAAATGCACATTCATAAAATTTAATAAAAACAAACAAATTAATTAAAAGTCAAAATCAATGATCACTTTTATGATTTTACTTAATGTACCATATAATTGGAATTATTTTATTTTATGGGATTTTCATCCGTTATCCTTTGTCTCGAATTGTAAATGTGAAGTTTTCAACTTTGAATTAAATACATGATTGATCTGATACATTTTCTTGTTATTTTTATCTTTTTTTACATTTCATATTCTTACCGCAAAAATTGAATAAATCTAATAATTTTTCTGATATTTCGAAATTTTAGCATGTAGTAATAAAAAATCGATAAAATATGTAACAAATGAATGAATAAATTATTACTGAGAAAAATAAGTTAAGAGAATTTACCAAAAAAAAAAAAAAGAAAAAGGAAAATTTAATCAGCAAAACTATTCAACCAAATCAATATTTCGTTTACATATTTCATATCGATCTCCTATCAATTTAATACTGAAAACGTAATAGCACTGTAGATAACAACATAGTATGTGCAATGATGTTAATAAGATTTGTGATTATTTTTTTATTTTTTTTTCAACTCCAAAGTGAATCTACAGTAAATGTAATTAAAACATGAAGCAAAAAAAAATTTTGCGTTTACATGTGCTATGCAGTATGTTTTTAATTGAGATATTCAGTATTTCAACATATACGTATCGTTTTTCAAATCCACAAAAAAAAAATTTATAAATTTTCAGAAAATTTATGGAATTGAACTTTAAAACTTTAATTATTATATTACATATCTGAAATATTAATTGTAGATAACACGCGTATAATAACAAGATAGTTTTTTGATATCTAAATTGTTTTCAGGTAACTCAGGTAAAAATGTGGTACTTTTAAAACAAGATTTTATAAAACATAACCACCACATGAATATTTTAAATTGCAGCTTTCAAATGAATAAAATTGGGTAAATGTGTAGATAACGGGATACACGATCGCACAGGGGTGTGAGTGGGTGGAGGGGGTAGAGGGGGTTGCGTACCACATTGATCAAGTGTTTTTCGGTGGGGAATGGACAAGGAATGGACGGGAGGGGGTAAAAATTGAATTTTTAGGTTGAATAGTAGACAGTAGAGGGGGAAAAAAGCGTAAAAATGGGTGGTCAAGGTAGAGGAGGGTTCGATGAATCTGCCCCAATTACCAACAAGTAGAATCAGTCATGTGACGGGGTGCGACGCGCACATAAAAAATGAATATTTTCATCTTAAAACTTAGTATTAAAATGACTGGAAAAAACCCTTTAACTAAATCGAGGATGATGAACTAGAGACCTCTTGTACGTCAATATCCATCAACCAGATAGTACATGGGCTGTGTACAGGTCCGCATGATCCCATGATACCCTCTAGGGCCTATAGGTTCCTAGGTTATACCGTCTAGCATCTTACATTCGATAATATACACACTTAATATTAGAATTTTTACGTTCATCCCCTGTCGTCCTACCCTTCTGCCCTAAAATTTTAACCATCAAAGTATGATCACCTTTAGCATCCCTCTATCACATCCACCCACTCACACGCCCTTTCCAACCCTCTCCACTCACTCACACGTCCGTCTGACTCAACCCCACCAATTCACACGCCCCGGCGGGCCGTCCCCACCCATACATACCACCCGTCGACAGCCCATTCCGACTGTGTATAAAAGGTTTATTTTTATCTTTTTCAGCTGGTTCAATACTATGTTTTAAGTTGAAAATATTCAGTTTTTATCCGGGCGTCGCACGATGTCACAACACTGGTTCTACTTTGTCGATTGGGGTAGATTCATTGGACCCTTTTGTAGTTACTACTAACCACTTTTTAATCATTTAAATACTTAAAAATTCTATCTGTCCATTCCTTGTTCGTCCTCCACCTAAAAACACTTGATCAGTGTTGTACACGATCCCCTCTATCACCCCCTTCCAACCGTGTGTTCCGTTATCTACACATTTACCCAAAATTAAAATCATTTTTATTTTCTATGTGAATGCAGGTAATTCATTTTATGCGAATGTTATATTTCGTTATATGAAACACATTTCAGTTAAACCTACAGAAGTCAAAATCTTAAAATCAAACCACAATTTCGCGTTATAAATGTATTCATATACATATTCATGTGTGAAACGAGGTTCATCTGTATCTTCAAGTACACCAAATTATGTTCTAATCAACAAAAACAATACATCATCTATAGTCCCTCTACTAATTCGATGCAGTTAAGGTCTTATGGAAATGACATAAAGTAATATCACTTTACCACGCTGTATATTGATATTAAAAAAATTCATCTCGTATTACATGATAACTTTGAAGATTGTGGTAACACTGCTCGTGAGATGATCTTATTTAGAAATTATGAAAAAAGAAAAACGATATGTGTATTCCCATAAGATCTTAACTTTTAACTGAATCGAATTAGAAGGTAGACTAAGTATTTTACCTTTACCATTCATTCATTTTACTACTTGACTTTACTTATTAATTACAGTCAAAAAATTCAGGAAAACTTACCTGCAAAAGAAAAAAAGAAAAAATCAAAAATTAAATGACGTAAATTTGTAAAGAAAAATAAAATGGAAGAAACAAAACAAAAAAATTTAATGGATTTTGTAACTTTATATACAAAAAAAAAAATCTGTTGTAATTGCAATTATAGTTTAAAAATCAATAAACAACAAATTGAGCATTTCCATTTCCATTGCTATATAAGTAAGTACATACATTGACCAGTTGGAATTTTTTTTTTTTTTTCAATTCTGTATAAAGGTAATTTAACCAATCAATTTTTCAGTTGATTATGAAAATTTGGTTTTATTTAAAGATCATAATTATATGAATTTATGTAAGTTTCAAATCATGCTACTTTTAAAAAAATTTTTTTTGTCATAAATGAGCAACTTGTATTTGAAAAAAAAAACAGAAAAAAAAGAAAGAAAGTAGCACTTATGTATGTATATCTTTTCCAATTTAAATGAAATTCATAAAATGTATTATAAATAAAATAATATACCAAACAACAAATATGATAGGTATCTATTCTTTCATTCAATTTCATATCACCCATCTTTATTATTTTTTTACATTGAAAAAATCCATTCAGCAAAATGATAATATTGAGTATGATGTACATATGTGATGATAATACTAGAATGTAACAACAATTCGATCCAATATACACTTTTTTTTGTGATGCATTTTTTATTATAACGGAAAGTACGTACATACAATACTCATGTATGTAAGTATGTATGAAGTAATTCAGACGAACTTAATTGAATTTGATTAAACTTGATTAATTTTTATTGAGTTTATTTATCATTTTTTTTACCATTCCCCCGGAAGAATTGAAATCCATCAATACGGGAAAAATAATTGTTTTTATTGTGTGTTTTATATATTAGTATGGGTGAGTTAAATATAAGAGTATATAGGTATATACATATGTGATGTATACAGATCAGTATGTATTTTATAATTTATTTGTTTAGTGACCATTATTCTATCCAGTAGCTACGTATACCTATCACATGAACCTCTTTTGGGACCCAAGACCAAGAATACTCACTCACACAAAGTACACATAATAAAATAATAGTATATTTTCCTCAAAAGCCTTAACTTTGTCTTATTTTACTTTTCACATAAATAAAATTATTCCAACGATACCTAACCTCATACTCTTTGATATCAATGACCTTTTTAGAAGAACATACTGTATTCTTCTTATTATGTACCCTATACTGAGTATAAATTGCATATAAGCTATATACTACATGATACTGCATATTATGTACATTGTATAAAAAATAAGCAATCAAGCAAGAGTTTTTTTTTTCTTCTATATGTTCTACATAACCTAACATTATTATTAGTTGATTGTATTGAAATCAACTTCCATTATGAAAATGAATTTTAAATTGAAATAAATTAAACAAGAAGTTAAAAGATGAGAGTAAATGAATGTGTATAATATATGGTACGGTAACACATCACCAATTCACTCAATAAATTAATTATAATATCTCGTTATATGTGTGTAAATGAACAACACGATACGTATACATCAAAATAAATGGATATTATGTAATGCAGAACATTCAATGTACATATGTATATAAAAATGTAAAAATATATTTTAGCTTTGATTTTATTTCAATTACAAGTAAACCCCGTATTTAAAAATTGTGACAGATTATTATTTGTTTTTTTTTTTTAGATGAAAATGCATTATTATGATGCGGTTTCTGTGTAATCTGAATCCATAATTTAATCTCTTCTTTTTTTCAGGATGTTTTCAATTTGGGTCAGACAATTTTAAATCTTGTATGTAAATAAACGTTAACATCAACAAAAGGAAAATTAATTCTGTGTAATACGATGATTACCTGTATATATATAAAATACAAAAAATATATATATATAAAAAATCAATGGAAAAAATAACTGTAGAATTAAAGCCTTCTTTTCTCACATGATAAAAGTAAATTAAACATTAAACTCAATTCAACGACAATAATACTGACTTTTTATTTAAATTTCTATATTACGTTTTTTCCCCTCGTTTTTCTCTTTTGTTCAATAAAATTTTTTTAGATATATTGGATAGATCAATTCAATTAGAAAAAAAATTTTTTTAATGAATCATTTACAGACTCTTAGTCAACTGAGAATTTAAAATTGATTTTTACACATTCTAGAAAAAATGTTTTAAAAAAAGATAAATCAATTTATTATTTCTCTTTAAGCCAATTTTAACAAAATCCAGAAGATAATTTCATTATTTTTAAAATGTAAAAAAGGATTTGAACAATAAAAACGTAAGGGATGTACTTTCATTGTCTAGAGCTTTACAGTTCATAACGAGTAAAAGTTCAAATCAATAACATGATTTCTTTCTGATAATTCTACCACACAAAGATTTAAATGGTTTGCCAAGGGTGTTGGCCTGAATCCACACTGAAGTAGACGAAACAAAACAAAGCTGTTTGATCCAATGTGGACTATTCAAATTAATTTCTGTGTACTTTATGTATTTTATGCATTACTTTTCATTTTGTTTCGTTTTGACTAATTTAACGTAGGTTTAGACTTAGTAGAGAACAAACTCTTATTTTACACATGATGACTTAGATTGATCATAGGTAGATAGGTAGGCAGAGGTGGCCGCCTGCTCATTCCCAAGCAAACACATTTAGGCTAAGAAGACCCATTGTGATACCACACCAGGAATCTCTCACAGATCATACTTTTGAATTATTTTTAAGCAGAAAGTAGACCCGATTAACTGGAATATGAGAAGAAATATTTTCTTCTTCAACAACCTAACTATGTTAAGAACTGGAACTGAGAAGATTCTTGGCCTCCATTGTATTCAGTTTAATATTTTCGTTTCATAGTTATCTATCTTCAATATTTAAAAACTTTCCTGGCCTCTTATGATTTCATTTGTTTAATAATTAAAAAACAATTTTTGATTTTCTGTTGAAATATTG